>CM068876.1:0-2400000 GCA_035149815.1 Branchiostoma lanceolatum
CTATCCGTATGGAAGCAACACGGCACTACCAACGTTAGGCACGTTCACCACAAGCGTACTGTGTCCCAGCAACGGGGTCAGTACAGAAGGAGTCTTCGTCGTATTAGATGGCCCAGGGAGAGACCTGTTAGGGAAGAAGACGGCCGAGAAGCTGATGGTTCTGCAAGTTGGACCAATGCAGAAGGACCGGGTGAACAACTTACAAGAGGGCCTAACTCCAAACGAACGTAACAAGTACAAGGACGCATTTACAGGAGTAGGACTCCTAAAGGGACATGAAGTAACCCTGCACATCGACGAGACGGTGAGACCTGTTGCGCAATCACTGAGACGTGTCCCGTACGGACTGAGAGACAAGGTGGATGAGAAGCTGGACCAGTTATTGGAGCTAGACATCATCGAAGCCGTACCTGAAGAACCGACAGGTTGGGTTTCACCACTGGTGGTGGTACCGAAGGCAGACGGAGACATTCGCATATGCGTGGATATGCGACGTGCAAATGAAGCCATCGTGCGGGAGAGACAGCCGATACCGACGGTAGAAGATATCCTGCACGACCTCAGCGGGAGTACAGTGTTTTCCAAGCTGGATTTGAAGTGGGGTTTCCATCAGGTGCCGTTAAAGGAGGAAAGCCGCCACATTACGACGTTCGTGACGCACCGAGGCCTGTATCGGTACAAGCGGCTGATGTTTGGGATCTCATCAGCTCCGGAGAAATACCAGCAATTGGTCAAAGAAGTACTCCGCGGATGTGAGGGAGTCAAGAACATCGCAGACGACGTCATCGTCCACGGGAGAGGTGATGAAGAGCACGACAAGAGGCTACATCACGCGCTGGACAAGATACAGCAAGCCGGTTTAACGGTAAACCCTGGCAAGTGCCTGTTCCGAGTGCCAAAGCTAACGTTCTTCGGACACGTAGTGACTCCAGACGGTGTCAATCCGAGCGAGGAGAAGATAGCAGCCATCAGAGAGGCAGAAGCACCAAAGACGGTCGGAGAAGTAAGATCGTTCTTAGGCTTAGTCCATTACGTGGCCAAGTTCATACCTAACCTCGCGACCATGACCGAGCCGTTGCAGAAGTTAACGCGCAAGGGAGTCGAGTTCAAGTGGAGCTCAGAGCAGCAGAAGAGTTTCGAGAAGCTGAAAGAGCTGATAACGAGTACGGAGACGTTGGCGTACTTCAGCCCCACAGGGAAGACGCGCATCGTGGCAGACGCGTCGCCTGTAGGATTGGGAGCTGTGTTGCTACAGCTACAAGACGAGAGGTGGCGAGTGATCGCGTATGCATCTCGACAACTGTCGGAAGTCGAGCGGCGGTACAGCCAAACAGAGAAAGAAGCGTTGGCACTTGTGTGGGCGTGCGAACGGTTTCATCTGTATACGTTTGGCCGGGAGTTCGAGTTGGAGACGGATCATCGTCCACTGGAACACATATACGCAACTAAGTCGAAGCCATCATTTCGCGTGGAAAGGTGGGTGCTGAGACTACAGGCTTACCCATATAAAGTCGTTTATCGTCCCGGGAAGACCAACATCGCTGACGCGCTATCGCGGCTCAACAACAGCAAGTCAAGGGACAAGTCAAGTGAGAACTATGACTATGTCAGAAGCGTTGTGGAGGCGAGCACGCCAGTCAGTCTAACGCCACGCGAGATAGAACGGGCATCGGGAGAAGACCCTGAGCTGAGACAGGTCAGGAGGTGTATCCAAACAGGCCAGTGGGACGAATGTCAAGTGATGTCCTACCGTCATGTGAAGACAGAACTGAGCACATATGGGCAGCTCATACTACGCGGGACGAGAATCGTGATTCCGCAGGTTTTGAGGAAGACCGTCGTGCAGTTAGCGCACGAAGGGCACCAGGGCATCCAGAAAACGAAGAACCGACTGAGGACCAAGGTTTGGTGGCCCAAAATGGAAGCAGATGCAGAGGCAGTGTGCAAACGCTGTCACGGGTGCCAGGTAGTCAGCGAGCAGACACCGCCAGAACCAATGGCACGAGTAATGCCGCCAACAGGCGCATGGCAAGCCTGTGGAGCAGATCTGTTGGGACCGCTACCAACAGGGGAGACTGTCTTAGTCGTTGTGGATTACTACAGTCGTTTTTACGAGATTGCCATCATGAAGTCAACGTCAAGCCGAAAGGTCATCGAAGCATTGGAGGTTATCTTCGCAAGATTTGGAAATCCATGCTCTCTACGTACTGACAACGGTCCACAGTTCGTTAGCGCAGAGTTCGCCGAGTTTCTACGAGAGCAGGGGATACAGCATCAACGAACAACGCCGCTGTGGCCGCAAGCCAACGGCGAAGTCGAGAGACAGAACCGTACACTGATGAAGGCGATCAAAGTGTCGAGAGTGGAAGGGAAAGACTGGAGGCGAGAGATTCTTAAACATATCCAAGCCTACAGGTCCACTCCGCAAGCAACTACGGGAGAAACTCCATACAAGCTGATGTTTGGGAGAGAGATGAGATCTAAACTGCCAGAATTGCCAAGAGAACCAAAGCTGGTAAACGAAGAAGTGCGAGACCGAGACTTTGAGAGGAAAACCGCAGGGAAGGACTACGCTGATGCGAAAAGACAAGCGAAGGAAAGTACTCTACAGCCGGGCGATCGTGTGTTGGTGAAGCAGGAGAAGAGAGACAAATTCTCCACACAGTACGAAGCAACTCCATATGAAGTGATCGAACGAGACAGAGGGGAAGTTACAGTTCGTGACCCGGACGGGAAAGTGAAAAAGAGAAACGTTTCCTTTATGAAGAAATACGTAGCGGAAGAGGCAGCGACAACGACAACGGGTGAAGAAACAACCTGTGAAGAAACTACGTGTGAGGGAACTTCGACAACACCAGACAAGGAAGCAGAGACTGAAATAAAGACAGGCAGTTATGTAACGCGATCGGGGCGAGTTGTAAAACCACCCGAGAGACTGAACTTATAATGAGTAGAAGGAACGAAATAAACTCCACGATCCAGGAAAGAATACGGACAATGAATACGGAAATGGACTGTCTAGTATAAAGCTTAAGTTTGAAGCATAGTTGATAATGCATGGAATTAACAAGTAGCAGTAATTGAGTAATGCATGAGTTTGATAGTCTATATACATTGTATAATGCATGTCTGAGGAAAGGAGGGATGTAGTGATGTGAAACATGTAATACTTTATATTGGCCACTCTAATCTAATCCTAGTAACTCTACACCGGATGCAGTCAAACCCTCCTACCAGATGTAGACGCAGTTGGCAACAGAATACACTAGTGATCAGACGTGCTTGTGTGTGTGTGCTCCTTGGGAAGCTTACAGGGTGAACTTACACAACATTCGATTTCTCATAGAATTTTGAATATCAATTGCTCCTGGAACACTTCAAATGTTTTTTGGAAGACGTTCTGATGCAAAACAGAATCCTTCAAACTCCCTGAGGGCCTCAGTTCTCGGACTGTATCTGACAAAGTAAAAAGATAAAGTTTACTATTATAATTTCCTGAGAATACTTCCAACAGTTATCTTTTAAAAATCTAAAAAGCAATATGCGAACAAACTAACAGCCCAGTCCAGCTGACTCAACAGTTGTGGGAGTTTTTGACAGGCACTGAATGCGGCTGAGATTTCTCATACGGCATCCCCAGCATCAGGCAGGTCCACCAGGAGAAGCCGTCCTCCACAGCACACTTGGTGCCTGTTTGGTTGGGCAGGGCGGACTCACACTTTCTCTTCCTGGGGTTGTCTGCAACAGGAAAGGACAAGAGGAGTGGCTACAGCTGTCCCGTACAAGTTGTGATTCTCTTTAGTGAATTATTGTCAAATTGATGAAGAAAAATTTTACAGAGAGAGGGGAGATAGTGGTAGCAATTATTTGACAGAAAACATAAATCTCCCGAGGTTATGAGTTTGTTTGTATTGCATAACCGATAAACTGCCACATTGCGTAACACACAAGGTTTGCACTGAAGAGTACAAGCTGCATATTTGGGGATTTATTTGATCCACTCACACCGGGAAGGACCCCTACTCTTATCGATAAGTGTGGTGGGTTATTTTACATGCTTGGGTGAGGATCTTTTCGAACACGGGACCTCCATTCCACGTCCTGTCCGATTTGGACATCTCTAACCAAAGATAGGAGCTCATCTCTACCTGATTGAAGTGAGGAAATTCTTGTTAAGTGCCTTTTCCAAAGGCACAATGTTGTGGTATGTCAGGGGATTAGAACCCTGGACCACTGGGTTCTGGGCCAAACCTGCTGTTACGCCACTAGGCCATGCCATGAAACTTTGTGAAACTGTGTTTTGCCTTGAGACACTGATGCAAAACAAACAAAAAGAACAGACTGCTGTAACCAATAAAGCAGAAGTTAGAATTCTTTTATATAATCATAATACTTTCACAAAGAGGCCAAAACATGTGAATCTTAATCACCCTGCGGTCTGCATCACCCATACCTGAACATGTGAATCTTAATCACCCTGCGGACTGCATCTGACGGTGACCCATACCTGCGGTCTGCATCACCCATACCTGAGTGGCACCGTCCTGCCTGATTACTGTCTCAAATCTTCCTCTCTGGTACTCACTCTGGTACTCACTCTGGTTCACCCTGGTACTCACTCTGGTACTCACCCTGGTACTCACTCTGGTACTCACTCTGGTTTACTCTGGTACTCACTCTGGTACTCACTCTGGTTCACGCTGGTACTCACTCTGATTCACTCTGGTACTCACTGGTTTGTTCGCACCTTCCGCTGCTGTCAGCCATCGCCGGTCCGCTCCGAATTTAGGCGGCAAGTCCTACAAAACCATGGAGATAATAACAAATCCTGCTTTCCTCGCCGTTACGGCCGCCATTTTGGGGTAAATGTTTATCCAAGAAGACACCATATACAGCCGGGGGGTAGGCAGTTTTTGTGATTGTTAAAATATGATATATAATACCACGGTTTTCTCGATTTTTGAATTACAAATCACATATATTAGAGTTTTCATGTTTAAAATGTATACATTTGAGTAACTTAGTACGTAACTTGTATTTATAAATAAAACCTCTCTATTATATAACATTGGTATATTCTGAGGCCAAAGGTCACGGCACATTTTTGGAGCGGACCCGGAAGGTGGATCCGATAACAACAGTTTGCCGGACAGAGCGGCTTCAAACATCAGTAAAAACGGCAGCGGTGTTAACTCCTCGCTACTGCATGGTTCAGGCGTCCGCCCGGCTGTTGGTGCGATCACTGCTGTCCCGCCAGATCCCGGGATCTAAGATCGCCCGCCTGTAGGAAAGACGAATTCGAAGGCTCCGCGATCCGGCTGGCTCTGAGGAGGCGAAGGGTCCGCCATGTCAGAAGAACAGGATGAGCCAATTTGGGGTTTTGACCTGGAAGACTGGAGCTCCGAGTTCGACTCCGCTTCTGGCTCGGATGGGAGTGAGTTTGACCTGGAGGATCCCGGCAACTTGGACTGGGCGAGTTTCCTGGAGGAGCCGGGTCTGTCGCTGCGGCCGCAGGTGTGCGACACGTCCCGCCTGCAGGACAGCAGCTTCCGCCAGGTGGCGCTGCGCCGGCTGGGGAGAGTGGGGCACCGGCACGGCGACGTCACGGGCAGGACCGTCCCGCAGCTGCTGCTCCGGCGGGAGCAGGGCCTGTGTCAGCGGAGCCCCGGCTTCTCCCCGGGGCACCGGGCCTCCGTCGGCTCCAGGTTCGTCCCCAACGCGCCCCACCTCCAGGCCAAGTACGGCTACAAGGCCTTCTGCGGGCAGTACTCGCGCGACGGGAACGTCTACCTGACGGCCTGCCAGGACCAGCGGATCCGCGTGTACGACACGCGCCGCGGCGGCTTCCGCCTGAAGAGGACGGTCCAGGCGCCCAACATCGAGTGGAGCATCCTGGACACGGCGCTGAGCTCGGACGGGCGCTACGTGGTGTACTCCGGCTGGGCCGACAGCATCTACGTCTGCGAGGTGCAGAAGAAGGAGGGCAGCGTGCACCAGCTGCCGTTTTCCCACGACGGCTTCGCCTCGTGCGTCTTCTCGCTCACGTTCTCGCACGACGACAGCGAGATCATGGGCGCGGCTAACGACGGGTGTCTGTACGTGTTCGACCGGCGCCGCCAGGAGAGGACGCTCTGCATCCACAGCCACAGCAACGACGCCAACGCCGTGACGTTCGCGGACGCGTCGTCGCAGATCCTGTTCTCGGGGGGCGACGACGGGCTGCTGAAGGTGTGGGACCGGCGCATGCTGCGCGAGGAGAACCCGCGGGAGGTCGGCATCCTGCTCGGCCACTTCGACGGCATCACGCACATCCACTCCCGCGGCGACAGCCGCTTCCTCATCTCCAACTCCAAGGACCAGACCATCAAGCTCTGGGACATCCGCAAACTCTCGCCCCCCGCCAGCGTGAAGCCCTCCCTCGGCAGGCTGCGCGGCCTGCACCGCTGGGACTACCGCTGGCAGCGGACGCCCTCCGACCGCCTCACCGCGCAGCGCCTGCCCGGCGACACGGCCGTCATGACGTACGCGGGGCACGTGGTGCTGCGGACGCTCATCAGGTGCTACTTCTCGCCGGACTTCAGCACGGGCCAGCGGTTCATCTACAGCGGCAGCGCCACGGGCGACATCGTGGTGTACGACGTGCTTACGGGGGCGGTCGCGGCCAGGCTGAGGGGGCACAGGTCGTGCGTGCGCGACGTCTCGTGGCACCCGTTCGCGCCCCGGATCCTCAGCGTGTCCTGGGACTGCACCGTGCGCAGGTGGGAGTGGGACGAGCACGACGCGTCGCCCGTCACAAGGGGCGTCACAAGGGGCGTCACAAGGGGCGACACAAGGGGCGACAACTCGGACTGATGTCCTGGAACTGCACCGTGGGAGTGGGGGCACGACGAGGGGACATTCCCGTCGCCGGTCACAAGGGCCGACAACACGGACTGATGTCACCAGTAAACGAACGAATATGGACGACGACGAGAAGTGCTGATGCCTGACTGAACTACAGACAGTAAAACAAGCCACACGAGACACTGATGTTCAGGGATTTTTTACGCGAGCCTGCACATAGTAGAAAACATCAGAGACTCCATGTTTAAGCTGGTGCCATTCTAATTTCGGTTGCAGTGTGTGCTGTGTATACATGTATACAATAAAGTTTACCTTGACGCCGACGGGAGTTTGTGGATTGATAATGATGGCGTTACAGAAACCTCCCTGAGAACCTGCGCTCAGACTTGCTGGGGCCCTCAGCGATGATTACCATGTTTGATTCTAGGGCTACGTTGTGAAACAGGAACAAAATGTGACAACAAAGCATGAGCTTCTGAAGTCATGTAAGGGTATGTTAAGAAGCTTTCTACCCGTAAGGTAATATTTACATTTTTTGTACAGACGGTGCGTGGGATTCTTTTTTCTGAGTAAAGATCTGCTGTTCAGCTTGTGTGGTTGTCTTGTTTATTACAGTCGTGAAGGTTTAGTCTCACACGTACCTTCAGCTCCCGCCCTACTCACACGAGCGCACGTACCTTCAGCTACCGCCCTCCTCACACGAGTGAACGCGCCTTCAGCTACCGCCCTCCTCACACGAGCGCACGTAGCTTCAGCTCCCGCCCTCCTCACACGAGTGAATGTGCCTTCAGCTCCCGCCCTCCTCACACGAGCGCACGTAGCTTCAGCTCCCGCCCTCCTCACACGAGCGCACGTAGCTTCAGCTCTCGCCCTCCTCACACGAGCGCACGTAGCTTCAGCTCCCGCCCTCCTCACACGAGCGCACATAGCTTCAGCTACCGCCCTCCTCACACGAGCGCACATAGCTTCAGCTCTCGCCCTCCTCACACGAGCGCACGTAGCTTCAGCTCCCGCCCTCCTCACACGAGCGCACATAGCTTCAGCTACCGCCCTCCTCACACGAGCGCACGTAGCTTCAGCTCTCGCCCTCCTCACACGAGCGCACGTAGCTTTAGCTACCGCCCTCCTCACACGAGTGAATGTGCTTTCAGCTCCCGCCCTCCTCACACGAGCGCACGTAGCTTCAGCTCTCGCCCTCCTCACACGAGCGCACGTAGCTTTAGCTACCGCCCTCCTCACACGAGTGAATGTGCCTTCAGCTACCGCCCTCCTCACACGAGCGCACGTAGCTTCAGCTCCCGCCCTCCTCACACGAGCGCACATAGCTTCAGCTCTCGCCCTCCTCACACGAGCGCACGTAGCTTCAGCTCCCGCCCTCCTCACACGAGCGCACGTAGCTTCAGCTCCCGCCCTCCTCACACGAGCGCACGTAGCTTCAGCTCCCGCCCTCCTCACACAAGCGCACGTAGCTTCAGCTCCCGCCCTCCTCACACGTACCTTCAGCTCCCGCCCTCCTCACACGAGCCCACGTACCTTTAGCTACTGGTACCGCCATTCTCACACGAGCGAACATGCCTACACGTTCACTGCTAGACATACACATACAAATTCAGTGCAAGACGATTCTCCGGTGGTGCCTGTTGAAGGCTAGTTTATTGGCCCTCCATTGCTCCTGTAGACTACAGTACCTGCCTATGTGCTACAGTGTAACAACGTTGGTCCTGTGGCTACAGTTCCTGTGCTACAGTGTAACACTATTGGTACAGTGGCTACAGTTCCTCATTTTCTAGTTTAAACAGAAAAGTTGACTGCAGCTCAGACTGTACAAATGTGGTTATAAGGCTACTTTTCCTTGAAGTCCATTAAAATCTGACTTGTACAGGTAAAATCTAGTTATTTAAGTTTGTACATGGTACCAGGTCATTATGAGATTTTGCTACACCCAAGACAGGTCAAAGTTCATCATGATGGCCGAACCCAACGCATCAGTTCTACTGTCTGAGAACATCTGATTCAAAGCAAGAAAAAGGTGGATATTTCAACAGTGAATCCTGTGGACCCAGGGATACAAAAAGGTGAAGTATTACAGCCAGGTGTACACTCTCTCATAAAAACTCTTCACAGCTTGAACACTTGGAAATGACATTTCTTACAGTCAGGAAAAGTGGGGGTGTTTAGCTTAACTTCACAAAGTCAAATATAACCATTTCTTGACAGATCTAATAGAACAATACCGTGAAGCGCCCAAACAGCGCCTGCAGAACAGACCACATGTCAGTGAGTGAACTATTGCTTGGAATGAAAGTAATGGTACAAGTGTTCTCCACGGTTTGTGGTCCTAATTCGCACAAGGGTTCTCCAAAGTACCTTGTCCTTGGTTGACCTTTAACCTGTCTTTAGTTCACCTTTAACCTGTGCTTGGTTCGCGGTGTTCTACCTTAGCATAAGTTCATGATCAGCACCATCAGCATTTACAACTAGCCATGTTCGAGTAAGAAAACTGCAGACTATTTCTCTACAGGAGCAAATTTCACCTACAGTAAAATGTACACATCAGCATTTTTGGTTTCCTCTTTCAGACCTCTTCCACATTCTCTTCTATGTACAGTTACTAAAATAAAGGTCTTCTCTTTTTGCATATTTTTCCATAATTTTCATCTGCTTCATTTTAAATATCAAACAAAGTCCTGTCACAGAAACGAGTTTAGGTGAAAAAAAACAGCCTAGCTTTCTACAGTGACACTACAATTTACATACATATACTAAAACCTAGGAAGAACCAGCTAAAACAGCCCATTGTAGAAACACAAGAATATGCGGTCAACAATATACTGACATACTAGTACAAAATACGAAATACAAAACAATTGCAGACATGAACATTTGTAGTGAAGAAATATTCACTCTTAATTAATCTTATCCCATTAACCTAACTTAATTTGTTTTCTCAATTATATTTGTAGATGATATTTTACCTGGGCCAGAATGTTTCTAGGTTCTCCTGACACAATGGGGGTTAAGACCAGCCAGCCAAAATTATCCCCAACATTCGAACCAAAATCTTACACAGAACCCAGGACCCCATGTAAAAGACTTTGTTATGGGTCATGGTTGGTGGGCCATTTTTGGCGGCCATGTTTGGTGGGTGGAAAAAACCCTGTCACTATAGCCTTTCATAGTCTTATAACAGTGCTTTAGTTTTCAGACTAACTGTTGACATTTTGTGATGTTTGTTTCCTACATAATGAGACATGCTGGTGGGTAAATGTCAGACCCCACCCAAAAAACTCTGAATCAACAAAGCACAGAATTATGCCACACATCTTACAAAGTTGCACAGCTCATCTTATCGTAAATACTGGTTTTGTTTCTTCCTAAAGAGGGCCACATTTATTAACTTAAGTAATTCCATAATCAGTGTCAGGACATCTGCAAAATCATCTTCTGGACAATGCCAAAAGTTCAAGTTTTAAATTGACAAACAAAAGGGCATTCTTAAACAAGAATGGCTAAGTTCTTCAGAAAACAGCTTTAAATATCCACAAATCATCTCGACTGAACATACGAGCATTTATATACAATATTCATGTTGAAAATGACATAACTGCAGGTTCTCTGTTTACGGATAAATTGTCATATTGCCTACATGTTGCCAGTTGTGCCTACATGTTGCCAGTTTCACTACTTGCAGCAAAATAAGGTAGCAAAGTATGTGGCAATGTTCATAAATGCCCAAATAAGCCTACAGATGAAGACATTCTGGGAAGTTCAGCTGATAACTCAGTTGAACCCAAAATGAAAAAAGGCTGTCCTATTTCTAGTCAGGTGCTCCGAGGTCTAGATATTTGTCTGGTTGGTTCCTGGCTGTCCTCCCCTGCCCTGTAACACTTGTCTGTGGGAAGCCGTGTTATTCACATATGTACATCTCGGCTGCCCGCGAGGTAACGTGTTTCCCCCCTCCCCCCTGGCTAACATTACTGACTGCAGGACTCCACACTCTTGGCTGTGCTGGGCCGCAGCGCACTCGTCATCAGCAGGCTCTCCGTGTGCAGCCCGGAGGACGAGATGGTTGCCATGGCAGCCGTGCTGATCCCTGTAAAGGTCACTTCATGACCTTGCTTGCCACCCCCCTCCCCACCGTCAAATATGTGGTTAGCACGGGAGCTCGCGTGTAAACCCCCGTTCGCCTCCGGGTCGGACTTGAACTTTTTCAGCGGCTGTCCTTCCAGGAGGTCATTTCCCCCAAGGTCGTTGTTAAGTAGGGAGCTGAGCGCCTGGATTCCCAGCCCGTCAAGGTCAAATCCACCTGCGCTGGAGGTCGCCAGGTTGGGGTCGATGACAGGGATCGTTGGGGTGCCTGCAAAACAACAGAAGGTCTGCTGAAAACTATAAAACAACAGGTCTGCTGTAACCCTGCAGAACAGCAGGTCTGCTGTAACCTGCAGAACAGCAGGTCTGCTGTAACCCTGCAGAATAGCAGGTCTGCTGTAACCCTGCAGAACAGCAGGTCTGCTGTAACCCTGCAGAACAGCAGGTCTGCTGTAACCCTGCAGAACAGCAGGTCTGCTGTAACCTGCAGAACAGCAGGTCTGCTGTAACCTTGCAGAACAGCAGGTCTGCTGTAACCCTGCAGAACAGCAGGTCTGCTGTAACCCTGCAGAACAGCAGGTCTGCTGTAACCCTGCAGAACAGCAGGTCTGCTGTAACCCTGCAGAACAGCAGGTCTGCTGTAACCCTGCAGAACAGCAGGTCTGCTGTAACCCTGCAGAACAGCAGGTCTGCTGTCACCCTGCAGAACAGCAGGTCTGCTGTAACCCTGCAGAACAGCAGGTCTGCTGTAACCCTGCAGAACAGCAGGTCTGCTGTAACCCTGCAGAACAGCAGGTCTGCTGTAACCCTGCAGAACAGCAGGTCTGCTGTAACCCTGCAGAACAGCAGGTCTGCTGTAACCCTGCAGAACAGCAGGTCTGCTGTAACCCTGCAGAACAGCAGGTCTGCTGTAACCCTGCAGAACAGCAGGTCTGCTGTAACCCTGCAGAACAGCAGGTCTGCTGTAACCCTGCAGAACAGCAGGTCTGCTGTAACCCTGCAGAACAGCAGGTCTGCTGTTACCCTGCAGAACAGCAGGTCTGCTGTAACCCTGCAGAACAGAGGGCCTGGAACTCAAGCCTTAACTTATATCTGTGTTAAAGTCGGCGAGTGAGGGGATGTAACCCGAACCTTACCTGTGTTCAAGTCATAGAGTGAGGGGATGTAAGTCAATTTTGATTCTCAATTTTTTCCAGTTAATTTATTCTTATTTATCTATACTTGAGCCTTACCTGTGTTAAAGTCGGCGAGTGAGGGGATGTAACCCGAACCTTACCTGTGTTAAAGTCGGCGAGTGAGGGGATGTAACCCGACCCGCTGGAGCCCATGCTGCTGAGCAGATGTTTGTGCTTCAGACTGGAGCTGAAGTTTGGGCTGGAGGCTCGTGATGAGGCCTGGCTCTCGCTCTCATCCAGTAGCCTGTCCATGTAGTCCCTGGGTGGGGGGCATTGTAAGATGATCGACTAGGAAACTGTTCATAATTCAAAAGCTTGTCTTTCGAATAACGAAAGAAAGAAAGAAACAAAGAAAGAAAGAAACTACTGGTTGTGCATTATAAAAGAGATAATCAGACCATCCCGTCGAACAGACGTCAAACTTACGTCACGCCGGGGTGGAAGTTGTACTTCTTCTTGCCGAGCCGGGCGTGGTTGGCGAACATGTCGTGTCTCTCCGTCTTCTTCCACAGGTAGTAAAAATGGACCAGGTCCCCCACGGACTTCATCGGCAGCTAACAAACAAACAAAAAAACAATTCATGTGAATCTGAGACCTCCAACAGACCACATCAGCAGTGAGTGAGTGAGTGAAAGAGTGTGTGTATGAGTTAGTGAGTTAAAGAGTGTGTGTGAATTAGTGTGAAAGAGTGAGTGTGGGTGGGTGTAAGTGAAAGAGTGAGTGAGTGTGAGTTAGTGTGAGTTAGTGAGTTAGTGTGAGTGAGTGTGGGTGAGTGAGTGAGTGTGTGTGAGTTAGTGTGAGTGAGTGAGTTAGTGAGTTAATGTGAGTGAGTGAGTGAGTGAGTGAGTGAGTGAGTGAGTGAGTGAGTGAGTGGGTGAGTGTGAGTAAGTGAAGAAGTTAAAGGTGCTCACCCTGGTTTTCTGTATCATGTGGAAATCCTTGCCGTACATCCTCAGCCCACTCTCAAAGTTCCGACAGTCTTCCTCTGACCACAAACTCTCCTCAGCTGCAGGGGACACAGGCAGGATTATACACACATACACGCACACACACTCACTCACATGTACACGGACACACACACGCACCCACACACACATCAACTCTCCCCCCACAAACTCTCCTCAGCTGCAGGGGACACAGGCAGGATTATACACACATACACACGTACAGACAGGCACACACACACATGCACACGCAGTGAAACCACACACGCGCGCGCAGTTAAACCACAGGCACATCCTTCCATTACAGCAGGTAATCCACAGGCACATCCTTCCATTACAGTAGTTAAACCACAGGCACATCATTCCATGCACATCACAGCAGTTAAACCACAGGCACATCATTCCATGCACATCACAGCAGTTAAACCACAGGCACATCCTTCCATTACAGCAGTTAAACCACAGGCACATCATTCCATGCACATCACAGCAGTTAAACCACAGGCACACCCTTCCATCACAGCAGCGCCACCTACTGGCAGGGCTGACGGACTGCATCCTTTTCCTTCTGAGCGCCTCCTGGAAGTCACCTTCACACTGCATCAACAGGAACAGCGCCTGGCAACAACAAACAACAAAATAAACAAAGAAACAAACGTTCAGGAACAGCCACTGCACATGGTGACAAGCAGCATCAATTTGTTGAAAGTTGTAAGTTTTCAGAAAAGTGTACAAAAGTATCCATGATTTGCAACAAGATGGTTGCTGGTTTTACCTGTTCGTCGTCCCGTACATGGCCCCCAGCCGGGACCGCGCCCATTCCCGGAGACCCCGGGGCCAGGGAGGCGTACTCGTCCAGGTAGCTTTCCACTGGAACAAACGATAGATTGTATATAAACATATGCACACAAAAACATGCACAGAAATGCACATACACATGCACACACTCGCACGCACCCCCCCACACACACACACACATGCACCCCCCCACACAACACATGTACCCCCCTCACCCCTGCCCACGAACACAAACTCACCCTGCTTGTCCTCCAGCTGGGTTGGGTCCCACAGCAGCCTGTCCTCGCTGTCGTACGGGACGGGTTTGGACTCGTCGTACGCAGACAGGCCGGCCGGGACTTTGGCCTGGTAGTCCGGCCCCACCTGGATATCCTGCGGGAAACAGCACAACAACTTCAGTATTTCTGCCCCGTTTTCCAAGCCCTTCACCCCTCCCCCCACGTTATCCCAGCCCTTCACCCCTCCTCCCCCACCGTTATCCCAGCCCCTCACCCCTCCTCCTCCTCCCCCCGTTTTCCCAGCCCTTCACCCCTCCTCCCCCCCCCGTTTTCCCAGCCCTTCACCCCTCCTCACCCCGTTATCCCAGCCCTTCACCCCTCCTCCCCCCCGTTATCCCAGCCCTTCACCCCTCCTCCCCCCCGTTATCCCAGCCCCTCACCCCTCCTCCCCTCCCGTTATCCCAGCCCCTCACCCCTCCGTTATCCTGTCCCCTCCCCCTCCTCCTGTGAACAGTTGTTTTCCTGTGTCTCACCACCAACGAGCTCATCATTACTGTTAAACACAGTCCTAATCCACACAACACAAAACCTTTACATGCGATCATTACAGAGTTAAACAGTCCTAATCCACACCACACAAAACCTCTACATGCGATCATTACAGAGTTAAACAGTCCTAATCCACACCACACAAAACCTTTACATGCGATCATTACAGAGTTAAACACAGTCCTAATCCACACCACACAAAACCTTTACATGCGATCATTACCGAGTTAAACACAGTCCTAATCCAACATGCGAAGACACCACAGCTCTAACCCCTACATGCGAGGACACCACAGCTCTAACCCCTACATGCGAAGACACCACAGCTCTAACTCCTACATGCGAAGACACCACAGCTCTAACTCCTACCTTCTTCCAGTCGTCAGCAGGGACATAATCTTCATCATCCTCATCATCGTCTTCAGAGTACCCTTCCCCATTGGTTCTCGCTACAAAACATCACCAACAATCATTATGGCAACGCTACAAGCAACATGATGAACAAAGTAACAATTAAAAGTTAGGATACAAAACATTGAGGCCATTAACACACGTCTCAACGTTCTGGGGTGAACAACTTGTGTAAGTGAGTGTGTGTCTCTATGTTCTGAGTAAAACTCAGAACTCAACGTTCTGTGGTTTTAAAAACTCACGTCTCAACGTCCTGTGGTTAAAAACTCACGCCTTAACGTCCTGTGGTTAAAAACTCGCGTCTTAACGTCCTGTGCTTTGTTAAAAACTCAGGTCTCAACGTCCTGTGGTTAAAAACTCACGCCTTAAAGTCCTGTGCTTTGTTAAAAACTCATGTCTTAACGTCCTGTGGTTAAAAACTCACGCCTTAAAGTCCTGTGCTTTGTTAAAAACTCACGCCTTAAGGTCCTTCGATTTGTTAAAAACTCACGCCTTAACGTCCTGTGGTTAAAAACTCGCGTCTTAACGTCCTGTGCTTTGTTAAAAACTCACGTCTCAACGTCCTGTGGTTAAAAACTCACGCCTTAACGTCCTGTGGTTAAAAACTCGCGTCTTAACGTCCTGTGCTTTGTTAAAAACTCAGGTCTCAACGTCCTGTGGTTAAAAACTCACGCCTTAAAGTCCTGTGCTTTGTTAAAAACTCATGTCTTAACGTCCTGTGGTTAAAAACTCACGCCTTAAAGTCCTGTGCTTTGTTAAAAACTCATGTCTTAACGTCCTGTGGTTAAAAACTCACGTCTTAAGATCCTGTGCTTAGTTCACAACTCACGTCTTAACGTCCTGTGGTTAAAAACTCATATCTTTAAGTCCTGCGATTTGTTAAAAACTCACGTCTTAACGTCCTGTGGTTTGCTTCCCCCTCCCCGTCCAGCCTGGATAAGAACTCGAGCGAAGACGAGGCTTCGCGGTCCTCGGGCGTCTCGTGCGGCAGGAGGTCGCGGGCAATCTGCTCCTTGTCTAGCGTCAGGTCCGGCGGCGGGAAGTCAGGCTCCCCGTCACTGCTGGGGGGGTGCGGCCCGTCATCGGAATAGCCATACATGGCCAGCAGCTGTTCCAACGGCATGTCACCCTCCTGCCAAACAGACACTTTTCAGACACACTCCTAACATAACTCCTAACATAACTCTGGAGGCACCGCAGCAATACCAGCTGAAGTTCGTGATGCAAGCACATCTGCTTTGCATTAAATATATTGTGAAATCTGTGCCCATTTGAAATGATGAAAAACAACACACCAGTTAACAAATTCTAATTCAGAAGCAGATGCTGCCATGTGCCTGCCTGTGTGTGTCAGGCCGAAGGACGGTTATAACTTAAACTGACAGAACAGGATCCCTGCTCCTTCACGAGAGGCAGCTGGTTATTGCCTCCTTATGAAGTTACCACAGGAAGCAGAGGAACTGACCTTCTCCAGCTCGGCGACCTCGTTGCTGTCGCCGCTGTCCTGTGCCTCCTCCTCCTCCAGCGTCTGCTCATCGTCGATCTCATCGATCAGCATCTCCGCAGACGGGTTAAACTCCCGGTCCGACTCTGTAAGGCAGTAACACACGGGTTAAACTCACGGTCCGACTCTGCATAGAGAATCAATGGTATTCATCAATTCAGCACGTCTATCTCATGAAGATGAGGTGCACTCTTTATAAATCACACATTACAGAGTCTGTTTGCCAGGGCTGTCTCAAGCTTTTTAATTTCCACCTGTCCCACTCAGTGTTTGGAAGCTCATGTTATTAATTTTCATTGTTCAATCTGTAAGTTTAAGCTTACGGAAATACATTTTCAACAAAAAAATGAAATGTGACCCACATCCCTGAAGGGACCTCAGGTATAATCTTGAGCCTTCGTGCAACAAATAATAAGACAAAAATCTTTAAAATCCAAATTTCTAATACTAAATAAGGAACACTTCAACATTTTCAAACATATAGTTTTCTGACCAGGGCTCAAAATACATATTTGGGAATGGTGCACCTAACTTAAAAAATTAGGTGCACAGAAGAGAAACTTTGGGTGCACAATAGAATGTCTGCAAAACATAGTTACCAGCCCTAGTGCCTCACTTATACTGGAATCTGTTATTCTATTGCTTACTTCAAAATTTTTAAGAAGTACATCAAACAAAGTATAACAAAGGTTTTGTTTCTTTTTCTGATACTTAAATTTGAAGAATATTTACATACTACTACTAGAATACAATAGTGCCTTTAGCTTAAAAAAATATCTAGGTGCACTGGTGCACCCACAGTACAAAAACTATGTGCACAGTTCCAAATTTAGGTGCACAAAGGTGCACATGCACCAGTATTTCCAGCCCTGCTGACGGACTGAAAGGCAAAGCAACTTAGTGGTTCTCTATGTTAAATCTACAGGCACAACTACGCAGAAAAACATATTTCAAGCCATTTCTGAAACTGGCTTTATGATCTAGAATGTACTTTCCAACTTAATATTATGCGAATTACAGGCTACATTATTAGCCTGGGTGCCATCCTATTTCTACCGGGGCTCCTACACTCGCTACCCTTTTTTAGGGTAGCGAGTGTAGGAGCCCCGGTAGAAATAGGATGGCACCCAGGCTATACATAATTGCTTACAAGTATACAGCCATTCTCATGAAACCACTTCTATTGGAACTTACAACTAGAATTGCAGGGCCTGAAATACCAATTGCATGAGCAAGTTTGCGCTGGTGCACTGGTGCAAGTTCAACCTGTAGAAATTTTTCCCTTTTTACTCACATAAATTTTGACTTCAAATGAAGAGTCGGTGCTCAAATTACAAATTACAGTCAGGGCTCAAAATTATTTTTTTGAAATAGGTGCACCCAACCAAAAAAATTAGGTGCACAGAAAAAAATGTGGGTGCACCACATAGAATAAAGTTGAATGTCAACAAAACATAAGTTTTGATGCTTCTGCCTCTCTTATAACTTCAATCTGCAATTCTATCCAGATTTCAAATTTCAACCAAGCATCATACATCAAATAAAGTACAACAAAAGGTTATATTGCTTTTTCTGATACTTACATTTCAAAAATATTCTGTTTGCTAGTGTACAAGAGAACCTTTACACATAGAGTACAAAAATATCTAGGTGCACTGGTGCACCCATAGTCAAAAATTAGGTGCACAGCTCCAATTTTGGGTGCACACATGTGCACATGCACCCACTATTTTAAGCCCTGCATTAAGCATACAATATTTTGTATCCCTCCTGAACTTGTATTATATATATTCAATTTGTTTTTATGAGCTGAGACATATACTGGTGCACCAGCCCCAAACATATGTTCTATGATATAGTGTTACCACTGCTGACAGGACATATGATATCTGGACCTGAGCCTGAACCTGAACCCGATCAAGCCGAAATGGTACCCACCCATAGTTGAAGCATTAATTACTAGACTGTTTTAGGAGCTTTTGTATCTAGTACTGACTATATATAGATGACATGAAATCCAAAAATTGTCTGAAACATCAGAAAATGAGACATATATGGTTGATGGTTCACTACCTTTGGTGGTGCGAGTAAATTCTTCTTGGTGCAAGTAATTTCTCTTTCATCTGTACAAGTGCAAGTTGACCCAAAAATGAATTTCGAGCCCTGAATTGTGAACCACAAATTTTCAATAACTATTACCGACCTGTGCTGTCTAACTGCCTTCAGAGTATTTGGCAGGTAGTTCTATTACATCTGATAATTATTTTTTTATGACTTTGGTTCCCCCCAAAAAAAGGGGTTTACAAACACATCTGCCGGCAATGGCTAAACCACAGTAAGACTGAGGGGTTAGGAGTGGATACCTGTAGTTTGGAAATGCAATCATCGAACTAAATTGTGTCATTAAAGGGAAGTTAAAATTAGAGAAAGCAGGAACCACTAACCTACTGGAAACAAAACTACTCCCGTGACTTCGTACAAGAACATCCATCAACATTTATTTCTTCCTTAAAGGTTATCAACCCGAATCTAATCTTGAACACCAATTTGAGAAAAAAAAAACGAGTTACTTGCTGACACTGTCAAAATTCCTACCTGTGAGTACATATATATTATATGTATAGAGAGAGAGACGTTTCCGTACATTACATACGGTCACTGCACACCTTTCTTTTTCCGAGAAACATCCGTTCCAATAACGCCAAACTGCAAGAAAGCACAGCAAAGCTCTTCTCTCTAATAAGGCGCGCTTGGTGGTTAAAGTCTTCGCTAGAAGTGAGTTGACGCGCGCACGAAATGTTGGTTTGCCAGAGGTCCCGGGAATAAGGATAGACCACTGCGGACAGCGCTCATGAATAATTAATTAGTGATACAATTCACGAAAGCGGACATTTCCTAAAAATAACCAACAACCAAGACAACAACAGCACGGAAAACTGGCGATAGTCGGCCCACGCGCGAGCTCTAGCCCGCAGTTCCCTCCAAAAACCTTACTTCCTGAACAAATCAGCTTTTTGACGACTAAGGAAGGAACCGGGGTCCTCACCTTATTTGCATATTGACGAAAAGTGAGTAAATCCCACACAAAAAATTCTTACCTGGACTCGAATCCCCCGGAACGGTCTGGAAAACAAAAACAACACATCAGCTGTTAATCAAAGTTGGGGAAAGACCGCATCGAACGGGGAAACAACGGAAATGTCAAAGAAAAGTTCAAAATACGAGGCGGGCGAAAGTGGAAACGCCGGACATGTCGGACGCGAACTACAAGCGTCATCGGCGCCTTCCCGCCCTTAGAACGGCAGATTGCCCAATATTACCGCCCACAAATCTATACAGGCTCAAAAATACCCGCAAATTTGCACAAAAATGTCAAAATTTCCACAAAATTTCGTCAAAATGGAAAATTTCAGACTATACCTCCGCCATGTTGAATAATATTATGGGATAGCAAAGATGACCCGGATGTTATTTACATGTTTATCAGGTTGTTACGCCTGCTGTGATTGGATGGCTTCTCGGTGTGCTGAATTTTTGGTGTCTTCCACCGACTATATGAAATACAACTTTTCTTCTTATCTGCTTCTGTTTGGCTCTAAATAGTTTGCATAGCAAAATGTAAAACGTTCACTGTAAAAAGTTGCACTGTTCTATCACAACAGCAAGAAACCCAATTGACATCGGTAGATTGAACTGACCAATGAGAGCTTAGTTTACCTGCCTAACTATTGACCCCAGCAGTTAATTTATGCGGGTGCTCATAGCAACATCAACATTAGCTTTCTGGACTTTTGAGCGATTTTTGGGAGACTTCTGTGGCCATTTCCAGAGTTTTCCAGCATGTCAGCGTCAGCCAAGGGAAGGAGTAAGGCGCCCAGCATGGCAGGGTGCGGAAAGGCCGAGTTTTACTCGTTTTCACTTTCTTGGATCGGGATCGAACGCCTGTTCCTAGTAGTGTACTGGCACGTATGGGGGAGGGGGGCATCGTGAGGAACATGTTTTGAGTAGAGTACAGTAGAGTAGAATTGTACGTAGCTTACCGAAGTGGGCGTAAGTCACACTGTGGTTTTCTTTATGTGCAGGCCTTAGTTTTGGCCTAAGTCCATGTTTCTGTTTTTCGCAAGTTGTCATTTGTTAACCAAGACCGTGCCTCAAGGACTAAACTCTCTGTCTCTCTTGTAAAACTAAAAGTTTTCTACTTATTATAGATATGACAAAAATAATTATTAGCCTGGAATCCAGACCTATTATAGCTCCCGAGTCTCTCTCCGCAAATAGCAAATATTTGCGGAGAGAGACTCGGGAGCTATAATAGGTCTGGATTCCAGGCTAAATAATTATAGCCACGTACCTGTCAATAGTTTTAACCTTCACCCCGTAACCAATACAAATTCGGTGCCAAACAGCTACCTTATAATTACTGGATGTACATCCTACCTGACCGAAGACTCTACTCTACTATACTCTTACACGCAGGCTGAAGGTTGAAAAACTGTTGACAAGATAGGTGTCAGCCAATCATAGCCCCGTTTGTTTGTTTGTTTGCTTTTGCGGCTCTGTTGTAATACTTGTGACACTGTACAGTGTACATGAGGATGACATGTACACCTTGGCAGAGTTTTAGGCAGTCATGTGTCTCAGTAAGCCAGCCGTGTGGACCTGAGCATTTTAAGTTTCAGTGCAGCGACAACAGGACTGCAGACCAAGATCAGAAACTGTGGAGTGTTGGACCATGTTGCTATATATCCACACTAATGCCCAGTGAGTTTAGCTTATACATCACAGCAAGGCCCAGTCCAGAAGTGAGTCAGAATACATCCATTCAACAGTTCATTATTCCAGCTCAGGGATGTCAGATGAGCACACCAAGAGCTCCATGATGTTGTGACCATATGTGTTTATTTCTGTGTTTATTTGTTTGTTTGTTAGGGGTGCTCCCCAGAAGAGCATGCTCCGCAGCACGTTCCAGCACACCAAGAGCTCCATGATGGTGGGCTCCACGCGCAGCCAGGTCGCAGGGTCAAGCAGCAAGAAGAGCGTGGTGTTGGATGATGGGAAGGGTGGGGTGACGCAGCGCAGCAAGGGGCCAAATGTGGTTGTCCTTGATGATGCGGGGAACGACGTGACGCCCCAGCCGCTGCTGGCCGTGGACCCGAACGCGCCGCATCACACGCAGAGCAAGCTGTTCGGGCAGGGCGGCACCGACTCATCATCTGTGGGAACTGTGAGTAGGGCGGGGTCCTATCAGAGGGCTTCTTACAACAGCTTTGTTACAGCTGGGTCCTATCAGAGGGCTTCTTACAACAGCTTAATTTGTTACAGCTGGGGTGATGGTCCTATCAGAGGGCTTCTTACAACAGCTTTGTTACAGCTGAGTCCTATCAGAGGGCTTCTTACAACAGCTTAATTTGTTACAGCTGGGGTGATGGTCCTATCAGAGGGCTTCTTACAACAGCTTTGTTACAGCTGGGGTCCTATCAGAGGGCTTCTTACAACAGCTTTGTTACAGCTGCGTCTTATCAGAGAGCTTCTTACAACAGCTTTGTTACAGCTGGGGTGACGGTCCTATCAGAGGGCTTCTTACAACAGCTTAATTTGTTACAGCTGGGGTCCTATCAGAGGGCTTCTTACAACAGCTTAATTTGTTACAGCTGGGGTCCTATCAGAGGGCTTCTTACAACAGCTTTGTTACAGCTGGGTCCTATCAGAGGGCTTCTTACAACAGCTTAATTTGTTACAGCTGGGGTGATGGTCCTATCAGAGGGCTTCTTACAACAGCTTTGTTACAGCTGGGGCCTATCAGAAATCTTGTTGCAGTTGGTTACATTCTAGTCCGGCCAATCAGAAATATTCTACAGATTCTGAACTTACTAGTAGTATCCCAGTCCGGCCAATCAGAGATCTTCTCACAGTAGTTAACATCCCAGTCTGGCCAATCAGAAATCTTGTTACAGTACAGTAGTTACAACCCTGTCCAGCCAATCAGATTTGTTACAGTACTAGTACAGTACGCCAAAAATAATTACTCAAGCAACTGGATAAAGTTTTGAAGTTTCAAAACTTTATCCAGTTGCTTGAGTAATTATTTTTGGCGTATCTTACTACCTGGATGTCTAACTTTCATCAACGTACTAGTACAGTAGTTACAACCCTGTCCAGCCAATCAGAGATCTTGTTACATTAGTTTTGTCTCTGTCCAGCCAAACAAATCTTCTCACAGTAGTTTACATCCCAGTCAGTCCAATTAGAAATCTTGTTACAATAGCTTTCATCCCTGACCTAATTACTAGTAATCAAAAGTTTCTTCCCTGACTAGTCTCTTAGATTTCTTGCTTGTTTGTTTGTTCAGCCCACTGACTTCATGTCGCAGGCTTCCATCTACCAGACTGGCACAGGAACGGCCAGCGTGTTCGGCGCTCCTTTCTCCAGGTCAGTATCAAATAATAACTTAAATATAACAGTTGGAAACTACAGATTGCGGCCGAATCCGAACAGCTCCTTTCCCCAATCTTGAAATGCTTCAGAAAATCAAGATTTGGTGTATTGGTACCGTCATGACCCCATTTTCACACCTTTCCAACCAGTTTGTAGTAAATGTATTCATCACGGAGACATGATGGTGTATGCAGTTTTGATAATGACCTTCAAGTTGTTATTTTCATGTTGAGACTCTAGAGAAACCCTTATCATTCTAAAACAAGTGGGGCTCTTCGTCTTCCACTGCCTCCAACAAAGAAGTCAAACCCAGCTTGTGTAGATATTGCCAACGCTATTATTGAGTAATCAGAGTATGTTACAACGTCAGTCACAGTTCCACGGGCAAGAACTGGCAATACATTAGCTTTCATATCATTTCTCCCCTCAGGTCGGTGATGGGCAGCGTCTCTCGGATCTCCGGACAGTCCACAGCAACAGACCAGTCCTTCGGCGACGAGATCTCGGAGGCGGGATCCCACGACCTTGCCCCTGGGCTGTCCAGTAAGTCATGACCTTGCCCCTGGGCTGTCCAGTAGGTCACGACCTTGACCCCGGGCCGGAAAACAGCCGGAGAACAATAACGTAGCAAACTTTGCTAAGGGGTTAACTACACGTAAAGAGTTAAGAATTAAATATTTTAGCTACTCACAGATAAGTTTGTTTGTTTGTGAAGGTGTGAAGACGCGGCGTGAGGAAGTGAAGGAGGTTCTGACGGAGGCAGATCTGGATCTCTCAGTGCCGATCCGGCTGACGGAGAGCGATACGATCTGGATCCTGGATCTGGTCGGGACGTGCGTAGCCAACGACAGCGAGAACGCCGACGGGATCCGGGCCAGGAATGAGAAGTACAAGGAGGTGAGATCTCTTAGATCTGGGATCACAACTCTTAGATCTGGCATCACAACTCTTAGATCTGGCATCACAACTCTTAGATCTGGGATCACAACTCTTAGATCTGGCATCACAACTCTTAGATCTGGGATCACAACTCTTAGATCTGGCATCACAACTCTTAGATCTGGGATCACAACTCTTAGATCTGGGATCACAACTCTTAGATCTGGGATCACAACTCTTAGATCTGGCATCACACATGTTATTTGATATATTTCCAAGCTGATGTTATTTCATATGTTTCCCAGCTGATATTTGATATATGTTCCCCAGCTGATGTTATTTGATATTTTTCCCAGCTGATATTTGATATGTTTCCCAGCTGATCTTTGATATGTTCCCCAGCTGATATTTGATATGTTCCCCAGCTGATATTTGATGTTTCCCAGCTAATATTTGATATGTTCCCCAGCTGATGTAATTTGATATGTTCCCCAGCTGTGTAAGAACCGTGTAGGGAACGACCGATACATGGAGAGGGGCATGCAGACCTTCAACGATGCACCGAAGAACAAGGAGGTGCAGGCGGAGAAAGTGGAGCTGATCGTAAGTAACTTTCACTGCTGTAAGTAACTTTCACTGCTGTAAGTTACTTTCACTGCTGTAAGTAACTTTCACTGCTGTAAGTAACTTTCACTGCTGTAAGTAACTTTCACTGCTGTAAGAAACTTTCACTGCTGTAAGTAACTTTCACTGCTGTAAGTAACTTTCACTGCTGTAAGTAACTTTCACTGCTGTAAGTAACTTTCACTGCTGTAAGTAACTTTCACTGCTGTAACTACACCTGTCTGCGCAGGCAGTGCAGGTAAAATTGTACAGGACACAGGCGTCCATGCCTCGGTATGGTTTGTGTGCTGTTGTTGAATTATTTGCATGCTATTCTTGTATGGGAAGTAGGAGACAACAACTAACAGGACCACTCGCAAACAACTGAGCTTTATCAAACGAGAGAACGGGATTGGCTGTTATATGTTCAAACGCGTTCGAGATTACGTCTATGTACTATAGAGTCCTACACTTGAATGCACTGTTCCTGTACTGTTGTTTGTTCTGTTTCAGGACACGGGCATCAATGCCTCCGAGTGGGACATGCATGACACTTATCAGGACCTGGCAGCTAAAGACAAGGGTAAGAGTTTCCAAGTTGAAAATAACAAAGTAAAAAATGATCTCTTGTTGCACAACTTGCGCATGTGAAATTCCCGGACCCTGTTTGTGTATCAATGTGAAGGTTTGATGCCGTAACTCTCTCCTCTGCCCGCTCCCCTGCAGAAAAGTCCGGAGAGGCGGATGCGGACCAGGACCTGATCAGCCGACCCACCAGCAAGAAGGCCGACCTGGAGGAGACTTCTGTGGAGGGGTCGATGCGGCAAGGGTCGGCTCTGTCGGGGCAAAGTGGGAGGGGTGAGTTTTATCGTGAGAATGTGACCTATGAAATTTATCCAACCATGTTCCGATAAACCATGGGACCACTAGCCAACCACCACCTGACTCCCAGCTCACATGACCTGTTCTGTTCCAGAGAGCCGTGCCAGCCTGATGGGGTCCAGCATGCAGGTGTCGCAGTTCGAGATTGCGGAGACGCCCGCGCCGCCAGCGCTGCCAGAGAAGGACGGAACCGTTGATGGGGTCATCGATGATGCCGACCATCCCCTCCTCAAGGTCAGGCTCCTCAAGGTCGTGTAGGGGGACCTTGGGGCAGTGATGCTTTTATGCATGCCATGTTTTTCTTGTGCTGATTTTGTGCTGTTTGTAAATCCGCTGGCCTTGTGCTGATTTTGTGTTTTTTGTAAATCCGCTGGCCTTGTGCTTCAGACGGAGAGCCTGCAGCACGACTTGTTTGTCATGGAGAGGGTCGTGGTGCAGAACATCTTCCAGCCCAAACAGGCAGCGTACAGAGGCATGGACGAGCTCACAGGTCAGTACAAACCCACAGCCTACAGAGGCATGGACGAACTCACAGGTCAGTACAAACCCACAGCCTACAGAGGCATGGACGAGCTCACAGGTCAGTACAAACCCACAGCCTACAGAGGCATGGACGAACTCACAGGTCAGTACAATCCCACAGGTCAGTACAAACCCACAGGTCAGTACAAACCCACAGGTCAGTACAAACCCACAGGTCAGTACAAACCCACAGGTCAGTGCAAACCCACAGGTCAGTACAAACCCACAGGTCAGTACAAACCCACAGGTCAGTACAAACCCACAGGTCAGTGCAAACCCACAGGTCAGTGCAAACCCACAGGTCAGTACAATCCCACAGGTCAGTACAAACCCACAGGTCAGTACAAACCCACAGGTCAGTACAAACTGATGAAACTGCTTCTAAAACCTTGCTGTAACTAGACTATGGCCAAATTTGCAGATCAGTACAAACTCACAGGTCAGCAAAACTGTCTCTCATTGATGTATAAAACTCTACTGTAAGTAACCACACCATAGACAAAGTCAGGTCATGAACATGCTCTTTGTTTTAACTTAATGTTCTGTTCTGGGATTCATGGCAACAGTAATGTGCACTGTTGTCTAGACAGTCCAGTGTGTCTTCCTGCCCCGTTGGATGATGATTGTGATGATTAGTGATGGTGATGATGATGTGTGATGATGGTAAGTGATTGTGATGGTTAGTGCTGATGCTGATGCTGTTCTGTACACCCCCCACCCCCCAGACGTGGACCGTGAGGTTCCGGACGAGCCCCCTCCCACGGCCGGCTCCATGTCCATCACACAGATGGGCCCCAACCTGGAGCGGCTCTGGATCTACCACTGCGAGCTGACGGACGGCAGGAACGTCAGCTGCCTGTCCTGGAACAAGGCGAACCCGGTCAGTAAACAAACAAACAAACAGACAAACATAGAAACCCAGTAGGTGCAATAGAACATGTATGTCCTGGTCAGTGGCCTAACCTAACTGTACCCTACCTTGAATGTTTTTTTGAAAAATTTTTATTGTTACAGAAATGCTAAGAGGAAAAAGACAGTAGTTAAGGTAAGAAGAGCATGCAGCATAATCTCACAGTCTTTAAAGTGAGAGGAATGTTCAGCATAATCTCACAGTCTTTAAAGTGAGAGGAATGCTCAGCATAATCTCACAGTCTTTAAAGTGAGAGGAATGTTCAGCATAATCTCACAGTCTTTAAAGTGAGAGGAATGTTCAGCATAATCTCACAGTCTTTAAAGTGAGAGGAATGTTCAGCATAATCTCACAGTCTTGAAAGTGAGAGGAATGTTCAGCATAGTGGGAGGAATGTTCAGCATAGTGGGAGGAATGTTCAGCAGAATCTCATTGTTTTTTTATATTTGCCACCAGGACCTGATCGCCGTGGGTTACGGCCAGTTTGGGTTCAACGACCAGAAAGGCGGGCTGGCCTGCTGCTGGTCTCTCAAGAACCCCAAGGTGAGACCATGTACACAATGATTATACCAATGCGCAGTATGAACCCCAATGTGAGACCGCTTGTAAGCTAAGTTTCCCAGTACATGTATGAGTAAAGGAAACTGTCTGCAGTTGTAGTGTTTTTGTTTGTATGAGTAAAGGACTCGTATCTGCAGTTGTAGTGTTGTTGTTTGTATGAGTAAAGGACTCGTATCTGCAGTTGTAGTGTTGTTGTTTGTATGAGTAAAGGACTCGTATCTGCAGTTGTAGTGTTGTTGTTTGTATGAGTAAAGGACTCGTATCTGCAGTTGTAGTGTTGTTGTTTGTATGAGTAAAGGACTCGTATCTGCAGTTGTAGTGTTGTTGTTTGTATGAGTAAAGGACTCGTATCTGCAGTTGTAGTGTTGTTGTTTGTATGAGTAAAGGAGGCGTCTGCAGTTGTAGTGTTGTTGTTTGTATGAGTAAAGGACTCGTATCTGCAGTTGTAGTGTTGTTGTTTGTATGAGTAAAGGAGGCGTCTGCAGTTCCAGTGTTTTTGTTGCATGATAATTACCAGCCTTGACTGGTAGGTTTATTTCTCCACTTACTCTTAGTGATAAGTTTTGTGGGTTCTCATAAGTCATATAAACATGCTCAAGGTGTAACACGGGACCCGGGGCTTTATATCCCGTCTGAGTTAACATTCCTTATAGAAGCTATATACTAATTTTCACCATTTAAGTGAGGAAACAGGTTCCTAGTGCCTCCCTACTTGCTGCTGAATGTTAAGTGAAGAAACAGGTTCCTAGTGCCTCCCTACTTTCTGCTGAATGTTAAGTGAGGAAACAGGTTCCTAGTGCCTCCCTACTTGCTGCTGAATGTTTCCTGCTGATGTTGCTGTTTCAGTACCCAGAGAGAGTGTACCACTGTGCCTTGGGGGTGGTCAGCATGGACTTCTCCTACCAGAACCCCAGTCTGCTGGCCGTGAGTAGATTTGGTGCTTCTAGTGGAACAACTTGTGCACTCAGGAATATCAGCTCAGTCCTGGGAAACTTGCACCTTGAAATTCAACCAAAGTGCACTGGTGTAATCTGACGAGAAGTCAACAGTCCCAAATTAATGGCACTTCCTGTTGAAGGAAACATGAAATTTCCAGTTGTTTGAATCAAAGCAAGTCTGAACCTGCAGTTCCTCCCATGTCTGCTAGGTGGGGCTGTACGACGGAACTGTTGCCATCTACAATGTGAGGAGCCAGGAGGACTCACCTGTGCTGGACAGCTTGTAAGTTTGTCTCACCTTTCTCACCTGTGCTCACCTGTGCTGGACAGCTTGTAAGTTTGTCTCACCTTTCTCACCTGTGCCCATGCTCATGGCCTCACCTTTCCTCACCAGCGCTGGGCGACTTGTAAGCTTGCTTCACCTGTGCTCACCTGTACTAGACAGCTTGTAAGCTTGCCTCACCTGTGCTAGACAGCTTGTAAGCTTGCCTCACCTGTCCTCACCTGTCCTCACATGTCCTCACCTGTGCTAGACAGCTTGTAAGCTTGTTCACATGAGCTGCACACTCGTCCTCAGCTTGCCATCAATCTGCATGCATTAATGACTCTCCCCTGCTTTCTCCTGCTTTCCGCAGTCAGTCCGGACAGGACCACGTCAAAAACAGGTAGGTTCTTTTCTGCCCTCTGCACCCCCGGTTTGAAGTAGACTAGGCCAAGTTTCATTTATTGTTTTTGGCCTTTTTTCATTAGTAGCTTTTCTAATACTTTGCTCATGAAGTTGTGTCCCCCCCCCCTGCGGTGAAGTACACTTTACCCCTAGTCCTCTTGTGTTTTAACAGCATAGTGAACATACATACTTACATACACTTACCTATTTGTGCTGTGTGTAACGTGTCTGTCTGTCTGTCTGTAGTGAGAACGCAGGGAAACACTCGGCGCCGGTGTGGCAGCTCAAGTGGGTGGAGCGAGACCGCGGTGCCCATGGCGATGAGCGCGGCGAGGTTCTGGTGTCGGTGTCGGCTGACGGCAGGGTCGTGCAGTGGTCCATCCGGAAGGGACTGGAGGCTTCAGGTACAGCAGCTGTGCTTGATGAATTGTTATCTTTTCTGCGTCTCTGATGACTGCTAATGACTCCTTCCTTCAATACTGCTGAAGGCTCCTTCCTGTAAGACTACTGAAGGCTCCCTGCTTTATTTCAGACCTGATGAAGCTTAAGCGCACGGCTGTGAAGCAGACGGGAGCGGGGAAGGGAAAGGAAGGAAGCAAGAAGAGCGAAGGTCTCATCTTCAGATTCGCCCCCGGACTCTGCTTCGACTTCAGTGCCAAGGACCCCAACATGTGAGTCCCAAGCCTGTCCTTTTGTTTTGAGTAGTTTGGAATAAGGAATGGGGTCTTGTGTTTCCATGGAAACATTCCTACATAACCTACCCACAATGCTACCATGTTCAACCTACCCATAATGCCCCATTACTTCCTGTGTGCAGCTACCTGGCAGGGACGGAGGAGGGCCACATCCACAAGTGTTCCTGTTCCTACAACGAGCAGTACCTGGACTCATATGCAGGGCACACGGTAAGGGCAGTACCTGGACTCATATGCAGGGCACACGGTAAGGGCAGTACCTGGACTCATATGCAGGGCACACGGTAAGGGCAGTACCTGGACTCATATGCAGGGCACACGGTAAGGACAGTACCTGGACTCATATGCAGGGCACACGGTAAGGGCAGTACCTGGACTCATATGCAGGGCACACGGTAAGGGCTGTTTCTGTCCTGCTTATGTCCTGTTTCTGTCCTGTTTATTTGTTTATTTATTTGCTGTCCTGTTCTGTACGGGGTAACTCTACAGGATCATCATGATTGATTGCTGTTTGTGCACGGCTGATTCTGTCCTGTTCCGTTTAGGGTCCAGTCTACAAGATCACGTGGTCGCCGTTTGCGCCCGACATCTTCCTGAGCTGCAGCGCCGATTGGAGCGTCCGACTCTGGTCACATGACATGACATCACCAGCCATTAACTTCTTCTCCTCCACGGTGAGAAGCCAATAACCTCAGAAAGTTTCAGCCATCATTTTTTTTGGATTTCTTCAATCCTAAAACAAAATGATAACTGTAAATTGTATAAGACCTATTCCTTCCATTCTCCACATGACAAACTGTTGCTGTCATATTACCAGTAAGTGAAGAAATCGCCATGTTGCACTTTGTCCCCACCCGCAGCGCTCGGTGTACGATGTGTGCTGGTCGCCCTCATCATCCACTGTGTTTGGCTGCGTCAACGAAGGAGCCGTGGAGATCTGGGACCTGTCCGTCAGCACGTGAGCTTCTTAGCTTTTTCTAGGAGTCTTGAAGTAAGAATAAAGGCAGCTACAGGCGGGGTCTTTGACCCTATCAGCAGCCTTGTGTGAAAAAAACCTGTAAATCATGGCTCTGTGGTACCGGAAGGTACAGAATTCTGCCACCTGTGTAATAAGTACTAACCCTGTCTGTCTGTCTGTCTGATTGCCGCAGGTTGGACCCCATCATCGTGAACGTGCCGAACCCCGGCATCAAGCTGTCTTGCATCTCCTTCACTCTCAATTCCGATGTAAGTACCACAGACAAACAAACAAACAAACGATTCTCACTCTGACCTCTGAAATATGTACCACACACACTGTGGAATGGAACAGCATCTAACTTTTTCTGTACCTCCTGCAGTGCGTATTGGTAGGTGCCAGTGATGGACAAGTCACTGTCTATAAGCTGAAGTGCATGCAGCCGACGCCCGACAACCAGGTCAGCACATCAGAACTGCATTGTGTTTTGAAATTTTATCTCAGACCAAGGAAAAGCCTCCTTGCTCAGACCAAGATGTGCTGTAACAGCCAAGTCAGAAGATGTGTTGAGAAAAGGATATCTATGATAATTTACACTAATGCCATGCACAAATGCAGGTTACTGAAGGAAACTTTTTTTCATTGATCCACTGTGAGTTGATTAGTTTGATAAAATGTGTTGTTTATTTCAGGGCGGCGCCCTGAGGGACATTATCCAGGCCACCATGGCCTCCCAGCTGCAGAGCACGGGCAAGGCAGGCAAGAAGAAGGGCAGCGGGGAGTGACACTAACTTATGCAGCTTTCCTCAACGAAATCAGTACAGTCTCAAACTTCTGCAGCTTATCTCAAGGAAATCAGTAATGCGCCATCTCAAACTTCTGCATCTTCCCTGGAGGAAATTTGCTTCATGGTGGAGAAATGCACCATCTCATACCTCTTGCATTTGTGGCCAGACTAGCGGAACTGATTTCTCACCTTGTAGAGAGGAAAACTACAGGTTGGGTAATGGTATTGAGGAAGGAACTGGCAGTTCAAATACATTATATTCCTGTAAATTGAATATCCCCCTGACCAAAGTAACATGAGGCAGAAATGCTGAATGTATGGCAGATATAACTTGTGTGATGAGCTTCATTTTTCAACACTGTATAGATGAGAATGAATTTGGCAGAAGATGTACATGCAAATTGTAAGAAAATTAGACGTTTTGTACTTGACATTTTTGCTGCTGACACCACTGTTCTGTCAAAAGATGTATATTTTGTAAATTGATACACAGAGTAGCTTTGTGTTGATATGTGACTCTTCAGTTGTATAAGATATATAAAGGTTCCAGAAAGTAAAGGTTCCAAAAACTGTTCACTGTATGGCTGTTGGTTTTTATTCCCGTCCTACTTTTAAGTGTAAATGGACTTCATGAAAGGAAAAAATTGTGTGAGTGCACATTTCTAACTGGCCATTTTCTCTGAAGAATTAACGTGCTTGAACACTTTCATCTATAAAGTCGCTACTTCAAACAAGATGCTGGTAAACGTTGCTCTGTGTGAGTGTGTAGACTACAAAGCTTTGATTTGAGAAATAGATTTTAAGGGGTCTGTTCAGTTCTGTCGTGATCTAAATTTGCGATATAGAGAAATCAATACACTCCTTAGGGGGAGGGGAGGTTCTCCACGAAGGTCAAAAACTGGAATTTATTGTGTCAAGGGAAGCGTCATTTTTTTCTGATTCCCCAAAGCTTTGGTTGGATGGGGTTGGAGGTATTCAGTCATGCACATTGATCTGGAAGATTTGAGGAGAGTGAGCCATGTGGTAGATCCATACATACAAGTCGAAAAGGTCAAAATGCCTAAAGGTGCACCTGAAAGACACATCGCTAGAGGTCACTGCTGTACAGTAATCTCTTTTGCTCATGGAAGCAGATGCATGTATTGTAAGTGGAGTTCCTATATAGCCGACCTGTGTACGCTAGAGGTCGCTAGTGCGTAGTCTACTTTTGGCAGAAATCTTCAACACAAGCAGTTTGTGCATGAAATATGGTTTATCTGCCATTTTACGGAATAACATGACCTTGAAAATAGTTGTAAAACTTAACAGGAATGTAAACTAAACTCCAGGATGTCTGTCATTGTGTGTTGTGGGCTACATTTGCGAGATAATGACATTACACAGGCAGGGGGGAGGGGGGCTGTCCGCGGGCAAGGTCACTGACATTTTTGTCTGAAGCATTGTGGGAGAATTTGGGCGCTAGATATTATATTTTATCAAAAAGCGATACGTGAACCTTCAGATTGACAATATAGAACTCGCACGGAAAGTTGTGAAACTTAGAAAATGGACAAATTATCCTGTAATATTGTCCTTACATCAACGGCGTTGTCGTGTCGTGACAACAGCTGGTGGGAGGGGGGCTTCGTTCGCCAGCTTGTTCTTGCAGTTTGCAACTCAATCGCTGGAGGCCGCTAGTGTGGGGTCTACTTTTGGCGGGAATCTTCAACACACGCAGTTTGTACTTGAAATATGGGTTATCTGTCATTTTACGGAATAACCTGACCTCCAAAATAGTTGTGAAACTTAACAGGAAAGTAGATTAAACTCCAGGGTGTCTGTTGTTGTGTGTTATGGGCTATTTGTGTGACTATGAAGACATAAATAGATTTTTGTGGGGAGGGGGGCGGTTCGAGCAAGGTCAACGACCTCTAGTGCGTTTGTTCCAGGTCTGATGCTGAACTTTGGAAATATGTCGCTAGAGGCCGCTGATGTGACGTCACCAGTTCAACATACGCAGTTATCCTCTATAATATGTGTTATCTTCAATTTCAGGGGATCGCCAGTCACCCACTGCTGCCGAAAAAATTACAAGGAAAGGGAAAAACATTCTGAGGTGCCTGTCTAACCAAGCCGTGGGCTACATTTACAAGTTAGTGGCATATATTACACCGGTAGGGGGAGGGGGGCTGTTCGCGGCAAGGTCGATGACGTTGCGCCTGAAGCATTGTGGGAGAATTTGGGCGCTAAAAATTATATTTTTTCAAAAGCGATATGTTGACCTTCAAATTGCCAGTAAAGAACTCGCACGGAAAGTTGTGAAACTTGTAAAATGGGCAATCCTCTGATATTCTCTTTACATCAACGGCGTTGCCGTGACAACAGGTGGGGAGGGGGGCTTCGTTCGCCAGCTTGTTCTTGCAGTTTGCAACTAACTCGCTGGAGGCCGCTAGTGTGTGGTCTACTTTTGGCGGGAATCTTCAATGCACGCAGTCTGTACATGAAATATGGGTTATCTGCTATTTTACGGAACAAACTGACCTCCAAAATTATAGTTGTGAAACTTAACAGAAAAGTAAATTAAACTCCAGGGTGTCTGTTGTTGTGTGTTATGGGCTATTTGTGTGACTATGAAAACATAAATAGATTTTTGTGGGGAGGGGGGCGGTTCGAGCAAGGTCAACGACCTCTAGTGCGTTTGTTCCAGGTCTGATGCTGAACTTTGGTAATAAATCGCTAGAGGACGCTGATGTGACGTCACCAGTTCAACATACGCAGTTATCTTCTATAATATGTGTTATCTTTAATTTCAGGGGATTGCCAGTCACCCATAGCTGCTGAAAAAATTATAAGGAAAGGGAAAAATATTCTGAGGTGCCTGTCTAACCAAACCGTGGGCTACATTTACAAATTAGTGGCATATATTACACCGACAGGGGGAGGGGGGCTGTTCGCGGCAAGGTCGATGACGTTGCGCCTGAAGCATTGTGGGAGAATTTGGGCGCTAAAAATTATATTTTTTTCAAAAGCGATATGTTGACCTTCAGATTGCCAGTAAAGAACTCGCACGGAAAGTTGTGAAACTTGTAAAATGGGCAATCCTCTGATATTCTCTTTACATCAACGGCGTTGCCGTGACAACAGGTGGGGAGGGGGGGGCTTCGTTCGCCAGCTTGTTCTTGCAGTTTGCAACTAAATCGCTGGAGGCCGCTAGTGTGGGGTCTACTTTTGGCGGGAATCTTCAACACACGCAGTCTGTACATGAAATATGGGTTATCTGCTATTTTACGGAACAAACTGACCTCCAAAATAGTTGTGAAACTTAACAGAAAAGTAAATTAAACTCCAGGGTGTCTGTTGTTGTGTGTTATGGGCTATTTGTGTGACTATGAAAACATAAATAGATTTTTGTGGGGAGGGGGGCGGTTCGAGCAAGGTCAACGACCTCTAGTGCGTTTGTTCCAGGTCTGATGCTGAACTTTGGTAATAAATCGCTACTGATGTGACGTCACCAGTTCAACATACGCAGTTATCTTCTATAATATGTGTTATCTTTAATTTCAGGGGATTGCCAGTCACCCATAGCTGCTGAAAAAATTATAAGGAAAAGGGAAAAACATTCTGAGGTGCCTGTCTAACCAAGCCGTGGGCTACATTTACAAGTTAGTGGCATATATTACACCGACAGGGGGAGGGGGGCTGTTCGCGGCAAGGTCGATGACGTTGCGCCTGAAGCATTGTGGGAGAATTTGGGCGCTAAAAATTATATTTTTTCAAAAGCGATATGTTGACCTTCAAATTGCCAGTAAAGAACTCGCACGGAAAGTTGTGAAACTTGTAAAATGGGCAATCCTCTGATATTCTATTTACATCAACGGCGTTGCCGTGACAACAGGTGGGGAGGGGGGCTTCGTTCGCCAGCTTGTTCTTGCAGTTTGCAACTAAATCGCTGGAGGCCGCTAGTGTGTGGTCTACTTTGACAGGAATCTTCAGCACACGCTACCATCATTCCAAACTCACTCATTTATACCATAATTTTGCCAGAAATCGCGGCGGTAACATGTGCGGGGTGGCCATCTAGTCATGAGCTTGCTGACAAGTAAGTATCTTCCACGCGTTGCGACGTTAGACCCTGCGTTTTGCTTGTGCGTCGTTTGAGGTCGCTGCTAGACCGTGACTTGGCTTGGCCTAACACTATGCAGTACTGACCTCCTGCGGTTCACATTAAAAGTGCATGTGATGTAAACTCCAGTTTCAAAGTTTTCTGTTCAATACATTCAGGTGTGCATCAAGTCTTCATTATATATCTGTTAACAAATTCTTGGTATGGTAAGAGGGAAAGGTTCACCACAGAGTGAGCTAGCTGTAAAAGTCAAATCAGTTTTGAACGGCAACTTTTCCTGTAGAAAGCAAAATCTTAAAATCATCTTGACCATCTATCTGGATGCTGAAATATACTACAGAAGAAGAAATCAATGATTCACTTTGATTTCAAACCTGTCTTAGTACAGGAACAGATACAGATATTCGAGTATGATGACCGTGTCAGTCCCTACACCTGAGTGAGGAGGGTTGACACGGTAGCCTTTGTGCGGATTTGTTTAGGGTGGATGACAGGTTGCGAATCTGAGACCCACATACTTTGGGGTTGGGCACCCATCTTCTCCAGTGGCACCAATTCAAGGGAGACGTGCTGGTTCTGGTTGGGATGCTTGCATGAGGGTGTACTATTCAAACTCATCTCGAAATGCAGACCAGGTATATAAGTCCTTTCATCATCATCATATCGAGCGGCTTGCTCGGACTAAGGCTGCTCTCTCCCTCCAGGCGTCCTTTAGAAAGCTGGAAAACCAGCGACAGCCTAAATGAACATTTCCCCAAAGACATTGTTGTCAGACAGAGTTGTGTCTTGAGAATCTCTAATTGAAGTCGATGATCCAGCTTAATTCTGCGGAACTTGAGGCCTCTTTGCTACACTCACCCGGTGGTTCTGGTGTATCCATGTTGCCCGTGACATGGTTATATTGTCAACAAATCATCTTAAGTTCTCAATAAAACCATTACTACTCAGGTCCTTTAATTCAGGTGACCATTACTGTAAAAGGTGGACAAATAAACCTAAACAATAAGAAAGGACAAATTTGATCAAACTTAAGATTTCAGCTATTCTACGAAAATATGGAAATGGCTCCTTCCAATACTATTTAGGTGTTATACTTAGAACAGGCTATAGCTTCCACATAGCATGACGAAAACACTGCAAAGGAGGGGTGTTAGTATCAGATCTAACACTGGTAAAACTCTACTCCTCAATACCCTGCACCACAAGCTTATGTATTTGACCCTCGCATTGCCCCGATATTAATGTATGGTGCAGCAATATGAGGCTTGAACAGTGCATTTCTGCTTGAGACACTTCACCTTAGTTCTGTAGGTCTATGAAGAAGGAATGCCAGTGACTTTGCCACTAGAGCAGAGCTCGAGAAACTCCTGTTATGAAAGATTAGGTATATGTCTGCTACTCCAAATTACTTAGTGCTGCATACCTAAACGAAACATCAGGTACAGGTACTGGTACAAAGGTTTAGGTACAGGTCGGGACCTAGTACCTCAGTACCTGAACAATTTGAAAAATTAACATGTGTTTTTCTGAACTTCTTCAATTATGACAGAAACATGAATAAACTTGTCAGTATCTTTATTCAAAGAACATAACTAGGTTTCCTATCGCCAAACTCCCTTGGCCTTAAGCTTGCTATCAAAACTCCCGACCTGCCTGAATGATCTGTTGCATATTAGTAACGCTGTTCCAAGGTGTCACTTTGGTCACGTTTGGTGTTGCATGAGGCCATGAGGTTAGAAGATCAGTCACAAAATAAGCACATACTTGGTGTAAATTTATATCGGTACAGTACCGGTACTTCATGATTCGGTATTTTGGACCAGTACCGGTACGCAGCACTACTCCAACTGCATTGAGGAAGACGGACACATGGTGCAAGATTGTGCACTGTACGATAATGAAAGAAAATCATTTATACTCAGTTCAGTTTATCTGGATTCGCTAAATTTCTTTTCATATATACATGTACATACATGTATATGCAGTATATAGAATCTAGACATAGATATACATGTGATTAGTCTGTATAACCCAAACTCCAGCTGTCCGGGGCTGTAATGGCCCTCCGCGCCGGCTGACCGGCTACGGGCGGCTGCTGTCAGCGGGATTAAATCAGGATATACATGTGCCATAAATTGTGCCAATGAATGCGTCTCGTATGATAGATCTACTTGTAGAATTGTTTCCCACTCCTGCTTTAAAATGTGAGAAGAGACCAGGTGTAGAATGACGGATTGTAGTGGTAACCATAGAAGCCATTGGCGGATAATATCTTTCAATTGTTGTCAAATTGAACATGCAATAAACATGCATCATTTGATAGAATAGACTATAACAAAACTCTACTCTAAAAATCAGACTCCGGTGAAAGTGCCATCTGCTAGCAGCGCCCCCTAGCCAGCAGTCTGAGCACTGCACGCATCAGGGTGCCTGCGCAGGACGGTCCGTTTCAGGACGGTTCTGCGCATCCCGCTGGGCCACAAGCCACAAACTTTTTGTCCGGATTGCGGCTGGGGTATCTGGTCTGGCCGGGCGGAATTCGGCCCGTTTTTCCTCAGAGTTCCGCGCCACAGGCCCGGACGGCATGGCTGGATCCTTTGGCACTCCCTCGGCCTTCCTGGTAGCGGTGCTGGCGGCGGTTTGGGCGTCGGGGACAGCGCAAGGTAAGCCCGAGTCCCTCAGTCTGTGGTGCGGCCCGAAGTTAGTGCGGCACCGCGGTGCCAACTGTTGCATGCGGGGTGCGGATCGCCTCTTCCCGAGGCTCCCGCCCTCCCTGCGCGGCGGTGTGGGGTTCTGGGGCGGGGGGAGAGGGTATGGGTCCTCCCGGGGACGGATCGGGCCCGCCAGACCGTCTGCACGGCCCCGATCCCGGCAGTTTGCCCCCCGGACCCCCGGTAGTGCGGGACGGCGCGCCCGCCTGACTCCCCCCGGCCCCCTGAGGAAATCACAACTTTGTTCCCCCGAACGGCAGGAATATCTTAGACACGGTTGAGCTTAGCCAGAAACTTCCGCACATCGCGGGGAGGACCAGACCCAATCTCGTCAGCTTCTTCTGTCAATCAAACTCAGCCCTTCTGACGTCCGCTGGAGTCGCGATCTGCTTATAATATTTCAGGCACGTGAATCTCATGTCTGCCACATTCCGATATTTGCTACCTTAAAGCATGTAGCAAACAGACACGAAATGTCGCCGAGTGATTGTAGCTAAGTGATTGCCGTAAGTTGTTACTGTTTGGCTACAGAAATGGCTACAATCCTGGCGGCGCCTGTTGTTTGGAAAGGGGCGGGACGGAAGTGACAAGAAAACAGCAATCATAATTTATGTGTTGGTTTCCCAAACATGGCGGGTTTGCACGTACACGTTTGCTCTGTCAGGCCCAGCCGGGAAGAACTCCTGCAACATCGCCACAACTTCTGTCCTGGGACAGTTGAAGAAAGTAGGAATAGACCCCGCACCCTTCCCATAACGTGTGTGCCCCCCCCCCCCGGCACCCTTCCCATAACGTGTGTGCCCCCCCCCCCCCCCTGCAGTGCTCTTATGATAAACAACAATATGACACAGAAAGCGTGTACAACAGTTTTGCCCATCTCCCTATGTGTGAGCCCCTGCCTGAAGATTGAGGTAAATACTGAGTGTAAAATTCAGGTAAACAGCAAAATTCAGGGTAAACATTGAACAGGGCTAAGTGTGATGTGAGCTCAGCATGTTCAGCTGGGGAGGCGAGCTCTGCAAACTAGCAGGTAAAAAATTAGGGTCCCCCCTCGAATCGGGGGGGGGGGCAGTAGTGCTGAACAGTACGACAGTTTGCGTCCTGATTTGTTGAAAAGTTGGGGTAAGTTTGATACAGAGAGGGTGGGTTGGTTGTGCCCCAGTGTTGGGTAAGTTTGATACGGAGAGGGTGGGTTGTTTGTGCCCCAGTGTTGGGTAAGTTTGATACGGAGAGGGTGGGTTGTTTGTGCCCCAGTGTTGGGTAAGTTTGATACGGAGAGGGTGGGTTGTTTGTGACCCAGTGTTGGGTAAGTTTGCGTAAATTTCATACAGATCTCTAGTCAGTTGTTTGTGGCCGAGTGTAGAGTAGGTTCCCAGTCACCGATAGCTGCCGTGTGTATAGCCTTTCCCCGCGGCTCACATGCGATATGTTGTATACGTTACGGCCAGAGCCTTTGAATTGGACGTGGAGAATGGGCTGTTTGCTTTGCCCTTTGTTGGTGTGTCGGGTTGGAGAGGCTGGTTTCGCTAACAGCCAGCGCTCTTTCACGCCGAGGGCTTTCCTACGCAAATCTGAAAGTGTAACCTCTGGGAAAGTCCTCTCGGAGGTGAAAGGTGACGGTTCGGTTGGGAAACGGCCTGTGGTGTTGGTTTGTGCGCTGAGAGTCCTTCTGACGCGCACAACACACCCAAAATGCACACACTTCTGGGCTGTTTACGGTAGCCCCAGCACGGTACAGTAGAACTCTGGTCAACAGTAAACGATACACTAAAGCTAACAGCAAGCCGCGGCCGGGCGAGAGTCAGCGTTCTCGGGTAGAGACGGGACGTTTGCACGGCCGGGTAGCATCAGGCACACAAACCCACGCCTCTGTTCCCGTCGGTAACAAAACCTGCTCCTAATGGGACTCTGCTAACACTAGAAACATTGTACAACAGCAGCCTATCTAAGTGTGTGTGCTAACGCTAGAAACATTGTACAACAGCAGCCTATCTAAGTGTGTGTGCTAACGCTAGAACCACGCTACAGCATCAGCGTTGGCTGTGATCGTGCATGTCCATGTGCTGACAGTTTGCGTCCATGGCTGGCCGGGCTTACTGCAGCGTGTTTGTGTGGATCTGAGCATTAGATAGAAGTAATCTGGCTGGGAGAAGTGAGATAGGAACATTCCTGCTGTGTGTTAGACTTCAGAACAGCCCAGGGGGAATGGTTGTGGCAGGGGAAGGTACCTATAGTTGAGGTTGACCTGCAGAACCATCAGGATGTTTGTGTAAAGGTCAGCGCAGTCGGCCCATTGTTCCGCGGGCGGTGCTTTGTGTGGAGAAAACTGTTTTGGAAACTCGGAAAAAGTCACGCAGACGTTTCAGGTGCGACGTGGGCAGGCTTTTGGTTTGTTGGAGCTTTGATAGACATGAAGATTTACATTTATGTTGTTTTCCTTTTTGTAGGCCGACTTGTTATGATTTGTAAGGGCTCCCTTTGAAATCAGTTACTCAGTTAACTGAAGGGAATACCCTTAAGTTAAGATTTATTGATTAAAAAATTAAAATAAATCATCAACAAGGAACAGACTTTTGTTGGCTGCAGAGTTTCAAAAACAGTTTCCAAAGTCTAGGAAGAATTGCAGATATCAGAACTGTTCACCTCTGCTTTCCTCTGTTTTCTTAGATCACTGTATCATACAGCAGATGTAACCTTGCTCTTGACCTTAGCTGACATGGCTTCTGATTGACAGTCCTGGGGTCTCCCTTCCCCTGCACCATTACTGAACAACCCCCACCAAGTCTTAACCTTCCCCTGTACCATTACTGAACAGGCCCAAAATCCAGCCCCTAACCCCAGGGTCACCCAGCCCCTAACCCCAGGGTCACCCAGCCCCTAACCCCAGGGTTACCCAGCTCGTAACCCCAGGGTCACCCAGCCCCTAACCCCAGGGTCACCCAGCCCCTAACCCCAGGGTTACCCAGCCCCTAACCCCAGGGTTACCCAGCCCCTAACCCCAGGGTCACCCAGCCCCTAACCCCAGGGTTACCCAGCCCCTAACCCCAGGGTTACCCAGCCCCTAACCCCAGGGTCACCCAGCCCCTAACCCCAGGGTTACCCAGCCCCTAACCCCAGGGTTACCCAGCCCCTAACCCCAGGGTTACCCAGCCCCTAACCCCAGGGTTACCCAGCCCCTAACCCCAGGGTTACCCAGCCCCTAACCCCAGGGTTACCCAGCCCCTAACCCCAGGGTCACCCAGCCGCTAACCCCAGGGTTACCCAGCCCCTAACCCCAGGGTTATACAGCCCCTAACCCCAGGGTCACCCAGCCGCTAACCCCAGAATTGTGTCCATGCTGGCAGGAAGGACAGGCACAATATGGAACCCAACCCGCCCAAACCTGGTCCCAATTTACAGGCAGGTTTCTGGACTGGTTGTTTGGTGAGGGAGGGCTGGGAAATGTAATGGCAATGGCTGGTCTATATAAGCATATTTATATAGCAATAGTATATAACGTACATTCTATAACAAAATGGCATTCATCCTCTATTCTATGTAGATTTGCATAATGGTTGCTCCCTGGCAGTGTGGGTATGTGTAATTAATGGATGTTCCCTATGAGTGAGGGTATGTATAATTGTGTCCCCCCTGCGGGACTCGAGCCTGTTTGCATGACAGGGTGTGCAGGGTGATTATATCTTTTGTTGTGCAGAGGACAGAATAGCGCTGCACGGCCCCTAAAGCCGCCACAATTACAGGCCGCGGCAGGGCTAGGGGCTCTGAGCCGACGGGCAGGTCAGCAGGGCCGCCGTCCCTTTCCTCACTCCCTGGTGCTGTCTGGGTCAGGGGAGTCCTGTGCACCTTCTCTGCTCCAGTTCAGACTCTGCATCCAGACTTGTTGGTGTCTGGCAAAGCATCTGTTGGCACAATGGTCATGAAACAACTTCCAACAGGAAGGTCAGGGAGTCCCTTTGAGTCTGTAAAAGAGAAAAAGTTTACAGACCTACCAACATCCGACTAGAGTTTGACTAGACTGACTAACAGATACAGAGGCAATAGCTATCCCCACAACGCACAAGTGTCCTGCTGTGTTCCTGCCCTCTATACACCCTCCCCGGTCTGTCTCCTATTGTTGTATTGTTGGACACCCCCAGTGTTGTATGGACGGTCCCCTAGTGTTGTAGTAAAACTGTTGGACACCCCTAGTATTGTATGGATGGTCCCCTAGTGTTGTAGTAAAACTGTTGGACACCCCTAGTATTGTAGGGACGGTCCCCTAGTGTTATAGTAAAACTGTTGGACACCCCTGGTGTGGTAGGAAGTGCTGTGCTGTCAGTGGCTCCCTCTGTGCCATTGTCCCTGCCAACCATATCTGATGACACCCCAGTAGGACAGATCGGATTACACCCTTGTATAGGACAGAAGGAAAGCCGATGTATCTGGGTAAAGGGGGGAGGTTGTCGTATCAGGGGGAAAGGGGTGAGGGTAGGGGAGGTTTCAGGTGCTGCTGCATCATCATGTAAACAGCATATTCACAGATTTTACCTTTTAGGTTTTCTGTACGACTTGGGACAGCCTGAATAAGGACAAATTTGACAAAAGAAAACCTGAGAATGAGTATGTATATACCTCCCCCCAGTCAGACTGGATCCCACACAGACAGCTGATGTTTGCTGGCCCAAATATTTGCTGTGTCCACAAACCTGTCAACTCGACCGGGCTACCTCCAACAGGGCCGTGTTGTCCTGGTAACGTTTGTTGTTGCCCCGGTAACGTTTGTCTTGTTCCTCAGTTTGGTGTGAGGATTGGAACAGTGCAGGACGATCGGTTTTAGTGTTCTTCAGTCTTCAGATAACTACATATTGTAGAATAAACCCCGGTACTTCAAAACCAGTTATGTTAGAGCAAGGAGGTTTTGGAATGTCGGTCATTATTTATTTAACATAGTTACTTCAGTATGAAGGTCAAGGTCGTCTGATTGGTGTTTTGAGTCATACATGTGGAGCCCGGAGTCTGTTTCTGAGATTTGTAAATGTAACTAACTAAAGGTAGCAGGCCCATCTCAGACAATCCCAGCGAACTGATGTGTTTTGTATTGTTACGTAGGTATGTGTGTTGTAAATTTTTGTTAAGTAGGGATGTGTGTTGTTGTAGTTTGGAATGACAGTGTAGAAAAGGTTATTTGCTCTGTGAATCAGACTTCCTGGTTTCCTGCACGATGTTTGTCAGTGATGAGGAAATCTAGTCTGCTTGGAGAAGAAGTCAGCTGTACAAAACCCTTGTATTTTAACTGGTGCAAAGGTCTGACAAATATGACATCTTGTGATCTATTACAATATGAAGCAGGGTTTGACCAATTTTGAACAGAAGGAAAAAATCAAAAATCCCCAAAAAATTCCTTTTTATTTAGTACCAGTATGTGTTAAATTTGGATGAGTTCATAACTTTTTTGTCTTGTGTTGAAAATTGTAGTTAACCCTACTTCAGGTTAATCAGAATGCATCATTGTTAATAATAAGTCATTAGACTTGTAATCTCCTCTCTCTGCTATTGTAGTAGACACAGCTAGGTGACACTTCTCCACCCCCTGCTTAGAAGGGTGACAAAAACCACAGCAGAACTGTGAAAATCCTCCACAGGAAACTCACTGTTGTTCTGCCAGATTTCACACCTTGCAGTCAAACTAACCCAGACTAGTCCATTGTTCCTGGGTGGGGGGAGCTGCAGACAAGTTTTGTTGTCTTGTCCAGCTGTGATGAGGAGTTTTGTGTGATGGCCAACATCAGAACTGTTCCTCTCCTCGCTTTGTCATCCCCCCCTCTCTCAAATCTGGATGGTCCCCTCCTCCACCCAGGTGTGTCAAGTCTGGATGGTCCCTTGCTTATTTTTGCAGTAAGCTAATGTCACCAGTGGGGACCTACCGCATGGTGGGGCAACTGTATGGGAAAGATCTGACCTGGTCGCACAAAACACATATTTCTCTGCTGCAGACCCAAACACACATTTAGCCATCATCCTCTGCTACAGGCCTGTGGGTTCTGTGTGGAAGGATATGTAGCTGCTGTCTGCGCTCTCTATGAGTCCTAACTTGGCTGGTGGCCTGGCTCTGAGGGTGTCTATAGGCAGCATTTTTATACAGGATGTTTGCGTTGGTTGGGGTTTGCTTGCATCCTAACTTGGCTGATTTCCAGGCTATATGTTATAAGCGAGCTACTTGTCTTTCCTGAGAGGAGAGCTGCTGAGAAGCCGGTGTTGTTTCCTGCGACCTTGCTAGATGTTCCTGCGACCTTGCTGTTGGTGCCATAAGCCGGGCTTTGGGCAGATCCTGCTGCAGACAGGCGACGTGCTCGTCTGAGTTTGTCTGAGGAACGGAAGTCTGGATCTAACTGCCAAGGTCACAAGTCAAACATGGTGGATCTACAACCCAAGGTCAAACAGTTCTCGGACTGAGTGGCAGGTTGCTATGATATCAGTGGTAGTGCATGTTGTTTTTATATGTTGATTGTTTGTCACTCAGAATATGTTGTTGTAGTTTGTAGAAGGGGAGGGGGTAATGATACCAAGCCATGTCTTCCTGGGCGGCCGCGCCCAGAGTCAAGGGAACACAGGTGCCCATGTGGGAAGTGAACCTGGTCAGGAAATTGAAGGAAGGCTTGAGTTTTCCCCAGTAAAAATGTTTGAAATGTTGCTGGGAGTGTTGAGAGAGACTGACCAATGTTATCCTGTAGGTTTGGGGAGGGGGTACTGTCTGCAAAAGTGGAAAGATGTGAACTTATGGCTGCATAGACACCCACTGAGCGCAGAGGAGGAAAACAAACTTCAAGCAGTTCAAGTTTTGCACCCAAATCAGACTGATGGCAAGTAGGGAGTGACACCAGCTGTTGGAAGAGCTGCCAGGTCACCCTGCTGTTCCAGGTCACAGAGGTCGTGACCTGTCCCTGTTCCTGAACAGACCACAGCAACTTGATCCAAGTGAAACCTACAGAGTACTTCTGAACTACCTTTGCAGAACATACCTATACAAACCCTCACTTCACTAGCAACGTAGATGCACAAAATTACTTTTAAAACTTATTGCAGAAAATGATTCGGTCTTGAGATGTTCTACCCGCCCTTCTGACCTTCCACTGCCCCCCTCCCACTCCTGTAATGGTAGGTTGTGCTTGGAACAGACTCCAACAGGGGCTTGCAGGAAGAGGGACTGTACTGTGGTGCGTTTGTGATGTAAATGGTCTGTTTTGATGTTGGTGCAACCCTGTAGTTACCCTGTGGGGGGCATCAGAAGGTCGCAGTGGGTTAGGGGGGAGGGGGGGCGAATTCCTCCACATCAGGTCAGACTGGGCTCCCACCTGTTGGTCAGCAGTCCTGTGTACCTGGTCTGAACAAAGTGCTCTTGCCTTCTCCTGACATGACTCACTCAGGCCATGTTTCATCTTCAGGGCTCTGTCTATAAACATGTCATCAGATGAGTCATCTGTTTGACACTTCTGTGTGTGTTGGTTGGTATTGTGATGGTGTGCTGCTGGTGTTGAACAGTTCTTTCCTGTGAATGTGTGATGCCAGGATGAAGTTTGGGGCCAGGATGAGGGTTTTTGGCCAGGTTCTGTACCTGTGACATGAGGAAGGCCTCAGCTAATCCCAGACTGATCCTCACTAACCCAAACCAGGCTCCTGCCAGCATATCTCTGGGGACCAACCAACAATGCACCAGAGGGGTCCCCAGGTATGTTTTAGGGACCAACCAACAATGCACCAGGGGGGTCCCCAGGTATGTTTTGGGGACCAACCAAAACGGTACCAGTAGCTCCCCTACCCTTCAACACCCCGACCCCTCCATAAGACCTAACAAGCCTTCTGCCAGTTCTGGGGATTCCATACCACTTACCCAGGGCCAGAAAGGGCAGGCAGGCCGCGCCACAATAAGGACAGGGGCACAACAATAAGGGCAGGAATGGCTGCTGGGTGGCTGATGGACACAGGGCACAACTGTGTGATAGACGACCTGCTACTTGACACTGCCAGGACGGAACTCTGGCCAGTGGCGCCCCACAGGGCAGGGATTTGTGTTGGCTACATTGTTGCATATCATAGGGACTGGCTACATTCTGGCTACATTGTTACATATCATGGTCACTGGCAACATACTGGCAACATAGCAGCACATAATGGCCACTGCTAGGAAGGCCCAAAGTGTTACCCTAGCTGGGTCACAGTTTTCTTCTTCTTTCTTCTTTACTCTGTTTTCAATTTCTCCACTTTGTGGAGTCATGGGGGATTCATCTGTGTGGGTAGCTGTGGATGCAGGCAGAAAGACAACCCTGAGTACATGGGCAGCTCTGGGGAAAATTATTTTCGGACGTGGGGACCATCTTCTCTCTGTATCAGGCCTGCTCTGTATGTGTGTTGTGTGTCTGGACAAGTCCACTCTGAGTGTGGGTGGGGGGGGGAGTCTGGGCCAGTCCATTCCGGCTGCATGGGGGGTAGTGAGGGACATGTGACCAGCCTGTGTCCTGCAGCACCTGTGCTCTCATGTCTGCCTGGTCTGTGCAGCACTTGGCCTCAGTATAGAACAATCTGCACGAGTATGGCAGGGTCACATGTCAGACAGCAGCGGTGACCTTGTGTTGACCTTGCCATCCATCAGCGCGACAGGCGGGGCTGTTCCCGAGCAGGATCTGTCAGGCCTGATGTAAGGTTGCCCCAGGCTGTTCTCTAAAGGTCGCTTCAGGGCCCGGCTGTTCTCTGAAGGTCGCTCGGGGCTGTTCTCTGAAGGGCGCTATTCTCTGAAGGGCGTGCTGCCCACTAAAATGTCACTCCAATCCATTCCTCATCACTGAGCAGTTTAACAATCTCACCTCACCTCAATCCAGATGACAATCTAACAATCTACCATCAGATAAATCGCTTGAATAGATCTAGATAAATTTGTCAAATCGTAACTCCATTTTACTAACAGTGATAGTTTTCAAACTAGAAGTGCAGCTTTGCCTGCTGGGTACAGAAGGCTTTGTCCTGTCCATGTCAGACTGGCAATTTGGAGATGGAAAGTAGCAGTCGGCAAATAGAACATTTGTGGCTTTGTTAGAAGGTTTTGTGTCGGTTGAACAGTACATGAGTGCTGATTGTGGCTGTGTTTGCAGAGTTAACTACTCCAACTGTAGGGCAGCCGTGGTGGGTAGGGGAGGGGGGCACCTCTGTAGGGGTATGTTGTGGCTAGGGGAGGGGGGCACCTCTGTAGGGGTATGTTGTGGGTAGGGGAGGGGGGCACCTCTGTACTGTAGGGGTATGTTGTGGCTAGGGGAGGGCGGCACCTCTGTAGGGGTATGTTGTGGCTAGGGGAGGGGGTACCTCTGTAGGGGTATGTTGTGGGTAGGGGAGGGGGTACCTCTGTAGGGGTATGTTGTGGGTAGGGGAGGGGAGGGGGCACCTCTGTAGGGGTATGTTGTGGGTAGGGGAGGGGGGCACCTCTGTAGGGGTATGTTGTGGGTGGGGGAGGGGGGCACCTCTGTAGGGGTATGTTGTGGGTAGGGGGGGGGGGGGGCACCTCTGTAGGGGTATGTTGTGGGTGGGGGAGGGGGGCACCTCTGTAGGGGTATGTTGTGGGTAGGGGAGGGGGGCACCTCTGTAGGGGTATGTTGTGGGTGGGGGAGGGGGGCACCTCTGTAGGGGTATGTTGTGGGTAGGGGAGGGGGGCACCTCTGTAGGGGTATGTTGTGGGTGGGGGAGGGGGGCACCTCTGTAGGGGTATGTTGTGGGTAGGGGAGGGGGCACCTCTGTAGGGGTATGTTGTGGGGAGGGGGGCACCTCTGTAGGGGTATGTTGTGAGTAGGGGAGGGAGTACCTCTGTAGGGGTATGTTGACTATTGTGGGCAGAATGGGGGCTTTCCTGTGGATACTACTACTACTTCTACCTGTCAGCTTATCCAAACTTTACTTGGACTACTTCAAGCCGAGCATATAGACTTCCTTCAGCGTTACACACACAACTCAGCACAACACAGCTTAACCTGGGCTAGCAGGAGCTACATTAAATAAAATTCATAACATAATGTCTAGTTACGTTTGTGAAGGTTAGACATCCAGGTAAACAATATATAAGGAGAAATTCAAACTCTACAACTGGATAAAAATTCGGAGATTTATTTCCGGACGTTTCGAGTGACATCCATCACTCTTCTTCAGCGTCACTAAAGTGAACTAGCAGAACGAACCAGTGCTTATATACTAGAAAAAACGGTTTTTACATGGCAAATCACACAGTCATGCATAATGTCTAGTTAGATATTGTTTGACGTTAAAGAGTTCCATTCCTTGCCCTGGTGGTGTGTGTTTGATTGTTTCTTGTGAAAGGTGTGTTTGCACAATTGTTTATACAGCGGGAGTTATCATAAGTGCCGTTAGTGTGTACATAGTGTTAGTGGTGGCCACTTCAGCTTATCATAGGTACATATAGAAGTATGAAGTACTTTGAAACCTCATTAACTGATAACTGCCAGGTAGGTACTGTACATACACAGTTATATATGGCTGTAGTGGGGACCACTCCTACTACTCTACTAGTACTACTAGGTGGTCCAGTTGCTGCAGACAGAATTTTCCATGCCTGATTAGACCCTGAGCCATTTCCATGGAAATTTGCAGCCTGGTGACCTTATCAGGTACATGATCTGACACCTATGTGGACTTGAGCATAAACTCTGGACAGAAATTTTAGTGGTTTATGAAATTCTTGATGGACGTCGTAGAAAATTGCTTTTTCAGACGAGATGTGCCCTGTAACTGCTGTAAACAGAGGTTATAGGTCAGCAGCTCCTGAGCTCCAGTCTGGGTGTGAAATTTGAATTTTAGATTCAAAGCAGACGATTTTCTCCTGCTGAAACTTGAGCTGTCCTCTGGCACAGACGCTCCTGGTCTGGGCAGGCTGGGGGCCTGCATGGGGGATACTGTCAGGCAGGCTGGGGGCCTGCATGGGGGGATACTCTCAGTGGGGCTGGGGGGCCTGCATGCAGTCTTGTTGGTATGTTGGTTTTGGTCAGGATTTCCACCAATAAAAATCTCAAGAAGGTGAGACTTCCCATGTTGCCTTGCTTATTTCCCATCATTCCCAGCTGTGTTCTGCGGCCGAAGGTTGTTACTGAAGGAATGTTGAGCTGAGATCCCAGCTCAGGCCGGATTAGCAGCAGAGCAGCCTTAATGAAAAGGATAATCGGTTCTATTGTTCCTGGAGCACCTCAGGGGCCTTGGGAAACCACAGGCAAATCTGATTGTTCTCCTGATACCTCAGGGGCCTTGGAAACCACAGTTCTGTTCAGTGACACAAACTCAATTTATGAATGACATCCTACAGAAAAGGTTGTGAGAAAGCACAAAAACTGTAACTCAAGTTGCCTGAAGCTTCGAAAGTTCATCACCGTCCTTGTGAATAACAGTGAGAAATGGGATATGTTTGAATATTTGTGTATCAAAACCAGTAGTTCCTCTGCAGTTCCAAGGAAAGGCAACAGGAGGTCCAAAATCCAATAATTTCTTTGATAAGACAATACCTACCCACTTGCCACATGTCATGGCAACCTATCAGATCCAAAGCTTCTTGAGTTATGCTGTTGAAAACATACAAACGCTACCAAACATAACCTTCTGGGTGAGGCATAAAAAGGAGTGCGAGTGTCTTACTGCATGTGAGAAGTCTCCAGGTGGAGCACATCTCCCCCACCTGTCCTCCATCTCCCCCACCTGTCCTCCATCTCCCCCACCTGTCCTCCATCTCCCCCACCTGTCCTCCATGTTTGACTTCGGCTTAGTTCTGGTTGTCTTATAATAAAGCACCTTGTCTTCTGCTACACTTCAGATGATGACAGGGGGGGGGGGCTTTGGGTTGGGACTGGAGATGGGGTCTAATCCTGCTCCCCACCCAAGGGAAGGCTCCCCACCCAAGGGACAGCCCCCCTCCCCCAATACACAGGGTTGCAGAAGTTGTTATGCGGCGAGTTGCAGAAGTTGTTATGTGGCGAGTTGTAGCAGAAATGTGACGTCAGCTGTTCCGACTGTAGCGAAATGTGGGCTGTTTACAATCGGGGGTTAGGGAGGCGTAACAAGCCGCCCTGTTTTTGCCACAGGCCTTTGTGCGGCGAAACTCGAGCCCCCGCCACAGTTTTTGCAACACGTCAGGCTTTTATCGCGCTGCAACGGAACTCCCGGGCTCTTGAGCAGGGACAAAAGCCAGGTGTGTCAGCGCACCTTAATAACCGCAACCCGACACCTCCCATTGTCAGCCATGCGCGGAGACATCAACACTAATAATGGGGGCGAGGGCAAAGGTCAGCCGCGGGGTGCAGAGGAATTCTCAGGGTTCCCAGGGCGGCTGTTTGGCCTAGTTTGTGTCCTGTGGGGTAAACTGCCCAGGGGGAGCCTGCACGGCCCCACCGCGCCTGTGGGGTAAACTGCCCAGGGGGAGCCTGCACGGCCCCACCGTGCCTGTGGGGTAAACTGCCCAGGGGGACCCTGCACGGCCCCACCGTGCCTGTGGGGTAAACTGCCCAGGGGGAGCCTGCACGGCCCCACCGCGCCCCCCACGGACGGACACACTGTTAGAGGCTTTTGCTATAACGAGGTGTGGGAAAACATTTCCAAACATGTCAGGAGAAACGTCCGGATTAAACCGTCCCAGAAACACACTAACTCCTGCGGCACGTATTACAGCAGGGGAAGTAATAACTGGGCTTATCTCACACTGTCACAGATAAGGCTGGAACTGGCAGCAGCCTCGGGCTGAACACACCTGTCTGAACTGTGGTGGTGTCAGGCAGCCTGATGGAGTTTGTAGGGCACAGATTGTGGTTAGACATATAGTATCATACAGTGAGGGACCCTGCTTTTATTTCTACTATTTGAGGATATTGTGTGTATTTATGCTATGTGAGGCTGTTTGTGTGTATTTATGCTATGTGAGGCTGTTTGTGTACATGTTTATATTGTGTAATAAGGTGTGCAGATGCACTGAGACATTTTAATAACAAAGTCAGTTTAGCAATCCATAGTTAGGGTCAAAACTTCCGCGGAGAATCAGAAGTAAAGAAAGGTATTTTCTGTGACTTCAGGGCAGCGTCCATTTGTGTATGGGGAAGAGTAAAGTCAAGTCAGTGCCTTATTGAGTTGTTGATACTGTCAGAAGTTTGTGTGCTTTCCGGCAGTCTCTGATGACTGAGTCAGCTTTGTATGAAAGTCTAGGTAGAAGCCAGCTTGTCTCACTTCTCCCCACTGCTTGGCAGTCCCCTCCCTGTTTCCTGTATGGACATGTGTCAGGGCTAGTTGGGAGAATCTGTCATCGCCTGTTGCCTGTGGTAATCCCAGGAATAACTGGGCGGATTCTGACAGACTCCGGCTGAAAGTGGGGAGAAAACGTCGGCCGGGATTTCTGCTGTTTGGAAACGGAGATTAAACAAACAATTGTCTGAGTCAAGAGTTTCTACAACACAAACACAGGAGTCAGCTGGTTACTCTAACCCGGCTGCATGTTGGAGTTAGCTCGATCCTGCTTGGTTTATGTTACTGTTCAAAATGTCAAGGCTGAGCAGAACTCCGCTTTATGTCAGCCTCTGACATTTGCAACATTCACAGCCACGGGTTCCACAGTGCGGTCCTACCTGTGGTCTTACCTGTGGTTATACCTGTGGTTCTACTTGTGCCTGCTGTCTCCCTTCCTGTTGACTTAGCTGTTTTCCTACCTTTGCCTGCTGTTTTCCTACCTGTTGCCTTACCTGTTGCCTTACCTGTGGCCAGTGGTTTCCTACCTGTTGCCTTACCTGTGGCCAGTGGTTGCCTACCTGTGGTCCTACCTCTGGCTGCAGTTCTACAGTGTTTCCCTACCTGTTCTCCTACCTGTGACTGCTGTCTCCCTACCTGTTGCTTTACCTGTGGTCCTACGTGTTCCCTTACCTGTGGTCCTACGTGTTCCCTTACCTGTTGCCTTACCTGCGCCCTACCTGCAGCCACAGTGGGTGGTCTCACACCTGATTAACACGGCTGTTAATCACCTCATGCACACCTGGCCCCCGCAGGTGAGACACCACCACCCCAGGCAGTTACCATGGCAACAGGGCATTGTAGCTACTAGTTGTCTAAATCATAATTCTGATGTCATGTTCTGTTAAAACAGGTTGATCAAAAGATGGCTTTTGTCATCAGAAAATCAAAACCTCCAATTCACATCAGGTTCCATAAAAATGTACATCAACAAGATGCTTCTGACACTTGTAAAGGCTGCAGGTGTTGTAGGACAGGGATAGCAGCTTGAGTATTTTGCAGAAAGTTTTTCTAAATCACACAAGATTCTGACACCTTGCAGAGTTGCAGCTGGTGAAGACTCCAAACCTGACAACTCAGCAGGGAATTCCTCACATTCTGTCAACCACACCTCATCTGTGGCTGGACCCAGGTGCCAAAACTGTTGTCCTATACCTGTCCTGTTGTTGTTCTATTGCTGTCCTGTTGTTGTTCTATTGATGTCCTGTTGTTCTATTGCTGTCCTGTTATTGTTCTATTCTGTCCTGTTGTTGTTTTATTGCTGTCCTGTACTATTGCTGTCCTGTTGTTGTTCTATTCTGTCCTGTTGTGGTTTTATTGCTGTCCTGTACTATTGCTGTCCTGTTTTGCTCCCGTTGTTGTCCTGAAACTCAAATCAATGGGAGAACCATAGGCTGGGAGTGTTGTTTGTTCTTTATTTGAAGGATGAGGGGAGACCTGCCTGTCATAAAGTTACTTCCACCAGAACGGTTCTTACCTGGGCTTACTTCTATTGTTCCCTCCGGAAATGAGTTCCTGACCTGGACAGGTGTGCAGATGTCTCACCTGTACGGTGTTCTCTCTGCAGGTGTGACAAACGACGTCTGATCTTTTAATCTTTGTCTTTAGAACCTCCTTCTGTGGAACAAGGATATTTCCTGGCACACAAAGTGTTGGTAATTGCACAAGCTGGCAGCAGAATGGGGCCATGATTGACCATTGTGTGTTTAAATGGAGGAATTAAGATGCAATATTGTGTCTTTTGTGTTGTGTTGTTGTTGGGGTGGAGACTTTTCCACCTGAGGTGATGAGTTCACACATCCACAAACGTCCCTAAACCCTGCCATCCCCTGCTGTGTGTTTGGGGGAGGGGGGCAAAATCCTTTAACCCTGCCCCCTTACAGCAAGGACGCACAAACCCCATGTCTCTCAATACTTTTACACACAGCCTTCTTCTGCTTGTCTGTGAATTTTGGTCAAACATGATGAAGTTGAAGTAAATGAATTTCCTGTGAGATGAGACAGGACCAGTATCGGGGTTCCAGAGTCCAGACAGCTCGGAAGCCTTCTCTGCCTACTAAATAGTACTATGTGGTTTAGTTTTGTGGTCAGGACTTGTGGCCTTACTCCTGTGGTCTGGATTTGTGACCTTACTCCTGTGCTCAGGATTTGTGGCCTTACTCCTGTGGTCAGGACTTGTGGCCTTACTCCTGTGCTCAGGACTTGTGGCCTTACTCCTGTGCTCAGGACTTGTGGCCTTACTCCTGTGGTCAGGATTTGTGGCCTTACTCCTGTGCTCAGGACTTGTGGCCTTACTCCTGTGCTCAGGACTTGTGGCCTTACTCCTGTGCTCAGGACTTGTGGCCTTACTCCTGTGGTCAGGATTTGTGGCCTTACTCCTGTGCTCAGGATTTGTGGCCTTACTCCTGTGCTCAGGATTTGTGGCCTTACTCCTGTGCTCAGGATTTGTGGCCTTACTCCTGTGCTCAGGACTTGTGGCCTTACTCCTGTGGTCAGGACTTGTGGCCTTGCTCCTGTGCTCAGGACTTGTGGCCTTACTCCTGTGCTCAGGATTTGTGGCCTTACTCCTGTGGTCAGGACTTGTGGCCTTACTCCTGTGGTCAGGACTTGTGGCCTTACTCCTGTGGTCAGGACTTGTGGCCTTACTCCTGTGGTCAGGACTTGTGGCCTTACTCCTGTGGTCAGGATTTGTGGCCTTACTCCTGTGGTCAGGATTTGTGGCCTTACTCCTGTGCTCAGGACTTGTGGCCTTACTCCTGTGGTCAGGATTTGCGGCCTTACTCCTGTGCTCAGGACTTGTGGCCTTACTCCTGTGCTCAGGATTTGTGGCCTTACTCCTGTGGTCAGGATTTGTGGCCTTACTCCTGTGCTCAGGACTTGTGGCCTTACTCCTGTGCTCAGGACTTGTGGCCTTACTCCTGTGCTCAGGACTTGTGGCCTTACTCCTGTGGTCAGGACTTGTGGCCTTACTCCTGTGGTCAGGATTTGTGGCCTTACTCCTGTGGTCAGGACTTGTGGCCTTACTCCTGTGCTCAGCACTTGTGGCCTTACTCCTGTGCTCAGGACTTGTGGCCTTACTCCTGTGGTCAGGACTTGTGGCCTTACTCCTGTGGTCAGGATTTGTGGCCTTACTCCTGTGGTCAGGACTTGTGGCCTTACTCCTGTGCTCAGCACTTGTGGCCTTACTCCTGTGCTCAGGACTTGTGGCCTTACTCCTGTGCTCAGGATTTGTGGCCTTACTCCTGTGGTCAGGACTTGTGGCCTTACTCCTGTGCTCAGGATTTGTGGCCTTGCTCCTGTGCTCAGGATTTGCGGCCTTACTCCTGTGCTCAGGATTTGCGGCCTTACTCCTGTGTTCAGGATTTGTGGCCTTACTCCTGTGGTCAGGACTTGTGACCTTACTCCTGTGCTCAGGACTTGTGGCCTTACTCCTGTGCTCAGGACTTGTGGCCTTACTCCTGTGGTCAGGATTTGTGGCCTTACTCCTGTGCTCAGGATTTGCGGCCTTACTCCTGTGCTCAGGACTTGTGGCCTTACTCCTGTGCTCAGGATTTGTGGCCTTACTCCTGTGCTCAGGATTTGTGGCCTTGCTCCTGTGCTCAGGATTTGCGGCCTTACTCCTGTGCTCAGGATTTGTGGCCTTACTCCTGTGGTCAGGATTTGCGGCCTTACTCCTGTGCTCAGGACTTGTGGCCTTACTCCTGTGCTCAGGACTTGTGGCCTTACTCCTGTGCTCAGGACTTGTGGCCTTACTCCTGTGGTCAGGATTTGTGGCCTTACTCCTGTGGTCAGGACTTGTGGCCTTACTCCTGTGCTCAGGACTTGTGGCCTTACTCCTGTGCTCAGGACTTGTGGCCTTACTCCTGTGCTCAGGATTTGTGGCCTTACTCCTGTGGTCAGGACTTGTGGCCTTACTCCTGTGGTCAGGACTTGTGGCCTTACTCCTGTGCTCAGGACTTGTGGCCTTACTCCTGTGGTCAGGATTTGTGGCCTTACTCCTGTGGTCAGGACTTGTGGCCTTACTCCTGTGCTCAGGATTTGTGGCCTTACTCCTGTGCTCAGGATTTGTGGCCTTACTCCTGTGGTCAGGACTTGTGGCCTTACTCCTGTGCTCAGGACTTGTGGCCTTACTCCTGTGGTCAGGACTTGTGGCCTTACTCCTGTGGTCAGGACTTGTGGCCTTACTCCTGTGCTCAGGACTTGTGGCCTTACTCCTGTGGTCAGGATTTGTGGCCTTACTCCTGTGGTCAGGACTTGTGGCCTTACTCCTGTGCTCAGGACTTGTGGCCTTACTCCTGTGCTCAGGATTTGTGGCCTTACTCCTGTGGTCAGGACTTGTGGCCTTACTCCTGTGCTCAGGACTTGTGGCCTTGCTCCTGTGCTCAGGATTTGTGCCTTACTCCTGTGCTCAGGACTTGTGGCCTTACTCCTGTGCTCAGGACTTGTGGCCTTACTCCTGTGGTCAGGACTTGTGGCCTTACTCCTGTGCTCAGGACTTGAGGCCTTACTCCTGTGGTAGGACTTGTGGCCTTACTCCTGTGCTCAGGATTTGTGGCCTTACTCCTATGCTCAGGATTTGTGCCTTACTCCTGTGCTCAGGACTTGTGGCCTTACTCCTGTGCTCAGGACTTGTGGCCTTACTCCTGTGGTCAGGACTTGTGGCCTTACTCCTGTGCTCAGGACTTGTGGCCTTACTCCTGTGCTCAGGATTTGTGGCCTTACTCCTATGCTCAGGATTTGTGCCTTACTCCTGTGCTCAGGACTTGTGGCCTTACTCCTGTGCTCAGGACTTGTGGCCTTACTCCTGTGCTCAGGACTTGTGGCCTTACTCCTGTGCTCAGGACTTGAGGCCTTACTCCTGTGGTAGGACTTGTGGCCTTACTCCTGTGCTCAGGATTTGTGGCCTTACTCCTGTGCTCAGGACCTGTGGCCTTACTCCTGTGCTCAGGACTTGTGCCTATCTAATCTCTTACAGTCTCAATGCTTATCTGCGATTGACTGGCAGTGGATCAGCGTGGATTAGACAGTGGATCAGCCGCAATCCCAGCATGCCATTCCTGGAAGGATTCATTTAAATGGGATTATGGGTAATCCATATAATGAAGTGGTGAGATTGTAAGGGAAGCGGTTTCCATGGTAACATAATTCTATAACGAGGTAGTCAGTAGAGATGGTTTCGGTGGATACATACTCCTATAACGAGGTAGTCAGTAGAGATGGTTTCCGTGGTTACATACTTCTATAATGAGGTAGTCAGTAGAAATGGTTTCCATGGTTACATACTTCTATAATGAGGTAGTCAGTAGAGATGGTTTCCGTGGTAACATACTCCTATAATGAGGTAATCAGTAGAGATGGTTTCCGTGGTTACATACTTCTATAATGAGGTAGTCAGTAGGGATGGTTTCCGTGGTTACATACTTCTATAATGAGCTAATCAGTAGAGATGGTTTCCGTGGTTACATACTTCTATAATGATGTAATCAGTAGAGATGGTTTCCATGGTTACATACTCCTATAATGAGGTAGTCAGTAGAGATGGTTTCCGTGGTTACATACTTCTATAATGAGGTAGTCAGTAGAGATGGTTTCCGTGGTTACATACTCCTATAATGAGGTAATCAGTAGAGATGGTTTCCGTGGTTACATACTTCTATAATGAGGTAGTCAGTAGAGATGGTTTCCGTGGTTACATAGTTTTATAACGAGGTAGTCAGTAGAGATGGTTTCCGTGGTTACATACTCCTATAATGAGGTAATCAGGAGAGATGGTTTCCGTGGTTACATACTTCTATAATGAGGTAGTCAGTAGAGATGGTTTCCGTGGTTACATAGTTCTATAACGAGGTAGTCAGTAGAGATGGTTTCCGTGGTTACATACTTCTATAATGAGGTAATCAGTAGAGATGGTTTCCGTGGTTACATACTCCTATAATGAGGTAATCAGTAGAGATGGTTTCCGTGGTTACATACTTCTATAATGAGGTAGTCAGTAGAGATGGTTTCCGTGGTTACATACTTCTATAATGAGGTAGTCAGTAGAGATGGTTTCCGTGGTTACATACTCCTATAATGAGGTAGTCAGTAGAGATGGTTTCCGTGGTTACATACTTCTATAATGAGGTAATCAGTAGAGATGGTTTCCGTGGTTACATACTTCTATAATGAGGTAGTCAGTAGAGATGGTTTCCGTGGTTACATACTTCTATAATGAGGTAATCAGTAGAGATGGTTTCCGTGGTTACATACTTCTATAATGAGGTAGTCAGTAGAGATGGTTTCCGTGGTTACATACACCTATAATGAGGTAATCAGTAGAGATACTGTAATATTTAGATAATGAGCAGCACAGATAAACCACTTCCTTCCTGCGGGGTTCTGGGAAGGTTTGTTTTTCCCAAAGTTTCTCCTGAAGCTGCTGATCCCATATTCCCGTCAGCGCCGCCGGAATCTGCACATGTTCCTGATGAACCAACTTTGCCTCAGCTTAATTCAGGCAAGAAACAAGATGAGAACAAAGGAAAAGGTCAATCTGACCACATTCATTCCATTCCCCCAAAGCTGCAAACTTGTTTCCTAGGTTCTGTTGTGTCTTCTGGACAGTTCAGCAGAGTTTTCCTGCAACCCAGCAGCAGACGTCAGAGTCAGATCTGGTGCATTCTGTACCAACTCCACCGCAGCAGTTTTCCCTATTCTCCAAGCAGAGCCTTCGATCGCGAGTAGTTTTGTCCAGGATTTCTAATGTCCCTCGGCCTCGAGGAGAGGGACGTTAGAAATCCCGGACAAAACTACAAAACTACTCGGGATCGAAGGCTCTGCTTGGAGAATAGTTTTCCCAGGGTTGGTTCTGAAACCTGAAGCTCCCGGCTGCTGTGGAGGTTCCTGTGAGACCTGTTGTGTTCAGAAGGAACCTGTCACCCCCCTCCCCCGGGACCCTGGCCATGACTTCCCTCCGTTACGCTGGCTTTAAACTTCACCTTCCCTGTCCCTGGCAGGGCCCCCCAGGTTCCCAGGACTCTACTGTATCGCAGGGCCCCCGAGGTCTGGCTTGGATACAGGTGATATGAACAGGGCTGTCCTGACTCATTCCCGAGTCACATTCCTGGAGAGAATTTACACCAACTGCAGCCGGATTCGGTTTCTGTCACGAGTCGGCCGAGAAGGCAGCCAAGTGTCGCTGAGGCCGTAAGACGTCTGTAAGACAGGAGCCAGCTGTCGGGTCAAGTCTTGACACAACAAGGACCGGTTCTAGTCCAAGGAGCAGCTCTGAGCGGCTGATTCCTTAGCAGAGTCTTGGGGTGTTTGGGTTTAAGACGCTGTGTTGGTATTTGAGACGCTGTGTTGGTGTTTAAGATGCTGTGTTGGTGTTACGTCAGAAGCGTTGGAGAATAAAGTGTGGAGGACAGACAGGACCTCTGAAGTACTGGGTATATATGATACATGTAACACAGTTGGCACCCAAAGTTGGAGCTGTCAGTATGCACCTTATCTTCTTCTGTGGGAGCACCTGGATATCTGTGCAGGCCTGCCTGCATTATAACACTATTATACTAGATCTATCAATGTATTTTTAACACTATTATATTATCAATGTATTTTTAACACTAATATACTACAGACATCGGCGTGTATTTCGGCTTATTCCGGGGGGTGGGAATCACCAATCGTCGCTTCGTTCACGCTCCCAGATTGTCCTGTCTACAGCTCTAGGTTGCAGTTACACTCAATAATACATCATTTTAGCAGCTCCCCTGTTGTGCGTTCCTGAGGTCTGTAACCTGGAGTTATGTAAGAAATGCCGGGGAGTTTTCCAGCGGTAGAACCGGCGGCTCCCCTGGTCGTCAGCTCATATCAGCGGAAGGCTGTCCCGACCGGCTCATTTTGCCAACAAAGGCTCGGGCTGATGATGTTTAGTAAACACTGGCCGTTACCCAACCACCCAAAATAACCCTCATTAACCAGATAAAACTCAGTTTCACCCTCCAGCCTCTACAACAATAAACCCACAAATAAGTTTTTGTCGTTGGAAGATGAGTTTTGGGAACAAATGGAGGAAAAGTCAGAGGAATTAACCAGGTGCGCTGCACAGCTTGGTAACCGACGCCCTCCCCCGTTGGTATACATAGGGTCATGGCTGACAGGTCGGCAAGTTTGTGGTAAACATTTTGGTCTCAACGCGCCGGGGAGAAAAGTCTGAGCGCGCACGCGATGTGTCAGGGTTGGGGGGTGGGGGGAACTCACCTGCCTGTTTATGAAATATAAAGACACGTATGGATGTGCGTTTATTTTTCCACATACCATGGTATATGGTATAGGTTTAACACTTAACTTGTGTGGAACTGATATAATGCCTCAAAGTAGGATATGGAATTGACACCCCATTACGTATGGCTATGGATATGGCACCCCATATATGATATGGATAGGACAATCCCTTTCATGAATGGTATTTGGATATAGCACAGTACATGTATGGAATATGAATATCATATAGCACCCCACATATATGGGACACCTCTTGTCAAACCAGAAGTACTGACTAAGCAATGACAGAAAAGTTCACCATAGTTCAGACTGAGGAACGTTTGTATCCGTGTCACCCAGGAAAGAGCGTCCAGACTTCTGCCTGAAACTAAAACATCCTTGACTTCATCTAAAACATCCAGATTACCCAAACTGCTACATTTCTGCAGTTATGGTAAGATTTTCCCAGATTTCTATTGTTTGGCCAAACGGCCAGATTTCTGCCCAGACCCCAGCAGCAGGTGTGTGGAGCAGGAATGGTAACAATGCTGCGCGGCTGCGCGCGGCTGAGTGCTGTGCTGGTCGCTGTTGATGGTTCCTGTTCCCTGCCCCGAACAAGGCCAGACGACAGCCGGAATGCGGGCTATGTGCAGATGGCACGACTGAAAACAATTGGAGATGGAAACAATGCACAGATAGCTCGCTAATGAGGCGATGTGGAGACAGAAACAACGTGAAGATAGCGTGCTAATGAGACAATGGATCGTTAGAAATGTCAGGATGAGATAACAAGATGGCATACGGCAGATGACAGAGACGAAAATGTCCGTTTTTCACATTTCCACGAGTCGCCAGTGATAGCCATTTTTCACATTTCCATGAGTCGCCAGTGATAACCATTTTTCACATTTCCATGAGTCGCCAGTGATAACTATTTTTCACATTTCCATGAGTCGCCAGTGATAACCATTTTTCACATTTCCATGAGTCGCCAGTGATAACCATTTTTCACATTTCCATGAGTCGCCAGTGATAACCATTTTTCACATTTCCATGAGTCGCCAGTGATAACCACAGACTTGGTATTTCTGACAACAGCTTCTCTCTAAAACAAGCTTCTGGGGAAGAAAATTCTTAGGTCAGAGTGTGGTGTGGGTTTAGCCGGAGGCAGATCAGCAGCTTATCAACAGAACTTTTGTCATGTTTTCTGTGTTTGTTGTTGAGAGGATGATGTCAGAAGCGGCGGGTTTACTGGATTATCAGGGATCATCCCACAGCAGGTGCTGTGTGACCTTTCACAGGTACGCTGTTCTGCCCCCCTCCCCCTTCCTTTGCCCCTGACCTTGAAGGCTTGATGTAAAACCTTTCTCAGGTACTTTGTGCTGCCCCCCTCCCCCTTTCTCTCCCCATGACCTTGATGTTTGACCTCACACAGGTACGCTGTTCTGCCCCCCTCCCCCTTTCTCTCCCCATGACCTTGATGTTTGACCTCACACAGGTACGCTGTTCTGCCCCCCTCCCCCTTTCTCTCCCCATGACCTTGAGGAGCCCACAAAGGGAAGAGAACATCAGTCAGCCAGATGCAGGGAGAAGCTGGAGGCTATTGATAAATGAGCTTTTCTGTGTCCTCTCTGCTGTGATAACTGTGATAGGGAATGAGAAAAGTTTGGTGAATTGTCTGCCCTGATTAGACTGACAGTTTGGGTACGTCGCACCACATGTGGTTGGAAAGGTCAGGGGTCAGGTGTCCATCCTGGCACCACATGTGGTCAGACAGGTCAGAGATCAGGTCTCTTATCTCAGCTGTTTGTCACCTGCTGAAGGAAGAGGGTCACAGGTTCTGTGGTCACCATGGTAACCAAGTTTGCCTCCATCAGGACAGCAGGGCAGGGACTACTTCAGCTCTGTTTTCTGCTGTTTCATTCATCAGATAAGAAGGTCAATCAGTATCAGTCCTCCATGGAACTCAGAACCACAGCTGCAGGATCCTATCTTTAGCTGTTAGCCTGTGCAGCTACCTGTAGTACTGCAGTCTGGTGGTTTGACGGGCTGTGGTTTAGTTCACTCGTACCAACACTAACAGCAGAACGACTGGCTGCCTCTATGTACTTTTCTAACTTTCAAGCAGCATTGAGGCTATTCTGGCTCGGTGGGTGGCGGTGTGGTTTAAACAAACCTGCCCACAATGCCCAGAATTTCAGCCTCTTGTGGCGGACCCCTGGTTTCCATGGCAACAGCGTGAAAGCGGGAGAGGACCCCATGTGGGCATGACGTTATGTGGAGCTATTCTCAGCCAGCAGTGTGACGTGTGACCGGGGCCTATTGTAGCGGCTTTCAGCTTTACTCAAGCTGTAAACCGCCTTCTGGGGACACCGCTTCTTTGTCCTTCCCAACACCAAGGTGCCCCTCCCTGCTGAAGGTCATGGGGGTTCCCAAGGTCAAGGTTGATGGACAGCAGTCAGTACCCCATACCCCATTTGATCAGTAGTTTTGAAATGTGACTATCAGAATTTCTGTTAGAACCTGTCTCTGGCACAAGTTGTGAAACATCGAACTTGTGTCCCTCTTGCATCTTGTGTCTTTTGCATTTTGCTTGCCAACAGATATGTTACTGTTACTGGTGTTAGTTTTATCCAGAAATAACCCCCCCCCCCCCCTCCAAATCCAATTCCTCTCCGCACACACACCCCTAGACCAATGCCCCCTTCCTGAGAGAGAGTTGGGAGAGAGAAAATGGTTTATTGTCTTCCCCTTGACTCTTCCCTGTAGACAGATCATCTTCCAATCTTCTCCCCATTTTTCCTGTCAGCAGACACTGTCCAGGTGTCGAGTTACAGCCTGGCGTATCTCATTACAAATAGATGATAAATATGGGCCATTGTGCCCCAGATTACGGGTATTGTTGCAGCGGGCCAGCAGCCCTGGTTACACCGATAAACGGCCCGCAGGAATCCGGAAAAACTGGATTTCTGTTGTCCGTTTGGGCGGCCGGAAACGCAGCTTTGTGTAACTTCAGCCCAACAATTACGGCCACGCCAGGTTATTTTCCCACTTCTGAGATATTAAATGCTAAAAACTCAACAAAGAGTCAAGATGAAAACTGAAGTAGTACCAGATATTTCTCTACCTCAATTTGTTACACTTGAGCTGACAGTCTTCCTATGACACAGATATTTGATATTAGGCAGAAATATTTTCTTACCATCTCACCTTATACATAATCCTGTTGCCAAAGGTGTTGTTTTTAATTGTTTATTTACAAACATTGACCTCTAAGAAGGCTGAAATGTAAACAAACCAGGGGGGAATCAAACCCCCCAATGTGAAACCCAGTCTGACAGATTTTATCTCAGAGTCTAGATTTCTGTCAGGATACCAGAAACCAGGCCAATTTTCAGTCTCCAGGGGGTTTTTTTTTGGTTTTTTTTTGGGGGGGGGGGGGGTCCTGGGTGGTTTTGTGTGTGTGTGTGTGTGGGGGGGGGGGTTCCTGGGTGGGGTTTATTTTTTTTTGGGGGGGGGGTCCTGGGTGGTTGTGTAAGTTTTCAGCATCCATGCTGAGGCCAGACCGAGTCCCCAAACTTTCTGTGTGAAAATGCAGTAAGAGGTTATGAAAACACAAGGAGAGGAGAACTTGATTCAGACACTTGTGAAACTGTGTCCCTGAAAAAAAGCTTTCAATTTCATGTTCATTTTCTAGTTCAGCATTATTTACTTATGATTGGAGTGTAAGCAATGTAGATTAGTGTGGCCCAATGCTGCTGATACATCTGTGCACATGTACCTGCATCTCAGCATTCTAAAGTCACAAAGTTCAGGCTGTGCAGCCAAGTTCAAGTTGTGTCTATCTGCAGTTTACATAGCAGAAGTCGGCAGCGGATTAGAAACCGCCGATTCACAGCTTGAAATAGTCTCACATTAAGCCAACCCCAAACATGGTCCACGGAGTAATCTGCTGTTGTACAACAACATTAGGAACGGAATCTCGCTTCTGTAGGGGGGGGCACAAGGTCGCGGAAGCTCGCTTCTATAGGGGGAGGGGGGCACAAGGTCACAGAATCTCCACTTCTGTAGAGGGGAGGGGGGCACAGTTGTACACCGCAACAACATTAGGAACGGAATCTCGCTTCTGAAGGGGGGGGGGTCACAAGGTCGCGGAAGCTCGCTTCTATAGGGGAAGGGGGGCACAAGGTCACGGAATCTCCACTTCTGTAGAGGGGAGGGGGGCACAGTTGTACACCACAACAACATTAGGAACGGAATCTCCGCTTCTGTAGGGGGAGGGGGCACATGGTCACAGAATATCCACTTCTGTAGGGGGGGGGGCACAAGGTCACTGACAGATAGATACTGGCTTCATTAGAAGAGGGCACATTCGAAGGGCGGGGGGGGGTGCACATTTCCAACATAACAGTAACTGAAACACTGGACACATTATGACCAGCCTTGTCACAAAGTTGTAGAGTAGGAGGCTAATTGCAAAAAGTAACAGGCGGGCCACGTAGTGGCCCTAGGCGAGCCACGAAGTGGCTCGCGGGGGGTGGGCACGGGAGGGGGTTCTCCCCCTCCCGTAGGGGGGGTCTGGGGGGCCTCCCCCTGAAAAAAATTTAAATTGAGACCCCCTAAACATGGGTTTTGGTGTATTTTGGGTAACTTTTATGTGCATTTTAAAACTTACTTTTGTAACTGAAATTTACCATATTTTGTAAATTCTCTTAGAATCCATTTATGTTTGCAATCGGCTGTGAGTTTTATTTCAATGGGCCTTAGAAAAAACGTTTTTTTGATTACAGTCATGAAATAAATAGGGTCAGTAGAAACTTTTTTCCTTTACATTTAGGAGACCCAACATTTACCAGTATTCCAACATGTACTTTGACAAAGCAAAACTGAAATGTATCAGGACATTGGTATTTTCAAAGTAAAATGCAGGTTGCCAACATAAATGGGACTTTTGATCAGTGACTCTGATTATCATCTTCAAGTCACTTTTTCGATATATTGAAACAGAAATGAGTAGAAGCAAGGACATTAGTAGAAGTACATGTTCATGTAAGAACATGTTGGAAAATGATTCTACAATGTTTTCATCACTCAGATGTCAAAAAAAGGGTCAGCAGGTTTTCCTAGGGTCAGTGGGGTATACGAAACTGGAAACATAATTTTTCCCTAGGCCTTACAGTTACACACAAAAATAGACGTGACAGAAGGGCGCTGACCCCATCATGAGCGGGTCGCTACACCTATCAGTGAAGCTCGTCCTGTTCAACACATTATCAGTTATTATTGTCTGTCAAATTCCCTAGAAAATGATGTAAGCCGGCATGGGAAATGCTTAGAAATAACAGGAGAAACCTCGCCCCTCCCCTTTGTAAACATCAAACCTTTTCACCCTTCCTGCGTATTACTTCCTGCGTTCCAAATTCCAAAGGAGGTTCTCTATTACCTCCTTGGATTCCTGATTTAACACGCTCTATTAGCAAATCCTCCGTGTTATGGATTTTAGGCATGGTGGTCACACGTTTTCCTGGGACAGAAAAAAATCGGCAGGCATGTTTACGGCAAGCATGTTTGGAGGGGAACTTCTGTGAGTCCATATATGGTTAATATATGCAAAGCTTCCCGAGCTTTGGTACAGTTTCCATGGCAGCAATGTCAATCAAAGGCCGGCCTTTACCGGCCGTCAAAGAAGCCGTCAAAGAAACAAGACTTTAAAACTCCGCCCTCCGCCCTGGCTGCACGTGCACAGGCAAAGGACACCCGATCCCAGCGGCAAATTACCACTGGGGAAAGGGACGTCAGCCAATGTAAACAATGTTACACACATCAGAAAAGGCAGTTTTCAATCCCAGAAGATCACGGAAGCTATCAGAAAAATGCCAGACGTTTGTTACAGAATTGGCCGGAGGAATTTGTAACGGAGACTACTGGAGTTATGCTTCTAATTTTTGAAATTCTAAACCAAAAAGTAGCCGGCTCGAAATTGTAAGTAGGCGGCGAAAACAGCCGGCTGCCGGTTACTTTTGACAAGGCTGTCTTCTGATAGGGTCAAGTTTAGTGACCTACTGATGGGGTCAAGTTTCAAGACTGCGTATGAGACGAGAGGCCTGTTCCTTTCGTAAAGACAAGTCAGAAGACTCCTTGAAGTGAAGTGGAGTAAGAAGCCTGTCCTGAAGTTGTTGCGGCAGGCGACGGTGGGAGCCAGCCACGTTCCGCGCCAGGTTGTTAGTGCCTCACAGCCAATCGGCTGCAGCAGAGAGAGACTCCACATTCCCAGCTCCTGCCAAGCCCAACTTCCTGTGGGCCACCACAAGTTTATCTGTTGGTTCTGGGAGTTGGAAAAATAAAACTGGAAAATCAGCATGAAAACAGTTTCATCGGTAAAAGCCTGTACCTTCTTACAACGAGTTTGAGGCAGTGATAGTTACACTCAAGTTTTCCCCCCAGCCTTTTGTTTCCATCTTGTGTTGCTGCATTTGACATGAACCTGCGGAGAACCGGGAGCTGACTTGGCTCGGCCCGGCAGCTGCCACCTCGCAGTACTGGCTCCGGTTTCTCAGAACTCTGGAATTCTGGAGGAAAGGAGGAAAAACGTGAGATTCCGTTCCTCTGTCACAAGGTCGTTACATGGGGGTCAGCTGAGCTGACGCAACAGGTGATGCCCAGGTGCATGTTGGGCCGTGAACTATTCACCTCTGATGAGGATGATGTCATATTTCAGTTGGAAACAAAGATTTGAAACTCGGTAGCTGACTCGGATTATTATACCAGGTAATTTTTGTGAGAGATTCATGTAAATATATGGCATCTGTCCAAATTGCAATGCTTCATTTTTTAAGAAAACTTTTCTCAGCAATATTTATGAATGAAACGTGAAATGACATCTCTGTGTGTGCACACCATGTAGAATTTGTTTTTTCCAGCATGTTTACACGTCAGATGTGACAGTCAGTTTTGCACAATGGGACATTCTGGCCCGACCTTCAGTAACGCACACGTCTGGTGTGTTCTGCTGATTTATAGCTGGGTTAATTCGGTTGTGCTGCTGTGAGACGTTCCAGTTGTTCCTAACTCCATCTGAGTAGGGCTGAAGCAGCCTGCAACACATCAGAGCCGCCTTATCTGGGGCCAGTTTACATTAACTTCCTGTGTTGAGTAAATATGGCTCAAATGGGCTGAACTTGGAACGGTCCACTACACACATGGGGGGACTGATGTTATCTGATGGACCATTCCATTCTAATATGGGTACCGTAGGCTTGTCTATATACCAGTTTACATTAACTTCCTGTGTTGAGTAAATATGGCTCAAATGGGCCGAACTTGGGACGGTCCATTGCACATAGAGGGGGACTGATCTTATCTGTTGGACCATTCCATTCTAATATGGGGTGAGTTTATCTAGTACCAGTTTACACTAACTTCCTGTGTTGAGAAAATATGGCTCAAATGGACTGAACTTGGGACGGTCCACTACACATAGAGGGGGGACTGATGGTCCCCCCTCTGAATGGAATAGTCTGCGACCCTCATGTTATTTTAGTCCAAGTTGGCTGTTTGTTTGGGTCAAGTTTAAAAGGTTTGTTCTCATGTTCATGTAGCAGCACTTCAAATAAACAGGAATCACAGACAGAACCAACCCCATCCAGTCTATCCTGGTCGTTCCATGCGGGACTCTGGGTTTGTAGCCATTTCCTGGCTGGCAAGTCTGACATGCCTGTAGCAGCAGTCATCAGGGACATGCCTGTAGTAGCAGTCATCAGGGATGTGCCTGTAGTAGCAGTCATCAGGGATGTGCCTGTAGTAGCAGTCATCAGGGACATGTGTGATGGATCATGTAGGAGTCACTTCAGGATTTATTTGATTGATTTATTTGGCTGTTAAAAAGTACAGCCATGGCTACCCAACTAGCTGAAGGCTATTACAAAGGGTTAGCCTTCATGGCTACCCAACTCGGGTCAATGGGTAAAGTTTAGTAGTTACCAGGGGAAGAAAAACTACCAGCAACAGTCTAGTTGTCCCAGACATGTGTGAGTTAGGCTGGAGTCTGAGGCGGCTTTCTCACTGGACTAAACTAGATTTGTGTTACCCTTGATTTGAAATGGGAATGTCGTGCAAAATGTACAAGTTCACTGCATAACTAAAAAGTAAAAGCAAGACAAGAAAACACAAAGAAATTTTGTTTTTTATCGATGGAATCCGTTGTCACATCGCTTGGTTGCAGTGAGGTTTCCAACGTGCCACAAGTCCGGTGAGATGCCCGCTCTCCTGTCATGGACACTGGGCAGGTATTTATTCCCTGGAATTTTTATCCCTCCCTGCGAATACCAGCCCTGTCCTGTCTGATGCAGAGCTGGGGAATATAGGTCAGCAGTGATGTCAGCTATGGGCCAGGCCTCGGCCACACCAGGCTGGCTGGCTGGTTCTCGGCCACACCAGGCTAGCTTGCTGGTTCTCGGATTTGGAAAACTAAACCTAATCTGGAAAGTTCCAGGGAGAAGACATTCTGGAACTGAAACTGAGAGGTGATACGAAAGCTTTTATCTCGCTGTATTCAAATATATTCCCTGAAACTGATTGTATCAAATTTTTTAGCTGCTAACTAAAAATTTATGAGAAGCAAGGAAATGACTTGGTCTGGCCTTATGTTATAATGTTTGTAGGTTAGCAGTAATCCTAGGGTGATGTCAGCTATGGGCCAGTCTCTGCCTCTCGGCCCTCTCCTCTCACATTCACTTGATTCAGGCCAAAAGGCCACACCAATTTATTTTCTTGGTTTTGATACTCAAACATAACATTCCTGATGGAGGATGACGTGAAATCTGAGGGCTGGGAAGAAATCTTCACTAATGAAACTGCACCAAGGTACAGACTTTCCCCATGTTCACCTGACAGCTTAGCACCACAGTTTAGAACTAGAACCAACAGGTTCCGTTGGTGTGGCCTGAACTGTGCCCTCCTCTCCTAGGGTGGCATGTGCCACTCAGCCCCACTCACAGGGGACACATTCCTGACATCCCTGCCCAATAGCCGGTATAGGGTCCAGTGTCAGTCCCTGCCCTATAGGCTCTCATGTCATTCCTGACACCCCTATAGGGTCCAGTGTCAGTCCCTGCCCTATAGGCTCCCAGTCTGTCTGTCTCTGTCACTGCCTCCCTGTAAATAAGGTGCGCGACCGCAGGAATTGGAACATGGCTTCCACATAAGTCACAGCGTTGTTAGAAATAGTTCTGTGCGTGTTGGAATCCCGTCCAGCGCTCACGTCCGACCACTCGTGTTGCAACGGGACCTGACGCAGGTCGCCACCGCTACAGGTCGTCACCGTGGTGATAGATTAACGTTGGGATGACCAGGATGAGTTTTGTAAGTCAGGCACGTTCTTACGACTGATAAGGCAAGGAGGCTTTGTTGGGGTTCGTGTATCTCTGATACTGACCATAGCTAAGCCTGAGGCTGTGGTGGGGTTTGTGTGTCTCTGATACTGACATTCACAGCAAAGCCTTGACTCAGAAATACATGACGTCACATGGATCGAGCCACAGACATGTTACACTACATCCTGGTGATTTATGACATAATTTCATATATTTACAACAAGTCCAAAGTGACTTCTGTCATAAGGCCACCATCTTCAGATGTTTCAAAACATTGAGTTGATAGAGCCAGAGTACAGTGATAGTTGGCACAACCTGATCTTGGAATAGCGACTACAAGCTACAGACTCGTGACATACCTATGTACACTACAGGCTATATATCTGTCTGCTAGACATGTAGCAAGTTGTATGTCGGGCATCTCCGGCCATTGGAGTTCAGTGATACTGACATCCACAGCTAAGCCTGGACTTACAGTAGATATGCATGCATCAGTACCACCTTTGGACTGGTGACATACATACATGTACTTGCGCTGCAAGCTGTATATCTGTGTTTCCTGTTGTATGTAGGGCATCTCAGCCTTGTGGAGATATACTGATACTGGCATTCACAGCTAAGCCCTGGCCCAACATACATGTACATGTACTACAGTATCAGTATATGTGTGTACATTACAGGCTGTAATAGTAGGATTGGTCTGGACCAATCGTAGGGAATTACGCTGGAGGAAGCGACCTCTGACCTCCGCTCGTGCCATGCTCACAACGCGAAAATCCGCCGCCTCGTGCGGCCGGCTCGCCTCCCCTGCAATGTTCCGTCGGAAGCCTTTCCCCTCTCGAGCTTTCATGAAGCATTTCAACCTACCGTGCGGCGCTCTCCAACTCCCGAGGCACACGAATCTGCCAAGAAACTCGCGGGTTGCCGTCCTCGTTGTAGGGCCCGACGCCGACTCAGACAGCAGGGCCGCGGTGTGCACTACAGCAGCGTGTATGGGCCGCCAGTGACGTTGCCCACCTGGATTCGCAGTTCTAAGCGAGAGCTCCTCCCGACCCTGAGTCTCTACACTGTTCGTAATCTTTGGCGACGTCCTGCAGCGAGTTTTCTTCACCAGCCTGGGACTGCACACCCGTTCCTGCCTGCCCATAACGTCCACAGAGACAGTGAGTCCACAGCGACCGGAACGATAGCCCCCCCCCCCCCCTCGTTAACGCAGGGCCGCGGTGTGCAACCACAGTAGCGTGCGGGGACTCCCAGTAAGTTGTCCACCTGGATTCGCAGTTCTAAGCTAGAGTTTCACCCGAAGACTGATTCCGGCTGTCTCTACACTGTTCGTAATCTGTGGCGGCGTTCTGCAGCGAGTTTTCTCCACCAGCCTGGGAGTCTGCACACCCGCCTGCCCCGTGTGAGTTTCCCCGACATATACATTCTGAGCCTTCATCAAGCCTCTCAACCTACCGTGCGATGTTTCCCAACTGCCGAGGCACACGAACCTGCCAAGAAACCTGCGGGTTGCCGTCCCACAATTGCGTATTTACAGAGAGTACGATCGGACCGACAGCCCCCCTCCCTCACTCACTTCCCGCCCCTGAGGCGGGGTCTCGCGAGACTCCGGCCCGTGATTTGAGCAGCCATGTTTCTTCTCGCGAACCTAACAACTTATCCACGAGCTTCCACGAGCGGTACTTCCTCATCGCACGCCCTTCTCCCTTTCCACCCGTACCTATACGGTCTACAAGAATGCGGTGTGCATCAACAGCAGCGTACGCAAGGCTCCCCACTCCACGTCGATGCGACTTAACCTTCCGGTCCGACTCGGAGTCCGCGGCAGCGTCCTGCAGCGAGATCGTCATCAGCCTGGATTACCACGCACACCCGAAACTCTTGACTCTTTCCAGTAGAGTAGAGTAGATTAGAGTAGTTTAGCACAGCCAGATTGACAGTTCATCAAGATCAGCTCCAGCTGCGTGCCGAAGACCCCCAGTACCCGCCCACGGCCCACTTCACAGTACTAAGTGAGAGACTCACGCCGACGTACCCTTTCCGGTTTGTCTCTACGCTGTTCGACAGTGCCCGGCCGGTGACGTCCTGCGGCGCGTTCTTCACCAGCCTTGGACACTTTTTTATGAACTTGAATATCCAGCTACCTCCTAATTTAGATTCAGCACTACCACTACAACTAACTACTTTTCCGCTACGCGGTTTGGGGCCCTCACTACCCTCGGCTTGGCCGTTGATGTCTCTGTACAACCATTATAAGCCTCTACCACAGAGCAGTTTCACAGATTAAAGACATCACATGCCCCAAACCGCCTAGCTTTCTCCTTGTATTGTCTATGTGTACGTAAGTGTAATTATAGTAGGATTGGTCTGGACCAATCGTAGGGAATTACGCTGGAGGAAGCGACCTCTGACCTCCGCTCGTGCCATGCTCACAACGCGAAAATCCGCCGCCTCGTGCGGCCGGCTCGCCTCCCCTGCAATGTTACCACCATCCCGCCCTTGCTGCAATCTCAACTTGTATCTTAAGAACTCATAAAATTGTTTAAACTTACCAACACTGTACGTAATACATTCCAGTTTGTGTTGTGACCGCCAAGACCACAGTCTTTGGCCGTTGATGTCTCTGTACAACCATTATAAGCCTCTACCACAGAGCAGTTTCACAGATTAAAGACATCACATGCCCCAAACCGCCTAGCTTTCTCCTTGTATTGTCTATGTGTACGTAAGTGTAATTTATCTGTGTCTCGTGTAGCGTGTTGTATGTTGAGCATCTCAGCCCTGTGGAGATACACAGATACTGGCAGCGATAGTTAAGCCTGGACTCAGCTGGCTTAGGTAGCTACGTAGGAACATGCATGTATTGTATGCCTGTGAGCTATGCCAGCATCGTGGCCATAGCTGGAGGTCTGCTGTAATGTTGCAATGTTAAGGACGGGAACACTTTGTGTATAGAACAATGCAGAGTTGTTGTGTTCCAAGGGAAGGGCACTTTGTCGACATGACAATGCAGACTTGTTGTTGTGTTCCACATTTGTTATCTGTTGTTCCTAACCCATCATTACTGTTAGAGGGGGGGTCAGCCTATTGAAGAAATGGGTTTGGCTGGCTTTGTAGTGTGTCCTGCTAATCTATCATCTGCCAGCACCCCCTAATTAGGCTGCTGATCCATCATGTGGTGGCACCCCCTGATTACCTGGCACCTGGATGTGCTGCTGCCCTGTGGTGGGAAGGACTTTCACACTGTGCTGGCACAAACCTGCCTTTTCCATAGGAGATAAATCCCTTGTTGCGGGTGGGGGGGTGTGAGAAGAGTCTTCGTAAATGGCACCAAGGCAGATGACATTGAACTTTAATACTAGTACCTTGAGCTATAATGAGCTCTTGACTGTCTATAACTAGAGGAACTTTTTTTCGAAAAGAAAATAACACAGGACTCACTCAAGTCTTCTCTCCCAGTAGGAAGGCTGGAGTGGGCAGTCCTTAGCCTGAGTGTCATCCTGTTTCAGTTCCAGGCTGAAGGTAGAGCCTGGAACTGAAACAGGATGACACTCAGGCTAGGCAGTCCTGGGTTTGTGTTGTGTTTGAATAAAAGTTTCTGGCATGGTAGCGCCACAGTCATTGGAAGGAGTGCATGAGTGAGTGAGGGTCAGCCAGTGAGAGGCTTCAGTCCCATTCATGTCCCATCCCTGTAGACAATAGTGACACATGCAGGCTTGTCTGGGAGGGGTTCAGCAAACACTGCTATTAATACCCACTTGTTGCTGCTGTGGGCTGGAGGCGGATCTGTTACAGGGTGGATACTGCAGGGCGGACAGGGGAGGCTTGGGTGTCAATCAAACACTTCTCTAGCCACTCTGTCATCCCCGGATTCATAGTATGGTTTATAAAAAAATGTCTAAACTTTTAGTCTATGTAACCATGGTTTAGTTTAGGTAGTTCCTTCGCTTTAAAAAGTTTGGTTTGAGTTTGGAAGTTCTATTCTAAAACTATGTGGTTCAGTTTGGTAAGGTCTGTTTCTGAAAGATGTTATTTGAGTTAGGAACCTTTTCTGAAACTGGTGGTTAGAGTTTCTGAAGCTCCTTTTCTGTACCCATGTTTTGAGTTAGTTGAGTTCCTGTTGCCCAGAAGCTCAGCTGTAGGCAAGGTTGTGTCAGTGCCACAGACTTGTGCAGCCAGGCCAGAAGCTGTTGTGTCAGAGGCACAGACTTGTGCAGTCAGACCAGAAGCTCCGCCAGGAAAAGTGTGGTTTGAATTTGGGCTCTCAGGAGCCAGCGAAGCGGCACGTTTAGAGATCAGCGTTCCACACAAGAATCCTGGCCTGTCACGTCCTGCCGACCGGGGCTAAACTTGGCTGCTGTAAAATATGAGACTAAAACAACCCGGCGGCAGCATAAAGTAGCCATAAAACCTGACATGGAATAAAGTCCAGACATCGTAGTCAATGAAAACTGTGTCAGTCACACGGCTTCTGTGGAACTGGTGATTTCCTTAAAAATCTTCATCTGTCACTTCATAAACCCTCATAAACCAGGAAACATAAAACTACATGTTACTGCCTGTTTCGGGAGGCTGGATCTGAGGCTACCTTGCCATGTATCTCTCCCCGTGACTGTCTGAGGCTGTTTCAGAACGGCTGGGTCTGAGGCTATGTTTTACTTTTAAAGAAGTTTTAGGAAAACTGGGTTTTAGGCTATGTTTGTTTGCCAGTTTGAAGATGCCTGGGTTTGAGGCTATGTAGAATTGCCAGTTTTAAGGTGGCTGGGTGTGAGGCTATGTTGAATCGCCTGTTTTAAGGTGGCTGGGTGTGAGGCTATGTTTACATGAGTGTTAGCTTCAGCTGTTGTTATGTTTGACTGGTCGGCTGTTATTCCCTCATTACCGAGGATTTAATAGAGTCCTGGGCAGACTAGTGTGGCTGAATGTGTGACTTACTGAGGAAAATACAGGCAGGAAATACTTTCTCATCCGACAGAATCCACAGAAGTCAGGACAGCGTTTGTTTTGAAGCAGGATCTCTTGTGTTTAGGTACACTGTGTTAGCAGACAAGTGTCCGAGTTGCTGTGAAACAGGCGAGTGATTTCCACCAGCCCAAAGCTCCGCCCCCACTCCAGTGGGTTTCCCTATTGCAACAGGCGGAGGGGGGAAAAGTAAACAATCAAAAACTGATTAATAACAGTAAACTGTGGTGGTGTGCTGAGGTGTGCAGGCCAGGAGGACAGGGCTGCTGGATTGTAGAGATGGGTGTGAGAAGTAGAGTTTAGATGAGTGCTGAACTGCTGGAGTGACAGGCGGGGTGATGGATGTGTGCCGGTGTAATTTATGAGGCTGAGAGTGCCCTGCAGGCACACTGGCTGGGATTACAGAGTTCTCTCCTCTCACAACAACTCGCACAACAATGGTCTTACCACCGACCCTCTCCTGCACTCTTCTCCCAGGACAGATCCTACTCACCCTCGCACACATCCTCGGTGAGTTGTTTGTGTTGTTCAGTTTTAGGTTGGAAGTGTTGTAGAGTTTTGGGTTGAGAGTTGGTTCAGTTTTGGGTCTGGAGTTGGTTCAGTTCACCAGGTCTTATCAGTCACGGTTGGCTCCCAAACACTGGTCCCACCAGCCCCAAACTTTGGCTGTTTATTTAAAGTTTTGAAGGGCCGGCTCAAGGAGGGTTGAACTTCTTTTGTGGCGGGACTTAGCGCGACTTTTCTGCGCTGAAGGGCGGGACTTAACACGACTTTTCTGCGCTGAAGGGCGAGGGGGAAACTGGGGATAAATCCCTGCTAACTCTGGCAGGAAGCTGGAGTGTGTGTGTCAGACTGGCGGGCGTCTAACTCACGCCTGGCCCTGCCTGGCTGGGCTCAGGTCTGGGACTGCAGGGGCCTTACAAAGCCAGGTAGGAGTTAGCCTCTACCAGGCTCCGCCGGATGGCTGGAAAAATAGTAGAAATTGGCCGTAATAGAGTGAATAGTGTGCCAAGGGAGTTAGCTACGGAGGGAGTACATTCTGCCATCGACGGAGCCTGTCGGGACACGGCATCTCGTTTGATGTCCACTAATCGCTATCTAATAGGTGCGAAGTAGCTAAATAATCCTTTTATTGCTTTCCGACTCGCCCGTGACGGCCCGGACAGGAGCAGCCCACCAGTGAACATGTGGACAGGAAGTGTCAGAGATCACGAAAGTTTGAAGTCATAACGGTCCAGACCAGTGCCCTACATCGTAGTTTAAGCGATATTTTTTGTCCCCTGATGTAGTTATCTGTGACAGTTTTTGTACTGCGATGGTAGTCGATCGTACGCGTGTGCGCCGCGTGGGTATAATGAACCCGGGAATGTTTGGCTTCGAGTTTGCGGCAGGGCCCGGCCCGGCTCGGCCCGATGCCGTCGTGGAGATTTCTGTATTCGTCAGACTTCTGACGGAGGCATCGGCCGGTAAAACATTTTGTTTTCAGGCCACACCGTCCTGCCTCAACCAGCCCGAACCGTTTGTTGCCACCATAAACCTCTAAAATGCGCAGTTTGGCTGAATTCAACAAGGAAAAAATGTCTACCGTATTTCCCCGCTTGTTCGCTGCAGATTAACCGCACAGTAACGTAAATATCTCGTAAACAATAAACATATTACATTTCGTTGCAGAAAAAAATCGACTTTAGACCATTTGTTCAACAAATGAAAATGTTTCTATTATATTTTAGCGAGGAAATACCGAGAATGCAAGCATCTTGATACAGAATATAATTTTTGGTGCGTTCTGCTGCCACCCGCGTGTGACCTTTGTCCCACACACAGCTGGCTTGCCTACACACAGGCCCGGCCGCGCCACACTGCGCGCTGAGCGATTTACGACCTAAATGATCTTCAGCGCTGAGTTAGTTCCTTTGTACAGATAATCGGGGGATTAATTTGATACCCTTTATAGATGCCGTGTCCCGACAGGCTCCGTCGATGGCAGAATGTACTCCCTCCGTAGCTAACTCCCTTGGCACACTATTCACTCTATTACGGCCAATTTCTACTATTTTTCCAGCCATCCGGCGGAGCCTGGTAGAGGCTAGGTAGGAGTAGGGTGGGTTAGACTGGGGTGGGTTATAGTAGGGTGGGTCAGACAAGGTTAGGTTGGGTTATTCTTGGAGGCAGGCCGTTTGTAACAAAATGTCAGAAGTAAAGTGGGCATGCCGCTGCGGGGACGGTTCACTTCCCCCTGCTGATCCCTCGCCGTGTTCCTGTCCGAATGTCAGGCTGTTTACCTTTCCCCAACCAACAACCCGGCTACTGGAGTGTCACAAAGCGCCCTTTGTGGAGCCCGACGTTTCAGGCCTGCTGACCCTGAAGAATGCAGCACATGTAGTGGGGGGAGTTCCGTAACTCCAGCCGGGCCCTTTCAGGGACAGGGTCGCTCAATGGGCCCACTGCTGGCCGTAACCCGATACACCCAGCTGTAGGCAGCCACTCATGCAAGCTCACTCCAGGAGACTATAATTCTTTGCTGCAAGCTAGCCAGAAATTCACCCAATTCTCACGTCAGTTGCCAATATGAAACTTACCCCAGTAGGCAATATAAGTCTGTGTGGGTAGAGTTTTACCCAAGTGTGACTAGAAATGCACACCATGGGATAGGCATCATACATGTAGATGTATCTATTCCTGTGGGGCCGAAACAGGAATAGATGTTGGGCAAGTGTGACCAGAAACTCACACTAGCAACTGGTAAGTGTAGGATAGAGTTTTACACAAGCGTGACTAGAAAGACATTCATGCCTTGTACCAAGGCATTGGTGCATGCTGCTATGCAGCCCTGTCTTGGAGGATAGGAAATACACACTTCCATATTACTGGGGAGTTCTGTAAGATAGAGTTTTACAGAAGTGTGACCAGAGAGTTGCCTAAGTTGGTAGTTCTTGGTACACTAATGTAGTTGCTGGGTACAGTGAGTTTTACACAAGCCTGACGTGTGATTTTCCGTGTCCCTTTGGAGTTGGCTGGAAATTAGCTAGCTTGATTACCCTATTCCCTGCTGCCCTGAAGTGTCAGGATTACCTCATTCCCAGCTGCCCTGAAGTGTCCTAAGAGATGTTCAGCTTGTCCCAAAGTGAAGTTTAATTGTGCCAAGCTGTTTTTGATCTATGTAAACAGAACTGTGCTGTGATACCATCTCTGGGCCAGGCATGTCCGTGGGGTGATACCAGCTTCTGGATGGGATTAGCAAAGTCAAGGTGGATCATCGTCACATGGGCAGGAGACTGGAACATCTAGTGGTCTAAACTTTGTTCTCAACTTCTCACAGCTTTGACCAAAATTTACTAACTAAAGATGGTTACATATAAATACTTTCACAAAGCAAGTTTAGATTTCCTATCCAGCTGCAAATACCATCAAAATGTGGAGCAACTTCTTCCTGACATCCCCTCCATAGATTTGTCCAGGCAACTTGTTAGGGGGCACTGTTGCTTGTCATCTGGCCTGTGCTGAACCAGCTCGTCTTGTTGGAGAAAACTGTTAATGCTTCACCTCTAGCCACTACTTTAGGAAGGAAACGTGACCAGAAAGCTCCGTTTTTTTCCCTCCTCAATCTGAGTGACACATTGATAACTGATGATACAAATGTTCCTATGAGAGTTAGCAGTAAGATAGTTGTCAGAACTTCTCAGCGGAGCATCCTGTCTCTCCCTGTGCCCAGCGGGGCTCCAGTCCACTGGAGAAGGACGAGGCAATATTGCCCGTGACCTCCGACCTTGGGAAGGGCCTCCCGCTGATGCATGCTGGGGGGTCGCTCTGCAGACATGAGCAGGGCATTGTGGGATGGGCGGAGCGGGAGGGTTGTTGGATGTCGGCGCTGCGAGGAGTTGGCAGGTTCCGGTCTGACAAACAAGCCGGGCGGCTGGACGGGACATGCAGCATATCAGCCTACAGACTGGATATCAGCCCCACAGGCAAGCTGGGGTAGGCCATGCAGGAGTGATTAGGGGAGCGGACATGGGATCAGGAGGTCATGGGTTTGACTCCTGGCAAAGCCAGGACAGACACTATGTCCTTGGGAAAGGCACTCTTTCATTTCTCCCAGGTGCACATGGGAACCGCTTACGTTGGGGAGGGGGGATGGGCGAAGGAGGGAGATGGGCTCACACAGTGGATAACAATTTGAATTTGAATCTCTGGGACTACCCTTACCTACATGGGTATTACCTGTGGCTAGATGTACATGTGTATAACCCTAACCTTTACCGAGCCTACATGTGTACCTACCTGTTCAGTTCAAAGGTGACACCAGTGTACAAGTCCTTGTCGAGTCTGACAGAGCGAATGCATAAATTATGACCCCCAACTTTACGTACATGCACATGACCCTACCTCACCAGCACCCTCCAAACATGCCAGTAACTGAGTAAGAAAAGCCTCTCTAAGCACAGAGAAACACTCTGCGATCACGGCGCGCTCGCCAGTAAACATTGTAGCTCCCTAATATGTGGGGCAGCTGCTGGGGTTGGTATGGAGGCCGGCGTGTTATGGTGTTGTGTTATGGCAGAGAAACGCGGCGTGTCTCCGGCCATGTTTACACTCAGCCCCAGCTGTTAGGCTGGGAAACAGCAACAAATCCAACAGTTATGCAAATAATGCTTCTCATTCCCCGGGTTATGTTGTCATCACACTAGTCATGTGGATGTGGAAAAAACAACAATAGTGGATTTCCAGATAAACCTGCTGCGTCCAATATTATCGGTTGTGTTCTTGTCATCACAACTAGTGATAAACTGATGCAGCTAGAACCCACAGATTGAACAATTTAGAAAGTATATCTTAGCGGCCATTCCTGGCTTCTGTTTTTATTGAATTGACATTTATCTATATCAACATTGTAACATGGTTTCCAGCTTTGCATAGAATATTTACATGCGAATATGTCACTGCTGAGATCTGAAATGTGTTTATTTGTTCTGATGTTTGTTTATTTGTTTGTTGTGCAGGTTCTCAGGGTTCAGCGTCCACGGCAACGCCAACGGATTTACTGGCGGATCCGAGCGGGTAAGATTACTACGAAATCTTTTTTTCTGGTTACAGGGAGGGGGGTCTTAACTTGTTACAGGGGGGTCCTAACTTGTTACTGGGGGTCTTAACTTGTTACAGGGGGGTCCTAACTTGTTACTGGGGGGTCTTCACTGGTTACAGGGGGGTCTTAACTTGTTACTGGGGGGTCTTAACTGGTTACAGGGGGGTCTTGACTGGTTACAGGGGGGTCTTGACTGGGTATAGGAGGGTCTTAACTGGTTATAGGGGGTCTTAAATGGTTAACTGGGGGTCTTGAATGATTATAGGGAGTCTTGGTGGATATGAGAAGATTTTGATATTGGCAACGCAAGAAGGTAAGACAGGTGATGTGGGGAGGGGGGCAGAATGTCATAAAGGCCTTGGAAAGGAAACGTGTCATCAGCTGGTCAGGTGTTGTGTGGAAACTGACGACTATTTCTTCACGAGAAAAATTTGGTTTGAAAATGTATCCACCCTGAACCTGATTCATAATGAAAAGGTTTGGAAATAAATCAAAACAGCCACGTTCCCTTCTCAAAGAAACATTGATCCTTTCGTCAATCGTCACACAAACTTCTGCAGTCATTTCTGGCACCATGTTTGTCGGAGCGGCCGTCTGAACAGAAACAGGCTCAACTGTTCAAAGTTAACGTCACGGCATACCTGAGATACCGCGAGAGTCAGACTGTTCAACATCCCACCTGTATGGCTCTGTGTGTGGAGAAGCTCAGGGCCTTGTTTTGAACAAGTATTTCAGACATATAACCAGTACTGTAATTCTTGATTTGTTAACTGTAACTTGATTTTAGCTGATATAACGGCCACTAGTCAACAGCTAAAATTTCATCATTGCAAATATTTGATCACTAAAATTTGAGACAGTAATGTTTGTTCCCGCCGTGACCTACTCCATTTTCCCCCAAACCGCTATTTTTTCCTGCTGCTATATTAAAGTGATTTACAGTACTCAATCATGTTAGCGAAGATAATCAAAGCACTCAATCAAAAAACTTGATTACTGACAACCACAAAGACGGAAGTCCCAAACTGTCTGAGAAAGGCAGCTGTATTTATGATGGGTATGATATAGTACAACTTATATAAGCACTCAAGATGTGAGTCAAGAGTTATCCCATAAATATAGCAAAAAATGAAAAGGAGAATATGTAGCCATGAGAATCCTTGCAGTTTTTGTTGTGTAACTTTGTGTAAGCCCCACCTGTGCTTTGTCAGACGTTAGCTGTCGCATGCAGACAAACAAACAAACATGTGGATATAAACAGCCAGACAGGCCATTCTGGCTGGTATATAGCCAACAGACACTTGCATGGGGTTCATCTGGGGGGATACAAGTGTCATCACTTGAGGGCCTACATGGGGGATCCCAAAAATGCCTAAGTTAAGGCTAAATTCAGTAGAATGAACTATGCAGTATGCTGAATTCAATGCTATGCAAATTGATTATCTCACTACGAATTACAGGAATTAAAAGCTATTGAGAAATCCAAATAGCTTGCTGATGCCTTACGATAAAGTCCAGGCTCCCTTCATTGATATAAGGTAGGAGCAGCATAGTCAAACATTTTATTCCATGGATCAAACAGTTAACCTGCCTCTGTACAACTACCTGAGCTGCAGAATACTTGGGTCATCATCTGTACAGACACGTATCTTTGGTGAGTCCAGTTCCTAACAGAGCAGTCCCAGTACAAGTGAAGGACACAGAACGGGCAATTTGTTCAGAAAGGTCAAATCCCACAAACATGCAGCTGATTTGAATCTGGAGCAGATTCCTGGGAAGGAGAGCAGATACCTGGGACAGAGAGCACCTTGCCCTGCCCGGAATGTGTGTGGTGTATCGTGGGTAATGCCAGACAGGCTGTTCTAATGAGTCGTCCTTGGTTTCCACTCAAGTCCGGATAAACAAGGAGGGAAGTGAACTTGGAGCACAGAGAAGGTCGCAGGAAGGTCGTGCCCTTAGGGAGGGGGAGGGGAAATATGGGCCCAGCTGGGACGGGAGGGGTTAAGTACAGGGCCATGGAAAATTGGCAGAGATGGGAATGGAACCCACGACCTGTGGGTCTCACCCAATAATGGCCAACTATGTTGTTTACCCAGCAGCACAACATGAATGTGTGTCAACCCTGAATGAATAAATAAATCAACCCAGGCAACATGGCTACTTGTGATACACTTTTGCTATGGAACGAAATATAGATACAGACTGTTGTGAGGAATCTGTGAACCCCTAATTAAGACAAGTACTTTGAAGGATTATGCCCCCCCCCCCCCCAACATTCACTTACACATGCCTGACACCACAGAGCAAGCTCTGTTTAGCAAGTAAAATTTTTAAATGTACAGCTATTTTGTAGTTTGTAGTTGCCATGCAAAAGTCGCCATACTTCTTGTTGCATCAAGGAAGCATCTGGCTGTAATTGAAAGTGTGTGTTGTACCTCGGACCAACTTCCCTATAACCTTGCTCACACTGTTCCTGTAAGGGAACCTCCATGTTGTTTGTTTCTTTGTGCCTCACACTTACTCCTGTCTGTTTCAGCCTCCCCAGAGCGGCCACAGATCCACCCACCAGCAGGATAGGAGAGCAATGTAAGTTCATATCCCTGCAGCCTCTACTTCTGAAGGTCATCATGCATGGGGGGAAAGTATTTTATGTTATCAATTGAAGTGGTTCAGTTACCGGTTCCTGAAAACTTGAGGCTGATGACTGTGATACACATGTCATTATGTTGACCTTGAGTAGTCACCTTGAGCAACCTCTGCATGTGTGGTACAAATAATTCTTGCACATTTCACAGTCAGGTAATTAGTAAAGCTGTAAACCTTTCACAGCCAGGTAAAGCTGTTCTTTAGGGGCTTTGCCGACTGCCTGCTGACCTCAATCATGTTTGTTGACCTCTGAAGGTCGACCTTTCTGAACTCTATTCTGTCCCCAAACTGCAGTTCAGACCTTCGGACAATTTCTGAAAGATTGAATTCAAAGCAATAAACTGTGTTGCTTGCCTGGAGATCACCCCCCCCTGGTTCTGCCCCCCTCCCCTTTGGTGCTACCCCCCTCCCCTTGATTTTGCCCCCCTCCCCCTGTCCCTGAGCATTTCTAATTGATTCGGTGGCGTGGGTGTGTGCTGTGACCTTGCCAGTGCCAGGCCTGTGGACTGCATCTGGTTCATGTCACATTGTTCTGGTGTGACTTGTAGGCACCAGAAATCCATTGATGTTTTGAGTTAGGGAGATTTTGGGCTCAGCTCATGTGGCTGAGGGCTGGAACAGGAGAAGTTGGTCCCTCCAGGCCTGGCGACCTCTGCACACTACAAACTGGGCTGTAAAATCTCTCACCTGTTCCAAACCAATCACCCTGCTCCAAACCCATCACTGAAAACCTCAGAGTGGCCCTCTGGCAACAGGAAATAAACTTCCTGGTTCTCACTTGCACAAGTCTCTGTACTGGTCTAACGGTATATTTGCATTGAATCCCTGCAAATCATTCTTCAGAGCTATAGAAAATTTCTGTGTAAAGTGAAGACATATCAGAGGTGAAGTGTATGTTGTATTTTCTCTCCAATACTGATGAGTTTTCTGTGCGAATGTTTTGCAGCAGTTGTTTGTGAATGACTGATTGCCAAACTCTGTCCTGGGATTAAAGTTCCAAAATTCCAAACTCTTCAACCTACGTTGTTTGAAAACCTAAAGATCCTGGCCCAGAAGGAAAGTAAAAAGGAAACCTTCAGCAAAGGAAGTTGTACGTATTATATTGTTGGAGCAGACAGTTCTGTTTCCATAACCATACGGAGAAATCCTGACCTTTGGCCTGATGTCATAGGTCAGTGCTAATCAAGTAGGAATCTACTGCGAATCTACTGGTGGGAAAGGGGGTGAAGTCTGCCATCTCTAATGCCCCCCCCCCACCATGTTTTCCAGTATGAATGAGGGGGTGAAGTCTGCCATCTCTAATGCCCCCCCCACCATGTTTTACAGTATGTATGAGGGGGTGAAGTCTGCCATCTCTAATGCCCCCCCCACCATGTTTTCCAGTATGTATGAGGGGGTGAAGTCTGCCATCTCTAATGCCTCCCCCACCATGTTTTCCAGTATGTATGAGGGGGTGAAGTCTGCCATCTCTAATATTCCCCCCCTATGTTTTCCAGTGTACCTTCAGCTGGTGGAGCCGATGCACAACGTGACGATCGGGATGGGCGATCGTGCCGTGCTGCGCTGCAAGGTCGAGGGCATTCCCCCGCCCAACTTCAGGTGGTACAAGAACGACGCCCCGCTGACCTCGGAGCGGCGGCGCATCCAGATCCGCAACTACAGCTGGGGGTCAAGGTTACGCATCAAGAAGGTCGACACGCACGACACGGGGTACTACCGCTGCGTGGCCACCAACGGGCAGGACAGGGTTTCCACACAGGCCATACTCTACGTTAGATACATGGCAGGTCAGTACGCAAACAAACAAACACATCAGGGCTCAACATACACACCTCCAACCTGCAGTTAGCAGAAAAGTTTCTAGACTGCTGGGAAAATTGTAGAAAAGTTGCAATTTCGCAGGATCTATATCGAAGAAGTTTCGGCAAATTTATCCTAATTGGAGGTGACAAAGGTATGTTGAGCTCCAGAAACAAACAAACTCCTGTTGTGTGGTGTCAGCTGTCCTCCGGGACTTTCTGTGACTTCGGCAGAACTCAGACGTCGAGCCTCCCTCGCTAATCAGGAATGAAACATTCGGGTTCCCCTCAGAAGTTATGTGGGAAATGGCAGGGAATGTGGCAGGAGTTCAGGGCTGTTAATAAGCCTGAGGACCACCCTGGCAGGGAGGAAGCAGCACAGCCGTGGCAGTGAGCCAGACGGGAGGGGAGCACCTTGTCTGGCTCAGTTTAACCCTCCGACTGTCGCTGCAGCACCTTGTCTGGCTCAGTTTAACCCTCCGACTATCACTGCAGCACCTTGTCTGGCTCAGTTTAACCCTCCGACTATCACTGCAGCACCTTGTCTGGCTCAGTTTAACCCTCCGACTATCACTGCAGCACCTTGTCTGGCTCAGTTTAACCCTCCGACTGTCGCTGCAGCACCTTGTCTGGCTCAGTTTAACCCTCCGACTATCACTGCAGCACCTTGTCTGGCTCAGTTTAACCCTCCGACTATCACTGCAGCACCTTGTCTGGCTCAGTTTAACCCTCCGACTATCACTGCAGCACCTTGTCTGGCTCAGTTTAACCCTCCGACTGTCACTGCAGCACCTTGTCTGGCTCAGTTTAACCCTCCAACTATCACTGCAGCACCTTGTCTGGCTCAGTTTAACCCTCCGACTGTCGCTGCAGCACCTTGTCTGGCTCAGTTTAACCCTCCGACTGTCGCTGCAGCACCTTGTCTGGCTCAGTTTAACCCTCCGACTATCACTGCAGCACCTTGTCTGGCTCAGTTTAACCCTCCGACTATCACTGCAGCACCTTGTCTGGCTCAGTTTAACCCTCCGACTATCACTGCAGCACCTTGTCTGGCTCAGTTTAACCCTCCGACTATCACTGCAGCACCTTGTCTGGCTCAGTTTAACCCTCCAACTATCACTGCAGCACCTTGTCTGGCTCAGTTTAACCCTCCGACTGTCGCTGCAGCACCTTGTCTGGCTCAGTTTAACCCTCCGACTATCACTGCAGCACCTTGTCTGGCTCAGTTTAACCCTCCGACTATCACTGCAGCACCTTGTCTGGCTCAGTTTAACCCTCCGACTATCACTGCAGCACCTTGTCTGGCTCAGTTTAACCCTCCGACTGTCACTGCAGCACCTTGTCTGGCTCAGTTTAACCCTCCGACTATCACTGCAGCACCTTGTCTGGCTCAGTTTAACCCTCCGACTATCGCTGCAGCACCTTGTCTGGCTCAGTTTAACCCTCCGACTATCACTGCAGCACCTTGTCTGGCTCAGTTTAACCCTCCGACTATCACTGCAGCACCTTGTCTGGCTCAGTTTAACCCTCCGACTATCACTGCAGCACCTTGTCTGGCTCAGTTTAACCCTCCGACTATCACTGCAGCACCTTGTCTGGCTCAGTTTAACCCTCCGACTATCACTGCAGCACCTTGTCTGGCTCAGTTTAACCCTCCGACTGTCGCTGCAGCACCTTGTCTGGCTCAGTTTAACCCTCCGACTATCGCTGCAGCACCTTGTCTGGCTCAGTTTAACCTTCCGACTATCACTGCAGCACCTTGTCTGGCTCAGTTTAACCCTCCGACTGTCGCTGCAGCACCTTGTCTGGCTCAGTTTAACCCTCCGACTATCGCTGCAGCACCTTGTCTGGCTCAGTTTAACCCTCCGACTATCACTGCAGCACCTTGTCTGGCTCAGTTTAACCCTCCGACTATCACTGCAGCACCTTGTCTGGCTCAGTTTAACCCTCCGACTATCACTGCAGCACCTTGTCTGGCTCAGTTTAACCCTCCGACTATCACTGCAGCACCTTGTCTGGCTCAGTTTAACCCTCCGACTATCACTGCAGCACCTTGTCTGGCTCAGTTTAACCCTCCCACTATCACTGCAGCACCTTGTCTGGCCCAGTTTAACCCTCCCACTATCACTGCAGCACCTTGTCTGGCTCAGTTTAACCCTCCGACTATCAAGTTGCAGCACCTTGTCTGGCTCAGTTTAACCCCCCGACTATCACTGCAGCACCTTGTCTGGCCCAGTTTAACCCTCCGACTATCACTGCAGCACCTTGTCTGGCCCAGTTTAACCCTCCGACTATCACTGCAGCACCTTGTCTGGCTCAGTTTAACCCTCCGACTATCACTGCAGCACCTTGTCTGGCTCAGTTTAACCCTCCGACTATCACTGCAGCACCTTGTCTGGCTCAGTTTAACCCTCCGACTATCACTGCAGCACCTTGTCTGGCTCAGTTTAACCCTCCGACTATCACTGCAGCACCTTGTCTGGCTCAGTTTAACCCTCCGACTATCACTGCAGCACCTTGTCTGGCTCAGTTTAACCCTCCGACTATCACTGCAGCACCTTGTCTGGCTCAGTTTAACCCCCCGACTATCACTGCAGCACCTTGTCTGGCTCAGTTTAACCCCCCGACTATCACTGCAGCACCTTGTCTGGCTCAGTTTAACCCTCCGACTATCACTGCAGCACCTTGTCTGGCTCAGTTTAACCCTCCGACTATCACTGCAGCACCTTGTCTGGCTCAGCTAACTCCAGACAGTCTAAGTTACTCCAACCCTCCGACTATCACTCGAGGGTTAGCATCTTGTCTGTCAAACCTACGTCCACTTTCTTATTGGTTGAACAATACTGCCTATTTTGATCAACGCCAGGATCAGTTCCGGGTCCAAGCTATTTAACCCCGCGAGTATCACCATGGCTACCTGGCCTTGGTGCTTAAAGGGTTAAACCTGCCGAACGTCACAGAAGGGCCTGCCGTGGTGTTTTTGCTGTTTTTGTCTCTTCCTTTTTGTGTTTTACAAATGTGTTCCGTAAACGTCCCAAACAGTTTACACTAACCCTGACTAAATCACCCCTCTAATGGCAGTGGGCCGGCCTGCACACAGCACCTCTCCTTGTGCGGCCGGGTCCATCTGCAGGTGGTTCTGGGGGGGTTCAGGTGACGTGGTGTGCTCCGCACTAATGGACTAACCCACCCTTCCACACGGCGGGGGGAGAGCCCAGGCACTTCAGGTGTGAAAATGTGGTCCCTTTTCTTCCACAGCCAACCCCTCCGGAACGCTGCGGTTGGTACAGCCCATGAACAATGAGACGGTCCAGGTCGGCAACAGGGCCAGTCTAAATTGCAAAGTAGAGGGGCTGCCCTCCCCCGTCTTTAGATGGTACCGAAACGACGCCCCCCTCTCCGCCGAAAAAAACTTGCGGCTAGACATTAGAAATTATGAGTGGGGTTCTCGGCTGAGAATAAGGCATGTGGAAACGCAGGACACGGGCTACTATCGCTGTGTCGCCAGCAACGAGCACCAGTCCATAGCAACCACGGGTATTCTGTATGTAAAGTACATGGACGGTAAGTTCAAGTCATTTTGTCTGGGTGAAAGGTCGTAGGTGAAAGGTTGGCCTCTGACCAGTCAGATAGAATAGGGCGTGGTTTTGGTTTCTCTCTCCTGACCTCTGACCTCCGTTCTATGTTCCTTTCTAACCAGTTTTTAGAGGTGCTGATCATATTTTCCCAGCTGAAGTGGCCTGTTGTTGTTTTTTTATTTTTCTGAAGGAAACATTTTCTTTTTGCTTTTGCTGGCTAGAAATTGCCGAGGCCGCTGCTTTGCCGTAAACCCTCAGAGCAGACTTCAAACAAACTCGTTCCCTTCCTTCTCCTACTCAACTGTTGCTTGTTAAAACTTGTTTGTCCCGACGTTTTGTTCATGTACAAATGTAGAACCGAGTAGATCGTTGATTAACTGTACAACTATGTTCCGTTAGCTGGAAGCGATGTGTTTTGACTGCATATTGATATCAGCATCCCAAACATAGATAAATACATCCCAAATGCTCTAACAACTTCCACTGTGGACTGTTATGAAATCATTTTGCACCTTATTTTCACATCAATCCCACGAGCAGTGAGCAAAGATAAGGCTCGGGTCATCAGTAACAATGTGCAGTCCTTAGAACCATTTGATGCCATTTTTATTTGTTACTAGTTTCATGTTCGTTGTTGTAAGTTGTTTGTGATGACTTTGCTGACTGTTTGATAGCTGAGCCAACCGTTCCCTGTTTGCCTTGCAGATTCTCACACGCCAGCCACCTCCGACGGGGACATGTAAGTCTGTCGTTATGGCTTCTATAAATGTCTTAGATTCGCACTGTAGTTATGTACAACTACAAAATGTAGTTGGTTTCTTTCTGTAATGCTTGAGACAAAATCTGGGACTATCTGAAGGTGTTATAAGTGAGCCTTACTCAAAGGAAAGAAGTCATCAGAGGTGACAAGAATTTGGTCTCATGCTGAAAACTGCCCCTTCTTTGGGTTTCTGAGAGCAGCGGAAAGTTTTCCTGTCTGAAACAGAACCTGTAAATGTGGCTGGTAATGCCAGCCATAGTTTAGACAGTATTGTGAAGTGATTGTTGTTGTTCATGTTGTTGTTGTCGTCGCTGTTTACAGGGGTGGTTACTGCCAGCAGTACCGAGGTGCCGCCTGCCGCAGTTTCATCGGGAACGCCACCATCTACATGGACACACTCCGGGCACAGGGTGAGTCACGCTGCGGTAAAAACTGAGCGGTTGATTCTTGTGTTGGAGTGTTGTTGATGCTATACTGTGCCAGGATGAGTTACACCCTCTGGTAAAAACTGAGCGGTTGATTCTTGTGTTGGAGTGTTGTTGATGCTATACTGCGTGGCTGGTCTTCTTGTTTTTAGCGAGTGGGACGGCAACTGGCAAAAGATTGACGCACCTGGTTTGCCCTCCCTCCACAGTGTGGTCAATTCTGATGAACTTTAAACTGGAAACAAGTGGCTAACATGCTGTTTTCCCTCAGGTATCATCGAGAACCAGCTGACGGCTGCGTTCATGTTGTTTGTTTGTTTGTTTCCCCCTCAGGTATCATCGAGAACCAGCTGATGTTTGTTTATTTGTTTGTTGTTTTCCCTCAGGTATCATCGAGAACCAGCTGACGGCTGCGTTCATGTTGTTTGTTTGTTTGTTTTCCCTCAGGTATCATCGAGAACCAGCTAACGGCTGCGTTCATGTTGTTTGTTTGTTTGTTTCCCCCTCAGGTATCATCGAGAACCAGCTGATGTTTGTTTATTTGTTTGTTGTTTTCCCTCAGGTATCATCGAGAACCAGCTGACGGCTGCGTTCATGTTGTTTGTTTGTTTGTTTTCCCTCAGGTATTATCGAGAACCAGCTGACGGCTGCGTTCATGTTGTTTGTTTGTTTGTTTCCCTCAGGTATTATCGAGAACCAGCTGACGGCTGCGTTCATGTTGTTTGTTTGTTTGTTTCCCTCAGGTATCATCGAGAACCAGCTGACAGCTGCGTTCATGTTGTTTGTTTGTTTGTTTCCCCTCAGGTATAATCGAGAACCAGCTGACAGCAGCGTTCATGTTGTTTGTTTGTTGTTTTCCTGCAGGTATCATCGAGAACCAGCTGACAGCTGCGTTCATGTTGTTTGTTTGCTTGTTTTCCCTCAGGTATCATCGAGAACCAGCTGACAGCTGCGTTCATGTTGTTTGTTTGCTTGTTTCCCCTCAGGTATCATCGAGAACCAGCTGACGGCTGCGTTCATGTTGTTTGTTTGTTGTTTCCCCTCAGGTATCATCGAGAACCAGCTGACGGCTGCGTTCACGGTGATCGGGACGTCCAGCGACCTGACGAAGCGGTGTGCGGACTACGCCATCCCCTCGCTCTGCCACTACGCCTTCAAGTACTGCGACGAGCACTACCCGTACCCGCAGCCGCGCCAGCTCTGCCGCGACGAGTGCGAGATCCTGGAGAACGACATCTGCAAGACGGAGTACATCCTGGCCAAGACGCACCACCTCATCGGCGAGTGGATCCTCCCGGACTGCTCCGAACTGCCGCTCATCGGGACGCCCGCGTCGTCGAACTGCATCCGCATCGGGATCCCCACCATGAACCACATCAACAGAAGTAAGTACTGTAACCACGGTTACTGTTCCCATAGTTACCTTAGCTAACCGCATCCGCATCGGGATCCCCACCATGAACTACATCAACAGAAGTAAGTACTGTAACCACGGTTACTGTTCCCATAGTTACCTTAACTAACTGCATCCGCATCAGGATCCCCACCATGAACTACATCAACAGAAGTACGTAGCCACGGTTACTGTTCCCATAGTTACCTGAGCTAATTCCCGCTCATCAGGACGACCACGTCATCGAACTGCATCCGCATCGGACTATGAACCAGTGTAACCATGTATCTCAGTATCATCCACATATCAGTGGCCCTGGGGGGAGGGGTGGGGATAGATAGTCAGGGCTGAGTTACTCCCTCGGGGGAGGGGTGGAGATAGATAGTCAGGGCTGAGTTACTGCCACATCTTCACAGCCAACAGGTGAACTATATGGTTACTGCACGTGTCCTAAAATACAGGTATGTGGGGTGTTTCTAAACAGGACACAGAGGTCATCAACCTCATTCTGGAGAGGTGCTGTAGGTTATCGACCTTTTTTGACCTTTCACCTGTATCCCTGCAGGTCACTCGTGTTACGAGGGCAAGGGCAGCGGTTACCGGGGTACGGTTGCCGTGACGAAGTCTGGGATCCCGTGCCAGGCGTGGAACCGGGAGGCGCCGCACGTGCACTTCCTGCGGGCGTCGCAGTTTCCCGAGCTGGCGGGCGGGCACAACTACTGCCGTAACCCTGGCAACGAGATGGACGCGCCCTTCTGCTTCACTATGGACGAGTCCACGCGGGCCGAGGAGTGCGACATCCCCAAATGTGGTGAGTTCCCGGGGTGTGGGGAGGGGGGTTCCCCCAGGGTCAGAGGAGGGGGGTTCCCCCAGGGTCTGGGGGAGCCCCCGGGGTCAGGGTGGTGTCTTTGTTACCTTAAGTGTTGATACGTTTAACAAAATAAATCCAGCAACTGGATAAACTGAAGAGTCAGATGTTTCAGAAAACACTCACTCACTTCCCTAAGTGACTTGTGCTGTACTGCAAGACCACCAGGCCAGTGCCATTCTCAGTCTCAGTGCTGTGCTAGCTGAAAGTCTGACTTTTTGGAGGATCTATCCAGTTGCTTGGTCTATTTTGTACCTCATAATATTTTACCTCGATGTCTAACCTTTGTTCACGTTTGTGTGTTTCTAACCCGTGGGTCCGTCGGCTAACCCGTGGGTCCGTCGGCTAACCCGTGGGTCCGTCGGCTAACCCGTGGGTCCGTCGGCTAACCCGTGGGTCCGTCTGCTAACCCATGGCACTTCCGTGTGAAACTGTAGTCTTCTCTCCGCAGTGCGGTACCTGCCCGGCCGGCTGAACCGGCTCAACAACGTGACGGTTCCGGAGGGCGGGTCGGCCACGTTCGTGTGCACGGTGCGCACCGTTCGCGGCGTCCCGACCCCCGCCTTCAGCTGGTACAAGAACGACGCTCCCGTGTTCGAATCCTCGCTAGACCCGCGGGTCGAACTGACCAGTAACAGGTGGGAGTCTCGCCTGGTGATTCGCCAGGTCGTTACCGAGGATACCGGGTACTACCGCTGTGTAGCGAACAACGGAGTCGAGGCGGTCGGCACCACGGGCGTGCTGTTCGTCAAGTACGGTTACTATGCCGACGGCGGTGAGTAGCCTCCATGTTCCGCGGTGGCAAGGTCGGGTCAAGGTCGGGCTATAAGGTGCCAGCGGTGACATTTCCATGCAGACATCGCGAATAACCACCATTTTTTGTACTTTTTTTTTTCTTCACCTCAATTTTGTTTATTTTCAGTTCTTCACCGCTAACGGCCTCTGGTTTGCTGACATTTCCACACGTGGAAGTGCCGTTTTTGTTTGTCATCCTCTAACAACCAGCCACGTTACGTTGCTTCAGATAGTGGAATATTACAATGTTTTGATCAACAATCCCCCATTTCCACAGGTCACCAAGTTTCCTCACTAACTCATTCATTCCCTTCTTTTGGCCACATTGATGTAGTTTCTTGGTTCTCTGATTTATGAAATAGTAATAGGAAAATCGACATGAAAACAGTAAAAGTAGAAAGACTATACCTCGGTATGCCATCTTTCTTAGACTTAAAGTCAGATTCTAAGTCAGTCCTTTTTGTTATTTTGGCCTTTCACTGAAATTTTGCCAAGTATTTTCTGAGAACGAAGAAAATGAATTATTGTGGCCTTACAGCAGGTTTCAGCTCATTAACACCTCGTTAGGAACGGACCAGATAATAAACACCTCGTTAGGATTGGACCAGATTTGAATTGGTGCTTAAACAGTTGTTGAAGGTCGTTGTACTTATTGTTTTGCTGCAGTTCCATCCCCTCATGCTAGGTGTCTCTCTTGCTCCACAGAAATGCCGGAGGGCGGGACGGACCAGATCATGAGCCTCATCATCATCCTGGTGCCCAGCATCTCCGTACCGCTCATCATCGCGCTCGTCTTCTTCATCTACTGCACCTGCCGTCGCCACGGAGACGCCCGCGGCAACGGCACACGCGTGATGAAGGGTCAGGCGAGCGAGACCATCCCGCTGCAGAACCTGTTCGCCAAGCACGTGCCGCGCTGCCCGCAGTTCCCCATCGGGGCGGTGCGCTTCCTCACAGAGCTGGGAGAGGGCGCTTTCGGCAAGGTGGGCTCTAGTTGCTCCATTATGTGAGAACAATTTGCTAAATCTCCTGTGTAATTTTCATGTCTATTATGATTTTTATGTGTTATTCAGAATTCAAGACTATTTGAAAGCAGTGGTGCTCTGTTTGTACCACAAGGCGTAAGTCAGCCAGTCTCTTTTGCCAGTCTCTTTTTTACTAACAATGAACTGTTTGATTGATTGATTAATTGATTGGTTGGTTGGTTGGTTGGTTGGTTGGTTGGTTGGTTGGTTGGTTGGTTGGTTGGTTGGTTGGTTGGTTGGTTGGTTGGTTGGTTGGTTGGTTGGTTGGTTGGTTGGTTGGTTGGTTGGTTGGTTGAATGAATGAATGAATGAATGAATGAATGTGTCTATCTTTACTCAATGACGGCTTTTTGTAAATGATCTGTTTTTGAGGAAACATTTTATACTGACATTACAATGAGCTCAAAGCCTTATAGTTAACAGTGTAGAATTTATGATGTTATGTGTAACTGTACAGTTTTTAAAGACGAGTTGTCAATTTCAATAAACCACTCATTCGTTCCTTCCCTTCAGGTGTACAAGGGCGAGCTGGTGGTGACGGGGTCAGGCGAGGACGCAAAGAAGATCCTGGTGGCCATCAAGACGCTGAAGGAGAACGCGACCTTGAAGACTCAGCACGACTTCCATCGGGAGGTCGACATGCTGGCTGACCTTCGGCACCAGAACATCGTGTGTCTGCTGGGCGTGGTCATGCGGGACCAGCCCATGTGCATGCTGTTCGAGTACATGCGCTACGGAGACCTGCACGAGTTTCTGGTGATGCGATCGCCGCATTCGGACGTCGGCGGCAGCTCGGATGACGCGGGGTCGCACTCTTCGCTGGACCACACGGACTTCCTGTGCATCACGACGCAGATCGCAGGCGGAATGGACTACCTCGCCTCCAAACACTTCTGCCACCGCGACCTCGCCGCCCGGAACTGTCTGGTGGGCGACAACCTGCTCATCAAGATCTCCGACTTCGGCCTGTCGCGCGACATCTACAGCTCCGACTACTACCGCGTGCAGTCCAAGTCGCTCCTGCCCGTGCGCTGGATGCCGCCCGAGGCCATCATGTACGGGAAGTTCTCCACGGACTCAGACGTCTGGTCGTTCGGAGTGGTTCTCTGGGAGATCTTCAGCTACGGGCTGCAGCCGTACTACGGCTACTCCAACCAGGAGGTGATCGAGATGATCCGCGGGCGCCAGCTGCTGCCCTGCCCCGATAACTGCCCCGCCCGGATGTACTCCCTCATGCTGGAGTGCTGGAACGAGATTCCCGCCCGCAGACCGAGCTTTAACCAGATCCACACGCGGTTGCGGGCGTGGGAGGGCATGGCGCACTCGGGCAGCCACAGCAGCGGCAGCAACCACTCCAACGCCAACGTGCAGGGCGCCCCCTCCTCCGCCTCCCAGTCCCCCATACACACCCCCAAACACTTCCCCAACCCCCCCTTCAACCCCCAGTCCGCCTTCAACCCCCCCTACCACAGACACACACCCCCCATCCCCAACGGCTATCCCCCCCACAGCACCCCGGCGAATGGAATGGTCCACAATGGGGGGGTTTCAAACGGAAGCATTCCAAACGGCGGTTACCATGGTAACGGGAAGGTCGGAAATGGGATCCACAAACTGCCGCCCGGCGTGCTTCAGAGCGACGCCTAAAACGGAGTCTCAGGAGACTAAGGTTCAAAGGTCAAGCTAAGGACTTTCTGTAGCAGAAGATTCAAATTAAGGACCTCAAGGTTCGAACCGAGGACTTTTTGAAGGGTAAGATTCAAACTGTGGAACTTCTGATGTGAAGGACTCTAACTAAGGCGTTCGTGTAAGATTCAAAATAAGGACCTTAAGATCCGAGCTAAGGACCTCCTGAGATGTAAGATTCAGACTAAGGCCGCACCAACTCAATTTCAGGTTCTCACCTCAGATATTTTCTAGCAAACATTTAGAGGCCAAGATGAAAACGGAAGGCTGCGAGGAAAACTTGAATCTGACTTTCTCCTGTTTTCATGTTGACCTTTAGTTCACCTTTATTCTTGTAAATCAGAGAGCCGCCAGTTGAGTTGTTGCGGCCGAGTGTAAGATACGGTAAAGTCGCTCCCGGATGTGTATATAAGAGACAGGGTACAGGGAGACCAGCCACGGGCTGGGCTTAGTTTTGTACAAAAGGAATTTGAGAGATTAAGTTTTGTAACCAAAAAAATATTGTAAAGGTGCCTTATGACTAGTTCTGCCTGACTTTGGTAGGTGTAAGTTTGCAGCAATACGGCTGCTCCAAGGTCGTTCCCTGGTTCTCAGGTTTTATTCCAAGTTTTAGGAAAACGACAGTCTGACTGTCCAATCAGCATTGCCCTTACACCCAGGTGAAACCTGATATGTCTGTGCCATATTGAACCTGTCATGGAAGCTGACCTTGACACAATTGTTCAAGGTCAGTGGGGTTGTAAGGAAAACCTGAAACCATGGAGCTGATTTGGAGTAGCCCCCTTGAAGAGTCGGCCGTGTTCCGTGCCGCTGAAGGTCATGTGCAAGTCTTGCCAGTCTGTGTACGCACGTGCAACTTGTGTGCACAATAGAGGTTACATATGCAACTTCTGTGCACATTATTGGTGACATGTTCAGTTTCTGTGCCCACTATTACTGACATGTTTGTTTTCTGTGCACAATAGTTGATGGCATGCATTATATATGCACAATGTTGTTTTTTTAATTTCCCAAATATGGGCATTGTAGGAGGTAGTGAAACATATCAGCAAAGTGTCGATAATTCTGATGTTCGACTCCTGCAATCGGAAGTCTCAATCGCAGAAATGTACTTAAAATTATTTAAAAAGCAAATCTGGCCATCTAAAGTTAATAATGTTACATGTAACCACACATTGCCATGTTTTATACATGTAGTGGAAAGTTTGGTGTTTTTTCACCACGTCACGAAAACGCAGTATTGTGTTGTAAGCGCCCCTCCGTACCTCATGTAGCAATAAGACTTGTACAGTTTCTATTTATGTTCGTTCTTACCAAATATGGAACAAGATATATTTTTATATCAGAGTGAATAACAAATTTCTTTCTACTGAATGGGGAGGGTTTTGTTCAATCATGAAAGGGTTTTTTTAGAGATTTTACCTTTTTGTAAATCATGCTAGATAAGTTGTGTATCCATCTTGTTTGCATATCGCTATTGATGTTTTTAGTCAATTGTTTTATCACGGGAAACTTTTTATTATCAAGAGACACTATTATATAATGGAAATATGTAAGTTTATTTTTCATGTAGATATGAATAAGTTTGATTTGTATTTTTAGTTATTTCTTGAGCGACTCATAAGACAGTAGTGGAGACTGCAGAAAGAGGGTACCTGAAATCGTAACAGTCACTCAAGCAACTGGATAGAATCTGAAAACTTTCCCAATTTTATCCAGTTGCTTGAGTAACTGTTACCTTGCGTATCTTATTACCTGGATGTTAAACCTGGACTAGTGGTGCCTCACCTGTGTCAGGTGGTGCCTTACCTGTGCCAGGTGTGCTCACAGGTGTGCAGGTGCCTCTCACACAAGCCAGACTGGTGTAGTGCAATGTTTCACGGTGGTTGTAGAATTTCTGTAGTTTCTTCTTCGACACAGTACGTCGTTCCTTCATTATGCACATGTCACTGCAAACCACGAGGGGATCTTTCCTACACATTGGGGGGGGCGGCATGTACGGAGTGGTAACTGGTAATCTCCAAGCAGATGTAGGTCCACTAGTTTGTTACTCATGTTTGGTGGCAGAGATACAGTGGACCACTAGAAAGCCACAGAAATAAACCACACTCCACATCTGCTTGGAGCTAGGCCACAAGTCAACTTTCAGGTCCTTTCCGTATGTTCTCATATCAGTCTTGGTTGGAAACCCTGGGAGGTTTGTAGTGACGTCATGTGCTCTGGAGGTCGGCAGTTCAAAACGTACTTCAGAGTTTTGTGTGTATAATCATGCCCCCTATCTGTGCATGACAGTACTGCAGATATCACAGTCTGTACCCATACCATAGTGCAAGGCATCTTTGTTGTACTTCGACATCAGTTATATAAATATATATCTATACATTTATAAGTCTACCGAAGCAGTCAAAGTTTATGTTTCAAACAAAAGTAATTATTATGTTTTTATGTCGAGGCTGTACTTAATATCAGCCGTTGGTTTGAATGAGACTACCAATATCCAGTGTATATATTATCACTTGTCAATCACTAATTCAGAATATCAGTCCATAGCATATCAGTTATTATTATTATCATTATTATTATTATTAAAGTGGATTTATTAAGTTGACTCTGGTGTTCGTCGACTTTTACTGTGTTTGTATGTGAGTGTGTGTCTGTGAGTTTGGTGCCGCTGGAGAAGACGGATGCCCAAAGTGGGGTCTCAGATTCACAACCTGTCATCCACCTTTAACAAACCCACGTGAAAGATAACGTGTCAACCCTCCTCACTCAGGTGTAGGGACTGACACGGTCATCTTACTCGAATATCTGTATCTGTATGATCTGAATACGAATAAAGATTATGAGTGATTGTCATAACATGTGAGTGTGTGTTTGTGATAGTGTGTTTCTGTGTGAGAGTGTTTGAAACAAGCTTAAGATGGGCTAATTATATATTTATAGTTAATAGAAGACAGAGACTAATGTCAGCTGGGTTGTCAGGACTCTCGCTGAAGTAGAATCAAGACACATGGAGGAGAAGCTGCAAAGTATTTGCAAAAGGTCTAGTCTACATTTGTCGGTGCTGGATCTCTGCAGGTTAGGCTGACTGGCTTTTGCACGTGGATTATCATGAAGACAGAATATATATCATTGGTTTATTCATTTCATCAAAAATCATACACTGCCATTCACTTCGCAGCCTTATGTCGGCTGAATTATGTGAAAAAAAGGCGTTTACAAACTGACAATAAAACCATTTACATTAGTAATATTCTTATAAAATTCTTGGTAGTCCAACTATATGGGGTTATTTATGAGGTGGATAAGGTATGGTAATGTGCTTTTGTTGTATCTTACGGCAGTCGGTCTTATAAGACTTATAGCTTATAAGACAGGTGTTCGTGGGATTGGAATGGTGTAACGTTACAAGGCTTAATAGGGGTGAGCGGTGGTACCATAATGATAGAACCGTCGGCCTTTTGAAACTGGCACACGGCACGGGAAATACAGACATGCACCGCAGTCTGGGCACACACAGACAGACAGCACAGACGGCCCGAGTTACTTTTAATACGTCCCTTCACCTATAAATCCTGTGTAAGCGCCCCCTATCTCCACGTATCAAAATTGCAGTGCAGGCGCCATTTAATCACAACTTACGTTATACACCACCAGCTTTTCTCTGCTGTTCTGGACGGGCTCCTGTGATTATTTCCTGGTGAGATTTAGCAGGTCAACTGTTGACATCGTTTTTCGATGTTACATTCCCTGTACAGTCATTGCAACGTAGTCAATGGCGTTTTTTGTTAACCAGTAGTGCAATGCGGCTACTTACGGCTCGTGTGTAAGCAAGCACACCGGGTCACCCTACTCTCCTCGATAAGTGTGTTGGGTTCTTTTTACGTATGTGCAGAGGTTTAACGCTTGGGACTTAGCTACCTTGTACATGGGTCTGCTGGCTTAACGTCACCATCCGAAATGATGATTTCAATCCCTTACAACAGCCGAGCTGGGCCAAACCCAGGATCGAACTCCGGCCCACGGATCAATAATCGTCTAATAAAACCGCTGGATGATCCCTGGGCAGGAACCCATCGGAATCGTCTGAAGTACAGTCCTGTCTGCGATACCGTATTCTAGCCTTACATTCGTGAATTTCCGCCGAGAGCTTGTGTAATACAGGCTATCGCCAGACGCGGTTGTTTCAGTAGCGTTTTGGGGTGCAGTACCTTTACTCACCACTGGTCGGCGCTCCTGTACAGTCTACTGTTGGCCATCCGTGATGATTGATTGACATTTCATATGGAAATATCTAGAAATATGGGAATCATATGGATGTTACCATCTGAATAAAGAAGCGACGTGCGGTTAAGTACTATGATTTCTATTTTATATTTCTAGATCTTTTTCATATATTGAGAAAAGGTAGTTCTGATGCGGGAAACCTGTTTAATTTGTGTGTTCAAAGCGCCTGATGATACGATGGGTGCCGCCGACTCAGGGAGGCAGACAATCGAGTTTTCGCAGCTTTCCGAGCCTCCTTTTTACCACAAACAGACCTGCTCGCTAACGGAACGGCGTTTTACAGGCAAAGTTGTAGTTCACAACCATGTGGCTATGTTCGCTTAGTGATATTTGTGTTCACGAATACCTAGGCGATCGGCTGGCGTGGCGGATTTGCTGAGGACGGGCTTGCCCCATGACTTGTTGGGAGGGCTGAGCCTGTCTGTTGACAGCAGTGTTCCCATGCGTTGGTTGGCAGCGGAAAAGAAAAGAAACGAAAGTGTCTGTCTCTGTGTTTTTGTGTCGCACTTGCACTTGCACATGCACACTAACAAACTAACAAGGGGGGCGAGTAGCAAACCTTCACGTGGTGCCCCCTGTTAATCCCTCGCGGGAGACCAATTGCTACACAACGTGCTTACTGCTATATCTAGGGATGGTGAAAGATGTACCCTCGCTCCGAAATGTGAATCATGATCAAAATACCGATGCATTAGCCCCGCCCACCTCCGTCTGAACTTACAGATGGAAATGAAAAAGAAACTATTTGACGGACCGTCAGCCACACGGACTCTCATTGGTCGGACAGCTAATTGCTACTCTCTCATTGGTCGGAGACAGCTAATTGCCACTCTCTCATTGGTCGAACAGCTAATTGCCATTCTCTCATAGGTTGAACTTTTAATTGTCGTGTGGACATTCAGAAACGGTCTGCTGCACTGCAAACGCAGATACTGATTTGCTTTTTCCAGTTATTGACAGACTGGTGAGCGGAACGCAGGTCACATCGGCAGCGGTATTTATATTTTCTGTCTCTCTCTTTTATTAAGATATCACTGAGGTATTGAAACCCAGCTTGACAGCCGTTTTTCCTCATATCATGATACGTATGCAAATATAATGATGATGTAAATATAAACGTACGGCAGTTGATATCAGAGCTGTCGAAAACGCCCCTTTGTTATGATTTTCGCAGAACAATAATTGTGAGAAGGTGGCTCGCTGTATTCATGGCTGCATCCTCTTAGACTTCCTGCATGTAACTTGTTGAGAAATCACTACAATATTATCTTATTATATGGCCTTTAACAATTGTCGACAGTCTTTTACAGTTCCTGCAAAAGTTGTTCCAGCACAACCACATCTGAAGTATATCGTCTTCGTGGACCGAAGGAAGCCGTTGATGATGTTGGAAAACAAGAACCAAATCACACGTGTTTCAATTTCTGAGAAGCCATCGAAAACTAGGCACGAATTAATATGTATAAGCAACATTTGGGATTCAACTAGGCAGAGTTGTCTGCCAATATTTTCTGCGAGCATGTTAGATCTGTGAAGGTTGTATAAAAACTAGTCTGTGGGACGCAAACTCCGCTGTTTGAGGCTGTAAGTAATATTGGCCGCTATAAGCGAGATTAAACCAGGCTGTAGAAAAAAAAAATGTAGACAGAACTGAACTAATGTTTCCCGTCCTTCAGTACGTCTTTCATTCTGTCTATGTTCTCTGCACGTCATATTCTGAACAATGGCGATATTCCTTTGCAAGGAAAGTCTTACCGATCTGCAAACGGGTCTCTTTAGTTTTGCTTGTTATAATTTCAAAATCCATTAAAACGTTGAGTCACCAACGCCCAGGGTTCCTAGTCTTTACTGTGTTTATGACTGAACCTCAGTAACCATGGCAATTAATACATTGAGATTAATTACAGTCACCTGTGTTACAAGCGTACATGAACATAATTTACCCAAATCTTCTTTTTGGTGCCCAGACCACAAACGAAAGACGCTTGCTCTTAAGGTAGTGTAAAGATTTGCAGGGGTGTAGGCGGAGTTGGGGCACAAAAGGTCGAATAACGCTATTCGGATTTGCGTACAATATTAAACCTTGTATTGAGGGGAGGGCTAGAAGAGTCTGGGAAATTGTGGGAATATGAACTTATAATGGCTAAATTTTGTAATATTTTCACACTATTTCGTATAATTCTGACTTCATGCGACATCGTGTTACGTGACGTCTTGCGACACAGCCTGGCGTGGCCAGACCGGCCTTGAGGGCACCGCGAAGGGCCCTAGTTTTTTTGAGACACTAAGTTCCCAGACAGAGAACTAGTGATCTCCTAAGCCATAGGGCAGCTCAGCTCAGCCGTCCAAGGCTCGCACATATCTGCCCACTTGGGCTGACATCTTCTCCCGAAACGGGGAGGTTGTCGTTCTAAGGAACGACATAACTCCTAAATATCTTGTCTACAGCCCGGAGTAGCTCTGAGGAGTTTTCATTTGTGGTCCAAGAACTGACACGAAACAGGGATAAGTTTGATTCCTCCCCGTATATAACGTTACAGCTTTATTTCTATACATTTGGACTTCTATAAAATGACCAGAACCCCTATTCATGTTTTTACTTGTGATAATAATACCTGTTGTTGTTTTGTCGCAATATTTATCTATTCTACGGCATTCTAAGCTATTTGGGTAGATTATGATAATGTACCTTAATGGCGTCAGCTGCGCTCACTTGTTGGTTTCGGGTGCACTAACTTATTGGCTCTTTTGGTTGGTTCTGGTAAGTTACGCAGGGCCGGCCGTGATACATAACGTTTACTTCCGGCTTTCACGGACCAGGACCATACATGACGCAAACCCGACCATTTAAAGCAGCCGGAGGAAAAGTTTCGCACAACGCCCTTTCATCAGGAGCAGCGGCATAGCTAAGTTCACTACGATGTGAATAAATACAACCATGTTTAGCAAGATATAAGCGTTGTCATATTTGCGATATAAATCCGCTCTGAGCTCAAATTTGAATGTTAGCAGTAGATATTCCTTCATACAGTAACATGACCATGGGTGGAAGATGACAGACTTATAAAGGCAGGGAAGCCCGCGATTGGGCGTGCTCAGTAGGGAGAGTATTTGTAAGGAGAGTTTGGCCACCAGAGGGTTTTCATTTGCAGGCACAGTTTCTCCAAGGGGGGAATATTAACCTTACCGTGGACTGACTCTCCTGGCCAATTATTCCCTTTTACGCCGAATTCTACGGTCCATGCCCCCGTAGGAAGGCCTGGTGGAGGCTACCAACTCAGGACAGAGTGTTACATTCTTTCAGAACGACTTTTATGGGAGTGCTGGTGGGTCGAATAAAAGCGCCGCCCAGTGCTTGGTGAAAGTACTGCATGCAGGGAACCGCATTCTGACAGTAACCGTTCCTTGCCTGTAGTACCTTCCCCTGTCACTGGGGGGCGCTAAAAGAACACCGTGAGAACCAAGAGACTCCTCAGTACGTGATTTGCAAATATCACAACGGCACAATTCAATATCAAACCATTTTTTATTGTTCTCACACGTCCCCCATTGCACCCAAATGCACCCATACAAATTTCCTATGTACAAACCCTCGTAGTGCATTCCCACAATAATCTCTGTTTTACTTCGAGTTTAACAAATGAAATAACAAAAAAGTAAGGAAATTAAACAGCTACTCCACTCCAAATGTTCAGGAAAGATGCACCAGTCTTTCTTTAAAAGATATGGAGAGACAGAGGAGCAAAATTGCATATCAGTATCATGGACATAAAAATGAGGACCCCCTCAACATTTGGAATGGAATAGCCCAAAAAAGGACACAGGATGAGAAGGAAAATTAACCAGCTGAACATCAAGTCAGGAAATCTACAGCCGATTCCTTCTCAGTCGTGGGGTTCAACACAACACAAGCACGGGTAGGAAACAGACATGTCAACAGGCATACTGGCACAGACAGGACCATGTTGGGTTCAATCTAGTGAAGCAACAAAAGAAAATAAATCAAGTTTATATCCCAACATGTGATAATTAAACACTCATGTTCCGATATTCAACAGAACAAGGGACAAGTTCAAGTGTGCCTGTTTATAAACACAAATCTCTAACATATAACAGTAAACTTGCTATTTATCCCCATAATCAATATGATCAGTTCTCCCTGTGCGGTCACCCTTCCCACTTACAGTTATGACTTTTACACCTTCCACAACCTCAAGTAGTGATATAAAACTTCTTATCTTGTATCTTGCACCAAGTCCCATTTCTATAGCTTAACCTTCTCCCTGCTGCCTAACCTGTTACCAGACAATTTTGGTGACAAAAGACTACCTTTGCAGAGTGGAGGTTAAGTTTCGAGCTGAAACGCCAAAATTAGCACATATAGAGGAATTACAGCATAACTAATAATTAGCATATTATGGAGGTAATATGTTATATGGCCAGAAATACAAGACCAATCAAATGTCCTCTTACAAAAGTCTCATGGCAGAAATCGACCAATCAAGTCTCCTGTTACAAAAGTCTGATGACAGTAAATGACCAATCAAATGTCGAGTTACAAAAGTCTGATGGCAGTAATTGTAGTGGGTATGAATGCACAGCCAATGAAACAGCCTGTTACAACACATGCAGTATCATATTACTGTACTGGTCATGACAAATCAAATGTCCACTTACAAAAGTTTGACGCTGGAAACTTAACAGTTAAATAATTTAGCTTTCCAGCAAAATAGTCAAATGATCACAATGCCTTATAAACTTTAGGAATTGTATCAATGTTGCTGGGTTCGGCAGAGATCCTTAAACTGAGACTGAACCATAGTATATTTGTAACATCTATACTTGACATAACATTTCCCCATTGCAGCAGCAATTGTATCTACCCAGGCTCAGATTGCAATAGTTCTCATGGGCGACAAAACAAATGAAAAGTTAAGCAACGGAAAACTATTCTGACAACCACATGTAACACATATAGTAGTTTCTACTTCGAGGAAAGTTAGACATCCAGGTAATAAGATATGCAAGGTAACACTCACTCAAGCAACTCTCCAAAGTCTATCCAGCTGCTTGAGTAACTGTTCCCCTGCGCAGCTGTTTCTACTGTTTGTTGAAATCCTCTCATGACAATAGTTGCTGTACTCTCCAATATCATATCATATCACTTCATATCATATCATATCATACACCAGATCAATATAGTTCAATCTCCACATTTCAGCGACTCATACAAATATATCTTCTGTTACGTTGATGAAGGTTAGACATCCAGGTAATAAGATACACCAAATGACAGTTTCTCAAGCAACTGGACTTAGCATACAACCTTGTCTTGACTTAGTCTTCTATTGAACCATCCTAAATTGTCTTAACCTCATTAACATATCGATTCAGAGTTTCGGTATAAAACCTGGTTCCCAAGTTCTTTCCTTTAGTCACTAAGGAAAGAGAGCGGATGCTGTCTGAAACGTCTGTTTCAAAATTTTGTACAGTTGCCCAAGTAACTCTCATGTGAGGTATATTTTCTGTTGCCTAGTGACCCATGTTGCCTAGCGACTCCATTCTGTTGCCTAGCAATGCGGTGATTGGCAGTCAGCAATGACGAAAGACAGCAGTATTTTATCCAGTTGCTTGATTATCTTTCATTTGGCGTATATTTTTCGGTTGCCTAGCGACCCGGTTCGGTTGCCTAGCGACACGGTGCCTGGCGGTCAGACTGCGGACTGTGCCTGCCCTTCCTCGGAGAAGCAGGGTGCGTACTGGTCCATGGGGGGACAGGTGCACACCAGGTTCTGGTCCCCGTAGATGTCGTCCGTCCGGCCCGACGACGGCCAGAACTTCGTGTCGGGCTGGACAAACGGCTGAAGGGAGGGGGGAAGCAGAAATTAGGTTTCAGAAAAAAAGGTACGCTTTTAGTCTGTAACAGATTTGAAAAAGAACACTAGAATATGAGAAACAGCAAACTAACTTTTACTCTACAACAAACAGCTGTAAGGGCCGATTTGAGCTTATCATGAATAAACAAAGGTTCAAACAAACTTCAAGGTACCTCCCCGTACCCCCCTGCCCTATACTCCCCTCCCCTACACCCCCTGTACTCACCAGTGGGAATGCTGCCTGCTCCCGTGAGTACGGCCTGTTCCACTCGCTCTGCGTGACGGCCGCGAGCGTGTGCGGCGCCATCTTCAGCGGGTTGTTCTGCCGGTCCATGCGACCCTCCTCGATCTCACGGATCTCCTGGCGAATTTCTGAGGGAAACAGAAGAACAGAAATCACGGATCAGCTGACAAAAGTCAATATGAAACCTTCAGACATGTCTAGAGCTGAATGTTTCAGTTTTTCAGATTTGAAGTTTAGAAATTCAATTCCAACTTCAAACAGCTTGTTTTGTTTTGTTTTATTTATTCGCACATAAAAAAACAGAAAGTAATAATGAAATAATCAGAGGTACAATAAAAACGTGCAGGAGGGGGATGAAGCCTGCAAGGCTGCGCTTTAGCACTAGCAACAAGTTGTCCTGTGTAAGAAAACTGGTTGTTACACCACGTTACTGATGCATACACAGACAGGAATCAGATATACGGACTAATACAGATCTGACTAACAGGCACGTGAGTTCAGGATGCAGATACCAGTGGACTGGCACAGATTATATAACAGAGCTACGTACGGATGAGGGCGTCACAGAATCTGTCCAGCTCCTCCCTGTCTTCGCTCTCCGTCGGTTCGACCATCAGCGTCCCCGAGACGGGCCACGACATCGTTGGCGCGTGGAAACCTGAGCAACAATCAAATAATACAGGATCAAACAAACAACAGGGTGTCAAAATTGGAGTAAGGATTTACAGACCATACAATTTAATTACTCTATTTGAAAATCAAACAAGCCTTGCAGCAATTTGATCCATAAGCTATCTGCATTGAAGGCATCTACAAAAAAGTTTACTTGCTAAGATTATGACCAATAAAAGATAATGACTGGTGGACTGCAGTACCTACACCTATCCCCAGGGGGCAGTTACATACCGTAGTCCTGCATCCGCTTGGCGATGTCGGCCACCTCGACTCCCGTCATCTTCTTGAACACCCGGGTGTCGAGGATGAACTCATGAGCACAGAAGCCTGCAGGGAGACGGAATAAAAATCAACAAGGACTCCAGAAGAATGCAGGTTACATTTTGACCTGTCAGAACAGCCACATTAAACACTAGAACTTCTAGGTTTAACACAAGGAACTATCAAACATTGTCAGGGGTATTCAAAGTGGGATGGAAAAAACTGAACGCGGCTAGCGGTTGGTTCCCTTGTGTCTTGTATCTTATACTCACCGTTGGTTCCCTTTGTTTGTTTGTTTTGTATCTCGTACTCCCCGTTGGTTCCCTTTGTTTGTCTGTCTTGTATCTCGTACTCCCTGTTGGTTCCCTTTGTTTGTTTGTTTTGTATCTCGTACTCACCGTTGGTTCCCTTTGTTTGTTTGTTTTGTATCTCGTACTCACCGTTGGTTCCCTTTGTTTGTTTGTTTTGTATCTCGTACTCACCGTTGGTTCCCTTGTAGAGAGTCTTGTAGTGGCCCTCCAGACGTCTGCTCATGTAGTTGGCGTTGAGGATGGAGACTTCGGAGGCGTGGCGCAGGCCGCTGCCCCCCATCAGCTTGATGTAGGCCCAGGAGATGGGCAGGATGGACGCCGAGCCGAACTGCGCCGCCGAGACGACGCCGAACGGGGTCGCAGAGTTCACCTCGACCACGGGATGGCTGGGTAGGAACGGGCTCAGGTGGGCCTTACTGGGGGGAGGAGGAAAAGGGACATCTCAAGTTTCAGCACAGAACTTATCAATATCTCAATAAAGTCTCTCTTCTCTCACAACGGTGCTGCTACTGAGGAGGGAGGGGGATATTGAACATCTCAAGTCTGCTAACAACACACTTATCAGTATCACAATAAAGTCTCTCTAAGTGTATTTATAAGACTTCCTGCCATTTGTAATTACTGTTACTGCTACTTACTGTGGAGCACATACATACTGTAGTCCTGCAGTACCTTTAACTGATACTAGGAGGCTTATTCGATACATGAGTAAAACTGAAGTTACTTATACTCTGATGGGCCCCATGCCTGCGGTACCTACAGCTGTCCCTAGGAGGCGCTACTTACACTCCGATGGGCCCCATGCCTGCTGTACCTACAACTGTCCCTAGGAGGCGCTACTTACACTCCGATGGGCCCCATGCCTGCGGTACCTACAGCTGTCCCTAGGAGGCGCTACTTACACTCCGATGGGCCCCATGCCTGCGGTACCTACAAATGTCCCTAGGAGGCGCTACTTACACTCCGATGGGCCCCATGCCTGCGGTACCTACAGCTGTCCCTAGGAGGCGCTACTTACACTCCGATGGGCCCCATGCCTGCGGTACCTACAGCTGTCCCTAGGAGGCGCTACTTACACTCCGATGGGCCCCATGCCTGCGGTACCTACAGCTGTCCCTAGGAGGCGCTACTTACACTCCGATGGGCCCCATGCCTGCGGTACCTACAGCTGTCCCTAGGAGGCGCTACTTACACTCCGATGGGCCCCATGCCTGCTGTACCTACAACTGTCCCTAGGAGGCGCTACTTACACTCCGATGGGTCCCATGCCCGGCCCGCCGCCGCCATGAGGGATGCAGAACGTCTTGTGCAGGTTCAGGTGAGACACGTCGCCGCCGTAGTCGCCCGGCCGGCACAGCCCCACCTGCGCATTCATGTTCGCTCCGTCCACGTACACCTGACCACCGTAGCTGTGCACAAGGTCACAAATCTCCCTACAGGGGTAAACAACAGGCATAAACAAACAAACAAAAAGGTACAGGTCCAAGGTGCAGGTGCAGGTCCTTACCTGACATCGTCCTCGAACACCCCGTTGGTGGAAGGGTAGGTGATCATCATGCAGGCCAGGTGGTCACCTGTACTTAACATGTTTACAGCTACAGGTATAACTATAAGTACAGGTACAGGTGCACCTCCTTACCTGACATCGTCCTCGAACACCCCGTTAGTTGAAGGGTAGGTGATCATCATGCAGGCCAGGTGCTCCTTGTGCTTCTCCGCCATCTTGTACAGGTGTTCCTTCGAGACGCGCCCGTCGCGGCTGACCTCTACCGGCTGGACCTTCATCCCCGCCATCTGGGCACTCGCGGGGTTCGTGCCGTGCGCCGAGGTCGGGATCAGGCACACCTGGGGCAAAGGGCAAGGGTCAGGGGTCAAACACACCTGGGGCAAAGGGCAAGGGTCATGGTCAGGACTGTGGTACTGTCATCTTTGTCCAGCAGGGAAAAGGGTAAGAAGGTGGGGTAGAGAGGCTAGCTGGGAACAGGGTGAGAGTAGACAGGGTGAAAGGGAGGTATGTACAGGTTTTTACCAGAGATGAACAAACAAGAGCAAGAGTCCAGAAGACAAAGCTAGATGAAAAAGCAGACACTTGGACAGAACGCACAACAAACAATACACACCAGGGTTATCTCCAGCTTTAGACTTTTTCCTTTCCTGGAGACAGCCCTCACACAAACACACAAACACTCACACATACATGAGATGACAACACTGAGATTGTCAAGCCGGTCACTAGTCTACCATGTCTGAGCTCATAGCAATGACAACCAAATTCAACAAGACTTTTCCACAGAAAACACCTGAGGAAAGTAAGATGGGTGAGATGGGATACTCACGGATCTGTGCCCCTCCCCCTTGGACGCCAGGTAGGCCATGATTGCACGGAGACCAGCGTACTCGCCCTGCGCACCGCTGGGGGGATACATGTATATAATCATCAGTAACCTGTATCCAGTCCTATATTAGTACTTGGCACTCTGAACTATGATCTGTGTGGTATGGACAGAAGCTAAGTTAGAATCCGTCTTCAGGATTGATCTTTGAGGGCACATCTTTCCCGTAAGTTGGCACACTTTCTCTTAGTACTCTGGATAGCAGAAGGCACGACCAGGTCAATCTTGCAGGCCAGTGCAAAAGGTTTGCAGTTCAAGTCAGCTTTCTTGGTTGAGTTACAATTCATTATAAACCTCACCGTGTCTCTAACAGGTGCATCATACTTGATTCATAGACTTGAATCGCCTGTGTTTGCCTCACCTGGAAGCAGGTGTTATTCTCACCTGTTAGGCTGGAAGCTGATGGAGTCGTAGCCGGTGATCTCACAGAGATCCTCCTCCAGCTCGCGAAGCATCTCGCGGTACCCGACGGCCTGGTCCTCAGGAACGAACGGGTGCAGCGCCGAGAACTCAGGCCACGAACATGGCTGGGAACCACGCAGGGAGGGAGCATTTCAAGATTTTATTCAAATTCATCAAGAGTCTGGTGTTACCATCGTTTGATAATTTAGGGCATTAAGTTCTTATAAATGATAGAGTAATTGCATGCAAAAAATCAATCATACAGAATAAATGTCAAAGAATACAAATTGATGATACGGTAGTAAAATATTGTTTGGTTTCTTTAACACAGAAGAGTTACTAACTTCATTGATTTTCTTATCATGAATATTTTGCCATTTTCCTTCCAGTTTCTGGAAGGACTTTTCCTCTGATATTCTGAACACTGCAAGTTGACAACATTCAGCAATTACCAAGCTGGCCTGGATACTAAAGGAAAAACCAAATCTTCAAGGAAAGGCTAAATCTCCAAGGAAAGGCTAAATCTCCAAGGAAAGGCTAAATCTCCAAGGAAAGGCTAAATCTCCAAGGAAAGGCTGAATCTTCAAGGAAATTCAGACTCACCATCATCTGTGTTGTGCTGTTCAGCTTCATCGTGCAGGAGCCCTGCAGAAAATAAAAAATTATCATGTTAGCAAACAAACAAACAAACAAACAAAAACAAAAAATTCCAAATATCTGCCCATATAACCCTTTTTTATAAGGAACAAATAACTTGAACATTCCAGCCGCACACAGGAATTCCACATTCCACCCAAGTACTTCCGATCCAAAATTCCTTTTGATCCTGGAATCTAGAATTCCAACACTCCCGGCTGAGCCAGGGATCACTCCCAGCCCTTTCATCCCAACCCTGCAATCTCACGCCGTTAACCCCCATGCAGACCTTCCCGATACCCATTAACCCCCATGCATGCCTCCGCTCACTCCAGAATTCTAATTTCTACGGTTTTCCTGTGACATTGGAGGGACATCGTCAAAGTGACTCTTCATTTTACACGACCTTCAACATCACAGACAACTCACTTGAGTTAAGGTTTCTCAAAATTCATGTAAAACTTCTGGCTCCTGCCTGTGACTAGAATGCTGAGGCTGAAGCAAGATTATCCCTGCAGTTAGACTATTGCCAGCTGCCCATGCAGCTTGTGTCTAAAGGGACCCACATGCGGAGCATGTTAATTAACATGCACCAAAAAGATAGCAGTTACTGTACAAGTGTAATGTGTATGTGTGTGTACATGTGAGTGAGTGAGTGAGTGAGTGAGTGAGTGAGTGAGTGAGTGAGTGAGTGAGTGAGTGAGTGAGTGAGTGAGTGAGTGAGTGAGTCAGTGAGGGATCATGGAGTGCACCAGGGAAACGTGCTTGTGTGTGAGTGAGTGAGTGCGTGTGTGTGTGTGTGTACATGTATATTTGTGTGTGTGTGTGAACATGTATATTTGTGTGGTTGTGTGTGTATGTGGTACTGACCAGAGGAATCATGGAGTGCACCAGGGAGACGTCCTTGTTCTCCAGCTGCTTCATGTAGCGGACCAGCCGCGTCTCCGACTGGTGGCTGCAGGGCGGAAACAGACATCACTTTTAATCAACCGGCACTTTCATCGTTTGTCTGAACCTTTGTTTTGTTCTGAAAAGCCCAAACCGACCTGCAGGCTGCTTTTCATTGAGGTCAAGAGTCAAGAACATCTACAGCCAGTCAGTCTAGTACAGAGTCAAGAACATCTACAGCCAGTCAGTCTAGTACAGAGTCAAGAACATCTACTGCCAGTCAGTCTAGTACAGATGTTTTGGTACAGTACTACACAAAAAAGAAATAGGTACTACACAAAAAAGAAATAGTTTCGAGTTGAAAACAACAAAAACAGAAGTCATGAAAAGTACAGTCGATCTGCTTAAACTCCATTCTTTGTTCCTCAAATGTTATAGAATACAGAAAGACTGACTACAGCTGCAGGACGTTTCCACGACTGTAGATGCAGAAAGCTGTGGATGATGATGTTTATAGTTTATAGTGGATTATAGTTTTGAACTACTTTGGAAGACATCTACCTGTTGAAGACCTTGTGCTGCAGGTAGCGGGAGGTCCGTCTGAAGGGAGTGTTCATTATACTACCCTGGGGGGAGGAGTCCATCTTGTCTGCCAGGAGTGCCTGGGAACAAAGGAACGAAGGAATGAATGAACAGGTGGAGGAAGAAAGGAATGATTGCACAGCTGATTATTCCATCCTGTGGACAGTATTGTAAATACATGTAGTTAAAGTTGTCCTGTAAAGAACCTGAGATACAGTCCATTTGCTCCTATCATTTATAAACTTGTATTTCTGTTCAAGGAAACTCAAACCTTATCATATTCATTAACCAGGCGGGCTTACACCCACTAAGCCTGTATCACGGCAATATGAAGCCTGTTCCGCAGCCCTTAAGCCTGTGGCACGTTTAGACACAGCCGAGTGTGCCAAGCGAGATAAGCGCCCCCCTCCCACACACGGCTCCACACCGGGCAGGGCTGACATTTACTGCAAAGTGCATGTGGGCGGCAGGTACACAATTTGCTCGGCAGAAATGTGACTCCCGCTGCTGAAAGCCCCAGCTGGAGAGAGGCGTGGCTTTAATATCTCCTCACAGCCCGACAGCTCCACAGTGGACGGGATTCTCACCGCTTTATCACTTTCCTGACAGGCACAAATTGGACTGTTCTGATGTGGAGAAGACTACAATTGAACCCAATCATGCTTCAACTCTGGCCAAGAGGCATTCCTCACAATTCTGTTGAAATTAGAGTACCGGAATACACAAAGAGTTTCTTTCTTGTACCACAGATTGGAGGTTACTTGAGGAATGTTGAGCTAGTAACCCTGCAAATATTCCAGGGAATCACACAGTCATGCACAACTTCATTCGACAGGGTCTGACTCGTGCCAAACACTGTCAGAGTAACCGTGTAACGGCCACCATCTTACACTTCATCAACACAACACACTACTCTTCTTTGACTGGGGTCTTTACTAAATTGTGAATTTGTAACATTTAAAACATTCATGAAGGTTACACTTTTCAGTTCATATTTTCAGCTTATACAGTTATTGCCATTCTAACAAGGCAGGCTACCCTGGGGAAAGTCCTGACTAGACTTTTCACGCTGCAAATCTGTAACCGGAGTGACGCCATAGCAACGATGTCCGACCACTACCAAGTATAATCTGTCACTTCTGCTGAGCTGTAGAACGTAGCTTGTCTGTCGGAAGTCGCATTTAAAAAGGCTGCTTGAGCTGTGAATAAACCCTAAAAGTCGCACATGAACTGCTGGACTGTAAGTAAACCGCAGAGCTGCATATAAGCAGGCTACTGTAACTAAACCTCAAACACCTCACATGTACACCTCAAGGTTTTCTGAACTGTAACTGAACCCCAACGTCACACAAACAGCTGAAGGTTTTCTGAACTATAACTGAACCCCAAAATCAAACAAACGGCTGAAGGTTTTCTGAACTGTAACTAAAGCCCAAAAGTCTCACACACACTCCTGAATGTCAACTGAAAGATAACTAAAACCCAAAAGCCTTGTGATCACATGTACATGTGAACGTCTTCTGAACTTAACTAATCCCCAAAGCTGCATATAAACTGGCTACTTGCACTGTGCAGACGTTTCTCCACGCTGGATTTCTATCTCTAATCCTGTCAGCTTTACTACATAATGCCGCTCCACTCAAACATGGACACACATACATGGACATGGACTAGTTGAGAGCCTGTATGACGCTACTGGTTATTCAAGATCAAGTACAGTCAAACCTGTCCTCAGCAACCACTCCAGGAACAGAGAGAAATGGCTGCTGAGGACAGGACAGGTTTAACTGTGTAAAAATGGACACACTGATTTGATGTGGTTGCCTGCGCCAGGTTTGACTGTACCAGGTTATATATTATGTCTTGAGGAATTTAAACCCACTGTCAGTTATATCTTATGCCATGAAGTATAACATGCTAAATGTACATATACCAGTCATGTAATAATCTTTACATGGCTAAATATTACACCTTGGGGAATTTGCCCACGGGTAATATTTTAAATCATGGCCATGTGACATTTCCAACAACTTCCCAAGGCCCAAACTGCCGTTAACATTTTATGGCATTTGCCACACAAGGGGGGTGTAGCAAAGCAAGTTATGTATGCCATTTAGTTGTCACAATTTATTATACATGCTACATAAAACATTGACATTCGCAAAGCATGACTGAAGGCCGTATCGCCAGTAAACATTTCACAGCCCTGTGGCAGGACAACTACATTGACGTATTCACATCCACAGGCCCGGTGCACTAACTACATGTTGTAGGCTTGTACTTTGTACTGATGATTATGGAAAGCAGCACTAGTACTAATCACGGCCACACAAGTGTATAATCTCCCTGCCTGACTACAGCCCCTCTACATGCACCCTGCACAGCCCATTCCACTGATCCCAGCAGCCAGCTTCTGCGCACTAAGCCGGAGACTACAGCAGTGTTGTGTTGGCTAAACATGTCCTAGTGTTGTGAGACAGTCTTGAAACATCTTACACCTATATCCTGAACTCTGACCTCCGAACAAATTTACGTACAAATTCTTTTTATTCAATTATCAATAGTCTGTATTTAAGTATTTTAAGGATATTCAATGATGTGTAACTGAGTTGTATGACTAATTTTAATGTTAAGTAAATCTGTATTATAACTTAGTTAAGTGCAATTTTCTATTTACACATTTGTGTTTTGTCCCTGTAAATGTTAGCTCTCGAAATCAGCCATGCTGCCTGAGAGACCGTGTAGTGTCTTGTTACACTTCCAATAAATAGACTACAGCAGATCAGAGCCAATCCCAGCTCCTTATCCAATCAAAGCTGCTCCTCGTGCCCAATAGCTGAACCATAATTACCGTAACCATAGCGACTAAACCATAATCACCATAACGATAATGACTGAACGATAATCACCAGTCTGCCATAGACGTGCTCGCTGTTTCCCTACAAACAGCACAACAAATGGAATCACTGATGGGCCTCAGGATGTCAGCCAGAACATTACAGATACAGATTACAGGCAATTTTTAAATTTGGGGACCTTCTGGCAATCAACAAACATGTCTGAAGCTCGTAGGCCGGGGTTCAACAACGGCACTTTCACTCACGGCTCATCAGAACAAGCAGAGTTTTACTCACAGCGCTGGACTCGGAGCCGAACACCCAGAGCAGATCGTCAAGGTCATGTTCCTCCACCGTCTCATCCAAGGACACTCCCAGCTGCAGGGGGAGAGGAGGGGGGGTGTTTATTGAACATAGTAAGACAGTTCATAAAAGCATAAAAACAGATATAGGTTCAGTCCAACATAGTTGCCTTACATAAACAACAAGTCCTGTATTTCTACAACCAACAATGAGCGAAGAAGACTTCCTTCTTGTCGTATTTTGACAAAACCTCAATCCCATTACAGGGATACTTTTACATCTACCTCTACTTCTCCTAACCATTGTGAGATGACACAGCAAGGTTGCAGTCCCAACTGTTTACATCAGGCTAGAAACTTTGTGGTAACCGTTGCTCTGTAAACTTGTGCTAGGCTCTAACCATGCCGTCGTCGTACACCCTGAGGTTGGGTTAGGGTTAGTACAGACAGAGGTGTTGTGTTCGTTCATTTGTTTGTTTGTTTGTTTGTCCTCACCATGCCGTCGTCGTACACCCTGAGATTGATCTCCTTCTGCGCCGCCCGCTCGAGCACGTCCGCCGGCCCCGTCCCGCACGCGACCTTCAACGTGTCGAAGTAGAGGTCGTGCTGCACGTGGTGCCCCGCCCGCTTCAGACCTGCAGGGGGAACGTCAGGGAAGACAATTAGAGATGTCTCAGGAACATCGGGAGGAGACCATTAGAGATGTCTCAGGAACATCGGGAGGAGACCATTAGAGATGTCTCAGGAACATCGGGAGGAGACCATTAGAGATGTCTTAGGAACGTTTGGAGGAGACCATTAGAGATGTCTCAGGAAGACAGAACAGACAGAATATTGTCTGCTGTTATCAGCAGAAGGTAAAATTCTATGGGATGTTCTAAGACTTCACCTCGTTCCACTCACCTTCAGCTAGTAGCAGTGTCCCATGATGCACCCTGGTGGCGATGTGCTTGAGGCCCTCGGGTCCGTGGTAAACAGCGTACATGGCGGCCATGTTGGCCAGCAAAGCCTGATGGGAAAACAACAGGACATCTCAACTCTGGGGATGGATGGGCAATTCAGCTGGCACAAAACTTAGAAGCAAAGAAAAATAATCTAGTTTGTAAACATTCTGGTCACATGACCATCCTTAGTGGTGCAAATGTTGCTGGTGGCCTTGTCACATGAACAGCCCTGACCAATGGTGGCCTTACCTGAGCGGTGCAGATGTTGCTGGTGGCCTTGTCACATGACCGGCCCTGACCAATGGTGGCCTTACCTGAGCGGTGCAGATGTTGCTGGTGGCCTTGTCAGATGACCGGCCCTGACCAATGGAAGCCTTACCTGAGCGGTGCAGATGTTGCTGGTGGCCTTGTCACATGACCGGCCCTGACCAATGGGATCCTTACCTGAGCGGTGCAGATGTTGCTGGTGGCCTTGTCCCTGCGGATGTGCTGTTCCCGTGTCTGTAACGCCAGGCGGTAGGAGTCCCTCCCAGCAGAGTCCCTGGGGTAGGATTGAACATGCACATGAAACACTGACAATGGTGACTTCAACACTTCGAGCAATGACTGTACTTCAAACACAAGAACCAAAGAGTTCTGACTTGAGTATGGCACATGACCAGTCCACATATCCCTCCCTCCTCTCTTCAGCTCATCTCTCAGCCTTTAACCTCTAACCCCTGAACCACCTGCTGACCCCAGCATGTGTCTCTTCAGTTTGCCGTTCACCCTTTGAACTCTAACCCCTGACCCACCTGCTAACCCTAACCTCTGACCCCGACCATCCTGCTACCCCTAACCTCTGACCCACCTGCTGACCCCGACCATCCTGCCAGGCATGAGTCTCTTCAGCTCATCTCTGACGGCGAAGAAAGCGGCGTGCGGTCCGCCGTACCCGAGCGGCACGCCGAGCCGCTGGCTGCTGCCCAGGGCGATATCTGCCTCGAGTTCGCCCGGCGGCTTCATCAGCGTCAGGGCCAGCAGGTCCGTCGCAAAGACAACTAAAGTCTGGGGAGAACAAAGGTCAGGGGTTAAACAAAATGTAAAACATGGAGCCACCAGCACCACATGGAGTATGGGGGCTACAAGAGTCAGACAATAGTACTACATGACACTACTAGTGTCTACTAGTGTCTGGGAGAAAGTGTACAATAAATGATTCACACAAATCCTGATACATCCACAGAACATACCCGTTATCGTGTGCGTCTGCGATAACTCACCCCATTATCGTGTGCGATAACTCACCCTGTTATCGTGTGCGATGACTCACCCCATTATCGTGTGTGTCTGTGATAACTCACCCCGTTATCGTGTGCATCTGTGATAACTCACCCTGTTATCATGTGCATGTCTTATAACTCACCCGTGACCATGTGCGTGTGATAACTCACCCAATTATCGTGTGTGATAACTCACCCCGTTATCGTGTGCATCTGCGATGACCCCCTGCAGCAGGTCCATGTTGTAAACCTGCCCCTCCATATTTGGGTACTGCAGAATCATCCCGCAGAAGTTCCTGTCGCTGAAGTCCATGTTCACGATGTCGCTCACGGTTATGTCGATGCCGATGGCCCTAAACAAGAAAGGATGATTGTCATATAGCTTCAGGAAAACATCTTCATTTCAAATGATGACATGAGAGCGTAAGCAAAAACATATATAAATAGTCTTATCAATTGTTTTTAACTGATATTTATTGAAACTTTTAACCGTTGCCTGATTTGTAACATGCAATTACCTACGATGTATTTAGCCTCGCAATTCAGCCTTATAAGGGCTGCCATGAGGCCAGTCTGTCACATGATGACGAATAAACCAGTCAACTACTACATGTACTCAACACTTACTCTGCTCTAGTTTGGATCAGCCCTATGGTCTGTGGGTGGCAGTAGCTGTCCACGTAGAATCTCCTTCTCTTGTTCTGTCTGTAGCAGAGCGCCATGGCCTCCGCGGCCGCCGTGGCCTCGTCCAGCAGCGATGCGTTGGCGATGTCCATGGCGGTGAGGTCCGTCACGAGCGTCTGGTAGTTCAGCAGGCTCTCCAGCCGGCCCTGCGCCACCTCCGGCTGGTACGGCGTGTACTGTGTCGTCCTGCCGACACAAAACCATAAGTTAGGGGTTCAAACCCAATAGTGTGCCATCCTGTTCAACACAAAAACACAAAGTTACGGGTTTGAATCCCAATATTGTTCACAGCTGGAACTAAAACTAAAAGCCCTGCAGTTGATCCACTGTCTGTTCAATGACAAGTATTTTTGTACTTAATAAGTCTGACAAAACTGTCATGTATCATTCTGCTTTCAGCAACCTGAGTGTGTCATGAACTGATGTCCGTTTATGAACGCTGAAATCCCCCAAGTAATCAAGTAATCTATGAGCCCCTGGGAGCTGTAACAGGATTGTGTGGAGCCTGCAGGCGTGTCGTCGTCTGGCGCCGAGAAAGCCACGCTTTTAAACAGATAACAGGCATAAAGGACGATAACTTCAGAAGCGCGCTAGCGGCACATGGACTTCTGCACGTCAGCAACGCTGCAGGGAATGATATTGTTCCTGACACAGAACTGCACTTACAGAACAGTGAGTGTTATGTTCATCTTGGCTCCATCAATAATTATTGCAGAATATCGTAGTTTTGCAACGATCAGAATCCATTCCGGGTAAACCCACCTCTGTTCTAAAGTGGACGCAAATCTTTCTCTTGAACAGTCAGGATGACATAAAAGCCCATGTCATACATATATATCCCCCATAAGTGCACTTCACCCTGATGCCATTTCCCCACACTGTAAACGTTCTCTGCAGGACTAGGAAAGTCCTCCTGGACCAGTATATCTGGTTTAAGGTTTTCCTTTCTCCAGGGCAGTAATTTCACTGAAAAAGGCTGTTGGCATGGACAGATAATTTTTTTTTTTTAAAGACATTATAGTTATACTGAGATGCTAGCTGGAACTCTTTCATGATGAGTTGCTTTTCCACTACAACTTTTGCTGTTTAAATTTTCTACAGTAAGAATGAGCTCATGAAAAAAACAGCCATAGCATCAAAATAAAGCAGTCTAACACATGGGTACATCACTAAGAAATAATAAAGGTGAGATAATGTTAATTTTTTGTCCTCACCATCCCGGGTTCTCGAAGATGTTCCTGAGAATGGTTGTCGGCGTGACGGTTCCGTAGTACCCCATCCCGATGTAGGACCTCCAGACTTTGTTCTTCCTCGCGATGTGTCGCAGTCTGTCCAACACTTCGCTTTCCGCTGGGGGGGGGGGGGGACAACACAGTCAGTATGTTGTACTGTAAACTTGAGTTATACTGTTTACACACAAACACACACACGAACGAATGCTGACAAAAACATAACTAACCAAAGTTCCCATGATTTCTTATGAATTCTCCAAGGCTTTAAAACTGCACAATAAAGAAGCAACCCCGCTGCAAGGTTACTATGCTAGAATACCCTGAACTCCAACGTCAGGATCATGTTACACAACAGTGCTGTATCAGGTTACAAAAAATACCACCTCCACACATAGGATGATATGTATTAATATCATAATACTTGTCTGTAGGGAATAATAAAAGCTTTGATGACATTTAGTTTGATCTAATAGTCTTATCTTCTTTGTTCGGCAGCTGCGAGTCTGCCAAGCCGGCGGAACTAAGCCCGAGGTTGTTGTAAGAATAAAAGGCTGACTGGGAGCTGACACCGTGACAAGTTAGGGGCGTCCCCTAGTGTTATCTATATGAACACATGGAGTCAAAGTCAAACTTAAAGCCCAAACCCTAACTCATCATCATCCCATGGCGTTATCACTCCTTTGGAGGAACCCCTCCCTTGTCAGACTCCAGGCTGTCCTCTGGATCTGTCTGGCCGTTCTTGGCCATGTAGGGCCCAGAAACTCACATTCAAAGCCAAATAAAACAGAACAAGAACAGAGGATCAACTGGCAGTACCTGATCATGAAGATTTTATTTCTAAAGACGGCCTGACTCTACACTCACAGTCGTATGTACACATGTACACACACTGCAATAGCCATGTAGTGGTGACACTGTGATAACTCACGTACACACATACACACATTGCAAACCTTACGTACGCACATATAGTTTTTACACACTATGATACCCTACGCACACACATACACACACTACAATATCCCACATACAGACACAACCTCTGTCAATACACACTGGGTCTAACACAGAGACACTATATATATATATATAGCGCCCACCAAGCATCCCCTACACACCCACACTTGACTATAGCTCCTTCCCATTTTGTTTCCCTCTCCGTTACAGGATTATCCTGGATATCCACAGCTAGCCTGTCTAATCCACAGCTATGCCATGTAACATTTCAGTTATTCTGACTGATGGCAGTCGTTTGCTTCCATAGAACTTATTCATGAATTTCTCAGCCGTTGTTCTAAATCACCAGTCCCTACACTACCCTTAATTACAAAGATGAAGTTACTGAAAGCCTGGGAAGAACGGATTGTCCCAGAATGTCGGTCTTCATACGTAATAATTCATGAGAAAACAAGACAGAAGCGAGCGCTGGCGTGCCTTCTCCATTATAAGTTAGAAATAGTTCTGTGCATTATTGATGAGGTAAGAATGCCACGCGATCCCCATTATCCAGGGATAACCGACTGCCCAGCCTTGTTACAGTCATGTTACATCACTGATGGCTGATGAGTTATGGGGAAAATGTGGGGAGAGCTCAGTCTATAATACTGTTAACACCGATGGCTTATAAATCACACCTACACCAAGCTGACATCCAAATTAAAGGCAGTGTCCGACCAGGTTTGGAAAGGCTATAGTCCAGGCTGGAAACAGAACATGCATATATAGGTTAGCACAGGTAAAACTGGACTTGTGCAGGTGTCTTTAATTTGATGTCTACCTTCAAAATGGCACTACTTAATTAAGGAACATATTGAAAACATTGGTTTTGATACAAACTGCACGTACCCAACCTTTTACACAAATACTCCTAAGTTCAGACTGTTTGGTGCAAAACACAGGCTGCTTTCACCAGGTAACCAATGAGACGTCATAAATACCTGAACACAATTTGGGCAGGACAAAAAGTTATAAATAGAAAAAGCAGTCTTGTCTGGTTAGATGCCAAGTTACAGTCAGCCGTTCATGGTGGCTGCACTACCGCAGACTGAAACCTGATCTGATGAACTGAAACCCGAGTCACCTGACCTTCAATGTCATGGTCAGAGGACAGCTGAGGTAAGGGTTATCTACTGGCAACAATGTTAAATTTCTTATGATGTATTCACTATGGAACAAAATAAGTAAAACATCTCCATCCTTGGAGACCTGTCTTAACTGGTGACCTTGGCAGGTTTCCAAGACAGGAGACTGTCTGTTTACACCACAATGTCTTCTTTAACCATATAGTACAACTCTGAAGCTATTAAATAGATACAGTGCACCTTTATTACGGACATACAAGCTGACAAGGCAGAATTTTAACTACACTTTCTGGCCATGTATTTGTGTAATAAGCGGGAGCGAACCTGCAGGCACTCAAAGGAAGAAAACGTGGCGTGTACAGTACTAGTAGTAGGACTGTCCTTGAAAGCTGAATTGACCTCAAGTGTGAATAATTTATCAATCCACCAGTCACAAGACAACTTGACTCCCCCTCACTACAGTTCTACAATCACAATTTGGCTGTGTAAGAGAATAACACACACCCCTTCCTCTCAAACTGTTTTCTAAAACTTCTTCAAGTTGTGTACAGGTCTCTCCATACATCCTCCACCAGTAGCAGCACACCAGGGTTAAGAACCCACAACTCGTAGTCTAAACCCACGCAGTCTATCTGCCCTATTTCATTTTTTGTACTGGCCGACAGGGCCATCCAAGGAAAATAAAGGTTTCTACTCTACTCTACTGAAACCCACAACTCCTAGTCTAAGCCCACACCAAAGGTCTTGAAAGGTGACCCATCCTGACACTAGTACTGTCACGGTGCCTCCACTGTTTCCTGCTGAGACTCTCCATAAAAACTAGCCTTGACGTACATTTAGGCCAATTAGCCACAATTACATCAGCCCCATTTAAACCTCCAAATGGAAACAAGATGGTGACTTGAATGACCTTGAACAAAAGTCACAAGATCAACATGCCCCTTCCTGCACTGTACTTTCTACAGGTGTGATGTGGTATTGATAACAACAGTATATAACAATGTGCTCTGCCTTCTATACTAAAACAGCTTTTAGATGCACTTATCCTAATACATTTGAAGACCATAGCGAAACTTCTAGCAAAAGAAACGCTACCGGGATCACTTGTACTGGCAAAAATTTGAAAGAAAGTTTTACATCGTACATTTTACAGACATACTTTGTTGTGACAACAACAAAAATGTGCCAGTTGTACTTCAGCACTATAGATGGATTTATATAAGCACGAATATCTTAACTTTTCCTGAAATCTATTCCTGTTATCAAAAGGAATGGGGTCGCTGGCAAAAGCTGTAATGAGGGTTTAAACCATCATCATCCCGGTGTTAACTACGTACATACTAGAGTACATTCACCCTGAGGCATTTCTGCACATATCTTATAAGACATTGTCATCTCTGCTTAGATAACAAAGAGCTCGTTTTCTTATGTCTAACTGTCTCCACATTTGCTATTACACCAACGTTTTGAAAAGATTTAGACTACAGACGGAAGTTACAGAAACACCAATCCCCCATTATCATCGGTAGTCAGGGAAGTGTCTGGCTGTAATCACACGAAATTGTCCCCAAATTGCCTCTAAATCCCGCCAAGTCGGAGCCTAACTACCCACAATTGGCCGCATGCAAACCTGTGCGACAATACTTCGTCAAAAACCAGCCTCCACTTTATATGATGACATTAGGTCAAAAACCCAGCCTCCAGTTTATATGACGACATTAGGTCAAAAACCCAACCACAATCCTAACCACCACTTCAGCCAGCCTTGTATGACGGCACTGCCTCAAAAACCTGACTTCCATTCAGAACACTGTCCTAACCACGGCTTTAGCTGGCCCTGTATGACGTCAAAAACCAACCTCCATCCTTTAGTTAACCACTTTGACAAGCCCTATATGATGACAGTAGGTCAAAAACCCAACCACAATGCAAACCACCACTTGAGCCAGCCCAGCATCAAAAACCTAAACACCACTTTATCTAGCTGGTTCTGTATAGCAACAGTTCGTCAAAAACCCAACCACCACTTCAGATGAAATATTGCTGTGAATTAGTCGTCCACTCCAACAAGTTGGTCTCCGTTATTCCAGCCTTGATTGCGTTGCCCAATTTTCCCTGCTCAATTCACCGCAATAACGTCGTCTTCAGGGAACTCTAAATACTCTCCATCAAAACCTCATTTTCTCCTGCGTATTGATTGTTAATCTCCTGCTGTAAAAGCGGCTGGCGACTCATCGCGAGGATTTATAACCTGAGCGCCGCGATTATCGCCCAGGAACAAATCAGCCGTTTATATCATCGCTCGAGGGGTCAGGGGTCATAGGCTGCCATGCATACAGAACTGGCCGGTTATCATGCTGTGGTGGGGGGGTTAGTAATCTCACTTTGGGATCACAGGGTCGGTGTTCGAGTCCTGCACTAGCTGCCCTTTTTGTTTCCTGAAAATATGTGATTCTTAGTACCAAACCAAGTTTTTTAGCATGTAAAGTTATAAGTTGATACTCTTTTTAGAAAGCCCAAACATCTTCCTGCCAACTAGAGGTGGATATTTTATTACTAGCCTGCTGGTCCTGTGTGTGAGGAGTCACACCTTGGACACAACTCACACACTCACTCACTCACTCACTCACTCACTCACTCACTCACTCACTCACTCACTCACTCACTCACTCACTCCCATAGCTTAGTCAGCCGTAGGGGCAGCATAGTTCTCAGTGAAAGCTCTCCACTGCTGGCGGTCTCCCGCCAGTCTGGTCATCTGGTTGGCTGAATGACCGGTCCTCGCCGGTCCACTCCACACTTGACACAACAGTTGGGAGAAAATGTTGGAGTATGTTGAAATACCAATGAAAACATTCTTTCAGTTTCACAGCTTGTACCAAGTACAAATACAAAGCTGATGTGTCCTGTGCCCTGTGGCGGTTTGTACATTATGCAATTTTTGTTATGTTCCACTTGACTTACAAACAACAGAGACTGTCTTTGTCTCTGCTAACTGGTCTTTTCAGTGATGATACTGCAGAATATGAACTGAAGAACTCAGTGGAAGATCATACTTATCACAGTCAAACCTGCCCAAGAAGACCACTCGGGGAATCGATACAACCTGGTCTTTGTGGACAGGTGGTCACTTAAGACAGGATTCCTGTGCCGGTTTGTGCATTATGCAATTCTGTGTTATGTTCCACTTGACTTACAAACAACAGAGACTGTCCTTGTCTCTGCTAACTGGTCTTTTCAGTGACGAGAATGTGATCAGAAGAACTCCAAGTCCAACCTGCACAAGAAGACCACTCAGGGGGCCGATAAAACCTGGTCTATGTAGACAGGTGGTCACTATGGACAGGATTCTTAATACTTGCAACACAAGTCAATGTCAAAATCATCTGCGGTGACTTGTACAGGTTTGACTGCACTTTCCTGCTACCTGATGGTCAGACAAGCTCAGGGCTGTCTACAGCTTAAAATTCTTTCTGTCCCACTCATTGTTTGGAAGCCCATGTTTTTGACTTTCATTGTTGTTTTTTATGTTGAACGTGTCATTCTGAGCTTACAAAAATACATTTTGATCAGTTTTACTTTTAGGTCATAAAATCTATACTTGGACGGGCAGGGTTGAATTTTTTTCCGTCCCAACAAGCAAATTTCCGTCCTGTAACGGAAGGACGGGTCCTGGAGACAGCTCTGGACCAGCTATAGGGTCATAGGATCCCCGTTGTCCACCACAGTCATGGATACTTCCCGTCCTGAGATCAGCAATAACAGGACCATAAACTGGTTCACATGACAGCTCAGTTGGGAGTCGGGCCAAGTCCAGTCCAAAGTTCTGTCCTCAATAATTCATACTATCCAACAGAAATGCCAGTCAGCTTACTGTAATTCACTTCATCTTCACTGTAGCAAAATTTCACGGTGTAAGGAAAATGGACATTTTCACCGAACTTTAACTTCACGGTGGCGGCAAGTGATTTACAGAACGGATGTGTGAGGGAATCCTACAGGTTTTTTCACGATGATGATAAGTTCACAGTACAGAGGTGACCGTGAAAACAGTGAACATAAAGTTACAGTCACTGTGAAAGAAACAAGAATTACAGTGTCTGTCACTAGCTTGGCATGCAAACCTATCATACCTCTGACTCTCCTCTCCGCAAATAGGCAGACTACTGTAGATATTTTGCGCACGTCATGAGATCCACCTATAGTGGAGTTTTAGCACTCCTTGGAAAGGAGGTTAGAAATTAAATCATCTGAAGTTAAACAAGACTATATTCTGGTTTTCCTTCCCTTATCACCATCAAAAAGTATGAGATGATTTTCCTTCAGATCTGTACTGTTCAGGCTAATCCATCACATAAACGTTGCCCAATGTTTATCTTATAAGTTATAAAGATGTCCCAGGAAGTAATTTTAGAAACAATGTACAAAATGAAGTATCACTTAGTCCTCAAGGTCATGCATACAATTGCTATTACTTAGACATAAATAATTCACAATGTCCGCCACAAATATCTGTCAGGTCATCTATCATACTCAGATGACTCATACAAACATCCCAATGTTTACATACCTTCTCCTTACATCATCACAGTCATGCACCAAGACGGCCATGTTTTCAGTAGTTTGTGGTTTAGCTTTCTTGTTTGAGGTTAAACAGCATAATTAAAGAAGCTATGCTGGAATGTTATGATATTTGGTGTACAGTTTGGTCTTGCCCACGCAAAGAAATAATTGCCTTTTATAATATTTGTAAACCACGATTAGACCACTAATAAAAACATAACTCGACATTCACAATATGTGTTTGGTACTGTGTGTGGTTTTATTTACTAGTATTTGTTTGTGGTTGCACAATATATCATTTGAGAAGCTATGGCTGGGTTGTTATGATATTTGGTATACAGTTACTATTAGGTCTGACCCTATCATAGAAATAGTTAGATTTTGTGGCCCCAAGTCCCTGACCATCAAGGACAAAACATGATGCAGTTCTTGATCCGTTCGTTTGCCCAAGAACTGTTATCAAACTTCTGCCTTGTGCAAAATCTGAGTTTTTATGTGTACATTGTATTCTATTATTATAGCGTAAACATCAAAAGGTCATACTGTGACTGCTGAGTTGTGGTGAAATGTCAAAGGTGAAACTCGGGTCAGCCTGTTCTAACACAACTTGAAACTCGCATGAGCTGACAAACCTTCTAACAGTTTTACATGTTATTTCCGTACACAATATATAAAGCATGGAAATAACGTGTAAAACTTTTTACCATGTCAATTATTGTCACAGATGAACCTGCATACAAGCTGACAAACCGTTTCCAAGCAATTAAAATTCAATTCATCATCATCAAATTCAATTACTCGCGTACAATACAAATTATTCTAAAACGGATCATCTTAATCTGTAAGCGGCGGAGCAAATGGAGAGTTGTTTGCACCACATTTACAGGCTCGATACATCAGAGAAACTCCAGCAACCTTTTTGACGAGTGAGAAACTAGTGGACTGTGGTTTACAAACAACTGCAACAAAAACAACAACAGCCTCGGGCTAGGGTCAAACTTTCCACCTTTTGGTCAGGAGGTAGGGTATGTTGCCTGTCATGGCCACAGTCTTGTCCAGTAGTTACCATCTTCAAACTTTGCCACCAGAAGTTCAAAACAAATGGACAGTTGTAAGTAGCACATTTACAGGTTCAATGTATCAGTTCAGAAAGTTCAACAACAACGTTTTTGACAACTCCAGTTAAAAGTGGACTGCGGTTTACAGTGCAAAGGATGGCAACAAATACAACAACAGCCTCTGGCTAGTGTCCGAACTTTCGACCTCCAGGTCAAGAGGTCTGTGTCTGTGTCAACTAGTCTTGCCCGTCCCGTCATGTCGCAAAGATAACTGGTTAATAGTTAAAACATTTCAGAACTTTCTTGGTTTAATGGTACCACAAGCATACTGGTCTTTCTTAATTAGATATCACTTTACAGCTATAGATAGTTGACTTGATCCAGTTAACGCTGAAACAATCCAACTTCTCAGTAAGTACCCTGAAGTCACATGCTGGCTTCTTGAGACTTTGGATTTGTGTCAGGTGACACACCCCCTGACCTCAGCCAATCACAGGCCAGATAGGGGCGACGCCCACAAACTTGTTTACCACATGGAGCCACCTGTTTACAAAGCAACAGCTGATTTGTGTCTTTGATTTGGGCCACAGAAAAACACAGAGAGCAGAACAAACGACTCAATGTGCATCGGTAATAGAGCAGAAAGTTATATTTAACCCTTCTCCTGCTAATGGGTAATTTCTACATGTAAGTTTGCAGTGATTTCAAAGGAGGCTAGCTTGGAGAGGGTCACAAACTGACATGTTTTCTCAAGAATGCTCACTGGCCAGCTTAGGCAAGACACACAAATAACTTTCTACCATTGAAAACAGAAACTTTTTCTTTCAAAGATCCACCATTGCTAGACACTTAAACCTACAAGCTATTGTTGAGAGATTACTGGTATAACTATGTATGTAACAAATCATATTGTTCAGGTAGTTGTAAGTAGACTCAATTTCTAAAATCCTAAGCTAAGAAATACGACCATACAGGTTATAACACCACACTTTGTACCCTGTCTGCTAGCCTGAAGGGTAGTGAAGTTTGTTTGTCACGATGGAATATTTACAGAGCAACCCTCCTGCTTTTAAAGCCCCGGGGTGGTTGGTTTGATAAAGCACTAGAGACTCTCAACATGCCCCAGGATAGCTGTTACTGTGATACTCCCAGGGCTTCCATTTAAATCAGGTATATACGGCATATCAGATATGTTTCGACCACTGCAGCAGCAGAACACAGTGGACTACTAGTACTACTACCGCATATATTTCTTGCCTACACTGTTTTTGGGTGGTAATAACAATACTTGGCAGCTGGTTCTAGTTTTGAGGAGGAAACTGGAGTTAAGACTACTGGGAGGAAACATCAAAGGGTTAGTCTTAAGTCTTGAGCAGAGGCCTAGGCTAACGTCTTACGTTTCTCACAACATCTTAGAAACACACAAACAGACTGCCTTAATGAGGAGTTGTGGCCAAGCTAAACATCTCACCTTCCTCATAACAAAACAGGAGGACGAAAGTCAGGCCTGTTGTAACAAGATGAAGTCCAAGTTTACACAAAGCACAACTAACTTCCCGACGTTCATGGGCATGAAGACTAGACCTGTACAGCTAGACTTACAAACTTTACCTTAAAGCCAAAGCCAGGGCTTGTGTCCTAACTCTCATTACAATACAATGCAGAAACAGTGAGTCACTGTGAATTGTAACCAATATATATTACTAGGCATCAATTTATGTACATAGACAGTGATGTGCTTAGTCTCTGGACCAACAGGTTGTGAGTTTGATTCCTGGCTCACCCGACATGCACACTACCAGAAAGGGCCGCAGTCCTTAGGACAGGACGTTAAGCCGTTGTTCACTGTTCATTGTACTTGTCGAAAAGAGGTAGGAAAATTTTCTCGGTACAATAAACCTGTAAATACCGTACATAGCGTTTGTCTTCTCTGTCAAGACCAGTGGAAGAATAGCTGATCTGTGAGCTAAACTGGGTCAATATCATTTGCACTTTTCACAGCTCTATGTCAGAAGTTTATTGTGTGCAAATTGAATTTATGCAGGCAAGAGTAAGTTTCCGTGACAAGTATGATAATGTTCAGGTACAACTTTTGTGTACAAAAGAAAGGATGGAATTCTATGGCCCCAATTGTCTTGAGTATACAGTATCAGCCCAAAAGCATTCAGGTGAGTCCATTGTTCGAGACTGACACGGGGTCAGCTCCAAATGTCACTGAACTCATTAATAGTGCTATCTTTTTTTACGACTTTGGTTGGGGTCACTGACCTCGAGTACACCTCTGCTTAACCAACTAACCTGTTAAACTGTGTCAACTTGTCTGTCAGAGTTGGCAGTCTGACGAAATAGCTGGGAAAGGGATCTCAAACTGGGTGTGAGAAATACCGGCCGTCTTTTTGAACTGGAATTTCTGCCCAGTAGTTTAGAACCCAATAATAGACCACCCATTCTTGTGATTTCTTTATGGGGAGGGGCAAAAATCTAAACATCACTGTTTCTACATAAAAATTCACTGCTCACCTTGTGTGTTACACGGAAAGGCGATTATACATGTTGTCTAATTTACTCATAACAATTACAGCTATGTCAGCCCTGTTCCGTTGACAGGTGTCACCATGGCAACAGTAACCATGGCAACAGTACAGGTGACCCACATTCCTCATCCTGCAGACAACAGAACAGAGCTGTAGATGTGGGTCGGGGTGACCCACCCAGCCAGCCAGCCGGACCAGAGGTGTTCAACATTAACAAGTGTCATACACACACCTTTCCATAGGAGTAACACGTAAACAATGGCTAGGAAATGTTCAGGGCATTTTTTAGAAGTTATCAGAAGTAACAAGCCTCATAATGAAATCCTTCACACCTGCTAGTTTGTCCTGTTTGCTTATATGCTGGTAATTATTCCCTAATGTGCTGTTAGAACCTGTACAGTCCTTTGGGACAGGAAATACGTTAATTACAAAGCCTGCAGGGTATTTTGCGGCATGAGATCCACCTAGTTGAGTTCTGGTTACCGATGAAGTACTGAAGTTAATCAAGACTGGATTCGGCATGGGTTTTCTTCTGTATCAGCAGTGAAATTTACAAACTAAGAATAAATAGAGACTGGCGTCAACTCAGCAGCCATATTTGCAGCCCTGTGTGTTTAACCAGACGGAGAGGCTGAGACTATCTGATCGCCCCAGTATTTGGGAGGACTCCTTATCTAAAACTGCCCCACCACAAGCCGACCATCAGGGTCATACCTAACAGTCAGGGTACAAAGTCACGCTAGATTGCTCAGATTCTATCCTGTAAGCTGAGAAATTGCAGTTTGTCAGGATTTCTACTGGTAATTGGGTGAAATCGCCTGCAATGACCCGTGATTACAGCATAAAAGTGCTTCAATTTGATGGGGTGGATTTTGTGACTTTTACAGAGAGGAAGAAACCGGGTAGGTTTTGTTCCGGAGAAAAATTGTATTGAATTTCAGATATCTAAAATGCAGATAGTCTAATAACACACAGACCCTGCCAAAATCACTGCAATATAAGTTCATTACAGCAATTCGCTGTTCGCATACAAAATCAATGGTTAATAGTAAGTACTGTAAATCATTTGATATCGTTGGCGGTTTTACGTTCGCAGCTTTCGCAGTGAGCTCTAACTCCTGTACTACTACTGTCCAGTTTCAACCACGAACTTTAAAACTCGACATACACCTTCTTTTGCTTCTGGCAAATTTAAGTCCTTCAACCGTAAATCACTTCACACCCTGGCTGCTGGTAGTGGTAAGACTGGTTGTAGAAATTATCCCGCATTACTCGCCTTTCATTGCCTAGACTACAGACACAGGAGCGGCCCCAGGACAGACTACAGACACAGGACCGGCCCCAGGACAGACTACAGACACAGGACCCGCCCCAGGACAGACTACAGACACAGGACTGGCCCCAGGACATGTAAGGAGACTACAGACACAGGACCGGCCCCAGGACATGCAGATACTGTCTGCAGGGAAGATGATGGAAAATTCCATTTCAATTCTCTGCCACCCCCCCCCCTTAATTTGGGCTGCAACCCCCCTAAACATACAATCTTATTTATCTTACATAACTATAAATTTTTTCAAGAATGTTGTTACGATGGCAGGGAAGGTTCATTTTCAAAATTAACATTTGGTGAAAATTGCCATGTTACAGTAAGTTTCCATGGCAACTGATTGATGATAATTTATAGGAAGGGGTTTTACATAATAAATGGTAACAAACATTACTTACGCACAGGCTCCGCCACGGTCATGTCTCTGTTCAGGCGGATATCCGCGGGAACTGTCTTCTCTATCAGTTCCTCCATACTCTGGGCACGGGAAAACACAGGAAAAACACAGCAAGCCGTGAAAAATACACCGATACGACATTTACAATATGGCTGATTTTGTGTGATTACGCAAGCAGTTTGCAGACGACGTTTTCCTTCAAAAGTTTAATACATTTCAGACTACGACATGGAAATGTAATAAAACTCTACTATCATATTATGATATTAAACATCCCACAAACTCCAAACATTGCCTCACATTTCATAGCTACATAAAGTTTGGGACGAGAATCAGCAGCCTGTTCAGTAAATATGCGAGGAAATGTTTGAAAATATGAATTTTCGCGGGCGGACAACGCCCCTGCCAGCCTGCCCATCTAGGGCAGCAGCCTTACCATCTACGGTTCTCCTGACCATAGATGGTAAAACGGTAAATATTCCCCCAGCCTATGATCGTGCCTGGAGTGTTGTTGGTGTACGTTGTTGCTGGGATTAGAGGAGCGGGATTTGGTGATATGATGACGAGGAAATCGGGTCTAATTTTGCGTGAAGAGATCGGAAATGATGTGAGGAGCTCCGGAGGAACCAGTTTTAACCGACTGGAGCGGAAAATTTATGTGATCATCAACTTCGTGTTTACGGACGATCGCAGCCAAATTTACCAACCTTCACTCCCAAAAATTGTAACATCGCCTGCTTGTCGTGGTCCCTGGGTCCGATATGGCGATCAGCAAAGCAGTCATGACGGGGGTAAATCCTCTCCAGCCCGCGGGGGCCCTCCGCATCGGACGCCAGGCTGGATTTTCCTCGGCACGGCACAGCCACGACTCGCGCGAAATTTGGTTCGGCACCCGGCAGCGACCCGGCCGCCGACAGAGTTCGCCGGGAGCCGGCGGAGGCAGCCCGCTTCAGCGTACGGCCTCGCGAGGCCACTGTCACACATCTGGCCAGCCTCTGCATTGTTGTTGTGTCCTAAAATCCCTGTAAAACCCTCCCGCACCACGATGGCCGTGCTCGCGTGCGTCTGAACAAGAGTGGAGGCAGTGTCACAAACTCTTCGAAATTTTAATCATTGTGCTCTCGTGCGTTCTCGCGAGAGCTGATACCGGCGAGACTTGTGCCTCCCACCAATCACAATTAAGTAGATTAGATATCAGCCAATCAACGCGCAGTAAACAATGACGCAATCCTCAGATGATATAACTCCCCAAACCAGTTTGGGTCAGTTTGGCGCGCGGCGGGTCGGTATTGGAATGGCCTTTTTTTAAAGCGCTCATAACAGTCTGCACGGAAATTGCACCCAAACAAAACCTGTCTGGACGGAAGTACGATATTATATCGTAATTGAAAAAAAACAACGAAATTATGAAATAAAAATTTGTGTTTACGTTCGTACGCTACTCTTATATGGGTCATTGGTTTGTGTAAACTTTTACTTATTTGCTTAGCCAAGGAGGTTATTTGTTTCCCTCCTTGGATTAGCCAGGTCTAGTAAACTTTTACGTATTTCGTACATGCGTTTCGGTAGTACAAAACAGCGTTTAAGATTGTTGTCCAAATGCCTATACGATGATCCATGGTGAGACAACTAATTCCCTGTGACACCTGCAGACTTGTTTTCATACCCACCATCCCCTTTCTCTTCTTGTTATTCCTTTGTTTTCCCCTTTGACAACACAATCGCCATCATCTGCAAGACGACTACCATGAAGTATTAAATGGTCAATGTCCGCAGAAGAATTCAGGGAAGATGAACGCTCGATGAAAGGGAATGAGCTCGAGACTATACTAGTCCATTCACCAGGTAATCCTCCCCTGCCGCACCAACTTGAGGCGACCCGGTTTTCTGCACTACTTTGATAGGAATGGAGGCCAGTTTGTCTGCTGGCAAAATGCGGAAATTTCGTGCTTTTGGTGTATAAATGCGACTAATAGAGAAGTTTTGAATCGTTGATAAAGTCCAGTAGATGAGAACTATGGGAGGAAGCTGAAAGAAACAACCTATAAAAAAAACATCTCTCCATCTATCTGTCTCTTATTCTCCAATCAGAGGTTTCGGTCGAGTGGAGTAGGAGTGTCCGGGATTTTTTAAAGGGGGTAAAGTTGCATCTTCTCTTTGGTTCGTTGTTAGCTGACATTAGCTGCGCTTTCGTTATAAACACGAACTGCTGAGAACCGAACCAGCTGACAGGTCAGACCGGGAATCGAACCCCAAACCTGTATACCAGATATGTAACATGTGCAACATGATATGCAATCAACTGGGCACAACATATCTCACCCGCGGAGGACAGGGGCAAGTATACTAGTGCTGCTCTGTCTTCCCGGATAAATACAAGAAGAAGAAGAAACATCCAGAAAGGATCCAGAGCTGATAAATGATGGTTAATTCCGGCTCCGTCGGGGGTAGTTTATCTAATTGGAGTCCGCTCTCCGCCCATCTAATTATTCTGATAAGACTTCTGGGAATTCAGACTCCTGATGATGATGTAACGTTAAGTAATGATGCCGACTGCGATGCTCCTGAGTCAGCCGAGGCGCGTCCTTCCCAGAACACCCGTCATGACGTCACGGTCAGGGTTATTACGTCACGCTTCATGCGCAGCATGGATCATGGATCTATTCAAACACATTGATATATATGATAGTTGCCAGCCCCTCACTCAAGCTCAGTAATGCTGGTTGCTACATTATGTAATCGAACACCTCGGTCTTTAACAGTAACCATGGTGACAGGTTCAGGTCATTGACCCTATTTACACCAAAAAAAGTAATTACTCAAACAACTGGATATGATTTTGGAAACGGTCAGACGTTTCAAGTAGCATCCACTACTTTTCGTCAGTGACTGTGAGCAAGATCAGTTGAACAGCAGGTTTATAACCACGAACTATGAATTGATATGCAAATAAGGAGAAGACAAATTTTTAGATAGTCCAATAGAAAGCAAATTAGACAACTCAAGACAAGGTTACCTGGATGTCTAATCTTCATCGACGTATTGACCCTATTTGTTTGGAACGGAAAATGAAGAAACAGAGCAAAAACAATATGTTTATCCTCGGTGAAGGTAAACATGAAAATGTGTGTCACTAAACTTGAGTAACCCCAGATAACGCCTGTAGAACTTTACCCCGCCCCTCCTTCGGTAGGACGTTATTGCAGCCTGCGGGCAGATTTGAGTGAATCATGACAAAACAGAGCCACAGACAAGCGGCGTTAGGTTCGGTTGGCTGCGGTCCGACAGGTGTGAACGGGTCTCTTCTAAAGACCCCGCCGCCATGTAATATATACTCTTACCCCAGGTAAGTCCAGGTACTGATTATCAGCCTAGTAACGCCGCTCATCCCGTGAAGTCACCCGTCACGGCTTAAGGTGTCTGCCGCTCTATAAACCCCCTTGACTATCACCGTGACCTGGCAGGTAAACGGTATCATGGGCAGGGCTTAAAAAATACCCGCCAAGGCCCCTAGCCCTGTGGTCAACTCATCCTCTTTGTGTAGAATCATTGAAGTACAACTTTTTAAGAAAATGATAGAAGTTCCATGTAACGTTAGCGTATGGAGGGAAGGGTTTCAAGACAACAAGACACTTTATTTCGAAAACACGTAAATCCTTTGAGACTTTTGGTTCATTTCAAGCCACAGAACAAACGACATAGTATTAAGGATGTGTTTGATGTTCATGCCATGGTATGTAATGGTCTCGTCAATATGACATTTGTTAGATAAGCAGTCTAGAAACAAGCCCCGGGTGACCCTAAGCTGCTAATTGCGGACTAATGACCCCTCATCTCCAGCAGACGTCTGGATTACCTGTCCACTCCGCAGTTCGGAATCCTCTTGTCTAACACTGAAACCCTCCGGGTACGATACAGATGTCACACACACTCGGGCTGAGCGGCTTAGGCTTCCATAATCATCGCGCACTTCAAACACGCGTTTTTTGTCGACTTGGAGTAATATAAGTGACCAACGCATGTGTAAATCGGGCCAATGAAAACCCTTCGGGGAGGATACAGATGTTATGCTAGGGTCACATTTCCAACCGGGGCCCGGCCGGACAGCTTGTGGGAACGAAAAGTATGACATAAAAGACAACAAAACACACAAAACTTTAAAAAATTCTCTTTACCATACGCCATGTATATTCATGATTTGCATTTTTTATTCTTTGCTTTCTCAAACAGCCCGGTCGGGCCCCGGCTTGGAAATGTGACCGTAGCCTTACACATACTCCCGAGCGGCTAAGGCTTCTATAATCGTCGCCCGCTGCAGATTCACACACGCGTTTTTGGCTCCAAGTCGAGTCCAAAACGACTCCAAGTCGATTCAGCGACTTGCAGTCGACTCATGATCAGACAATGCGTGTGTAAATCGGTCCAGTAAAACACTCCGGGCACAATACAGAAGTTACACAAACTCCCGAGCGGCTAAATCTCCATAATCTTCGCTCTATTGTACATGTCTAAGTACAACATTTTTGGACTCGGCCGACAAAAAATGCCTGCAGGGAGAGATTCCAGACAAGACACAGCAGTGCTCAAAACAAAAACTTGGTTTTCTCATGCAGTTTGTTTCAAAGCACAGAACGGACTGGAACAACAAGTAACTGACACGTTTTAATATTAGGGATGGGCATACAGGAACAAGATATTATATTTTTGATTCAATCTATAAACCTGGACAGTTTTTTGAGACATGATTAACAGACGTTTTTCCATTTTCGATCACAAAATAAGATGTCGGACGGTATCTGAAACGTCTGATTTCTATAAAAAAACGTGTCCACTTTTATACATTGAGTTAAAAATATCAATAAGTAACTGAATTATACAATAATTATTAAGCGTTTATCATGATTATTATCGGTCTTGATATCTATATCTTTGCCTCTGCCTTTAAACAAGACGATGTAAGCCTCGGGCGACGATTACAGACTGGCTCATTGCGTGCAGACGTCTCATTATCTTACTCTGCTGTCTGTTGAAGTACAACATTTCTGAACTAGACGGACAAAAGGCGCATGTAGGAGGAAGAGATTCCACTGACAAGACAAAACATGGCCCACAAAAATGATGATGGTCATCTCAAATTAAGCAACATTACCTGAAACTCGCGAGAAATGCTTTGAAAAATGCACCTGGATAATGATATCACACCGTGTCTAAAGAAAGAAAATAAAGAAAGTGACCTTGGACCAGTTTAGCTCAAATGAACTCAATGAATAGTCGAGGTAATCTTCCACTGCTCATGACAGAGAAGACAGACGCTATGTACTACTGCATTTGTCGTCCCGGGGAAATTCCTAGACTCTACCAGCCTCTGCGTGTCGCTGGGAAAAAAGTAGAAATTGGCCAAATAGAGTCAACTGTATGAAGGGGGTTGGTTATGGAGATAGGGTCAAATATTGCGACCCTGCGGCTGCGAATGTTACTCTCCATGGCCAAAGTCCCCCGGCAAATGTTCTCCCTATAGCCGGCGCGGTTAGTCTGGTAGAGACTAGGAAATTCCCCTAGCTCTCGAACGTTGCGCCCTGACAGCAGTGACACTACGTTTGCAGAATTATCGATTTTCAATCAAATATTAATAAAAGAAGTCTCTAGAGAAATCCGAGTTAAGCTCAGCCCAGGATGACGTAGCTGATGACGCACTGATGACGCACATGACAAGTTCAAGTCTGCTGTAGCTGGTCCACATGATTTCCTTTTGGCGCCTCGGAGCTTGAGGTGTGGGCGAAGGGCGCTGGTCTCTGACAGACGGCACTGGGCGAACTGATGATGACAGGAGTACTTAAACCTTAAGATCCTCGGCAACTCTGAATGCACTAAAGTAAATACGAGTAAACTTTTAGTTAACGTTAATCTCCAAGCAGATCTAGCAGTGACAAGGCAGCCGCCTGGGCGTTATTATAGCCTCCACCAGGCCCTCTTACGGGCGTATGAATCGTAGAATTCGGCAGAAAAAGGAATAATTAGCCATAGAGTCACAGTGAAGATCACATTTCGCCCGTTTAAGCAAGAGATACCCTGGCGTAGTTAGTCTGGTAGAGACTAGCATTATTATGCAAATCGATACAATGGTGAAGACATGTTGTTGCCGGTACGCAGTAGACCTGCTTGGAGTAAGTAAACTCAGCCTACCGACAGATATTGCCTAAGTCTTTTTCTGTTGATGGGCAGGGATATGCAATAAACTTCATCGTCATTGTCTATCGAAGAATATAGAGAGAGGAAGTTTCATGAGTTCTTGTCCCGGGACCACTAAAGAGCCCAGTTTAACCAAGGAGGTCTATATAACCTCCTTGGTTTAACCTCTCCGAGCCGAACTGTTCCTCTCTCTAACCCCCCCCCCCCCCCCCTCCCCTGTTTCCCGTGAAGGTCGCCCCGGGCGGGTTATTCCTGCCCGCAGTTATACCGTTCTCGGTCAATGGCCTGGGGCTGCTGCAATATGGCACCGGCCGCTGGAGGTCGTGATTGTGCGGCCACACAATTCACAGATCTGGAATCGGCCATTATTTATATGGATCACCACCTTCTAAGTATTTAGACGGCGACAAAGGTATTTTATAGCAACTTTCGGATTCCAAACTTCTTCTCTGAAACAGGACATATCCCAGAGCACTCATAAGATTTTTGTTGAAACATTCGCTCTCACAAAAAGTAATCAATGATATCCACATTCATACCTATATCAGCTTTTATCTGTTAAACTCAATAAAACTGATGTCAAGTTGGAGTAGCTGCAATATACCCCCAGCCGTTGGAGGTCGTTATTGTGCGGCCACAAAAGGCACTAGAATCGGAATGGATCACTCAAGTCACAAGTATTTAGACAGCAACAAAGATGCTTTTTGCAACTTCTAGACACCAAACTTGTTTTCTGAGACACAACCTACCATAGGGCGTCTGAAAGACGTTTTCCTGAATCATCCGTTCTCGCAAAAGGGCTTACAAATTCATACCTAGTAGGCTACCAATCGTTAGCTTTTGACTATAATGATAATGCTGGTTGATTGCTGCAATATATCATCAGCCGCCGGAGGTCGTTACCGAGCACACACAAAAGGCATGAAGCACGGACACAAGGAGAAAGCAAGACGACTTTGAAGCGACAAAGGTGTTTTATTTCAACGTCTGGATTCTAAATTTCTTCCCTGAAACAAACGTACCGCATATCATGTTTTGATACAGTGATGACAGTCATCTAAAGGTCATCGAAGGTCCCGTCTATCATAGTCAGAGGGGAAAACAAGGTGTATTTGGATGACAGGGCCCCGGTACTACTGAACTGTAGTGTAGACATATCAGGTAACGCGGCTTTTCAGTCGAAGGTTTTTTTCTTACGCAGGAACACAAAAGACTGTTAAATATAGGCATGACGTAATGGAAAGTCGCGTCGCGTCGGTGAAACAGGAAGGAGAAAACCGTTAACCGTAACTTTCCGTAGGAGAAACAGGCAGGTCTCTACCCAGGCAGGTTCACAGCTGTGGAGTCTCAGACATCCAGGTGAGATTTATGATTCATTTCAGATTTCTAAGTCACGTTTAAATCTTCATCTGTAGGTTCATGGCTCTCACAACACATGCACCCACACAGCACACATACATATCACAAAGAACAAGGGCATGTTTCAACAGGAAATGGTCTAAATACGGCGGCCCGAGTAACAAAATTATTGCAAACAAAATGACACTGTCAACATCAATATAATGTTAACAACGCTTTAAGGCCACACTCCCGCAATGTTTATGTTGTTTATCTATGGTCGGTTCTCTCCTCAACAAACATTTGAAAACCCGTATTTTTAGTGTTTTGTGAAGCTTTATTTCTCAGGTGTATGATAGTTGTGTGAGTGCTTGGTACAGTACAGGTCGTATACTTAGCAACAATAGCCGCCGCTACGCAGTAACCGGGGACTGCGGTGAGTGGGCGCGCTACCATTATTATTGTAACGTTCTCTTTTTCCGAAAAACAATACATTTTTGACAGCGGTGTGCATTGACTTCCTTTATTTACCTTTTCTAATCAGCATTGTCAGTAGCAACAAACAAGGCGTATTTATGTATTTAGATAAGTAAAAATCCGGGTTATGTTAGGGGCACGGTACGCCTAAACCCCGGCTGAGGAATTCAAAGGGTATATCAAACTACATGTTGCAGTTAACTATGGACTTTGAGCTTTTGTAACATAATACCTTGTTGCAAGACGGTAATTTATGCAAATTTTTATGACTTCACGATGACGTCATCAATAGTTATGGGGCCACGCCCATTTTTAGAAAAATCGAATTTCCAGGCTAGAGCTTAGGTAAAAATCAATGGTATTTCTCAGAAATGTACATAATGGTAATAGTAAAAATATCATGTTTTGTTTCTCTCATATTTTCAAATGCTGATTTTTTAGGAATTTTTTTCGGTTATTTTGATTGCCCCCTATGCAGCCAGCCTTCACCGACTCAAATTGCACGGCATAAGTTTCGGCGAAACTTGACGGTTTAGTTTAGAGGGTTATCTCCACAAAAATGACCTTTTCCCCCATATTTCATACGTAGTTTTACCATGGATTCGTTTTGAAAATCATATATCTATTGTATATGTAACGTTTTTCCCCTTCAGTGGCCGTAAAAGTGTCGAAATCGCTGTTTTTTTGGCCGCATTCCACGGGCCCGATCACTTCCTGTTAAATGAGGGTCAGTGACCTTTCAAAAAGCGCTTCCTGGCGGATTTAGAAGGCAAAACATGGATATAAGTTTTCCGGAGGGAGTGAAGAACAGCCAAAACACGCCACAACAACAAAACGTGACGTCATTTCCCCCCGGAGTCAAACAAAATGGCGGACCCCTCGAGCCTGTTACGCGCCGATTTGAGGCACAAGACATGGTCACGTAAAAACTCAATAGATCTCGCACGAAAGGCCAAATCATGCATATAAATGTGTCCCTGTAATGTCAAGAAGCTATCTAAGCTCCTGCGATACACTTGGAGATCCAAATATAATTTTCGAACGAGATTTGCACACTTAAAGTTGGCCCCAAATGAGCCTTCTTGTGTTAAATTCTGTCGTAGATTTCGCACTGCATGGGGGTTTCCGTGCTACCGTTTCAGCATTATCAGGCGTAATTTACTTCCGGGTCGTAGCAGAAGGGCTTGCGGCCGAACACGGAAGTGTGGTCAATCTTCACGTTCTATCCAAAGATATGTTAGAATACTTTTCTTATTTTAGAATTTGTCATGCAGTGCAAATTAACAAATGTAACCGGCTCCTTACTGGGCGCCCAGTACGGAACAGACGACACCTACCGGGCATACGTCACCTAAAGTGCCTGTGCTCGCTGCGGTAAGCTTGTACGTATATGCTCAGAAGCAGTTGAGACATAGGGGGCTGAGTTCCGGGAAAAGTTGGAGAAGCCCAAAGAAGACGGTGGCTTCGGCACTCTGGAGGCAACCTTCATGAAAGCAGACCCAATTCTAAAATGAAAGAATTTTCCGATTGACGTCCGTGCCTATATGGGTGTACACACGCCCTTGAGAAAGCAAGGTTGAAATTGGGTCTATGGAATGACCCAATTCTAAAATGAAACTTTTCCGTCCTACGTCCGTGCCTATATGGGTGTACACACGCCCTTGAAAAAGCAAGGTTGAAATTGGGTCTATGGAATGACCCTATTCTAAAATGAAAACTTTTACGTTTGACGCCCGTGCCTATATGGGTGTACACACGACCTTGAGAAGCCAAGGTTGACATTGGGTCAATGGAATGACCCAATTCTAAAATGAAAACTTTTCCATTTGACGCCCGTGCCTATATGGGTGTACACACGCCCTTGAGAATGCAAGGTTGAAATTGGGTCAATGGAATGACCCAATTCTAAAATCAAAACTTTTCCGTCCTACGTCCGTGCCTATATGAGTGTACGCACGCCCTTGAGAAGGCAAGGTTGACATTGGGTCAATGGAATGACCCAATTCAAAAAAAGGAAAACTTTTCCGTTTGAGTCCGTGACTATATGGGTGTACACACGCCCTCGAGAGGGCAAGGTTGAAATTGGGTCAATGGAATGACCCAATTCTAAAATGAAAACATTCCGTTTGACGTCCGTACCTATATGGTTGTACACACTACATTGAGAAGCCAAAGTTGAAATTAGGGCCATGGAATGAACCAATTCAAAAATCAAAGACTTTTCTGTCCTACGCCGTGCTTATGTTGGTGTACACACGCCCTTGAGAAGCCAAGTTTGAAATTGGGTCAATGGAATGACCCAATTCTAAAATGAAGTACTTCTCCATTTGACGTCCGTGTCTATATGGGTGTACACACGCCCTTGACAAGCCAAGGTTGAAATTGGGTCAATGGAATGACCCAATTCTAAAATAAAAACTTTTCCGATTGACGTCCGTGCCTATATGAGTGTACACACGCCCTTGAGAAGACAAGGTTGAAATTGGGTCAATGGCTTCTCAAGGGCGTGTGTACAAATTGGGTCAATGGAATGACCCAATTCTATAATAAAAACTTTTCCGTTCGACGTCTGTGCCTATATGGGTGTACACACGGCCTTGAAAAGGCAAGGTTGACATTTGGTCAATGGAATGACCCAATATTCTATAATGAAAACTTTTGCCGTTCGACGTCCGTGCCTATATGAGTGTACACACGCCCTTAAAAAGGCAAGGTTGAAATTGGGTCAATGGAATGACCCAAAATTCTATAATGAAAACTTTTCCTTCCTACGTCCGTGCCTATGTTGGTGTACACACGCCCTTGAGAGGGCCAGGTTGAAATTGGGTCAATGGAATGACCCAATTCTATAATCAAAGACTTTTCTGTCCTACGCCGTGCCTATGTTGGTGTACACACGCCCTTGAGAAGCCAAGGTTGACATTGGGTCAATGGAATGACCCATTCTACAATCAAAAACTTTTCTGTCCTACGCCGTGCCTACGTTGGTGTACACACGCCCTTGAGAAGGCAAGGTTGAAGTTGAGTCAATGGAATGACCCAACTCTAAAACTTAAACGTTTCCGTCCTACGTCCGTGCCTATATGAGTGTACACACGCCCTTGAGAAGGCAAGGTTGACATTGGGTCAATGGAATGACCCAATTCTAAAATGAAAACTTTCCGTCCTACGTCCGTACCTATATGGGTGTACACACGGCCTTGAAAAGGCAAGGTTGACATTTGGTCAATGGAATGACCCGATTCTATAATGAAAACTTTTCCGTCCTGCGCCCGTGCCTATATTGGTGTACACACGCTCTTGAGAAGCCAAGGTTGAAATTGGGTCAATGGAATGACCCAATTCTAAAATGAAAACATTCCGTTTGACGTCTGTGCCTATATGGGTGTATACACGACATTGAGAAGCCAAAGTTGAAATTGGGTCTATGGAATGAACCAATTCTAAAATGAAAACTTTTCCATTTAACGTCCGTGTCTATATGGGTGTACACACGCCCTTCAGAAGGCAAGGTTGAAAATGGGTCTATGATATGGAATGACCCAATTCTAAAATGAAAACTTTTCCGTTTGACGTCCGTACCTATATAGGTGTACACACGGCCTTGAGAAGCCAAGGTTGACATTGGGTCAATGGAATGACCCAATTCTAAAATGAAAACTTTTCCGATTGACGTCCGTACCTATATGGGTGTACACACGCCCTTGAAAACGCAAGGTTGAAATTGGGTCAATGGAACGACCCAATTCTATAATGAAAACTTTTCCGTCTTACGCCCGTGCCTATGTTGGTGTACACACGCCCTTGAGAGGGCAAGGTTGACATTGGGTCAATAGAATGACCCAATTCTAAAATGAAAACATTCCGTTTGACGTCTGTGCCTATATGGGTGTATACACGACATTGAGAAGCCAAAGTTGAAATTGGGTCTATGGAATGAACCAATTCCAAAATGAAGTACTTTTAAGTTTGACGTCCGTGCCTATATGGGTGTACACACGGCCTTCAGAAGCCAAGGTTGATATTAGGTCAATGGAATGATCCAATTCTAAAATTAAAACTTTTCCGTCCTACATCCGTGCCTATATGGGTGTACACACGCCCTTGAGAAGGCAAGGTTGAAAATGGGTCTATGGAATGACCCAATTCTGAAATGAAGTACTTTTAAGTTTGACGTCCGTGCCTATATGGGTGTACACACGCCCTTGAGAAGGCAAGGTTGACATTGGGTCAATGGAATGACCCAATTCTATAAACAAAGACTTTTCCGTTTGACGTCTGTACCTATATGGGTGTACACACGCCCTTGAGAAGCCAAGGTTGACATTGGGTCCATGGAATGACCCAATTCTTAAATAAAAGACTTTCCGTTTGACGTCCGTGCTTATATTGGTGTACACACGCCCTTGAGAAGGCAAGGTTGAAATTGGGTCAATGGAATGACCCAATTCTAAAATGAAAACTTTTCCGTCCTACGCCCGTGCCTGTAGGGGTATGAACACGCCCTTTAGAATGCACGGTTGAAATTGGACCAGTGTATATGAACAATCCCTGTAGAGTGCAAAGTTGAAACCGCTTCAAAGGATCGCAACAGTTCGGACATAAAAGAATTGTCCGTCCTAAGTGGGTGTATAACCAACGAGGCATATGATAAAAAAAGTCAATCTTCCCCCATGACCTCTGCTTGGAAAGTAAGTTATATGGGTATAAATTACACAAAAGCCACTAAGAGTGCAAAAAACATTCCGTCCTTATAGTGTACGACCGTAAGTTCCTAACAATGAAAACTCACACGTATGGAATAGAACTTACAAACTTTTCCAAACAAGAGTTTCCCGTCTTAAGTTAGCGGATAGAACCCGCTTAATAATGCAATTCTAAACGTTCTTAAGGAACGCTCTTAGCTATGATTTTCAGGGTATAAGAGCTGAAAACAGCGTAAACTAGAAAGTGTATTAGGACATTATATACAATGTCCTCGTTCTATTGACGCAATTTAACCTTGCCATCTTAAACCCCCGTCACAAATCAAGAATTAAGCTCGGCCAACATGTCGGCGAGCTCCAAAAGGGTATTTTCGGCCGAAGGACGGTCGACGTTCTGTCGATTACGCGGGCTTCGGTCGATTTTTAGAAATCAAATTGATCCAAATATGCTCGGGCGATTTTGAAATTCGGCGAGCTTTCGGCGATCTACGAATTCGGCCGACGCTCGCATGAATATTGACGCCGGCTTAAGGGCGTGTGTACACCCATATAGGCACGGGCGTCAAAGTAAAAGTTTTCATTTAGAATTGGGTCATTCTATTGACCCAATTTCAACCACGCCTTCTCAAGAGGGTGTGTACACCCATATAGGTACGGACGTCAAACGGAAAAAGTTTTCATTTTAGAATTGGGTCATTCCATAGACCCAATTTCAACCTTGGCTTCTCAGGGCCGTGTGTACTCCCATATAGGCACGGACGTCAAACGGAAAAGGTATCATTTTAGAATTGGGTCATTTCATTGACCTAATTTAAACCTTGGCTTCTCAAGGGCATGTGTACACCCATATAGGTACGGGCGTCAAACGGAAAAGTTTTCAATTTAGAATTGGGTCATTTCATTGACCCAATGCCAACCACGCCTTCTCAAGGGCGTGTGTAACGTTACACCCATGTAGGCACGGACGTTGGACGGAAAGTGTTCCTTTTAGAATTGGGTCATTTCATTGACCCGATTTTCAACCTTGCTTTGTCAAGGGCGTGTATAACCCATATAGGCACGGACGTCAAACAGAATAGTTTTCATTTTAGAATTGGGTCATTCCATTGACCCAATTTCAACCTTGCTTTCTCAAGGGCGTGTGTACACCCATATAGGCACGGACGTAGGACGGAAAAGTTTCATTTTAGAATTGGGTAATTCCATTGACCCAATGTCAACCTCGCCTTCTCAAGGGCGTGTGTAACGTTATACCCATGTAGACATGGACGTAGGACGGAAAGTTTTCTTTTTAGAATTGGGTCATTTCATTGACCCAATTTTCAACCTTGCATTCTCAAGGGCGTGTGTACACCTATATAGGCACGAGCGTCAAACGTAAAGTTTTCATTTTAGAATTGGGTCATTCCATCGACCCAATTTTAACCTTGCTTTCTCAAGGTCGTGTGTACAACAATGCAGGCACGGACGTAGGGCGGAAAGTTTTCTTTTTAGAATTTCCATGGACCCAATTTCAACCTTGCTTTCTCAAGGTCGTGTGTACAACAATGTAGGCACGGAGGTAGGACGGAATGTTTTCATTTTAGAATTGGGTCATTCCATTGACCCAATTTTCAACCTTGCTTTCTCAAGGTCGTGTGTAAAACAATGTAGGCACGGAAGTAGGACAGAAAGTTTTCCTTTTAGAATCGGGTCATTCCATTGACCCAATTTTCAACCTTGCTTTGTCAAGGGCGTATATTACCCATATAGGCACGGACGTCAAACAGAATAGTTTTCATTTTAGAATTGGGTCATTCCATTGACCCAATTTCAACCTTGCTTTCTCAAGGGCGTGTGTACACCCATATAGGCACGGACGTAGGACGGAAAAGTTTCCTTTTAGAATTGGGTCATTTCATTGACCCGATTTTCAACCTTCATTCTCAAGGGCGCGTGTACACCCATATAGGCACAGGTGTCAAACGTTAAGTTTTCATTTTAGAATTGGGTCATTCCATCGACCCAATTTCAATCTTGCTTTCTCAAGGTCGTGTGTACAACAATGTAGGCACGGACGTAGGACGGAAAGTTTTCCTTTTAGAATTGGGTCATTCCATTGACCCAATTTCAACCTTGCCTTCTAAAGGGCGTGTGTACACCCATATAGATACAGACGTGAAACGGAAAAGTATTTTAAGTATGTTATAGAACACTTACGAAGTTTTGCTAAAGAACAGTATCAAACCTGTCTTAAGTTGGCGGGTATAACCCGTTTGATAATGCAATCTTAACGTTGTCAACGGAACGGTTTTAAGTTATAATTCGGAGGGTATAAAAGCCAAAAGTTTTAACAGTATAACTAGAAAGTGTGCCAGAACATTATATACAATGCCATCGTTACTTTAAAACGTGTACTGGGCCGCCTCCTTGCGCGCTTCCCGCCCGAACACAGTCAACTGTCATCAGAATCAACACGACATTTCTTTTGCTTTGTCTTGCCAGTATTCTGCGTCACGCTGAGTGTGACCCGGAAACAGTGGAGTGTCGCCCTCAAACCACATGCCGCGAAACCCCCATATGGTGCGTTCTTGGTCCGGAGTGTAATACTTAAACCATAGGGAAAACCTTGGAAAATGGGTCATCTTTAACTCGAGCAATCTTGCTTCTTGGAGAAGTTTAGATACCCCGCTTTATTGCAGGGGCTTGAGGAACGTCTTGACATTACGAGGACACATTTATATGCATGATTTGGCCTTTTGTTCGAGGACTATTGAGTTTTTACGTGACCATGTCTTGTGCCTCAAATCGGCGCGTAACAAGCCCGGCGATCTGCGCCGTCCGCTTCGGGACGAGATTTAGCCCGGAAGACAGTCGTTTACCGGGCTCTATCCTACATAGCTTCGTGGGAGAAGTCTTTACGATTATTCTGAGGCCTTTCTAGAGGAATCCTACCCTGGTTTTCTGGAGTTACGGACTTGTTTCTGACGCCGGACACGTCTCGACCCCATTGTTGTCGAAAATAGTATGCCGTGCCGTGAGATGCACGGACATACGCGCGTTTTCTATCATTCTCGCGACAAAAACAGCTTTTACGCGGCTTGGCGATCAACGATGTTGAACTGGTGGTCGGGATAGATAGCATGGCTGGATGTGGTATGGGATTTTGGGGCTAATTGTTGAACATTCGTAAATATACTTGTCCGAAGGGAAGCTGGGTCTCAAAATCAAAATTATGATGATTCTGTATAATTTTGCCCAGACATCTGCTTATTTCACGTTCGATGTTGTATCTACAAAATATCGACATGTATGCAACGTTTTTCGGAAGTTATTGCTTAGTAAACTTTATTTGTTGATATGCTGTGAAGTTGGCGATAATATTTGTGTAACTCCGGGATGGACAACCCAACAAAGAAATTCATTCGTTACAGTTAACGTTAGATCGCTGTTTGAAGGCATTGAAGTTTTTCCTAATAAAAATGAACCTAACTTACTGAAATTTAGTTCTATTGTCATACTTATATCGGTGCAGTCAAGCTTTTTGTTGAAAATTATGCCGTGAAGTCGGAACATTATGTTACGTCGCTCTCCGATGTACATCCCTCGATCCAAGAAAGACAGTCCTTTTAATAATACTGTAACTTTAGATCAGAGTTTGTAGGCAATGGATTTATGAAGAAGAAAAATGAACGTAACTGAATGGAACCTAGTTCTTTTGTGGTAGTTGTTCACATATCCGTGCAATTCAGACCAGTACAGTTTATTACAAATGCTCAATCGGGAAATGCACGCTTGGCACAGCTTTGGGGATTCTCCATTAGTCGTGTCGTCATCCACTTAGCGCAGCCTGATTGGCGTAGCGGCCTCTTGTTTTCCCGCCACGGGACCAGCTGGGACCATCTGGGCTCCCCAGGGGGGCGGAGTAGGCTGTTGTCCATGATCCCCCCTCCGTACTGAGGCATGAAAACTGCAACTTTACCCTTCAATTTAGGGGTTAAATTGTGACAATGAAGGGAAAAACATTATAGATTATAAAAATAGGTCTTATAAAGCACCAGGTCTAATGGAAATAATTTATTATCAGCATATGCCTCAGCCTGGGTTTAGGAGTACCTTAACAGTTCTTATCAGTTGTTCTGAAATTAACAAATAGTTCTCTCCTTTTGTTAAAGGTTGATAAAATGTATGACATTAAGATGACCAGCCTGGCAAGCAAGCTACGTGACTTGGAGTCGTGGCTCGAGAGTCAACATGGCAAAGGGTATGGACAGGCTCTGAGAGAAGCCATTCTCAGCAAAGATTGCTTTATTGAGGCTGAAGTCCTGAAAAGTCTTGGAGACCTGAAACTTCAGAAAGCCATTCTCAGCAAAGATTCAGCAGAGTTTGACAAGGCTGCTGCCCTGTATGCTGCTGCCCTACTGCGCTGCACAGATCCAGACATGGGACAAACACTGGAACATCGTATCGGCTACATGGAGAAACTCTCCAGACAACTGCTGCAAGGGTACACTCCACAGTATCAGCCACGAGACTACTGGGGCAGCAATGTCTTAAGGGTGGCAAAAATTTGTGACAAAGTGGACAAAAGAGTTGGTGGTAAACCCTGGCAGTCTGTTGAGGAGATTTACACAGAAACATTAGTGACTGCAATTGGGAACAGTGACATGGTTTTGGAGCTTGAGGTTCTAAAATCATTTGGTGATCTCTACCTCAAGAAAGGCAAGAAAACTTCAGAGGTATCCCAGTTCTCCAAGGCAGCTGCCATGTACAACAAGGCCCTGACAAGATGTGGGGATCCTGAGACAAAACTGACTCTGGAACATCGCATCAGATACATGGAGAAGAGCAGGGAAGCTGCAACACGGGTGAGTAATTTTCCTTAATATCTTTGATGACATACTTAATTCTGGCCTGTCTTTGTATTCACTGCCAGTGTAGCATCCAATATTTTGTATCCCTGTCCAATTAAAAACAAGAATAACAAGAATTCGGAGACCACATATCTCCATGAAATATTTTGTTAATGCAAATGACTTACACATTTACATAATCTATGCTTGGTCATGAACACCTTTAACTAACTTACACATGTCGCAATATTGACAGTCCTATCATTTACCACTTAGATGAATTCTTGCGCTTATGCATTAATTATGCAAATTAGGAATTCATTAGCATAATTGGTATCGATCTGTTCATGGTCCACTTGTCATAAACTACATATTTTTCATGAATTTGAGTCTTATGAGGGAAAATGCTGCAAATATAGATTTTCTTCATTAGTTATTCAAATCATGTCCCAATTAGCATAATTTGCACTTCATTATGCACATCCCTATCTAACCTACCTGCATACTAAATATCATGGAAATCCATCGGTCCTTTATTCAATTATTCTCATAAGAAGATTTTCAAAATAGCGCCCCTGCAGTTCCAGATTAACCTGCTTGGGGGCCCAAACCTATGCCACTTTTTCAGTACATCACAAGTTATATGCCACCTACAAATCAAGACCATAGCACATCCAGGTCAAAAGATACAAAAACTGAAGCTCTGCTGCAGTACAAAGGTCACATACCAGGGGGCCCAAAATCGACCTTAAATTTTGGCCTTCCAACACTTGCCCACATGTCAAATATCATTCTAATCCATCAAGAAGTTCTTGAGTTATGCTGACTACAGTAGTCCGGAAACACAAACAGCCAGACGGACAGAAACACCCAAACCTATATCTCCATTTTTCATGGAGATAATAAAACATGCAGTTTTTTTTTAAATCTAAATGTCACGTTCGTTCTTGAACAATCATTTTATAGTGTTTTTAATGTCTTCATGATCAACCCTAGATGACAATGATAGTTATACTGAAGATATGAAGAACTAATATGTCATGATTTTTCAACCTGCAAATGTTGATTAGAAGTCAAGAGAAAGAAGACCACAGACGGGGCACCAGTCTGGAACTGACATCACCCAGGGACAGCATCTCCATCCAGACAGAACAAGGTCGGAAACGTTTGATAGCAGGTACATTTTGGATTTACATAACATATGCAAGCTTACTCAACAATTCAAAAATCTATTTGAAAATTTCATAACCAAGCTTTGTAAAAATACATGGAACAGGTTCAGGTCTGGACCTGACTATTGTAGAGGGATGGGCATGTATAATGTTTTGGCAGACCAAGTAGTCAGTCAGCAACAGTGTTTACATTGTTTTTGTCATGTTGGATTTGTTCTAAACATACACATGGCGAACCATTTTTTTGTGCTTCGTAAAACTTTGTTTCTCATTTGTATGACATTTGTGTGATTGCTTGGTACAGGTCGTATAAATGTGGCAGGAGATGTCGCTACGCAATAACACTCTATTCAGTGCAACAATTATTGGTGTTTATTTTCTAGTAATCGATCCAACAACCAGTCCACCGCTTTTTTCCGGACCGCTTTTATCGGACCTGTCCAGCAAGAAGTACTGGTTTTGTACCTGTAAACAGGTAGCCCGGACAATATAGCAGTTCTTAGGATGTACAGTAGCACAAGTTGCCTTGGATCATATCGATGTTGCCCTGATCTTGGAAAAGTATGGTTCACAACCTACATTGCAACAACCCACAAAAACCTAATGCTTTTCTTCCTCTTCCAGACAGTACACAGACCACCTTAAGGAAGGCGAATCCTCCCTTGCCAGAACAGACCTGGACTCAGCAGAGCAGCACTTTGCAGCTGCAATCAAGATAGTACATGTCAAAGGTAAGAAGGGAACTTTTGATTATGTAGGAATTTCCACATGAAAATGATAAAATTAGAATATGCAACAGTGTATGGTGATACATTTCACGCCTATTTCAAGGCCAGATGCTGTCTATAATGAAGTAATGTCGCTGCTTTCTTGGCCAAATTCAGCTAATGTAAATGGCAAATATCGAATTCTGTCCTGTCAGACCCCACAGCCCAGCAGTACCAGAGAGAGGTGGAGCCCTTGTGCAAGTTGGGGGATGTCTACAGTAAGCGAGGTCAGCAGACAGGAGACGGGGGAGACTTTGTCAAAGCAGCAGCACTCTACAATGCAGAAATAGCCAGGTCAGAGGATCAAGTCCTCAATGGTAACATAAAAGTAGCTATCGAAGAAGTTAACAAGTTGTTTCTCAAATGTACCTTACAAATTCATTGTAATGTGATCCAAGATAACACAGAAAAACACAAGACACAGCTGAAGGAGATGCGGGACCAGATCAAGCTGGAGATGGAAACCATTGACCAGCAGCTGGATCCCTATGTACATGATGAGGATGACCCATGTGTCAAAGAGATAGAGGCAAAACGAGCTCAGGCTGTCAGGCAGTTGTTTGAGAAAATCGCACAACAAAGGAAGGAGTTCATCAGCCTGCTTGTAGAAGAATGTATTGGGCTAATGGGTCCCCCTCCCTGTAAGTATGCCCTGATAGGTTTGGGTTCACAGGCCACAGGACTGGTAACTCCATACTCAGATCTGGAGTTTGCCATCTTGGTAGAAGAAGAAAGTGAAGAATGTCTTGTGTATTTCCGCAACCTCACCAACTATCTACACCTCAAGGTGGTCAACCTGGGAGAAACCATTCTCCCAGCACTGGGCATAAAATCTCTCAATGATTTCTACTCAGAGAATCCATTTGACAACTGGTACTATGACTCTGTTACACCTCGTGGGTTTGCATTTGATGGTTCCATGCCAAAGGCAAGCAAGACTCCTCTGGGCAGGCAGGGAACTTTGGACAAACCACCCAGTGAACTCATCTGCACCCCAGAAAACATGGTTTCAAAGCTACAAAAGGATGTCACATTGTACCTGAAGGAAAGTTATCACCTTTCCACTGTCTTGAGAAACTCTTGCCTGATAGCAGGGGACCAGGGTTTGATTGACACATACATGACCATCACAGTAAAAATACTGCAAGCTGATGGAGGTAAAATGGCTCAACAACTGGTACAGGAGACACTGAAGGAAGATATGATGAGCAACAGACGAGAGGAAACAATTACAGCAAAGCTGATTGATGTGAAGAAAGAAATCTATCGCTTCCCAGCTGTAGCAGTGGACTGCTTGGCACTGTCCTCGGGTATTGTCCCTACAACAGTTTGGGAAACAATAGACGAAATGAGAAACCAACAAGTGATCAGCCCCAACAATGCACATCACCTGACAGTGCTTACCAGCATCTCAGCAGAACTCAGACTCAGAACCTACATTGCAAATGGTGGACAGAAGGAAAATCTGTCAGTCATTGCCTCAATGGAAACAGTGCTGCATGGGAAGGAATCATCCCTACAGACCAAAAATGATCTAGAAACAAATGCACTGAGTCCAGTTTTCCATCTACCAAATGAAAAACAGCTTTTCAGGTACTATCACACAGCAATCCCTCTGAGGAGAGTATTGCCCAAATGTCGCGAGAAGAAAATAATTCTCCGGTCCTTCTCTGCTTTCTATGATAATTCTCCAGAAGTACAAGGAAGTATGTACTCTGAGATATGCAAATATAGGCTGGCTGTCAGCTACTATGACAAGGCTTTGAAGGAAGCTGAACATTCAAACACTGAAAAAATTGACTTATTCCAAAACCTTGGAGATGCTTGGTTCATGGTGGGAAATTACCATAAAGCAATCAGCTACGATGAACAGGCACTGCAGATGAAAAGGAGTATCTATGGTCAGTGTTCTCGCTTACGTCCTAAAATTGCCAAGTCACTCAGCGACCTGGGGTTAGACTGGGATAAGCTGGGGAATCACAAGAAGGCAATCAGCTACCATGAACAGGCACTGCAGATGGAGAAGAGTATCTATGGTCAGAGTACAGCACATCCTCTCATTGCCAACTCACTCAACAGCCTGGGGGGAGCCTGGAGTCACCTGGGTGATTATAGAAAAGCAATCAGCTACTATGAACAAGCACTGCAGATGTACAGGAGTATCCATGGTCAGAGTACAGCACATCCTCACATTGCCACCTCACTCAGAAACCTCGGGGCACTCTGTTGTGATCTGGGTGATTACACAAGAGGAATCAGATACCAGGAGCAGGCACTGCAGATGCTCAAGACTATCTATGGACACGGCACAGCACATCCTGAAATTGCTATCTCACTCAGCAACCTGAGGGGAGCCTGGGATTTCCTGGGTGATTACAGAAAAGCATTGAGCTACACTGAACAGGTACTGCAGATGTACAGAAGTATCTATGGTGGGGACACAGCACATCCTGACATTGCCACCTTTATCAACAACCTGGGGACAGCCTGGTGGAACCTGGGGGATTACAGAAAAGCAATCAGCTATTATGAACAGGCTCTGCAGATGCGCAGGATTATCTACGGTCAGAGTACAGAACATCATGGCATTGCGGAGTCACTCAGCAGCCTGGGGTCAGCCTGGTACAAACTGGGTGATTGCACAAAAGCCATCAGCTACCACAAACAGGCACTGAATATGCAAAGGAGTATTTATGGTCAGGATACAGCACATTCTCACATTGCCATCTCACTTAACCAGCTGGGAGAAGCCTGGCTTGGCCTGGGTGATTACAGGAAAGCAATCAGCTGCTATGAAGGGGCACTGCAGATGTTCAGGGATATCTTTGGTAAAGAACATTCTCTCATTGCCACCTCACTCAACAACCTGGGGTCAGCCAGTAGTCATTTGGGTGATTACGAAAATGCAAAAGGGTACTATGAACAGGCTCTGCAGATGCGCAGGAGAATCTATGGTCAGAGTACAGCACATCATCACATTGCCGAGTCACTCCACAACCTGGGGATGGCCTGGAACAAACTGGGTGATCACAGAAAGGCCACCAGTCTCCACCAAGAAGCCCTGGATATGGAGAGGCAGATTTATCACAAAGACAAAAGTCCCCCATCGATATAAAAAAAACCTCTAAATGTAATCTTGCGATTGAAATTAAGTCTATTGCAACATCTACCATGAGTGATAGCAGACTTCACCCCCTGCCAAAGTTGAAGACCTGCACACAGCTTCAAGGTCAATTGGGGTCACAATTTAAAGGATATGAAAATAAAAGGTTGCACAAAAAACCCTTTCCAATGATGACTTCTGCTGTCACTATGACAAAGGAGATGACTTAATACAACCAGCAGGTTAAAATCATTTTAGCCCAACATGAAAAAACACACGAAAGAGTGTCACGTTTCCAGAATGTCTAAGTCGGCCACAGACACAGGGGACTTAAGGCTCACCTGTGCAGCAAAGTTCTCCTCTGTAAGATTTTGTCAAACTCCTCAATAAATTTCTCCATCTGTGCATTCACCTCTGTGAAACTGCGGAAATAAATAAGAAGCATCAATTTTGTCTCAAGTCTCTATCTAGACAATGTTATACATTCCTGATGCAACGTACTGTTAACTTAACTTAACATTACATATTGTTCTAGAGCATTAGCATTAGCATGCGCACTAGATAGATTGTCTCCTGTCATTCATATAGTAGAGAAGTTCTTTCGAATTGTCAGATATCAGAAATACTTCAATTGCCATGTTGCCCTTCATCGTACTTGTTGTAATTGTATTGCAGTGACTCAGAACAACATGGCATCTAGAAGTTCTTAGTGGCATGTGTTTGCATAAGATGTTTCATTCCTTATCTTTGTTTAAGACCTAACATTGAGCCTTCTATACACATTTCTTGCAGCCAGCCTAGATTGTGTAGGAATGAAGTCACTGCGTTTATTGACAAAAGACAATCTTTAGTTGGAAATACTGAATTCAACGAATTTGAAGACATTATGGCCCATTGTATGGAAAGGGGAATAGAAAATAAATGATGTTTACATGTAACAATAAAGAATTCTTCACAATTGTTGATCATGTTCCTTCATTGTAAACATCAGTACTTTCTGCCTCTTCCCCACCAACAACACACGACTGGCTCTGCATTCTTGGAGCGGAGTCAAGGGGAGCATTAGCTACTGGAAGTTCTTATAGTTCCCCTCCAAATACAGCTTCCCCCTGAACTGACTCATGCACACACACATACTCACATGCACATTCACACACACACACACACACACACACACACACACACACACACACACAAACACACACAGACATACATGCACACATACACACACTCTCTCATTTACACACTCACACAGACACACACAAACACATACACATACACAGACACACTAAAACATAACATTCTGGCGACTAGAACACAGTTGAGTTGCTGCAATACAGTATCAGCTGATAGAGGGCGTGGTTGAGTGCCCGCAAAAGGCACAGCATTGAACACTGGCGGATGAAGTGACTACAGAAACAGTAAGGTGACCTTGATGTGACAAAGACATTTTATTGCAGCAACTTCTGGATTCTAAAATTCTTCTCTGAAACACAACATTCCACCGGGGCGTCTACAAGATAGTTTGCTGTTGAGTCTCACAAATAAGCACCCATACATACACATTGGCAACACTAGACTATATAACAAAGTGATCTTGAAGCTTCATGAACAAAATGTTGGGAAGTTTTACTGAAAACTTTCTTTTGTTACATTTCAAAATTGTCACTAGAGATGTAAAACCAATTCCACTCTACAAACAAAAAAAAGGACCATAAAATATCTTGCTCATAATTCAAACATAACTTAAACTTAAGCTATCGTTACACTACACTTCAGAATGAACCTCAAACTTGTACTTGTGGAGCCTTTAATGTTTTTGAAGCCTTGCTACAACATATATGGAAATATATGACATCATTTAAACCGCCAGTTATATCGGACAAAGTCTTCATTTGATACAGGACAGAATAGATGTAAGATAGGGCAAACAAGTTATCAAAAACCGTGTGTTAACTTTCCCCTCACACACTATCTTATGTTGATCTTCCAGTTCTGGAACATTTCTCTAAGAGCAAAGAGATTAAATTATTAGCCTAATTTGCAACTAGAGACTATTAGCCTAAATTGCAACTAGAGTTAAGTATTTGTGCTACATACACTTCAGGTTTGCTATGTTAGTTTAGCGATCACAGGGTCTTTTTATAAATATGAATTGGTATTGAATTTTTATTTTTATTTAGTTGAATGTGTGATAGTTGTGTGCCGATTTGATAAAAATAGAGAGAACTCTAGCGACCCCAAAAAACACCCCTCCCAAAAAATGGTATGGCGACCCTGTGACGTCACAATTCAAGATGGCGGCCACCACACATGCCAACCGATCCAACAAAGGTTTTGCTACGCAAACCTGTAATAACAATTGGTCAGGATATTCTACATTGTGCATTTAAGGATGAACACCCTATGATCTATTTACCAACAATTTTACAACTTCTTCTAAACAACCAACATTGGATTCAATAATTTCCACTGCTTTGCAGCCAATAGTTATTGCACATCTGCTGGAATTGTTGGGATGACTCGGGGCAAAAACTGTGCTCTCATTGGTTGAGATGGTTAGGCTGGGGATTGGCAGGTGATGTTGGTCCCCTCTGATTGGTAGAGATATGGTGATACAAGTTTCCTCTGATTGGTGGTAAAGAGTCAGAAGCAGATGTAAGTCCTCTGATTGGTGGAGATGTCAGGAGGTGATGAGAGTGACAGGGAAGACCATGAGGCCCCGTTTGAAGGCGGGGATGTCGGAGATGTTGGTCCTCTCCTCCTCCTCCTCCTCCTCCTGCTCCACAGGCAGCATCTCCAGCTGCAGATCCAACTCATCTGTCTGTACAGTGGAAAAAAAAAAGTTAATCTTCTCCTTCAAAATACAAAAACACTTATAAATGGAAGATACAGTAAAGCACACAGAGAAAAAAATGACTGGTGAAAAAACAAATAAAGTTAACCTTCTCCCTTCTGCCCAACCCACCCAATAACCAATTTAATACAACTTTGGTGCTGAAGGCTAAAAAAACAAGGTTGAACTTACAAAGTTAACATAACCTATAGTGCACACAGGATACAAAAATTCCTTGTGAATGTGCTGACTAGTGTGTGTGTCATGCTTGAAACAACCTGAAACATGTTGATCTGAGATGCAGAGAAACAGCAAACCCCGTTGGTGTCCGGACAATCTTCCTCCATCTCCTCTTCATCCTCCTCATCTTCTTCCTCACTATCATCTTCATCATCATCATCATCTGCTGAGTCACTGTCATCTTCAGCGTCCATGTCCTCCTCCTGACCTTCCCTGACCTTGGTCAGAGCCTCGTTGCCCCCCTCCCCCACAACCTGGGCAACAATAGAGATGCAATCAAACTCAAACAGCGGATTGTTGATTTGCTGTTCTGTTCTGCTCTACATTCATCGTTTGTACCATGTTTAGGTAGTCTGTTACTTTTCATGTTTAGAAAGCAGTACTACTAACAAAGATACAAACAACCTCTCAAAGTACTGAAGCTCCACACACCTGTATGCTGAGTTTGTGCCTGTCTGTAAAGGCGTGTTGTTGGTACTGACCTCTATGCTGAGTTTGTGCCTGTCTGTAAAGGCGTGTTGTTGGTACTGACCTCTATGCTGAGTTTGTGCCTGTCTGTGAAGGCGTGTTGTTGGTACTGACCTCTATGCTGAGTTTGTGCCTGTCTGTAAAGGCGTGTTGTTGGTACTGACCTGTATGCTGAGTTTGTGCCTGTCTGTAAAGGCGTGTTGTTGGTACTGACCTCTATGCTGAGTTTGTGCCTGTCTGTGAAGGCGTGTTGTTGGTACTGACCTCTATGCTGAGTTTGTGCCTGTCTGTAAAGGCGTGTTGTTGGTACTGACCTGTATGCTGAGTTTGTGCCTGTCTGTAAAGGCGTGTTGTTGGTACTGACCTGTATGCTGAGTTTGTGCCTGTCTGTAAAGGCGTGTTGTTGGTACTGACCTGTATGCTGAGTTTGTGCCTGTCTGTAAAGGCGTGTTGTTGGTACTGACCTGTATGCTGAGTTTGTGCCTGTCTGTAAAGGCGTGTTGTTGGTACTGACCTGTATGCTGAGTTTGTGCCTGTCTGTAAAGGCGTGTTGTTGGTACTGACCTGTATGCTGAGTTTGTGCCTGTCTGTAAAGGCGTGTTGTTGGTACTGACCTGTATGCTGAGTTTGTGCCTGTCTGTAAAGGCGTGTTGTTGGTACTGACCTGTATGCTGAGTTTGTGCCTGTCTGTAAAGGCGTGTTGTTGGTACTGACCTGTATGCTGAGTTTGTGCCTGTCTGTAAAGGCGTGTTGTTGGTACTGACCTGTATGCTGAGTTTGTGCCTGTCTGTAAAGGCGTGTTGTTGGTACTGGCCTGTATGCTGAGTTTGTGCCTGTCTGCGAAGGCGTGTTGTTGGTACTGACCTGTATGCTGAGTTTGTGCCTGTCTGCGAAGGCGTGTTGTTGGTACTGACCTGTATGCTGAGTTTGTGCCTGTCTGTGAAGGCGTGTTGTTGGTACTGACCTGTATGCTGAGTTTGTGCCTGTCTGCGAAGGCGTGTTGTTGGTACTGACCTGTATGCTGAGTTTGTGCCTGTCTGCGAAGGCGTGTTGTTGGTACTGACCTGTATGCTGAGTTTGTGCCTGTCTGTGAAGGCGTGTTGTTGGTACTGACCTGTATGCTGAGTTTGTGCCTGTCTGTGAAGGCGTGTTGTTGGTACTGACCTGTATGCTGAGTTTGTGCCTGTCTGTAAAGGCGTGTTGTTGGTACTGACCTGTATGCTGAGTTTGTGCGTGTCTGCGAAGGCGTGTTGTTGGTACTGACCTGTATGCTGAGTTTGTGCCTGTCTGCGAAGGCGTGTTGTTGGTACTGACCTGTATGCTGAGTTTGTGCCTGTCTGGGAAGGCGTGTTGTTGGTACTGACCTGTATGCTGAGTTTGTGCCTGTCTGCGAAGGCGTGTTGTTGGTACTGACCTGAATGCTGAGTTTGTGCCTGTCTGTAAAGGCGTGTTGTTGGTACTGACCTGTATGCTGAGTTTGTGCCTGTCTGGGAAGGCGTGTTGTTGGTACTGACCTGTATGCTGAGTTTGTGCCTGTCTGTAAAGGCGTGTTGTTGGTACTGACCTGTATGCTGAGTTTGTGCCTGTCTGTAAAGGCGTGTTGTTGGTACTGACCTGTATGCTGAGTTTGTGCCTGTCTGCGAAGGAGTGTTGTTGGTACCAGTCCTGCAGCTGACCCAGAGTGATGTCATGTAGAGCAGAAATCTGCGGAGACAGGAAAAAAATCATGACTTTTTACCTGCCTCCTGGAAAAAATGACTTGTACAAGAAATCTTGTTGAAGAAAGTCAGCAAAACTTGTAATGATTTGTGTTCAACTAGCAGATACCAAAACAAAATGAATCCTATGAACCACACAAACTGATTTGTCATACAGGGATTTTGCACACAAACGTGGTTCAAACACATTCTATTCTTTACAGACACGCGCGATGACATTGTTTGCGAGCAAACTCGCTCCTATGAAGAAAATGGTTTGTGTGTTCAACTTTGTTTATCATACAATTACTCCTGTACAAAGTATGTATAAGTCCCACCTCACCGGTCGAACAGGTACGTCTGATCCACGATCTTCTCCCAGTTCCAAACAACAAACAAACAAACAAACAAACAAACAAACAAACAAACAAACAAACATCAGGCCCACCTCCCTCTCCAGCCGGTCGAACAGGTACGTCTGATCCACGATCTTCTCCCAGTTCCAAACAACAAACAAACAAACAAACAAACAAACAAACAAACAAACAAACAAACAAACAAACATCAGGCCCACCTCTCTCTCCAGCCTGTCGAACAGGTACGTCTGATCCACAATCTTCTCCCAGTTCCACACAAACAAACAAACAAACAAACAAACAAACATCAGTCCCACCTCCCTCTCCAGCCGGTTGAACAGGTACGTCTGATCCACAATCTTCTCCCAGTTCCACACAAACAAACAAACAAACAAACAAACAAACATCAGTCCCACCTCCCTCTCCAGCCGGTCGAACAGGTACGTCTGATCCACAATCTTCTCCCAGTTCCACACAAACAAACAAACAAACAAACAAACAAACATCAGTCCCACCTCCCTCTCCAGCCGGTCGAACAGGTACGTCTGATCCACAATCTTCTCCCAGTTCCACACAAACAAACAAACAAACAAACAAACAAACATCAGTCCCACCTCCCTCTCCAGCCGGTTGAACAGGTACGTCTGATCCACAATCTTCTCCCAGTTCCGATCGACCTCCTCCCCAAGGTGCAGGTCAGCACACAGCTTCAGAGTCACCAGGGCCGTGACCTACATGAACACACAGAGTAGAGTTGTTACCTACAGAACACATAGAACAGTCAGAGATGGCAGACTTCACCCCCTCACCAGGGCTGTGACCTGTAACATACAGAACAGGGCAGTCAGAGATGGCAGACTTCACCCCCTTATGGCACGGTCACATTTCCTAACCAGGGCCCGGCCGGGCTGTTTGAGAAAACAAAGCATAGAAGACGCATATTAAGGATATACATAACGTATGGTAAGGAATAATTTTTCAAAAGTTTTGTGTGTTTTATTGTCTTTATATCATAGTTTTTGTTCCCAAAGACTGCCCGGCCGGGCCCCGGGATGGAAATGTGACCCTAGCATTACCAGGGCCGTTACCTGTAGTTATAAAGGACATGGCAGTCAGAGATGGCAGACTTCACCCCTCCTGGGATGGAGGTCTGCACAAAGATTTAAACTTGTCAGAAAACTTGATACTTTTAATAAAAGTCTGTGTTACACGAAGTAAGATTATTATAGCAGTAGCATCCCTACCATCTGTGTAATGTACAATAGCCCAACATGAATATGAAGCAGGAAGTGCTCCAAGAAGCTTACACTAAGGAAACCCAACATCTTTCCACACGGTCTCGGGATTGAGCACACACGTTTGTATCCTACTAACCCCATCATCGAATACAAGGTCTAATGCCAACGCTATGTCTCTGACTGAGTCACTGACCTTGGAAGTGGATACAAACAGTAAACAGTAAGGTACTCACTTATGGAGGTCAAATATCAAATAAGATTTTATAATTACATGTAGAATGTGGCTGGGAAACGTTGTACATGACAGCTATCGAGCGATTGTTCAGACTTTCAATTTCAAATCATTCCTACTAAAAGCTTCCAAGTTCTATTCAGTCCTTGAATGTAACACTGATCCAGAGTTCAAATATTGAACAAATGAGTTGTTATGGGGTTTTATGATGTGTCACATGAGGATTGTTAGTACCTGTAAGTATGAGATGTTGTTGTGTGCTATGTTAAATTATGCTGTCAATGATTTCTGAGTGAATGACAGTGACAGTGTGTTACGCCAGGAAAAGTAGCTGGCCCATTTACATGCGACAGTAAAAGGAGTTGATCAACCAATAAACCAATTAATAAGTAACTAAGTCTATAAACACAGACCGTCTACAGCGCATGATCAATGACGCAGGAAAAGTCCCGTCTATTAAAATCCGAGGGGAAAACCAGACATTTTAACGACACACCCAGGCAAATCCCTACCAGAGAGAGGTTCACAACTGTGAAGTCTCAGACATCCAGGTGAGATTTATTCATTCACTGCTCAAACTTCACTTGTAGGTTCTAGACTATCAGGACTTGTGAACAAAGGCACCAACATTCCTACAATGTAGGTAAACACATAACTTGTGTGTACCACTCTCTTGTAAAGTCTCTTGTAAAGAATATCAGAACTCATATGTCACTCAACTGATTAATGACAGACACTGACATAACAGAGCTTAGGGCACATCATGAATATGGTTGGGCTTTTTTACACCTCGTAGAATAGGATATCTGATATTTACATGCACTTTGGACTGTGTGCTACCATGTAGGGACAGAAATTCACCAGAGAGCATACTGTGTTTTCTTAACGATAAGTCAAAAATAAAATGTAAGTCACTTAGCAGTTCAATTCAGTTTAAAGGTACGTTTATGTGTTCCACTCTCTTGCATTGTGAGTAGCTGGTTGTGAGTTGTGATAAATAGATACACATTGTAGTAATAACCATCATAATCAATGTCTTACACAATCATGCATGGTTTCTGTCATGAATGGGGGACTATATTGAGTGACATCAGAGCTGAGTTCTGATGTTCACATCTGTATGTAACACACAGTACAAGAGAGTGGCACACATTGTTCTGCAGAAAAGGATATTTGAATTTATATGAACTTTGGACTCTACGTTTCTGTGCTACCAAGTTAAGACAGCAATGCACCAGCAACCATACTGTAATCTCTCTTTCCCATGCTATATTTTCTGTGACTTATGAGTGATATTTGACCTATTAGCCTCCTTGATTAAACAATACAACATTAGAGACTATTCATTTAGATTCCAGTGAGGACAGTGTTCTTGGGGATTCATTTTCCCAATTACTTGGACAGACTGTCATGTATAACTTTAAATATATTAGTTGGCCTGAAATTAACAAACTGTTATCTCCTTTGTTAAAGGTTGATATAGGAATGTCAAACAGAAAAATGTCTAAAATCAACATGACCAGCCTGGCAAACAAGCTACGTGACTTGGAGTTGGGCCTCAGGAGTCAACATGAACAAGAAGTTGGTTATGGACGGGCTCTGAGAGAAGCCATTCTTAGCAAGGATTGCTTTTTAGAGGTAGAAGTCCTGAAAAGTCTTGGAGACCTGCATCTTCAGAAAGCGAAGCTCAGTAAAGATTCGGCAGAGTTTGACAAGGCTGCTGGCCTGTATGCTGCTGCCCTGCTGCGCTGCATAGATCCAGACATGGGACAAACACTGGAACATCGTATCGGCTACATGGAGAAACTCTCCAGACAACTGCTGCAGGGGTACACTCCACACTTCCGGTGGTTGTCGTCAGACTACTGGGGTACTGCTGACAGCAATGTCTTAAGGGTGGCAGAAATTTGTGACAGATTAGATAGAAGCATCAGAAATTCATTTGAACAGACTTACACAGAAGCACTAGTGACTTCAATAGAAAACAGTGACATGTTCTTGGAACTTGAGGTTCTAAAGTCACTTGGGGATCTCTACCTTGAGAAAGGCAAGAAAACCTGTGATGCATCCCAGTTCCCCAAGGCAGCTGCCATGTACAACAAGGCCCTAAGAAGATGTGGGGATCCTGAGACAAAACTGACTCTGGGACATCGCATCGGGTACATGGACAAGATTAGGGAAGCTGTAAGGAGGGTGAGTAATATCTCTGGATGTCATAGCTAATTCTGGCATGTTTTTCCGGCCATCTTTATCATAGCCTTCTGTATCTAGTAACCCTAGCTAGTTTTGAAAGATAAATAAAAAAGATATATCCAAGTTTTTAATTGGACTCCCTATCCATGGAGCTATCAACTTGAGATCATGATTATCATAGCAGCAAGTAAGTGCCCTTTTCGAAGAAGAAGCACAAACATGACAAATACTGATTATCATCATGCAGCACCTGTCATCCAAAAAGTCGAGACCAAGAGGAAGAAGACCACACCATACTGGGAACGTCACAGGAACTGACATCATTCAGGACCAGTATCTTCATCCAGATGGAACAAGGTGGGAAAATGTCTTTGCAAGTCCAACTCAGTCTGACTCAAGTTTGTTGATGTTTGAATGTCCAAACATTACTAAAATCAGATAACAGCCAGGATCCCTCCAGATGGCTGCCATAATTTTCATTGTTTTTCAGGAAAGCAACAGAACCAGGAATGACCAGTGTTGCAGCCAGAATTGCTGAAGACAAAGTCAGGTGAGTGATAAGTACAATTAACACATTATGCAACTGTCTTCTTGACGCTTTATCCCAAGGAAGTGAAGAAAAAATGTTGTTTGTGGCACTGTGTGTGTGTATTTTTGTACAGGTATCTGCATTTAGCCAGTATAATCACCCTTTGCAAACATGGAAGCATCTAGTTATATTAAACTGAACAACCTGTCACGCCTAATCTTTTCACATCTAGCTGCAATCTAGTGATGAGGATGACCCTACTGTACTTGGTGGCAATGATTTCTACTCCATATAGGCCTGGGGAAACACACATTTTTGAATACAGCAATGTGTCCCTTCTGCTTCACATAACTTTTGTAAGCTTACCGGTGCTAAATAATTCAAAACTCCATTTGAAATTTGCATGTAAACTTCATGGAACAACAATTTGTATGCATAGGATTGTTTGTCCAACAGGTTAGCTCCATAAATTCATAAATTGTACTTACTGTTCCCACAGACAAAATAACAGCACTGAGGATGTATAGGAGGGGGTGAAGTCTGTCATCTCAAGTTGCCTTGGATTACACAATTGTTCTCCTGATCTTGGAAAAGTAAAGTTTATAACCTAGTACGCTCTTGTTACAATAAACTATTAGTAAAGGCGTTTTCCCATTTCCAGTCAGTACAGAGACCACCTTAAGGAAGGTGACTCCTCCCTTGCCAGATCAGACCTGGACTCAGCAGAGCAGCACTTTGCAGCTGCACTCAAGACGGTACATATGAGAGGTAAGAAGGAAACTTGCAAAGGGTAAACATGTGTTATGTTTGAAACTTTTTGGTAAGGACATGTTTAATTCACATATTGTGAAGCTGCCATTTCAGACACGGATGTTAGTCAGTAGTGCATTCAAAATGATATAAGAAAAATTCAATATTAAGTAAAACATTGCATAAATATTATCCAACTTCGGTGGTGTCAAGTCTAGTATAGTTTGCATACTACATCATATCATAGCATTAGCACAGGGTTCTGGTAACCAGGATTTTTTAACAGCATTATATAAGGGGTCAGATACAGAAGGCCAACTTGGCACCGGCATAGCCAAAATGAAGGTCACAGGTAGGAAGTCTGTTGGGGTCCTGCTCTAGAAATTTAGAACCCTTTGATGAGAAGCTATTTCTGGCATTTCTTTCCTTCAGTAACTGCCACCCATACAGGAAATCTACTTTGAAGTTAGAGTATAAAAAATCATGCATGTAAAATCAAATTACATGTGATACTACAATTAACTGTAAACTAAAAGATTCTGATCGGAATCAAATTTTTTTAACCTTGGCCACATGGCTGCTGGCTCATGTTCAGAACAAGGTGGTGAACTGATGGTTGTCCGCAGATCCCACAGCCCAGCAGTACCAGAGAGAGGTGGAGCCCCTGTGCAAGTTGGGGGATGTCTACAGTAAGCGAGGTCAGCAGACAGGAGACGGGGAAGACTTTGTCAAAGCAGCAGCACTCTACAATGCAGCAATAGCCAGGTCAGAGGATCAAGGCATCAATGCTAACATGGAAACAGCTGTCACAGAAGTAGAGAAGTTATTTCTCAAATATATTTCAGATATTCATCCTAATGTAAGCCAAAATGATTCAGATAAGCACAAGAAACAGCTGAAGGAGATGCGGGACCAGATCAAGCTGGAGATGGAAACCATTGACCAGCAGCTGGATCCTTATGTACATGATGAAGACGACCCATGTGTCATAGAGATAGAGGCAAAACGAGCTCAGGCTGTCAGGCTGTTGTTTGAGAAAATTGCACAACAAAGGAAGGAGTTCATCAGCCAGCTTGTAGAAGAGTGTATTGGGTTAATGGGTCCCCCTCCCTGTAAGTATGCCCTATTAGGTTTGGGTTCACAGGCCACAGGACTGGTAACTCCATACTCAGACCTGGAGTTTGCCATCCTGGTAGAAGAAGAAAGTGAAGAATGTCTTGTATATTTCCGCAACCTCACCAACTATCTACACCTCAAGGTGGTCAACCTTAGAGAAACGATTCTCCCAGCACTGGGCATAAAATCTCTCAATGACTTTTACTCCAAGAACCCTCTTGACAGCTGGTACTATGACTCTGTTACACCTCGTGGGTTTGCATTTGATGGTTCCATGCCAAAGGCAAGCAAGACTCCACTGGGCAGGCAGGGTAATTTGGACAAACCACCCAGTGAACTCATCTGCACCCCAGAAAACATGGTTTTAAAACTACAAAAGGATGTAACGTTGTACCTGAAGGAAGGATATCACCTTGCCACTATCCTGAGAAACCCATGCCTGATAACAGGGGACCAGAATTTGATTGACACATACATGGGTGTCACAGGGAAGATACTGAAAGCTGATGGGGGTAAAATGGCTCAACAACTGGCACAGGAGACACTGAAAGAGAACATGAAAAACTACAGTAATAAGGAAACAATTACAGCACCACTGATGGATGTAAAGAAAGAAATCTATCGCTTCCCAGCTGTAGCAGTGGACTGCTTGGCACTGTCTTCATGTATCGTACCTGTAACAGTTTGGGAGACAATAGAAGAAATGGAAAACCGACAAGTGATCAGCCCCAACAATGCACACCACCTGACAGTGCTTACCAGCATCTCAGCAGAACTCAGGCTCAGAACCTACATTGCAAATGGTGGTCAGAAGGAGAACCTGTCAGCTTTGGCCTCAATGGAAACAACACTGCATGGACAGGAATCCTCACTCCAAACCAAAGATGAAGTACAAACAAATACACTGAAACCAGTTTTTCATCTGCCAAATGAAAAGCAACTTTTTAGGTACTATTATACAGCAGTGGCACTTAAGAGTATTCTGTCCAAATGGTCTGAAAAGAAAAAAGTTCTGAACTCATTCTCTGATTTCTATGATAATTCTTCAACAGTACAAGGAGTAATGTACTCTGAGATTTGCAAATATAAGTTGGCTATCAGCTGCTATGAGGAGGCCTTGGTGGAAGCTGAACAGTCAGACACAGAGAAAGCAAAATTGATTGACAAACTTGGAGATACTTGGCTCATGGTGGGAGATAACAGAAAAGGAATTAGCTACCATGAAAGGGGACTGCAGGTTCGAAGGAGTATCTATGCAAAGAGTACAGCACATCCTGATATTGCAACCTCACTCAACAACCTGGGGTGGGCCTGGAATAAGCTGGGTGAGTACAGAAAAGCAATCCACTACCATGAACAGGCACTGCAGATACAAAGGAGTATCTATGGTCAGAGTACAGCACATCCTGACATTGCCAAGTCACTCAACAACCTGGGGGTGGCCTGGATCCATCTGGGTGATTACAGAAAAGCAATCCGCTACCAGGAACAGGCACTGCAGATGCAGAGAAGTATCTATGGTCAGGGTACAGCACATCTTGCCATTGCCACCTCACTTAGCAACCTGGGGGGAGCCTGGGATGACTTGGGTGATTACAGAACAGCAATCCGCTACCAGGAACAGGCACTGCAGATTCGAAGGAGTATCTATGGTCAGACTACAGCACATCCTGACATTGCAACCTCACTCAACAACCTGGGGTTAGCCTGGAAAAACCTGGGTGATTACAGAAAAGCAATCGACTACCATGAACAGGCACTGCAGATGGAGAGGAGTATCTTTGGTCGGGGCACAGCACATCCTGATATTGCCCGCTCACTCAACATCCTTGGAACAATCTGGAGTGAACTGGGTGATTACAGAAAAGCAATCAGCTACCATGAACAGGCACTGCAGATGTACAGGAGTATCTATGGTCAGACTACAGAACATCCTGAAATTGCCAACTCACTCAACCACCTGGGGGTAGCCTGGAATAACCTGGGTGATTACAGAAAAGCAATCAGCTACCATGAACAGGCACTGCAGATGGAGAGGAGTATCTTTGGTCGGGGCACAGCACATCCTGATATTGCCCGCTCACTCAACATCCTTGGAACAATCTGGAGTGAACTGGGTGATCACAGAAAAGCAATCAGCTACAGTGAACAGGCACTGCAGATGAAGAGGAGTATCTATGGTCAGACTACAGCACATCCTCACATTGCCACCTCATTCAACAACCTGGGGTTTGCCTGGAATAACCTGGGTGACTACAGAAAAGCAATCAGCTACTATAAACAGGCACTGAAGATGCAAAGGAGTATCTATGGTCAGAGTACAGCACATCCTGACATTGCCACGTCATTCAGCAACCTGGGGTCTGCCTGCTACATGCTGGGTGATTACAGAAAAGCAGTCAGTGACCATGAACAGGCACTAGAGATGAGGAGGAGTATTCATGGTCAGGATACAGCACATCCTGACATTGCCAAATCACTTAACAACCTGGGGATGGCCTGGGATGGCCTGGGTGATTTCAGCACAGCCATCAGTCTCTGCCAAGAAGCCCTGGCTATGGCAAGGAAGGTTTATCCCCAAGACAAAAGTCACCCATTGATAAAAATCTATGAATCTAATCTTGCTATAATGGTTATGAAATTAATTCTAGAGTTTGTTGTCCACAAACCGAGGTGCAGGCCAGGTCTAGACACAGCTTCAGGGTCACCTGGACTCACAAAGTAAAGGACATGGAATTAAAGGTTACACAAAAAGTGTGTTTATCAAATTAAAATCGAATCCTTCCCACAGGAGGTCACAGCACAGCGCATCCTAATGTGGCCATACAAGCAGAAGATTACAAATCATATCCCCATTTTAGCCCAACATAATGAAGCCTTAAGCTTTATTACTGTCTAAGCCAGCCACTCAATCATACAGGAAACTTAAAAAATCACCTGTGCAGCAAAGTTCTCCTCTGTCATGTTCTTCAAGATTTTGTCAAACTCCTCAAGAAATTTCTCCATCTTGGCATCAGCCTCTGTGACACTGCAGAAATAGATATTAAGAATTAGGATCAAGAGGTTGTCTCAAGTCACAGAATTGATGTTACAACTATCAAGTTGAACATGTTGTAATGTAACAGTTACAGAAAGCTATATAATGAAGTGTGGAAGTGTTTATTTAAGATGTTTTATTCCTTATTGGTGTTCAAGAGCCTTTTACACAGATTTCTTGCTGCCAGTCAAGATCATTCTGGTTTTGGAATGAAGTTTGATTGATTAAAAGTTTATTAATCTTACATGAAGTTAAATCTAGATGTACCCCTATACATGTATGTTGGAATGAAGTTCAGTTGACACTCACATGGAGTCTGTGCCATTTATTAACCTGTCTGGAGGTGGTTTTAGGTCATAATTCTGTTATACTTGACTGTAGAACTAGCCTGAGTGTCATCCTAGTTAGTTCCAAGGCATATGGAGCTCTGACAAGAGGGACAAATCAGCGTTTGCCCACAATCTAACTGAATGCAATTTTTCCAAACGGTTTGAATGTCAGCGATTTCAGACTGTTGGTGAACACGGAGTATGGAAGCCATGGAACTAACTAGGTTTGACACTCAGGCTACTGTTACAGTTACTGTTAGTACGGTAGTACATTATAGCCTGACCCGAAGTTAGTAGCCTGAGTCTGGACTGTTTCCAGATGTGATATTAGCTAGTATAATTATCATGCGACTGTAGTACATTTAGCCTTACCTGAAGTTAGTAGCCTGAGTCTGGACAGTGACAGAGAAGCCCAGGATCCCTGCCGTGTCTCGACAGGTGGGGAAAACTGCATAGCTGATAGGAATAGAAACTAAAGAATCAACATGTTGGCAATAAAAGCTATCTGTGTCTACACTACATCTACAAATGTTGCTATCATTTTCTTCCAATCTGTTATTCAATCCATTTCCATGCTCACATAACATTGTTATTATCAAGGCTTGTTTCATTTTTGGCAAATGTTACTATACGTTACACTGACTCTCAAGGCAGCGCAGCTGATATTGTTGAGTCAACAGATAGGAACAGACAAATACAAACTTAGGCAATGGCAATTTACACATCAATACTTTAGATACAATGCTACTAGCTATCATTAAAGGTTATCAAGGTTTTAAACAGACTTTGAAGTACGACTGTTTTTAGCAATTCTCCAAGAACTGTTTTGTGGTTACAACATCAGGAAAACAAATCCAAATTTACCCTAGTTGTTCCTGAGTTCTGAGGTAGTCAAAACACGGTTCCTCCATCAGCATCTGGGGAATAAACGAAAAGATCAGAAAAAAATCAGAGCACAATGACAGGAGCACAAGGCAAGGTGAATGTGATCCAAGAACATACGGTCATTACTTGGGTAAAAAAAAATACTGTAACAGTTACACAATGTAAGTTAGTACCGGCTGTTGTTAAGATACATTGTATACCCTAGTATAAGGACTGCCCACTCCCACAGCAATACTAATTGTCTGACTATATATAATTCTGTACTGTTCAGCAGGTGTAACTTAACCACAGCAGTGGGCGGTTATCATAGGAACTCTTGTCACACCAAGGCTCTAACATATTCAACTTCAAGCATTGTCAAAGCTCTATCATCATGTGACTACAATATCTGGACCACTCAACATCAGCAGCATACTGTTTTTTTTGTAATAGCAAAGTACTGAATGATAATGTACACTTTGTAATGTCTGACAACAGCAGCAATAGACTCACCACCATCAGCTCCATAAGCATCAGTCTGCGGATGTCTCCTGGCCGAGACTGTGGGAACAACACAACAGCAGGTCAGCATAGGCTATGCTGTTTTATCATAGGTCACACAACATAAGTATAATGCCATCCTGCTAGCACCCTGTCCTAAAATAACTGGAGAATGGAGAACTGCAGAAGAAGTGTTCTGAGAAATGGTGGGATCCAGCCTCGTTAGATTTAGTCTGCCCCAATGGGGTCAATAAGTGACCATTAGACATGGATTCCTGGTGAGGAGCAAGAGCCAAATGCGAGTCACAAAACATGTAATGCAGTGGATCCAAATGGTGTCACAATTGGGGATTTGAGTCAAGTTATTTCTAAGAAGTTCTTCAGACTTGCCCTTACTTCTCTGAAGATGTAGAACCTGGGAAAGATTTTATCACAGAGAGAGAGAGCAAAATGGTCTCACCTGGTAGTAGTTAGTGATGAGTTAGTTACCTGGCTAGTTATTGATATATTGAGTTATAGTTACCTGATAGTAGTTAGTAATGACGGAGTTAGCGTCGCTCCTGTGGAAGGACTTGAAGCGGCAGACGTGGTCGCCCCGCGGAACCTGCATCACCCTCAGGCCTCGCAGCAGGGTCTGGGGCACGGGGGCGCAGGATAACTTACTGTGGGGTAGAAAAACAGGCATCAATCACAGAGAAACTATCAGGGTCTGGTGCAGGGGGGCACAGGACAGCTTACTGGGGGGCAGAAAAACATGCATAAATCACAGAGAAACTATCAGGGTCTGGTGCAGGGGGGCACAGGACAGCTTACTGGGGGGCAGAAAAACATGCATAAATCACAGAGAAACTATCAGGGTCTGGTGCAGGGGGGCACAGGACAGCTTACTGGGGGGCAGAAAAACATGCATAAATCACAGAGAAACTATCAGGGTCTGGTGCAGGGGGGCACAGGACAGCTTACTGGGGGCAGAAAAACATGCATAAATCACAGAGAAACTATCAGGGTCTGGTGCAGGGGGGCACAGGACAGCTTACTGGGGGGCAGAAAAACATGCATAAATCACAGAGAAACTATCAGGGTCTGGTGCAGGGGGGCACAGGACAGCTTACTGGGGGGCAGAAAAACATGCATAAATCACAGAGAAACTATCAGGGTCTGGTGCAGGGGGGCACAGGACAGCTTACTGGGGGGCAGAAAAACATGCATAAATCACAGAGAAACTATCAGGGTCTGGTGCAGGGGGGCACAGGACAGCTTACTGGGGGGCAGAAAAACATGCATAAATCACAGAGAAACTATCAGGGTCTGGTGCAGGGGGGCACAGGACAGCTTACTGGGGGGCAGAAAAACATGCATAAATCACAGAGAAACTATCAGGGTCTGGTGCAGGGGGGCACAGGACAGCTTACTGGGGGGCAGAAAAACATGCATAAATCACAGAGAAACTATCAGGGTCTGGTGCAGGGGGGCACAGGACAGCTTACTGGGGGGCAGAAAAACATGCATAAATCACAGAGAAACTATCAGGGTCTGGTGCAGGGGGGCACAGGACAGCTTACTGGGGGGCAGAAAAACATGCATAAATCACAGAGAAACTATCAGGGTCTGGTGCAGGGGGGCACAGGACAGCTTACTGGGGGGCAGAAAAACATGCATAAATCACAGAGAAACTATCAGGGTCTGGTGCAGGGGGGCACAGGACAGCTTACTGGGGGGCAGAAAAACATGCATAAATCACAGAGAAACTATCAGGGTCTGGTGAAGGGGCACAGGACAGCTTACTGGGGGGCAGAAAAACATGCATAAATCACAGAGAAACTATCAGGGTCTGGTGCAGGGGGGCACAGGACAGCTTACTGGGGGGCAGAAAAACATGCATAAATCACAGAGAAACTATCAGGGTCTGGTGCAGGGGGGCACAGGACAGCTTGCTGAGGGGTAGAAAATGACACACTTTAACACGGACAAACCATCAGGGAAATAGGGCTGCAGAATAGCTTACTGGGTTAAAACATTAAACCTATACATAAGCACTCAGTGGGTACGGGGACGCAGCTCAGCTCACTGTGAGGCAGAAAAACATGCATCAATCACAGACAAACTATCAGGGTCTGGGGGTTGGGCCACAGGACAGCTTATTGAGGGGCAAGAAATATATAAAGGTATAGACAAGATGTAACAGAAAGACACTAGGAATATGGAACCTGAAAAGTATCCTTTGCATGACAGAAATTATAAATGCTGTATCATATGTACATGTAGAAAAGTATGACCATGTACATCAACTGAACTCACCGTACAAGATATTCCTCAAACTTCAGAGACTCCTGCAAAGAAAAAAAAAGAAGAGTTTTTGTTGGAATTACATCAACAGATATGGAGACATGGATCGACAATCACTCATCATAAAAGACACACACAGTGTACATATGCAGACATTGGTACTTTCTGTCTCCTTACCCCTTTCCTCCCGACCCCCAACACATATACACTCACATGCACGCACGCACGCAGCAATACACTTACTAGCTTTGTCATCAGAAGGTGGTAGTGGGGAGGGGAGGTTATTACAATGAAGCTATAGTAGGATTTTAAGTCCCACCTTGTGTGTGTAGTTGCCCTGCACCAGCAATCCACATACAGCTTCCTCCTGAACACACACACACCGACGCACACGCACAGACTCACACACACAGAAACACACACACACAGACGCACACAGAAACACACACACACATGCACACGCACACACAGAAACACACACACAGAAACACACACACACAGACGCACACAGAAACACACACACACACGCACACACGCACACACAGAAACACACACACAGAAACACACACACACAGACGCACACAGAAACACACACACACACGCACACACGCACACACAGAAACACACACACAGAAACACACACACACAGACGCACACAGAAACACACACACACACGCACACACGCACACACAGAAACACACACACAGAAACACACACACACACGCACACACAGAAACACACACACAGAAACACACACACACCTGACATGTGTAGTTGCCCTGCACCAGCCCCTCCACATACAGCTTCCTCCTGAACTGATCAACAAACTGCAGTACGTCCTCCCTCTCCAGGGGGCGCATCGCCTGCCGCTTGTCCAGCGTCGTCCACTTGGTTTTCTCCAGGATGGACAAACGCACGTCTCTGCAGAAACAACAAAATGTAAAGACTTCATGTCTTCTAAACTGGGGGGAAAGGACACTAAAAACATAAAACATGCATTACCTCCTTCATTTACCATAGTTACTCATCACATCCCCATTTCTTTGAATTTGAAAAGGCAAGAACACATCATCTTTCATCTAAAGTACACCCAGTAACTAAGGTAACCATCTGAGGAGTAACACGTTGATGAAGGTAAGATATATTTTTGGCTCATCTGAAACGTGTACCTGACGAGCTGCATGGGTTTGATGACGTGGTTGTAGTAAGAACGTCTCAGCTGCGTCTTCACGGCCTGGAACATTTCCTCAGACACGCTGAAGTCTGCCATGTAGTCAACTATCGTCTCAAACAGCAGCTAAGAGGGAGGGGGTGTATGCAACATGTGAGGCGCTGGGTCATCCATGTTCTGGCATACTCCAATTTAACCTTCATCCCCTTTAGTTATATATTAGAAACATTGAATACAAAACTCTTTTTGCTTTGTTTTGGTACTAGATGAAAACATCAATCAGCTACAAAAAGACAATTCTATTCCTCTTCAACAATACCAAAGGAATTATTCCATTTCTTACAGACACCAGGACCAAGGGAAAACTGTTGACTTACAGGCAGCTTCTCGTTAAAGCCGCTAAGTTTGATGACCATCCCGGAGTCTTCAGCAACAAACTTGTACCTGGGAATAACAACAAACATTGGTTGATATACATCATCACAGGCAGAATTCTATACAATAGAAACATCACTCAAAAAAGTGCAATAAGGCACAGGGTAGTGGTGTGAATGCCATTCAGCTTCAGGGACTTAAAAGTTAGAGTGAATGTGTTGTTCAACAGTCCCAAACTTGGAAGCAGTGTTAGTGTGAATGTAATTCAGCACCAAGGAGAGGGTGTATGTAGCTGAGTAAGTCTGAATTTAGTGACCAGTACAAAACACACATCAGCATATGTGTGGATCAGACCTACACTAGTTGTGTCCCAGCAGGTTCACTGTGTATGTGTGAGTGCCATTCAGCACCAGGGACAGGGAGTGTGTATGTAGTGTAAGTATGCAGGTACATCAGACTTACGAGAGTTGAGCGACGTCAGCGTCGTACGCGACGGCCGTCAGGTTCTGGGCCAGCAGGTTCAGGAACAGGTCCAGCAGAACAACACTGGGGCATGGAGGGAAACATGACTTGTGGATAATAATCATCAGCAAACATGTGACTCCCAAACAGCTTTGGGGACATGTTTGACACATTTTCTGTTATATCTACACAATGGTTGACATTCATCTAAGAATATGCGTAATTTGTAACTGTTACAATGGTTGCAGTGCATTATCCTGGTTGAGTACCTCTCTTTCTTGACTTATATGAAATTTCATCCTCATGAGGACCGCAAATCCTAAGTACAAGTGTGAGAGTAGAACCAGCCCCACCTTTGTGGTGTTCTTCCTATGAGGGGGGACTTGAGGTAGAAATGTACATAAGCTGGGAAAATGACAGAAAACTCAGTTTAGTAAATCAAGTTCAAAATATCTGAATTTTAAAGCAAAACAATTATAAATTATTTTAAAATGTCTGATACAATTCAGTCATCAATTGATCAATTAACATCATTGAGATTTCAATAACCATAAACATGTACAGGATTTTAGAGAAGAACTTGTCATCAGTCAATGGTATGTACCTTTTGGTTGGTGGAACTTTGTGTCCGGCCTGTACCATAACCTGCTCTGGGGGGTGTCCAGGATCTTCTTTGGGTACTGCAGGAAGGAGGGGGGGGGGGCAGTCAGGTAAATAAATCTCTGTCTGGTAACTGTATCTCAAATCTATCAGTGAATATATCAATTGGGTATGCTAGGATATCATCAAATAAAGAAGAACGCAAAATGTGCAAAATACTCATCAACTTCCAAAAGTCATTAAAAAAGTCTCAAGCCTAGAAGTGTCATCTAAGATGTGAAGAGCAGAAGACATTAAAGACATACCTTGGAGTCTTTAAGATCATGTTCCTTAAGTGAAAAGTCCTTTGCTGTCAGAGACAAAAGACAATACTTCAGTGCACTTGAAGGTGCTTCAGTTATTGATACATTGATACACCGTTTTGATTGTAATACAAACAATTGCCTTAAGTTATAAAATTTGCCAACCAGTAAATATTTGGGCATCAGCAAATGTCCAGTATCAAATTCGAAGCACAACATTTTTAATGTAAAGCACAGATAAAGATTTCAGTATTGAACTGAGTTCCCTGACCTATGAACCTGTTCTCAGCAGGCAGGTGGAGCTCTGGGTTCTCTGGGAGATCTGAAACAGGAGGCAAAAAATAAGCGGCAAAAAAACAAGACTCAGACTCTATGTTAACAAGTTTTTGTGATGACTCAAATCAGTGAAGTTCCATGATGGATTTCTAAGTCATGTTAAACTTGGCTTAATATAGTAATGACTGAAAGGACATACCTTTCCATGCTTCTTTCCAGTCACTGGGAATGTCTGCAAGAGAACAGGAGAAAATAATATTGAGAAAATGTTTACTGTTTACTGTATCATGGAATAACTATCTCAATTTCAAGGCTGAGGTAATTCAATCTTATTTTCTCTGAGCTTAGAGGAAAGCTTGAATTGAGAGGTATCAGACCAGTGTTCTAGACTCACCTGAGACACAGTATGGGGTATCAAACCAGCGTTCCCTGAGCTCACATTCCCCTTTGAACTGTGGGGACACCAGCAGCAGGCTGGCCCGGTCAGGGGTCAGCAGGTTCTGCACCTCTGCTAGCACCTGGAGGGGACATACAGCAAGGAAAGAATCTGAATTACATGTCAAAGCTGTACACCACCTCATATGTGTCACACCTTTACCTGTAACACATCCTCATTAGGTGACATACATGTACTCTTGTTTCAGTACAGGTTAGTTTGAAACAAACAAAAAGTTAACTTGAATTCCTTGTTACTTGGCTGGAATTTCTTGTTACTAAGATTGTAACACTATGAGGTGGTGTACACCTCAAAGTTCTATCTGATGGAACTTTGAGGTGTATAACTTACCTGTTCATCGTACTGAAACATGAGAATGTCCCCGGTGAGGTAGTGTTGCGGCGGGTACATCTGCATGTTCTCACACACGTTCTCAACATAGTCGATAGGGTCCGTCTGGGGAGGGAAACATGATCAGTGTACATGACATGTATCATGAGGATGTAACATGAATAAGACAGCAAAATGAGAGTAGAAGCTAGTAAGTTCACATACTGACCTCGTCCTTGAACCTGAAGTCCTTGTCCTCGATAGTCTGAATCTCCTCATAAACTCTCCGACAGGGCCCCAGTCTCTGTAACATGGAGATGTACTGGAACACTATGGTGATCACCTGTAAGAAAACAGAAAGAAAACCAACTTTTTCTTACATCTGCATGCAACAGGTCCCACGTTTAAATTAGCATTGCCCATTTATCATTCTTCATGTTGCAGGAAATTTTCACTCCCAGGAAACCTTTCTACCACTTGTTGTAACAAAAAGAACAGAAAACTACATTGTACCCTCAGGCTGGTTCAAACTTAACTTAATACAGATAACATATATTAGATTTATCAATGGTTCAACGTTTTTTATTAGGTAAGGATCTTGCGGGTTAAACAGCCAAATTTTGTCCCCGACTTTAGACTTTGATACAGATACAAAGACAGAGAGTTTACATGGAAACAGAACTGTCACAATAATTGATAGTTGGGAGACCAAAGATCATTAAAACTTATCAGCACACGAGACAGAAAAACAACTTGTCCCTTAGATAGTAATCAGCCTTCACCTCCTTGGCATGAGCGAGCCCGTCGTCTGTAAGAACGACAACGACGTTGAGGACGGCGTTGGTGCTGTTGTGCTCGAACCCCAGCTCGTTGTTTCCTGCGTACAGGCCTAGCGCCCACATTCTGGAAACAAACAAACAAACAAACAAACAACATAAGCAAACAGTAATATTACACCTGAACCCCAGCTCGTTGTTACCTGCATACAGCCCCAGAGCCCACATTCTGAAACACAGGACAGTCAGTTACAACGTGTTCACAAAATTCTCAGTTAGCTGTAGATGTTGTATGATGTACAGTTTGACACGTGTCAATCATAACAAAAGAAAGAAAATGAAAATGATCTTAGTGTAAAAGTGATTGTCTACTTTAGAAACAACATTCAATGTGTGCTGAGTGCCAGTTTATGATAATTCTCTCTATGTCTATAATGATAGACATATATAATAAATATAGCTGCATTGTGTCATCACTTCAAAGTTATTCACTGGTCAAGGAATGAAATCCTTACTTCTTCTTGAGCAGGTTGAAGATGCTGCCTGTCCCCTCGTGCCCTAGCAGCCAGCCCAAGTAGTGCAGCGGCTTCACTCTGGGGGGAGAAATAAGGGCGTGATTGACAGCTTTTTTCTAGAGTAACCTTTTATGGAGACTGCTGTGAAGAAAGCTGCCGAAGCTGCTCTTCAGTGACTGTCACTACAATTAACATACAGGTGGCAGGCCCCTACTTATAGCATTATAATCACAAGCACAAAATCCTACCCTTCAGCAAAACAGGCCAAAAGACTCAGTACTTTGTGACTCACCTGTAGTGCTTAGAGTAACCTTTTATAGAAACTCCTGTGAAGCAACCTGCTCTAAGCATTTCTAGACTCACCACCATGCACTCTAGATCTTAGCATCAAAATGGTAGACCCCTACTTAAAATGATCAAGCACAGGAGTCCTGTTCTATGTACAGCTATCATCTCTACTGTTAAGAACACAGATGTCAGATGTGTGTACTAGATGAATAGCACAACTTCAGGACAAAACACTGAGTAGTACAACATGACCCCTGACCTGTAGTGCCTCATCTGGCAGGGCAGAGACCAGGTGATCTCCAGCTGGTTCACTGACTTCACGGGCACCACTAAAGGGGGACAGGAACAGATGAATTTCCCTTAGCCTGGGTGCCATCCTATTTCTACCGGGGGCTCGCATACACTCGCTACCCTTAAGAAAGACAGGGTAGCGAGTGTAGAAGCCCCGGTAGTAATAAGATGGCACCCAGGCTAAATTTTCCTTACTTATCTACATGTACTAATAAGGATGGAGTATTGATATATCTGCATCCGGCTCTTCTTGACACAGAGAAAGTGAAAAAGACACATAAACATAGTTTACTTCACTGTTAACTTGCCATACTTTACTGTAAAATTCTCTACTAACATGGATGGATTCATATAACATCTGCATCTGTCTACTTATAAAGCACACAAAGTTGTGTGAAGTAAACATAATATAGCTGCAGCTGGCTTAATTACTCTGTCAAGGTTTGGTTGAACAAGCACACAAATCAATGAATGCAACAACTGGTCAGCTTCTTTGCTTTTATATGTTATTTACTCATTTCACAAGTAGGAGTCTGAACAAGTCTACAGAAGAGAGCTGTACTTACTTTTGTACAGTTTGTAGAATTTGGGAGTGTCAAAGGTGTCCTGCAACATAAGAGGTTTGCATCATGATTCTAACATATTATTGCTTTCTGAGTCATACAGTATTACTTTTTTGTTTAAAAATTGTCAAATGAACAAACAACCTCATTTAGCAAGACTGGAAAACACCAATGTTTGACCGTCTAACACTTAAAAGTTCAGTGTTGTTTAGGACACCATTCATTGGAATACAAGACAAAACTTTGTACTCTTATTACCTTGTAGTCATCAAAGTTTGGAGCAGGGCACCCACTGGAAAAAAAGGCAAACATCAAACTTTATTGAACACTGGTTTACCTGGCTTGTTATCATGGAAAACGATAGCAAGAAATCCCAGGCACACATAAAAATGAAAGAATACAGTGTTGCTAAGAGAATTGCATAAAACAAACATCAAATCACTCTCAGTTGGCCATTGAAGTTTTCTGAAGCAAATGAAGGAACTCTAGCATACTTGTTTGGTACTGCAGAGAAGACATCTCTGACCCATTCTTCTAGTGTGTCCAGGGACTCTGTAGTGAAAAACATGGACTTACAAATACAGAACCAGTTTTGTCATCAGCTAAGGTTATCGTATTAATGTAGACCAAGTCAGTAGGACACAGTCACACATAATCATGAATGCAAAGAAAAGTTCCCTTTCTTTGATTAATTCCGTACAAACAAAAGTCATGTATGTGATACATAGCATTATCAAGCAGTAGTAGTAGTAGTAGTATCCAGTACTTTGATTACTCTGCTGTCGGGGTCCCTGACAGTGTCAGGAATAACTTCCGAAGTAATTCATGATCATCAGAATTGATAGACTATCAGAGAGAGCTTGACAAATTGGTCCTTGCTACATCTAAGGAATTACAAAGTAGTCAACAGTTAACCGTGTTTGAGGCAAAGATGAGATGAAAACCTAGTCTTGATAATACCCACCTGCAGACTGCACGGCCAGAGTCATGTACTGAGCGGAGTAGAACCTCCGTCTGAACTCGCCCAGCCGCTGGTGAACGTCGACGCCCTGCTCTTCTGGCTGCTGCTTCAGGGACGCCAGGTTTCCTACATAACAGTTGGGCAGAAACAAAATATGTCAATAATCATTAGGTCAAAGGTAAGAGTGATCTTTCATGCTGTACTAACTGTACTTATTATGTTGTTCTGACCGCAGAACTCAGTACACGGAGTATAGAATCAGAACACAAGAGACAGGAGGCAGGAATTTCTTCTGCTGTTTGTCAGCTTACGGATGTGCCTTATGTGGCGGAGACTGTGATTCAAATACAGGACTGTTAAACCGTAGCTGTAAGGCTGAATCAGATGTAAATTACTATGAAGATGGTTGAAATTATTCTCCTAACATTGTGTTTGCCCCCTGCTTTACTGGCCCCATATGAACCTGACCCCTACTGACCCCACATGAACTTGTCCATGGGATGCCCGACCTTGACCATGGTGGAGAACAGCTGCTGCTTCCTGAAGCTGTCCACGGGCAGGTTCATCTGGAACTCTGGGGGGAACAAAGGGACATTAACATACCCATAGTCTGTGTTACATTATTGAACTTTGAACCTTGAACTTTACATTATTATTATATCAACATTCACCCACTTTTTCATTTAATATCCATCCAGCTCTATATCCGTATTAAAATGGGTCTCATCACTAACGAGAAGACATCTTTGTGGTCCACAGTTCCCTGTATCAGGAAAGTCTTGAGAGATCAGAAAAAAAAATACTTCCTTCACAATACAACAGATTAATACTATTCTCTTTGTGCATGCTGGATGGACTCTAAAACAACCCAAATTACCAGGTGCAAGCTGTGTTGTAAACAGTTACAAGATAACCTTACATTTGCTTCACAACATTTCAGTACTAGGCAAAGCTAGACAAGTACAAGGGTGATTCCTCTCCCCTTAAACAAACAAACAAACAAACAAAGTCTGCATCTCACCGCTGTCGACAGCCTTGACCTCCCTCTCCAGACTGTCGACCTTCAGCAGAGGGGAGATGAAGAACTGAGCCCATCTGCAGGGAAACACAGGGTCTGATTGAAATCTCAGTCAAACAGAACGTTACTGTAACTTAGTGACTGTTGATCTTCAGTATGTAGGATTTCAAGTTTAGACAAACTGACTATCCAAACTGCCATGAATGATAACTTCAGTCAGCAGGCAAGGCGAGAACAGCACCGCTCACCTGTCTAGAGCCTCCTTAAAGAACTTCCTCTGAATCTCAAACTGGAAAACTGTCTGCAAACAAACATGACAGTTAGGTAATACTATATAAAATGACACTAAGGTTTACATCATACAACAGAATAGTACAATCTTTTGACACAACAAAAGTACATTTACTTTTGGAAGGTCTTCTAAAACTATACAATCATACAAACAAGTGGATACAAATGAACCAACCTAGTACGTGAAAGTAATTTATCAACATGTTGTTTTTAATGTATCATTTACACTACTTGTTCCAAGGTTTGAACATTCTGTGATCTCGTTAACCTAGGAAGGGATATCCTCTCCTAGAATGTAAATTGAATTTCATCTAAATGAAGAAAATTTAAATCAGCTCTTGAATAAGACAGTGGATTACCAATCAGTTTTTTGTATCAATAACAAATCCTAAGATCCAATAGCCTTACTCTAAAACAGCCATAAGATCACTGTGACAACTCTCTCACCCTCTCGCAGTCGGTGGAGGCGTTGTCGCTGCCGCCGTGTTTCTTGATGAAGACGTCGAAGGCGTTCTCGTCCGGGTACTTCTCACTGCCCATGAACACCACTGAAACACAGGTGTGAGACCTTTAGGCCCATAAACACCACTGAAACACAGGTGTGAGACATTTACTGCCCATAAACACCACTGAAACACAGGTGTGAGACTCTCACTGCCCATAAACACCACTGAAAAACACAGGTGTGAGACATTTAGGCCCATAATCACCACTGAAACACAGGTGTGAGACCTTTACTGCCCATTAACACCTGGCTGCAAGTCTTTTGTAATCTGCAAGCAGATGTAAGGATCCTGCTCTGTCTTTGTATTTTACGCCTGTTTTTTAAAAACATTGTTGCCCTTTGAATTTCTTCTTTGTAATGGTTTGTGGCAGAGGTGAGCTGGTATAGGAAAAGTACAATTATTACCAAAAAATGAAAAACAAAACCAGGCCTGAAACATTGAGAATGAGCAGATCCTTACATCTGCTTGGAGAATAGTCTTTTTGCTCAACGCTGCAATAGTTGAAAGTTCAATGTATGAACAAACACTCAGCATCATGTGAGTGTATACATAATGATTTTGGCAGGGGAAACAGGTGAGCTTGAAGTTAAACATTAAGTTAAATCTAATATTTCCCAGCAATCTTTTCACCAACAAGTACTCACTCATTGAACAGTCGGGCCAAGTTCCACACTCAAAACATTAACAGGAAAAAGGTTGGTTTTTACAATAAAGACAGAGCTTGACTTACTAGTAGATATCAACAACATAATTGGCTATACTCTTGAATGATATGTGTTACCTTCAATCATTTACATTCAACTTAGCTTCTGATTAACAATAGCTTAGTGAAATAATTGAATATTGCAAGCCTTAAGGTCAAAGTCCTCTTCACCACTTTGGTCAGTTATGGCCGACCATTTTGTTGTCCGATTTATTGGCTTTGTCAGAGTTTTATACTGAGTGTCATGATGGGTCTGTTGAGATTTCATGAATGTGGCCAAATGTTGGCCTTATTATCTCAAGAAGAGTCGTTCACCCCAACATGTTTCTTTCTACATTTTCAGACACCTGAAAACCTTGTTGGGCTGAGTAACCAACCATGGCTCAACTCCCTGCCCTCACCCTGCTTTACCACAAGATTTCTGACCACCTCTCAGATGCAGATGTCAGAGATCTGCGAGCTCTGCTGGTCCCTAAAACTTTGGGAATAGCCAGAGTGCAACATGCAACACCACACGAGATGTTCAACATGTTAGAGGCTGACAACAAGATCGGCACTGGTAACCTGGGGTTACTTGTGCAGGTTTTGAAAACTTTGGGGAAAGGAAGATTGGCAGAGAAGGCTGAACAACTTGAACAACAGCAGAAAGGTGAAGGAGGGAAAAGTGAAGGTGTGAAAAAAGACATCACAGAGCACAGCTTCAAATGTCAAGAGGAACGGCAGAAAATGGTCACAAAGACAGACACGGTTCAGTCTAAGGGCAGGAAAGATGAGATGATTCGTGAAACAGAAGAAATGGAGAAAAAGCTGCAGCAGCTCCCATCAAAGAAGGCAGGAAACAGGACTTTGGGAGGTTGTGAGTCGTTCCAACCCTCCAGTCAGTCCCAGGTTTTATCAGCTTCCTTACTGGAGTCCGCTGGGATGACCATTAGTGTAGAGGTGCCAGCAGTAGAGAGTCTGCCCTGCTCTGTCACAGTCACAGCTGATACTGTAGATGGGACTGTTATACCACAGATAGAGTTGACCTCCCCCCAGGGCAAAACCACTCTGTTAGTAATACACACAATAGCACACACAATACATGCAGATAGTGCTGGTCTCCCACCAAGACCCCACACTAGTCCCCCACTAGCTGCAGGGAAGGGACAAACCAGCAGAGTTAGGAGGGTCTGGGGTGCAGAGTGGAGACCTCAGACTTCAGGGAAACACACACTGGGGGTCTGTATGGGGGGTAAGAAGGACCTGGGTTCTCTCACTGTAGATGTGGGCAGTAACAACCCTGTACTGAGGTTTGGGCAGAAGGGCAGCCAGCAGGGGCAGTTTGACTGGCCTAGGGATGTAGCAGTCAGGGGGGACAGGCTGTATGTGGCTGATACTGGTAACAGCCGTGTTCAGGTGTTTGATCTCAGTAGCAAGTTTTTTCCGTTATTTTCATTTGCAACAACAACAGTAACTGTTGCAGTTCAGACTGATGGTACCATAGTGGTGGAATCTGGGAAGGAAGTGAAGAAATTTTCCCCATCAGGAGAACTGCTGCACAAATTCCCTCTGGGTGAATATTGCACAATCCCCTGGGGCCTGGCAGTACAGAGGGATGGGAGGGTTGTTGTAGCTGATATCGGCAAACACAGCATCTTCCTGTTTGAGGCAGATGGGACACTGGTGAAACAGGTGGGAGGGAAGGGACAGGGGGAGGGGCAGTTTAACCTGCCATGTTTTGTCTGTGTGGATAAAGAAGACAACATCATTGTGGCTGATAATGGCAACTGCCGTGTTCAGGTGTTTGACAAGAATCTGAACTTCAAACACAAGTTTGGTCAGTTGGGCGAACAGCCACAGGGCATGTGGGCTCCTCATGGGGTGTCAGCTGACAGCAGGGGGAACATAGTTCTGGCAAACCTTTGGGGTGAGAAGCTTCAGGTTTTCCGCCCAGATGGCACCTGGGTGGCCACTATCAGCAGTGATGGGGACAAACTGAACTGGCCCCACGGGGTGGCTGTGACAGAGAATGGACATGTGTTTGTAGCTGATCCTCATGACAACTGCATCAGGAAGTACAGGTACATGTAACAGATTGAAACGTCTACTAAGGATACAGGAATATGGTCAGTAAGGAGAACGTTGGTACAGGTCTAGACCTGGTCTCAGTAGATGTCATTTTCCTGTAAGTGCTACTGTTACAGTAACAGGTACTTTTTGTTCTGAATCTCTGCAAAATGAGACTTTTGTGATAAGATATATTAGAGGTCCAGATATGATCTTCCTTGATGTTCATAATATCATTCAATGTGAACTTTTTGTCAATTCTACAATTTTCCTACCATTCCTTTAAACATGTTTAAGATTGGATCAGGTCATCTACACAACTTTTGTAGCTTACTTTGTTGTGACATTATTTGATTGAATCAAAGTTTAATACTTTGAATCCTGCCTTAAGAAACACGCAGTAAAAGAAACTGAATTGTAACTAACATGAGTTGGTGCTAATAGATGGCTTGATTTGACTATTAGTAAATATTACCAACACAAAGAGGTGACCAAAAATCAATTAAAACTATGAATGTGTCTTTACTCTACCAATGATAACTTAACTAACATCATTTCCATTATGTCATTAGATAGTCACAGTAACCTTCATGTATTAGATATACTGCTTGCAGGCTTGTATAAAACAAAGTCATCATATTAAGGACAGTGTTGGAAAGACTCTTATCAAGGACACTAATATACCATTAGCCAGCTATCCAGTGTTGCATTTCTTGTTTGAATATTGAACCACTTAAACCATTTGTTTAAGATTTTGTAGGATTCATTTTCCATATTGTACTCTATCTGTTGTTTTACATGTACTGCCTACAAGAGATACAATAGTAATAATACTCTCCCTTGTACATGTATGTCTTGTTGCAACCTGTGCATTCTGAAGAGCAACAGAGCCATTAAGTAAGTGTGCATAAAGTATTTTGTTGTGATGTCAATTATATATCATCAAATGTGTTATTGCCATTCCAATGTTGAGCTTGTCCACCGGCAATCCAAGGAGGTTAAATATACAATCACAGCCATTAGAGTCCTGGAGGATTCCACAAAAACTCTCCTGTTTAATGCTGATCATGAAGAATTACAACAAAACTGTGTAATGTACATAGGAAGACTTCAGAGACATCTTGTTACTAATGTCATTGGTTTTTGTTAGCTTATAGCTGACCAATACCTTTCTGATTAAAGATTAAAGCTTTAAAAATCTCAAAGCCTGATTTCTCAATGCAACAAGGACATTTAATCAAGTGTCCCTGAATGCACTCATTGCTATCAACACATCTTACAGTTTTGTTTAACCTCTAGTTTCTACAATAAACCCAGTGATCACAGTTTTACTTGAATTTGAGTCTGTGCATCTTGTCGTATTAAGTAAAGCTAATCAATGACTAATTTTTAACATGGTATATTTTGTACATAGGTGCAAGGTGAAGCCATACACAATGGTGGTGAAGCTACAAATCCAAGTAACCAGAGTGAGTGAAGTAAAGAGCTGTCCATGGTAATTACGCTTTGAACATACAACAGCCTCATTACTCAGAGATGGGTCCCTACTGCTGTAATAATACAACATGGCGAATTGGTATATTGAGGCCCCTGACATGGGTTTGACTATTTACAGGTCCTGGAATACAGTCTGGAATACACATAAAGAAGGGTGAAATCTACGAAAATGCTTTGACGAGTAAACATCGCAGATTGCTGCATTGTGGTGCTGGGCTATGATTGCCCAGCATGTTCTAGACAGTGATTTATTGTTCCCAGGGCCATATAATAATTGTACTGGCCCTATATAGGCAGTATATGGACGCTACACCAAAAAAGTTCAGAAGCGCTCTCCAAAAAAGCTCTCAAAGAAAATATTGTATGTTGACCAAATGTTAAATGGGGTAACAAATAAAAGGAGGCGACAAATTTGCAACAAAAATGTCATTACAGTCATGTATGGTACTTATATTATATACACTGTTTTATTCGGATAATATGTTTGATCAATATCAGTAGAATGTTATAAACACAACGTAATAATGCTATAACAATGCAGCATGTTATTGGTGCACCCTGATCTTGGAATAGCCCCAAATTTGCATATTGTTCCTCTAACAGTAAAATATCCCCAACGCCACACCCATCCCACACGCCCCAGACATGTGATGGAGATAGAGAGGAGTGCGGAAAAAGCTGCATCACAGCCCAGGGCGCGAGGGAATGCCTCCAAAGAGCTTTACGAAAGGGTGGGTGGGTGGGAAACAGATGTCTCCTAATATTTTCTTCCTCTCCCCTTCTTTTTCCAACTTCTTCCCTATGAGCCCCCTCTTATTACTCCTTCTTCCCACCAGCCTTTTCCCCCAATACAAACTTCGCGCTCACTATAATTCTTCCCTTCCCCCTTATATACCCATCTAATTTGCATATCCTGCTCATTTGCATACCCGCCCTGATTGGCTAAACTGATAATGAGTGCAATTCATCACCTGGCGCGCGCGGGACAGGTGTGCCATTGTGAATAGTTCTAACAATGTGCAGGTAATGGCACAGGTGACTTTCTGTCAACAGCTACAGCTACCTTTGGCAAACATCACTGTTCAGTATTTGCAGTCATAATATAATTAGGACAGTCTGCCCTGGGAAAAATGTAAACAGACCCAAACAAAGCACCAATCACGTACATGCAGGGTGCAACCATTCTATCCTGGGTGTGGAAACTACAATTCTTGTGATGCTGATAGATTTAGTCCTGGAACATTTAATGAAATATTTGCACACTCAGTTACAGTTACTAACAGTAGAACTTGCACCACAAAACTAGCTGGTAAAGTTAGATGTGTGACTGTGTACAGGTCACTCTCGTTAGGGATTTGGCTCTGGTTAAATACTTCACATTTCTGGGCACACTTGAACCGTTACAAGTTCACACCCAGCTAGGAAACTGGTGGCCCAAGTTCCGTGTCGCAACATTAACAGGTGAGATTTCTACAGACTGTATTTGTTCCTTGTACCCATAAAACCAGTCTATGTGGGCTTTAGCGAATTGAGAATTGTACCAGGTATCTAATATAGGGTTAATGATCCTTTCCTTCAGTCTATACGGTGTTATAAGGCATGGTCGTTCCTATAATCACGGTTTTACTCTGAACCGTTTTACTCTGAACCTGGTCTACAACTGTTCAGAATAAAACATTTCCCCGGAATTGTCATCATGAACGCAAAAGAACCGGTTCACATTGATTTTTATGACGTCGGACATCTGGGTACGCAGGAGAGAGTGAAAGTTTTTAGCTGCTGGATCGGATTTTTGGCAGCGTTTATGAATCGTAACATCTTGCTATGGCCCCCATGTCGGGTTCTAACAAATATCTATTTGGGGATCAGGAGGTCCACAGGAAACTTGATGGCATTCATCAGAACCAGGAAGTGTACAAAGAAATTGCCAAGGGCCCGAAGGAACACGGCTTCAACAGGACATCAGTTCAGTGCCGATTGAAGTACAACTCTTGGTCTTGGCGCTACAGTGATAGAATGCTATGTTTACATCGCATGCTTGTAGCACCGCATGATCCCAGCCCTAAAAGTGTATGTTTTGTGGGATTTGTCTCGACTTAAGCTAACATTATTAGGGAAACTACAAGCACGCGGTATAAACATATTTAGCATTTTATCACTGTAGCGCGTGTTCAACATCCCGGCAGGAACTGTGGAAAAGTAGCAGAAACTCACAATTCTACTGGCCGATATCGAGTCCAAGTGTCCACAACAATATCATCTACTTGTGCCATGCAAATACATCAATGGATTTCACCGAGGAGGAGAACATCTTGCCGTCGAAGACGACTAAAGGCTGGTTTCTATTGGGGACCCCATTGTTTACTTTTCCCGCGCTCGAACCAAGTGCGCTCGTGCTAGATTCAAAATGGCACCGGTATTTGGAAAGAGGTCTATTATGTATAAGCACTTTTCACTTATTAATGCTTTTATATCGAAAGTATTATATTTACTGTCAAAATGGGAAAAGTGGAATTCTAATCTTAAAGTGAAGGGTGTTTTATGCATACTTACAGCACAGTAACTGATACAGTTACATCTGTATGTTGACTTGCCCTACTCCATATATGAAGTGGCTGCCAACACTAAATTGACCACAACACTAGCTCTGGCATGTGACTGTGTACATGTCACTCAGTCAGGGAAGCAGACTGCTTAATATCATTGGCTGTGGAAACGGGTCAAGTTAATATTAACTCAGGTTTCCCAGCATTCTTTAAGATACCTGCTTAGTATGTTTATAGACCAGCATATCCAAGGTTCACTGCCAACTTTAACAGGCGGGTTTTTCTACCAGAGTCTAAAGACTTGTAAAAACTACTTATGGGGCAAATAAAGCAGGTGGATCATTCCTGTACTGTACCTGTACATTAATTTGTGTGAACCTTTAAGTTAGTGACTGTCACATATTTTGATTAAAATGGATTTTGTGAAGCCCCTTAAAAATGAAAACTGTAAAGTCACTTTGTGCACAGTGAGGATGGCCAATTTGTTGTTTTTCAACTCACTGCCCTTACCAACTGTTGAGCTTTCATGATTAAGGAAAATTTAAGGTTTTGATATTTTAACTTCTGTTTGGTGGTCTGTGGTGTTGAGAAGTTAATTTTTGCTACCTTGTAAATGCCTAAGAATTAGTAAGATCCGAGTACTTGTAGCCATTCATTTCAGGAGAAGCCATTCAAGTCCAAATGATTTTTTGTATGCATTTTCAGAAACCTGAAAAGCTTGCTAGGTCCAGGCAGCAGCCATGGCCCAACTTTCCCCTCTAACCAAGCTCTACCAGAAAATTTCTGACAACCTGTCCGATGAAGATGTCAAAAGTCTACGAACCCTACTTGTCCCTGACATTTTTGGAGTGGCAAAAGTACAACGTGCGTCGGCCCTTGAAATTTTCAAAATGCTGCAGGCAGACAATAAGATTGGCAAGGGAAATCTGGGGTTACTCGTAGACATCTTAAAAAGTTTGGGGAAGGGAAGATTGGCCGAGGAAGCAGAGCAACTTGAACAAGAGCAGAGGGCAGAAGGTATGTCTGAATGATTGATATGACTTTATGAGTAAAGCCCATTGCACATACCCGGGTCGCAAGTTACATGCATGACAGTTTATAGCCATTTTACGTCACACACTGGAACCAAGATTCCCATGACCCCAAAATTGTAGGTTGCAAGTAAGAGGGGTTTAAAATTTATTGTGCAGGGGCTTATGATTGTCCTGGATAAAAAGCATGGATTTTTCTACACACTAACTGCATTGTTTATTTCTAAAACATTCGACTGTGAAGTCAGAATTGTAACGGGGGGTGCCCAACCATCGGACGTTTTTTTACGCGCTGGAACTCACGGCGCTCCATTGCTGGTTGCCAGAGAGTGGTCACTGGTTTTCACGCTCCTCCTAATAAATAGCACTATTCCAACACTGAATGCGTGTACGAGTCTTTTCTGGAATACATTATACGCATGAGCGCTAAGTGGCGCGGCGCCTGGGTGACGGGGTATCTTAACAGCGCCAACAATAAGGTACTTTGTAGATCTTCGTTTCTCAGAACGTATCACCATTGTACAGCATTTTACCCCCCAAAATCGTCAACTTGCGTCTTGTTTTAGGCCGTGCTAGTTAGAAGAAATAACGGTTAACTGTAGAAGATCGCCCATTCTGGCGTGCACACATAGTTAACTATTCTGAGGATCTGTCAAGAACAAACAAAACAAAAGAAAACAGACAGCTGTGAATTCTAGAAAGTTTATTTTGTTGAGCTTGATCTGACATAAATCTATTTCTAAGCCCACGATTTAAACCTATGGCTTCTCCGGGGCGCTGGGTACGAGCGTGACTGGTTTTAATGAATGAATTTTGAACACATTCATCTTAAGACCATACTTGGACAAGAAATGTATTCATACCGTTCATGTGCCCTTCACGCTCCGAGTTACAAGCGGCAAACGCTGTGAGACGTTTTCACAAATGTACCTTCTGATTTAGTGCTACGCCAGATAGTGTGCCTAACTTAGTACGCTTTGGTAATTTTGCTCTCTTCGGAAGTTGGTGATGAAGTTAGGGAAATGTAAATAAGGCTTGAAGTCTGCTATATTCTAGCTTTCTTTTGACCGGAAAATTTTGACTGTGTGCACTTCTAACGTCATGTGAGAAGGGCTATATCTAGCGCATCCCAGCTCATGTTCCCACGGGAAATAGGCTACTACGCGGCCCGACGTACGTCTTGAATACGGCCCGACTTACGTAATCATTACGATAAAACGACACCGCTTACATCAACAATACTTCGTCTACTTATTGGGAAACATCTTCGCCATCTCTGTATTCAGTTTCCTTTTCATAGACGGTACCAATCACATGTTAGAGCGTAACAAAACTGTGCGTTGAATCGTCCCGCCACCATCGCGGTCCAAAAAAATGGCGGGAAAACAACGTCGTCAGACGACAGCAATGTTTACGTTGTTTTTTTTTGGTCGGTTTTCTTCTCAACAAACACTTAAAGACCCAAATTTTTAGTGTTTTATGAAATTATTTTTCTTATGTGTATGATAGCTTTGTGACTAATGTATCTGCTTGGCACAGGTCGTATATTTAGGTGCCGGGCCGTCTAGCTACACAGTGACCCTCTTCTCAGCGTTGCCATCATTATTGTCAAAATACTACTTTTCGACAAAACAAGAAATGAATATGTACACATATGTTTTGAATGTAAATGACAATTATGTGCATGAACTTGGGTTATTTACCTTCCTTATCAGCATAGTCATTGGACACAAACACGGCGTACTTATGCAAAATAAGATCAGTAAAAAATCCGTGCGATGTTCGGGCGCGTGCGAGGTTCGGGCGGCCCCCGTTAGCATTAATGTTACCAAGCATTCACAAATTTATATCAGATTTATCTATAAATCTATGTCTTAGCAAAAAATTTCCAAAAGCTTACTTTTATGTTGCTGTTATCTATGGTATTCATATAGCACCATCAGCAGCAGTTGTGCCACAGACAGCCCCCATGAGTGAAGCCCATCGCACCCTCCTGCTGAGGAACTACCCAACTATCTACCAGGAACTGGATGCTAAAAGAGTGCTGCACCATCTCCATCAAGGAGGTGTGCTCACAGAGAAGATGAGAGAGGAGATCCTGGCCATCCCTGAGGAGCAGCACAGAACCAGGAGGCTGCTGGACCTGATTCTGCACAGTGGTGACGACTCTTTCCTCACCTTCCGTACAGCCCTGGGGCATGCTGGGTACCCACATCTCATGCAGCTAGTTCTAGTTCTAGTTCAATAGTCTGTAAACCCCCTATTAGGGGTATCGCACAGACGGGGTGAGGCGCAGCTGCAGTGTCCGGGCTAAGGGTGTGACGACAGCAGCCTGCTCTTGAAGGCGTCCAGTGAAGGGCTGTCTACTACGTGGGCGGAGAGGTTGTTCCACTCAGGTATTGTCCTTGCAAAGTAGGCGAATTTCGCAGTGTCACACTTGGGTTGAAGGGTTCTGTACTTATGAGCGTGGTTGGCACGGGTACGTGCGTGTGCTGAGGTGAGACGAGCAACAAGACCGTTTGTGATCTTGTACATCATCACTAGACGTGCGTCATGACGTCTTGTCTGGAGTGACGGCCATTTCAGGTCCCGAAGGAGCGCTGTAACGCTGACATCCTGTCGTCTGTAGTTGCTAGTCACGCAGCGGGCAGCACGTCTGTTGACCATCTCCAGTGCATCGATGTCCTTTTGCCGAAAAGGATCCCAGACGACTGCCGCATATTCCATGGACGAGCGGACAAGGCTGAAGTATGCAGTCTCCCGGACTTGTCGAGGGCAGAAGCGGAGATTCCTACTGAGAAAATTTAGTGTGTAGTTTGCACGTTTGGCTGTTGAGTTAACATGAGTTGACCATTTCAAGTCCTGGCTTAATGTGACACCGAGATACTTGGCCTCTCCTGTCTGTTGGAGTAACTCGCCGCACATCTCGTACATCCTGGTGAGAGGGTTCTTATTTCGCGTTATGGACATCGTGTTACATTTCTTTGGGTTGAATTTCATGCCCCAGGTAGTGGCCCAATCCTGTAATGCGACAAGGTCTCTCTGCAGGATAACTTGGTCTTCCTGTCCGCGGACCTCTCGATAAACAAGGCAGTCATCGGCAAAGAGTCTAGCAGTGGTTCCAGGTGTCAAACAGGAGGGCAAATCATTGATATAGATGAGGAACAAAAGCGGGCCGAGTATAGTTCCTTGGGGAACTCCAGAGAGAACGCGTGTTGACGGCGAACACTCACCATCCGCTACCACCCACATGGATCTGTCCTGGAGGAAAGATCTGATCCATCGCTGAATGGGACCTCTAATGCCGTAGTGTGCAAGTTTACTCATGAGCCGCTCATGCGGTACCGTATCAAATGCACGGCTAAAGTCCAGAATACCCATGTCTACCTGCACCTTCTTGTCGTATGCTGACACGAGGTCGTCAACGGTGAGAAGCAGTTGGGTTTCGCAAGAGTGGGCTTTGCGAAATCCATGCTGGAAAGCTGTGAGAAGGTGATTTTTCTCAAGATGGTTGAGAATGTGTTTGCACAAAACATGTTCCATGAGTTTGGATATTACGCAAGTCAGTGAGACCGGCCTGTAGTTACCCGGGTCATGTACTCCGCCCTTTTTGAAGACGGGGGTTACCATGGCCTTAGTCCAGTCTTCTGGGACACATCCATGTTGCAGCGACTGGTTAAAGAGCGCTGCAAGTACGGGGGCTAGCTCGCCAGCCAGCTCCTTAAGGACGCGATTTGGGATCCCGTCTGGGCCAGATGCTTTGTGTGGCTTAACGGCATTCAGGAGTTTACGCACGCCATCCGGGTGCACAGTCAGGTCAGAGATGAGTGGGTGTGAAGGACCCATCCAAGGGACATAGTTGGATATCTCTGATACAAAGACGGACTTGAACTCTTGAAGTAGGATAAAGGCTTTATCCTTTGCCTCCGAGAACAGCTTTCCTTTGTGCTTGAGGGGTGGGACACCAATGAAGTCCTGGCGTTGGGCTTTGATATACTTCCAGAAGGGCTTCTGGCTCCCTTCATCTAGCCCTTGTTTGATGGAACTGTTTATGTACTGGGACCTGGCGCGCTTGAGATCTCGTGCTGTCTCTTTTTTCACCTGACGAAAGCGTTCGCGGTGATCTGGGTTGTTGGACTTCTTCGCTTTCTTGTACATTCGGTGCTTTCTCCTGGTCTTGCGTCTCAATTCGGACGTCATCCAGGGGAGATGATGACGCCTGGACGTGGTCTTGGACGGTACATATGAGGAAATAAGTTCATGTATCATATTCTTCAAGGTTGACCAGTTCTCTTCAACAGTGTGCTGGTTGATGTTCTTGGTTAATTCCTTGGCAAAAGCACCAAAGAGCTCCCTAATCTTGCCCCAATTTGCTTTGGAGAAGATGTGGATCTTCCGCGGAGCCATCTTTGTGTATGCTGGAATTATGTCACTATCTGCAACAATAACATCGTGGTCATAGGCAATGCCAGGTAGGGTTGCCAGTGATTTTACGAGACTGGGCTTGGATGTAACAAACAGATCCAGCAGACGTCCAAACCTGGTAGGCTCGCGCTGCATCTGGGAAATACGGTTGTTGTTAAATATGGATATTAGACGCTCAGACGGCACACGCTCTCTAGAGTTCTTAGGAATAGATTCTGTTTCCCAGTCCACGTCTCCGAGGTTAAAGTCTCCACCAAGAATAATGGTACTCCCAGAATTGTTCTTAGTAATATTTCTGATGTGTTTTAAGGATTTCTCCAGTTCGTCTAACTGCTCGCTATGTTTACCACTAGGTGTCCTGTAGTAGCTACCCAGGTAAAGTGACTTCTTGTTCCTGAGAGACACTTTCACCCACGAAATTTCCGCCTTGATCTCGCTGGGCTGCTCGACTTCCACTGCTGTGTAACAGTCCCGTACAGCAATCAACACGCCACCTGCTCCACTAGCTCGGTCCCGCCTGACAGGTGTTGAATACCCCGGCGGCATGAACTCTGAACTCTGCGCTGCGCTGCTCACAGAAGGGCACCAGCACCTCAGTATCATGCCACGTAAGCTTTTTAAAATACCTCCCTTTCACCTACAGCTTTAATTTTGACCAGTCTACTCTAAGATGAACATGTAAGTAAGGCCACAGCAAGTAAATTTTATGGATGACATCCAGACTACAAATTTAATGCAAGAGGGGAAAAAAATGGGTAAAAAAAACAACAAGATGGCTAAATTTTCAATATACATTGTAGACACCCTAAGGCCACACCAATTTGATTTTTATGTGAACTAACACAAGTTTATGCATGTGAACTAACGTTATAGCAAAATGCCCTAAATGCCTTCATTCAGGTTTGTGTCTGCCAATGTTTCTATATTCAACATTGAATTTCATGTTTTTCATGATTAGGCCACAGCAAGTAAATTTTATGGATGACATCCTCCGCAGACTCCAAAATTAATGAGATAGGGCAACAAAAAAAGGTGGGTAAAAAAACAAGATTCCTTTATTTTCAAATTTTTGAGATCATGAATCTTGTTAAACGAGACTTGCGGCAACAAAATATGATATCAAGACCAACAGGTCTTTTGTTACTGTATTCTACCAACGACGCTTCATATATAATATAAGACCACCTTGATTCAACAGTAAACATGTCATACCATCATGGGCATTCATATGCAATGGAACACCTGGGCAGCAACTATATTCAACTAGGTATTCAAATGGAACACTGTGTCAACACGTGCCATCAAATGCGAGCAATTGAGCCTCAACGTTGCTGGATCATATCATGCAATTGCACAGCACAGAGCCTTTGTCCGACATATCATCGGAGGGCAATGAAATTTTGAATTTTGTTAGTAGTTCACTTCATTCAAGAACAGCACATCGGATTACACGTTGTTGATAATAATGGCACAGAAATTACAAACTATATTACATGTTTGGCATGAGGGCTGCACAGTTTCTTCCTGTAAGTTGGTGATGACGAGCAATCTTATTACAGCTTGCATACACAATAATTATTGTACAATGCACTTGTACGGAGTTTTCACAATTCTTACATTTGCAAAATGCCTTTTCATGTTTGCGATAGAACTGACTGTAGTTTGCGAAAAATTGTATTTATCTTCCGTATGTTGACCATTGCCGAAGGGTAAAAAAATCTTACTTTTTTCTTCAAAATCAGGCGAAAATCAATGAGCACGCTGATGTCATCCATAAAATTTACTTGCTGTGCCCTTAACAGGAATACAATGTACATAACATACAAAAACTGTGCTTTTAATAATTTTCAACAAATAGGTGCATCTACTGTACAGTGGGAGTACCGGGATGAGTTGAATGTCTGCCATAGAGTTTTTGTTTGCTTTTTTCAATAACTTGTAACAAGAATTGAAGTGACAAAATGTGGTATCACAGCCAACGATTTTTTCATTCCTGTATTCAAGAAATGCACAAAGTGACACTAGTGTAGTGGACTGGTATCACTTACCAAGTTGGAATCTACATTCTCATGGCTACCAGATTGGTGCCACTTTTACAACTATCAAACTAGCTTCACTTCAGAATCTACAACTTCAGCCATGGCTACCAATTTTAGTGTCACATTTAGAATTACAATCAAGGCTACAACATATTTTCCTATTCGTTCACTTTCTCATCATGTTGACCATCTTCCGAGGGGGAAAAATTTCTGATTTATTTGGTCAAAAAGTGGCGTCTGTGTGGCATAGTGGCAGAGCATCTGATGAGACCCAGGTTCAATCCCCAGTGGAGTACCCAGACATGTCCGGACATGCACCCAGACGTTGTGTCCTTGGGAAAGGCACTTAACACATATTTCCCATGTCCTAAGCCCAACAGTAGGGTTTGGGTTGACGTTAGGAAGGGCATCCAGCCGTAAAAACTCTTTCTACAAAAAAGGACTTGAACTTGATGAAGAGTTCTGGGGCTCCCCCATCCATGTGCAAGCACGTCCAACCCCCATATGATGCCCGGGAACAAAAGACGTAAAATTTGAGAGAGAGAGAGAGAAAATCAGGCATAAATCAATGAGTGCGCTCAAGTCATCCATAGAATTTACTTGCTGTGGCCTAAGGCTGTTAGCAATGAACAGGACGCTGGTTAGGCTGTTGTTTTTCCTCTGACTACTTTTGCCAAAAGGACTGCTGGTGTATGCGAAAACTACTAGTATAATGTAGAAAATTCTGTCCTGATGACTACATAAACTAGTTTCATTGTTGCAGGCTTTTTGCCAACTGTCTCAGTTCATTTGTATTATGTTATAAAATATCATCAGTGATAACTTTGTTTTTCCTTCCAATTGACAGCAAATCCAATGGCACTGGCTATCTACCCAGGTTTCCGAGGGAGTGAAGGTTTTGACATGTCCATTGAAAAACAACCCCAGTTAACCATTCCAACTCAACATCTTTTGATTACCAAATCTCAAGGCAAGCAGATCCTCAAACTGAAGAAGAAAATGAGGAAAGAAGAGCTCAAGACACTTTACAAGTATGAAAAAAAGAAAGTTAAGTCACTGAAAAGAGCAAAAGCATTTTTGTCACAAGAAAGCTTGGACAGAAAATTTGATGAGCTTTGGTCCAAAGTTGATGAACAGAAGGCCATCATAGTGAGTACATACAGGGGTTGTGTTATTCTGTTTTTGACGTTTGAGTCCGAGCCCAAATTTGAGCATTTCTGGGGTTCCTGCACGAGCGGGGATCTCTCCACCACCCTGTCTGAGCTGCTGCTGACTGAGGAGATGCGGGGTCTGGAGGGAGGAGACCAGCTGGTGGTGAGGACTCTGGTGCTGGAGCAGGACGTCACGGCGTGGAGGGACTTCTTCAAGAAAGGTAAAACAGATTTTTTGCTTGATATGAACATTTCTAGTACACCTGTTAAGAACTTCAATCTGTACATTCTAAAGCTAGCTTCAAAAAATATCTAGGTGCACCCACAGTCAAAAATTAGGTACACAGATTGGGTGCACAAAAGTGAACACACAGTTATTAAACTGTAGTATTTCCAGACCTGAGATTTATTTATTGATTAGTTTGCCAGGTACAACAGAATAGTTGGAAGCTACATTAAATTTTGTACATGTTCAACCTGTCACAGGAGATCCACAGCATCCTGACAATGTGCAGGTGGAACAGGTGACGTCACAGCTGGCATCACTGGACAGTCCCAGACAAACAACAGAATTACAGGTCAGACAGAAGACGAGGGCAGGGAGCATCGGATCAGTGGCAAGCACCTTATCGTTAGGAAGCATTCTATCATCGGATTCAGGCTATGCATCAGCTGGGAGCTTAGCCCAGGCTTCAGGAGGCTCCTTTTCAGTGATAGCTGGGTTCACTATTGATGTAGAGAAGCCAGTAGTAGAGAGTCTGCCCTGCTCTGTCACAGTCACAACTAACAAGGCAGATCTTACAGGTGGGGATGTTGTACCACAGATAGAGGTGACCTCCCCCCAGGGCAAAACCACCCTGATACAGACTACAGCACACACTGGTCCCCCACTAGCTGCAGGGAAGGGACAAACCAGCAGAGTTAGGAGGGTCTGGGGTGGAGAGTGGAGACCTCGGGAGTCAGGGAAATACTCTCTGGGGGTCTGTATGGGGAGTAAGAAGGACCTGGGTTCTCTCACTGTAGATGTGGGCAGTAACAACCCTGTACTGAGGTTTGGGCAGGAGGGCAGCCAGCAGGGGCAGTTTGACGGGCCTATAGATGTAGCAGTCAGGGGGGACAGGCTGTATGTGGATGACTATGGTAACAAACATGTTCAGGTGTTTGATCTGAGTGGGAACTTTTGTCACTCATTTTCCACAACTGCAAATCCTGTATCACTTGCAGTTCAGACTGATGGCACCATAGTGGTGAGATCTGGGAATGAAGTGAAGAAATTTTCCCCATCAGGAGAACTGCTGCACAAATTTCCTCTGGGTGCATATTGCACAGACCCTTGTGGCCTGGCAGTACAGAGGGATGGGAGGGTTGTTGTAGCTGATATTGGCAAACACAGCATCTTCCTGTTAGAGGCAGATGGGACACTGGTGAAACAGGTGGGGGGACAGGGACAGGGGGAGGGGCAGTTTAACCCGCCATGTTTTGTCTGTGTGGATAAAGAAGACAACATCATTGTGGCAGATACACACAACCACCGTGTTCAGGTGTTTGACAAGAATCTGAATTTCAAACACAAGTTTGGTCAGAAGGGCAGTCAGCCACAGGACATGTGGTACCCTAGGGGGGTGTCAGCTGACAGCAGGGGGAACATAGTTCTGGCAAACCTTGGAAAGCTTCAGGTGTTCCGTCCAGACGGCACCTGGGTGTCCACCATCAGCAGTGATGGGGACAAACTGGACTTGCCCCGCGGGGTGGCTGTGACAGAGGATGGACATGTGTTTGTAGCTGATATTGCTGACGACTGTATCAGGAAGTACAGATACATGTAACAGATTAAAATGTCTAGAATACAGGAGGGAAAATGGTCAATAAGGAGAATGTTGGGACCAGAATGTCTGGTCTCAGTAGGTTTCATTTTCCTGTAAGTGCTACAGGTACTGTTTATTCTTAATCTCTGCAAAATGAGACTTTTGTGATGAGATATATTAGAGGTCCAGATATGATCCTTCTGGATGTTCATAATATCATTCAATGTGAACTTTTTGTAAATTTTACAATTTTCCTACCATTCCTTTGTGCATGTTTAAGATGGGATCAGGTCATCTACACAACTTTTGTAGCTTACTTTTGTTGTCACATCATTTGATTGAATCGAAATTTAATAATTTAAATCCTACCTTAAGAAACAAGCAGTAAAAGAAACTGAATTGTAGCTAACATGAGTTGGTGCTAATAGATGGCTTGATTTGACTAAATATTACCAACACAAAGAGGTGGTCAAACATCAATCAAAACTATGAATGTTTGTGTCTTTACTCTACCAATGTTAACTTAACTAACATCATTTCTATTATGTCATTAGACAGTCACAGTAACCTTCATGTATTAGATACACTGCTTGCAGGCTTGTATAAAACAAAGTCATCATATTGAGGCCAGTGTTGGAAAGACTCTTATCAAGGACACTAGTATACTATTAGCCGGCTATCCAGTGTTGCATTTCTTGTTTGAATATTGAACCACTTTAAACCATTTGTTTACGATTTTGTAGGATTCATTTTCCATATTGTACTCTATCTGCTGTTTTACATGTACTGTCTACAATAGATACAATTATAGTAATAATACTCTCCCTTGTACATGTATGTCTGTATGTCTTGTTGCAACCTGTACATTCTGGAGAACAACAGAGCCATTAAGTAGTGTGCATAAAGTTAAGTATTTTGTTGTGATGTCAATTATATATTATCAAATGTGTTATTGCCATTCCAATTTTGAGCTTGTCCACCTGCAATCACATTAGGCGAGTCCTGTAACCTCGGAGGATTCCACAAAAACTCTCCTGTTTATGAAGAATTACAACAAAGCTGTGTAATGTACATAGCAAGACTTCAGAGACATCTTGTTACTAATGTCATTGGTTTTTGTTAGCTTATAGCTGACCAATACCTTTCTGATAGATTAAAGCTTTAAAAATCTCAAAGCCTGATTTCTCAACGCAACAAGGTCATTTAATCAAGTGTCCCTGAATGCACTCATTGCTATTTACACATCTTACTGTTTTAGTTTCTACAATAAACCCAGTGATCACAGTTTTACTTGAATGTGAGTCTGTGCATCTTGTCAGTTGTATTCAGCAAAGCTAATCAATGATTTGTAGGTGCAAGGTGAAGCCATACACAATGGTGGTGAAGCTGCAAATCCAAGTAACCAGAGTGTGTGAACTAAAGAACTGTCCCAGGCCTAGTATACGCTTTGAACATATAACAGCCTCATTACTCAGAGATGGGTACCTACTGGCTGTAATACAACACACACGCACACAGTGAATTATTGAGGCCCCTGACATGGGTTTGACCATTTACAGGTCCTGGAATTCAGTCTGGAATACACATAAAGAAGGGTGGAATCTACGAAAATGCTTTGACGAGTAAACATGGCAGTTTGCTGCATTGTGGTGCTGGGCTATGATTGCCCAGCATGTTCTAGACAGTGATTTATTGTTCCCAGGGCCATATAATAATTGTACTGGCCCTATATAGGCAGTATATGGACTCTACACCAAAAAAGTTCAGAAGCGCTCTCCAAAAAAGCTCTCAAAGAAAATATTGTATGTTGACCAAATGTTAAATGGGGTAACAAATAAAAGGAGGCGACAAATTTGCAACAAAAATGTCATTACAGTCATGTGGTACTTATATTATATACACTGTTTTATTCGGATAATATGTTTGATCAATATCAGTAGAATGTTATAAACACAACGTAATAATGCTATAACAATGCAGCATGCTATTGGTGCACCCTGATCTTGGAATAGCTCAAAATTTGCATATTGTTCCTCTAACAGTTCTAACAATGTGCAGGTAATGGCACAGGTGACTTTCTGTCAACAGCTACAGCTACCTTTGGCAAACATCACTGTTCAGTATTTGTAGTCATAATATAATTAGGACAGTCTGCCCTGGGAAAAATGTAAACAGACCTAAACAAAGCACCAATCACGTACACGCAGGGTGCAACCATTCTATCCTGGGTGTGGAAACTACAATTCTTATGATGCTGATAGATTTAGTCCTGGAACATTTGCACACTCAGTTACAGTTACTAACAGCAGAACTTGCACCACAAAACTAGCTGGTAAAGTTAGATGTGTGACTGTGTACATGAAACTTAAGTTAGTGATTCAGCTCTGGTTGAATAACCCACATTCCTGGGCACACTTGAACAGTTACTAATTAACACCCTGTGAGGAAACTGGTGGACCATTTCCGTGTTGCAGAATTAACAGGTGAGATTTCTATCATGGTGTATTCGTTCCTTGCACCCATAAGACCAGTCTAGGTGGACTATAGTGAATTGGGGATTGTGCCAGGTATCTAATAATCTGTAAATCATGGTCAATGTTGCCAATTTCTTAGATTAGAACACTGTACCCAATTGTTAGGGCTATCTTAAACAACTCAAACCCTCATTTAGTTGTATTTCTGTATCTCCAGAAATTACCCAAAACACCTTGAAGGAGACACTGTTACAAACTGATAATGGCTGAATCTGGACTATCTGTATATCTGAAATTCATGAGCAATTTTATCAATTTCTTTCTTCAACGTTTAACTAATATCAGGACTACCTCTGATGGTAGTTAAGAAGATTGTAACAGTTACTGAACCTTATTTCAATCTGCATCTCCAGACGCTTGAAACACCTTGAAGGAGACACAAATCAACCATGGCTGATCATAAAATTTCTGCCCTTACTCGGCTGTTCCTCAAGATTTCTAACAGTCTGTCAGAAGAAGATGTCAGAAATCTACGGGTCATTCTTGCTCGTGAAAGTCTTGGACAGGCAAAAGTTGAACAAGCGACAGCTCTCGAGATGTTCAACATGTTGGAGGCTGACAATAAGATCGGCGAAGGAGACCTACAATTCCTTGTGCAGGTGTTGAGAGGTTTGGGGAAAGGAAGATTGGCAGATGAGGCTGAACAACTTGAGCAAGGCCAGAGGAAAGAAGGTATGTCTGGTTTGTAAGTGCTCTAACTTTTAGACTCTGGCAAAGAACATACCTGTGTCAGATGCTATAGTTTGGAGGCTGAAATTCAACTACAGAGTCAAACATTATGTATGCCATGGTCAGATGTGCTTAATTCTAAGACCATTATACATGTATACCTGTCCTCATATTGGCATCTAAAAGTATTCTAACTTGCAATGCTCAGAAAAATGTTAAATGTCCCAATGATTTTGTTCTTGGCAGGTACGACTCAGGATTGGGAAGAAGGAAACAGGACTTTCCAACCCTCCAGGTCTCAGGCTGCATCAGCTTTCCTGCTGGAGTCAGCTGTCGATATCAAAGTAGAGGAGCCAGCAGTGGAGAGTCTGCCCTGCTCTGTCACAGTCACAGCAGATATTATAGGTACTGTTACACCACAGATAGAGGTGACCTCCCCCCAGGGCAAAACCACCCTGTTAGTGATACACAGAACATCTCACGCCCTTTGTGATGTAGTTGTAAAGAGGAAATCACTCAAGTGGATCTGGGAGGCAGAGTGGAGACCTCAGGAGTCAGGGAAACACACACTGGGGGTCTGTATGGGGGGTAAGAAGGACCTGGGTTCTCTCACTGTAGATGTGGGCAGTAACAACCCTGTACTGAGGTTTGGGCAGGAGGGCAGCCAGCAGGGGCAGTTTAACACTCCTATAGATGTAACAGTTAAGGGGGACAGGCTGTATGTGGCTGATACTTGGAACCAGCGTGTTCAGGTGTTTGATCTGAGTGGAAAGTTTTGTCTCTCATTTCCAACAACTGAAAATCCTGTATCACTTGCAGTTCAGACTGATGGCACCATAGTGGTGAAATCTGGGAATGAAGTGAAGAAATTTTCCCCATCAGGAGAATTGCTGCACAAATTTCCTCTGGGTGAATATTGCATAGACCCCCGTGGCCTGGCAGTACAGAGGGATGGGAGGGTTGTTGTAGCTGATCCAGTCAAACACAGCATCTTCTTGTTTGAGGCAGATGGGACACTGGTGAAACAAGTGGGAGGGGAGGGACAGGGGGAGGGGCAGTTTGACTGGCCACTTTATGTCTGTGTGGATAAACAAGACAACATCATTGTGGCAGATACACACAACCACCGTGTTCAGGTGTTTGACAAGAATCTGAACTTCAAACACAAGTTCGGTCAGAAGGGTAGACAGCCACAGGACATGTTGGGCCTGATAGGGGTGTCAGCTGACAGCAGGGGGAACATACTTCTGGCAAACATTGGGGGTGAGAAGCTTCAGGTGTTCCGTCCAGACGGCACCTGGGTTGCGACCATAAGCAGTGATAGGGACAAACTGAAGAGACCCTATGGGGTGGCTGTGACAGAGAATGGACATGTGTTTGTAGCTGATAGTGATGACAACTGTATCAGGAAGTACAGATATATGTAACAAATCTGTCTATATATACAGGAATGTAGTCAGTTAGGAGAATGTTGGGATATGTCTGGTCTCAGTTCATTTATAAGTGATGCGGGTACTGTTTGTTCTTAATCTATGCAAAATGAGATAGAATTACTTAGTCTACATTTCAATACATTTCTTTCATTTTCTCTTTTATAAGATTTATTACAGGTCCAGATAGGACCTTCACTATATCATTCAATGTGAACTTTTCGTAAAAGTTAAGATGGCCTACCATTGCTTTGTGCATTGTATAAGACGGTGGGATCAATTAGACCAAATGGCTAACCTGTGTTGTATTCGTTGTTTGAGTATGGAAGCAATTTAAACCATTTGCTTTACGATTCTGTATGTAGGAGTCCATTGATACATTTCCATATAGTGCTCTGTCTAATGTTTTACATGACTCACACTGTCTACGATAAATACAATAAGTTTCCCTTGTATGTCTGTATGTCTTGTTGTCACCTGTGTATTTTTCGATTTTTTTAAAAGAAACAAATCCACAAGTAGCGTGCATACTGTGTGACCCTGACTCTGGACCAAGATGTTGGGAGTTTGATTCTTGGCTGTTTTTGCTTACTCAACAAGCATTTTACTGCAAAGGGTCGCAGTCCTGGACGGGACGTAGAGCTGTGGTCCTCTGTTCATTTTTCAAGAACTGTTTACAAGCTAGGGGCCTTCACTTTTGACATATCACACACAATTCCCGTCGCCATGCATGCGTACTTGGAAGTGTGAAAGAGCTTATTGTCATTTATATATAAATGTCTACCTTGTCCCTCCAATGATCAGGGCAGGTTGAAGGACTAGGTAGCTAGGTAGGTACTGTATGCGTAACAGGAAAAGCATTTTTGGTCCTCCCACTTATCTATTCAGTGATAAAAGCCTGTAGAAGTCAGCTGTACTTACTGTGCTCCAGGTAGTGGGCCAGTCCGGGGAGGTCATCGGGGTCACTGAAACTTCCCACTCCCACACACAGGGCAGCAGCAGACTGGGGAAACAACATATAGAGACACAAAATTATTATGTGTTATACATTGTAGTATACAATGTACAGATTTTGACAACAATTTGGGTCCAGTCACTGAGAGTACATATACAGTCACAATTGGTTTTAGCAACCACTCAAGGGACTGATGAAAAATGGTTGTTGACTGGGGGTGGTTGCTCTAAGCAAAAGGGTCTTAACTTATAATGTAAAATTGGATGGGGCTGTTTTGATATGACTGGGGGTGGCTGGCTGCACTAAGTGGTTAGAAGGCCAGGTTTGACTGTAGCTGACCTAAACTACCACAACCTAGAATGGTTGCTGCACTAGACAGTGGTAAAACTGTAAATGTTATTTCCAAAGTACAGTTATATCATTGTGACAACAATATGCAGAAGATGGGGAGAGATACAGGTGTATATTTGGGTGTCACAACAAGACTCCTCACCAGTTTCTCCTTCATCTTGACCGTCTTCTGTCTCTTCCTTGGGACGGGAGGATCTCTGCCTGTGTCACCTGAAGACGTGCCCGACAGTCTACCTGCATTCTCATCTCCTGTATGTGAAAAACGTGCCTGCTTTTTAAGCCTGCTGCTGTCAGTGCCCAACGCTTCCCGCATTTAGCAAAACATTTGTTTTCATTGGAAAATGACGATGTGCAACATTAAGCTACTGCCGAAAGACAGTGGATGCTGTCTGAAATGTCTGACCATTTACAAAACTTTTTTCAGTTGCTTGTATTTTCTATTGTGTGATGTGTAGTAAGTACAGTTGAGTATTGATGTTAATAAGAGGCCACTTCTCGTCATTGAACTAATTGAACTAATGTGGCATAGGTGAAAGACAGCAGTGTGTGTTTGTTTTGAAGGTTTGTAGGTTGTATTCGGGGGGAAAGCAGTGGGCTGGGAGGGAATAGTACAGTATTGATATTAATTATTCCTTGCCTTTAGGTTTTTGACACAAAATGACAAAGTTATAATAAGTAGTGATTTTAGCCCGTTTCTGGTGCATCACCTCCATCTGTGGACATCTCCTCTTCTTCATCCTGATTGGTTGGATCTTCAGGCTGTGACGTGACATCATCAGACTGCTGACCAATGGGAAGCTGGTCTGAGATCAGCAGAGCTTGCAGCCCATTGGCTAAGGTGATGACTCTGTCATAAAGTAGAAAAGCTTATTGATAGTACAATTCAAAAAAATCTTTATTCATAACTCATAATCAATGCTATAATTACATATAAAGTCTACTAGTACCTTGTTTCTCTTTCTTTCATATGATCTACTCAGAAATTCACATATATGATACAATTGTACAATAAACATTTTTCTTCATTTTCTGAAACATTTTTTCAGCCTAGGGTCTGTATCATCTACCGGGGGTTGTGTTGACACGGTCTTGAGTTTGCATTCTAGACTTGGTATTCATTTTCTGAACCTACTGGAGGAATTACTGGTCTTCTAAAGGTACATTAAGGCATGAATCCTCAGTTTAGAAACCCACTAATTTTTTGAGAAGAGGTTCAACAAAACACCAAAACACATTTTAAACTAAAGTTGCGCATCTTTGGTGTCGGAAATGTGACAGAGAATGGATGAAATTACAAAGTCAGATGTGGTTCTGGCTCGTCCAGACTGGTTCATGCACTTCAGTCCGATCAGCTTGGTCAGTTTTATGGAGGCCTTTAAAAGGGGGGAGGGCAGATCCAAACTCAAGGATAACGTTACGCGCACATGTCCTACATACGTCCAACAAAGACAGCTGTACGAGACAAGTGTGGAGAACAACGTCCTCTCCTTGGCCACAAGTGTTAAGAAACTCAGGCAGGTTATAAGACGTTTTGTTTACACTTTCCATCCACCAACAAATTATGCAATCCTGCACGTGGACATATTTTCGTCAACCCGGCTTTTTTCTCCGACCACTTTCAACCCGAAAAACACAACCGATTACTTCCAAATTTGGTGTGCTGCTTCATAGATACCTCTAGAGTACATCTGTACCAACATATAGTCCGAAATCTTTAAGATTAATCGGAAAACGCACCTGTATTCCTTCTTGTCGTTCGGAGATTTCTCCACTTCCGCCATCTGGGCAGGTTGTTGTTCCTGACCCCTGACCCCGCGCGGTGCATGCCGGACAGTTTCGGACTGTTCCACGTCACGGCGGGGAGGGAAGGTTGGTGTGTTTTTATGTTGTCGTCTGAAAAATTAGCGAAATAAAACGTTGTTTTACTGTATTTCCGATCGCCGAGCCTTACAGTAAGGCGTAAGGTGCTACAGAAGCAATGGATCGAGCCGTAGTTTGTAAAATTTTCTCAGGACGATGTTGGAAACAGATTTGTAAAGGTGTTGATTTTCATGTTCAACGTGTCAAGTTACACGTCGAAAACAAACTTTGGTACTTTCTCAGATCTTGTCTTGTTCCGGTGTTGACTATGATTATGGCCATATTTTCATGCTGGGCCTGGGCGATCAACTAAAGTGTTGTGATGTGTACATGTGTATGTCGGGGGAGGGGTGGGTATGACCAAGTTCATGAAGTACGTTGTGGGAGGGGTAAACATATTATCCTGATTTAGGGGAGGGGCATTTGTTAGAAATAGATAACCGCCTCCTTCAACACAGGTCACATTTCACAAGTTGAGTCTTCTTCTTCTTCTTAAATATGTCATGTTGACATCAACGGTGAAACAATTATAGCACCCAGATTTCCTCAATATCTTCATTTCCCTTTTTTCTAGAAGCCAACCTCAATACTAAGGAACATTGTCCCAGTCCCCCAGCAATGTGACTCTCACTCTCACACTAGTACTGCCATACCTCACCTGTACCTGTACCTGGCCATGCAGCCAGGACAGGACAGACAGTTCAAAACTCATCACCACAAACTTTTATTACGGACAAATTTGCAAATTATAAATCTTTAAATGGTCAGAAGTGCAATATACTTCCTATGAGTTGAAAGTATCTCCTGTGAGTTTGGAGAATGCAGTTTGCCCAATGATGCTGAGGAAAAATTGACAATCAAGTTTTTAAAAAGTCCTCTAAAAAGTCCTTTAACGACCAAGAAACAAAACTTCTCGGTTTCACGATGAACTCCAAACTTCCGAAGAGCTTCCGGACGGTGATTCTGTGCTCGTTAGCGAACTTCGTTAACCAGGCGGACCGTACCATCATGCCGATCGCGCTGGTGCCGATGAGCAACGAGTTTGACTGGAACCTGCAGGCTCAGGGCTGGATCCTCAGTTCGTTTGCCTTCGGATACATCAGTAGTCAGGTAAGGGCCACAGCATAGCCTGGAACTGGGCTATAAATCATCATTGGTCAGGTAAGAGCCACAGGGTAGTCTAGAACCTGCAGAAGCAGGGCTGAATCTTCTGTTTGTTTGCCTTTGGATATATCAGTAGTCAGGTACTAGTAGTAAGGCCTTCAGAGCCTCGAACTAGGCTAAGAGTGGCCTTGGCAAATTCACTACGCAAAAAAAGTTTCTTTTGGACACAACATGTCTGACCTAACAAAATGGTATAAATGTGATCACGAAACATTAATCAATGTCAATGTTATAAGTCTGTATATATGGTGCTGATTACTGTGCTTTTATGTGTGCTGCCCCCTGTAGGTTATCGGCAGAAGTGCAGCCCTGCTGGTCCCTAACAGTAACGTTGTGTGTGCTGCCCCCTGTAGGTTATCGGCGGAAGTGCAGCCCTGCTGGTCCCTAACAGTAACGTTGTGTGTGCTGCCCCCTGTAGGTTATCGGCAGAAGTGCAGCCCTGCTGGTCTCTAACAGTAACGTTGTGTGTGCTGCCCCCTGTAGGTTATCGGCGGAAGTGCAGCCCTGCTGGTCTCTAACAGTAACGTTGTGTGTGCTGCCCCCTGTAGGTTATCGGCGGAAGTGCAGCCCTGCTGGTCCCTAACAGTAACGTTGTGTGCTGCCCCCTGTAGGTTATCGGTGGAAGTGCAGCGCGGCGGTGGGGAGGGAAGTGGGTTCTGGGATTCGCCGTCGCCGTGTGGTCCCTGGCGACCTTCTTCACGCCGACCTTCGCGCGGACGCTCTACGGTCTGATCTTCGCCCGGATCTGCCTGGGGTTCGCGGAGGGGCTCGGGCTGCCGACAATCTTCCACATCTTCGCGAACACGGTCCCGATGGAGGAGCGGTCGCGGGCGTTCGGCTACCTGGTGGCGTCCGGGTCCATCGGACAGACGCTCGCCTCCGTGGTGAGTTTTAGGTTATGTGAGACATTTTACTGTAGTTATGTATTAGTGTTGCAGTTTTGAGGACAAGAGTGATGAGGCAAAAAATGATATGTTTGTTGACAAATACAGATTGGCTGGCTGTATAACTTTACTAGTAGGTCTTTAGAATGTGACTTTTTAATGACAGTTGGCAGCAGGAAAATTGATTTTATGGATTGAACCTCAAATCTTGTGTTGTCTGACTAATAACATCTCAGCAATAAACACTACTTTTATTCATGGACAAATTGTTATTTTCAAGTACCAGAACTGAACTCTAAAAGTACAGACCCTAAATAACCTTGATGAAGACGACAAGCTTTTGTAGTTTTTGACTGTTTGATGTTGTACTTGCGCCCCCTTGCAGGTGTGCCCCAGACTGCAGTGGCCCATGATGTTCTACAGTTTCGGGGTTCTGGGGTTCGTGTGGGTCGCCACGTGGGTTCTCTGCTTCAGGGAGCAGTCCATCGACTACGACGAAGAACTCTTCCTTCCGCCCAAGGTAGAGAATTTGCTCCATTTTTCTCTCTTGTGTGTGTAACAGTCACTGTGGTAGCCAGGAATGCAGTCTTGTCCAGCTTTGGTCCACGGGAGAGCAAAGTAAAGCAAAGCTGAACAAAACTCCCTTGGTAGGGACAATCTTGGGCCAGGCCTAATCAATGACTTGGTTCTACTTTTTTTGGCAACTGAGATGACAGTGTGTTGATGAAGGTTAGACATCCAGGTAATACAATACACCAAATAACAGTCACTCAAGCAACTGGATTTGATTTTGGATATGATTTTCCAAAATCATATCCAGTTGTTTGGGTAACTGTTATTTGGCGCAAGATGGTGGTGGTGGTGGGTGACAAGGTAGGTTTGCGTAAGTTTAGCGACAAGAGTTCATGTCATGTTTTCCTTCCTTTACTACCCCCAGACAGCTGGTGCAGATACGCCGGATCCATCAGTGCAGAAAACACCCAAGAAAAAGGTGCTTAGCAACCGACCAATCAGCACTCTGAGGTGTCGAATCACATGATTGGTGGAGGGAATAATTGGGCTTTTTTCTAAGGAGTCACTGGTTGTGGTTATGAGCTTTTCACCTTTGCTTTCCCACTCCAGTCCTGACTGTCACAGCTTTTTGTGAGAGAATGCAAGAATTCGTACATGTGCCGCTGGTGTACTGTGTGTGGGGCCAAGAGTTTGTGGGTAATGTAAGGGAGGGGTGATTCCTGATATACTTAAAGCTAGTCAGGGAAGACAGACTCCCCTCTGCAAATAACCAGGTTTTTAACCTCTATGCCTCCTTAGATCCTGACCTCTAACCTCTGTGCACCTGCAGATCCTGACCTCTAACCTCTGTGCCCCTGCAGATCCTGACCTCTAACCTCTGTGCCTCCATAGATCCTGACCTCAAACCTCTGTGCCCCTGCAGATCCTGACCTCTAACCTGCGGTGGGTGGAGTTCATCTCCCACTGGCCGCTGTGGGCGATCTACTCGGCGCACTTTGCCATGAACTGGAGCAACTACGTGGTCCTGTCGTGGCTGCCGACCTACCTGCAGCGAGCGCTCGGAGCCAACGCTAACGACATCAGCTTCACCGCGTTTCCCTACATGATGAACTCACTCGTCGGAGTCGGTATGTAGTCTTGCTTTACTTTGAGACTGTTGTTCTGCCTTTTGACTGTGTTTATGCTTGATCAGTGACAGTCTTCAGTCTGAATAAACTTTATTAGTTCATTGATCTGTTCATGAAAACTAAAACTTTGACATAACTGAAGTTTATTACAGTCATGTATGCATAATGATATTTGCCTGGGTGTTTAGCCTATAGCACTCTGAAGTAGCCATTTGACACGCAGTTCCCTATTGCTTACAGAGTCAGGCAGCAGGGAGACGGTAAGTTAAAGACCAAATCCTGTCTTTGTATCAGTCCCTGACGCATCTTGTACTAACTCTACATATAATGCATGACCTGGTGTGTTATGTCATGTCCTGATATGACTGGTAATGCGATCCGTATCCTCACCCCCAGGTGCGGGCCACATGTCGGACTGGCTGGTTTCCCGTAAGAACTGGACGGTTCTGTCCGTGCGGCGGCTCATGACGAGTATCGGGTTACTGGGGCCGGCCGTGTTCATCCTGGCCTTCAGCACGACCAACAACCTCATTGTGGCACTGCTGTGAGTTTTTTTTCTCTTCTGAATACCCGAAACAACCAACACTTCATATGTAAAACCTCATCTGAATGAACCATGTGTAGGAAATGTAGGAGTTTTCAATGCATCTCAATTGATTCAGGCCATAACTATGAAAACCACAAACTGTTTGACATGTCATGTTTTTCCTGGTCCTCTGTACCACCATTTTGTTGACCTTGACCTGTGCCCTTTGCCCCCTGCCCCAGGCTGGTGTCGGTGTCCATGGGTCTGTGTGCGTGTAACTCCTCGGGTCACATGAGTAACCATGCCGACGTGGCGCCCAACCACGCCGGGATCACCTTCGCTGTCTCCAACACCATGGTAGGTCCAACCCCCCCCAAACACACACGCACACACACACATGTACACACTCAAGTACATGCACATATACGCACGCACACACAGCCACGCTGGGATCACCTTCGCTGTCTCCAACACTATGGTAGGTCCAACCCACACACACACATGTACACTCCAATACACGCACTCACATGCACACAACCACGCCGGGATCACCTTCGCGGTCTCCAACACTATGGTAGGTCAACGCCCCCAAACACACACATGTACACACTCACGTACATGCACTCACATGCACATATACGCACGCACACACAACCACGCTGGGATCGCCTTCGTTGTCTCCAACACTATGGTAGGTGCACCCCCCCCCCCACACACACACACATGCACATGCACATATACGCACACACAACCACGCCGGGAGCACCTTCGCGGTCTCCAACACTATGGTAGGTCCCCCCCCCCCAAACACACACTCACATACACACACACACACTCACATACACGCACACCTGCATGCACGCACACACGCCCAACCACGCCGGGATCACCTTCGCTGTTTCCAACACTATGGTAACTAACGCCCCTAACACATACATACACACGCACACACACACACACATGCACACACACACGCACATGCACACACACACGCACACACAAACACACACATGCACACACATGCCCAACCACGCCGGGATCACCTTCGCTGTCTCCAACACTATGGTAGGTCCAACACGCACACTCATGCATACATGCACACAAACCGACGCACACACACAAGCATGCATGCACCCACACCCAACCACAACGGGATCCATTTCGCTGTCTCAAACACCATGGTAGGTCAAACCCGCACACACACACATACAAACATGCACGCACGCACACCTTCACACACACACACAATCACGCCGGCATCACCTTTGGGATCTCTAACACTATGGTACCGCTGGGGTTCTTTATTTATTTATCTATGTATCTTCGGCACAAACTGGACAATATTCACAGAGTATACAAGATCAACACAGAGGATGTATTTAAAGTTACACATACAACAAATCAAAGAAGAGTAATGTGCTAGTCCAAGTATACAGACACCCACAAACTCACAAAGACACCCAAAAATTCTCAGATCTTTTGTATTGTTTTGAAGGCTTAAGTATTGCAGGCATCCCACACAGCCCTGTTAAGCCACACTGTGACAACACAACACCATGTCCAAGATCAATCCTTAACCCTGCTGTCTCCCCCTCCCCTGTAGGCTAGTATCCCAGGCATCGCGCACGGCCCCGTCACAGCGACGCTCGTGACGGCCACAGGACACTGGTACCCGGTCTTCATGGTGGCAGCAGGAGTCAACATGGTCGGGGCGATGGTCTACGCCTCACAGAGCTCCGCTAGCCAGGTGCTCTAGCACATGTACACCTGCTGGTCACACCTGTATCACCTGCCAGGTGCTCTAGCACACCTGTGAGGTACATTATATATTAGGTGTACATGTGCAAGACAGGTGGTCTGAAAACTGTCAGTGTTCATCATGCGCAGCTGCTCGCCTTTCCAGGTGCTTTCATGTAGCTGTAGGTAACTTTAGGTTTGGAAAAAAACCATATAGCACCTGCATGGTACAGGTGTACAGCTACAAGACGACAGTCAGCCAGGTGCTCTGAAAACTTTAACTGTTCACCATGCGCAGCTGTTTTTTTGCCCAGGTGCTTCTGTGCAGCTGTATGGAACACTGGCATCTTTGGGTAGGGAAAGCTCTGACTAGAATATGTTTTATGTTTTGCCTTTTCAAAAATATAAGATTTAGCGCTCTGAGAGAAACAATGTTGCTCCAATACAGAAGAAAATGTGCTCTTTCAACTGACATGTGAAACTTTACTGTACATCCAGTACCAGTTAACCCTCAGCTGCTAAGGCAGACGCTTGGCACCAAATTTGTATTGGTTATGGGGTTAGGCAGCAGGGAGAAGGTTACACATGTAGGGCTTCCAACACAGTGACTGCAGCGGAACTTTCGTTCCCGATTCACAATGGCCATTGTTCTGTTATAGGATTGTCTGGGGACTAGCCTGAGTGTCATCCTGTTTCAGTTCCAGGCCCCACTATTCGGTGAAGGTAGAGCCTGGAACTGAAACAGGATGGCTATCTGGGGACATGTTTTCGACTTAAAATGTTATTTGGGCTGCTTTCTGTGTTCCTTGGTGTAAATACTGAACAGGAAATAGCCATGGCAAGTCCTAGGGTGATGCAATGCTGCAGTAGATACGGTAAGACAATTTCATGACTGTGTGATATTTCATGTAAATTTCAGCAATTCATTTTAAAGATGAAGTTTTATCATCAATATTGAGATGATCTGTGCATAGTTTTATCAGGTTGGTATGTCAGATAGTTCCAAAGATTAATCAAGAAAAACTTAAGGGTCACTCCATAGTTGTGAAGATGAGATTATAACTTGTGTAAATCTTTAATGACAATCACACAGTATGGCCATTGGTGGGTGGGCTTTTGTCTAATGTCAGACAACATTGTTACTCTGAGCAGTGACTTTGTTGGTGATACCGGATGATTATGTTTTTTTCGCATTCAGGTAAGAAAAGGATAGTTTTGTGTTCATATATTTTGGATTGTTAGGGCTGGAATACCTCCTGCATATGCAGGTTAGTACAAATGTTGACAGAGGTATTTCTGATGACTACCAACACCTAACCTGCGCTGTTTGTTCCCAAACCTGACTTACACCGTTCACAACTGTATTCTATTGTTAGTAAAAGTGAATACTGATTAAAGATGGTGCCATAAGCACCTTAAAGACATTTTTTTTGATGCACATAAAGGGAAAAAAGGAGTGGTGGGGGTAAAATTTATGTGGTGTAGGTCATTTTGTATGCATTAGTCCTGATCTTGGAATGTGTATAAAAACACACCTTTACAATAATTGTTGTAAAACAGTTTTGGTTCCACATGTGGTGCACATGCATACAGAATGTCTTGTTTATGTATTTGTAGCTCACTTGTTTATACAAACATTATTATAAAATGATTGTTAACTATATTAAGGGAGTCTGGTAGTATATGATATGTTTATGTTGCTTTGTAAGCATATCATCCGTATGCTGCTATGGTGGGTACAGAACTTACTGTGCAAATGTAAAGCTTTATGTTTTTTTTGGTTAACATTTTAAGACCGAAGCCTCTATCCTTGCCATATTTGAAACGTTTTAGTGAAGCTTTTTTTTTTACAATTCTGGGGGAGTAGAAAATGTCTGTCTGCCTAAAGTCTTTCCTGCAGTTTTAGTTTGATGTGAGCAAGCATATTTATATCTACATTATATCAATATCATCGTCCATCAAAACTTCTTGTTAGCATTCAATAAAGGATTAAAAACTGGAAAATGAAACCATACTTATTTCTGTGCGCGTGGTTGTGTATTCATATGGTAACCGGGCATAGAGAGGATCAAATTGGGTAAATTATGTTTATGAACACCTGTAACATAGCTAGCAGTCACACGGGTACCCTTAGTAATACTGAATATAATCAAGATTAGAATATAAGAGGATTGTCCAAAAGTCAGGGAGGATCTACAAAAGAATTCTACCACAACAGGAAAGAAATCTCCAAAATGAAACAACAACAAATCAACGTTGCACCTAACTCATCCTTTACGGTCATTAATTAGCGACATCTAACGTTGGAGACAGAATTGCAGAAAACTGGTTAAAATGTGTTGAACTATGGTAACGGATACACGGGCATACTGCACTTTGGGTATAAATCGCTAGAGGCCACTAATGCACGGTCATGTTTTACCATATCAAGGTGACGTCACTGACGACCCCAGCATCATACGAAAGGTTCTTTTACCGAATTTAAGATTTGAAACAGTTCCGATGCATTGTTTTACAAGGCTTCAATTAGAAGTGACCAAGGAAAAGTCTTTGCGATTCAATTCCAACTCAACCACATCCTCAAACTTGCGAACGAAGCCCCCCTCCCCACCTGTTGCCACGACAACGCCGTTGATGTAAGGAGAATATTAGACGATTGCCGATTTTACAACTTTCACAATTGTCTGTGGACTACAATATACTGGTAATCTGAAGGTCTACATATCGCATTGAAAAAAAAGAAAGAAGATGATATGTTCGCATCCAAACTCCCAGAATGCCTCACGCGCAAATGTCATTGATCTTGTCAGCGAACAGCCCCCCTCCCCCCTGCCGGTGTAATATGTCACTATCTCGCAAATGTAGCCCACGGTACGAATGGACAGACACCTCAGAGTGCTATTCCCTTTTCTCACAAGCTTCTTTGCAATTGTGATTCACAGACAACCCAGTGAATTAAGAGATAATCCCATTGCAGTTGTTAACTGTGTATGTTGAACAAATTGACGGTACAGTAGCGGCCTCTAGTGATGCAGTTTCAAAGTGCAGTAACAAAAGAGACGAAAAGGCTCTAGAGGTCGTTGACCTTACTCGGACCTGCCCTCCCCATAAACTTGTGTTATGCCACTACCGCACACGTCTAGCGCATCAAACACTTAGACACGCACGCTAGAGTTTAACTTCCCTTTCTTATAAGCTCAGCAAGAATTCTGGATGTTAGCAAACCTTCCTAAAACGGCTGATAATCCAAATCTCACCTGCTAACTGCGCGTGATGAACATTCCCGCCAAAAGTAGACCACACATCAGCGGCCTCTAGCGATACAGTTCAAAAGTGCAGCGTCAAATATGAAGGCGAAAATGCACTAGAGGTCGTTGACCTTGATCGTAACAGCCACACAAAAGTGTATTTAGGCTCCCCCTTACATGTTTTAGCGCAACACACGACTGGAGGCACACGTAAATGTCTCATTCTCGTTTCTTAAAGTTCCGTAGCTACTAATGGAACGAGACAACCCACTGGGACACGAATTGATACGTCTAACGTGTTAACTGGTTCTGTTGAACATTCCCGCCAAAAGTCAGTAGACCACGCACTGACGGCCTCTAGCGATATCAGCTTGCAGTGCAGTGGCAAACTTGGGATGGGCTTGTGTGTATATAATCGTAATGTTGACAACGTATTTACGACGATATCAACTGCTAATGGAGCGGCTCTTCTTCTTGTTCGTCTCGTTTCCGAGAATGACAGCGTTCCTGCACAGAACGGCTATAGAGGAACCAGAGACTGACGTTAGCACACTCTGCCCACAGTTATCTGCTTTCAACTGCGAGTGTTGAACTACGAAGACCGTACAGCAGTGGCCTCTAGCGATGGATTTTCAAAGTGCAATCTAAGGCATTCTGACATTTTCTATCACATGGCCTCTGTGATGCAAATAATCAATGTGTATAACTCCCCCCCTCCCACTAACACAAATTAAGCTTTGAGGGGTATTTCAGAAATTATGAAACTTTCTTTCACATGCTACATAATCATTTTATAAGTTCAACACAGCCATGAGCACTATGCAGTGTTGAATCATTGACAAGGCAGAGATGGCAGACTTCAGCCCCTTACCCACACTGCTTTATGGCCCTTCCAGTGTCATTGACAAAAAAGAACAGTACTAAATTCCCAGGATGTATAGGAATGCTAAATTATGCATATTGTTAATCACGGACACACATGTACACACACACACACAGAAACACACATATCCATACAGGCAGATAGACATGCACAAGCAGAAAACAGTGAAAGACCACATGTATCCTTCCTTGAACAAGCTTTAATTTGTTCATGTTTACAAAATTATATGTTTCTCTTTATAAAATCACTCGAAACTCTAAAAAAATAGATTTTCACAAAGATTCCTGAGCAGGTAGAATATTAAGAACAAAAATAATATCATAATCTTATATCATCAAGATATATTATCAAGATATATTACATCGATCATCATGATCCTATAAATAGTTTCAATCCTTTCCTGTAACCCTGTATTTACTTAGCAATGCCCAGGGACTTAAAAACTATAACAAAATATCAAATCTGACTGCCAGTCTCAACAGGCATTCATACTCATGTTCTGGTAAATACTTCTTTAAAATGAAGAAAAATCTTAAATAAAAGCAACAATTGTGTAGTAATTTCGTCTTACTACAGTACTTATATAAAACTATAAACAGGTTGTTCTCTGAATATCATAAGTATAATGTAAAGGTTATACTGTAACATATAACATAACCAACATGAACCAAAACTAACAACTACTAACCAACATAAACACTAGAGTATATAAGGATATAAAAGGAACAAAATATCAAGTAAGAGGCTCACACTTCCCGAAAATGCCGACAAAAAAGATAACAAGGGATCAGCTGCCTTCAACTTAAGAACCAAATATGATAATATAGTCAGATTTGTAGTTACATGTATTTGTTTCCTTTTAGGATTTCCAACAGGTTCCATAGGCTTGTTTAAGATTTACTGTTGGGTGTTCTTGTTAGGCAGTTGTACATTCCAACTTGCAGGTGTAACCAAAGGTCCAACAATCAAGAATAAATAACCTTCACAGAAATAAAACTGATTCATGACGCAGTCTTTTTCATGTTGCAAGACACATTTCTGTCCCTCAAGATGGGAGAATATGCTGATAACACAGTTGTATAATCATGTTTTTTATCATTTTGCATCAAACTTACGGTAATTATATGTCTGCAGATCCTCTTTTTAGTCTTTCCTTTGTGTTTTCTTCTGCTGTGCTTCTTCATATTCCGACTTCTTCATTGTTTGCTGGCATGTTCATTTGCAAACACAGGTTTCCACAACCATGTTCCATTATGGTTTCACCTTGGTGACCCTAGAATTATCTTACAGTTCTTTTGTGCTGTTTCACTTTTCTTTTTGTTTCTTTGGTTTCCATTTTCCTACATGATTTTGCTGTTTTCAGTGTTCATCTGCAATGTTTTTTGCTCTCAGCTTAACAGAATTTGCTTACAGTTCCACTCTGCTCTTTCATGATTCTTTTTCTTTACTTCTATTTTGCTTACTTTGTTGGAGTTCTTTTTTCCGTGTCATGATTTTTCCTTTTCCCTTCTTACAAGGTGTCCACGCGCATGTTGGGGTACAGTTTGACCTTGATGTTGGCTTACTTTCTTTTTTCTGTCATTATCTTTTCCTGCTAATTTGTGGCCACACTTCTAGAGTGCTTTTTTATTTTTACCTATGCCTTTTTCCTTCATTTTGCTTTTTTTGGTTTTCCCATCAGTTCACCGGCACCCGCAGGCGTCGACGCGCATGTTGGGGTAGGGCTTGACCTTGATGTTGTCCCCGTGCTGTTCCATGACGGAGATGGGCGAGTACGCAACCGGGACGCAGCAGGGCGCGGGAACGACCCGGGGGTCGCGCTCGTGCAGCAGCGACATCAGCAGGGCGTGGTTTGTGGCGTTCACGTGGGTCGGGAAGGGTCGCCCGCATGTCCCCACGCAGCGACCCGCGTTGTACCGCGGAGGCTGCAGGATGAACTCCGGACGGATGATGTCATCAAAGACGACGTAGTAGTCATGGCGACGGCAGTCCCCTACCTGTCTGCGCCCTCTGACCTCCGACCCTGTGTCATTGTTATGGCGATGTGCGACCTGTCGTGATCGCTTCCTCTCACGATACGCCAGCCAGTCCCGAAGTAGCTCCGGCCCACGCGGCTTCCCCTCGTCCGATGCGTGCCCGGTGTTGTTGCCTAGCAACACCCGCTGCAGCACGGCAAGAGACTGGACGCGGCGCTCATCAAGCGACAGTCGAGGAGACGCTCTTGTCTTCCCCTCCTTTATCGTCAGTCTCGGCCTGTTTCCATGGTGATCGGAGAACACGTCAAGCAAAAGTTGAGGAGATGAGCTTGTCTTTCTCTCCTTTCCTGTCTGTCTTGGCTTGTTTCCATGGCGATCAGAGAACACATCCTCCTTCTGCTCCAGACCGTCCCCCTCCCGTACGTACGCGGCGAGCAGCGTCGCCTCCCGCCTTGTATCAAACAGACGCCTCGTGACGCGCCGGTCCACCTGCAGCCCGGTCGCCATGGAGACGACGGTGAGGCGGAGGCCGTGCTTGAGCCGGGGGGATTCCCGCCACGTCTGCACCAGGCGCGAGATGTTGAAGATCACCCACGGAGCCGTCTCATTACCAAACACCGTCTGGAAATAAGGAAATCGTTTCTCTCTCTAGTTATGGTATAGTAAGATGGGCACTTTGTGAGATAATCAATTGTCAATCATAGTTAGATGCCTGCTGCTACAAAATATTTGCTTCACAATCCACTAAAGTTTATTAAGTATAAGCAAAGATGAGCAACTTAATTAAAGACAATCTATGTAAAAAAAACTCCCCACACCACAACTTACCTGCAGAAGAGTAAAAAAGGTTTTAGCCTGCCGCAGAGAAAAAGTGGAAACTATATCTTCTCTCTGGGAACCACACGTACAGAGCACCTTACCTTAGCACCTTAGTTCCTCCCGTGCCTTTGAGGCACATTGGGCCGTACAAAGAGTGCTGCGGAAAGCTAACCTTCCCTGAACATGAAACCTGTGAACCTAGACAATACCATGGAAAGACCTTGGTAGTAGAACTGACCTTGGTAGCAAGGTGACGATGTGTCCTGACCCCCGACCTCTGTACGACCTTGAGCAGCACCAGGCGGTACGGCGGCTGCAGCGCGCCCCTCCTCACCGCAGACTGGAAGGTTGTGCTGAAGGTCAGAACCAGCTCCGACTCACGGACAACGTTGACCTTGGACACGTGGCAGTTCACCTTGAACTTGAAGTTCCCCACGCCTCTTCTCCAGCTGACTGCGGGGTAAGGAAGGGTCAATGAGTTCTCTTCACTAGGCTTTTCTGTTGCAGAGCTCGAAGTGCCGTCAAACCTGCCTAAAACGACCACCCAGGGGACCGGGAGCGAGTGGTTGTTTTGATGGTCGCCTTGAGGAGGATCGACTCACAACATGAGCAAGATATATCAAATGGTTTCCATGTCCAGAAACTACATGTTGTAATTGCTGATATGGAGTTAGTCTTTAGCTTCCATGAGTTAATCACTTAAGAAGACTGGCCTTCACACTTGATTTGCAAGCAGCCAGTTAAGCTTCCAATCGTTTGTAGTAAAACAAGTATTCTATTCGATAAATGTGCAGCATATTGCAAAATCTAAGATGGGACCAGGAACTCTATCAAACATTGTATTTTGATGGATTGGAAAGGGCAGAAAATAAGAAAAAAAGTTTAGGCAAAAACCTGTCTGGTACAGGTGTATATATGAATATGACTGTCACCTGCACATAGGATCAGGTTAAACGTGTATGGAGAGAAAGTATTTTAACAAAATGTAAATACATGACTTGTAAGATTTAACCATCACAAGATGTCTTGAATTTTGTGACCAACATTGCTAAGATTTCCAACCCAGATCGCTTCAAAATAATCATTTTAACACCTACAAAAATAATCTAATTCGCTGCATTATTTACTCAGTGAATTGGTTAGGTACACTAAAAGGGATTTTAGCCCTGTATTCATGTTCTAAGATGTAAACGAATAGGCCAGATAACCCTCCGAATATTCCCAGACTTTTCAAAGAAACTTTGTAGAGATTTCGGACACAGAGGGCTTGAAATCTAAAAGAATGGACATATGTGTAAGACCAAACTAACCTGATTTCACATCTATTCACTGTCTCACTCAAAATATGAGGCTCATTTGGAAAGTAAGAAATATGTCTCAAGCCCATTGAGTTCTCTTTTTCATGTGTTTCTTCTTCGATCTTCTTTGATTTTAAAGACTCGTATCAGCAGTCTTGATTCCATTTATTAGTTCAACTTCTACATCAACTTTATCTTAAGTACATTGTATTTATGTATGTATGTATGTATGTATGTATGTATGTATGTATGTATGTATGTATGTATGTATGTATGTATGTAAGTAAGAATGTATGTATCAGTTGACATTTTGGCAAACATCTGACACGTGCGAAATAAAATGTCGGATTTGTCAAAGACATTCAAAACAGTTGAGTCGCAACAAAGTTAGTTTGCTTCCCATAAGGTCTGAAAAATCATAACGTTGACCTTGAGGGTGCGATGTGTTGATATGATTTACAAAAAGAACAAATAGAAGTCCGAAAACGGCATCTGGCACGGTATCAAAATAAAGTACATTTTGTATGTGTTAACAAGCAGTATTTTTTGTAAACAATGGCTATATTTCAAGAAACGGTACTTTTCTCACCTTTCCACGGGAGCACCTGGTACACAGTGGAGTTCCTCAGCGCCTGTTCGCGCCACCTCCTGCCGCCCGGCTGCCAGTTACTCCGCCACGTCAGGTACCGCATGTACAGGTGGACCACGGGCGGGCCGGGGCGCGACCTGCGCCGAGGGCACCGCGCCTTCCTCACGGTACCGCTCCGGCGGCAACGGCCTCGGGAACAGGCAACTTCACGGGCTTTGTCTGAAGGCTGCGTGCGGCTGACTGTACGCTGAGCCCGTGTGTTCTCCATCTCTGTTCCCGTCTTCACACCGGCACGACTGCCGGCACTCCTCGGCGCTCCCCTCTCCTCCTCCCGAGGATAACTCGTGTTCCGTACGGTGCTTCCAACGACCATCCCCGCCGCAGTTCTTTCCCTTCCGTCCAAGCTTTCTGCCCTCCTTGCCCGTCTTGCTTGTGTCTTAGACATCTCCAAGGCGTGAGAAGCCGACAAAACAAGGAGAACCAAAACCAACGTCTTGACAAATCTCGCCATGTTTGACAATCCTGATGAAAAACGTTCCAAAACTGTAACGTTACGTGGAAAAAAGCCACGCCTCCAAAACACTGTAACAACCGGAGCAGCGCAGTTTCACAACTCTCCTGGTTTTCACAACTTCTAGTCCGGCTTTAGACTTCTACAGCCTAACATGTCACCTCTTCTTGTGGAGACGGACTCAGAGCGAAACGTTTTGAAGATGTCCTGTTCTTTGGCTGCTAGTTGTGACGATTTCAACATTCCAATGTTGGAGAGAAATAAAAACAATGGCGCCAGCTCCGTCTGTTGTGCGCGTTCACACGCTTTGAGCACGGGAGTTTCTGCCTAGGCCATTCTAAACAATTCTTTGTTTGCTGGACCATCAAAATGAAAAAGAATTAAACAAATGATTATTGACCCTCCGTGTTTAGGAAATAGAGGCATTTAAGGACATAATTTGAATAGCACGTTTTCGAGAAAAAAAGTTAGATTGTGGCTCAAAACGCTCCGAATATAATCTTGCATTTTTCAAATTTCAAATATCTGAAAACAAGTAATTGTATTGAAGTGGCCTCATCATGAATTTGTCGGCACGTTCACCTTTGGTCACTCAAGGGGAGGCAGAGGTGTGACGTTTGATACTGTGATTGGCCGAAAGTTTGAATCTGAGCGGCGCTTATCTGTGGCGGGAAATTTAAAACACGCGTTGGATTAAGTTGGGTTGACAAAAGCAATGTCCGGATGTCAGAGAGTATCGCGTAATGTTTTGTGTTCCTTTTACATACATGGGCTGGATAGAGGCTTTGCTATGTGCAGACTGCCGAGTTTAAGCTGTTTTTGCGTTCAGAATGATGACAACAATAATCGGAGTAATGATTAACACGATTACTATGATGATCTCAGCTACGGGTAGAAGTTTACCCTTACTTTGGGTAAGAAGGGACAAAATTTAATTAAGGGCCGATTTTAAAAGCTGCCTGCCCCGTTTAAGGATGGTGCCAGGGTATCTTGTCTCATGATCTCCTCTGATACTATGAAAATTAAATATTTGGCACGTCTTTCCATTCGCACAATAGTAAAGAATGTGTAGATACTCCATGGATCAAAAGCGCCCCACTAACGGCCAGAAATATATTGCATGGAAGGTAGTCAAAAACATGCGGGAGCTCGTCACAAAGCTGATGAATACTGGAAAGATCAGAGAATCATCAGTGAAAAAATGTTTAACAACTTTTTTATTTGAACATAGATGACCAGTTGATTAAACTATTTTAACGTCAGTATGCCGTTCCTAAACATATTTGCACCACCAATGTGTATGCCATATGAAAAGTGAAGTGATTCTACATGGCTCAAAAGCGCCCTCCTAACGACCGGAGATATATTGCAGGGGAAATACAGGTATTGGTCAGGATGCTGCAGGTATTACTTTACCCGCTGGGTGTCCCCACTGCCACGCAGGGTAATGGCCTCGTGGTCACAAATGAGATTATTCAAACGGCTCAGGATGGAGTTAGACATTCACAGCCCGTGTTCTGTTTATGTGGTCAGATTTTGATGAAGTTTGCACCTGTATCTAATGACATCCACAACTTCTCAAGTCTTTCCTGTGGTCTACTTTTCCCTGGACTTGTTTCTTGAAGAAAAGTACCAATCTTATGACCTGCGTGTATTCAAGACGCCACAAAAAAGACTGACAAAACGAAACAGAGCACAAATAATTGACATCTTTGAGCATTAAAAGAATGAAGAACTCAATTGTACATGTTTGCCCCTCTGTGCTAGGCACAGGTCACATGTTAACAATCATATACATATCCATGTGCATATAAACGTCTCTCCAAGCAGATGTAGGGTCTTGTTTGTTTAACATGTGCTTCATAAAGGAATATTTAACTCCCTTCTCCTATCTGAGCGCAGCTTATCTGCTCCTGATCTCCTCCTGACTCCCATAACCGCCACTGCCCCGTCAGCCGACCTCCGGGGACGCCCAGCGCTTCTCCGCCCGACAGGCGATATGTCAGCCCGGCTGCGCGCGTCCCGCGGGAGGGTGGAAGTGCTCATCAGTCACAGAAGGTCTGGATCGTGTCCAGGTCCGGCCGAGATTAATGGGCGCGTCCGCGGGGCTCCCCCGGGGGTTTGTGACAACCTGATGTACGTGTTCGTGGGGCTCCCCAGGGGGTTGTATCATAGCCTGATATAAAACACTCAAATCTGACCTACCTTCCACATACGCCACTTGTAGGAACACGGAAAGCTGAAAGCGACGGCCGGAGGCCCCAAACCGGATACGAGTGTTCGGCCTTAGAAACATCAGTCTTAAAGTATTTTGAAATTGAGAAGAAGACAAATGTTGTAATAAGAAGAAAGGAATAGAATAGGCGGGACGCATGTGGTAACAACTAATTAATCATTTATTTTCAGCGAAATAGAGAAGCACACACGCAGGCAGAGAGACAGAGTGGGTGAGTGAGTGTGTGTGTGAGTGAGTGAGTGAGTGAGTGAGTGAGTGAGTGAGTGAGTGAGTGAGTGAGTGAGTGAGCCCAAATGAATATCTTTATATATTTCACATCGGAACATCAGCCTGAAAACTCTTGAAATCTAGAAGAGGAAAAATGTTGTAATACAAACTAAACGGACAAAAACACTACAAAAAACGCTAAATATCGTTTATCTATCAATAAAAGTATGTATGAAAATTGTTGGCGTTTCCGTAAATGCATTCATCCACCGAAACAGCGAGTGAGAGAAAGACAGAGATAGTTAGAGGAGAGAGAGAGATAGCGAGAGAGAGAGAGAGATAGCGGGAAAGGGAGAGGGATAGTGGGAGAGAGATGCAGGCAAACAGAGAGGTGCCGCCATGAATGCCTACCCCCCGTTTCCAGCGCCCACCTCCGTTATTCCCTGTAAGTGCGTGATTACATGCGGAGCCGCACGTGGCACCGGAAACTCCTGACGAGGGTGAGATCTTCTCCCGCCTCTCCTCTCCGCCCACGGACGGACTGTGTGCCGCATGGAGATCACACAACTAACGCGCAGAATGGAGAATTCACAGGACTAACGTGCACAATGTAGAAGTCACAGGACTAATGTGCAGAATGTAGAATTCACAGGAGTAACGTGCACAATTAGCTACCTTAAAAACAGGTCACGCACGACTAGCGAACGCAATCAGCTGAAGTAAACCAGGCTGGTAGCTTACAAACACGCAACTTACGTCCACAATCAGCTATCCTCATGGAAGAACAGGCTTTGCACTATCTAATGGCCATAATTAGCCAGCCTAATGCTAGGGACACAAACCGGGGCCCGGCCGGGATGTTCGCGGGAACGAAAAATTCTGTATGCCAAGAAATATACATACCGGGCCCCGGTTTGAAAGTGTGACCATATCATAAACAAGTCTAGTATCTTTCCATTTTCAACTTGTGTCCGCTTCCCCGAGATCACTACCTTACCGGCAAGCTGGAAACGGACATATAGTAGTCTAAACTACAACAACAGGCTGCACAGTCATCATCATTGGTCGGCTGCTACGCAGGCGACTGTAGGTTTCCAGTTCTTTCTGTCAGCAGCAAGGTTTGCGATTTGTCCAGGTACAAGTAGACCGCTGTCGTCTCCCAGGAGTTGCTGTGTGTACTGCAGGTAGGTTGTAGCTTGACGTCCTCGCCTGCGTCTGCCGTGTGACGGAGTGTACACTGCTTTTGCTTTTGCTGCACAGTATACAACATCTAATATCCACAATTCGGACAGCCTGGACGAATGGTCCGTACTATTGTAACTTACAGCATATCAGCAAGACTCATTGTAGCTGACTCAGCACTTCCGATATACATATATACATGGTTTGTAATTGTAGCTTTTAGAGCTGAGTGGTTGTCTTCAAGCAACTTAGGTTAAATACAGGTGAGGGGCAAGCTTTCACCCAGTCTTAAAGAAAGGTTTAAGTGAAAGTACTTACTCAGAAAGTGAAAGTACACTGTTTAATAGAAACTGGAGACTATAATCGTAGATTACTTTTTTGTAAGACGCTGATTTGCATAAGATCCTGGTAAAAAGCATCCTTGAGTAGAACAGAAAAATTAAACTTGACAGAATGGATCAACTTTAACCCTTCAGTAGCACGCACCCACGCCGCACGTAAGGATAAACATGTAGATCGGGTATGAGCGATGCGGCTTGGTAGGTGAACGGTTAAGGTTATGTATTGCAGCAGGAGCCTTGCGGGGTTTTGCAGCATTACCGTTAAGCTAAGGTGTTCTGGACGCTTGACGTTTTCTGTCGACTAGAATTATAAGGGCCACTGCTCAACGTGAACGGTCAGCACGAAAGTCATCATTGCAGATGGTTGAGCATGTGTACTGTAGCATGAAGTATGAGGGGTTTTAGAGAATATCAGTTAAGTTAATTGTATTTTAGACGCTGGACTTTTCCTGTCGACTAGCGTTACAGGGGCCGTCCCTCAAAGTCTACTACCCGGTATGCAGTGGACGGTCAGCACGAATGTTTCTCTTGCACACGATTAAGAATCTGCACTACCGCATGAATGAAGCAGGGTTTTGTAGCATAAGTGTTAGGTTAAGAGTGTTTTAGACGGTCGGCTTTTCCTGTCCACTAGAATTACGAGGGTCACCGCTCAACATTGACCACTGGGTACGCAGTGAACGGTCAGTAGCAAAGTTTTTATTGCAGACGGTTAAGCATGTGCATTGCAGCATGAGCCATGTGGGTTTTGTAGAATTACGGCTGAGTTAAAAGTATTTTAGACACGGCTTTTCCTGTCGACCAGCGTTACGACTGTCACCACTCAAGAGTCCACAGGTGAACGGTCAGTACGAAAAGTTCACTTGCGCACGGGAAGAAAGATCCGAAGGCGTTATGGTGGAGGTCAAATACGTGCAGCACCTTATCATGCTTATTCTATTCATGTTTCACTCCTTCCTTCCTCCTCGCATTCGTTCATTTATTCATTCATTCATTCATTCATTCATTCATTCATTCTTCTACTCTGATTCTGATTTTTATTCAGTCTGACTAAAATGTATCATATCGGGTCACCAGGACTAGGTAGTACAGATTCAAGGTAAAACTATACAACTCTAATAATAAACTGTGCACTTTTAAACGAAACATCAAAAAAAATCTAAAGTAACTTATTCACCAAACCGTTGCTTTCAGAAAGACAAGGTCAGTTGTTCCCCCAAGGTCAACAGACAGCTACGCAAACAGGAAACACCACAGACAAACGTTAACGTTTCTATTCATGAGGAAAATCAGGAGCGTATCGATGCGATCAATTCGGACGGGCAATTTGTCTGAATCAGTGTAACACATAATGTACAGATCACGAGGGAAATCCGCGGAGTAGTCCAAGTTTGCGTAAACGGGTGGTCTCCACGGAGCACCTTCCGTTAGCCCCTAGACGGGTGGTCTCCACGGAGCACCTTACGTTAGCCCCTAGACGGGTGGTCTCCGCAGAGTAGTTTAGGTTTGCCCCCGGGGCAATTCCGCGGAGCAGGAGACGCGACGGGCCCAAATTGGAGCAGAAGAGTCGATACAAATCAGATTCCGCGCGGAATGCCGGCGGGGGAAGCAATGTCTGCAGAGCGCTGATATCTATCGGCCTGGTAACCCTACTGCTGGGTTCGCTGTAGCGATATGTCAGTCAGCCGATTAGGGCGCTACTTGTAGAATCTTGTCCTGATTACCCGGATGTTGTGTTTGGTGCAAAAGTATGTCAGTCAATCGATTAGGCCCCGATTTGGGGGCAAATGGACTCCTGGTTATCGTGCTGTTGTGCTGTCTGTAGATGTATGTTAGTCAATCGATTAGGGCGCTATTTGTAGTATCTTGTCCTGATTACCCGGATGTTGTCTTTTATGTAAAAGTATGTCAGTCAGTCGATTAGGGTCCTATTTGGGGTAAATGGCCTGGTGTCCTGGTTGTCCAAATGTTGCATTTGTTATAGAAATGTGTCAGTCAGTTATTTAGAGCCCTAAATGGAGCAAATTGGGTCCTGGTTATCTTGCCGCTGTGTTTTCTGTAGCGATCCGTCAGTCGGTCGATTAGAGCACTTGGACCCAAATAGCACCGCGCTGACTGATGTATGATCGGGTCCTGGTTGCCCTACTGCTGGGTTCACTGTAGAAATGTGTCAGTCAGTCGATTATGGGATATTTGTAGAATTGATTCCTGGTTACTCTGATGCTGTATTTACTTTAGAAATCTGTCAGCCAGTCCATTACAGTGTTATCTATGGAATTTGGGTCCTGGTTACACTACAGATACGTTTGCTGTAGAAATGTGTCAGTCAGTCGAATATGGTGATATTTGTAGACTTGATTCATGGCACCATTTCCGGAAATCATCCACGGCCATATTTGCTGTAGAAATACGTCAATTACCCGCCTATTTATGCGCTTTATGGGTCCTGATTACCCGGCTGTTTTGCTCGGCGTAGAAATGTGTCAGTCAGACGATTATGGTGCAGTAAGCGAGATGGGCCGGTACTGAAGCTTGTTTCGTGGTCCGCGGCGGACGTGAGGAAAAAGAAAGACGACACAAAGAGATTGCACTAAGACGCCCGAAGGTGAAAATCCGCGGCGTCTTAAGACCGAACCGCAGACATCCCCAGATCACTTAAGTAGGATGGCACACTTCTTCCGGCGAAGATCAAACGCGCTTCCCGCCCACGAACGGTGATATGCAGCCGGCCTAATCACCAATGGGCACGTTTTACCGCAAGCCGAGCATCAGAAAACCTTTTAGCTGCTACATTAGCCCAGACAACTTAACCCCTCAGCTGCAGGCATCCAGGATCACACGTGGAGAGGGCCTGGGCGATTGGGCTTGGTAGACTGATGGTTAATTCCACACGCCGAGTGGCATGTTCACCGCCAGCCGGAGCCTCAGAAAACCTTTAGCTGCTTCATTATCCCAGAGTGTTAACCCTTAGGCAGCACGTAACCCACATCACACATGCAGAGTAACCTGTTGAGAGGGTCTGGGGCTGTGAAGAGGGGATGGGGCTTGGTAGACAAAAGGTTAAGCCCACACGCCGGCCGGCATGTTTCAAAGTCACAGAAAACCTTTTAGCTGTTCCATTATCCCGGAGTGTTAACATTTCGGCAGCACGTCGGCATGCACCACAGTCGGCGGCCTTGTGGTTAGGGTTGTTGACCCAGAACCCGGAGGTACTGGGTTCGAATCCCTGACAGGTCCCGTTGTTGTGACCTTGGGAAAGGCACTTAACACCGATTTGCTAACCCGATTCAGGCGAAAATTAGTTCATAGCTTTGGTTAGGGGCGTTCTCTTGGATGTATGTTGAGCTGGAGGTTCCGTGTTTGAGGAGAGCCACACCCTGGGCACGTAAAAGAACCCACTACACCAATGGAAAAGAGCAAGGGTCCTTCTCGGTGTGAGTGGATCAAATTAATCCGTCCGGAGATGAACTGCTTATTACAGAGGCAGTTTACCGGGTATGCAATACAAACAAGCCAACCTGTAGAAAGGAGCTTGGGTTGTGGGGCTTGGCGGACTGATGGTTAAACGCACCCGCCGGTTTCAGCGCGGCGATGCCTCAGAAAACCTTTTAGCGGCGCCATTAGCCCAGACCTCGGCACGGGGGCGCCTTTTACCGCCTTATTTAGAATTCTGCCCCAGTTCCGGGAAGATTCAGGAAGAGTACTAGTTGTCTCAGATACATGGGTGGAATCTGAATATGATACAGGTCTTTCTTACATACTAAAGATGCTGAAGATGGCAATTTTCTTGGCACGGAAGAACACATAGATACATAGCACAGGATTGAAACTTGTTCCAACAAAAAGTGCAATGAGTTTTCGACTGATCTATGGTAGTCTTCCTCAGAGCTCACGTAACCAAACAACTCGATTAGGTGACCTTACGGACACGTGACCAGTAGTTTGTACCGTCCGCCGTCTTTGTTGGTTGGTGTGCCCTGACTATCTTTCTCACGAAGTAGTTCTGTTCAGTGTCTAGTGGTTCAATGTTTACGTCAACAGATAGTTACGTCTAGCAAGGATACAGCTGTCTTTCTATTGTTAACTTTTATTTCTCAATGATCTAGGATTCCTCCTTTCAAACTTTGATGAATTTTTCTATTCAATCATTGTGTTACTCGACCTTCATTTAAGACAAAAGGTGAAAAAAGAAACAGACGAAGGAGAAATAAAAAGAGCGAAGAAAGACTAGCAGCGGGTGGTTTCGATCCACCGACCTCTGGGTCATGGGCCCAGCACGCTTCCGCTGCGCCACGCTGCTCTTCAGGTTCGCTAAACAATCAAGAGACAAAAAAAAACTATTTTGACGCAAGTGGGTCTTTTATCTTCCTTTGTAGAAAACTAAAAAAAAAAAAAAAGAATGGAGTGAAGAAGAAAGAGAATAACAAAATATCCAATAGAATAACAGGTAGTTCCGATCCATGATTGCCTCGCGGAATATGTAATGTCGCGCATCAATCTCAACCTAAGCACTTCCCTAACGGGATCATTCACGCCTGATCAGACCACTTACATATCGCTCCGCCTGGGGGTATTCTACAAGCTGATTGGCTATTCACTAGTCACGTGATGGTTGATAATGGCGGTAATACCAGAGGAAATATAAAGACGTTATCACTGAGATTAAACTGTCGGCAGGTATCAAGGATTGTGTTATAACCAGGAATTAAAATCAAAGATACACCGCCTTGCTCTGATTGGTTTTAATAAACAGTTTGTCACAGAACGCATGCAGCCGATCTTACGTAGCTACGGTTAGAATTACAGCTAATGTGAGTGTGGATTTATTATCGGTGTGCATGATAATGTAAAGCATCCCCAGCGCGTTTATTGCCCCTGTCGCGCACATGCAATTTTCCAGGTGAGTAAGTACGGTTCATACGCGAACAGGTTAATAACTTTAAACTACAAGGTTTCATATTGACATTATCATTTTTTTCTTTAATTCTTTGTTTATTCTACTTTATTTATTAATGAGGAACTCAAATCGGCCTGCAGGCCGCGTTTATTGCCCCTGTCGCGCACATGTAATTTTCCAGATGAGTAAGTACGGTTCATACGGAACAGGTTAATAACTTTTAAACTGAAAGGTTTAAGATTGACACTATTAATGTTGTTTGTTTGCTTGTTTGTTTGTTTTTTAAAAGATCAACAAGGATGGAAGCTGATTCGTTTCCCCTGTGAGCAGCTTATAAATGTACTGCCATGCAAACGACGCCACCCCCCCCCCCCCAGCCTACTCATTCACATCCAGGGAAAATTTACAGGACAGAATACCCACGGGGTTAGAGCCCCGCCCCAAACCTTGTGGTTACGGTCCTGAAGAAATTAGGGTCAGCAGGTAGGGATTCTCAAAAGGAGGCTGAAAATCTACCTATTTTAATTAGTAGCGTACGTGTGCAGTCCAGTGGTTAGCGATCTTACCTCTGGAACTAGAAGCCCCGGGTTCGATCCCGGCTGTGTCGCTCACCCGACATGCACGCTACCGGAAAGGGTTGCAGTCCTTAGGACGGGACGTTAAGCCGTGCTCCACTGTTCATTGTGCTTGTCAAAATGAACCTGTAAATACTGTACATAGCGTCTGTCTTCTCTGTCACGACCAGATTAGCTCATCTGTTCATAGTTCATTTGAGCTAAACTGGTTCGAGATCACTTTCATGTCCTGCTGACATTCCCCCAGGCATTCCCGAGTTACCATGCGCACAAAGACGCCCCTCACAAACAGAAAGTCTATAAAATAACTCCGTATCACAGAGGTAAAAACCGTGCCATGAATGTGACCATGATTTGGTTTGACTGCAGCGGGGGGAGTGCAGTTTTATGGGGCTCCCTACGGATAATTTACGGCAATGCTTTGCTAGGAGGACACGCCTAACTTACGTAACCCTAGCCTTTCCTACAGAGATTCAGCTGGTCCAGAATAGGAAAATCATAACATTTTTACCCATTTTACAGGCTGAAAATTCTTTTACGGATCCAAACATACTGCGGATGAATGTGAGAGCGCCTTAGCCACCATTGGAGTGTGGGGAGTACAGTTTTATGGGGATCCCTGTTGATACTAGTAATTTACGGCAGGGTTTTTCTACGAGAACACGCCTAACTTATGTAACCATTTCCTACGGAGATTTGGCTGGCCCAGAATAGGACAATCGTGCCATTTAAACCATTTTACAGGCTAAAATTGCTTTTACGGATCCAAGCAAACTGATATTTCTTATAAGATAGTAGGTTGTCCACATTAGAAAAATCAGTGCAAATTTTACAGGCCATTCATGTCAGCAGAAAAGCAAACATATCTTTTTCAGATCCAAACATTAAAAAAAATTGAGTTCATAGAAAGGCGTTTTGTCGATGTCCAGGAGTAAAATCAACTTGTGCGAAATGAGAATTTAAGCCCCGGCTGGCTTTTCAATATCAAATAAAGGTTCGAACTCGCCCATCAATTTGCGGTAAATTGCACGTAGTTACTCCCCGCATTTATCTTCCAAATGAAAGTTCCGTGCCGCCATACTGTAAATGCACTTAAGTTCGCATGGCTATAATTTCGCGCTAAGGGGAAAATGGAGTGTTCGCGGTGGTTTAAGTTTTCGGCAACGCTATAGCCACATACTGCTACAGTATTGGACACAAATGTTCGCGGTGGTTTTAAGTTTGCGGTGAAACAGTCGCCGCGAAAACCGGAAACTTAAAACCGCCGCGAACATTTCTGCGTTTACAGTAATTCCCGCATCGCGGCCGCGCCATTAAGCCTCACTCACAGCGACGCGCGAATTCTGGAAATTTACGGTTTTAATAACGGCGCGGTTATCTCCGAGCAGAGCCGAGCGTGCCGACGGAGATAAAGCCACCGCTCCGAGCTACCAGAGCGCGGGAAATTACGGGCCGCCTTTGTGGCGCATTCTCCTCGCTGTAGCCGCGGCGACGTCGCGGTCGGAAAACCCTTTCTAACCCGTTTCGGTTGTTTTTCCTCAGTTCCGCTCGGTTTTGAGTGAAGAATCGGCCGCGCTTTCCGCTAAAGGCCCTCCTGCGGATTGATATCCCACGGGAGGTGTGAGACGGACTTGTCCAATAAAGCCTGATTACTCAGCCGCTCGTGTATCTCCGCCCAGATCAGAGAACTACATGTTGACGAACTGCCTCCCGCGCTAACAAGGTTCCCGGATGTCGACTGCAAGCCGGGCGCGTATGTGAGAAGAGGGACACGGAAAATTGCTTCAGTCCATTTAAGGTTATAGGAAGATATTCTCACACTAGTCGTAACAAGAATGGACGACACTTACAGTGTAATAAAGTAGATACAATATACATTAAGGTACTTTCTGCCTACTATAAATCTTGAAATGTTCGCGGTGGTTTATTTTTTTAGCGATGGAGAGGCGAATTCATGACACTGCAAATGAGACTTTTGAAATGTATTACTGATGTAATACAGAATTGCAAAACCTTCATTCTCCCTCTATCACGAAAATAAGACGTCGAGAAAAAAATTAATTCATAGTAATACAACCTTTTCTGGTGACATGCAAGTAACAGGATCTACGCTTTGTGGGTTTTGTTGTCTTCTTAATCATACTTTTACATTTTACATGATATTCCAGTTATGAAATCAAGGGTTACACAACTTGAATCGCAGCGCGATTGTCCTTGAGCACAGTGGATGCCTAAGCGACAACTCCCAGTTTCCCACCAGCCGCATTAAGCGTATCATTTCGATCCCAATCCCGTCCTTTGTCTTACTGAATGATGTCCTGACGTGCGAGCCTTCCCCAGTCCATATTACTCTCCTTATCGGTAAATTTCCAATAAGTGCGCCGCCGCGTTTTATTAGTAATAAATAATATCAGAGATAAAGACAGGTGACTTATGGACACATTAACTCCCGCTCAGAAATTACAGTTCTCTTTGCAGGTTCGGAACGCGGGTTATTTTTACTACACAATCCCGCCTTCTCCTGAATTCTAGTATTTATCGGTTCGGCTACAGTACACAAGGCCGACATGCTTGCCCGGGGCTACTGCGAAAGGACATGGAGATCCGGGATTGAGGTGTTTCAAGATTTGTTTTTCAATGGAACTATCGTAGAGTGGTAGTACTATAGGAGCATTCTCTGGGTGTGACAGATAGTTCAGTGTAACATAACCAGCTGGCTGCCGTATCGCCTGCCTGCAAAGCTGGTGTGTTACGCCGACGAACGGTTAAACTGGCTATACAGATATAGTTTCAAAGACGTAAAAATGCAGAAAAGGACGATGAACTGAAAGCACTTGGGTCTTTCTGTCTATAAATCATCTCAGCAGTTGGGTATCGAATGATGAATTGATAGAATGAGGACAGGTAGTGTAGGATTCAGTGGCTATTGCAGAAAGGAGCCCAGGAGATGCAAATTTCAGAAAAAGGACAATGAACACGAAATACTTGAGTATTACTGTCTACAAAAGTATCTCTACATTTAGACCAACACTCAACAATTTTGAACTCACGATCAAATGATGAAATTCAATTGCTAAAAGGATATTTCGGTACCTTCGAGAGGTCAGGGTCTGGCAAAGAAATCTGTCATCTAACGATGTCCCGGTTGTAACTTAAGCCTTCAAACGCCTTAAACACAGACAGTAAATACACAGGGCATTATGGTACTTCTTTCTTACACGTTTTCTGAAATAAAGCGACACAAAATCCCCTCCAAGGCTTGCACAGGGAAACACCCCGCGCGGGATACCACAACGACTGCGTCTCCCCGCACCCCGCCGCCTTTTCCCGCCTCCGGAAGCCCGTAGCCTCCGACCCAGGCGTCTCAGGGCGGCCGTAAAGCGCAAGCGAGGACCGCTTCCCGCGCTAAATGACGCCCCGAGGGAAGCCTAACGTCCCCCCTGCGTGTAGTTACCGAGTTTAACGACCCGCTCAGGCTGTTATAGGAACGCGGGGGAACTAAACTACGCACAAAAAGTTCGGAAACTTAACTTTGGTTGATCATATCTCCGTTGTTTTTTTACCGATTTTGATGCATCATATATCATTACAAAGCTTGTGTGATTCCCTGTTCTATGATACCAAACTTATTGTGATTGAAAACCCACGGAACAAGTACCAGGACTAATAATGTGAGTGGGTCACGGAGAAAAAGTGCCCAAAATTCCCTGTTGGTGTCATACGTGCGCTGTGACATCCTATCGGTATGGGTGCGGATGATGATTCAATATATTGTTTCCTCAGGTTCTAAGGTTATTTTTAGAACACAGACCATCCAAGGTTATTTCTAGCACACAGAACATCCAAGGTTATTTTTAGCACATCGAAGATCCAATTGTTTACGCCACATAAATGCCTGAGTCCTGCAACGGTATCGTCATCCACAGGTGTTTGTTATTGTTTCACAACAAACATCGGAGTATGGGGAGGTATAACCTCCAGGGGAAAGACAAGACTTGTACCAGGAACCCTCAATGCAGAAAAATATCGTGACACAATACTTGATCCGGTGGCCATCCCTTTCCTCCATAACACGGGGCCGAATGCCTTGCTGCAAGATGATAACGCCCGCCCACACCGGGCAGGGATCATCGCCGACCATCTCCAGCATACAGGTGTAGAGAGGATGGAGTGGCCCTCCTAGAGCCCGGACCTGAACCCCATCGAACATCTATGGGATCAGCTTGGGCGAGCTGTCCGTGCAAGAGTGACCGAGAGAACAATGCTGGCTGACCTAGGACGACTGCTGGTGGAGGAATGGGACGCTATCCCACAGCATCGCATTGCGCGACTGGTGACGAGTATGAGGAGGAGGTGCCGTGCTGTAGTGACAGCGCGTGGCTGGGCCGCCCGTTACTAAGACTCCTTGCTAACCCGTTACTAAGACACAGATTGTTGGTTTTGATAAAGAATAAACTTAGCTTTCATGAATATGTCTTGTTTATTATTGTTGATTTTTCACAATACCCTCGTACAGAAGTCAATATCAACAGAAGAATATGTACGGAATAGCATGTTTGACTATAGTAAGGTAATCTGGGCACTTTATTTCTTCGACTCACTCACTTTAGCAGGCCTGATGCTCGTTTCATGAACTCGCAATCACAATAAGTTTGGTATCATGGGAAAGGAAATCAAATAAGCTTTTAAATGATATGTAATACATTGAAATTGGTAAAAAAATGACGGAAATATGATCGACCAAAGTTAAGTTTCCGAACTTTTTGTGCGTAGTTTATTACAGACGCCCCGCTTGCGCTTAAGCTCCGTTTTCTCCCCCCAATGGTAAATATTACAATGACACCGCCACGAGGAGCGGGATTGTAGTTGAAAAGTGAACCTTTTTTGCAGATCATCGGATAGTTTTCTTTCCAATAACGTGAATCCAAAGGGTTTGTCAGGTTTGGAGATGTTAGTCGTTCAAGTATTAGCAACGTTTTTTAACGACTACAACTGCAAACGAGACAGTCATTATCCACTTTGGCTTTCTTTCTGAACATACTGGCGAAAATAGGACCCCACTGAGGGAAAAAAAGGGAGGGAGAAGTAAAAAATCCGGAGACAATAGTGCCCGAACGGTCATGTCCATACACCGGCGCCTTTCCACCAGACGACGATCACTCAGTGACCGTGCAGCGACCAAAATTGGATTCGTGTCCAGTCTGATTTCATAACAGCCCGGAATATGGTGCAAGATATAAAAGCATAATTTGAATGACATCTAAACACACAAAACGTACAAAAAATCGTTCTTTATCTCTGAAATTCGTTGAACAATCTTTGAGCGATCAGCGGTAGCAGCCTGTTGTAGAAAAAGGTGTACGTTCGGAGTACCTAACTCTGAATGATCGATATCAAAACTCTTGTTCTGACTGTACTATAATATCCACCCTTCATTGCGCTTCCAGAATTCTCTCACGGAATAATTGATGGGCCTTCATTAGATGCACGACATGGTACAGACATGATTGACGTTGACACAGAGTCATTAGGTTCTCTGTTATCGTTTAGAAACTCATTTGGAGCCGGCCGATCACGCACCCATCACGTGACGATCACGCCGCCTGTCTGTCGAGGAAAGCCCTCTCCTGATTGGTTCCGGGAAGATCACGTCATGATTAAGCCGCCTGCATGTCCGGGAACGCCTCATCCTGATTGGACACGACAATCCGTCACTTCTAATTAACTTTGGTGACAGGAGGCTCCACATGGGGATTTATGAGATAATGCTTCCTCGCGTAATTGATTCTGAGTAGCGTTTACTCTAAAGTTCCGACGTTCTGAGTAGAGACTTTGTAGACAAAGCGCTCAGGTAATTAAGGGGAGACAGCATGTCTTGCGGGGATGTCTTATTGAATCTTCAGGCGCCACAGTCGTACGTTAGAGGTCACGGAATGTTTTAGAGGTCACGGAATGTCGACTGGAGCAGGAAGGTCATACAGGCAGGTTCCAGTCACCGCCCCAGGGCTTCATGGGATAAGTTAAGAAAGGTCCGGAATGCTCTGCCGGCGGGACAATCATGTGACATGTCTGGAAAGACAAACACAGAAGACGGTTCAACGGCGTCATCTGTTTGATGGCTCCAAGCACCAGGGTGATCTGCTGGTCTGGTTTACATTGAATACAAACTCACAGCTAAGATAAAAGCACTGAACAGTGCAGCACACGTTTAACCGTTCCCAGCGCAGGACAGCCAGGTGGTCCTGCGCTCTCTCCACAAAAGTACACCTGATTTTGTCTTCACTTCATTCCAAACTAGGTTCACAATGAACTCATATCTCATTTCTTTACAATATCGACGCCAGACTCTGAACATCAGTAACCCCGGCTCATAAACAGAAATACCATCCCAAATCTGCTTATATGATGAATCGGTACAGGGAGATCCTTTTTGATGAATGGCGTTTTGAAACAGCTATCCCTCTCGCGTGGACGCTAAGCGAAGCCGTCAATGCTAATTAAAACATTGGATCCGACAGGGTCAATGCAGGGACGTGACTCTGCTGACTGTGATACGTCACCACTCATGACGTCACCAGTCCCGACAGACACTGCGACGCCCCTCCGCAAATCGCCCCGATTGCTGCACAAAGGCGATCACAATCAATAAGACAGCAATGCCGAGATGTCTGCCAGATAACGGCAGCTCCAATATTATCGGATGGGAGGACGACTAAGGCGTTTTTATTTGCGAATGAATCAAATTCAGGAAGGCAATAGGAGATGGCAGACGTCACCATGTTGGTAACTATTATGTATTGCTATCCTTCCCTTAAAAATATTAGCAGCACTGAGAATATATGGCAACCATGCATTGTGTACACTTGGAGTCGAACGCACACAAACAATGAGAGAAAGAGAGAGAGAGAGAGAGAAAGAAAGAGAGAAAAGAGAGAAAGAGAAAGAAAGAGAAAGAAAGAGAAGGAAAGAAAGAACGAGAAAGAGTATGAGAGAAAGAGACAAAGCGACACAGAACGAAACAAGGACACACAACCGGACAGACTGACAAGAAGCAAAAAGAGAAAAGAGGGTGACCATACCCACCGAACTGCGTTGCTGCGGCCCGCCCTGACAGTAGACAGAGTGACAGGCGGGTATGCGGCGTGCGTGTAACGGGAGTGTGAGCGCGGCGTTAGCACGCATCGCCGTCATCTATATCTATCCTGACATGCCGGGCCAACCACCGTCTACTTTAACCCTGACAGGCCGGCCGTCTGTAGTATCTGTATCATTACCAGCCCTACCGTCTGTAGTGTAACGTGCACGGCGCTAGCACGCACCCCCATCATCTATATCAACTATGACAGGCCCGGCAAACCACCGTCTACTTAAACTCTGCCAGTCCGGCCGTCTGTACGTGTAACGTGCATGATATTAGCACGCACTCACGCCATTCATTTCATCTTCAACCCCGCAGCTTGCAGCGCCATGCAGACCAGCCCGTTTGCGGGGTGTACTACGGGAAGTGATGGACGTCAGGATCTGTTACGACCTCGATCCTATTTCACTCTCCTGTTGCTTTGTTTTCACTTTTACTTTATTGCTTCGGTTGACATGAAGCCAAGGCTGATACACTAGCGATCGGATATAATATGGGAGAGGGCGGAAGTTCAGAGCTGGCGGGTTTTGGCCAAACAACGATCGTAAAATAGAGCATACTCTTAAAAAGAGTGATGGGCTCTTCGTTGTTTTCAAGATGCAATTTGGTCACAAGACTGTCGTTAAATGGAATTCAATCATCCGACCCTTTGGTTCAGAAGCGGTCTTGTTTGCAACTACACCAAAGCAAGTCACATGTTTATCATTGGGGTACCCAGATGTATAAACACAGTGGAATAGCCACGGGTCCACTAATCCACGGGTTGAGTTCACCTCGAAAATGTTTGGCACGCACTTGAAATTTGCGGCTAACAAATTGTACTTTATGCAGGTCTGCGATTTAAGCCTTTTCCCATTGCTGTCACGAAGCCGCCATGACAGGGCAGACAGCATCTCTTCACGCATCAATTACGGAGCACGGCCTCGCGAAACGTAGTAAGTTGGATCGTGTATGTGCCACCAACTTTGCACAATGCCAAGGTTGTTTTCAGATGACTTTTTTTAATCCGGGGAAAATGTAGAACGAAGTTCCGTAGAAAGCATCTACCTAAATGAATGAATGAAGGCCTTTACATACATACATACATACAAAATCATACTCTTATGAAGGCCTTTATTAGACATTAAGAGCACTATAGTAGTACGTTAGGTCTTTTATGAAACGCCAACTTTGTGCAATGCCAAGGTTATTATTCTCAGAGCGTTTACAAAATGTTCCTTTGACATCAGGGGCAATTGGATGGAAGTTTTGAGCGCGAACCCTTCATTGTCTTATCGTTCACTTAGATCTCTCATTAAGCACCTGCTTTCTTCGAAGACAATGTTGTTTACAGAACGATTTACAAAATGTTCTCTTTAGACCCAGAGGAAAGTCTGTCGATTATCTCTCTGATTACAGTGTGCTAGATATTGCACGTACCGCCAGCTTTGTGCAAAGTCAAGGTTCTCTTCGGACCGATTCACAAAACGTTCTTTGAGGTTCCGAGAAAATATGGACGGCAATTCAGTGGATGACATGTCTGATTATATGAATAAAGGAAGACCTTTATTTGACATGAAGGGCATTATAATACGTAGAACCACGTATGTACTGTTAACTTTGTACAAAGTGAAGGTTGATTTAGGACCGATTAACAAAATGGACGTCAGTTCATGATCAGCGTTCTGGACGTTTTAAGTTCAAGGTTCTTAAGACGTATTGTACTGCTACTGACTGATTTACAAACCGTTCTTTGCGAGATGCAGTAAAGATATGGATGGAAATTCCCTGCTATTACCGCTCATTAGACCTTGTATTGCGCGCCTGCTTTCTTTCAAACCGATTCACAAATTTTGTATTTTGAGATAAAGGAAGAAATATGAACTGCAGTTCTGTAGATTGCTCCGATTATTGTGCGATCTTGTATCACCAAGTTTGTGCAAAGTCAAGGTTGTTTTCAGACCGATATACAAAAGGTTCTTTTGAGACGCAGGGGAAATATGGACGGCAGTTCCGCAAACGACCTATCTCTTATCGCTCATGAGATCTTTCATTGCGATATATGAGGGATTGCTTTCTCCAAAGTCAAGGTTGTCTTCAGACCGATTTAAAAATGGTCTTTGATATCCAGAGAAAATATGAGCGGCAGTTCAGTGCTATTATTGCATTGTGCGCCTTCCTTCTCCAATCTCAATGTTGTTTCCAGACACACTCTACCGCCGCTTACCGAGTGCAAATTCCTTTTTAGTGTCTCTTAAGGGTATTTAAGAATTTAAGCGAACAGAAGATGGTGTCCGTACTAAATCTCTATAATGACACCAAGCATCAGAACTCGGATTGAGTGACGGCTTTTCCAAAGTCAAGGTTGTTTCCAGGCGTCTTGTACCGTGATTTACAAAAGCATCTTTAAGCTTTAAAAATCTATGCTCTGAAGAGAAGTTAGCCGAATAAAACATGGTGTCTGTATTAAATCAACGTATCAATTTACAGCGTTCCTCGCATCGCGCATTCCCGTAATGACCCCAAACTTGTCAGGCCGATAAGATTGATGCAGCGTCCCGGTCCGAGATGAGGGGCTGCGATGTCTCATGGATGAGCGCACGTCTGTTCTGATCGCTTCCAGATCGCCGCGCAAACTCTCGCAAACTCTCGCGGGAGTGATGAGTATCGGCAGGCTCCCGGATGTGGGATTAGTTTCAAGATGGCGGCGGAGAAGAAAGGTCACTCGGACAGGCCGTTGTCTCTGCTGAATGTAAATTACTTTGGGGTTGATAACCGCTGCTGCTGAAGCTATGGTCGACGGGCAACATAAAGAGGAAACGCAGATTATTTGTACATGAACCTTTGTTACAATTGTTTAAAGGAACGTGGGAATCAAGGCTAATGTGATAAAGGTAGAAAGACTCGTTTTACATGGAACAAACAGGCTAAAGAGTTAAAGATTAAAAGAGCGCTTTTTGTTTGCTTTGTAGACACTTTTCTTTGATTTTTCTCTCGTCCAGAGCATACTTCGTTGCGAATGTTTTGAACTAATCGTTGGCGATCCTAATGAAACTTCAGTTCTAGCCTGTGCGCCAAATAGATTTACAACTTCAAGTTTCAAACTTGGTTTTGTTTACTTTCTGACATTGCAAAGAATAATTTATCAGTAATCTGTACTTATTGCGCTGGATTCGAACAATGGCAGCAAAATAAGTGATATAATTGATACGAAAACTTAGCAAACAAACCGGCTGACACAATTCGAACCTGAACGCCCAGAGAAGCGAACTTACTCCGCATCGAGGCTTATTGCATCACGAATTCCCCTGCTGTAGGTTCTAATTCAATAGATGGCTCGGAACGCTCGCCCGGATCATTCCGTAACCGTTCTCCGCTCGTCTGAAGTCGTCCGAACGCAGTTACTATTGATTTTATAACACGGCGCGATCTGTGGGCTTACTGAGACGTCACGCGGGCTCGTGATGAACGGGTCTCTCCCGAGCCGCCCCTGACAGCTCAATGCATAAAAATCTAAGTCATATTGATTTGGGGGCAGGGATAGAAACACGGGTGCAAAGTTATGCATTTTCGTGCACCAAAATTTGAGCTGTACACCGACTATTTCTGCTGTGGGCGCACCTAGATATTTGTATAAGTTTGTGAAGGATACGTACATAAAGGATCTTGTAGCAGGGCTAGAAACACTGGGTGCATAGTTATGCACTTGTGTGCACCCAAAATTGGAGATGTACATCTATTTTTCAACTGTTCTTGCAAGAACTCTTAATTCTATGTTGTGTACCCCAAAAGTTTGTCAGTGGACCTAAATTGGGGCACCAGTGTACTTATTTTCATTAAGTTCATTTGTGTCGGCAGCCGGTATCAATCGACAAAAAATTATATTTACCCAAAGGGCTTTACCACTATCCCTCAACAGAGACCGGGGGGGGGGGCATTGACTTTCTCCAACTTATGATCCGCTGCTTCCAATTCACGTGTTCATACTATCTGTATAACGCGACGTCACAGAAGTAGTGGATTGCCAGTTGGATTTGATCAGTTCAATTATTTCCGTGTTGGCAATCACAATTTAACTTTGAGTCAGAATGCCTTTTACCAACACAGATGAACTTTCAAGTGATGTTTAGAAATGGATGTACTGGTGCACCTAACCTGAAACTTTAGGCGCATAGACACAATTTTGGGGTACACAACATAGAATTAAGTACAATGTCCGTAAAATATGACTACAAACCTTACAGCCTCTTCCCAGAGCTTGAATATAAGATTCTATAGCTAACTTCAGAATTTTAAACAGTTAGCACAGCAAAGGTTTGTTTCTTTCTTTCTAGCACCTAAATGATTCAGAATATTTCCAGAACTGACTTTCAAGCCCTGCACAGCCCTGTATAATGTACAGGGTGCACGCGGAGATCCCGGCCGCCTGTAGTTATCCGCGGTCGATCTGCTCGCAGTACGCGGACGTTTCTAATATCGTTTCTGCGCCTGGGGCGATTAAACCGCCGATTCTTTCGGAAATAAGGAAATGGGAAAATCAATTACAAACTGCACTGATAGAAGTGGAATAATACCGCGGTAATAAAGTTCTGCAGGGATGGTAGGTGTGTTGTGGACCGGCTATTGCCTTTGGATTTCTGCAGCTCGATTTCAAAGTCCTTTAATCTTTATATATGATTAGCATTGATCAATTTCATACAAACGAAGTCAACGCAAACGTCAAAAAGAGCTGAATCACTACAAATATGATTATTTGCATCTTTGTGACTTTCAGACACGAAATTGACGACATTTGCGTTCTACTTTTTACTGATATTCAAACCTCTCGACTAGAAAAAAAAGAGCAAGAAGAAAGAGACGTTAAACTTTGAAACTAGTAGTTTTCTATGTAATCTAACTACTCATTGAAATTCTGTCTTGGTTCAAAACAAGGTTACACTCATTACAGGACTCACAATAAAGGGCAGTGCTATTCAGTTCGTGTACTAATTTAGCCTGACTGAGGGTCGCCGAACTTTCCGCTGAAATACAAAATGGCGGTGAAATATACTCACGGTCGGAGTTGAAAAGAACCGTTACGGTTAGACCAATGACTGCTAAGATTCAGACGGCAATCAGTTTTGAATTATACTAACGTTCAGAGTTGAGAAGAGCCGTTATCGGTTGACCAATGACTGCTCAGTATCAAACGGCAGCAGTTTTTAGATAAAGTCACGGTCAGAGTTGAAAAGAACCGTTACGGGTTGACCAATGGCTGGTCAGTACCAGACGGCAGGCAGTTTTGAATTATACTTACGGTCGGAGTTGAAAAGAACCGTAATCGTTGACCAATGGCTGCTCAGTATCAGGCGGCAGGCAGTTCAAACGGAAGAACCGTTACGGGTTGACCAATGGCTGTTCACTATCAGGCGGTAGGCAGTTCAAACGGAAGAACCGTTACGGTTTGACCAATGGCTGCTCAGTATCAGACAGCAGGCAGTTTTGAAATATACTCACGGTCGGAGTTGAAAAGAGTCGTTGTGGGTTGACCAACTGCTGCTCAGTATCAGGCCGCAGTTGAAAAGAACCGTTACGGGTTGACCAATGGCTGCTCACTATCAGGCTGCATGCAGTTCAGACGGACCAATCTCCGTTCAGCACCACCTCCGTGCTGCCCCAGCTTCAGCGCCCTGCAATAAACACGGAATTGCGGAGGTGTAAATCACGGGGCATGTCGGGCTGTACTTAAGCCGCGCGGGGAAGGCGCACCCGAAATCTATCAAAGTAGCGGCTCAATAAAAAGATGAAAGGCGGCCCTTAAATATTACGCTACAAAGTAGCGGCTCATCACTTGACACAAAACAGGCTACAATTTACAGATGAGGCGAGAGCAGCGCGGATTGCGGCGGACGCGACCTGCGTGCGTGCGAGTCGGGAATCATTAATAACGACATGGATGCCTGTCGAAAAATACTGTAAATGCATTTAAGTTCGCGCGGTTTCTATTTCGCGCAAAGGCGAAAATGGAGTGTTCGCGGTGGTTTTAAGTGCGTTCGCGGCAGCGCTGCGACAGTATTGGACAAAAATGTTTGCGGTGGCTTTAAAATCACAGTGAAACGGTCGCCGCGAAAACCGCGAACATAAAACCATCGCGAATATTTCTGCATTTACAGTACGCTGCAGAAAGGGTGCTGCTTTCATACAAACGACCTCAGAATTTCTACATGTAACAATTACAGGGGATTGATATGACATGGTGTGTATGAATGGACAGTGATGCGCATATTATGTCTTATATAAGGTTTTATCACAAGAAGGGTTGACGATTCTTTTCAGACCATCGCAGGCGGGGATGTTCATATCGGGCGTTTTGGAGTGCCGCTCCGTCAATTCGAATTAGTAGCCGAGAGTGCGCTCCATCCGAGAAATTCGATACGCTAGAGAGATACACACACGCATAAATCAAAACAAGCTGCCATTCCTCCGCTAAAAGCACGCCGACTGGCAAACTGTTCCTGTCCCCGGTGCTGAAAGATCAGTAGTGTTCAGAAGGAGCTAGAAGCAATACGTCACGCTCCATTCTGCAGACGCCGCACACGCGAGACAGATATTTCTTGCAACGGCATGGTGGAAAGCGGGAAGCAAAAGCATGGCTAATCGCCCATGTCCTTTGGTACTGAAATCTGTAGCGTGTAGAACAAGTTAGAGACTACCTGCCAGGATGTGTTCTATGGGTGACACACACACGGAATGGGGTGTTATTGCGACGGCATGATGAAAAGTAACAGAATGAAGAAGCACCCTTTTCCTTAGGGCTGAAATATCTGTAGCATTTAGAACTAGTCTGAGAGTGTATAGCAGAATGTATTCTATAGACGCCACACACCCGGAATAGGGTGTCATTGCCATGGCATGATGACGGAAAGCCGGAAACGGCGGAGTGAGTTATTATCGCTGTCCTTGGTACTGAAGTATTTGTAGCGTGTAAAACTAGTTTAATACTGTATGATAGAGTGTGTTCTACAGCCGACAGACAGCCGAAATAGGGAGCTGTTGCCATGGTATGATGACTGAGAGCGGGGAGCGGTGGAATGAGTGATCATCCCTGTCCTTGGTGCTGATGTATTTGTGGATTTGTTGCGTGTAAAATTAGTTTAAGAGTGTATGATAGAATGTATTCTATAGACGACACACAACCAAAATTTGGAGCCATTGCCATGGTATGATGAGGGAAAAAGGGAAGTGGCAGAATAAGTGATTATCCCTGTCTTTGGTACTGAAATGTTTGTAACGTTTAGAACTCGTTAGAAACTACCTGCCATGATGTATTCCATAGACGTCGCACACTCGAAATAGGGAGCTGTTGCCGTGGTATGATGAACAGAGGCAAGCGGTAGGATGAGTCATTATCCCTGTCCTTGGTACCGAAGTACCGGTGCGTGTGTCTCACAAATCTGGGTTAAAGCCCGGCACGCAGCTGTGATTTGTCTTGTAACGCGAGTAGCGGTGGCCATTGATTCATCTTGTAACGCGAGTAGCGGCGGCCATGCCGGGTTCGTTCGAAACGGCTGGAAGGTTACCTCGCCTATCGGTCTCCGCTGGGCGATCAAAGCTTGGCAGTGGGACAAATCCCGGCCATCAGGGGCCGTCGGGAGCGTGAGTTAACAACATGTTGCTTCAGTCATCCTGCCCAGGGAGCCGCGGAAGGGATCGATGTGGAATTCCTCCGGGAATACAGAGAGTTCCGGGAAAACACGGGCGGACAAATTACAGACGCGCGGGCGGGTATGCGCGGCGCTGGTTGAGGACATCAGAGAACACATGACATGAATGCGAGAGCCCAGACATGCAAGACAGGAAGTTTGCCCGGATAAAATATATCGGCAGGAATTGTAGCAGAAAAATGCCTACTAGGTCGTGAGGAAATTTCCGGCCTAGGGTCAAACGCTGCTGCTCTTTCTTCCTAAAGTCAAATGGAACCGCGCTTCCATTTTGAGATCAAATGCAGCCGTCTTCTGTAATAGGGTGAACGGTTTCCGTACGAAGGTTAAATGCATGTGTATTCTGGCCAAAATGAGTCGTATTTCCGTTTACCCCTTGTCAGAACGGAGTCGCATTTCTAGCCCGTTTTCTGTCACGGGGTCAACTGCAGTCATCCTAAGGTCAAACGGAATCACTTTTCCGTTTTAAGGTCAAACCCTGATTTTTAAGGTCACTCGCAGCTTAATTCCGTCCTAAGGTCAAAAACAGCGGCATGTCCATTCCATGCTTAGGTCAAACGTAGTTGTATTTCCGTCCGAAGGTCAAATGGAGCAGCACCGCTTACGCCCAATTAGTGCGCATGCGGAGGAAATGAACGGTCAGGCTGGATGTCACGCCTAATTGGACGGTAAAGCTGGCTCGCGGGTACAATAAACTCCGCAGTAGGAGCACCGCATTATGGTCCAACCCGTGGTGTAGGGGGGAGGGGGGCGCCGCGTTACGGCCCAACCCGTGGGAGGGGGGCGCATTGTGTTACGGCGGGGGTAGGGGCAGTGTGTCCCGACCAAACCTAGGTCGTGCTATGCGTTACAACAGGACCAGGTCATGCGGACTGAATGGACTCAGATCGACACAGATTTTCGGGTTTATTGACAAGGACTCGTAACACGAGCACACAGATCGCGGGTAATTCTGGAACAGTCTTGTACATCTCATGGGCTAAACGCCAACTCAAAAGCTGCAGTAGAAACATCAACAAAGCCTCGTCAAATGTGCTTTAAAATGTGCCGATAACGACATAGGTGACAGTAATAAAAGTATGGACTATCCGGCAAATATCACACCATTGTATGATCTGACATTTTACTAAAGCTAGATAACAAAGGGGTCAAAGTCGTGAATCCTTTCCCTTCTGATCAGTCAGTTTGTGAGAGGAACGGTTTGTGGGTGGTGGGCACTATGTGTCCATAAGGAAGGTAATACCTGCTGGCTTACACCCAGCTTTGGTCACAAGACTCACGGACGGATCTGCATTCAGAGTGGAATGTGCGGAGACTGTGGAGACTGGCGCAGCAACAGGGAATGTAACTTTGTTCGTAAAGCCCCGTGACACAGTCGACGAGCTTCGGCCGTACTTGTTGATCGCAAGAAGGTGACCGAATCTAATAATCAACAGAGACTCGTACTTATTTTTCACCTGAAAATCTACCCCATCATATAGGACAGGCCTCGTGGACCTGCGAATATCGGCCGACCCCTAAAAATCTGCGATGTTCGAGAGAACAACATGCCTATTACTGGCCAAAATGCAGCACGCAGACTCATTGGCCGATCACTTGTCCTGTTGCGTGACAGGGTGTTTAGGACGGGCAAAACCTCAGAATCAGCCATTCATCTAACTAGTGTTACGACATGCACATAAGTTTAACTGTCTCCAAGAATGTCCGTTGTCACTGCTAGGGATTGTAGAGGCACATAGGGATGAGTGTGTATCTTTTACAGACCGTGTCTTAATCAAGATCTTTCCTATTTACGTTGCAGGCTTGACTACAATAAGATTTTAAAGGGACATAAGGCCAGGGAACCTCACCGTTTTCATAATTCATCCCAGTATCAGAGTGAAGCTTTCACAAAGTTCCGTCTCCAGTGTAGTTTGTGTCTTTTATTGTTGCTACTTATAATTTCTCTCCAGGCTGTGGGTCCTACTCCTGTAAAACAACGCTGATTAGTTACTACATTGGGTGACCTCTTATCTCCCTTCCATACAGACAATCGAACGAATCACTCCTCTAATAATGAACGACTCCAGCGCCTGCAATCAAGGATGCCGGCATTGGTCATAAAACATGTGATTGGAGTCATGTCCCTGATTGAGCTTGATCTATTCTCTATATAAACCACACAATCAACGTCATATCTAACGTTATTCAAATATTACGCTATCGAAACGAATTTTATTTGAACATTCGGCTTTCTTTTATGTACCGCATGTTTTATTTATCATGTGCTACGTATGTCACAACATCCTGTATCACTTATGTTATACTCTGCTATTATCTGTTTTGGTGAGCATAATTTGATCAAAGAAGGTTAATGATATTATGCGTGTTGTGTGGACTGGACCCTTTCGAAAAACAACTTGTTCAGTAATGCTACCCAGCTGTTCCAAAATGCAATAGATAGAATAGATAAACACGCTGTTTTGCTTTTGCCGTAGTCAAAATTAGAAATACTGGATGGCCTTTACGCACAGCTTAAGCATGCGTAAAGGCTCTATATCTCTACTGGAATACAAAAAAACGAAACGTCTACGCATGCTTTAAGGTTTGTTTCTTTGAACCTGTTTATTACTGAGAAGCTAAAATCGGCTTGCTGTCTGCTTTTCATTGAGGTCTTGAGGGAGGAAGAAAGGATCAGACAAAACATGATAAAAATACAGATTTCATCATGCTTTAAGATCAGTTTTTTTCAGTGATATATATGCACACCAGCCAGTTCTTTATGCAGCATGTCTTCGGGGTTTGCTTTAGCCAGAGTCAAGATTACAAACACTGCAGGATATCTGATCTTTTAGATACCCTGAAGCATCCGTAAATGTTCTATTTCTTTACTCAAATGCAAAATTAGAATCTTTACGCCTGCTATAAGGTATATCAGACTTTTTGTGCAGTGAAAAATACGCACACCAGCCAGCACTCCATGCTCTCTATACAGCATGACTACGGGGTGTTTAGGTACTTACGCCGCCGCGGTTCGTCACGAGTGTTTAAACCTGCAATCTTCCAGGGCAAAACTCAATCCCGGGTGCAAGACTTCCTCCCAGGCGGAGCGCGGATTTGGAGGGAGAGAAGCAAAAGTTAAACGTGGCCGAGGGCCGTACTCAGGCTTACCGATGACGTCAGGGGGAGAGCATGCCAAGGGGAGCGCTTCGGCAGAACATACCGTGTAAGGTTGTATTTGCATATATAAGGATGATATCGGATCCTGTCTATAGTTTCCATATATTGTGTCGGAAAAGCTGTCGTCTCGAAAGAACAAACTTCGTATGCACCGTTGACCAATCATCCAACATAAACCGCGATGAAATAAATCTATTGTAACTACAAGAAAACGACGTTTTAATAACCTGTTTGCAATCAACTGAGGTCCAATGCCATTGTAACTTTAGATAAATTGTTACATACTGACAGAGTGACATACCAGTCAATAGAAATAAAACAATGTCACCAGGGCGTAATGTGCATTTTTACACGAGACTCTCATCAAGAATCAGTGGCAAATTCAACTGCCACCAATAACCAGACACCCTTTAACCCATGACCAATATGGTACTTCAGTTTCAATGTGTTATCGGGCATGTACAGGAGTGGTTGTCTTGTAGCTACCATAGAACTCATCACGATTTCTGTTGGATGATTGCTCAATGTTGCATCAGAGCTTCGTCCGTTGCGTACGATATCTTTTTCGACACACAGCACAACCCTATACGACACGCTCTGTCAGAGTGGCTTCCATGGAGTGCTGTGCAATCTATTGCTTTGTCTGCGAAATGCACACAGGGCTGCCCAGCTAGCCGATAGATATTACAAAGGGCTGGTCTAGCTGACAGCTGGAAGCTGGTGTGTTACGCTGAAGGGCGGTTATACCGGTTATACAGATACAGAAGCTGGTGTGTTACGCTGAAGGGCGGTTATACCGGCTATACAGGTACAGAAGCTGGTGTGTTACGCTGAAGGGCGGTTATACCGGCTATACAGATGCAGAAGCTGGTGTGTTACGCCGAAGGGCAGTTATACCAGCTGTACAGATACAGAAGCTGGTGTGTTACGCTGAAGGGCGGTTATACCGGTTATACAGATACAGAAGCTGGTGTGTTACGCTGAAGGGCGGTTATACCGGTTATACAGATACAGAAGCTGGTGTGTTACGCTGAAGGGCGGTTATACCGGCTATACAGATGCAGAAGCTGGTGTGTTACGCCGAAGGGCAGTTATACCAGCTGTACAGATACAGAAGCTGGTGTGTTACGCTGAAGGGCGGTTATACAGGCTACACAGATACAGAAGCTGGTGTGTTACGCTGAAGGGTGGTTTTACAGGCTATCTAGATACAGAAGCTGGTGTGTTACGCTGAAAGGTGGTTATACCGGCTATACAGATACAGAAGCTGGTGTGTTGTGCCGAAGGGCGGTTATACCGGCTATACAGATACAGAAGCTGGTGTGTTACGCTGAAGGGCGGTTATACCGGCTATACAGATACAGAAGCTGGTGTGTTGTGCCGAAGGGCGGTTATACCGGCTATACAGATACAGAAGCTGGTGTGTTACGCTGAATGGTGGTTATACCGGCTATATAGATACAAAGACAAAGACAATAGGAACATGGGATTGAGATTTTCGACATCAATGTAATAAGAATGGACCAATGCGCATATTTATAACCATTAAGAATATGGCACCAACAGTAAGAATCCTAAGTGTGTATATAGAGTGTGTGGGTCTCCTAGGGGTCCATGTACGTTCATAGCTATAGTAGAGTCTGAGGCAATATACCTGGATGCATATCTAGTATCATTAATACCAGTATCTAAGAGAGGTCGTAGTATGCATAGAGTACAGCACATGTCTCCTCGGCAGAGCCAGCAGAGTACTGGGGAAATGATTATTGGACCCTCGTAGCGGATTCTGAGGCAATAGACTTGGACACATTCACAAATGGAAAGCCTGCCATGAATTATTGTCAGGTCACCTGTGGTTGTCCATAGCTGTGTATGAGGCAAATATAACCAGACACTGACAACTTGAAGGCCTGTCCGAGATTATGGCAAAATAATTCGTTACATGTCTGGGCCAATGGTGGAAATCTTGAGGAGGGTTGCACAGTAGAAATTGGCGGTCAGTTAGAATTTAGTTAAATTGCACTATTTTAGGTGCATTGACCCATAGCAAAATAGAATGGACTTACATGCAAAAGATATAAACAGAATATTTCAATTGCATTTTCTTAAAGGTTTCAATCTTAAGCATGCATTTTATGACTTATTTGATGGGTGGTGAATATTCTATTTAAGAAAGAATAACAAATTTTCCTACGCCTAGTGCCAAACGTCTCTGTACGTCTCTCAGAGATTATGTTTGCATACCGAACTAACTATTTAACCTGAAGTAACGTTGGTTCGTTGGAGATGTCAAAAGACTCAACACACTAATAGATGGGAGTCAAACAATTATCTATTGTCTTTATCAAGTTTGTAGTCACGTATCAGCAGACAGACCGACAGACTGTGCCAGGATATCTGCATTCATGACAAGAAAGTTTCTCAGTCAATGCTTCCGAATCTGTCTCCTATCACTTCATTCTTCCAACGGTATCATTTCTTCACTCGTCTGTATAAATCATCTTTATCTCGTCTCTGTTCTCATTCTGAAAACTCAGAGGTCAACGATATTATCACTACGGATGACGCATGGTTATGATAGCGGTCTAAGTTTTTATCAACGACAGGAAACTTTGAATGTAGTCACTGTTGGTGATATATTATTCTGATAATAAATCAAGGATTTATCAGCGACAGGAAACTTTGATGTCAATGTTATCAAATGTAACCTCTGTCTATATATCAACTAATCTAAAGGTAAAATTTCGTATCCCCCATTTCCATCCTTTCGTGTCATTTGTGCACATATTTGCTTAGTTCCAATGCAACTTTCGATGAAGGTTAGACCTTCAAGTAATAAGATGCACAACACAGCAGGAATTTAACCAAAACTGTGAATTGGTGTTAGACTTTTCTTTTCAGTCACTGACGAAAGGTCCTGAATGCTACTTGAAACGTCCACAAAATCCCCACAAAACGTTCACGAAATCTGATAATGTTTATCCCTAACTTTGTATTGTGAATGAAGCTAACAATTGCCTTGAAGACGCGAAGCTACCATGCTCACCTGTTCCTTACGAGTGACCAAGAATCCCACCCTAATACCGGATGTTCGCTCCCGCACCTCACCTGACTAAACACCACCGATGACCTCCTAAGAAGCACAAATCTCGCCGCGAGAGCTTGTTAACAAGACCCTGAGAAATTCCCCCATTATGCGGAGCCCGGTTAGAGAGAGACGCGGTGAATCGGAACGGGCCGATCCGCGAGGCATCCACCCGTGCAGATTGGATTCGCCGCGGCTTCGCAACCTCCGTGTCAGAAATAAGCGTGTAAGCAGCTCAGACTTTGAACGTCTCTGAGGCAAGTTGATTTGGTCTATCAAATGTTAACGTTTATCCTCAACTGTCAGTACATTATTGAAAGAGAAGGTTGGTTTATCAAATACGAACCGTCGCACGTCGCCAAAGGAAGTTAAGTTCACATTCATTCCTCTAAACGCTTCTTCCTCAGTGTCAGGACCGTGATAAGCGGCTCAGAGATGGAAACATTTCTGAGGCAACTTGACTTGGTCCATCAAATGTAAACGTTTCTCAACCGTAAGTACATTTGTTCCTTTGTGAAAGATTAGGTTGTCAAACGCGAACGTCGCACAGCCAAAGGGCTAAACTCACAGTCATTCCTCTAAACGTTTCGGGACCTCCCTGTCAAGAACTGTAATAAGCGGCTCGGAGCTGGGAACATCAATGCGGCAACTTGAACTGGTTTATCAAGTGTGAACGTTTCACAACAGTTAGTAAATTTGTACCTTTATGAAATATTAGGTTGGTTTGTCAAATGCAAACAACTAATAGCACACATTCATTCATCTAAATGCTTCTTCCTCCGTGTCAGGAACCGCGATGAGCAGCACAGAGCTCTGAATATCTCTGCGGCAAGTTGGCTTGGTTTATCAAATGTAAACGTTTCAGTACAGTGAGTACATTTGTACCACTGTGACAAATTAAGCTGGCTTAATGTTAAGTTGGTGGTGGTCTCTCATAACCTTTTGAGTCCGTAGGGGCAGTGGGCTGGGCTTTTATTTACTGTATCTAGGGCAAGGTATTGGAAGGTGTCCTTTTACCTCCCCAACCGAAGTCAGGTGCCCTTTTCTACACCCGGGTGGAAAGGAAAGGGATCTCGAACCAGTTTAGCTCAAATGAACTCAATGAACAGATGAGCTACTCTTTCACTGGTCGTGACAGAGAAGACAGACGCTATGTATAGTATTTACAGGTTCATTGTACCGGGGAAATTCCCCTAGCTCTTTTCGACAAGCACAATGAACAGTGGACCACGGCTTAACGTCCCGTCCTAAGGACTGCGACCCGTTCCGGTAGCGTGCATGTCAGTTGAGCGACACAGCCGGGATCTAACCCGGGGCTTCTAGTTCCAGAGGCAAGATCGCTAACCACTGGACTACGCACGCTACTAGTGGGGAAAGTTGTGTAAAGTGTCTTTTCCAAGGACACAACCTCTAGCCAGGGTCGCCAGGAATCGAACCTGTGACCTTTAGATCTCTATTCGGCTGGCTTATCAAAGGCGAAAAGGACTGAACTTAATTCCTTCCTCCAATCGCTTCTTTTTCTGTTGCTATTTCTTGTTCGACAAGTATGTATGTTTGAGATAACATCGGACAAGGAACTGGTATCATAACATCATCAGAACTATTTCTCGTTATGCCTATTCTATAGTCTTCTAGCTCCGACTGCTTGATAAAGCTTCACAAAACAGATCCTGTCATAACTCTGAATCCTAATACCAATGCCTATCAGACTTGATGGTAATGAGAACGCCTATCAGGGTAATATTACAATAATTACTACTCACTTTGCCCTCAGGTTTCTACATGTTCCTGTCTCTGACGTGATGATCACGCTACAATCAAGCAGATAAAAGCAGTCGTTACTTCTGAATCATGATCAGCATGTCTACAGTGCTCCAAGCACTTCTTTAGGTCTTATTCCACTTGACGGCGATCGGGCTGCGATCTCGCTGCGACCTTTATTGGATTTGTGTAATCTTTGACTTCATGATTAGAATATCATGCAGAATACTAGGACAGAAAAAACAATAAAACACACAAAGCGTACGACACTTGTTTTTTATCTATGAAATTCGTTGAGCGTTTTGTCAAATTTTTGGTCGCAGCGAGGTAGTGGTAGGGGGTGTACCGAGGCAGACAGAAGTTATATTCCTATCAAAACAGCATCGGAACCATTCCTCACTTTGCCTGAGCTATTCTAAAGATAAATTGACACTTTTGTAGCTCCGAATGCCTGATGAACAGATAACATTACCCTAAGTCATAATCAACATGCATGCTGAGCTCATAGATCCACTGATAAGTTTTGAGTGAGGAAGAACGAGATGTTATCCTACCGTAATGTGTTATACAAGCGTTAAGCCGCTCCGTAGGCTGGAGGGATCCTGGCGTTCGTTAGCGGCAATCTTTGCTCCATTAGACGCTTTTAACCGCTCAAACGACTTACTAGTGATAGCCTTAATTGTGATGAGCATCGTGTATATCTGAGCATACGGAAAGTTTATATGTATATATGTGCATACGGAAAGTTTGAGATGCATTCTTGTCTACAGTACAGTACAGAACAAAATGTAACATGTGAATGCGGTACGGCGTGAGTCAGGCGGCGGTCAGACACCAGTTGCCGCCCGAGCGGTAATTACGGGCGGGTCGGGGCTATTAACCGCCGCCAGCTGGGTTAATAACCAGGCCCGGAATGCAGGACAACACTGCGTGCGTTAGATAGTACAGGCAAGACATGAAATACCAAGAGCCCAACTAGTAAAACATCAATTCTAGATACATTGCATGGGGGGCATTGCATTACTTATGTCACCTCGTTTCCTTCCTATTCATTCCCATTTGCTGCATTAGCCTCCTGTCACTTACAGTTTTCCGCAACTATCAGTAATACTTAGCAACAAGGTCTCTGTAGACCCAATGACTGTTTCAAAATCTTATCCAGTTGCTTGAGTAACTATTTTTGGCGTAAGGTCTCAGTAGTCCTGGAGTATTGAACTGAGCTGTCGAACTGTTCTCTGAATATTCTTTTTTAAAACTTGAAACCTAATTTTTGCAATAGTAGTAGTACAAGAAAGGATATAGCTAGTAAGCGATATAGCTATGGCAAGTACTGCTTTAAGTACCTATGACTGAGACGGGGATGTGTGAAATGATTATCAAGTAATCATGGGATCTTCTTTTGTCACCAATAAAACCTTCCCTGCAGAAAGACAGAATCATCAGACAAATAGAAATAAGATACATAACATAAGAAGATACCAAGAAGAAGTGATGGCAAATTATGATAACTACTTTGAATGCTTATGACTGAGTCAGTGATGTGTGGAGTGATCATCAAGTTATCATGAAATCTTCTTTTGTCACGAATCGTACGAATGTAATCCTTTCCTGTAGAAAGACGTTATCAGCGCATAGAATCTCACAATCCGAGATGAGCCGTCAACCGAGTTGTCAGGTCACGTGTTATCGGAAAGGTCACGTCATGTGACGTCATGATTGATAGGTGTATGCCAATGAGCTGTCTTATCTGTCTTCCTGTAAGGTTTGGATCCATCAATCTTCATGATGTGTTTACTGATGAAGATTGGAGGAGGGAAGATGTGTGATGAGGATGGATGGGGACCGTTTCAGTCTTTCAGGGATTTGCTCTGATCGGTCAGTATAACACAGAGATAAACATTATTGCTATCAATCAAGAGATTCATTACAAGTATCTGCATTTAGAACAATGAGCGTTGGTTGGTTTGTATTAAAATCGACAACACCATGGAAACATTGAAATATTTTCGGTTGCGGGAAATGCATGATGCTCTTAGATGTCTGTTTCGGTGCGCCAAGGCTTGAAGGCAAGGGTCCCAGAATTGAAAACTAAATCCAAAGCGTTACGAAACGGTTGTCTAAATGTTAAGAATATTTTACAGACCCTTTTTTTCCCTTATCATTTTGTTCGATGATAAACAACAATATGCAAGCAAATATTGTGGGAGGGAAAAAAGCGCACCGTTGCCAACTCATCTCGTTCCTCGGACACATCAGAGAAAACGGGTCAGTACACCAGGTAGTGACCCATGAACGACCCCCGCACGCAGACATCCATCCTATTCAGCGTCATCTGCGGCCAGAAGCCGAGCCTAGAAACATCCCATCCAGCCAGTTCCTCTCTGCGTTCCCAACAGCGGGCCGTGTTATTGTAGCCATCCATCCATCCGCCATTCATAATGGTGGGGAAATAACAGCCCATCTCGTCTGACCGGACCCAAGAACAGAACAACCATGCATGAACTGATAACAGTTTCCCCAGTAGTTCCCAACTAGTCTCTGCCAGGATGTAAGTACACTGGCTGTAGGGAGAAAAGGTTTCATTGGCAGGTGGGGATATTAACCGTCCCGCGGACTGACTCTCCTGGCCAATTATTTCCCTTCTACCGTATTCTATGACCCGTACTCCCGTAGGAAGGTCTGGTGGAGGCTAGTTCCCGACAGCGGGCCGGTTATTGTAGCCATCCGTGGGAAGGCCTGGTGGAGGCTAGTTCCCGACAGCGGGCCGGTTATTGTAGCCATCCGTGGGAAGGCCTGGTGGAGGCTAGTTCCCGACAGCGGGCCGCGTTATTGTAGCCATCCGTGGGAAGGCCTGGTGGAGGCTAGTTCCCGACAGCGGGCCGGTTATTGTAGCCATCTATTCAACCGCTATTCATACTGCCGGGAAAATAACAGCCAATCTCGTCTGACCGGAAAAGGCGCGTTTGTTGATGCGACGTGACAACGCCGTAAATTCCCGCCAAGGAAACCCACAAGATGATGGGACTTCGGAAAATGACGAGAGTTTATGGTGACATATTGGACATTTCCGTGTAGCAGTACAGAAGTGTCATATCACAGGGGGTATATATTTCACCATACTGTCACAGCTTGCAGAGCAGTGCGTTAGATAGTACAGGGAAGGAGTGAAATACTAAAAGCCTAACAAGTGAAAAATCCTTTTTAGATACACATTTATTAAAGCATCATATCACAGGGAGTTATATTTCACCATATAGTAATACTGTCACAGCGAATGGTGCGTTTGATAGTATAGGCAAGAAATGAAATATTACAAGGCAAACAGCTGAAAAATTATTTTTGAATACACTGGATTCTATAGGGGTGATTTCGGGACGTTTTACGGTATTGTCTGTGGAAGGAAGGAAGGAAGGAAGGAAGGAAGGAAGGAAGGAAGGAAGGAAGGAAGGAAGGAAGGAAGGAAGGAAGGAAGGAAGGAAGGAAGGAAGGAAGGAAGGAAGGAAGGAAGGAAGGAAGGAAGGAAGGAAGGAAGGAAGGAAGGAAGGAAGGAAGGAAGGAAGGAAGGAAGGAAAAGCAGAATGAGAGAATGGAGAACACCTGGTTAATGTAACTTGATATGATTCTCACGATTCGGTAAAGATAACTGATCAGACTTGTACCGATGAGAGGAGGGCAGAAGTAGTAATGAACTTCATGTGTCTAAAATCAAAAATGTATCCAGTAAGACCAATGGACAAAGCAAAAAAAAACAGCAGAGAGATTTCATGCCACCAGTGCCTTGATTGTCATGCAATTACAGTAGTATATACATGTACCATGCGGGTTTGCAGAGGACAAATTCCGTGTTCCGCACAATAGAGCTAACAGTCAGCAGAACTGCGCAGGGGGGTTTCCAGTGTCAGCTGGAGTTCTAAAAACAGTCAAAAATAAAACATAACGAGACGTTAAGTCCAAACTTATGTCTATGGCGTCAGTGTGAAATGTACGTCCACACAGGCTTTAGTAGGATTACTAGTACTTCGAATCTACAGGACAGTTTTAATGGGTACATGTGATAACGTGCACGTAAGGACGGAATGGACTGCTGTGATGTAACGTGTACTTAGTGCTGGGTGGGTTCATACATAATCTATTGTACTGTTTCACAGGACCATAGTGTGAATATGCAGAAGTTAACGTTAGCTCCTAATACATCACAGTACTGTAACGTTCAGTAGATAATCTACATATATGACAGTCTATATGGGATTGGGTAGGGATAAAACACACAATGTACAGCACAGTTTTTATACATCTATCAAAAGTAGGTAAATACCTTGATTATATTCTGTTATAAGAAAATATAGTGAACCATACGTTTAGCCCCACCGGATTGTATAGGCATATTACAGACTTTTTAAAAGTAAGTTAGCCCTAATTGTTTAGTAATGAGAATTTTAAGATTTCTTTTGTATTTCTTTTTTCTGGTTTGTACTTGACGGTACGAAATTCGCTATACTTTTGTTGTGTCAATAAAGCTTTTCATACATCTGGATGCCTGACTACCTGCCCGGCTGTCTGCCTGTTTTTTCTACCCCGAGGCAAAAATATGATTGCAACTGACAACTGCAGCACTTGTAGAGGCGGTCATCAAAAATTCATGGCTGACGGGCGACTAAAGTGGAGACCGGGGAGGTTCTATTAAAAAATTACTTGGCAAGTGCACGCCTGTACGTGCACGTGTATGTACGTGTGTATGTGTGTGTGCACGCGCGCGCGTGTGTGTGTGTGAGTGTGCGTGTGTGTGTGCGTGTGTGTGCGCGCGTGTGTGAGTGTACGTGTGTGTGCATTGTACAATCCTTCGATGTTTTTTACAGTATATATATTTCTATTAATCATAAACTTTCTTGTCACCAAACAAACTCCTTGTATTTCTTGTTATACGGAATATATATCATAATAATGCAAAAGTTTAGACAATATCAGGGTATACAGTTACATATTTATTCGCTAGATATTGCCATACACCACGAGCCGAAATATTGGCCAAGTCATCATTCACGACTTATTAGATCTTTGCCACATGACTTTCCACTTATCGATATCATTGCAGTGAATCTTTAGACTGCTTTGTTCGTTATCTCATTTTTTTTGTATGTCAGCATGAGAGAAGTGCCCTTTGGAAGCTGCTCCAGAATGTCGGGTGAAGAGGTCACGTTCGAAAACATGGCGGCTGAATGAGAAGTGACGTATGGTGAATATCAGTCCGAACACGGAGTGACGTAAATGCGATCTGCAATCTGTTGAAACAACTCCCGCGTAGTCCATTAGTGGATTAGAACTGAATTAGGCACAGGGAAACAGTGCTGTGTTTTGGGTTTCCCGACAGCCCAAGCAAAATCCTGTCGTCTCTCACTCTCCAAGCAGTCCGCTCTCCCACAGTAGCAACCCTAGCTTCTTTTTTTTCGTTCGACCGCTGCATGGGACATGGCGTTTTTATATGACATCTGAGTGATGAAAACGTTGTACAATCGTTTCCCAACATGCTCTTGTTTCTGTTGTGATAGAAAATGTGAGTCACCAACACTAGGGCCTTTATGTTGACGGCCGGAATCTAAAGACAAAGACAAAAGAGAATCACCACATACCACCCCTGAGTTTTTCATGGCCGTAATGGGAAACTCAACATTAATTTCCCTAGGCTTTAGTTGGTTATAATTTGAAAATGAACTATCGACGAGACAAAGGGGTTTTTAGGGGGTGTGGGCAAAAATACAAATTGGTGTAAATGTGGACTACCCCTCTCAGGCCTCTATAATGGTACGTCCTGACTGTCCGTGAGGGGAACAAGATCAGCCTGTCTACGTCATCAGTGACGTCACTGGCGCGCTGGCCGGGATGTTTATGACCCATCCCGCACGCATAACGTAACAAGTCCTGACCAATTACGGAAGAGCACACATTCTGCACCCAGTACTCAAATGCTAATTACACGAACTCAATTTTCCACATGCATTTCGGAACAGACTTACAGTACTTATCAATAAGATATCAAAAACTCATTTATGAAGTAAGAAATTAGGAATATAAACAGTGGAAAAGAATCAAAGGAAGTCCAGCCTAGTCTGTATAACGCAAACTCCCGCCGTCTTGAACTTAAAGCGATACAATCAGGCTAAGTCCAGTCTAAGTGCCTAGCTTATAGGCCAGGAGTTGGTTCCAGAATCCCCTTCTTTACATTCCTCCATGCTGCATGGTCCAGGGCCCAAGACTCTGAGCTACCTTTAAACTAAGCCCTGTGCCTTCCGCAATCTGATGTTTCCATCTCTTGAAATGTATAAATATGTAAATGAATTACAGAAATGGAAGTAAAAGCAATACGAAAAGCACGCTGTACGAGTTCTACCTAGTCTCTACGAGACTACCTACGCCGGCCGTGGGAAGAATATTTGCCAGGGTTTCATTTGCAAGCTCCGTGGGCGAAATGTGATCTTCACCGTGGACTGACTCTATGGCTAATTATTCCCTTTCATGCCGAATTCTGCGATCCGTAAGCCCACAGGAGGGCCTGGTGGAGGCTAATTTCTGCCCATGAGTTGTAACTGTCCTTCTAACCCTGTATGGGTGCCATCAGCAGAACTCATGCATTAATAATTACCCCATGTCAATTACGCCCCGCACCGCCCCGAGGGAGCCATCCGGGCGGCAGGGGGCTGATCCCGGCCCGAGCACGGCCGATCTCCGCTCCGGTAATTCCCGCTTAATGGGGATGGACCCGCATTAATTGGGTTTACGATCCATTTCTTGCCGAGTAGCGGCGCTTTACTCGCGGCAGTCAATTCCTCTGATTTACCCGGGATCGGCCGATGGGATGGAGATGTTTGGTCAGTCAGGCAGAGCTGGGGTTTCAAATACCGGAAATAAGTTTGAAGGAAAATGTATACATTTTAAAACAAGCACTAAAAACACAACTGGATCAAAAATTCATAACATAACCAGTGGTTTAGCTGTATTTTCTTGGACAACATCGTACCTTACATTAGCTTCAGACAAATATGACCACATTCTAGATAATTATACAGTTATCATTTGTGATGAATGGTTCTAACTTAGCTTCATCGCGTTCAACGATTAACAACGTTCTTGACCATGTAAGTAACCAGTAACACGAAGTTTCGGTACTGACTGGTTCCTCACGCTGACAGAAATAACTAGAACACACGGACATAGACCATACCCAAACTTTCACTGTTATTTTTGTGATACAATGTACGAGTATGGACACCACTTTATGTTTGTAGGATTATTAGGACTTACATCATGTAATCTTCGGTATATTTTCTTTTACTCTAACCTCCTTCCTCGTGACTTCGATAAAAAGCGGCCTGTATGCCGACTTGAGCTTCTTATGAATAAATAAATCTTCAAGCAAACAAAAAGACAAACATTTTTTTTTAAATGCACGGAAAAAGGACAACACGTGCCGATAACGAACCAGGAACCCCAGTCCCGTAAGTGGCTAAATGGTATCTTAATAAACCCCACAAATCATCATGAATATTTCAGGACCGTGTAAAATGTTAATGTGCCGTTATTGATGTAATATTTCCGGCTGGAGCGGGGAAATTGACATGTTTATGACATGGCGTTATTGATGTAATATTTCTGGCTGGAGCGGGGAAATTGACATGTTTATGACATGGCGTTATTGATGTAATATTTCCGGCTGGTTTATGGCAGGTGGGACCCTCCTGTCACGGATCAGTGACGCGGTGAGGGGGGGGGGGGGGGTTACAGAAACGGTGTAGTCTCAACCAGAATCCGCGCAGTGTTTGAAAAATACAGTTGAATCGAACCAGGGCCGCCAGCGCAGAAACCTAACGCGCTTACCACCAGGCTAAAAGCTCCGGACCAGTTAGACTGGTCAGTACTCTCACCTCTCAAATAAACGTACCGGTACGTTTATTTTTTTTCGCCAATAGTTCCACCCTGTACTTTCTTATTCTAGACGGTACGTTTATTATTTTTTGAAAAATTGAGGCTTTGAAAACCAGGAATCCCTCTAAAATCGTAAGTTAAGGTTTTTCTGCCCATATTTCCCCGGTATTTTTGCTCGTACATCGCTATTTTTCGGCCTACCGGCGTTGATTTTCTCGCCGCTTTGACGGCCTTGTGAAAAGTATCCTGGCGGCACTCGTAACATATCGGTCGATATCGCTATGACGCTACAAAGTAAACCGGAAAATAAGACGCGACATTGACATTTTAAAATACAATTTTCATATAAATAACTTTGATAGTCTCTGTTTACATCGTAAACCAAAGCACGCTGATCAAAAAACGTGTGGAGTAGGGTGCTCGCCTACACAGGGAATAATAATTTCCTGAGCAATATATCCGTAGTATCGGCAGCGCGGCGGAAGAATTATTTGTTCGCAGAAGACATGTAACACGTTAAAACAACAATCATAACTTAACTTCCCTTGTGATATGTATTTTGAGGCCACAAAATCTCTAAAACGGCAGAAATATGTCCGATATGATTCGGTAAACAACAGCGCGAAATCGCGAAACATGGCCGCCACTCTCAGGCATGGCGACAGTAAAACTAGCAGCATATTGCGTAGTGCGGATACCGATCTTTAAAATGATACCGTAAACGCATGGAAATATTATATTTTTTGGGCAACGATAGACACACAGCGCCATATTTATTTTCAGAGGGTTCATTTTTTAAATAATCGTAAGATTTTCCCAGTTTTGACGGTTCATCGCGGGTTTCTAGTGTCAACACTTAATGGGTAACTTCTTAGTATGTGCGGTCTGTGACGCTGAGCTACTTTTACAGTCGATCTCTGTTCAATATTGTGGGATTTACCGCGGGAACTCGAAATCCGAGCGTCTCACTTTGTTTTCGACGCTGTGGAGCAAAAGTTTATAGACATATTTCTTTTGTGGAAGGACTGTGTTCATATTTGTGTTTTTTGTGGTTGATGTCTTTAGAAAATATGATCAGGTACATTTAACTTTTAAAAGTACTCTGATGATTTTTGTCATATGTCACTGATTGTCAGTCATAATAAAATGATATAACAATTTTCTTTGATCACTTGCTTCAAGTTCCAAGTAGAAAAAGCATGTATCATGTACATTTTCATTTGTTGAATTTGAAAGCACCGTGGCCCCCGGTTAGGGGTCATAGCGGGGAACCTATGCCCAATTTTTCAATATTACTATTATATTTTACGAAGAGGCGAGGAAGATCATCATGATTTGAACAAGCTATGGACAGTTATTCTGTTCAATATCTATATACTTAATAGGCATGGCATAATTGACTAAATATAAGTTACCTACCTGCTTATTATCTTATTTCCCTCTGACAGTGACAGTTGTACATGTATGGACACAGTTTACCTAGCCTCGACCGTCGATTTTTGAAATTTTCCGGGGGGTACTTTTATTCCAGGGGGTACTTATATTACATTTTGAAAATTTGTCCGGGGGGTACTTCTATTCCAGGGGGTACTTCTATTTGAGAGGTGAGAGTAAGTGGCGCTTGAACCACATTGTCAAACAGTCAAAACCTGGATTCAGCAACCACCCAAGGGACAGATCGGGGAAGACTCGTGGTTGTGAGGAGGTGGTTGCTCAGGACAGAGTGGGGATAAAAGGGGAGGTACATAAGGCGGCGCCCATCTCCGGTTCCACAGCCCTTGGGCCACACAACTTTGTGCAAGTCACTACAGTTTTATGGCTTGTGACTTGAGGTGGTTGCCTGCGCCAGGTGGTTGCGCAACCAGGTTTGACTGTAGTAGGTATGAGCCCGAGGTGTTAGCCGTCTTTTGCTCTAAAATCCTCTTTAGAATTAGAAACCTCCCCTACGCCAGTACGCCCCCCCCCCATCAACGGGTGGATTGGGCGCTAGAGTTCATCCGACTGAGACGTCGATGTTCTGTTATAGTGGTGCTCTACATTGTGTACAAATTAACCACCTGCTAGGTAAGGATGCTCATTAACAACGCCAGAATAGAGAGGAAACGGGAGGACTTACTCTCCAGGAGACGAGAAGGCGACCATCTTGGGAACTGTGACCTTTGACCTTCTTGACCTTGGAATAATTAGCCTTGAAAGAAAAGAACACGTCTACAATATCACACCATTCGCGGCCAAGAAAGCTTCTTCTACTCTAGGGTTGTCTTTGAAACACTTGGTTGAAGTCAAAGCCTTACAAATGTTTAAAAAGTTTCCGAGGTTGCGTCTAGTTTTTCTCCCGTCATACACCTCGCGCCCTACGGTGCCTGATGACACAGATAATGTAGCATGTTGAGTTAAGAAGCATTTCGCAGTACGGAACAACAACAGATGAACAATCTTCCCACTTATGCACTGACACTACCACTGCCTCTTTTAAAAGTGAAAAAAAAGCTCTGAGAAATCCATATTTTACTCTGACCTATAACTGCAGATACTGTATATATTGGTGGATACTGTAAATATCAACACAGTTTGATATTTACAGTTTTTCTGTGAAAAAAATCTCAGTTCCACATTCTTTACTGTCTCTGCCAGTATCTAAAGCCTTTTGTAACAGCCGCCAGGTAGTCAACCAGCCTTGCCAGTGTGTCTCCCACAGCCGAACCGATTACTAATGTGATGAATAACAGCACGGGACAGGTACATGCAGACCCGGGATCGCTGCTATTCAAGGCTGATTGTTCCCGTAACGACACGCGCGGGAGCCTCCAGCCGCGCACGGCGTGAGGCGGACTGTGATTAGTTGTGTTGATTTACTCTTTATTACCTTCGCCAAGAAGATTGTGTTTTTTATTGTGCTGCAGCGGAACTTCATGTTTTGATATCTCGCATTCTGGACTTGCAATGGTCGTGATTTTTAGTGGTAGCTAGCTTTTTGGACAATAAGTTTTGCACCCCTAGCGGCATTTTGGAACTGCATGAGCAGGTTTTGCTTCAGACTTTGAAGCAGGGCTTGATGGATGGCCATGGTTTTTGGTAATGTAGATAGCTTGAGTGATGATTTATTCTATCTATTCACTGTCATATAGCAAGGATGGAGCAAAAGGCAAACACTCATAAGAAACCGCTCTCCTTAAAAACATCAATTTGAATATAAAACAGTTCATTAGGGAGGAACACAGTTGTGCAAACATTAAGATTACAAGATGGATCACGAAAACAATCAAGGAGAGACAAGACTAGTTGGCGTGCATCCATCACGATCATAATCAGTGCGAGAGTGATTTGTAGTTTGCAGCTGTACGTGCTGTATTGTATTTCAGTACTACGTTTGTGAAGGTTAGACATCCAGGTAAACAATATATAAAGAGAATTCAAACTCTACAACTGGATAAAAATTCGGAGATTTATTTCCGGACGTTTCGAGTGACATCCATCACTCTTCCTCAGCGTCACTAAAATGAACTAGCAGAACTAACCAGTACTTATATACAATAACTAGAAAACCCGTTTTTTCCTTGGCAAATCACACAGTCATGCATAAGCGACATTGTAATGCGTTCACTTGAGTGACGCTGAAGAAGAGTGATGGATGTCACTCGATACATCCGGAAATAAGTCACCGAATCTTTATCCAGTTATAGAGTTTAAATTTTCTTTACATATTTTCAATACTGTTCAGATGTATAGCACTAGTCTAGAGTATCGTCTCTACTCATCTTCGTTTCTTAATGTTTCAGTTTTCCTTTTTTAACACATTTTCCCTTCTTTTCGGGATTTAGACCCCCCAAAAAAACGTTTCCAGATAATACGTTTTGTTATGGAGGCTTTTTTAGCTGCACACTTTGAAACTGCAACTCTAGCACTACCTCTACTCATCTTGGTTTCTTAGTTTTCTCAAAGTTTCAGTTTCTCTTGTTTTCACACATTCTTCTTTTACAGATTGAAAAAAAAGACTACAGTACGTACAAATTATCTTTGCTTTTTCGTAACATGTCAAAAAGACTTTTCATCAATACATTTAGGCACAACATATTGTCTCCAAAATTTGAATTTAGTAAACATAAGAGACAATGTATAAAGAGAATTCAAACTCTACTACTGGATAAAAATTCGGAGATTTATTTCCGGACGTTTCGAGTGACATCCATCACTCTTCTTCAGCGTCACTAAAATGAACTACTCTTTATATATTGTTTACCTGGATGTCTAACCTTCACAAACGTATAAGACACAATGACCATGAAAACATTTTCCAGATAACACATTTCGCTATGGAGGTTTGTCTGAGCACACATGAAAAGTGAATAAAGCACCCGCCAGTAGAACAATCATGTCGCCCACCGCGCCGGTAAAACGGCAAACGCGGGGAAGATTGAACTTAATGGGACAAATTATCCTCGCTTTAACGGAACATATCGCATCAATTCTTCATCAATTTTTGCATCTAGGCCTAACAGATGGTCTATAAAGCATAGGATTTGATAATTACTGAGTTGAATATCAAACTATTACTGAATTAGATATCTAAATTTCCAACTTAAGCTTTGATGATTCCTGAGCTGAATATCCAAATATTACTGAATAAATATCCAAGTATGGATGTGTGTAAAAGTATTGTATTGTTTCTTTCGGTTTCTTATAGGATATATCACCCTAATCCAGATACATTGTGTTAAAATGCACGAGTAATGTCTGAAGCGATGGTAATGGTTCAAATTATCTTTGCTATATCATAACATGTCAAATAGATTTTTTTCATCAATATTTGCGTGTAAGCCCAACATATGGTCTCCAAAATTTGAAGTTTGTAACCATAATGCCCAGAAAAACATGTCTTGGCGTATTTCACTGCTGTTTTCACTTAACATGATAATTGTTTTGCCATTTCAGCCGGATACATATTCAACAGTGCGTTTAGATACAGGAGTAATTTCCGAAGCATTCCGGCTAGCAGCGCGCAGAGTAAAACATATTACATCAATATTTGTGTCGCACAAACTTTCAATTCAGTAACTACAACACCCAGATATTGAAGTGTCTTGGCGTATTTTACTGTTGCTTCATCTAAACATACTTGTTTCACCATTTTAGCCCGGATACATATTCAACAGTGTGTCTAAATGCAGGCGTAATTTCCGAAGCGTTCCCGCAGCAGCATAGAAGAGTAGAACAGCAAACACGGTATAATTGGATCTCCGCCCGATAAGCCGGAGTGGTTCGTGTTTAATTGAGTTTTATCTGCGCGTGTTTGGAGGTCGGAAGAGACACGGATGGCAGTTTCGTTCTCCGGGATAGTTAATCAGGGAGGGGTAATGTTATTTCGGGGGTAATGTTATTCCGGGGGTAATGTTGTTTCGGAAAATTGCACGAGCCGACGCGCAGAGGCAAGCAGGAGAGTTTTATACACCATGACGTGTGCACACGTAATGAAATAATGATCGCTCACGTTGAAAACGAAAACTTTAAGAAACAAAAGGATTCTTAGAGGAGTATTGGAGTAATATTGATGCTCGTTTCATCTTCATAATAGATATAATGCAACAGGAAGACCAAAAGCATGTGACCAACGCTGACTGAATAGAATGCACAATCGGCATGTTATAACTGGATTATAATCGTATATAGGATAGACGATATCTAATAATGGACCTGCCGTGACTCATATTACTCATGCATAATCCATTAAAGAAGAAAGCTTTTTAGATATCTGAGATGTTGCTGGTGACACAAAAAAGTAGTTTTTTTTGGTACGAACCTACTCAAACTTTAAAAAAATCCCCTTTGACAAAAATTACTTTAGTTCAAACTGATTCCCCAGCTTGTATACAGTCTAACTGCTTTGTGAGTCAGACAAATTCCCTGACCAAATGAAACATTGCAGCGAAGTAAATTCCCCATCTAGTCAACAAAATCACATTCCAGTTCGGGGAGAATTGCTCCTAAGTGTCTACATTTGTATTTGTATCTGTATCAATATAGCAGTAAAATGTCCATTCGGCGTAACACACCAGCTTCGCAGGCACGCGGCGCGGAAGCAGTTGGTTACATTTCACAGAACGACCTGCCACGACTAACTTTTGCACATCTGACTACAAATGTTGCTCAAAGCTATCTTGTGATGGTTACTGTTCTTGACGGCAACGAGTTCCACTATACGATAGTTTAGGAACGTACGAATATTTGAGCACATCAATTCTCGCAATGGTTGATAACTTAAGCCCCTGTCACACTTGTGCGTATATACAAGCCCGCATGAGTTGCGTATTAACATGTTTTTGGTCAAGATTGAGTTTTCAGCCCAAGAAGTCATTTCCTTGATTCGATAAGTAGGCTTCACAACGGTGGGTCAACGAAGAAAACATCTTTTTTCCCGCAAACTTTCCTTAAACCTAAGAAATGTTAATGCGCGACTCATGCGCACTTGAATATACGCACTAGTGTGACAGTGCCCTTAAGTTCGTTATTGTGCCGCACACGTACCGCCCTAGTACCGGGAGTAGTTGTTGTGTTATTGTGCATTGCATGTAACGCCGTAGCGTCGGGAATGGTTCCCGTATAAGTCAGCGGTGGATGTAATTTGACACCAAAGCTCCGGCCGGGCGGAACATCACCAAGAGAAGGTCATCGGAACGTCCGAGTCACTCACGATCTCACGCTTCAACTCTCGCGAGAGTTATCACGTGTTCGCGTCAAAACATCCGGGGCCTGCAGAACGAGTGTCACTAATGTAACTTTCTGAAACATTAAAGCTGGATTATGAAGTCCATTTTCTTTGATGTTTTAGATTTAGCTTCTTAACGTTTTAAGACAACGGACGGATATCGATGGAACAAACCACAAAACAACTGTTACAGTAAGCTTATTCCATAGCTGACGTCATTCTACTTTTTTAAATATCCATGGGACATAATCTACGAAAAGTTCTAGTAGGGTAGCCATGAGATTTCTCTAGTCTATCATTGAAGAGATTCATTTGGAGGTACGTGTTTTATTACCTTTTAAAAGTCACTGATTCAAGGATATTCTAGTAACTGGTAAACTAGCCTATCAGTATTTAGAGGAGCACAGTACTAGTATTCCGCTCAAAATAACATTTTCCAGCAAAGAGAAGCTGATCACAAACTAGCCATAGATAATTAATGGGGATAAGATGAGAGGCCTTGAACAGGAATTAAAAAAAAGCAATCTGGTGCCTCAATTTGGAACGCCGCAGAAAAAAGACGGCTCCAATTACGTTTTGTGAGAGGCAAGCAGAGATGTGAGGCCTCCCAACACCTCGCTGACGTCATCGTCTCGCTCAGTAAGTGGCAGTTTTATAATCACCTTCTCTTCGCAAGAGCATCTGAGTCAGGCCTAGATATTGACTCAAAGATACATTCTGCCTCACGGCAAGATTCTGGCCGAAGGCAATGTTGATTTAAATATATGGATGGCATCCTCTGGGAAGTACAAAGCTGATGCGAGTGTGTAAAAAATAAATTGGCAAAAAGAGAGTTGCATCATGATGAAATCTAAGTGGCCAGGAAGGTTGACAAATGACTATACAGTGTATGGTGTAACGAACAATATAGTCTTCATTTTGGTTATTTCACATCTTTTTCGTTGACTTTAGAATTGAACTTGGCATTCTACGACATTAGTATCAGTTTTTTTGTGCAATTTACGGTATACATTTGCTCAATTTATAGCTGCTTTATACGATTTACAGTATGGTTTAAAAATGATGCGCGCTTGGAATTCATCCATTTCATCGAATCTACATAGCCTTAGGCGAGATTCTGACGTCATGAAGAATTCTGATCGGCAACGCTTGAATCTCTTCGTAAGGTTGAAGGCTGCGATGTTCCCTATCGCAATGATGCACACGTAGGTAGACATGTGTTTAAATCATACTTTACAAAACTGTCGTTCTTCAGTGACTAGCCTGGGGCTACGATAGTGTCATACACCGTCGGGGACTCATAGTCAAAGCAATCTCTCAGTCTTGTTCGGGTTTACTGAGTGCAAGGCAACATTACATGGACCACAGCTGGGCACTACCGCGGATCGCTGGAAAAAATAGTAGAAATTGGCCAAGTAGAGTGAATAGTATGCTAAGGGAGTCGGCTACGGAGAGAGGGTCCAACATGCCTGCGAATGAAACCCTCGATGGCCAAACTGCCCTGGCAGATATTCTCCCTACAGCCGGCGCGGTTATTCTGGTAGAGACTAGACCACATCTGGGCACTACATAACGCTCACTGAAGCAGAATCTGCTCTCCCTAAGACATAATCGGCAAGCTCGACTCAATAGGAGAAGTAGCTGTTGCGATTTATGATTGAAACAGGAAAAGATATATTAGCATATTGCACTGAAATTGCACACATTATATCATATGTTACAGCCAACCTTGACATACGTGCATAACTTACTCCATGTGTTTAAAGTTACCTAGTGAGGAGCTGGTGGTTCGAGTCAACGAGTTCAGGAACCTGGATATTTTTCTACCTCCATTAGCTATCATACAATGAGTATGTAGCTACTCTTCCTGGAGTACAAATCAAACAAACATACATCTGATCATGACAGACCAGATAGAACTCTATGATAGTTCTCGGAAAAGCCGGAGTGTTGAACTGATACCCGTCCTACCGGCAGTAGTTTGGTGCTCTCGCTCGTACAGAGAGTCGGACTGACTGAGCAATAAGAGTTTTATTTGCAAGTTCCCGAGGGCTAATTGCAACATGAAACAATGCATAGAAAAGGCATGCAGACAGTGCAAGTTAACAATGGTGACAAGTGGAACAAGTGACTACTCTAAGAACTGTTACGGAATACAATATAAGTTTTTGGGGTTGACTTCTTTTTTTTTTTTTTTGAGCAGTGATTAATATGACTGTCCAGTCGGGATGGGAGTTATTCCACTCACACCGGTGGCTCAACTGGAATTGGTCCCGTGAAAAGACTCCAAGCCGCGGTATTGAGGAATAGATAAGGCACACGACATTCGGGACCAGATAAAACACATCACGCGGGGAATAGCGAGCGGCGGTGGGGGCTGGGAAGGCTGTATGAATGTTATCCTCGATCGGTGGAAGTCAGCAGTAGGACTTTAGAAACGCTGGCTGGTAATAACAGTTTTATCTTGTAAGTTATTCTATGTGGGTGTCATTATGAAGAAGGATGTTTAATCTACGCTGGTCAACACAAAAAATGGACTTACCTAAATTTGCGACTGTGCGACACCACTATTTATCATTTGACAAAGATTGACTGTTGTCCTACAGACGAACCTTAATCAAGTCTGATCCTTTGTTTTGGCACTTAAAGTTTTAAAATACTCCATCGCAAGAACGGTTTTAGTTCTGCAACGTTAAAAACATTGATAAGAAATACAAGATGGATATACGTCGGTACTTTGAATGATGTACAAGATGACTAATAAACTTGTGGACGTACCTACTGATAAGTATCTAATGCCAGCTCAGAAGAGGATTAGAAATAGTCGTGCTTTTAAGAGTTATCAGCCAAGGATTGATGTGTTCAAAAATTCGTATTTCCCGAGAACCATAGTAGAATGGAACTCGTTGTCATGAAGTACTGTAAGAGCATCCTCACTAGGTAGCTTTAAAGAACGGTTGCAGTCAGATATGCAAAGACTAGGTGTAACAGACCGTTCGGTGTAATATGACCAGCTGCTGCCGCGCCGCGCCGCGTGCATGCAAAGCTGGTGTGTTGCGCCTAATGGCGGTTATAACGGCTATATAGATACAGATACATCATTTGCTAACAGAAGTAAATTTAAATTGGAAAGGTTCTAACCTTAAATTAGACAGATTCTGACTAACTTCTCAGTGAAGTTAAACCGCCGGCGTGTCAGAGGTACACAGATTGGGAATGAAGCTGGATAGAACTGGTAACGTAAACACTAACCTCACAACATGCGACCAGCAAATCACCAGCAAAACTCTGCAGCTGCGACCTATTAGCAATACTGGTTCTCAGAACTCATTGTGGATTCACTTTACTCGGAAACTTAAGCCCCACTCTATGCCAGGTCACCGAATACAAAAGACACGAAAAAGCTGGCGTTATCTACAGAATGCATAGATCTTAATGAACAGGAGAAATGAGGTACAATTGCACTGAATTATATCAAATCCCGGAAGTGAACAGTAAAAATGTGCCATAAAAGACGGGACAAAGAACAGAAGACTGCAGACGGCAATGAGGTGGAAAATTCCGCGTGTTTGTTTGAGTTAAGTAATAGCTATCATGTCGGCTCGCTCACGCCTGGGTGAGCCCCGGGATACGGGTCTCCACGGGGGGCACGGGGCTGTTAGCGGAGCAGAACAGGGAAGGGCGCTGACGTCACGGCCTAAAACATGTCTGGAATGGCGGCAACAGGTAATCAGGCTTACCAGGGAAACTTTCCAAGAAAATTTGGGAAAATCTTGTGATAAAATCGTCGTCTGCAAGGCCTCCAACAGGTGAAGGAGGTAAAGCAGATAACTATGGACGCCCCGTGCCCCACGCTGTCTTCAGAGAAGAAAATTAAAGACAGTCTCCATCCCGCGTCGAGTCTCACACACACTCAGTCACGTGTATTCTCAAGCAATAATATAGAAAAAGTATATTATTAACCCAAGAATACCCGTGACCGAGCAGTGCGTATGTATCTGCAACGGCCGCCACTCTCAGCAAGGTTGTACGTTCGACTTCTGCAGCTGGAGGTCCTGTTCGAATCCCGGCTGCTGTTGCTCACCCGATTTGTATGCCTCTGCTGCAGACCTCAGGCCTGCACATTAATCACGGTGTTCGTAAAGATCATCAGAGTTTCCCGGTACGTTGAACTCTGCAGATAAAGTTTGTCCTTCCTGTTACGACCGGCGGAAAAACTCAGTAGCTCAGAATTGATCGAGATTTCCATCTCCAAACGCCGCTGCCGGGAGACGGTAGATCTCCCTGACACGGGCCGACCTGAGCGAGCTCTGCGGGCCTCTACTCAGCCTCATCCGGCTTACCGTAAGCCCGGGTACGTCAGGAGAGCGTCTATCGGTCAACGGTCTCTTCTGCTTATCTGTGTAAGCATCTTATCCTGAGTAAAGCCTGATCTACGCGTCTACACTTGCACTAAGCACCCGGGAGGGCGTGTTCTGCAGCCCTCTAGCTACTCGCGGTTCATTCTGTCATTCCGTTTAAGTTAGTTGATTCATGTTATCGGCTGTGTTGAGATGCTACCAAGGCTGCTTGAACAGCTGCAGGCAAATCACTAAATAAGGGCAAACCTGTAAACTTGGTAACCTACAGCGTTTATTTATCGCACACGTCTCACATGGAGAAAAGAACGAGTCGTGTGACGCTAGAGGTCCCAACTTCTAGCCTCCTTAGCAGGCTCTACAAGTCAGCTTTATTTTTATGGCATTACTGTTTTACTCGGTGTCCTGTGGCCGGGCCCGGTAAGAACAAAAGCCCGACTAGAGCCTGCTAAACGAGGCTAGAAGCTGACAGCTCAAGCCAACTTCTTCGTCCAGTGTGCCATGTTTCTTTTTGGCACGGAATATTTCGATTCAGTCGAACGATCGAGCGTTATTACTCCCGGCACGAGCTCTCCCCGTCCTGCGTGCAGAGCGTACGTGCTCGGGATGATTTATACACGGGAGAAGAGGCGGCGATGTAGGTTTAAATAATTCAGACTCTCACTAGTACTCGCAGTGGTTAACAACAAAGGAAAGCGTTAGGGTTCCTGGTGGTTTCAGTCCGCGCTGTCTTTTCGCATCTGTCTAGCATTTTATATTCTGAATCTGCAAGCGATGGGAGTTTCTGATGTAGGTCCCCCTCTGAGAACGAACGCGCAGCAAATATTATTCACTCAACCACTGATACAAAATAAACTAAGCATACTGACGGATGTACGTATGACGGTTGATGAATGTACGCACAAAACGCAAGCGTAAGGGATTCGGCTACACGTAACCGTCAGGAACACTGACAAAAGCTTCAATGATGATTTTCGTTCTTGGTTATTCTTCGCTACAATTTCCTAAACATGGGTTCGGCACGCCTTTATTTACCTAAAAAAATAGATGATAAGCAAACAAAGTAGACACGCTATTTGTGCCCGTGGGGAAGCTATCCTGATCTCCAAGCAGATGTTGAGGGAAGAATCGTTAGGTTCTGGGTTACCCTATTGGTGAGCGTTACGTTTGCCCGGGGCATTAAAAAAAACGTTACAATGTTCCCAATATCTGCTTGGGTATCAGACCTACCCTCCCTTGCACGAGTAAGCTACATGTAAATTGATGACGATGTTCCGGCTGTTTTTGCTACACCCCCACCCATTAGCTTCCGCAGAAGTTGGTAAAAGGACTGAGACAGCTTACAGATCTGCCTCATGCGGCAAAGACCGTCATTCTCATACGGTCATTCTGTTTAGCCATTGCCGAAGTAGGATATTTACCATGGTCAATATTGACCGACAGAGGCCATATATACTTTCACCCACTCCCGTCAGTGTTTCACCAAGACCCCGTACACAGCCCCCTCCCCTTATACAGAGTCACAGACCCCCACCCCTCGTCAACGGGTTGAACTGAGATACAAGTAGGCGGAGTCACGGCGGCCGTGTTCGCTGCGTGCCCTTGGCTGAGCGGCCGGACCGGCGATATCTCACGGGTCACCTCGAGCTGTCGCGCCGCGGGCTGGGCGGACACGGCGCGGTGATTAATGAGGGATTAGTCGGGGATTAGGCGGACTGGATCTAGCGGCTTACCTGGACGTGCGGGGCGGAGGGAGTCCCGTGTCGCTCCGGGAGGACCGGCGCCGGCTCCCCGTGGCTCCCTGGCTCAGTGCGGCGTCGCTACCTCAGAGGAACCGCTGGCATGTTTGATGTGGGAGATGGAGTGTTATCGTGGAGCGGCCTGATCCAAAGGAACGGCAGCCTGGAGTACCGTCCCTCTCTCGTGATGACATATGCTACGCATCTCATTAGGTTCCGCTATCAACACCGTAAATCCTACGCCAGGTGTACGGGGACATGGTGCGACCCTCCCCGCCGAGCCTCCGTCCGTGTCCCGGTACAAGTCCGTGCAGGGCAGCGCCGACCCGTGCATCCTCGCCTCCTCGCCTGTCGGAAATGGGGCGAGTCCGGGGCTTGCTCTCTGCATTTATACCCTGTCCAATAATGAATCCACCGACCATTTAATCGGCAAAAAGTCATATTAAGATGCAAATGGCAGATAAATTGGCGCTCAGTGTCATGAATATAGATGGCGCGTAGCGAGGCTGAGTTCCCGCTTGTGACGTGACGTCTCAGGGGAGGAGGAAGCGCCGCACGTCCTCCGCATCCTCCCCATCCATCCTGCGGGGCCGGGCGCCGGGCTAGCCTCGCCGGGCCGCACGACGGGCAACTTTCGGGGACGCTGCAGCCTAGCCCAGCCGGGCCGCACGGTGGGGGACGGTCGGGGACCCTGTAGCATAGCCCCGCTGGGCCACTCAGCGGGAAACGGTGGGATACTACAGCCTAGCCCCACGGGGTGGTTTGGCAAGAGACGGTCGGGGAAATTCAACCCTAGCCCCGCCGGGTGATATGGTAGTTGTACGGTCGGGGGGGCTCAAGCCTAGCCCCGCTGGGTTGTATGACTGCGCTACGGTCGGGGACACTCTAGAGTAGCCCCACCGGGTGGTATGGTAGGGAACGGTTGAGGACACCCATGTCTATCCCCGCTGGGATGTATGGCAAGGGGCGGTCGGGGACACTCAAGCTTCGCACTGCCGGGAGGCAAATTTGTACACAGTCGGGGACACCCTAGCCTAGCGCCGGAGGGTGGGTCGCCCGGAGTACGGTGCTTCTGCGAGAGAGAGGGTGGGCGGTACTGTCCTTGGTACTGATCGAGAATCAGCCCAGCCGCGGGCGATTCAGCTATTAATGCACTGTAGAAGATACTGTAATCAGCTGGCTCCACTGGGCAACAGCGGTTTTTCTGTGAGGGGAGGGAGTTCTGACTTGCGGAGGGGTACTGTCCGTAGTACTGACTAGCATGGGGGGGGGGGGGGGGCTGTCATGTGACTGACTAACCGGAGGGTGACTTTCCATGGTACTGACTAGCATGAGGGGGGGGGGTAGTAGTACTGACTAGCAGGTGGAACTGTAAGCGGTACTGACTAGCGAGGGGGTCTGTCTATGGTACTGACTAGCGCGATGGGGTACTGTCCGTGGTACTGAATAGCCGGAGTTGGTACTGTCCACAGTGAACGCCACAACAGCGTCGACAGGACAGAACCGGGCTCTGCTCACAATCACGGCGTGCCAGCGGCATCAATCGGTCAGCATGACATCGCCGTGTCCTTCTGATGTTTCCATCTCTCATGGTGACGGTTAGAGCTCGGCCGGTCCACATGAGTGCCCGCACGTACACGAAGAGTTAGTAATCTTCTAGCCTCCACCAGGCCTTCCTACCGGGGTACGGATCGCAGAATTCGGTAAAAGGGGATACGTGATCAGGAGAGTCATCCCGCGGGAACGTTAACATTTCCCATCCGGCAAATGAAACCCTCTAGTGTCCAAACTCCCCTGGCAAATATGCTCCCAATAGCCAACGTAGTTAGTCTACATTAGAGACTAGTCCTCTTCCGGTAAGGTTCCCTGTCACTTCCATCCCGATCCTTCCAAAGAATTTCGAGAGTTCGAACCCCGTTCGTTCGTTCGTTCGTTCAGCGATTAGAACAGAGGTTCGAAAGTTCGAATTCCTCTCGTACGTTCGGCTTCTGGAGCGGAAGTTCGGCTCCGGTTGAAAGTAGGTGTTCGGAGCTGCTCCGGATGAGAGTAGGTCTCCGCTGCTCCGGAGTTTGATAACTCCACCCGAAGCGTGTCCGCTCTGTGCCGCCGGAGATAACGGCGGAGAGTAATGGTCCACTCCGGCCCGGCCGCAGCGCGCGTGCGCTGAGAGTAAAACAAATAACTGACAGTTGTGCAAACGGATTCTGACGGACTGTAATCGCATTTGGACAACTGAAGGCTACGCAAGGGGGTAAATAGGTTGTTTTTCTCTCTCTTTTTTCAAGGGTAAAGAATACATGTACTTATCGATTGCACGAAAGGGGGAATAAAATAAACAGCTGACAGTGATGTGGTAGAAGCTGGCAGTCGGTAATCGCATTTCAACGACTGAAGGCTGCACAAGGGGTTGTGAGGCTCCAGAAAAACCAAAGCAAATAGCTGACAGTGACGGGAATTAAACATGACGGTGATAATTACATTATGTGACTAAACGCTGCTTGCACAAGGGTGCAGTGAGGGTTTTGTTTATTCTTTTCTTTTAACAGGGTTGCTCAACAAAATGGAGAAGAAAGGCAATCATTGAGAGTGAAGTGGATGGAACATGACAGCCGGTAACCGCATTTAGAACTGACAGATACACAAAAGGGAGCAAAGAGCTTGATGTTTGTTTACTTGATCTAGTAAGTAAGTAAACAGTATCCTCCTTATGGACTGCACGTGCATCGCGATATTATGATAGAAGCTGCGATCATCCCTTCAACACTCTCTCCAAGCGTGGCAGTACTAGTGACGTAAAAGGAACCTGGCATGCGGCAATCGTATTCAGAAGAAGAAAGGCTGCAATGTATTTCTTTGTGTGTTTTTTATCTATCCTACATATTGATTGCGCGTGCATAGCTGCAATCCTTCCTCCAACACAACCCGCGCTGTTTCCCTGTCCGACAGAGACGTAGATGGAACCTGACAAGTTGTAATTGTATCCAGGCAAAGGGAGGCTCCACATGGGGGACAGTCCGCTACTTTTTCGGCGTCGTGTTGTGAGGTCGCAGGTTCGAATCCTCTGACATGCCACCGATGTTTTGCCCTTAGAAAATGCACTTTTACACGAGGTTCTTCACTCCACCTGTAAAAGTTCACCTCAACTGTAAAAGTTGGTACCTGACTTCGGTTGGGGAGGTAAAAGACAGTGGAAGGAGAGGGTTGGGCTCCGCCTTCCAATACCATGCGGAAGACACAGTGGACAACAACCCACTGCCCCTATTACCTCAAGAAGGCTTTCGGACTACCTTCACCCTGTACCTTCTTTTTCAAAGGAAGGAATATCCTACTCACTTAAAGCAAGTGCGACGCGATATTCCGCCCACCTGTATTTCCTCACACCCTCGCTGTTTTCTGTTTCCCTGCCAGTAAGGAGGCGGCCCGTTCGCATTCCGAATCGGTTCCGCCCCAATCAGATTCCGCACGGGAATTCTCGGGCATGTACATCGCGTGCTCCGCGCGTGCACGGGAAACCGCCGGGCTGTTTGTCGCGCTCCGGCCGTGAGCGGAACGCTAAGATCCCGCTTACCGGGCCGTGGGGGGACCGCTGATGGGCCGCGCGTGTCCGGGGACCCGCCGGGCAGCTTGCCGCGAGTCGGTCGTGAGCGGAACGCTGAGAGCCCGCTTACCGGGCCGTGGGGGGAACGCTGATGGGGCGCGCGTGCCCGGGGACCCGCCGGGCAGCTTGCCGCGAGTCGGTCGTGAGCGGAACGCTAAGGGCCCGCTTACCGGGCCGTGGGGGGACCGCTGAAGGGCCGCGCGTGCCTGGGGACCCATCGGGCTGCATGCCTCGCACCGGCCGTGAGGAGAACGCTAAGATCCCGCTTACCGGGCCGTGGGGGGCACGCTGATGGGCCGCTCATCACGCTCCGCCCGCCCGTGCTGATTTGGAGCGCCGCTCGGGGTGGTAATGCAGGAATCTTACTAATCAGGGCTCCCTGGAGAAACTGACCGTTAGAAATGTACTAAATAGATGTAAGAGTTAAAAGTGTACATCCAAAGGGACGATATTACTTTGACTTTGGGAAGTGTATTTTCCATTATTTACTGGCATTGCGTTGTTTGAACAAGGTACTTTTTGCAATCTTTGTTTTTGACACAAATTGGGAGCACCGTACGTGTGGGAAATGTATGAATCTCACTAATCAGGGCTCTCTGCGGAAAACTGACCTTTTGAAATGTAATGAGACAATTTTAGGATTAAAAGTGTATTTCTGAATATTTGCTGATATAATGTTTTTGAAGCATTGTACATATTGTGGAGGTTAGAAATGTGTTGAGACGAGCGATGAAGAGTGCACACTCTGAGAAGTGTATTTCTCGTTATTTACTGGCATTACGTCGTTCTAACATGATACATATCGCAGTCTTTCACACAAATTGAGAAAGCCGTACGCGTTGGAAATGCAAAAATCTTACTAATCACGGCGGCCTTAGGGAAAACCGGCCGTTAGAAATGTATTGAAACAATGGAAGGACAAAAGGTGTAAAGCAGAAAAGGACGTATAGTATCAATGGTTACGTTGTTCAAACAGTGTACATGTTGAAACCTTTGACAAAAATTTGGAGGGCCGTACATATCGGACGGGGTAGTAATAAATTACTAATCATGACGTCCAGTATCAGGACTTATCAGTGAGCAATGATAGCTGGGACTCTTCACTGGACAGAGGCAATACCCTGTCGTGCAACAGGTTCCTGTCACTTAGAATATCATTTGTATTTGTATTTATTGACATTGAAGACGAGTCATTACACTGGGTCAGCATAGGCAGCTTTCGCTGGTAAAGGATGGATCGATGCTTCAGAAAGATTCAGAAAAACACTCTTTTCATACCCGATACTACCTTCATATTAGCACTGGAGTAGTCCACTCCAGCAGAGAGGGGTGGGCATGAGTTTTAATGGGTGTTCGAGAGACACTCCAGACTTTCAGCGTGCTGTGTTTCAGTCGCAATTCTGATTCTATATGACAAAGTCAGGAGTTCACGCCACGACCAAGACAACCCTGTCCTACACTTCACCCCGACCACAAACACATATGTGTCTGGTTGCATAATACAGTAAAACAGTCGTAAAATAGTGGTGGAATTCTGTACTAGTATCTAAACCAGACGCTAAATCCCTCTAAATCCTGTTGGATCTGTCAGGAAGATTCCATTATCATCGGACGGAGGGGTAGAAATACTATCAAGGTAATAACTGTTACCGTTTACTAAGTAACCATCTAGGTGACTCTGCTAATTCCGTGATTGTGTTTTGATACGTTTTGTGTTAGCTAGGTCGCTACTGAACTGCTATGATGCAATTCCGATGAATAAATGGAGCCAAGTTTTAAGTACTCTTTTGGGAGTAGCCGGATGATCCCGGGCGAGAATAATCGGGGTGAAACATGAGCCAGAGTGCTCCATGTCGCTCCGGAGTCCCTCGGGACGGTGTGCTCCAAGTTGCTCCGGAGTCCCTTGGGAGGGAGCGGAGCTGGAGCGGCTGTGATTTGTATCATGCTTCTCTCATTAACCTACATGTAACCTTGGCACTGACGATACGGGCGAGATATTCGTCTGAATAGTGCTTGTAGGACACCGTATGTGTGTATACATGCGTGTGCGTGTGTGCCGGTGCATGTGTGCGTGCCTGTGTGTGTGTGTGTGTTTGTGTACATGTGTGTGTGTGTGTGTGTTTGTGTGTGTGTGTGTGTGCACGCAAGAACCATGTTTTGAGACCGTCTTTGTCAAACCGCATCTCTTTACCAATTCAGCAGAGTAACTTTCACCATATTCCACGCGATACATCGGGGTAGGAAAACTTCTTTCTATAGAGCACGGAAGATGGCTTCTATATGTCACGATAAGAAACAATATTGCGCATAATTCGAATGATGAAACTATATCCCTGTTGTAAAACAGATCTTGTGCCATCAAAGCGCGCAAGTCAACAGTTTATGGAATATCAGCAAAGTCCATATCGCTTCCCACTCTGTCGGACTTCATAAAATCCTCATCTTCCTCACCGTTATTCGGTCCTGGAACAGGAGAAAATGGGAAGTCAAGTGTCGCCCGACCGCTCAACAAGCTCATCAAACGACTTCTGCCCATCTCCCGCCAAAACCGTCCGTCACCAGGGAACCGTTGCCATGGAGAAAATGGAAACCCAAGTGTCGTCCGACCGCTCAACAAGCTCATCAAACCACTCCTGCCCATCTCCCGCCAAAACCGTCCGTCACCAGGGAACCGTTGCCATGGCAAAGTGGTTCCAAATCGTCCGAAACTGCTTTGACGGTGGCGCCGTAACGGTTATGTGGGATCCATCAGGCCGGCTTGTGTGTGAGGTTGCGCTGTGAAAGATGTACGGGTCACTCTGCGGCTAGGGCCAGGGGAAATCAAAGTTGTGTTTCTGGTTACAGTCCTGAAAAACGTTATGACGGTAGGTAGGGATCTTCTTTATATTTTGAGTTTTAGCATTCAGATGTCAGATCAAAACTTTTATGTCCCTTGAAAGCGGTCGACCCCTCAAAACGGCAAGAGTTTGCAGGTTGTTGGGTCGGGAAACCGGAAACATAACATTTTTGTTTCTAGACATAACAATGCTGTAGGTTCTATTAGCACGAGTTATGTTCAGGGTTGTGTGTTTTGTAAAGAGGCACTTATATCTGTATAGCCGGTATAACCGCCATTCGGCGTAACACACCAGCTTCGCAGACACGCGGGGTGGCAGCAGTTGGCTTTATTACCATGAAGGCCATGTCACACCTAATCTTTGCATATTCAAATATAAGTGTTGTCAAAAGCTATCTCATGAGGATGCTCTTACAGTACTTTCTGTCAACGAGTTCCACTATACGACAGCTCAAGAGAAAAATGAATCTTTTTTAGAAATGGATTCTGGTTTGATAACTCTGATATTTCAAGGCATGACTATTTCTTGTTCAATTTTTTTCTTAGCTGGCGCTAGATACTTACTAGTCAGTGCGTCCACCAGTTTAACAGCCATTTTATACTCCGTGCACTCCGCGCGGGTTTGTGTGTGTTATAAAGAGGAATGTGCGAGTTTGTTTGTGTGTGTTTTCTGAGCTGGTACTAGATACTTACTAGTCGGTCCGTCCACCTGTTTAATAGCCATTTTATACACCGTGCACTCCGCGCGGTTTGTGTGTGTACTAAAGAGAGATGTATCACTCTGTGCGGGTTTGTGTGTGTTCTAAAGAGGAATGGTTCAATCTGTGCAGGCTTGTTTGTGTTTTCTGAGCTGGTACTAGATACTTACTAGTCGGTACGTCCACCAGTTTAATAGCCATTTTATACACCGTGCACTCCGCGCGGGTTTGTGTGTGTTGTTAAGAGAGATGGGTCACTCTGCGGCGAGTGCGGGCGCTATTTCCCGGTCCTTACCCGGCTAACTGCGTCGTTAGGCGCGCCCGGACAAAAGGGGTTAAAACGCGGGGTCAGGCAGCGAGAGGCGGTAATGCGTCCCCGGCGGATGGATTAATGTCCGCGTGCAGCGAAGTGGGGAACGGCTGGTAACGCTAACAGGGTCCCCTTGTTAGACTTGTAAGGAACTCAGCAGTTTGCAAAGAACTGCAGGACTTTGCCTGGTGACTCGTGTCTTGTAAGGAATTCTGTAGACATGAAAGTACACGTCTGATAGGTGTATAACTATGTACAGAGAAGTGGGGACGGCTGGTGCGCTAACAGGGTCCCCTTGTTAAACTTGTAAGGAACTCAGCAGTTTGCAAAGAATAGCAGGACTTTGCCTGGTGACTCGTGTCTTGTAAGGAATTCGACGGTTAAGAACAGATCTGGTAGATGTACAGGGAAGTGGGGACGGCTGGTGCGCTAACATGGACCCTTGCTAAACTTGTAAGGAAGTCAACAGTTTACAAAGAACAGCAAGACTGTGCCTGGTGACTCTAACCGTGCCACTTTGGTAGCATTAACACGTTCCCTCGAGAAACTCAGCCGAAAGGAATTCAGCGGTTAAGAACAGAATTCTGTAGACATTGAAATACGCGTCTGGTAGGTGCAAAACTTGTAAGTGAAAACAGCAAGACTACGCTTGGTGACTCGTGTCTTGTAAGGAATTCGACGGTTAAGAACAGACATGGTAGATGTACAGCGACGTGTGGGACGACTGGTGCAGCTAATAGGGCCCCCTTGTTAACTTGTAAGGAACTCAGCAGTTTGCAAAGAATAGCAAGGCTGTGCCTGGTGACTCGTGTCTTGTAAGACACTCAGCGGTTTAAGAACGGAATTCTGTAGAAATTGAAATACATGTACACGTAGATATGTAACTATGTACAGGATTGGAAGGATGGTAGTTCTAAAAGGGTCCACTCGTCAAACTTGAAACTTGTAAAAAAAGTCAGCGGTTAAGAACAAAGTCCTACCGAAACAGAAATACTCGCCCGGTTATAGCCTGGAAACCATACCATCGGAGGCTCCCCTATATCTCTACAGCGCTGGGAGTGATGCCTGCCCGCCCAGACAGCTTAGTCCGCTCGGGGTGTGTTTATGGCAGCTAAGTAGACAGGCTGACAGAAATGAATCGAATAAAGCAGACTGGGCCCGGTAAAACACCCCTAAGCCGACCCCTAGAGACTGGGACCAGGCTAGCCCGGTTGATGCATGCACAGGGAAGTTTGGAAGGCCTGTAGCGCTAATAGTGTCCCTCGTTAACCTTAAGACTTGTAAGGAAGGCAGCAGTTCATAAAGAACAGCAATACTGGTTACTCTAATGGTGTCACTACATAACGAAGATTTTATCTCTTTCTCAGCAAGTTTCCCCCACCTTAAAGATGTACAGCTATAGTAACGTTTACCGTTTAAGACATCGGAAAAGTAGTGGTAGCACTTATAGTGTCCCTTGGTGAAACGTTTAACTTGCAAGAAAGTCAGCGGTTTATAAAGGACAGAAAGAAGTACTACGATGACTCTAACAGTGACCCTACAGGAATGGAGAGATGCGTCTTATACGCCTAATTGAGTCCCTTTTCTCCACCGCAAAGACGTGGTCAATCTACAAAGGGGAAGTGGGCTATAAAGAACAGCGTTCTGCTGAGATGGAGACGCACGTGTAGCAGTCCGACAATTTACCATTCTCAAAATACTCCACCAGTCGCAGAGATGCAATGCTATATGCCCCTAACATCTACAAAGTCTAATATCAACTCTCTTCGGACTTGTTGTGCTGAAAATATAGGCTTGATGTCCTTTAGAAGGAGAGAGGGAAATGGAGGCAACAATAGCATTGGTTTCAGCACCAAGGAGAGGAGCAATGTTGTTCTAACTTCGAGTTACAGGGAAAGTCTTGTTTTGTTCTCTTTCCTCACCTGAAATGGGAATGAGTCAGCTCACTAAATCTGTGTTGCGCGTACTTTATAAGACCCGGCTGAATCTTTAGCAGTAGGGTTTATTACTTTTGATGCATTTCTTTTGTCTTCTTGCATTGTTTTTTTTTTGGGGGGGGACTCCTTTCTTCTTTTAAATCTTCATCTAGAAATAACTGATCTCAACAAAAAGTAAGCATGAAGTTCCTTAAAATCTTACTGAAGCTGGCCACCTTGCTGTATAGTTACGTAATCTTTATGCATTTCCTTTGTCATATCGCAGAACGTTCGGGAAATATCTATCTGTCTTCCTCTATCTTTTCTTAGAAGCCAGCTGAGTAAGATAACCAAAAGTGAGTCCTGGTATTCCATATCACCCGGCTAAATCCATGCCCAGGTGAAGGTTGATTGATCTTGTTTTCCTTTAAGCAGAACAAAGGATTATATTCTACTTTTGGCGACATTTTACTTTCTTAAGATCAGTAAGGTCACAACTGATGCCCTTTCCCACCCGGTGGAGACCACGTTGTGATCCACGTTGCGAGCCTGCCTCCACCTTTGTCTGTCCCGTCGCGTGTTCTGTCGGACATTCCTTTGTCCTGAAAGCCGGCTGCTTCCTGCCTGCTGATCCCACATAACTCCCACATCAATTATACATGCAGACAGCACTGAACCAGGCGGCACGCACCTGTCGGGGAGACAGCGGATTAACCCACGATTGTTGTCGGGAGAAGAGAGCGGACGTCCCGAGGACCTACCCGTTGACTCCCTGGTGTCCCAGGGGACGGGCCTGTTGTGTATATTTCCGGGCCAGTGCCTTAATTGGGGTTAAAATGACAATAGACGTTCCCTGGTGTTATGGGTAAATAGATCCTGCCTAAGGACGTACACGTGACCGGAGGTTCTGAGGCTGAAAGAGCCTCCCTCCTTTGCTCTGTCGTTATTGGTGTTTTGGGGTGGGATATTCGGAAGGGATGATGGAAGTGGCGTGGTTAATTACACTTATTTCATTTCGGATTTCTGCCATGTTTAACCAGGGTAGCATAGCTGAGTGGTATGACCACTGATATACAGTTGGCCTGGCTTTATCTAGTTCAACTTGAATAATCTACTCTACAGAAAAAGCTGCTAAATACCAGCTGTCGCCATAGCAACCCCTCTTATCGTTCAAATGCTCAGATGGAAAAAAATAGTGCACTTTTTTTCTTAATTCAAAACTTGAAGGCATCGTTTGGCTGAAGATCTGCTAGCGACCCAGCTTCCAGTGATAGTTTGGACATGTCTAAATGTAATCAAGTACCGTACTTTTATAGGGAAGTAGGAAATGACATATCAAACGACCTGAATTCATCCACAAAACGACTACAGTGGATAAACAACATAAACACCATGCCGTGATTAGACCATGTGTGTCTTTACGGCAGAAACAACGACCAGTAAGTTGAGTAACAAGTGGATAAACACGAGGAACACAAATTATATATCATAAAATCGTCTTCTCGGTTTATTTCCGGAAGTTGAATTTGGGTTGTAGTTGTAGGTTCAGTGTTTTTCAGTAGATCTAGATTCTACATCCCCTAAAAACGTAGCAGAAGGCTTTCGGAACGATGGAAAGTAAACATTACATGGGAGCACCATTCCCATGGCACGCCCACCATAATACCCCAAATACGTTGATGAAGGTAAAGACATCCAGGTAATAAGATATGCAATACAAAAGTTACTTAAGCATCTCTGTGTACAACTGTATGTATAAAACACAGTACAAAAATGTGCTCAAGTAACTGAATGAGTTTCGTGATTTCCGTCCTGTGCACAACATAATATGGTATAAAACCTGATGAAACTAACTGTTTCCAGCTGTTAACGCCCTGCCACTGCCAGACAGAACACGTCATCAGGACAACAGCGTTATATTTACAGTCCTCGGTGAGTGTGGATTTGTCTCCTATCATATTACCGGCGGAAATCCACGTTTATGTGTAATCTCTTTACTTTCCGCACACAATCAGAGACAGACTTTTACAATGAGGACTTGTAAGGTTTTATTACGTTACCCATCCCCACTGGGAGCGGCAACCGGCGCTTTTGTCGTCGGGACAGAAGTTCGCGTTCCACCGGGAGCCGTTCCATGTGCCGCGCGCCTCCCGCGGGGGCTGTTCTGTGTGTCACGCGCCCTCCCCCGGGAGCCGAGCGCGCACGTAAAGGAAAACAATCTCGTCTGTCTCGTGGTAATGAAGTTATCCACCCGTCATGAGACGTTCATTTCATCTCGATGTTGTTGTAAACACGCCTGACGGGAAACTCAGTGAATGTGCTAGGGTAAATGTGGAGCTATATTTAATGATAAGCTATGCAAAGGTGAAGGTAAAGAAGTCATCGTCGATGAAGGTTAGACATCCAGGTATTGAGATAAAGAAGGGAACAGTTATTCAAGTATCTGAGTAGGTTTAGTGAGCAAGCTTTGTAGTTCAACGGGTATTTATTACCTAAAAACTGTGCATTGGAGAAACATGAAGTTTTATCAAGCAACCAATTGTAGCTCAATGGCTACACCCAGCATTTTAGCTAAGCACACCAGGTCACCCTAAGTATTCTCGATAAGTGTGTTGGGTTCTTTACGTGCAGAGGTTTGGCGCCTGCAGGATCTACACACGGGGCCATAGGCTTTACGTCCCCATCCGAAAGGACAAATGCAACCCGTAACCAGCCATGCCAAGCGGGGATACTCGTCTCAAAATGCATATTCATCATCATGGTGGACTGGACTCAAGTTACCGAACTGTTTGTGCCGAGTTGACATAATCCTTACTCAGTCGTTTCCCTACAGGGAGTTCATTTAGTTACTGAAGGTATCTAGACGCCACAAGACCTACCAGGAATGACACAGGAATTCCTCTGCTTGCCTAAATCACTTCTTTATGTGGTGAAAATGTAACAAACTGGGAGAGGGCGGTCATTGTGTGACACCCGGTGGATCTTGGGGAGTTTGAACTTCCCACATAACTGCATGCACGGTCCGTGGGGAAACCTAGGTTGTTCCATAAGCTCTACATGTAGCTAGAGAAGCTTTCCTAACGCAGTCAGATAAACCAGGAATGGCAGAGGAACATCTCTGTCCGTCTAAATCACTTCTTCCTACGGCGAAAAGGCGGAACTAACGACAGGCTGGGGAGTGTCTTGTCCTAGAGTGACCCCTCCCAGTGGCATAACGAGACCACTGGGGCGGTCCTACAGCTATGGACGGCTAAATGAGTTGGGAATGTGCTGTCTTTGTGTGACACCTCTCAGTGGATGCACGGGAACCCCTGGGACAGTCGTGCCGCTATGGACGGATAACTGAGATAACTGCATGCACTACTCGCTCCTACAATTATGGACGGCTTACTTAGATACCTGTACAGACTGGGGATGTATGTGGTGTCCTTGTATGACACCTCCTAGCGCCTGTACAAGCTCGCCTGGGGCGGGCCTACAGCTATGGGCGGCTTACTGAGATACCTGCATGTACTACTCACACCATCAACTTATAAACATGAAAGAAGCCGGAGTTTCGAATTCAGAACTAAGGACATCCCAACATGTTGACTGTAGTAACATGTTTCAACACTAATGACATCCCAACATTGTACAAGCTCGCCTGGGGCGGACCTACAGCCATGGACGGCATGCAGAGATACCTGCAAGTACTACCCACATCATTAACTTGCAAACTTTCAACCGTACTTTCAGCACTAAGGACATCACCGACACGTTTTACCGTATTAACATGTTTCCACACTAAGGACATCCAACAAGCTCGCCTGGGGTGGTCCTGTCACTATGAACGGCTTAAGGAGAAACCTGCATGTACTACTGACACCATTAACTTTGGAAGGTTGTAGTGATGTCCATTTAGTTTTAAGCCGGGAAATCTACAACTACACACTAGACTATGCTTCAATGCTGAAAAGGATGGTTTACTAAGAAGACTGAATGGTTTCAAAAGCCAACGGCTGCACTGCGAGAGTCTGGAAACGATACCTGTTAGCTTGAGGGCAAATGTGACCATAGAACTGCAATATAACATAAATGAATTTCAACTAAAACCTAAGTACTTTTCTAAAAGGTGGGTGACTTCTTGGCTGCCCTCCTTCTCCTTGTACACTTTCTTTTGATTGTCTTGAGAGAAAAATATTCGAGAAGGAATTATTCCCTTTTCTGTATGAGATAACTCTTGCAACTTTTTTTTTATTTTTCCCCACAGTTAAACGAAACACGCGACTTCACTACAACCCAGTGTGCCTAGATAAAACATAAAGACGATCCTTTAATATCAGGAATGTAGAAATAAGTACACTGCAAACTACACAGTTGAACCTATGACCCTGTCTATCAAAACTGTGTCGTTACCATAATCAGTACACGACTGTCTAATATACGGCTGCTGTAACGTTTGATCCTGATGTCGCACAGCCTAATCCACCTTGATTTGTTGATAATTGTGAGTAGAAACGTCTACATACTAGACACGTGTAAAACACAAATGAACTGACGATCTTACTCATTAAAAGAGTGTTGTTACAGTTATGAGAATACAACTACACATGTCTTTGATATTGACCTTAGTCAACCTTCATCTGTTTGTAAGTGTGAATAAAAACTGTTCGGTGATGAGAGAAGTAACGACAGAGACGTAAAAGCAATTCATCTCAGTAATTCGACAAACTGACAATCAAAAAATGTCGCTGAAGTAATGAGAACACAGCGGTCTATGTTAGAATTATTGACTTTTGATCCTGACGTTATAGAGACTTGTGAACTTTAAGTTGTTCATAATTGTGAATAGCAGCGTTTTGGTGATAAGAAAGTATTTAGTTTCTAAGCTCCAAAATTCGACGAAATGACAATCAAAAAGTGTCGCTGAAATGATCAGAACGCGGTTGTCTATTTTGGTACTGTTGATGACTAGTCCTGATGTCGTGGATTAGTCCATAATTGTGACACAAACTGTCACAGTGGTGAAATGTTAACAGACGCGACAGTACTTCAGCTCTATAATTTGACAAACTGGAAATCCAAAAGTGTCTCTAAAATGATCTGCACACATTTGTGTCTATGTCGGTACTGTTGACTCTGGCCTTATAGAGACTTAAGCTTGTGAACTTTGCTTTGTTGATAATTGTGAATAAATCCGTTCCAGTGACGACACGCGACAGACGCAACATTTTCCAGCTCCATAATTTGAAGAACTGACTGTTGCAAGATGGTTATTATGTTGCTGAAATAATCAGAGAACTGCTGACCTGTTGGTCCTGGTGGTAAAGAGACTTGTGAACTTTGATTTGTCGATAATTGTGAACAAACCCGTCCCAGTGATGACACGCCGACAGACGGGACAGCTCTCACCCCCGTGATCCGGCAGGAATCAGGTTAGCAGCTCGATGTGAATCTGGTTAGGGCTGATGACGGCGCACTTGGCGCGGGGAGTTATTCATAATTCTGGTGGCGATCACGGCTTAAACTGTGGCGGCGGCTGATGAAGCTATGTTGCATTCCTTATTGCTAGTTTTCCTTGTCGCCTGCTTCTTTCATCGAAAAGTTTAAATTCGTCACTTTCTGAAAACGTTGTTCACGGATTATGAGCGATTGTTGGTTTATCGAGTACAGAAGGAAATCCGGTACCGTGTCACTTCAACGGCATGCTTTTGATGATGGTTAGACTTTTACTAGTTTTCACCATACGTCTGTTAGTAGGACGAAAGAAGGAATTGACCTAATCTTATGAATGATTTGTCAGATGACGTTGGCAGCTCAATCTGAATCAGGTTAGGGCTGATGACGGCGCACTTGACGCGCGGGAATTATTCATAATTCTGGCGGCGGCTGATGGGCTTTTAGCGGTCCTGTTGATTCAAACTACGTCATCAATATGCAACATGTAGTAAATGTCAATGATAAATCTCAGCTTGAGTATGTTGCATTCCCTATTGCTAGTATCCGTGTCGCCTGCTTCTTTGATATAAAAGTTGAAATTCGTCTTTGTTTTGAAAACGTTGTTCAAGGATTATGAGTGATAGTTGATTTGTAGGATACAGAATTAGCTCCAGTGACGTGTCACTTTAATGCTTTAGATGATGGTTAGTCTTTTATTAGTTTTCACCAGACTTCTTTGGCAGGTAAAAAGAAAGTAGAAATTGGCCAAATGTGATCCTGTTGATTCAAACGACGTCATCAATATGCAACATGTAGTAAATGTCAATGATAAATCTCAGCTCGAGTACTTATTACCAGACTTCTTTAGTTTTCACCAGACTTCTTTAGTAGCTGAAAAGAAAGTAGAAATTGGCCAAATGTGATGAATTATTTGCCACAAGAGACGCTCGACCAGCGACGGACAGACCGGCCCTGATGACAGGGTTGTCCTTGTCTCACTCTTGCATTCAAATAAATCACCGCCTTTGCGTATTTCTACTTTTTTTCAGTAACCAAATGGATCAGGTTGAGATCGTCTATCTCCAAGGCAGGGATCCCATGAACAAGCTGCCAACACATCCGGATAAAAAAAGAACCTTTGTTTGCTTCTTTGTTTGTCACCACGTCTTTACATCACTACTAAAGACGAACGGTCCCATTGCCTCCTGTCTCCATAGAAACTACGCAACGATGCACTCGAAAAATAACCTGATGACAAATCACAATTTGCTTGTCACAGTGTTTCTTTAGCGCTACAAAGCTACATAAATCTCTGCGTTCATAGCGAGGACCTCCTACAAGCCCGGCCAGCCTGATGAAAAATTAACGAGATTCCGGCAGCCTCTCGGGCCGGGGAGTGTGCAGGGCCGTTTGTCTGAACGCGTCTAAGCGACGCCAGCCTGGGCCGAATGGGACCGTGTGCTGTGCGTGTTGAGCTGAGGGAGAAAGAGTATGTGTGTGTGTGTGTGTGTGTGTGTGTGTGTGTGCGCGCGCGTGTGTGCGTGTGTGTGTGCGTGTGTGTGTGTGTTTGCGTATGTCTGTGTGCATGTGTGTCTGTATGTGCCTTCGTACATGTGTGTGTGTGTGCATCTGATTATATCCACTCTCTGAAAACTTGAATCTGACTATATTCACTATGTGTACCAAGGTACAGACATTCCTCTCAGACTCTCAGGTTTCTTGTTGAAAGTTCAGCATCATTTCTAAAATCCTTGAACTACGAATGATAATCGGTGTAGCCTTGTATTACATCAGCCCAGAGTGACGTGAAGGACTTGAGAGGAGATAATGGCGATGAGTGGGTGGGAAATTATATCACAGGGTCAGAAATACCATGGATACATGTCGTTACAGCCATTTAGAAGCACTGGTCATTGATGACAGTAGCGTGATTTATATGAACGCGTCTAGCCTCACACTCCAAGGGACCGCATGTGTGAGGAACTGTAGGGACATACTGGCAGAGAGGGGGTGGAAAATTACATCAGGGGGTCAGGGGCAGCAGAAATATCAGGGATACACGTCGCTATGGCCACTTATCAGAACTGGTGATTGATAACACTGGCGTGATATAGCGAAACGTCACAGCCAAAGAAACCGGGTGTCCTGAATAAGTGTCAAATGTCCCTGGCATAGAGGGGGTGGAGAATTAAATACGAAGTTTAAGTGCAACATAAATTCCATAGATACATGTCGTTATAGCCACTCATCAGAACTGGTGACTAATGACATAGGTGTGATTTTGAGAAACGCCGCACTCAACATGACAGCATGTCGTGAGAAACTACAGGGACATGTTGGCATAGAGGGGGTGGAAAATTACATAGAGATTCAAAGGCAACAAAAATACCATAGATGCATGTCGTTATAGTCACTTATCAGACCAGTTGATTAATGACAGTGGAGTAATGCAGAGAAGCGTCGCACCAAATGGCTGTCCTGAAGAAATGCAGGGGCATGCTGACATGGAGGGGGCGGAAATTAACTTAACTCAAGGGCAACAGATATACCATGGATGCATGTCGTTGTAGCCACTTATCAGAACTTGTGATTCGTAACAGTGATAAAGAGAAACGTCACACCCAAATGTGACCGCCGCATGTCGTGAGGAACTGCAGGGACATGCTGGCATGGAGCGGCAGAGCGAGGATCCGGGGAGGGCATGGATGGTTTGGGGATTACACCAGATGGTAAAAGGCGCCTGAATTTCGTTAAAAGGCATTTAGACGAATTGTTAACTGATGGCACTGCCATTCACTGGCAGTCATGACATCTAAAGAAACAACATCTTTAGAACGACTACTTGTCTAACGACCGCAAGGATATGATGACGGAAGTGGGGAGATGGAAAATTACATAAGAAGGTCAAGGGCAGCAACAAGAGTCCGACATTAAGACAAATTGGTGAATTACGACAACGATATGACTCTTAAAAGCACACAATTTTCAACAAGACGTCTTCAGGGCTGCAAGGATATGGTGACAGGAGGGGGTGGGAATCACATCAGAGGTTCTTCTTCTTCTTCTTTACTGATTAGCCTCATATCTGAGATTATCAGCAGTTGCACATGGGTTAGATACAACACAAGTGCCCGGTACAGATAAAACGAAGGGAAAATAAAGGAAAGGCACTAAGGAACATGAACAACTGAATTTGTCTGTGCAAAGGATAGGACAAGTGAATTTAGTGACTTAGTAATACATTTATTTACATATATACAAGGACGTGTAGGGGAGGCTCAATGCAGCAGGGTCCTCCCCAGTTCAAAGTTAGCAACAGTATACTGGTACGAATGAATGTCGTTAGAGCCATTAAGACGAATTAGTAATTTAAGGCACTTCTGTGACTCTTAAAACACACCGTTTTCAACAAGACGTCGCGTGTTAAGGGCTGTAAGGACTTGGTGACAGAGGGTATAGAACATTACATAAGAAGGTCAAAGACAGCAAACCTGACAAGATTTCAGTCCCTTAGAGCAGAAGCTATCACGCCCCAATGGACCTCTGCTCCTAGATTACTGAAGGTCTTTATAAATCAAAAGCTTAATTGATGTACCATTGTCAACAGACCCTCGCGTGTTAAGAACCCGCTGCGACCTGGAGGAGAGACGACGGGAAATCGCATCAGCTCAGTCCACGCGGGGGGTCTGTTTCAGACACAGAACTTATTACAAACAAAGGCTGTCTGAAGTTAGAATAATGATTGATACATGTCGAAGACTTCAGGGAGATGGTTGTTAGAAGGGAAAGAATGGAGAATCGAATGAGTAGGTTCAGGAAAAGTAAATATGAAATCAAATGTAATTATAAGAATAAAGAGGAATTCTACATTGAGAACATTTGTGATTCTTAAGAAATGTTGTTATTCTTGAAGAACATTGATAAAGAACGTTACATTCAACCAGAACCAACGAATAAACTATTGCGGATCTTAATCAGATCAGGTTATTCCAGAAGAGGACAAAGTGTAAGACATAGAAAGCGTCGCGACCACTGTCGATATAAGAATAAAGATGAATTTGACATTGATGAGACTGTAAAGATGAATTTGACATTGAGGACACTGTTGTGATTCTTAAAGAACATTAATGACGAACGTTACATTCAACAAGAACCAACGAAGAAACTGTTGCGGATCGTAATCAGATCAGGTTACTCCAGAAGGGGACAGAGTTTAAGACATAGAAAGCGTCGCGACCAAATGTCGTCCTGATCTTGAGAGAGAACTGGTTATTGTGGGAGGCCGGGGGAGAGGGGGGCACAGGCGGGGGAAAGGGCGGGGAGGGGAGGAGACTATCTGATCAGCTGGGGTTCAGCTGCAGAAAAGGTTCACGAAAGAAAAATACTAACGACGAAATGTCATCAGATACAATCGGAACAATCGGCAATTCGAAAGAATGGAAAAACAACAACCAGGAAGTTTGTTCCTCAAATTAGCTTCAAGGTTAGGAGTCTGGTCCATTTTGAGACCATGTTCAAGACAAAGCAAAACCTTCCGACGAAAGACCATTATCCACAATTGGAATAATTGGCAACTTTGAAAAAAGACAGGTTATTCCATAAACTAGGAGCAGGTTGGACATGGACAATCATGTTAGTTTCATTCATCTTGAGAGAAGGTTAGAGACAAATTAAAACATTACGAGGAAATGTCATCATCTACAATTGAAATAGCTTGTTCCACAAACTAGATATAGGAGCAAGGTTGGGTATAAACTAAATATGTTAGCCTCGTTCATCTTGGAAAAGGGTTCAAGACAATGCAAGATTGCACGACGAAATGCCATCATGTACAATTAATTTAAATGATTGAAAATTCAATAGAATGAAAAAATGGGAGCTTGCTCTGTAAGCTATGAGCAAGGTTGGGAATAGACTAATTATGTTATTTATCTATTCAATATCATATTAGTCTGGTCCATATTAAAAAGCGGTTCAAGACAACAAAAAATTACGACGAAATTGTCTTCATGGACACAAAAGAAGAATGGGTAACTAATTGCATTGCTGTCTTTTTTGATCTTCAAGGAGCCTGGCGACCCTGCACGCTAAGGACCTCTCGTCACGGCGTCTGTCTCCTCAAGAGCACTTAAGACCGGGAAACCCGGTTAGGCCAAGTTGATTCGATGGATAACATCTTATAGAAACCTCAAAACTGGTGCGAGCGTGCGAAAAAAATAAAGGTTGGCAAAAAGAAGTTGCTTTCATTATGACATCTAAGTGAACAGGAAGGTTGAACAAATGATTAAACACACATAGTATGGTACTGCTGATAACAGACCTTTGAACTTTGGAATTGTCATTTGAGCTAGTCGGGCAGCCCTTGTTGTGCGTGCTGAACAGCTAAACCAATAAACAATAAAAAACATTTTCTCATTTTTTATGTGCTTTGTACTATTTAAAGTGTGGTCGACTTTTTTTAATGGACGAGAAGTGATGCGGGCGCGGATGTCACCCATACAATCGCATCAACATGGCCTTAAGACAAGAAAACCTGTTTAAGTCCCTTCCCCGATCCTCCACAACAAACCCGTCCCCCGGCCTGCCTCCTGTCGCCGCGCTGACGCCGCCAGCAGCCGCTAACCGGACCGTAATTGGTTTTGTCAGGAGGAAAGCTTTCAGTGTCTTCAGCCCTGATTTGATTGCAGCGTGCTGAGCGGAGACACGGCAGACCGGCTTTGGAGCAGACTCTCCGTGGAGATGGGACAAATCCGCGACTTCAGAACTTCAGAAATGGATTATACGAGTTGGAGGAAGAATTTTGAGAAAATGTTACACGTTCAAAGTGTTGAAATTTGGGGTTTTTGTTTTGTTGTTGAAATTTGCGAGATTTCAATTTTTCTTAAGTTCTGAATTTTTTGGAAATCTTTGGAAATTTCTTTGAAATTTCTTTGAATTTTCTTTAATTTTTCGAATTTTTTTCGAAATTTCTCAAGGTTTTGTCAGGAAGAAAGCTCTAAGCTCAGAGTCTTCAGCCCTGATTTGATTGCAGCAGGCTGAACGGAGGCACGGCAGACCGGCTTTGGAGCAGACTCTCGGCGGGGATGGGACAAATCCGCGACTTCAGAAAATGGATTATACAAGTAGGAGCACGAACTTTGAGCAAATGTTACATCAGGTGATGTAACTGTTTATCAACGTTATGTTGGTTGTGTAATAACGGCATCGCTTTAGATTGCAATGTAGAGACTTACCGAAACAACCACTCAAAGACAGTGCGGCCTAACAACATATTACGATATCTTTTGCAGCAATTTTTATCTTTGATTCAAACAAATGCTTGGAGATTTCAATTTCGGGACGGCCTATTGACATCGTGATTTTGGTAAGACAAACAGTTTCGGGACGATCCCGTGACACGTCGTGGTGACAGAAAGAGGAGCAGTTTTGAGACAATCCCCTGACATGTCCTGATGACAGTAATAGGAATACTTTCCGGACGATCCCCTTGCATGACGTGATGACGGCAAGAAGCACGGTTACGGGACGATCCCTTGACATGCTGTGATTACGGAAAGAGAAACAGTTTCTGAACGAGCCCTAACATGACGTGATTACAGTAATCCTGCCCAGCTGATTTATTTAAACAAATCGGGGCGACAAAAATCCGCCGCACGCGATGTCGGGCATCACGGGATGGTGGGAGTACAATCAGCGCCTTCAGGCTGGTACAGGACACCTTTGTAATCACGGGTTTCTCTTCAAGGATAGAGGCCTTAGTAGGCCATTCATTCATTATTTCATCCCTCATTCTTCTCATTCATTCATTCATTCATTAGTTCATCCCTCATTCTACTCATTCATTCATTCATTAACTCAGACTCACTTATTTATGCAATCATTCGTTCATTCACTCATCGGTCTTTTTGAAATAACAAGAGATTGGTATCTCTACAAATCATAAAACATATAGCATAAGCATTATGGCCATTGCATTACAGTTCTAATCTTCATGAGCCAAAGGGAAACTGCAGAACTAGACGAGCGGAGCTGATACCGTTGATACAATCAGGCTCGTTCGTCCCAGGTAATCACAAGCACGTCTGTCGTCACCACGTCTTTGGCAGCGATGGACTGATCCATTCATTCATTCATTCATTCATTTTTTCATTCATTCATTCATTCATCCATCGATTCATTCATTCATTCATTCGGTCACTCAAGTATCCATGCATCCGTGCATTAATTAATTAATTCATTCATTCATCAGTCTATGTGAAATAACAAGAAGCGGGTATCCCTATAAATTAAATGACTTTGTAGTATTGTGGACATCACATCGCAGTCCTTATTTTCAAAATAAAAGATAAACGTTTCCTCTTTATGAAAGAGAAAACCTGTCAAAATTACAGCTGATGCGCAGATCCTGTTCACACAATCGGGTTCGCTCATCTCCCGTAATTTTCAAAACTTCAATATTTGTGGGGAATCACAGCAAACATCACTACGCATTCGCGGATACTGTTGACACGATCGCCCCGGTAATTACCAACACGTCCTTCTGTCGTCACCGCGTCTTTAGCAGCGATGAAAATTGCCGTCCGCCCAAATCGAAAACTTGAGCTAGTCAGTTGCCGATAATCCCCGAAAATCAGGCGAAGTCTGCTCGGATGAGTTCGGGATTAGTCGGGATTAGTCGGGATTAGTTGCGCGTTAGGCAGTTAAGCTCGCCTGTCGCGCTGTGATGACGGTAGCTTTAACGTCAGTCCTTCTGTCTCGTTCCCAGGACGTCACGTGACGGTGATAACGGTAATTTCACCTGCCTCGTTCCCAGTCGCACTAGGACTCCACCAACTAAAAATCAACCCATCAATCCATTGTCATTCGATGACTCCAAACACTTATAAACAAAGCTATTTTCTATCTTTTAATCTACTCCTTTCCCTTCCGATTCGGATGACCCTCTCCAAGAACTGGTTCTCGTCAATCCAAGAACAGGAAACGATTCCACCGGCTCCCATCCGAGAAGGGAAAAGATTAGCTCCTATTTGTGATCATTTTCAGCAGAAGAAAGTTGGACAACCCACCAGGCTTCCTTCGGACAGATTCACAATCCTACTGTGTAAAATGATTTTGGAATTGGAACCGTTTTGTTGGAACCGCCAGAGGACATTACAGCCATAATGCCGGCGAGTTTCACGGGATGACTCTGAACAGTTAACACTAAAGCTATTCTTATTTACTTCCTCCCCTTTCGTAAAAATGAACGCTCTGCAGAAACTGTGTGCCCTCTTTGTGATCATTGTGAGCAGAAGGGAGTTGAAACAAACAAACAAAAAATCATCAGGCTTCCCTTGGCTAGATCCTCAATTCTATTGTGTTAAATGATTGTATAATTGGAACCGTATCGTTGAAACCACCGGCGGACATTACAGCAATAATGCCGGCGTGTTTCACGTGATGACTCTGAGCAGTTATCCCCAAAGCTATTTTCTATCTACTCATAGATCTCTTTCGAATCAAGTGAACGCTCTTCAGAAACTGTTTAAACTTTTTGCGATCATTGTGAGCAGAAGGGAGCTGAGAAAAGCACCCATCAGGCATCCCTTGGCTAGCTCCTCAATTCTATTATGTAATGCTTTGTGAAATCGAACGGTTTTTCAGGAACCTTAAAGCCGAATTGTTGGCCTGGTTCACGTGATGACTCTGAACGGTTATCACCAAAGCTATTTTCTACCTACTCCTAGATCTCTTTCTGTGATCATTGTAAGAAGGAAGCTGAATCCAATAAGGCTTCCCTTGGCTAGCTCCTCAATTATATTGTGTAAAATGATTTTGAAATTGAACCGTTTTTCAGGAACCGTCGGGCGACATTACAGCATGTTTCACGTGATGACTCTGAACAGGTATCACCAAAGCTATTTACTATCTACTCCTAGATCTCTTTGCTATCAAATGAACGCTCTTAAGGACCTGTCTCCCCTTTCTGTGATCATTGTAAGAAGGAAGCTGAAAACCCATCAGGCTTCCCTTGGCTAGCTCCTCAGTTCTATGGTGTAAAATGATTTTGAAATTGGACAGTTTTTCAGGAACCTCCGGCCGGCATGTTTCACGTGATGACTCTGAACAGTTATCACCAAAGCTATTTTCTATCTACGCCTAGATCTCTTTCTTATCAAATGAACGCTCTTCAGAAAGTGTTTCCCCTTTCTGTGATCATTCTCAGTAGAACTAGAAAGAAGATGAAAACCCATCAAGCTTCCCTCGTACAGATTCGCAATCCTATAGTGTGAAATGATTTTGAAATTGGGCCGTTTTTTCGGGAACCTCCGGCCGGCATTTTTCACGTGATGACTCTGAACAGTTATCACCAATGCTATTTTCTATCTTCTCCTAGATCTCTTTCTCATCAAATGAACGCTCTTCAAAACCTGTCTCCCCTTTCTCTGATCATTGAAAGAAGGAAGCTGAAAACCCATCAAGCTTCCCTCGGACAGATTCGCGATCCTATAGTGTGAAATGATTTTGAAATTGGGCCGTTTTTCAGGGCCTGGCGGGCGCCATTACAGCCGTATTGCGGCGTGTTCGCACGCTGAGAGCCTGAGGAGAACGCGTTACAGCGGTTTGATGGACCCGTTATCTGACGGCGGGGAGGAAAACTGCCGTGCTGATCACCCGATAACACGACCAGCAACAAGTGAAAGTGGAGAAAAACAAGATCGCTTTCACTTTCAACAAGTTCTAAGGAAACATTCCGGGACATTCATTCGTTTTGATGAGTTGGCAGATTGCAGGGCCGGATGTTTGAACAGGAGGTCAGAGGTCATGGCGGGCATCAATGCTCCAGAGATGAGAGACGGCATCTCTTAAGACTCGTATCTGCAGCTGAGATCCCAGCATCGGTGTAACGCTCGGTTTTACGGCATCTTAACGCACCTGTTTGTGCCCCGAACACCGCACTCTGCAGAATAACTATCCCAAGGATTCAGTAATTTTATGACCAGGTTTCTGCGAAGGTTGATAAGACAACTTTTCAATCTCCGAAACGACAATTACAACATCTATGTTGTCTTAAAGCGTCGGAGACGACTTGAAACGGATTAACATGCACAAGCTTTGACTCTTTAGCGATTCAGCTGCCTAGGTCTCTTACTAGCAGGACCCCCGGCTGTCCTGTTAAGTTCAAACAATGTAAATAATTTGTTGGACCCACCCAAATTTTCGACTGTACAACACTAGTCTTTTTCAAGGAGTGAGCGATCCACCACTGGGATGACCCTGGTGTTGTACAGTCGAAAATTTGGGTAAGTCCAAATTTTGTGTTGGAAATTACAGTTACAAATTCGTTTCAGAATGATCTGTACCAACACAGATGAACTTTCAAGCTATAAATAGTTTGTTGTTTAGTTGCTTAATATCATGGTTATTCACTGTAATGAACTATACATAATTCAGGGAGGCGCAGGCCTTTCACTGACACTGCACATGTAAGTTTGTGGTTTGAATAAATTAAATATAAAATACACTTCTCGCAGTGGTGTTATCAAAGACACAAAAGTATGATGTGTACAACTATAAAGATAACGTTCGTGCCGGTAGGCGGTGTGCAGTTTACTATAATGGCAGCCTACATAAAGATACCTTTCCCAGACCTTAAGGACAAACAAAAGACAAGGCGATTTGAATTCTGTTAGAACTTCAGCTATTCCTGTCCGTAATAGCCTCCCAGTTCTGAAGAAAACGGCGCCTAGACTCATGCTGGAGGCCTGCAATATGCAAACTCTAGAAGCCACTGGCACCCTTTGTGGGTAGTTTTGTGATGTTTGAAACGGCTGTGTACGCTACAGAAGAAAGAGGAAGACTCAAACCCCACCATAACCCAGTAGAATGAGCCCTGCAAACGTGAAGCGCACATAATGAACGTTACTGAAGTGAAGCTATTAGAATGAAGTTTTCAGGTCTGTAAGGTCTGAAATGGCTGATTACACGAAGACACGAGAATCAGGAGGAATAAGATAACTGCGTTTTTAGAGGGTCGTATTGGTGCAAAGGTTAGGGTGTTTGGTTCAGAATCCAGAGATCCTGGTTCGAATCCCCCGACATGCTACCAACGTGTCCTTGGGAAAGGCACTTTGGACGACTTTCCTCACTCGACCGAGGTGAAAAATGGGTACCTGACTACGGTTGGGGAGGTAAAAGGCGGTGGAAGGAGAGGGATGGGCTCCACCTTCCAATACCGGGCCATAGATAGAGTGGATAACAACACACTGCCCCTAAGGCCCCAAAAGGCTAAGTTACTACCTTTAACTCTACCTTTCGTGCAACCACGCAGAACGAACGCTACGAAAGTAGACGCTCCACAATAACAGCTACAAAGGCGAAGCAATATCATAGCGATATGAATAAAGGAAGGCCGTTTTTTGTACATTTAACTGTAAGCGTTTAAAGCTATTTAGTGAGAAGGCTCCTTCTGTATCTGCACAATAACAGTAACAAAAGCGGGGCTATCATCGCGATAGGATGCCAGGAAGACCGGCTGAAAGGCCTGGATGTTTTGCAGGTAATTAGCGCTATCTGAGCAGGCAGCAGACAGACAGACTGATCTGGAGTCTGATACGGCAGAACGCTAATGGCCCTTCTGATCAGCGCTATCACCATCAATGTGTGTGCCAGGTCTGGACAGGAGACAGGACATGGCAGAGAAAGAACAGGGCAGAGTAGGTAGTGATGAAAGTATGGTTAAACATGTGGGGTCTATCCTCAGTGCTGAAAGTCCGGTTGTTTTGTAATTTGCCGTCCTGATCAGCACTATCATCATGGATGTGTGTGCCAGGGCTGGACAGGAGACAGGATATGGCAGAGAAAGAACAGGGCAGGGTAGTTAGTGCATAAGTATGGTTAAACATTGCGGAAATAGTTTCGTTTATTCTTTTATCAACGGCCATCTCACATGTTTCATTAGAATAACAGGAAACAGGAAAGGCTAGAGAAAGACACAGGGCAGGGTGGGTAATGATGAAAGTATGTTTAAACATGAGGATGCCCTTGGTCTGAAAGTCCAGTTATTGTTAGTTTGCCGTCCTGATCAGAACCACCATCAGTGTGTCGGGTTTGAGAAACAGGACAGGCCAGAGAAAGAACAGGGTAGTTACTGAAGGTATGGTTAAACATGACGGTTATCATTTTGTCTATTATTTTATCGATAGTTATCTTGCATGGTTCATCAGAATAACAGGAAACAGGACACGGTTTACAAGACACAGGGCAGGGTGGTTACTGCTGAAAGTATGATTAAAAATGGCGGGAATCGTTTCGTTTGCCTAATCAAGGCTAATCTTACAGGATTCATCAGAATAACAGGAAACAGGACAGGGTGGTTCTTAGTGCTGAAAGTACGGTTATACATGTCGGGGATGTCCTTAGTGCTGAAAGTACGGTTATACATGTTGGGGATGTCCTTAGTGCTGAAAGTACGGTTATACATGTTGGGATGTCCTTAGTGCTGAAAGTACGGTTCTACATGTTGGGGATGTCCTTAGTGCTGAAAGTACGGTTATACATGTTGGGGATGTCCTTAGTGCTGAAAGTACGGTTCTACATGTTGGGGATGTCCTTAGTGCTGAAAGTACGGTTATACATGTTGGGGATGTCCTTAGTGCTGAAAGTACGGTTCTACATGTTGGGATGTCCTTAGTGCTGAAAGTACGGTTCTACATGTTGGGGATGTCCTTAGTGCTGAAAGTACGGTTCTACATGTTGGGATGTCCTTAGTGCTGAAAGTACGGTTATACATGTTGGGGATGTCCTTAGTGCTGAAAGTACGGTTATACATGTTGGGGATGTCCTTAGTGTTGAAAGTACGGTTATACATGTTGGGGATGTCCTTAGTGCTGAAAGTACGGTTATACATGTTGGGATGTCCTTAGTGCTGAAAGTACGGTTATACATGTTGGGGATGTCCTTAGTGCTGAAAGTACGGTTATACATGTTGGGGATGTCCTTAGTGCTGAAAGTACGGCTATACATGTTGGGATGTCCTTAGTGCTGAAAGTACGGTTATACATCTTGGGATGTCCTTAGTGCTGAAAGTACGGTTATACATGTTGGGGATGTCCTTAGTGCTGAAAGTACGGTTATACATGTTGGGGATGTCCTTAGTGCTGAAAGTACGGTTATACATGTTGGGGATGTCCTTAGTGCTGAAAGTACGGTTATACATGTTGGGGATGTCCTTAGTGCTGAAAGTACGGTTATACATGTTGGGATGTCCTTAGTGCTGAAAGTACGGCTATACATGTTGGGATGTCCTTAGTGCTGAAAGTACGGTTATACATGTTGGGATGTCCTTAGTGCTGAAAGTACGGTTATACATGTTGGGGATGTCCTTAGTGCTGAAAGTTCGGTTAAACATGTCGGGGATGTCCTTAGTTCTGTAAGTATGCTGAAATATGTCTGGATGTCCTTAGTGCAATAAGTACGATTGAGAGTGTTGGGAATGTCATTAGTGCTGAAAGTACGGTAAACAAAATATTCTGATTTCTTACTTCCTCTATCATTTACCTCCCTCTCTGCATCTGTCATGTCTGACTACTTTCCACGTAAACCTGATATTTCACAGAGCCCCATAATTGTGTTCCACACGCTGATGCTCCCAAAGCTCTTAATTTGTGTTTCCGTCTTTACCTTCTTCTCTGTCCTTTCCCATTTCTCAGTTCTTTCTTTCCTCTACCCAAGCATTCCTTTCTGCATCTGGTAATTCTGCCCATGTATGCCTCACGAAATCAGATATTTCACAGAGCTATATAATTGTGATCCACACACCCCTTGACACTCCCCACAACTTATAACTAGTGTTTAAGACACATGTTCTCATCCTGCACGCTCTCTCGTTTCCCCAATCTCTCCTCACGAAATGGCTCAGAGTTCTCTCTCTTCCATCTACCTCTCTTTCTGCATCTGTCATTTCTGCATACTTTCCAGGAAAATCAGATATTTCCCAGATCCCCACATCCCTGATACACTCCACATCTCATGATTTGCGTTTCCGTTCCATGTTCTCATCCCGTACGTTCTCTCCTTTCCCCAATCTCTCCTGCACTCCTGTAAAAATGACATGATTTTTTCTTTCTTTCTCTACCCTTTACCTCGCTTTCTGCCTACTTTCCAGGAAAACCAGATATTTCACAGATCCCCATAATTGTGTTCCACACCCACTGATACACCGCACAGCTCCTAATTCGTGTTTCCGAACGGGTAATGTGAGCCGCTGGCCCGGACTACCCGATGCCTCATTTCTCCCTGTAAGGCTAATCAAATCAACGGGAAGCCGGCATTTTCCGATTTCCTGCGCGCCAAATTAGCCCGGTCGTCTGCCCGTAGATCATCCCGCGCTGGATAGCAATTGTAATTATGTATAATTAGGCGTGAGCTGACAACGAACTGCTGTCCTCTAATCATGGGTACAATCAGCCCGGCTTGCTGGGATCTGGTTATGTATTACTTAGAATGGCTGGTGATTGATCTAGTTCAAACAACTCTTGCTGCGTGATTTGGGAGGGTTTTAGTATTCTTAAAGGCGCTCAATGTGAAACACGGACGATGTTTGAAGTGATTTCTTTGTTATTTCTTAACAGACTAAGTAGAATCGATTTTTTAGAATTGCATACGGAGTGAATATGCAGCATTGTTGGATTGTACCAATACGTAAAAAGCTGTAGTTTTTGTTTACACCTGGCTAGTGTGTATTTTTGGGGCCACCAAAAATCAGGGGAACGAGTTATTTTACGCTATTTGCTCGAAATATGAAATAATGCTGCAAATGTGTTAAAAAGCGTCAATAACATGAAGGTTTTGTTATTCTAAATATCGTCACTCTTGCAAAATCCTATATAGAGCCCACTTAACGTTATTCTGTGAATAGAAACAAAGCATGGGGCACTTTCTGCAATAGCCCACTTCGCACACCCGACTTGTCTTATAAAACTAGGCTATGCAAGTATGCATGCGTGTTACTCCATTATGGTTGATTGCTTAAACACCTGTTGCTGCGTGCTGAGGAAAGTTTTAGTATTCTTAATGTTATTCTAACAATGTTTCACTGGAAACAAGGCGGCGTCTATAAGAGCCTTCGTTGTACAACACGCCTGGCATATCTTATAAACTTGGCCACGCATACTTGTTGCACCATTACAGGTGATTGCTTCTTCTTTTGTATTTATATGCTGGGTTTGAAAACCCAATTATGAATCCTAATAATCCAGTTACCTTATACTTTGACACGTCGATGGTTTCCGGTCGTTGATATCCGTTATAAACCGCCCCCTACTGGTGCAATGGCCTAGTCGGTAGAGTGTTCACCTTGCATGCGGTAGGTCATGGGTTCGATCCCCGGCCGAGTCATACCAAAGACTTTAAAAATGGTACATACTGCTTTCTCTGATTAGCATTCAGCATTTCGATCGGAAAGAATATGGAAGTTAAACACACACCACTACCAGTAGACTAGCCCCCTGCTGTAGTGATTGCACAAAGTTGTGTGGCCCAAGGGCTACTGAAACGGAGATGGGCGCCGCCCTATGCACCATCGGTGCGGGAAGGAACTATGACTTTGACTGGTGGCAAAGGATGGAGAATATGAGAGCAAGGGTTGGCGGTATCTTGCAAGTTGCAACAGTACTCATCCCGTTCACATTGAAGCTGTTGTACCATTATGGGGAGGGAAGGTTGATAACCATACAAACTTTACTAGGTGCTTCATTGGTCCATGTTTGTGTCATTGTGTTGCCTTAAAACAGGAAAAAGCATCTAAACACATTGATCATATCTTGACGCTCCAAATCTGGATCCAGTGACGGGCTCTATGTAAACACATTTGTCTGCATTGAATAGTATTGTAATAAACACAGACTCACCTTACACACACAGAAACATGTTTCTGGTCATCTGAAGCTTCTGTCCGGGATGTTCTCATGCAGCCTGTCTGGTCTATTGCTCTCCATCTCTCTCTTCTAAGAGAAAAGGGACGTAATCGTCATTAATAATCTTTGGCGAGAAAATTGCGTGTTGTTCACCGATCTTTGCAAACAGAGTTATGGTTTATCGAACCCTGGCATCCGGCAAGGGGCACAGGAGGATATCGTCTATGGTATCAACTTTCGGGAAAAGGAGCAAAAATTGAACCTCAAAGACTTCAGCGTCTGGACTGCCGTAGACGACCGCTTCTGAATATCTATCAGTGTGTTTGGCCCCCGACTAACCCAGATGACCCTCCCACGCCTGCTTCAGAAACGTAATCTGTGCTCTACTCAGGGTTTGGCCGAACCGCCGGTGGAAATAGATTCAAGATACACAACATACGACTTAGATCAAGGGCTGGTCTGCTGGAGGAATGACGTCTTTCCAGGCACATTTGAACTTTCTTAGACTCAGATGCTCAAAAAGCCGCGTATTGCGGTAAGGGTGAAGTAAAAGTTCTACCCTGAAAATTTCAGGAGACCAATTTTTAGAGATAGACAGGTGACGATACAAGGCAGTACTCCTTCTCACAGTGGCTGACCGAACAAGCAGAAATCAAGTATAGAAGCTTAAGGAATGCTGAAGCACGAGAATGCATACTTTTATGGCTTTAAAGATGTACCTGATTTCCCGGACTTTAGCGGCTGCTGGTTTGTACACTGGCCGTTTGTCTGTGTACGACAAAAGATGCACTCTAGGACTCCACTCCGGCTGTAGCGCTAACAGTTCGCACTTAGCGGCCGCATGTCGTGATTCCTATGGAAGCTCGTTTTTCCTATGGTCAACACAAAGTACCCCGCAAAAATCATAACGGCCCTTTTTGCAGCGCGTGTAAAATACCTCAGGGTCAGGCAGAGCTGCAAGGTCACGCATTACGTCCCGCTTAGCGCCGCTGGAATTGCTTCCTAAATGACGGAACGCCATTTGGGTAGTTTTGGGCGCGGTACGCCTAGTTTCGTGTGGTTGACCTCTGACCCGCAGGTTACAGGTTTATAAAGAGTTTTGCTCGTTTTTATGGAATGTGAGAGTTTTGTGGAACTATAAAAGAGGTAGAATGATGGAAATGATGATGAAAAGGGAAGAAAAAAAGCTATGCGAGTATTGATAACTCACTTGTCTTTAAACCTAACAGTCCGGAAAATTACCTCTAATGGCATTGAAGGTCAAAAACAAAATGGCCGTTGTTTTTAGTGCCAAAACCCTACATGATCAGCTATCAAAGAGACGGGTGGATAGATGTCATGAGTACATGTACCACTTGATATAGGCTGATTTTTATCCTTGGAGCTGACTGATTTTTACTCTTGCCAATATTTGACTTGATTTATTTATCTAACAATAAAATCATCAGTTCCTCAAAGAAAATAAACCCTGTTGAATTCAGAATTCTTGTGAAGCCACAGATTGAGTGCGCTCTAATAGAAAACAAGTTATGATTTCGGTGTTCTTGTAGAGTGGAAGCAATGAACTGGCCAACCCTCGGAAACACGATTTGTAGGCAAAGACTACTAGTTATGCTTCGGTCCCATTTCCAATCCGGGGCCCCGTCGGGCTGTTTGCGAAAGCAAAAAAAAAATAAACAAAAAATGCATATCAAGAAAATACACGATTTCTGGTTAGGCGTAATTGTTTACGTTTTGTGTCTTTTATATCATATATTTATCGTTCCCAAAAGCTGCCCGGCCGTGCCCCGGATTGGCAATGGGACCGAAGCATAACTAACCCCGGGAACACGATTTGTAGCAAGTCAAATTCAAGTTGACACCACGTGTTTTATGGGTCGTCACTAACCCGAGGCGGCCCTAATGTTTCTTTTTCAACCTTTAACTTGTGTTATTGGCCGTGTCCAATCGAACAAAGGCGCCGATCACGTGACGATCACGTGGCCATAACGGTCCTGAATGGCCTTCCGTCATAACCCATCCGGCAGACAATGGGGCGTGTAACGTGCTTATGTCCGGTAATGTTCTTATCTTCGGGAATGGAGAGAACAAAGGGGCTGGTGTCAAACTTCGTCGCGCGCTGTTAACCGCGTTCTCCGCTGTGTTTCGCTACAGTTTGTGCAAACATAGCCTCCTTCGCAGGCCTTGTAGGCGCGGCCGGCGTTTTATATTCTGGGGAAGCGCTGCTTTGAGATTTTCAACATGGGATAGGTTCTCTTGTGCTGGGGGAACGTTTAGGTCCGCCTATAGAAGGCCCGCTTCTTTAATCTTCTTTTCTTTCAAGACGCCGAGAGAAAGCAGACCGGCGTTTATTTTCTGGGGTTGCGCTGATGTGAGATTTTCAACATGGGCTGAGTTCTAATGCCGGGAGGGTTCGTTTCCGATTCCATGGATGGTCTGCTTTTTTTCGGCGTCCTGAAAGGAATGGAGATTAATAAAGCAAACCTTCTAGGCGCTTGTAATTCCTCGGCATACGCAAACCTAGTCCATGTTGAAAATCGCAAGCCTGAGGATGATCCTGTCAGCAGTGCAATTTTTTCTACTGCTGACAGGATCATCCTGTCAGTAGCCACTTCCAAATCGCAAATCAGAGCTCCCCAAAAAAATAAACGCCCGCCGCACCTAGAGGGTCTGCGAAGGAGGCTAGTGCAAAACCGTAACACTGAACATGTTTCGGCCCCTGATAGAACCCGGCTTGCCGAGAGGGAGTATCGGAAAAGTATTTACCGCCATTTGTCAGGCAGATCCGCCTTATTGGGGAACGTATTTGTCGGTAATCGTCGTCAATTTTCCCGCCCGGCGGACGGCAGATGAGCCGTACATGAACCGATTTCGTCGTAAATCAGCCGCTTGCCGTAAGTCGGCAAATTGACGTTAATGCCCGGTACAAGTCCATTTGACAAATGGCTCGCGGGGAGGCCGGGATTAGCGCGGCAGGCTCATCGATCAGCCTCGGGCGCGCGCGGCTGGCGGCCCGCCGAGGGGTCGGCACCGGGCCGCGCGGGTCACGGGCCGGCTCGCAGGGCAGCCCCGGAACTGACCCGGATCGACCGCCTGCCCGCGGGGCTACAGGGCGGAACAGTCAGATGTGCCAGGGCCTACACAGGCAGGCTCCTCAATCTGCTCCATGCCATGGCTAACATGCCCCCAGCAAAAATTAGCCACCTACCCGTGGGGCTACAGGGCGGACCAGTCAGGTGCGGAGCCATGGGCCAGGTTGGTGTCAGGGCCTACACAGGCCGTTTGTCGGCTCCAGGATTAACATCCCCCGTCGAAAACTGGCCACGGCTACAGGCCTAGGGCGGACCGGTGGAGTGAGAATACACGGTTATGCTAGCCTAGAAGCCAGGCTATTGGCAGGGCCCAGACAGGAAGGCGCCTCGAGCCAACATGCCCCTTACGAAGACCATATGAGGAACCGAACCGAGAATCTGGTCTGTGTAGGTCCTGGGAACATTCTAGCTTCCAGGCAATGCTGGCGGTTGTAGAGGATTGTACGGTACTGCACTAGTGTCAAAAATATATAGGCTGAAGGCAACCTAGCATTGGTTACAGCTGAAATCAAGGAGAGCAGCCCAAATTTCCCAGAGCACTCCGATTTTTGCTATAGGTAATGCTACATCCACTTATAAAACAACATTTAGTGCCGTTTTAGCCACTGTTTAATGCTGTTACATAATCAACGGTATTCCAGAGTAACCTACTCCCCAAACAGAGGGTCTGCTCTGGCTTGTTTTTGACGTCTTGTCTTTGCCTTTCTATGTTGTCACGGTTTCTTTATGTCCACCGGGCGGCAAAAAATCTCGAAAGGACGTCAAAAAACAAGCCAGAGCCGAACACCTTCTTGGATAGTATGGGTGCGCTACATTCTTCGCTGCGGACTATAAATCATGCTTAATCAGCTCGAGATCACGACAACAAACGGCCACATCCGTCTGCAGAACGGACGACCTCTGCTGTCACCGGCGGACCATACGTCACCTTGCTGGAGAGAACGCAGCTGATTTTGTCAGCGTCATTCGTTATTATTCCGCTGGTAATAAAACTGCAAATACATTACTAAAAGTAGTCTCTACTGGATTAAATACTCTGGCTTTGGGGAGAATCATTTTGCCGTGGGAGCTTGGTCACCACGTTCTATGGGTTTCTCTGCAATGCTAGATCCGCTAATAAAGCAAAATCAAGTAGCGTCTTTGAAGGGGGAAATTTTAACCATCCTGTGGACTGACTTTCCTGGCTAATTATTCCCCCTTTTGCCAAATTCTATGGTCCATGACCCTTTAGGAAGGCATGTTGGAGGCTAAGATACATAGTGGACGAATATTTATCAGCTTCGCTTCTGGACAACAGGTTTGGGGCTATAATCCTGGGCTCGACCGTCTGTGTTCTAAGCCTTGACTTGCAGTCTTTCAGAGATGGGTACGGAATGTCCCGTTTTGTAATATCTCATGTACATTCAGCTGGCAAAAAAAACAATAAAAAGCTTGACTGCAAATAAATAATGGATGAATATTTATCAGCCCTGCTTCTGGATAGCAGGTTTTGGGCTAGGATTCTGGCTGGGCAGCCTGTGTTCTAAGCCTTAACAGGTTTGGGGCTAGGATTCTGACTGGGCAGCCTATGTTCTAAGCCTTAACAGGTTTGGGGCTAGGATTCTGGCTGGGCAGCCTGTGTTCTAAGCCTTAACAGGTTTGGGGCTAGAATTCTGGCTGGACAGCCTATGTTCTAAGGCTTAACAGGTTTGGGGCTAGAATTCTGGCTGGACAGCCTGTGTTCTAAGCCTTAACAGGTTTGGGGCTAGAATTCTGGCTGGACAGCCTATGTTCTAAGGCTTAACAGGTTTGGGGCTAGAATTCTGGCTGGACAGCCTGTGTTCTAAGCCTTAACAGGTTTGGGGCTAGAATTCTGGCTGGACAGCCTGTGTTCTAAGCCTTAACAGGTTTGGGGCTAGAATTCTGGCTGGACAGCCTGTGTTCTAAGCCTTAACAGGTTTGGGGCTAGGATTCTGGCTGGGCAGCCTGTGTTCAAAACCTTGATAAGCACGCTACTGGGAGAAGTCGCGGTCTTTCACGGACGGGAAAGGAATAACTGAGTGTTTTCTTTCTTCATATCTAGTGTACATTAAGAAATACCCAACCGTATTCCTAAAGAAAGAAGTGGTACGCCACTGGGGTACGAAAGGACAACCATATCCAAACACCGCGTGCAATTTACACGTAATCTGTTACTTCCTGGGCATGCGAAACCAACTATACTGACAGCTCTGTCCAGGAAATGTCTGACGGAAATTGTAGATAGATATGAAATACCGCAGTCAAAGTAGCGAGTATAGGTAAAGGCCTGGTCTCATTCGTCATACGATCGTCGTAAGGGCGCAAAATGAGGGCATTCTTAGGATAGTCGCGCATGTGTCGTGTAAAATTCAGCTATCTTTTTACCGAGAAGGCTGCCAGCTTGAAAATTCTTCGACATCAAAATCGTACGACGAGGAATATTCGACGAATGTTACCGTGCGGTAAGGTAGAATTTTGCGCCTGTATGTGGGAAGCTTTCCTGAGCGCGGTGGAAATAAAAAAAAAACTGAGTATCGGCCCGACGTGTGGATTCTGCCGGCCGGCGATGACGTATGGAATGATTAGTCGCTGATGTTGTTTTATCGCCCGGTGGTTCATGGGCGTGGCACCATCATTGCTGAGGCTCCTCATGCGGTTTTACAGAACACCCCTAAAACTCGCCTGCGCAAGGCCTTCATGAGGGGTTATGGACAGCATAATTCAGAAACAATGGGGTGAATGATTGGTCAGGAGAGTGAGCCCGCGGTAAGGGTGATATTTGTTTTCTCTCGCTGTCGTCAAAGCCCAATCAAAAGCACTCCGAGTCACCTTTTGGCTTAGATAAACGCCGCTAAGGAGGCTATCATCCAGTTTCTAAGATGGAGATGAAATGTAGCTTGCGATGCAGATTTAACTCACTTAAAAGCAATCCATTCACGGACATAGTCTCTTACAAGAAGGTATGACACTGCAGCATGTGCTGGCACAACATACCGTGTATCAGCGCCCAACTCAACCCGAAAATAAACGCCGCTCTCAGCTACAATGTCTGCAAACGAGGCTACGCTGCGGGAAGATTTATGCGTGTTCTATCAGCAGAGCGGGCGGATCTCTGGCTGTTCTCAGTCCGCCCCTCGCCCGTGACAGATCGCCCACAGAATTGGATGTTCCCGCGGAACTACTCCGCAATTAAGGCTCGGAGGCCCAGGAAAATTAACGTTCCGTTTTTGATCACGGTCCTGAAAACATCATAGTAGGCAGGGATTCTCTTTTTCAAACTTTTCATTGAATATTTCGGCCAAAGTGATCGAACAAATACAGTTTAAGATTAAAGAATTGAAATGCATCAGAGAACTGGCATTATCAGCATCTTGTGGTAATCATATAGTGCATAAGTTGTACAAGCACAAGTAATGTCATATCAATAGAAAGAACAAAGTCCACCAATTCTTGTGCCTATTCTTACATCAACTGTCCAAATCCCTACATGTACACAAGAAGTCACTCATGACTGAGATGTTAGATATTACGTCCGTTACGTTCCAGGCTAAAATATTACGTCCGTTGCCAGCAGTCGACACCCGAACAGTCTAAAGTCTGATGGTCTAATGCTAGGGTCGGTAACACTGCATGAAAAGTCCAAGCTTCCGCCTTTGGAAAGTCCTTAGAATATGCCCGGAAAGTCTATGGAATTTTTCGGAAAGTATCACCGTCACCGTGAACATGGCACAAGAAATCCCCAGAAACGGACCACTTAGTCTTAGGTGTCCAGGACGTGCGCAAAAGGCCCGTGCATTCTCGCACATGTAGACATAAACCTCCTGAATACGCCCGAAAACCCACAATCGCCGCCCCAAATTTTTGTTTTCGTGTGGTGTAACCGGAAACACTACATTCATATCCCCATGCCTGATACGTTCCATTCTGCAGGTAGATTTGGGACGGATTGAGGCGCCATTACCCGAATCACGAAGCGAGCGTGACGCGGGAAATAAGAGGCTGGAACGGCGGGAAACAAACAGGGGACACGGACTACACGTCACACTACAGGCGGCAAATTACCTGGTTATCCTACATAGTTTCTAGCCTCCATCAGACCTTCCCATGGGCGCTAAGGATCATAAGATTCAGTGACATGGGTATCAAACAGGGGACACTGTATACTGTACATGCAGGGATCTAATTTCGCGGTAGAGAGAAAATGGAATGTTCACGGTGGTTTTGAGTTCGCGTTTGAAACAATAGTAGTGCTACAGTCACACAATAGAACGGTAAAAAAGAGTTCACCGCGAACATAAAACCACCGCGAACATTTCTGCATTTACAGTACACGTCACGCGTACGCTGCATGCGGCAAATTACCTGATCATCCTACATGTAACCGTGCCTGGGATGGTACGTAGCCTCCACCAGGCCTTTCTGCGGGGGTACGGATGAAGTAAAATCATTCTTTATTCGGAAATAAGAAAGAAAGTAGGTCCAAAGCCCAGGTCACGATGTTCGTGTGACCAAACTGTTGGCAAACGTGCAGGGAGGCACAAATTAACAGATAAAAAACAAATAAAAACTTACTTATAGAAAGATTACAGATTACAAATAAATCACAAATTGATAGAGTTAGTCCGTCTGTTTCTACAATAGAGTGTAATGTTTGGCAAATAATATTCGGCAAAAAAGGAATAATTGGCCAGAAGAGTCAGTCCATTGGAAGGTTAACTTTTCCCAATCTGAAGCGCCGGCAAATGAAACCCAAACTCCCCCGGCACAACTTCTCTCTACAGCCAACGTAGTCAGGCTGGTAGAGACTACGTAGTCTTTACCAGACCTCTTGGCGGAGTTAAGGTAAATAGTACAAATTGGTGAAAAATAGAGGAAATACTTTATCAGAGGAATTGGGGGGTCATTGGAGTACAGGTCTGTCAGTTGCTTGCCAGTGGTAACTCCCTCCCTGGCAAATTATTCAACCTATTTGGCCAATTTTACTATTTTTCAGCAATCTACAGAGTCTGTTAGATGTTACCAGTACAACAAACAGGCAATGAAAAACAATGTAACATATATATGATTATTCCGATGCAAAAGCTAACGCTAAATGTTAACCAGTTATAGGTTTGACAAACGTGTGGCCAGCAGTAGACTAAAGTTCAGGTTGCAGATGCTGAAATAGTGCTAGTTAATCTGTCAAATCATGTATCCTATTCATTCCTGGGTCATTGGCCGATTCAGCCAGTAATCCAGATCAAAGAGGCGGCCTACGAGCGCCGCCCACACGTGACATGTGTGGCAAGCATCGGGTTAAAGTTCAGGCGCCCACACGTGACATGTGTGGCAAGCATTGGGCTAAAGTTCAGGTTGCAGATGCAGATGCTGGAGCCATTTTTAGGGGTCGCGGGAAACTTCAGTCGACTCGGACCGACTTGAGAGTCCGGCCGCGCGGCGGGTCAAGCCGTGACGTCACGAGGTGATGACGCGGCGGAGGATGAAAGGGAGGAGGTACCCGGGGACCAATCAGCGCGCAGCCCGGGTGGGACCATTAGCAGGCCGCCAGGCGTGACTCCGACACCTCTGCACAGCCGTGCTTGGGATGGTACTATTCTCTACCAGGCCTCTTGGCGGAATAATAGCAGAAATTGGTAAAGAAATAGAGGAAATATTTTATCAGATTACTTCGTCGGTCATAGGAGTACAGATTTATCCGTTGGGCAAAAATGGTAGGGCCACTGCGGGCTAAGTGTTCTTAATAATTCAACTATTTTTCCAGCAGAGTTTGGTAAATTGTTGTCGTTCTTCAGACCTTTACTTATAACTACTGTTTTAACTAATTTTTGACTAACTTTTGGGCGAGTTCAACCGCCTTAGCTGTGTGTGTGGTTCAGCCTGGGTGGGACCATTGTGCGTGACTCCAACACCTCCCAACCAGCCCCGGCATCCCGACGACCGGATCTGCAGCCGCTGGACAGGCAGGAAGACATCGGCCGGGATTACCGAGGGATTAGCACGGCGGGGATTATCAAAGGGATTAACACGTGCGGACGCTTAATTTAGAGGGGAGTCCGCCGGGAGGATCGGGCTGGGAACTTAAGAAATGGTTCTACGGAAGTCGAATGACAGTGTGTGGTGGGCCGCTTCAAATCAGTAACTGAGTTGGGGGAACCTGCATGTCTGCGATTAACTCACAAAGTACCATGACTAGCCCTTTTGTAGAACGTTTTGAAAATATGACATCAGATATGTCAGACGTGTCTGTTGTCGCGTTTAACTTCTTAAGAAATACGTTTACGTTACATCCTTAGTAAACTATTGCCCTTTGAAAAGATCTGTGGTACATTTTATCAAGTGAAATGTATATATGGTGTGAATTTACAGCACGACATTCTGTACCCGCCCTCAACTTCCCACAAGGAAGTCATGACAGTCTTGTCTGAGATGGGTGGTTTGAGTGTTAACTGTTGGTTTTAAAAGTACATGTTGAATGTGCACATTTCAGTATTTTTTAACCTCGAGACCCATTTTTGGTTATCAAACGATGATGATAATAATCTTATTGCAACGTTTTGCTAATTGCAAGTGACAGGACAGAAACTGACAATGAAAAACCAGATACATGTAACACATGCCCATTCTATCTCAATGCTAACTATCTAACTCTAAACCCTAACTAGACACAACAATACTTTACCTTACATGGTGATATTAATGATGCATAACAAGAGATAATGCCAAGCAGGTTAAATCAATTGATTTAACCTCCTCGATAATACTAATCCGGAATCAGCTGCTTTCCGGGTCCCCCCGAGAATGGACACCGCTAATGAAGAACCCCGGGAGAATCCAAATTACTCCGACCCAAATCCCCGGTCCGTATGCGCAGGGAGCTCGGATGTTTTTACTGCATGGCCGATCGAAGGCTCATTAATTAAGAGATCTGATGAGATGGATCTGCTAATGCTCTCATGCGATGCTGCGCTTCTCTTAACCTGGTTTGGACATGCACGATTTGTGTGCACGCACGACTCAGATGCAAGCTATCGCGGCATGAAAACCCAATGAGACGGAGAAAGTCAATGAATCTGAGAACACAGATCACATCCGGGATATCCAGCACTGTTCTGCCATACCCGTACAGAATTTCAGCCTGTTACAAGCAGGACATTCTTTCCATGTGAAATGACACAACAGCATTATATGCTTGTATGCATTCATGTTCTCAGTCATATAATGGATGCAAAACAAACTGTAAATTATAATACTTAACAAGGTTACAAGAGGGAGTAAAATGTGGAATGGAAACCTTGTAGGTACGATGACTGTTATATAGTTATTTATGTCATGTAACTTTATTTACATATCGCACCCTTTCTGCGAAGAAACTTCTGTCTCTCGTGGTTCAGGGACTAGTGCGAGTCATAGCATCGTGCCACGTTGATTCATGTAGACAGGGTTTATATTCCCCGTGCCAACAAAATGAACACAGCAGAAATATCGTCTGTGTAATGATGTACTCCTGTGGACCGTATATTGTAGGCCTCGGAAAACCTAAACCTTTGAACAACAAATATAACGTTAATGTTATATGAAGTTTTACAGATGCCAGTTTATGGTTAAATGCTCCTTGAGTTTTGCCTTACACCCACTAGTAACATACTGTTGTAACAATTCATACTTACGGTCGTTTGTTGTTGCAAACGTTTGGCTGACAGAAAGGCCAAGGAAATGGCGCGAAAATCAGGGCCGTACCAAAGTGACGGTAAAATGGGTGGGTCACAACGTTGTTAAATCATATATTTACCTGCCTTTTCTAAGGCTTTATTAAACATTCAGAAGAAGAAAGAAGTATGTCAGATTATGTACAATCAGACAATAATAGTCAAACTATGTGTGTTGTATTAGCTAACCAGATGTCCCTCTAGATATCCTGTCCCCTTTTCATTAATGTAAAATCCCACAGTCAAATCCAATGAGAAGTCTTAGACGATACCAATAGCCTCGATGTAGGTGTAGCAGGTCTACGTTGCCGAATACAGTTGATATATCTCGAAAATAGACTGCTAGAGTAAATTCTTTGTATTTCTTATGGCTTTGTCCAAAATGACATCCTACTTTCTTTCATTTCCTGGTTAAATATCACCGTTGCTGACTCAGAAATGGATGCATTTGTAAAATCGCATCCTTCTTTACTGCAGTGATCTTGGCATTTGGTATAGCCCGCTGACGTAAGCCGTCGGCTTGTAGTTTCACTAAATGTAGTAAGTTCGTCTACATATCGCAAGGTGGCGCTTCTACTACACGCATCAACTACAGCACCAGTTTTACGGTCAAGACTGGCAACCGTGTGGGAATTATAATCTGTCATCTTTGATATATGTAACGTCAACGTTATAAGGCTTTATATAACATTCCTTGGCCTACTTACAGACACGCCACCAACCGCCCTGAACAAACGATAATTATATAACGTTATCAGATTACCCTTTCCGTCGTAAAGGTCGACCGTTTCACCTTGACCAAAATCTGGGTCACCCGCCGGCGTCTGAAGGTCGTTCCAGCCTAGAAAGAAGGTCAAACTTCTTACTTACGCTGTTAAGCAGCTTCTGTAACATTCAAGTTAAGCTGTGTATCAGGTAAACTTCGTCCTTCATCGCGTATCTATTCAGCGAAATGAAATTTGGCGTCTCGAAGCATCTTTCGGGTTGGGAGGGGGGCACTTCTCAGAAATGTAGGTCAGGGGGTCAAAGTTCATCTGCTGACACAACAACATCAGTCTAGTCCGTCTTTGCACAAGGAACCAGAGCAGAGCCGCACAGGTAAAACTCGTCTTCTACAATCAGTAGACTTTGCTTGAACGTTTTGTGTTTTTTTGTAGTTGAAAGGCAACTTGATACCGCATCCAGGATAGAAGGCTTTATCCGCCTGTTGTGTCCTCTGTGAGCATATTGTGACTATACGTGCCTGAGGTTTTATAACTTAGAAACAACAAAATTATCTTGTAACCGTTTGGGAAATATCTAACTGTGGTTCACAAGTTACATAACGTTGCATATAATGGCTTACACCGGTGGTACTTGTACGTAGGCTAACTTGAGTTGTAGTTACAAAAATGTCAATTTGTGCCTGTATTTATAGCTGTAGAAGACCTTGCAAAACTCCATGTACTTTTGTTTGTTTGTTCTGTCAATGAAGTAGTATCGTTGTTAGTGTTGTTTGGGAAGATCTGACTGAATGAACGAGAGATTTGGGGACATCTAACGTCTTTTAATGCCATGACTGAAGTCATCAAAACCAGCTGCAGGTTGGCAGTTGTCACCTGAATCCCAAATAAGGTATTGTGGTGACTTGCACGTGTGTTCAGGTGTGACAGGACTAGTCTGTAACATGCTCCATACTAACACCCAAGGCTGCTGAACTTTTGTCACACATTTGATACCGGTAAATTGAATGAAAGAAGGAAGGAATGAATGGATGATTAAAGAAATTTATGAAAAATGAATGAATGAGTGAATGAATGAATGAATGAATGAATAAATGAATGTTTGAAAAAATGAATGAATGAATGAATGAACAAATGCCTTTATTGTGACTTTGAATGTGCCTCAAGGGGTTTGCGAGGCTGAAATACGTGTTCCTGCATAGACTCTACCTTCACCAGTCAGTTTATGAGCGAAAATAAAGAAAATATATAAGAAATAAAAAATATTACAAGACAATACAGGGTTAACGTGGCATGTGATGACAGGCACACCTGCGAGATGCACCAGTAATTTTTGTCACAGTTCACACTCAGCTGACCTTGTATATACCAGTATGTACACATACTCAGGAGGGTCTGCATGCTCTTTTCCGTAAGGCGTAGGTAGCTTATTTTTATTTGCTGTAATTTGTAGCAAAAGCCATCTTAGTCACGTAATTCGTAGCAAGGCGACCAAATTTTGCGTAATTGTCTTCCTTGATTTTAGCGTAATACGAAGGGGGTTCTTCTGAATTCGGCCTAAAGCGTTGTCGGGACCCCCATGCAGACCCTCACTCAGCTCACGCGCAGCCGTCTTATCAATTCTTTTCCCACAAAAGTAGGTCAGCTGGTCCAAAGGTCTGACACAACATGCAGCGCAACATGTGTTTTTGGTCTGTGCCATTGTTTACAAAGGGGTGTTTTCAAATCTTTTTTGGTCCGGTGTGGAGAACTTTTTTGTTCTATCAATAATCTTTTTCATAATCTTCCATTATATCTGTAGTCTACAGACTGATATACTTTCCATAGAACAGGTGGAACTATAGACTGACCTCAAATCAAGCACGGAGCATTAAGTAGGGTGCACTGCACAAGCAAAATCTATCAATGGGACTTTTTCACTGGAGTGAAGACAAAATAGATAACAAAAATAGTTAAAATTCGAGTTGAATAGGATGATAAAAATCTTACAATATTATCTCATATTTCTCAATTCACAAAAAACTCTACAGGATGACAAGGTGACCAGGAAGACATAAGTTGCTTGGGGATGATCTTAGAATTAGGCACGAGTGAAGGTGTTTCTGCTGTTAGACTAGAGGAGGAAAAGTTAACAAATGATTAGATTCATCAATTTGACTGATAACATAATTTGTGTAACAAAGTATGTATCTAACAGATCTTTATTCATGAAATCTGTCTTGAATTTGGGTCAATGGGAATATCAAAAGTTATTAGATATTAAAATTTTGATATGATGTTATATATATTCATTTAAAATTGTTTATCTTTCGCAGAATATAGGTGACCTCCAGAGGACTTCAGAGAATCCAAGATGGCGCCCAGAAGAGACAAGGTCAGCAGCTCCACCCCGCTGCTGGACGACCTTGGACCAGTGAAGGTCAAACCGTACTGTCCGGTCACAGTGGAGCCCATCCTGCTCTTTGTGGTGCGTCCAAGAGGACACGGATTCTCAAGATTAGATAAAGATTTACTGCAAATTCTTAAAGAACGAACTTATTGAAATAGATGGAGGTCTCGTGTTTGAGGAGCGTCACACCTCGAGCATGATAAAGAACCCGCCGCATTCATTGAAAAGAGTATTTCAATGTCATTTTCAATGCCTGATTGACCAATCTTCACAACGTGATAAATGTTTTACTTTGTGTACAGAAATCATCATCGTCATCATCTTGCATCCCGTTTTTCAGGGTATCGGCATCATGATGGCCAACCCTCTGCAGCAGCAGTACATATACTACAGCCTGGGCAACGGCACAACATCGGCTCACAACACCTCAGAGGGAGCCTGTGGGGGGAACTACAACAGCTCAGACTCGGTACGCATGGGGGGGGGGGAGTCTTGAGGGGGGAGGGGTGCAGGGACACGGGCACTTGGCTGTACATGTGGGGCTGTCTATAAGTATAACATCTCCTTTTTGTTCTAAACCATCTTAAACCTCCAATTTCTAGCACACATCTTACAAATCCAGACCAGAACCTGAGGTCAGGTACGCAGCACTAGTCATGACTTCTGACTCTCCTTCTCAGGGCGGCCAGGCGATCCAGGCGGAGGCGTCCCAGTGGCTAACGTACATCTCTCTGTGCTCCTCCCTCCCCTCCCTCCTCATCGCCGCCATCTTGGGCCCCATGTCCGACAAGGTCGGCCGCAAGGTCGCCATTGTGACGCCGGTTGCGGGTGCTCTAGCCATGTGAGTCTCCGTTTATCTTCTCTACAGAAAGCTTTTTGCTAGATGAGTCCAAGCCTGGCAGTTTTTTTTTTTTTTGTAAACAGTAAAACACCTCATGGTGTAACACACCAGGCTTGTTCTGAAGAGAGTACAAGCTGCATATCCGGACAGATTTATCTGATCCACCCACACTTAGAAAGACTCCTACTTTTTTTGATAAGTGTGGTGGGTTCTTTAATGTGCTTGAGGTTCAACTCTCCTCAAACACAATGGTAAAAGATATGATAACTGCAGATAACACAATAAAATACAAATGACTCTTTGACTCTATTCCGCATTTTTACATTGTGACCAAAGGTGGGCAGGTCCTTGCGATTGGTTTGTTGGGACATTGTTCTTTGGCATTATCATTGACTCTACTTCTCCTTGTCTCCAGGTCGGTGTGTTCCGCCCTTGTTGTGTACCTGAACCTCCCGCTGCAGGTCCTGCTGCCAGGTGGGTGGATGGAGTTTGGTTGTAAAGAAGCAGCTGGAAGGTGGACGAACCGTTTAAGGCAGAACAGTTAACAGTCAAGCTTGTCAAAGACAACTGTTTGGAGTGTCATCGTTCTTCAAGTTTTTCCAGAAAGTTTACAGCTATCGTCTTAGAAAGAGAGTAATGACAGCCCATCCATTTAGATATTCAGTAAGACCGAAAACGTGTGACTGCCTGCCAGTGCTGAACTTCTTTTTCTAATTGTTCCAAAAACTGGTCCACTGAAAATGTAGCTAGAAATACCAGTTTCATATTGGTATCATGTACCTGGAGCCCCCTCTGAAGCTGACCTCCTTTTTGTTTTATCCCAGGAGCCCTCCTGTACGGCATGCTGGGAAGCTCGACCACGCTTTACGGCGGCTGTTTCGCGTACCTGACGGACGTCACGGAACCCGGGAACCCCCGCGCCTTCCGCATGGCCATTCTGGAGAGCTGTCTGGGTAGGCTAGTTTGGGTTGTACCCAAATTGGTCCTGACATTGTGGCATCGTGTTGGGGTTGTAGATTTGCTAGTATTGATTTGTTCTGCCAGTTCATTTAGTCATAGCTGAAAAAATGTGCTAATTTGTCTAAAAGCACCCTATAAGCACCAAATTTGGCACACATGTATAGTTGAATATATATAGATATGGAGGCATCTCAATTTTTTGTCCAGAAATAATTTTTTGGCCATTCTCAGACCAAAAATGTATAATTTTGGCTCCTGTGCCCAGTTAATTGTAGAGATGCTGAAGAAGAGTGATGGATGTCACTCAAAACATTCAGAAATAATCTCTGTGTCTTATCCAGTTGAAGAGATTGAATTGTAATTAAACGTTGAATGTTGATGTAACGACAGGGTGTTTGGCCCAGAACCCAGAGGTCCTGGGTTTGACTCCTTTGACATGCAACTGATATGTCCTTGGGAAAGGCACTTTGCCTGACTTTCCTCAGTCCACGCAGGTGTAAAAATGGGTACCTTCCTTCAGCTGGGTAGGTAAAAGGCAGTGGAAGTACAGTGCAGTATATTTGGTTGTTTATTGTTGTTGTTTACAGGTATCGCAGCGGTGGTAGGTGTTCTCTCCGGTAACCTGTGGCTCAGCGTCCTCGGCGCGCCTCTCGGGTTCCAGGAGCCGTTCTGGTTCGCGGCCGGCCTGGTGGCGTTCTCGCTGCTCTACGGGATCTTCGGTATCAAGGAGACCCGCCCGAAGCGTCGGGGCCAGAAGGTGTTTATTTATTCATTAATTTATTGGTTAGGCAGAAACACACATACAGTCAAACCTGTATTAGCGGTCACCTTTGCATAGCGGCCACCTGCTCATAGTGGTCACTTTTTGTCGGTCCCTTGGATTTTTCCCATTGACATAAGCATTAAGAATTAGGCTATAGCGGCCACCTGTCCAACGCGGCCAGACGATTTTCGGTCCCGCGAGTACAGTAACACTGCCGATAACGGTCACGGCGCGCCAGTAGAAGCCGCATCGCCACCGCACGCCGGGTTCAAAATCTTCATTTTTTCACGCAGTTATCAAATTTATATGGACCCAACTGGATAGGATAATAACCAGAATGTTTTATCTTTGTTAGAAAATCCATGGTTTGACCAAGGAGGTTGACGCGAAGTCAAGAATAATTTTCTTCACAAATGGCAAGCGTTTGTACATCGAGGTAAAATTGACCATTTCTGTGCATTTCGACTGGACAAATATTACGACAGCTTTTTGGAAAATACAACCCACACATTCGTTCGCGAAATGTTTGAATGCCAGCCCTAATTCCGTTTTCACCGGGAATTCATTCAAATGTTGTGCTCAAAACGTGTTTCACGCAATTTTCAAAATGGCGCTGATACAAACTGGATTGGTAGCAGCATAAAGGTCAACGGAAGACACCACTGTTACGGAGGTATAATATACTAAATTTATTTTGCTGCAAAGTATCACTGAGGATAATTACTAAACCAAAAGCTTCAAAATGAATGTGGATACTTATATTACTATGATGTAAAATTTGGGCTGTTGCAATTTTCTGAAAAGACAAAAAGCCCTCAAAAGAGCGACCTTCTTCTGAGTACCCTATTAGCATAATGGTAGATGCTGATCAACACAAGCCACGCAGGAACCGAACCAACGCATCAAGAGGAAAATTATCGCCACGATTTTATGTTTGAAAACAGTCGAAAACGAACAGTAAGTGACAACTGAGCAACATGTATTTTGTTCTTAACTAACTAGGAGGAAAAGAACAACAATCGAACTTCTAAAATGTGCCTTACCTGTTTACATGTGTACTGTACGGTGAATAAATGTATCTCAGTGGGTACTGAAAACATGTGTCACTCGTGGTCAATTAATCAACATTTTCTCCATAGCGGCCACCTGTCCTTAGCGGCCAGTTTTGGCCAGTCCCTTGAGTGACCGCTATAGACAGGTTTGACTGTACATCATGTCGTGCATACATGTATATAATGATTATAATATTATATAGTTGTAAGGGTTTGCCAAGGCGCCACGCTCCCTTTGGGAGCAAGCAGACCTGAGTGAGTGACTACATTCATACACAAATCGTAGCACATTACACGTTTCCTAAGGTAAGCTAGGGAATTCCTAATGGTACTCACAAACAAAGTGCTTTTTCTTAATAGGCGTTTTCCTTAGCGAGCGTCTCAGGGATGGTTCACCTCGTCAGACACTCCTTAAAGACAGGTAACTGGTTTATATAACTGGTTTCTATGTAGCTGGTTTATATGCAACTGATTTATTGCCTCTAGTGTTTTATTGTTGGGTTCAATGTTATTGTAATGTTAAGTGTCACTATGTATTGTCTTGTTGCAAGTTTTGATAAAGATAAAGATATGTTTAGTAACTGGTTTATTACTAACTTGTTTATTACACTGACTGGTTTATATGTAACTGATCATTATGCAACTGGCTTATAACCCAAAGTTATCATCCGGTCCGTAACACCCGTATTGAACATTTGCGCAGCCCAGGTATGACATAAAACGAATGATCAGCCTGTGAATTTATGTCTAACACAAAGTATCCTCACCACCCCAGGGCAGTGGAAACTCACAGTGGTCCTGTTCGTGTTTTTCCTAAACACCGGGATTTACACCACGATCTCCAGAATCCTTACTCTTTATGTTGTGTCCGAAATTAACCTGTAGATTTATCAATAACACAAAATATCATCATCAACCCCCCAGGGCAGTGGAAGCTGGGGGTGATCCTGTTCGTGTTCTTCCTGAACAGCGGGATCTACATCACGTCGTCCGGAATCATCACGCTGACCGTGATCGCGCCGCCCTACTGCTGGTCGTCGGACCTGCTCGGGTACTTCTACACGGCTGCCTGCGCCGGGTTCGTGGTCGGTGTTGTTGGCATCAAACTGCTGGGAAAATGCCTCTCGTCGTATGGAATGATGCATGTAAGTGTTCAAGATTCGCCAAATACATGTAACGGTTACCCAAGCAACTGGATATGATTTTGGAAACAGACGTTTCAAGTAGCATCCACTACTTTTCGTAGCATATCAATTCAAAGTATGGTAACTCCAGTTCTCATTCAGATGCATGATTTTGTCTGCAGGTTGGGTTCCTGTCCGGGGCAGCCGGGATGGTTATCGAGGCGCTCGCTGTCTACACTCCGAACCGTGACGTGTCCTTCTACTTAGGTTAGAACAGAAACACATTTCCTACAACCTACACTGTGATGTCAGAACAGAAACACATTCCTGCAACCTACACTGTGATGTCAGAACAGAAACACATTTACTACAGCCCAAATTGTAACATGTTCTTCTAGTTACTAGTACTTAATCAGTCGAACCGCAGACGGCTATGCGCATCTGTTCTGCACAGCGTTCTCTAAGATGGCGTTCGCCAGGTCACAGCTGGACCTAGGCTGGACCCTGTTGCATGGGCGTAAACGACTACCTTCATGAATGGTGCAACAAAAAGACCTCAGACCTACATAATGTTTAATAATATACTTTGTCATATCTACAGGACTTGCCCAGTACAACTATGTAGATAATTTTTGTATTGGAAAATGATAGCGGCACTCGAAACATTCATTTAGCAATGTTTGGTCAGTTTATTTGTGCTCGTCTTGTTTACAGTTCATACACACACATACACAATACACACACACTAGATACATGTACACACACATACACACACATAAACACAATACACACACACACACACACACACATATACACACACACACTCACACACACACACACACACACACACACACACACACACACACACACAAAAGTCACATTCTCTTGACTGCAATCCTATTCCTACCATTGTTCTGTCCCTAACTCCAGCGACGGCGGCCGCCTGTGTGCAGACCATGCCTGCCCCCCTCATGAAGGCCACCATGTCCAAGATGGTGCCACAGTCACAACAGGGTGAGAACTTACAGAATACACTTTACCGCAGCACCTTTAGCTAGCACAATAAACAGTGGACCAGGGCTTAACGTCCCGTCCTAAGGACTGCAACCCTTTCCAGTAGCGTGCATGTCGGGTGAGCGACAACAGCCGGGATTTGAACTCCTAACCTTTTGGTCAAGAGGCAGGGTTTCTAACCTCTGGACTACTGCGCCATTAAGTGGCCAAGGGCGCTAGTAAGCGACTCAGACGCTGAGTACAACTTGGGAGCTTTAATCACACAACTAGCGGAGCCAACATGATGGAAGTGACGTCATCATAGAGAACATGTGATCCTAACTATGATGCATCTGACAATGATGTCATCATTAACATAACATAACCAACTCTATGGCGCTTGACTATTAGGTCCTGATTTTGTAGATGTATGAAGCTCAGTAAAGTGTTTCTGTCCTCCCACAGGCAGCCTGTTTGCCCTGAGTGTTACCTGTAACTGTTGCCTGTCCCGTTACAGGCAGCCTGTTTGCCCTGAGTGTTACCTGTAACTGTTGCCTGTCCCGTTACAGGCAGCCTGTTTGCCCTGAGTGTTACCTGTAGCTGTGCCTGTCCCGTTACAGGCAGCCTGTTTGCCCTGAGTGTTACCTGTAGCTGTGCCTGTCCCGTTACAGGCAGCCTGTTTGCCCTGAGTGTTACCTGTAGCTGTGCCTGTCCCGTTACAGGCAGCCTGTTTGCCCTGAGTGTTACCTGTAACTGTTGCCTGTCCTGTTACAGGCAGCCTGTTTGCCCTGATTGTTACGTGTAACTGTTGCCTGTCCTGTTACAGGCAGCCTGTTTGCCCTGATTGTTACGTGTAACTGTTGCCTGTCCTGTTACAGGCAGCCTGTTTGCCCTGATAGCCTGTATCGAGAGCCTGGCAGGAGTGATCTTCGTGCCTGTATGGAATACCGTGTTTGGAGCGACTCTGTTCATCCTGCCGGGTCTGGTGTACCTGTGTTACGCTGGGACTCTGCTCGTCCAGAGTGCACTCATCGGGTGAGACTGTCATTTCTTATACATTTATTTATTCAGTCTACCAGTGGATACACTCAGGTCGCAAGCTCGACCTGTTTTTCAGTTTCCCAGTATGACAATACAATCTTCTTCTTGCCATACTGTCGGACGTACAATACACACACATAGTAATTATCAATGCACAAGGACCACAATTTATAATTATTGTAGAAAGTTGAAATTCGGTTACAGTACCAGTTCGTTTCCCTGGTCCTCAGATATTCTAACATTCAGCCTGCTAAGGGAGCCGTTTTGCACCAAATTTGTATTGGTTATGGGGTTAGGCAGCAGGGAGAAGGTTAAACTGAAATTTTAGTACAAGGCCAACATTAAGATCCCCTATCTTAATGTTGGCCTTCCTGGGAGGAAAACTTGAATGAGACTACAGTCAAACCTGCCTAGGCGACCACCTTTTCAACGCGACCACCTGGCCATCGCGACAGCTTTTGCTCGGTCCGCCGGGTGGTCGCCTTGGGCAGGTTTGACTGTACTAGTATATCAACCCCCTGAATCTGTGTGTATAAAGATGTACAATGATGTAGACTCTCAGAATCTCCTTCCATGTCGGCTGTTCTGTTTTACATTTCATCTTTAAGAACCTGTGTGAGTGAGAACCAACAAGTCCATTTTTTGCGGCCTACGAATTTTCTCGAGGTCAAATACATAAGGTTACCAAGGTGTTCCCTTCTGTCTGTAACACAAGGCTATTAACCCACTTTCTTCTTACGTTTGCACTATTTGTTTGCTTGTTTGTTTGTTAATTTCTTTGTTTTTTACTTCGTAGCGTTGTGCAGTGCCACAAGCGGCCAACTACTTACGATGTATTGGAGGATGAGAACGATCACATCAACTAACAAACACAGCTTTGTAACTGAACTAGAAAGGCAACATTTGCCAGTATATTATGATGAAAAAAAGACAATATGAACTATAAATGATAAATGCAGTTGATACAAAAATAAGCATTATACTGATGTAGATAAGGTGTGTAATTATATAATATGATTATGTATATGAGAAAAGGTATGTTATACCATATAATATAATTGAATATGTATATGGGAAAACTAAGTACTATCAGATAAAACAATAGAATGTCGAGTAATACAAATTATCATGTACTGTATATCATTAAAAAGTAAAACAAGAGTCTTAGATGAACTCAGGAAAAGGTGAAGACTCCACTGGTGGATCTTACTGATAACAACCTCATCAATTATCAGGTAAAAATATCATTAATATAAAATATGGGTGATAGATTTGATTTGTGATATTTTCAACAACAGGGTAGAATAATTTTATAACAACGTATATAAAATGTGCAAGTGCAGCCATTAAACCCTAGTGTGACAGGGAACAACAGAACTAATGATAGCCTGGATAGTGACTTTGGGTGAGTGAAAATGTATCATTTGCATATCATTTGCATTATATGATAAGTACAACAAGTCTTAGAGCAAAAATTAAATCATGACATACTAGTTTATGATGTATATGGGGTGTCCAGCTCCTGGCCTGTCCAACGTTTTAACTTCATGTGTCCAGTGCTGTTGGTACATGACTCTATACTCCAGGACTGTTTTATTAAGACCTCCATTAGTGTCACATAAAGAAACACTGTCTTATATGTAGGGAAGGTGTGATGGTCGTTGTCCCTAATGTTCTGGATATTGCTGGCGACGGTTAAGGAGAAGACGAACGACAGAGAACAAGACACAACATGGAGCTAAATGATATACGTCTTCACACTTTCAATGCTCAAGATCAACTGTCCTTATTCAAGTAAAGGCGTTCTCAGAACACGCACGTTTAACGTTGACGTTCGGCGAACGTTCTAACGCACATGGCCGTAAATGGAAACAAACAAGCAAAAATGTTATATGGCAACACTTACGTCACGGCAACACTACACATTCTTACATTATACACAACAGTATATCTCAGGGCCGTTAGTGATAGAGAACACATGAGGAATTGTGTCAAGTCTATAAACATTCTGTGATTTTGTTCAGATTTAAAAAACGTTTTAAAAACAATTACAAGCCAACGGCAATCTTACTTCAAAGAGTTACGATCTTATAACAGTTATAACAGTTATCTTATAACAGTTATCTTTCAAATAATATTTTAGATTTAAGATGAATTGACATTTAACTTAATACTTGCTACATACGAGGTAACAAACATGTAAATAAAAGATTTTGATAATGCTGTCAGAATATCATGAAATTTTAGGCCAAGATTATCAACTACAAGTTATAACGGTCATTTAATAAAAAGCTATGTCACGATTGTGATTTGTGAATCGAAGAGTTTGTATTTATTTCATTTTTTCAAATCAACAGTTCTGTATAAGTGACATTAGGGGCAATAAAAAAGGAACTTATCTAGTCATTTTTTTGCATCGTATTTGAAAGTTGCAAACTTTTCCTGCGCTGTGCTAATGTGTTTCTTTTTTCAATTAACAAACCGAGCATTGTATTGTCTGGTTTTGTTAAAGTTCTTTTCTTAAACAGACAATATAATTGATGCTTGTGCATCCATATAATCAAATCACCATGGCCTGAATTAGTAATACATGTCATTATATAGAATGTGTTTACCCGAGCATTCGCTGGCCTACTTAGCACAAACATACAACCGTTACTGAACAAACGATCAAACTAAATAACGTTATCAAGTTAATTCCGCTAACACCAGTGACCTTTTCACCCCGACCTGTAGAATCTGTGTCACCTGCTGGCATCTAAGCTCGTAATCTTACCTTGAAAGAAAGTCAAACTTCTTAATTAAACTGTTTGTCATCTTCTCGATCTTTGAAGTTACATAAAGCTCAGTACATGAGGTATGTTTTGTCTGTCATCACTTATTTATTCAGCAAACGGAATCTTGAAGCATCTTTCAAACTAACAATTTGGGTTGTCTAACCATGGTTTATGATTTAAACAGTTATCACTGTAATTCAATAATGATTATAGTAGTAAGTCACAGATCGCATATTTATTCAGCCAATGGAATCTTGAGGCATCTTCCAGCTGGGAGGGGGGCACCAGTAAAGTAGGTCAGGGGACAAAGGTTGTATCTACACAACAACATCAGATATCCCAAGCATCAGATATCATCTTCATTTTCACACGGATCCGGAGAGCTGTACAGGTAAAACTTGTTTTCTACAATCGCTAGACTTTGCTTGGACGTTTCTTTTTTTACAAGTTGGAAGAGTCTAATATAGTCTGGCATACATAAAATACAGTCGATAAAGATCTTTGCTGATTTGTAAATGTGGTTGTAGTAAATTAACAATTCAGGTTGTCTAACAGTGGCTTATATATCCCTAATAAGTAAATGATCATCATTTCACGTATGAAATTGGTGTCCAGTGTTTTCATGGCAATTAGCTTATCAGATTAAGTATAAAAGATTAGCTATAAATTGCAATTGGGTCAGGTAAAAAATCATTGACAATTGGGCAGGTCAAAACTGTTGAAAATCATGACCTCACTTTTTAGTTAATATATGAGAAAACTCTGAGAACTTGTCAAGAATAGCACAAAACAGTTGCAACCATTGAAATCAATGTTCTGGTCATTTGCCTACACAGTTAGTTGAAATAAACCTGTGTCATTGTAGAACCATATAAGATTGTTACGTGTGAACCAGTGACACCATTGTGTAAGCATGTAGAAATGCTCCTACTTTGTTTACATCCAGCTTGGGTGTGTTTGTTTGTTGGTATCACCAAAAATAACTTGTGACAAGGGTTGCAGTTTGGGCTAAATTGCAAGAAAAATGAAATAACAACACAAAGTGCATGTATATTGATGTCAGTAATATGAAGATTATATGTGTTTGCCCAGAAAAAGTCAGGTAAGTTGTCAAACTCAAAGTGACCAACTGAAGGAGAAATGGTACATTTGGTAGAAGACAGGTCTTCAGATTTCGGTGCCGTGAGAATTTGGCCCAAATAAACTGAATCACTGCAGCTGGTGAAGGAAAGAAGGATGGAAAGAAGGAAAGAATGAATGAATGAATGAATGAAGATTGAAAACTGTGGTGCATGCATATCACACAATCATGCATTATAAGTGTCTGGAATCAAGTACAGCCCCTGGGAGAATAACTCCTATTAGTAAGTATGGTAAACCAACACAACAGTCCTTGTGTTGAGTTGTTAAGTTTATCAAATATCTATTTTAGATAATCGTGGCATCGTGTGGCGCAATCGGTAGGGTGTTTCACCCGCAACCGAGAGGTTCCAGGTTCGAAACCACCGATACGCCCTGATGTCGTGCCCTTGGGAAAGGCACTTCACACGACTTTCCTCACTTCACTCAGGTGTAAATGAGTACCTAGCTTCGGTTAGGGACGTCCCTCGGATATGACGCTAAATGGAGGTCCCATGTTTGAGGAGAGCCGCACCTCAAGCACGTTAAAGAAGCCACTGCACTTATCGAAAAGAGTAAGGGGTCCTTCCCGGTGTTAGTGGTTCGAAACCTACGTATACAGTCCTATGACCGAACGTGGGTTCGCCCTTAGTAATAGCCTACTGCTAGTTGGGCAACCCTGGCATGTACATGCTGAACCAATAAATAAAAAGATTTAATAAAAAAAATCTATTTTAGGCCTCATATTACATAAGTAATTAATTAAGTATATATTATTTAAGTAGCTCAGTTGACTAATTGCCTCAGTGAAAATGGAGGTATTGTTTTTCTTCTTATAATTGTGTTTCTACGAAGCTCAAGGTTGATTTTGGGCTTCGTAGTGACAAATTTTATATTTGTCAATCATACAATTCATGCACCTTTAGTGTTGAAGGATGCTTACAACATAATCTGTTTGAAATTTGCGTCAACAATTTAATTTATTGAGTAAAACTTTTAAGTGTTACTTTTCTGTTCATCAAAACTTCTTTATCTGTAAACTTTCTATTGCAGGACAATTATATAGGTGACCACTTGAAGATCTCAGAGAATCCAAGATGGCATCCAGAAAAGTCAAGGTCAGCAGCTCGACCCCGCTGGTGGACGACCTTGGCCCAGTGAAGGTCAAACCGTACTGCCCGGTGACAGTGGAACCCATCCTGCTGCTTGGGGTGGGTCAAACGGAAAAAGGATTTTCAACTTCTACTGACGCTCAGTTTTGATACACATTTACTGCTGCAGTTATTTACTAGATCTTTATTCATTACAAATTATTACCGCCATTAAGAAAAAACGATGTATAGTTTTTGTTGCATCTTTGTCTGTGCGTCTGTGTGTGTTTCTGGATATTTGTGGTCAGTTTATTAAACCTATAGATGGATAATACAACCATTATGATATTAGGTATGTAGGTCACAGACTAAGGTCTTGGGAAGAAAAAGGTCAAGTTTTCGCATGTCTGTGTGTATATGATATATCAACAATTGTATTGTGAATCAACAATCATTATCATGATAAAATCAAGTGAAGTAAAGCTTGTGTTGTGTTGTGTTTGCAGGGAATTGCCACCATCATGATCACCCCCCTGCAGCAGCAGTTTATCTACTACAGCCTGGGCAACGGCACGGTGCACAACTCATCACAGGCGGGCTGTGGGGGGGACTACAACAGCTCGGACTCGGTACGGGGGGTAGGGGGGTAGGTGAGGGGTGGGGGTACGGGGACACAACTCATCACAGGCGCGCTGTGGGGGGGACTACAACAGCTCAGACTCGGTACGGGGGGTAGGGGGGTACATGCAGGTGAGGGGTGGGGGTGTGGGGACACAACTCATCACAGGCTGCCTGTGGGGGGGACTACAACAGCTCGGACTCGGTACGGGGGGTAGGGGGGTAGGTGAGGTGGGGGTGCGGGGACATGACTCATCACAGGCAGGCAGAGAAACAAAACAGTGTCTATGTTTCTATTTTTTTATCATTTTTTTTAACCTCCATACTTCCATCACTCTACCCCTCTCAGAGAGAGCCTTATGGTCTGCGTATCCCCCCTCAGCTCCCCTGCGTATCCCCCCTCAGCTCCCCTGCGTATCCCCCCTCAGCTCCCCTGTGTATCCCCCCTCAGCTCCCCTGCGTATCCCCCCTCAGCTCCCCTGCGTATCCCCCCCAGCTCCCCTGCGTATCCCCCCTCAGCTCCCCTGCGTATCCCCCCTCAGCTCCCCTGCGTATCCCCCCTCAGCTCCCCTGTGTATCCCCCCTCAGCTCCCCTGCGTATCCCCCCTCAGCCCCCCTACGTATCCCCCTCAGCTCCCCTGCGTATCCCCCCTCAGCTCCCCTGCGTATCCCCCCTCAGCTCCCCTGCGTATCCCCCCTCAGCTCCCCTGCGTATCCCCCCTCAGCTCCCCTGCGTATCCCCCCCAGCTCCCCTGCGTATCCCCCCTCAGCTCCCCTGCGTATCCCCCCTCAGCTCCCCTGCGTATCCCCCTCAGCTCCCTTGCGTATCCCCCCTCAGCCCCCCTACGTATCCCCCTCAGCTCCCCTGCGTATCCCCCCTCAGCTCCCCTGCGTATCCCCCCTCAGCTCCCCTGCGTATCCCCCCTCAGCTCACTGCAATTCGACAGGATGAGGGGTTTGTACCAGCTTACACCGTCCTCCGCGCATGGCAACACAGGATAGTGTGATCATGACATTTGCATCTCCTTCTCAGGGCGGACAGGCGATCCAGGCGGAGGCGTCCCATTGGCTGACGTACATCTCTCTGTGCTCCTCCCTCCCCTCGCTCCTCATCGCCGCCATCTTGGGCCCCCTGTCTGACAAGGTCGGCCGCAAGGTCGCCATCGTCACACCGCTTATCGGCGCTCTGGCCCTGTGAGTCTCAATTTCTATTCTTCAAGCAAAATGCTGCAATTTTTTAAAACTTATTTCATAGACAAGATAGGGAGGTCTCTGTTGCAGCCTCATAGTCAGAGCTCCTGGTTCCAATTAGTTGATAACTGGGAGACCCTGGTTCAGGTCCTGGGTAGGGCCTCTCAGTTGGGGCTGCTCCCGTCTTTTGGAAGGGACGTAAAATGAAAAAATGGAGTCTTAAGTTTTTGGCATGTCTGTGTTTCGGAGTTTGTTGAAAGCATAACCCAAGAACCTCCAGATGTGGCATGTGGGTAGGTCTTGGGAGGGCAAAGGTCAAGGTCAATTTTGGGCCCCTGGTGTGTGACCTTGTTGATTTGTTGAGTTCTTTTCCTTCTTTTCAGAACGGTTTGTTCGGCTCTTGTGGTTTACCTGAACCTTCCACTCCAATTCTTCCTGCCAGGTCGGTGAACAGTTGGTGATTTGTATTATTTTGTAGTAGTACTGTTAGTAGTAGTTTGTATCTTCTAAGAAATGAATAAATAAATAAACTAGAGTTCCACGACCCATACCTTCACCGACTGATGTTAACCTTTTAGAGTGGCATATCAGAAATGTTTTCAATCTTTTATGCAAATAAGGACCGAATTTGCATAAATTATGTCAGTTGACCAACTTCTCTACCCAAATTACACATTGTTTAAAGTATAAAAGTCTTATATTAGCAAAGAAGGCTATTGTTGCATTCACTCATAGATTATGTAAATGAGGATCCATTTGCATGATTTGTATTTCTTCATGTCCACATCTACTTCCAAATGCAGCAAGAATGCCAATCACCATCATTTACCACTATGGAATCATAATAATTTGCCATTAATCATGCAAATTCGTTTGTAGAATTGATACCTATCGGTACTCCTCTCTTTCTCAGTTACATATGTCACATGTTTGAAAGTCCTATAGTGGAGTGCAGCGGATTCACAAACTTTCTAAGTTTGCTAAGAGTAAGAGTTTCAGCCCGAGGGCTCTTTGCCCTTTGCCCTTTGACTTGACTTGACCCTTTTCTATCCCCCCAGGCGCCCTCCTGTACGGCATGCTGGGAAGCTGGACCACGCTGTACGGCGGCTGTTTCGCGTATCTGACAGACATCACGGAACCCGGGAACCCCCGCGCCTTCCGCATGGCCATTCTGGAGGGCTGCATGGGTAAGGTCGTTTGGGTTGTGCTAATTAGTGATATCATACATACATGTACATACATACATACATACATACAAACATACATAGTCATACTCAAGTATTAAGTTGGAGCATTCTCAAGGCTTGGTCTCCAGTATTCTCTGTTATACATCATTTTGATCAAGTCTTTTTCATTCAAACAAGTTTCCTGTTTATTGTTGTGTTGTTTACAGGTGTTTATTGTTTTGTTACAGGTATTTATTGTTGTGTTGTTTACAGGTATTTATTGTTGTGTTGTTTACAAGTATTTATTGTTTGTTACAGGTGTTATTGTTGTGTTGTTTACAGGTGTTTATTGTTTGTTACAGGTGTTATTGTTGTGTTGTTTACAGGTGTTTATTGTTGTGTTGTTAACAGGTGGTTATTGTTTGTTACAGGTGTTATTGTTGTGTTGTTTACAGGTGTTTATTGTTGTGTTGTTAACAGCTGTTTATTGTTTGTTACAGGTGTTTATTGTTTGTTACAGGTGTTTATTGTTGTGTTGTTTACAGGTGTTTATTGTTTGTTACAGGTGTTGCCACTATTGTAGGTGTTCTCACAGGTAACCTGTGGCTCAGCGTCCTCGGCGCGCCTCTCGGGTTCCAGGAGCCGTTCTGGTTTGCGGTCGGTTTGGTCGCCTTCTCGCTCCTCTACGCCGTGTTTGGCATCAAGGAGACCCGGCCGAGACGGCAGGGCCAGAAGGTGTTTATTTAATATGTATTCATATTCATTTATTTGAATGTTCAAAGTATACCTCATCAGGGCTCGAAATGCTGGGTACATGTGCACCTGTGTGCACCCAAAATTGGAGGTGTGCACCTAATTCTTGACTGTGGGTGCACCAGTGCACCTAGATATTTTTGTATGCTATAGGGTAAAGGTACTATTGTGCACTTGTATGCAGAATATTCTTGATATGTAAGTATCAGAAAAACCACTATAACCTTTTGTTGTACTTAAGTTGATGTACTACTTGTTTGAAATTAGCTTTAGAATTACAGATTGAAGTTCTCAAGAGCGTTAAACTTAAATATGTTTTGCTGAAATTCAACTTTATCTTATGTGGTGCACCCAAAATTCTTTCTGTGCACCTAATTCTTTTAGTAGGGCGCACCAGTGCACCTTTTTCCAAAAAACGCATTTCGAGCCCTGCTCATTATGAATCTTGTGCTGTTTCCTTAATTCATCTCTACCTTTGTATTGTATATCTTGTTAAGTTGACCTAAGTTGACTTCTATGTTGATTTATTCATATTGGTTATTTCTATAGGGCGTATTCAGTCACGTGACCCGCCCCCTAGCAACGAGCACTGTCGGCCATGTTGGTGCTCACTTGATAGTGGAGCCCTATGGAACTCTCCGTATGAATGGCAGATGTTTTCTACGTCATTTCCCTTCAAAACGTTTTGTCTCATACTCATGGTGTTTTGCCTCGTGGTCAGATGTTGGATTGGGACTGATAAAGCAATCACTGATCGGGTTACAGTAAGATTGGTTTTACGTTTCTAGTGTAGGTGCGGGCTTGGTGCGGGAACATACGAAGGGACTATAACGACTGAAACAAAAGTGGATTTCTGACATACGAGCAGCTGATCTAAATAGTTGAAGTTTGAGAATCAACGTGTGTGTATGGAAACCTTTTGTATCTGGTCAAGGAGGTGATCTGGTCGAAAAGCAAATTACGGGCCCGTTGTGTAACACAGTCGCGGCACCGTGTAGCCGTTGCTTGAGATACGTTCGTAAACTTAGTGGGGGTCTTTCAACGTCGAACTTTCCCGATCATAACATACTCCTTGTCAACAAAATGTCACTTTTCACGACAATTTTCACGACACTCAAGACATTGTACTACGTGGTTGCAGGCCTTGGAACACTTGCATGCTGTGACCTGATTGTATGCGTACTCTGTTAACAGTTTAGCGGCCATGTTTGTAGGCCGCCCTTTGTAGGCTGCTGGGGAAAACCTTTCCTCGCTCGTCGATAATGGGTCATTTCCAGTAGGTGAAATTGGATTTTTGTAGCGAAAAGGATGTGAGACTGGAGACTCTTTGTATATGATAAAACAGCGATCAGACGACTTCGCATTCATTGGAAATTTAGAGACCGTCGGACACCAAGAAACTTCGCTGCAGGGTGAACACCAACATGGCTGCCCACGGAGGGCAGGGGTGATGACGTCACGTGAATACGCCCTATTGTATTATTATGTTTTGATTAATTTGTATATAACTTTGTATGTTTTGGCATGGCGGCCTTGAAAAGGCGGGGGTACACCTGTTCTGTCATGCCTTCCATTTTTATGGAGAAGTGTAATAAGTAAATAGATAAATAAATTTGTTGGTTTGGCAGATGCACAGCAAAGGTCAAAGCCACACATAGTTTCAAGGGCTAACCTTGGGAGAAGATGTTACAGTAAATGTAGGTTTAAAAAATTTTGTGGTAACGTTGGTTCACATAAACTCACGGGGTAATATAAACCCAGGATTTTCACAAACGGGGTATTTAGGGATATGTGTTAGAAATGCAAACTTGACAGACTAACTTATTCAGTACGCTGTCTGAAAAGCTTCGGTAACCATGCATTAGAAGATGGTGATGTCAAAAACTCTCCGTCCCCTATTGACACATACGGTCTGAGGGCCTCATGGGAGAATCACACTATACATGGTTGTTGGCTCGGTTAATGGTAATTATAAGACAAATGTTGGTTGCCTGCTGGTTTATAAGACAAATGTCACATCTGTTTCCTGCTAAACACAATGTATTACTTACAAGATAACTTATTCTTTGCTAACCTGCAAGTGGACTCGAAGTGTGATCAGTCTGAGAAAGCTAGGGGAGTCCTCTACTCATGCACAAATTTCAATATGCGCTATACTACACTACTCACAAACCAAGTGCCTTTTTCCACTGAAGGTGTTCTCCTTAGCGAGCGTCTCAGGGATGGTCCTACTGGTCAGGCACTCCTTAAAGACACGTCAGTGGAAACTTGGGGCGATCCTCTTTGCGTTCTTCCTGAGCTGTGGAGTGTACGCCACAGCACCAGGTATCTTTCTTTTGTTTTTTTTGGCGACGCCTCAGGGGTGAGCCTAATGGTATATACATAATATATATATTGTGTGCAGTTTGCAAGAATTCTAGGAATTGCACAGGAATGTTTCCACAGGAATTTAAGACCATAACTCAAGAATCCCTGGATGTATTGTTCTCATATATGGTAGATGGGTAGGTCTTTGTGAAACCTCGAAATGATTGGATTTAGGGCCCCCTTGCAATTTTCCATCGTACTGCAGGGGAACTTCCTCTGGTGTTCTGAACATGCTATGGTAATGATTTTTTAGTGGTGGACTAAGCTTTTTGGATGGAAAATAGGTCCGGTTGATTTGGACCCCCTAGTGGCTTTTTTTGAACTGCAGGAGCTGATTTTGTCTCAAACTTTGTAAGAGAATAACTCAAGACGGATTGTCATGATTTTTGGTATGTAGATAGCTGAAGTGATGATTTACATAATCATATGCCAATTATGCAAATGCAAAGGGTTATGAAAATTAATACATAATTTGCATAATTAATGACAAAATACTATAAATCCATAGTGGCAAATGATAACATGTCAGAGAACCTTTAGATTCGTAGTCAACAACCCAAACCACAAGAATACAGTTGCCACCTCGCAAGGTGTCATAACTCTGCTAGGGATTGGAACCCAGAGCCTTCAGATTCTTAGTCCGTAGCCACAAAACCACCATTTCCACCAAACATTATAGGTATCGTAACTCTGCTAGGGATTGGAACCCAGAGCCTTCAGATTCTTAATCCATCCGTAGCCTCAAGGCCACCATTTCCACCAAACATTATAGGTATCGTAACTCTGCTAGGGATTCAAAGCCTGGGTGAGAACCTTTAGAATTAGTCAACAACCCTAACTTTAGACCTTTGTTGCCCCCTCACCAGGGATACCCTAACTTTAGACCTTTGTTACCCCCTCACCAGGGATACCCTAACTTTAGACCTTTGTTAACCCCTCACCAGGGATACCCTAACTTTAGACCTTTGTTACCCCCTCACCAGGGATACCCTAACTTTAGACCTTTGTTACCCCCTCACCAGGGATACCCTAACTTTAGACCTTTGTTACCCCCTCACCAGGGATACCCTAACTTTAGACCTTTGTTACCCCCTCCCCAGGGATCATCACCCTGACGGTGATCGGCCCTCCCTTCTGCTGGACTCCTGACCTGCTCGGATATTTCTACGTTGCCACCTGCGCCGGTTTCATAATCGGTGTCGTTGGGATCAAAATACTCGGAAAATGCCTTTCTTCCTATGGACTCATGCAGGTAAGGGACTACACGATATTTATCGGGGGGGAGGGCCGGTCGTCAGAGGGTCGGGCTGAAAAAATTTTCCTAGGCCTTGCCCCCTGGTCAAATTTTTTTTCCTAGGCCCTCCCCTCAAGCCAAAAAATTTCTCCTAGGCCCTCCCTCCCAGACGAACGACCCTCTCCCCCCCCGATGAATACCGTACAGTCCCTAAGGGTTTAAGATATCCCAATTATTTTAATTACTCGAGGATGAGTGCTGCATTTTCTACTTTTACAATTAATATTCTCCCAGTCTGCACCATAGTTTTCCAATGGACCGATCCTGACTGTTCATCACAGTTAGCAATTCAGCCAATGATAGCATTACGATTATCGGCTCGACCAATGAGAGATTGGCTACATGTCCATCAAATGTTTAGATATGTCTGTTTCTATTCATCATTTCTACATTTTGACGGAGGTGGGTTTGGGGGGGGGGGTATTATTAAAGGGATGGTTTAACACTTGCCTGGTTGCTTTTCATGTCTATCAATTTGCAATTCCAGTATATATCTGCAGTGTGGTGTGAGGAATAAAACACCAGTCAGTGTGGCAGAGTGTGTGTGCGTCTGTGTGCCTGTGTGTGTGTGTTTCTGTGTGTGTGTGCCTGTGTGTCTGTGTGTGTGTGTATGTGTATTTGTGTATGTGTGACTGTATGTGTTTGTGTGTGTGTGTGTGTGTGTGTGTGTGTGTGTGTATGCAAGGAGGTTTATTAAACCTCCTTGGTGTATGTGTGTGGGGGGAGGGGGGGTGCACAGGTATATGGGATTACCAGGCTAGGGAAGCAGGGCATCTTCTGGGCATCCAGTTGCAAAAAAAGGTGTCTATTAGTGATGTTTTTAAGTGTAGCTACAAGACTGATCGTTCCTCCTCCACAGGTGTCCTTCCTGTCTGGTGGTGCTGCAATGGTTATACAGGCACTAGCCATCTACGCTACCAACCGCAACGCAGCCTTCTTCTCAGGTAAGAATGGTAGTCCCAAAGCCCTTTTTATGGTGCACAGACAGTGCGAAGTGGAACGAAATGGAACAAAATGGGATGAAAAGGAGGATTCACGCTTTCTGTTAAACAGTAATTCCATGTTGTTCCATTTCACACTCTCTGTAGTTTCATTTCATTCCATTTCGTTCCATCTTGTACTTTACGTACACCCCTTCTTTCGGTGTAGGGGCAGTGGGTTGATTATTGACCCATCCTATATAAGGACGTTCTTAACCAAAGCTGGGTACTCATTTTCACCTGAGTAAAGTGAGGAAATCTGTGTTAAGTACCTTTCCCAAGGGCACAACGTCAGCGAGACAAATCAGAGGACCCCCGATTTGAACTCAGGACCTCTTGGTTCTTGGCCAAACACCCTGCCGCTGCGACACCGCGACACCACTAACAATGTTCTGTCTGTGATTCCAGCTGCGGCAGCCGGCTGCCTGCAGACCGTTTCCAGCCCGGTCATGAAGGCGGTCATGTCCAAGATGGTGCCGCAGACCCAGCAGGGTGAGAACACTGGGTTTATCAGTCCTACATGTGGTTTTAAAGACAACCAATTCAATATTTAGTAGACTAAGTGTAGTGGCCAGTATTTGATTTGGGGCCAAAAATTGTTTCTACCTCCCTCAGGCAGCCTGTTTGCCCTGAGTGTTACCTGTAACTGTGCCTGTCCCGTTACAGGCAGCCTGTTTGCCCTGATTGTTACCTGTAACTGTGCCTGTCCCGTTACAGGCAGCCTGTTTGCCCTGATAGCCTGTGTGGAGAGCCTGGCAGGAGTGATCTTCGTGCCCGTGTGGAACACGGTGTTCGGAGCGACTGTGTTCATCCTGCCGGGATTCGTGTTCCTGTGCTTCGCTGGGGCCCTGCTCGTCCAAGCCGCTCTCATCAGGTAAGCCTTTTTTTTCTTTCAGTCTACATTCTGGCCACAACAGTTTATTTTCTAAGTTCTACTACATTTTAACTAATCTCCAAGCAGATCTACACGGGGCGCGAAAGTCGCACATGCTAGCCAGAGAAGGTCCAGTCAGCCAGATAAGCTCCAGCCAGCTACGGCTTTCGCACCCTGTGTAGATCTGCTTTGAGATTACATTTTCACTAGAAATGTGGCAAGAGGCCGAGAACAGGAGTCTGGGCGGATGAATAAGAATACTCTTTGTAAACAATTAGATTTTTATTCACGAAAACTGACGTTTCAGCCTGTCACCTTCCTCAGGGCAACTCTGACTGGTTCACTTTACACTGCAGCCCAATTTTATTCTAAAGTCTACACTCTTTGCTTGCTTGTTTGTTTTTTTGTTTATTTTTGTGTTGTTTACCCTCATAGTGTTGTGCAGTGCCACATGGGGCCGAATACTTACGATGTCTTGGAGGATGAAAACGATCACATCAACTAACAAACAAAACTATATATGTATATGTCATACATTCGGTAATGACTGTAGATGTTTCATTTATTAATTGACAAAGAAAATGTAAATGTAATATACTATATTACATATGAGAAAACTACTGGATAAAAGAATAAAGCATATTATTCAATGATGAATATATATAGGAAAATATATAGGATGATATGTTGTATAATGAACAAAGAAAATGTAATTGTAATATTTCTTTAAAAATTGATGGCTACAAGAGCAAACAATACATGATATGATTTATGAATGATAAATATTATTAGTAGATATATTATATAATAGATAAAGAAAGGATGTAATATCATAATTGTGTCCATGCATGAAGTATTGAAACATTAGAGCATAGATATATCATTAAACTAACATAACTTACTTTTGAGGGAACAAAATTTAATGGATAAAGGAACACAATATTACATGTTATCATCATATATTGAATATATCATTTGCAAGTAAAACAAAAAAAGATTAACTTGAGGAAACATGCTGTTAACTTATATGCCTCTCCAATGTTTAAGTGACCAATGCTTACAGTATCTCAGGGCTGTTAAATGTTAGTTAACATAAGTTTGCATCAGGGTTTAGCCTTTTGTGATTCATACTCCAACTTTTGGAACGTAGACAAGCCAATGACAATATAATCTAACTTTACTGTAATTAATTTTTTTAGATGATGATAGTTTTTTTTTTTTATGGTGTTATTAGTAAGAATATTTCTTGCTTGGTACGTACATAGCAACAGAAACATGGTTTTTGATAATGCTATAAAGGTATCCCAAAATTTTAACCCAAGATTATGGAATATAATGCTTATCAAATGAAAAAAATATGACATTGTCATGATTGTGAATTGAAGAGTCTGTGTTTATTTCATTGATTGAAACCAACATACTGCATTGTATCAAGTAGTTATATGCCAGAGTCCAGACAGAGGGTATGTAGTGAGTAAGTACTGAGTACTGCCAGCATGTTTTTCTGGGTTCACTTGCTGTACGTGTTGGCCGGCTCTTTGGAAGTGAACTTGGCTGTAGCCAGTTGCGGTGTAGAGTATGACTGGACGGTTCACCCCTTTCCTGAATGGAATGCCCCAGAACCTATATTTTTCTTTCTCTTCTCTAAAGCTTCTTGGGTGTAATTGTTTTATTTTTAATTGATTCATAAAGTCATGATTTCTTGTCCACAAATACAGTCATCGCACCAACAACAAAACGAAATTCAAAACACTTCCCTGCCTACATATACAAGGCTTACTATATGTATTGTAAATGCATTTAAGTTCGCAATGGTTTAATTTTACCTCTTTGCCTGGAATTATGCTTGTATAAGTTGTACTACAAAAATGCTTGCTGTCTTCTGCCTGCCTAACACCTTGTTTCAACCACGAACTAAAACCACCGCACCAACACTCCATTTCATCCCTACCGCAAAATTACATCATCGTAAACTTAAATGCATTTACTTTAAATTTGTTCCTGGGAATATTTGTCAGTTCTTATCTTCAGGTACAACTGATGTCGTATTGTCAGTTGAATCTGGGTGTGTTTTATTTTCAATCGAGGTATAATGTTCTCATTTTTGTGTCCACAATTAAAGTCGTCACACCAACAACAAAAGAAACAATTCCCTGCCTTAAGGTAGTGTGTCCTTTGGAATATCTGAGGTCAACTTTATGTACTACTGTTGTGTCTTGTCAGTCGAACTTGGGTGTGTTTCTTTTTTTTTCTTTTGAATTTGTCAATCAAGGTGTAACATTATCATCTCTGTGTCCACAAATGTCTACACACCACCAACAAAATAAACTTAAGAACAGTTCCCTGCCTGCATATACAAGGCTTGGGTAGCGAGTTGCTGGGAATATCTGATTGGTTATCTTAATAGAAAGTGTATCTAGTCGAACCTGGGTCTGTTTCTTTATCAATCGGGGTATAACGTTATCATCTCTCTGTCCACAAATACAGTCGTCACACCAACATCGAAATTAGATTTCAAACTTCCCTGCCTTAGGGTAGCATGTTCCTGGGAATATCTGAGTGTCTATTTTAATGGACTACTGGTGTGTCTTGTCAGCCTAACCTGGATGTACATGTGTTTCACTTTTTTTCAATCGGGGTATAACGTTATCATCTCTGTGTCCACAAATACAGTCTTCACCAACAACAAAATAAGATTTTAAACACTCCCTGCCTACATATACAAGGCTAAGATAGCATGGTCTTAAGGGACTACTGGTGTCTTGTCAGTCGAACCTGGGTGTGTTTCCGAGTTTTTTAATTGAGGAATAAAGTCATGATTTTTTGTCCACAAATACAGCCATCACACCCAAAACAAAATAAACTTTAAAACAGTTCCTTGCCTACATATACAAGGCTAAGATAGCATGTTCCTGGGAATATCTGATTAGAATAGTTAGGGACTACATGTACTAGTCACGTCTTGTCAGTCGAACTGCATGAGCCCGTCGTCCTGAGGCGCCCCTCTGCGGCTCACCCTGGCATAGCAGGTCTTGTTGCAGTAGTGCTTCTTGAAGAGACAACCGAGCAGCGGACATCCCGGGTTGTGAGCGCAGGACTGGCTACAGGACTGGTACCCCAGCTCACACACCGAGAGGCAGTCTGAACAAACAAACAAACAAACAACAATTAGGAGTCGTGGGGTGGAGCAACCACGCAATGGACTGAGTCAAAATGGTCGTCACGAGGTGGTTGCTGTTGAAAAGAGGATCTTAAAAGATGTATAATTGTCTCTCCTAGGAGCACATAGTAAACATATAAGAATTACATTGATGTTTTCAGAAAAGACGAAAGAGAACACAGTAGACAATTGAATTAAAAGACATAAAGATGATATTTTCAGAAAGACAGACGTTTACATAAATGGCAGAGGAACTATTTCACTGCACTTGCGCTCCAACAGGTGACGTCTGGTTGCTAAAGCGTCCTAGGATCAGTGTCACTTCGAATTCACCGGCACTTAATACGCGGGTGACTGGCCAGCTTTGACTGTACCTTTATAGGTTATTACTACCGACTTAAAACACATGACGTCATTTTGTGACGTCACGACACGTTGCTAATTTGTCCCACCGAAGAGCACACGGTGGACAATTTGTAGATAACGATGGGGGGTTTTCTTGGCAGAAAATACCAATTTTTTACGTGAATGGTAGAGGAAATGTCATTTCCCTGGGACTTAAACAGGCTGGTCCTGTGATAAAGCTGTCCAGTACCGGCAGTGATGTTTCTAACCGGGTTAATCGATACAGACGGCATCGCTTCATCTGCGCGCGTATCTCCTGTGAAACGTGCTGTTTGTCTTACTTCATTAGGTCGCCATTACCGAGATCAGATGTCTTAGCTGGGGCTTAAGGCAGGATATACGGGCTTAAGACTCTGCGTGCCATTTTCTGTCCAGTGTTGGCCCCGGACACACGCCCAGGGATGTGTTCCAGCCTTCTTATTTTACCGTGATTTGTTATTTGTCTGGCTTTGAGCTCAACTTATGTTTGTTTTCTGTTCATTGAAGCGCATAATGTGTTGTATATTTCCGTTGCTATAATTTGTATGATTTTGATATGTACTCCAGGAGGAATAGTGATGTATCACTAATGGACATCGTAATAAACCAAACCAACCATTTTCTAGAGATAGTTGGACTAGAAAATGACAAATAGATACATAACTACAGGAAGTACCGATACGCTGACAGACAAATATGGACGTGTTTCTGCCATCTCAGAATTTTCCACAATGTCCTGTCGTCGAAATTCATCTGAAACATAAAGGTGAAGACGCAAAGGAATGGGGAAAGAATCAAAAGTATGGAAATGAGAAAAAATGGCAAATAGCTACATAACTAGAGGAAGTCACTTATATGCTGACAGAGAAATATGGGAAGTATTAGCGATGCTGTAAAGAAAGATATTCGCGGCTGTGCAAGAGCCACAAACGTAAACCATTCACCATTACCGTTCCGAAGCACAAATATGTACCTTTCAACTGTGCTTTATTGAAACCTTTAGAAGACAACAATCATAAACCAATAAACGAGGATCATTGAAACCACCCGTTGTTGAAATTGCTTTCGGCAGACAAATGTGAAGACGTATTTACGTACAAAAAGACAGAAAAATGACATGACAGGATGACTGGAAGCAATAGTCTTTACCAGAGTCCGTGAGCTGCTGCGACATTGTACGAACTGGCCACATATACCTATATTCTGAGGTAAATGGCTTGCCAGTGAAGGTAGCCGGCAATAAAGTCACACTTTGCATCTAACGGGCAAATCTGTACTCCAATGACGGGTCAAGTTGTTGATGAAATATTTAGGCAAATTTCTAAATTCTTTTCAGTCCGGCAAGTGGTGTGGTAGAGACTGTGGAAGAGACAGATGTGGATGAGAAGAAGGAGTTCTGGAGGGAGTAGGAAAGCGAAGGTAAGGCAAATGGAAACAACGAGAAGTGGTAGGTTGAGGAGAAAGATGTGGAGAACGAGAAGACATGGGAGGGAGAAGAAGCGCGGAGTAGGAAGACGAAGGAGTAGTAATGGGTATAGGAAGGCGAAAGTAAAGCAAAAGGAAATGGCGGCCCAAAGTAGGTTGGCAGTGGAAGAGAATGATGTGGGGGAGGCGTCAGAGCGGGAGGGAAAAGAGGCGGTAAGGCAAAAAGAAATGACGAGAAGTGGTAAGATGACAGTAGAAGGGAGAGATATGTGGAGGAGGCGGGAAGGTGGGAGGATAGAAGAGGCGGAGTAGGAAGGCAAAAACAAAACGAAACGCCAACAGTTCAGTTGTGTGATCAGAGTTTTACACTCGTGACGTCAGACCCCCTGTGGAGATCATAACTAGAATCCCTTCTCTCATAAAAATTAGTCCCTCGTCAGTTTGACGACAGCCCCCGCAAGTTCACCGATCCCCCTCCTCTGACACCCGTTACAAGTACCGTTTACAGTTGTAAGTGGTTAACGGTGACCACCGTTAGCCAGTTATAAGTGGACCAGGAGACGTCTCCTGGCTCTTGAGATACAGCGTTAACGGTAAGGACAGGCCGGGAGAGATGGGTCACCGAGGCCATAGATAGTGGACTGTAGGAGAAGCCTCGCGATATTTGGGAACGTGACCTCACGAGGGTACAGAACGGTGGCCGGGAGGCTACCGGGAAGTGGCCGGGATATTGTGTTTTCAGGCCCGCCGACCGTCCGGATCGATCGCCGTAGGTCGTCCAGCAGCAAAACTCTGCCTGTTCCATGGTGAGGTGAGCAACTTTGGTTCATTTATACCGATTATTTTTATATTGAATAGGCACAGATCCTCGTTAATTTGCAACTAGCTCGAGCTATGCCCGGCGCGTGTTAAAGGGGGAGGGGGGTGCACACATCACCGCGAGTATGGTTCTTTTTAGCCCACTGCTGTTGTTACTGGCCTCATTCATAATTTGGCCACGTTCATCCAGATCATACATGTATCAAAAACACAAAAGGTCGGTTTGTAATATTCTAACTGGAGTACGTAAAGTAACACTAACAGACACAGAAGACTAGTCGAATCGACACAGTATCCAGGGTTCGCGGAAAAGGCTGGCCAGGCTACCCTACCAGGCTTAGTATGTTACCCTTTCTGGGCCCCCAGGGGTATGCATAGGGGCTTGGCCTGTAATGGAATTTCCTGGAGGAAAAATGTGTCAATAAGCCCATTCACGGTTGCGACTACACATGCGCAATGTCAAAGGTGAAGTCCCATGAGACGTAAACAAAACCCGTCTGGACGTTGTTATGCAAATCTAGACAACGTTGATAGGAGTACTGTTTACAAGCCAGGGGCCTTCACCTTTGACACTGCACATGCGTAGTCGCAACGGTGAATGGGCTTATTAATATTATATATTTATAATTGCAGAAAAATGGGATGAGAGAGCAATGAAAGAAAATAACAGCACAAACAACACTATGTATACATTGTGAAAACACAATCACACATGCTAACCCACAGAGAAATGCACAAAGCCATTTGTTTTGAATTTGTTGTTTTGGTAAACAAAGGTCCTCCCCTTCAATCTTAATATTTGTTGACCGGTATATTCTATTGTATACTTGGAATTTGTTTCAAACGGCTTTTCCTTCAGCACCACATCCCGACCCCCCCCACCCCCCACCCAACAGCAATATCATAGTTCATACGCTGATGCCTTCTGTCCAATTCACCCTCAGCTGGGATTGCTATTGACCCAGTTTTTCCTTTTGAAAATTCTACTATGCGCAAAATCCCCATGCAGAGCCTTAAGGTCCAGAAAGGGTAGTCTGGCAGGGTAGCCTGGCCTGGCAGGCTAGCCTGCCTTTTTCCGCAAATGTTGCAGTAGTATTTGGCAAGGAATCTGTCGGCAATTTCAAGTTACAGCCTACGTTAGGAAGGCCTCAATAGGAAATTGGAAGTAAAACTAAAAGCAACAACTATGGAAAATTCTGGATATCATTTATTCCATATCAGATACGAAACAAGAAAGTTGTTCAGCCTTAGGGGAATGTTATGACACTTTTGACAGGTTTGTGATAAAATTCAATCAATCACCCATTGATGTATGTTGCTGAACTTGACAATGGTGATCATTAATGATTAAAAAGCTTCTCTTTTAAAAGGAAGGGGCAGCACTTTGATGATGTACATGTACTGTACATTCAAATGTGGATGAATTTACTTTGAACAAGGAGGTTACTGTAATATTAATTCACTTTATATTCAATCAACTTCATGGTAGCAAAATATTTCAGGGTAAGGAAAATAGATATTTTCACTGAACTTTAACTTCACGGTGGTGACCGTGGCAAGTGTTTTACAGACAGGATGTGTGAAGGAATCATAAACGATTACACACGGTGATGATAAGTTCACTGTACATAGAGAGATAACCGTTGAAATAGTGAACATAAAGTTACAGTAAAAGTAAAAGAAACCAATTACAGTATAGGCTGCCTATAACCTTGCTTTGAATGAAATGTATATGATATGTAGCTATTATAGTATCACATCAATGGGGCCTCCATGCATGGGGGCTGGGGGTACAGACAACACCTTATGCTTGTACTAAGTTGTAGATAAACTGTTGCCCTGTTCACATTCACCATAGTAAGAATGCTATAATGACGCAGCAAGCTATTGGCATACCCTGATCTTGGAATAGCTCATAAATTGTATTCTTCCCTGTGACTATAGTAGACAGATCTCCATCTTTACTGCTACCTTGTCCCCCCAACGACCCAGAGGTCAAGGGACTAGGTAGGTAGGTAGGTAGGTAGGTAGGTAGGTAGGTAGGTAGGTAGGTAGGTAGGTAGGTAGGTAGTAGGCTATACTAGTACTGCCTGTCAGCTATATACATTGTACAAACACACACACACACACACACACACACACAAACACACACACACACCAGGGCTCGAAATACTTAGTGCTGGATGCACGTGCACTTTTGTGCTCCCCATATCGCTGTGCACTAATTTTAAATGTGGGTGCACTCAAATAGTTTTATAGCATTCCATGTGTAACTGCACTACTCATGGTACACTTGTACTAACTAACTAAGTACTAACTTACATATGTACATGATCAGTTTACATGAATTACATGATAGAGCTTCTGACTGCATTCTTGAATTCTTTCCAATTTTGAAAATATTGGACCCATTCGTGTCCCTGGGGGCCTGCCCTGATGTTTTACTCATGATGCTCAAGATTTTGGAGGTTCATTCGAAGTGCACTGCGACAGCATAATTTGGGGATCATTTCTGATCATGGGAAGTTTATGTGCAGAGTCTCCTTCATTTATTAGTCTGTTTGCTATTCTAGTACATTTATTTAACAATGTATCTGTACATGTACATGTATTCACGCCTGTTGTCATAGTCCAGTACCTTGCAATTCGATTTATGTATCTACTGCTATCTAGTTGTAACTTACAAGTTACATTTGTTCTGTCTTGCAGCTTCATTGGAAAGAGATATCCCAAGAGGCCTGGGAAGTACATCAACGGACAACTGCTGCAACTAGACGTCACATGTAGAATCACAGGCAGATCAGAAATAGTACTGTAAATGGACTTAAGTTTGCGGTGATTTAATTTTGTGGTAGGTTGAAAATGGAGTGTTAGCGGGGGTTTTGATTTCGCGATGGCGCTACTCAGTATACATGTATGTAGTCGCATATAGATACTGTAAAGTAACAAAAACACTAGTATTGGCGCCTTTACAGACAGCCAGTCGGAAACCATAACAAGACAAGGATGCTACAGATGGACAGACCAGTTGCTTTTGGCAGTGCTTGTGTGATCATTGTTAAAAAGTGACTTTTTTCCACACAAAAAAGCTGTCAAGGAATAGTACTGTAAATTAAGCCTTTAACTTGGCTTGATATTCTTAATAAATCTGTATTCAATGTTCGAAGATCGGGTCTGTGTTCTATTTGTGCCTTGTTAACAGGTGCCTCAAAAACATCTGTACAATGTATAATACTAGTAACATACATGTACCACTAAGACAAGGGGTAGGTCAGCAGAAGACAAAAATGGTCGCAGTGAAGCAGCCACTGCAAAAACCACAAGCATAAAACCACCGCTAATATTTCTGCATACAGTACACTTCACTGGATTTTTGTCCAGTGCCCCTGTGTGAATATCCATTGTCTTCAGAGTAGCTGCTCTATAACAGTGGTCGTATGCAAAATGCTACAGGCTAAAAACAATCCCCACAGCTAGGCTGGGAGGTGAAGTGGATTGTAGGCCCCTATGAAGACAATTGTACCATCGGTTACAGAACTACATGCACCACTAGTTAACATTATAATTATTATGTTGTAAGATGATATTTGCGGCTGAAAGGCTGGTCAACTTGAAATGTTGACCTTGTTCTCAGAAGGGCAATTAGCTACAGCCTGTAATTCCAACTGCAGCAATTGTAGTATGTACAGTTTATATATTTGATAACTTACAGGCAGTACCTATTGTCGGCTATAACTACTGCCCCCCTCCCCCATCGAATTCAAGCTTTACAGTTAGTTAAAGTTACAGTCCTCCCACGCCTCTTGGAGCCTATGGTGCGCCCATCTCCGATTCGCAGTCCTTGGGCCACACAACTTTGTGCAAGTCTCTGCAGTGGGGACTAGTCCGCTGGTAGTGATGTTGTGCGTTTAACTTCCATACCCATTTGCTGAGTGCTAAGCTGAAAAAGCAGTATGTACGGCCGGTGATTGTACTCAACACCTACTGTGTGCAAGGTGAACACTCTACCATTAGGTCATCGCACCACTTTATACAGTAGTGGAGTATATATTCTACAGAAACTGGTGGACAGCATACCCAATATGGGGGCAATATCATATCCAGCTGGCCAGAATCTACAGCCAGCCCCTGTAGAGATACTCTATAGAAAAGACAGTAACCATATTTGTAGGAGTAGATGTCATAGTAGAGATTGCGATTCAGGACAATCTGTGATTCTACTAATGACAGATTGTAACCGAGATCTGTACTAGGACAATCGGCAATTAAATCTGCCCTAGGACAAACTCTGATTCAAACTCATCGGAGTCTATCCCTCCTGTACATACCCCTTGAAGTTTGCACATGTTGTGATTGGGTACATTTTTGCAATGGGGTGATTTTGGAATAGTCTATATTTGTGTGGAGAATAGATTTGGTATATGACTAGTAAAATGTACTGAAAAGGTGAGACACTGAGTAACATCTTGAGACCTCAAAATTTGCTTTGTTTGATCACCTTCCAATTGATATCTTTCACCGATTATTAACCTTTTCATAACTTGATGAGAAATTTCTTTGTCAGTAAACATACATGGAATTTATCCGTTATGAAATATGAACTTATTCACCTAGAATAGTAATTGTGAATGTAGGTAGTGTGCTAAAACTGATTGAAATGTTGTGCAATGATTAATTATATTTTCCAAAGCATGATCTAATGGTTATCAGAATTTCTCCAAGTAGAATCACTGTTTGTTATCAGGACAGATTGTGATCGCTATCTTTACTGCCGGTAGTGTAATTGTAGGTTCTAGGACAGACTCCGATCGTAATCTGTCCTAGGACAGTCGCCAATTGTCCTGGATCGCAATCTCTACTGTGACATATAGCTAATATCAAGGTGTATATTTAACCTCCTTGCTAATATATATGGCCTCCTGATGGGCAAAGTTTAATTCTGGCATCTTTTTAAAGAAAATGTCACCCCCTCCAAGAACTTTCAATGGACAAACACTTCCCCACATGTATACATACACCCTGTGAATAGAGAACTATATAAGCTGTAAAACTGAACTTTAAGAGCTGGTCTGGACCCATATTGGATACTTGTTTTGAAAGTAACAACATGCCCAACAGATGGTCAATTATTTGTTGATTTTCGTTACAACCCTACCCATTTTGACTTTATAGTCTTTGATAATAGACATGCATATAGTGTGACATTTTATATAAAAATGTCCCAGAAGGTTGGGTACTTCTATCCCTTGGTTCTGACAATATAGCCAAAAATGCTACCAGTAGTCTTAAACTTTTAAAACATTTTAGTTTTTACATGTAGAATTTAAGGTCATGTGAATTTTATATATATACAATAGATATTTGAGTCATGAGTGTGTATCTAACATGATTTTTCTATTAAATGGCTAGTAAACAGTTACTGTCAAGGACAGTTTTTTAGCTATTTGTTTGACTCTAGGTTCTAAAGACTGGCTGATGTATCCCAGGTAAGATTTGCATGGTTCTTAGATCTGGGGAATAGGTAAGGCAACTTCCAGCTTATATTGGTGTGGCTCTTGGGACTCAACAACACCTAACAGGTAATGTTGGTATGGCTCTAAGAGCATCGGTAATGTACTATACCGGTTTAGATATAGCACACCAGTTGTGTACATGGGTAAGCAGAGGCTTAATCTTAATTTTCTCTTACTACTGTACAGAAGATTATGTAATGCTGGTGTGCCTCCTACAGCATATAGGACACATGACCAGGAAATATACCATGCTACTGAGGCACTAGGTAAGGCTCCATGCAGCACTGGTAGAATATACTGATATGGAGACCATGTGAGGGCACAAGTAATGTTTGCATGGCTCTGGAGTCTGGAGACCAGGTACAAGTAATATTGCCTATTGAATATTCTGCAGGTACTACATCAAATACATATACTTTAGGTACTCTTCTTCCAAGAATGTATCTCCATGATATATTATGTTACATATACCACAATGCATTTGTCATTAAAGCTGCACCCATTTGCTATCTTGTTTCCATCGTCTTTTCTAATGTCTTGTGTGTGCATTGTGCATAGTTTTATATATCAACCATGTTACTGTGTACCCAACAAAGGTGTCATTGAGTCTGTCTAGACATGCCGGTCACAGAAATGTACATTTTAATGAAATAAACTCAAGGGGGGCCCCCTGAATGAAAAATCAGATTTTTGTGAATTTCGAAGACGTTAATGAATTTGCCCAACAAAGGTGTCATTGAGTCTGTCTAGACATGCCGGTCACAGAAATGGACATTTTAATGAAATAAACTCAAGGGGGGCCCCTTGAATGAAAAATCAGATTTTTGTGAATTTCGAAGACGTTAATGAATTTGCCCAAAAAAGATGTCATTGAGTCTGTCCAGACATGCCGGTCACAGAAATGTACATTTTAATGAAATAAACTCAAGGGGGGCCCCTTGAATGAAAAATCAGATTTTTGTGAATTTCGAAGACGTTAATGAATTTGCCCAAAAAAGATGTCATTGAGTCTGTCCAGACATGCCGGTCACAGAAATGTACATTTTAATGAAATAAACTCTAGGGGGGCCCCCTGAATGAAAAATTAGATTTTTGTGAATTTCGAAGACGTTAACGAATTTGCCCAACAAAGGTGTCATTGAGTCTGTCCAGACATGCCGGTCACAGAAATGTACATTTTAATGAAATAAACTCTAGGGGGGCCCCCCTAAATGAAAAATTAGATTTTTGTGAATTTCGAAGACGTTAACGAATTTGCCCAACAAAGATGTCATTGAGTCTGTCCAGACATGCCGGTCACAGAAATGTACATTTTAATGAAATAAACTCTAGGGGGGCCCCCCTAAATGAAAAATCAGATTTTTGTGAATTTCGAAGACGTTAACGAATTTGCCCAACAAAGATGTCATTGAGTCTGTCCAGACATGCCGGTCACAGAAATGTACATTTTAATGAAATAAACTCTAGAGGGGCCCCCCTGAATGAAAAATTAGATTTTTGTGAATTTCGAAGACGTTAACGAATTTGCCAAAAAAAGATGTCATTGAGTCTGTCTAGACATGCCGGTCATAGAAATGTAAATTTTCATGAAATAAACTCTAGGGGGGCCCCCTGAATGAAAAATTAGATTTTTGTGAATTTCGAAGACGTTAACGAATTTGCCCAACAAAGGTGTCATTGAGTCTGTCCAGACATGCCGGTCACAGAAATGTACATTTTAATGATATAAACATAAGGTAGGGGCCGCCCTGAACCAAAGAAGTAGATTTTGTTCAAGGCGAGATATGAAATCCTACAGGAGAAATGTGTTTTATTTGTTATTTCTGCTAGAAATGTTTGATTTATTATCGGAAATTTAACTGCTAGTAACTACATAACCAATTGCGTTCATCCGTTGGGAATCCATACAATGTCTAAGTAAGCTTTCATTAATACGTCATCCAAATTTCAAAGAAATCCGTTGTATTCTAAGTGAGATATGAAACCCAAATGTTCCAGTCTCGCGCAAAGCTAGGCCGCGTTCCACCTGCTATCTTCCGGGGGGACTTCTCTAGATTGATTTTTTACCGCAACTCACCGAAGTGCGTTTTCTTTTATAAAACAAGAAGGAAAGGATATTTTTCCATGAAACTTTCACAAAAGTAAGTTGATATGCTTATCTATCTGTGCTGTCAGTAGTTTTGCTGTTCCGCTTTTCTGCTTGAAGATATAGGCCATTAATCTATCGTCATTTTGGGGCACGGTCAAAATTCCCAATCTAAAAAGTGCGGCATATTAGAAAAATGATGTAGCGTTAGGGATCTACATCGTGCAATAGACATATTATCAATATAACTCTGTCAAGGACATTTCAGTGGTATTGGCAGTACCTTGCTGAGTGTTTGCACTCAATTTTTCAGGAGAAATGCGAAGTTTTATTTGGCACTAGTGACAGGAATATATGATCTATGGTCAAAATATCAACTGTTAATCACTCCATAACCAATTGTACTTATCGCTTTGGAATCCATACAATGCCTAAGTAAGCTTTCATGAATATGTCATCCAAATTTCAAAGAAATCCGTTGTATTCTAGGTGAGATTTGAAATTGAAGATTTTCCGGTCTCGAGCAAAGCGAGGCTGCGTTCCACCTGCTATCTTCCGGGGGGACTTTCTAGCTTGATTTCCTACCGCAACTAACGAAAGTGCGTTTTCCTTTATAAAACAAGAAGGAAATAATATTTTTCCATGAAACTTTCACAAAAGTAAGTTGATATGCTTATCTATCTGTGCTGTCAGTAAATTTGCTGTTCCGCTTTTCTGCTTGAAGATATTGGCCAAACAAAACGATTTATTTCATCCTAGCGACAAACGTTAGAACTGCAAAATGGACCCGACAGAAAGTGTTTTTGTCGTCTTCTGCCGAGTTAAAAACCTTTCATTCGTCAGATAACCTTCCAAAAAAAGTTTAAAAAATAGTAAAAAATGTCTATCGATATTTCATTCGTCCAATAGCCTTTACGTGCGTTTGATTGCATATATTTACAAACAACCTACGATTTATCTTTTCAGTCCAGAACTATAGATTTCAATGTACAGTACTTGTAGTGCATAGACATTATTTTCCATGGGAGTCTGCAAAACAACCTTTCATGTTGTATCACTTTCTGGACGCTTACATGAAATATGTTAAAGACTTTCATTAACGAAATATGATCTCAGTTACAAAATTAGCATGAGCATATAGAAATATGCCAGCCGAATTTGAAAGAAATCATTTTTGTTCTATAGGCGAGATAAAACAAGCAACGCTTTCAAGTCCTGTACAATGTCAGAAGATTAAAGGAGTCCTAAATTCCGGGGGGGGGGGGAGTTATTTACCAATAGATGATAGTTTTTCGAAGTAAAAAACGAATACTTATTACAATATATGATAAGTACCCACTAGTCCCGTGCGCATCAAAACGCATTCAGTATTTTACTAAATTCCCCACATGATCCTCTATTTTCTTTTCACTGGAAGTACAGGATGATTTGATTGTCACCTGCCAGGTAGCTCGTGCCACTTGACGTGCTTTTCAGCACCAAGGAGTCAGCTGTGATCTTCAGCCAGAGGCCCCTCAAACGTTTCGTCCCTCAAAGGAGGTTATATCCCCCACGTACCCTGGTACGCCCTCAGCCTCACTGCTGCTCCTTAAGCCTCTTCGTTGTTACACTTATGCTGTCTCCTTCTTCCCCCAGGCCTTTCCTCTCCTTCTGGTCCATAACCAGAAGCTATATTTTTCCACTTCCTCTGCCATTCTTTTTATGAACTTTCGTGATACAATGTACATTCATGGCGTGATAAAAGAATGTCAGGGGGGCTAAGAAAGGTCTTATATGTGCCTTTATATCTTATTAACAACTGGCCTTATGATTGTGCTAAGCCCCCCTTATTTATGCTAAAAATATTCACCATGAAGGAAGTGGGAATACGTATAGGGAATCCATGGGTAGGGTCTGAATTCTGTACAAAGTCGGCTGATTATGTATTCATTGATACATAATCTAGTGGAAAATAACACTCCCTTCTAGAGTTTAGGACTCCTTTTAGTATGACTTATCCAAAAACATTACAACTTCAATAAATATATATATGCATATTGTGGCTTTGTTTTGAGTATTGTAGATAACTATAGATTACATGAAAAGATAAAAACATCTGAATCGTCTTTAAAATCCTGCTGGCTTTATTGACTTAAACTCCAGAAGCACATGTTATGTTCGAAGACCACAGTTTATTTTATGCTGACTTGACTGCAGTAGAATAAAGCAACAAAAAATGAATCCCATATCAACAACTTTTTACATAGAAAAGTGTTTGTGTTTGTACTTTTTATGTACATGTGCATAACAAGGGTAACTTAGACTCATGCATAACACTTTGTAACAAACTGATATGGAAAGATTAAGCAATCTAGATTATTAAGATCATATCAACATCTTGTTACCCTCAACATGTAATTGTTACAGTAAAAATAAATAAATATGAGTCGGTATTGCAAGGCAAGACTCACATTAGGTCTCAGCACATACATCTGACATTGGCGCAATGACCACATCAGTTTGAAGTGAATAGATCACAAAATGCACACAGCTTGAAATCAATTAATCAGGAACTGCTCAGATACCTATACATGTTCAACAGAGCATCTAAAACACACAATTTATCCTAACTCCCCTGCAGCTACCTTACATTCTGAAGCTGTTCAATGGAATATTTGACAGAATATAGAAAACAACAGAGAGCGTGGCTTCCTTGTTTAATCAGTTATGCCTGAGGTGCCACTGACATGCTTTTTCCTGGGTCACCCTCCGTGTATGGATTGACTTTGGAATATACCAATATGTGTTATGATAACAGTCAAACAAAGACTAAAGAGGAAAACAATTCAATGCAATTCAAATTGGTTATGTACTGTATTATTGCATATAGAAATACATGCATGGGCACAAACAACTGTCAAAGACGTGGACAATTACACTTACTGACAGCATATGTAGTCCTGGAATATGTATAAGTTACATATAAGAGACATGCAAAACGGGGGCATTTTCTACTACATTTTTAATCTAATGAGGTTTTTTGGATTGAGGTGTGATTTTAAAAGCATGTGGATCAGAGTCATTGCCATTGTAATAATTACATACATGTCTACAGTGCAATGGGAATTGAAATTGCAGGAAGGATTCATACATGTGTAAACTTTTACTAGCTGTTTGACAGACCCAATGCATTCTAAAAAAACTAGGACTTGGTTGGTGTTGATACATGACTCCTCCATGCAGATGCAGGTAATCCATTGTTGCACTGTCAGCTTCTCACTCACTGTCATCTCATGAGGACAGGGCATTGATGCTCTGTCTGGGTTGAATATTGTCAGCCCCTATAGAAACAACAAGAACAAAAAGGTGAAGGTTGGGTTAATAAAGACAATGCATTGTCTTTTTTCTAGTGCTTATAGTATGTACAAAAATACATAGGATAAGTGCAATGTATATAATGTCTCGTGACAACAATAGATACCTAATACACTACAGAGTGTAGTCTAAGCAGTCATAAGTTAAGTTTTTGACACATGTCCCTGGGACTCCTCACTTATCAGAAACTCTGATCTAAATATGTCAGCACACACACACACACACACACACACACACACACACACACACACACACACACACACACACACACACACACACATGTCCCTGGGACTCCTCACTCATCAGAAACTCTGATCTAAATATGTCAGCACCCCCCCCCCCCCCCCCCCCCCACACACACACACACACACACACACATGTCCCTGGGACTCCTCACTCATCAGAAACTCTGATCTAAATATGTCAGCACTCACACACACACACACACACACACACACACACACACACACACACACACACACACACACACACATCTATACTGCCTTTGGCTATACAGGGCTTGAAACAGTGGGTGCATGTGCACCTTTGTGCACTCAAAATTGGAGCTATACACCTTATTTCTTACTGGTGCACCTACATGTAGGGTTTGTACTATAGTATATAGAATATTTTTTGAAATCTAAGTATCAGAAAAAGGAATACAACCATATACTTTATTTGATGAATTACTTGTTTGAAATTTTGAAGTCAGATATAGAACAACACTGATTTTGAGTTCTTAGAGCCCGAAGCAATTAACTTAATAATGTTTTGCTGACTTCAGGATGAAACAGTGCTGTGCTTTGTGGGTCACAAGGCCAATTGCATCATGGACTTACTACGTATACTGTGGGACTGGATCATGTTTAGGTTAAGTTTACAGCTTTCTTACAATATTTGCAGACTTTTAAAAGATACTATCACTATATCAGTATGTATGGATGTGAATTATTCATTAAATACCACTGGTCAAGCAGGCGACCTAATGAGATTAGACATAGGAGGAAGAATAATGTTTTTTCGTAGCAGGTTACAGTTCATATGATTATCCAATAATAAAGTGATGCGCTTTTTCTTATGCATCATAAGATCAATCAAGATTAGACTGTGAAAACATTATTAAAGCCCCTTGACTAAGTTCAACATGAAGGAGATCATACATGTGAAGGTAACCAATGTATACAGCACACCACATCCCCTTCTCGATAGTTCTTCTGCTTTCTTCAACAACAACAAAAATGTTTCTCATGTTGGTGGAAAATCCTGTCCAGTCCGGACAGAAAAAACTCTGTCCATTCTGAAGAGAGGGTCTGCATGGGGGAGGAGGTGTCCTGTCCTGCATAGAATCAGAGATACTGACTACGCCTAAAAATGAAAGTCTGTATCGACAATAGTCTACTATTTTTATTTCACTGTTAATCGTAGCCGGTCGGCTTTGCCATTAATTCTACATAGCCTGCTATTTGTTATCCTGAATTCTTCTTTCAGCATTACTGAGATTTTAATCGCAAGGCGTAGTCGAAAGACAACATTGCCCTATGAAAAGTTACAACAGGACATCTGGTTATCTTGGTTTCGACACAGTAAACATGCAAACTTTGGGTCTCAAAATGTAAGGAATTGCATTTGAGAGGGTTAGGATTTTATAGGAGAGCATGCCAGACCCCCCTACATTGGTTGGCTGGAATGTCATGAATGCTTCGTATGCACCCCACCTCATGTCGATACGACATGTATTAAGGGTTAAGATTTGAGAGGGTTAAGATTTTCTGGGAGAGTATGCCCTCAGACCCCCCTACAAAATGGTTGCACCCTTGGGCCATTCATGATGCTGCGCTGCCAGTTCTATAGGAATGTGAACCACTGTTAAGCGTTGTCGATCCTCTTGAATTAAACTAAACCTGCTGAATTTAGCTTTAAGTGTTGCCAGGAACCCCCATGCAGATCCTCTTTTCAGCCTGGACATTTTTTTCTGCTGTCCGGACTGGAAAGGTTTTTCTGCCAACACAGTTTTTCTCTCCGGCCAATGCAGATCGTTGTGGTACCTACATGTACCTCAGGCAATAATAACTGGTTTACTTCTCACCACTAGGAGGTGGTCTTGTTAATGTGAATGCATTTAAGTTTGCATGGTTCTGATTTTGTGCTAAGGGGAAAATAGAGTGTTTGCGGTGGTTTTAAGTTTGCAGCAGTGCTATACTGTAGTCACATACCTGATGATACCGCCACAGGAGGGGTGGATATAGGTTCGGCTTAATAAGGTCCGAGTCCAAGTTTAGGTCCAGGGACCTGAACCTGGACCTGATCCTGTCCAGTTGATGTTTTGTTTTATTAGACCAATATCAAGCATAGAGAATTAATACTGACAAGCAAAACTATAAAAGTTTCTTGGTGAGAAGACTTTCAAGATAAACCAACGTGTTTGATATTTGAATGTTGCACTTATTTCAAATGCCTGTTTTTGTCAGAGGGTAGACTCAAAACACTTTTCATCAAATAAAATAGAAAAATATATTTGTACTGTATTCATTTTTTTTTGGACTCAGGTTTTTGGCTCTCAGGTTTTTGGACTCGGTTTTTGGATGTTATATAGGCCTGAATCAGGTCCAGCAAACCGGTATCCACCCCTACGCCACAGTATTAGACAAAAATGTTTGCGGTGAAACGGTTGCCGTGAACACCATGAACATAAAACCACCGCGAACATTTCAAAATTTACAGTATTACTGACACAAACTAGTAGCATGTAAGTACGTGGACTGTAGTGAGATATAGTTTGGAGAGGTCAAGTGGGCTGTTTGCAGAAGTGTTTTAAAGATAGGGCACAATGTACAACACCACTCAACAGAGAGGCTAGCTATAGGGGCATGGTCAGGAATGCTTGCCTTGGCCTAGCCATGGCCATATGAGACTATGAGTCTGTTGCTGTAGGGTATTGAACTGTTTGTCGTGAAATAAGCATGATCCAGGAAGTTCCCACAACTTGCAAGGGGATGGCTGAAAATGATTTTGCCCCAAGTTTGTTTTTACTTGTGTACTGCTATGAAAGCCAAATGGAATGAAATTCGGTGAGGAAGAGCTAGTTGCTGTAAGGAGAGATAGGAGGAGCTTTTTCCAGAATAGACACTTCTTGCATGGAGGTGGTTACAATATCATTATTAATCATTTTGGGGGCAGTTTTGCCCGAAATGATGCTTTTTGCAATTGTCTTCCGTGACATCCTATGTAAGCCAAGTAAATTTGGTGAGGACTCAGGTGTAAGGTCTTTGCACCAGATATTAAAGGTGCAAATGATCATGGAGTAGTCCACTTCTTAAATGGAGGTGATTTTTTGTATTTTTGGTGCCTGTAATACCCAGGTACCCTGCTAGGAAAGCTAAATGGCTTGAAATTTGCAGTGGGAATAACTTACTAGTAATAAGGAAAGCATTAGTGGACAGTTCACTTTTCGCTAGGGGGTGGTTGAGAATGATTTTAAGTTTGCGATAAAGAGGTAACCGCAAAAACCTAGGTCACTGGCAACGTTGGTTTTGACTGTTTGATACAAATGTCATATGATTTCCAGTGTGGCTATGAGAGATCAGACCATGGACTTGATGACAATACATGTACTAGTACTAGTAGTGGCTGAATCTTGTACCCTCTACCAGGCTCCGCGACAAGGCTGGGAAAATAGTAGAAATCGGCAAATAGAGTGAATAGTGTTCCAAGGGAGTTAGCTACTGAGAGAGGGTCCATGAGCTTCACTGTATAGCGGAGTACCACTGGCATACTTTCACTCTATTTGCCGATTTCTACTATTTTCCCAGCGATCTCGCGGAGCCTGGTAGAGGCTATGAATCTTGTAAAACACATCCAAGGCTGCCCTAAAAATGTCACCAATTCATTCAAAAGTTATGGACCTCTTCTTGCGACCAATGTGAACATGGTCGGGCTTAAACAGGTGTGTCGTACGACAGGTTTCTATGACCTATCATCTGAAAATGACTTCTTGCATTTGAGGGACGAAATTCAACAGGCTTTACGGTAATTTGAAATTGAATGCCTTTCGATTCCCAAACATGAAACAAAATCTCTGGTGGGAACACAGGTGTCAGCGATGTTCTTGTAATCTTTTAGTTTATTTATAATTTGCTTATAGCTTTCCCCTTAATGTGAATGACATACTATATAGGGAAAATTGAGTGTTTGCAGTTGTAACAATAGCGCTACAGTCATACTAGTAAGTCGGCAAAAAGTTTTGCGGTGGTTTTAAGTTCGCGCTGAAAGTTCACTGCAAAAACCATGAACATCAAACCACCGCGAACATTTCTGCATTGACGGTATTTTGACCAACTTACTAACAGTATCTCATTCTCGTACTAGCACATGTATCTCCCAGTCCCAGGTACTATGTGGTAAGTTTGGAGATTCATACTGTCCCAGGGATCTCCCTAAAGAATGGTACAGTGGCGCTCCTCCATCCTGTTCTAATCCCAGCTCCATCCTGTTGATTTTCAAAGTTAGGGTATTTTTTCCAATTTTTACCCAGCAAAGCCTGTAATTCTGCTCAAAACTAGAAATTTCAGGTGTAAAGCTGAAGTTGCAGAAAATAACTTCCATAATGTCTGAAAAAGGCAAAAGGCAACATCCGCTCTCCTTTTGAGAGCTGTGCGCCCCCTCCAGACCTCCCCCCTCTCGGCATGTACATTGTATCCTGTGCCCGGCACCCTCCCCCCATCCTGCTATACATTTCTGGGGAGATCCCTGCTGTCCTGTCCTGTCTTCACCTTTGACATTGCGCATGTGTAGTCGCAACCGTGAATGGGCTTATTGACACATTTTTCCTCTAGGAAATTCCATTACAGGCCAAGCCCCTATGCATACCCCTGGGGGCCCAGAAAGGGTAACATACTAAGCCTGGTAGGGTAGCCTGGCCAGCCTTTTCCGCGAACCCTGGATACTGTGTCGACTCGACTAGTCTTCTGTGTCTGTTAGTGTTACTTTACGTACTCCAGTTAGAATATTACAAACCGACCTTTTGTGTTTTTGATACATGTATGATCTGGATGAACGTGGCCAAATTATGAATGAGGCCAGTAACAACAGCAGTGGGCTAAAAAGAACCATACTATTTTTACTCGCGGTGATGTGTGCACCCCCCTCCCCCTTTAACACGCGCCGGGCATAGCTCGAGCTAGTTGCAAATTAACGAGGATCTGTGCCTATTCAATATAAAAATAATCGGTATAAATGAACCAAAGTTGCTCACCTCACCATGGAACAGGCAGAGTTTTGCTGCTGGACGACCTACGGCGATCGATCCGGACGGTCGGCGGGCCTGAAAACACAATATCCCGGCCACTTCCCGGTAGCCTCCCGGCCACCGTTCTGTACCCTCGTGAGGTCACGTTCCCAAATATCGCGAGGCTTCTCCTACAGTCCACTATCTATGGCCTCGGTGACCCATCTCTCCCGGCCTGTCCTTACCGTTAACGCTGTATCTCAAGAGCCAGGAGACGTCTCCTGGTCCACTTATAACTGGCTAACGGTGGTCACCGTTAACCACTTACAACTGTAAACGGTACTTGTAACGGGTGCCTCTGACCGGATCACTCCGGATCACTCCGCGCTTCCTGGCTGTATCCCACCCGTCAGCTGCGGAGCGGAGATAACGCCACAAACTGCAGCGTCACCGAAAGGCTGAAACGCTCTCTACCCGGAAACAACAGGCAGCTTCCCTCCTGCCCGGCCATTATGTGCCCGCTATAGAGAGGGGAGGGTGATATATTCCTGGTTTCATGGATAACAACGGAGCCGAAGTGGCGGAAATTGCCGCGCCTGACCCACTCGCTTATCAGCGTATTTCCCGCCTGGTGAGTGAGGGGTGTACAATGGGCTGCGTTAAGGCTGTGGATGCGCAGAATCCGCTTCGAACGGTCTGAACAAAAAAGATACGCGCGGCTCGGACAAAAGCAGAAGCCGGGTTGGCTTGTGAGTGAAGCTGGAGAATAAGTTGTAATGATAACACTGTCAGTTTTAGCTAAATGTAGGCCATTTCGCACGTTTTGCTTTTAAAACAAATCTGACAAATGATACTGTAAGGTTACTTGAGGCTGCGGTTGTGCAGAATCTGCCTCGGACGGTCTGAACAAAAAAAATGTTGCCAGTAAAAAGAAAAAAAAGGCTGCAGGCCGAGTACATTTGACGGTACCGGGGCTGACTCAGTCCGGACGGACAGCATCATAACGACTGTAATACAGCTTACGTCAGTTAAGTTCTCAGTTGTTTCGTTTTCGTAGACAGTCACCAGTGCAAAACCTCTGGGACATCGCCAAACTTTTTCATTGATTTCATATTCAAGGGTCAGTTTTACATTCTTCAGTTTCACAGTGGACAGTATAAAAGGGGACTGGAAGGTGTGTTGAGGGTTCTCAGATCTCTGGTGGCCCGCAGTGTTGGTGGTAAGTGGGCGATGTGTGGGCGTGATTCACGTATTGGCTATAAGCACTTTTATGAGGAAGTTAATCAGCCTGAACGAGCGATTTAGCTCCACAGACTGTACCGACTCTATAGGGAACATGTCCTGACTAATATGAAGGCGGTACAAACGGAAGTTGGTGGTTTTGTCAGTAGGCTTTGAAGTAAGCTTGAAGGTTCATCTGAGTCAGTAGAGATCATTAAGAGTAATTACGTCTTTGAAAAAGATAGTCAAAGTCGCCAATTTGGCAAAGTCCATTCAATTCCTCTGTGTTTGAAATTGCAGTTGAAATTCAATGTCTTCATAAAGCTTTGCAGTAACTGTTGTGCTGAGTTTTTCATGTTTTGTTGAATGCTATCATCGGTGCAGAAACTTCACTGGCGGTTTGAATACTGGCCTGCCACACTGTGTGGATAGATATGGAAAAGGCATCGGTTTACTAATTGACCTGAATGGTGTGTCGACTTCTGCTACTGAATGGTCACTTTGAACTGCAAGCTGTGTGCAACGATCTAAGGGTCTAGCGTTTGACGTTTGTTGTGATGTATTGACTTGAAAGTAAAATTGATTTCAAATTGACATGACATGACATGGCATCTAACATTCTCAAAGAAATTGTTCTTGTTGTGGAAGCTTTGGCGCATCGCTTCAAACATACTAGCCACTGAGTTCTGGGTTGACTTTATACTAGATTCAAACTCTTTGAAGTATTCAGGAATACGTATAGACGAATAGTTCCTTTCCTGATGCAGAGAAGTTTTTTGGTGCTGTGCGACACACACACAAAAAACACAGAAAACTGACGCGGCAGACCAAGACCTGGACAGAAGACGTTTAAAATTGAAAGTGAAGACTGATGCAGTCGGTCTGGTCAGACCAAGTTTTGCACAAAAGACGTTTGAAAGGGAAGGTTGTGCTTACCTGAGAGGCCGACGGAGTTATTGTCGTCTTTCTTGGAGAAGTAAGCTGAAAAAAATGACAGAAAAAGAACCAGTTAAAACATGTATTCGCGAACGTGTCTACTAGTTGTTGTTGGTTTCTGATCCTTCATGGCAGTCCATCGTAATCATCATCAGATAGACGAACACATAGAAGACAACTGTGTGTTCTGAAGCAAAGCAGAACTGTGGTTTCCAACACAGTGGGAAAACTGGACCTACCCAAATGGTCGACTATACAGCAGCAGTCGTTGTCAAGCAATGGACAAAATTTCTATTCGTGTTGGAAACTATAGTTCAAATTTGCTTCAGAATGCTTTCTACCAACACAGATGAACGACCGAGCTAAAACTGTGAAATCACCAGCAAAAACGTGCGCAACCAGTAACAGGGCGACCTGACTCCGGGACAGAGAAGACATGAGTCTGGGACAGAGAGAGCAGGTCGTCTTCAGATTACCCTGTAATTTCCCATCTGTATATCGACCACTTCAGAAGTCCCAACTGAACTCCAGACGCAGTGATATATTGCTGTGTAACCAGACGATCCATTGTCCGTGTTATTAAACAGTGCCATGTAAAACTGCTTAAAGGAATCAGGATCACCAGTAGTCTATAAAGCTATCTGTGGTGTCAGATACTGTAAGGTGAATGGAAGGGTGAGATCTAGAGAATACATTTTCGGTCTGAATACGATCTCATTTTTACATTTTATGGGAGGCTATTTCCTCATTTTTTTTCTTCGCTGTGTCAAGGTTCATATAAGTTACACAATCTTGTTACAAGTATCTTGCCATTCAACTAAAGTTCTATTGGGAAATTTTCAAACCGTTTGGTATTCGTCCGAAAATGAAGAGTTTTCTCTGTGCCACTGCGTAGATCTGGCGTAAGTCTTTTTATGTGTTAATCGTCTTGGAAAACGAATGTCCACGAGAAGATGACACCTAAGGCGTTTGATGTAACACAAGTGAATATAAGTCCCTCCATCCTGTGTATAAAGCCCTGAATTCAGACTTTGCTGATTCTTATGTGAAAATAGATGAGATTTTGAGCCGTCATCACGGCTAGTGTTAGGAACATGTCGCCGGGGGATACGGCATTGTTCATGGCTGATATTTCATAGTAGGCCAAGACTACAAGGCGCGATGTCATCAACAAATAGAGGGATGGGGTGGATAGAATTTGCAGACGTGTAAAACAAATACCAGGACTGGAAGGCTTTAGTGGAGGAAATGGTTACTGCCTCAAGCTTTAGGTTATCGCCTCGTGTGTTCTCAAAGTTGATGATGTTCTTGGAAACAACCTTCAGGCATTTGTACCTTCGAATGGAAACCATCAGAACCGTGGTAATTGTCGGGGCGAGGTGGTACTAGGGACCATAACTTTTCATAAACCTTGATTTCTGTTATATAACAGTTAGAAGTGAACGCCATGATAAAGTGCTCTTTTTTTTAAGAAAAGCTCTCTAGCTCAACTGTGCCAGAAGAAACTGTAACAACATTATCTCTGGTACAAATTCATTCGCATCAAACTTTTCTTGACTTTGTCTTCATTTTGTTTATTACAGCTCCCGAGTCTCTCTCCCGCAAGAGAGACTCGGGAGCTATAATAGGTTTGGATTCCAGGCTACTGCCTATATAGCTAAGACTTGTCTTTACTTCATTAACAATTCTTAGTTTTTGGTTAGATACTGTCGAACTACAGATCCTTCAGTCACTGACGAAAGATAGTGGATGCTACCTGAACGTCTGACCGTTTACAAATCGATCCGATTGCTTGTCAATGAGTAACTGTCATATTGCGTACCGTACTACCTGGATGTCTAACCTTCATCAACGAGTCAGAAAAAATTGAGCCGCTTCTCTGGTTCCAAACCACGATGACCACGTTATAGCGATAAATATTCCCGACAAGATTCTGTAGTTTTTAGAGCGGAACCTTGACATAAATGGTCTTAATCATCTGGGAGTGCTGCGGCTGACCCAAACCCAACCCTTTTGTCCCAGCAGATGTTTAGAGTTGCGGTGAACAATGGCCGCAGAATCGTCAGGTTACCGACTTGATCGATCTGTGCGTGATGGGTGCCGATTCAGGTTATCTTAACAAACAGTTTTCCGTTGCACCGCCCAATGCACTTCCCATAGTACTGGCCATAGCACTAGTACTGTCCGGAACTATGTATTCTCCAAGCAATGGCAACACTATATCGTTGGTGTCCGGCCGTCGTTTTCCTAACTTCTTGTTGTAAAACATAAAGGATTTTGCACTGTTTCTACTGGTGGATGTTACTCTTCTTGAAATTTGAATATATGTCATCAGCAGGCCAGGCTATCTTCACCACAGTACTGCCCATAACTGCCCGAAGCCATAGCTACGTTGCCACGTCGACATCATACCAGTTTTCCTGACTTCTAGTGAAAATAGAAGAGTTTGCCCAGGTTTTTCTCATGGTAGTTTGTTTGAACCTAAAAGGTTAAGTACAAAAAGGTAGCAAAGGTTTAAAATGTCGTCTCGTAGCCTTTTGGAGGCTGTAAGACAATGGGTTGTCCACTGTGCCTGGGGCGTAATAGAAGGCGGAGCCCAGCCCTCTTCTTCTTCTGCCCTTAACTTCATATGGTTTTTTATGGTGCTCGTTGTTACAGAAATCTTGTTGATACTTGGTAGATGTGCATTAGCATTCAGGATTACTGGAGGACTACGATTTCAACCTGGTCCCTGTACTACCTTCCTCTACTCAACAAGTAGATGTCGTTTATTCCCTTTTTCGGATGACGATAACTTTGAAGTAAAAGGTTGATGTAAAGGTTCCAGCAATGCACCAGGACAAACTTCACATAGTTTTTACCTTAACACCATTACATTTATGTATACATGGGTATCAACCTGTGACGCTAAACATGTAGCTAGATGAGATATTTTAGCTCACAGCTACAGCAAACCGACCATACAAGTGGAATTTGTAAGTCATCACGATGTGCAGAAAACCCTTTAAGAGGAATTCTTCTTGAAATTTCTAGATAAGCAGTTTGGGGATTCTACGTACCACTTTTATCGTTCTTGTTTTCCCCTTCTAAAGGTAAGAGTATTTAAAAGTACTCGTCTGCAGTGCAGTACTTGAGGATAAACGTCCTATCTTTCTAACACATTTGTACAGTATATATTGGCAACGTTTCAACAGAGGTTACCAGTGGAACGTCTAGGCAGTTTGGATCAAAACTAGCCCGTGAAGGAAAGTCTTAAAACTAACAAATCTACAGCTAGAGGGAATATCACAGAAAAAGCAAACTTGAGCCAACAGGGTTTGTGCCACCTCTGCGCGTTCTCGATAAGGCTCCTGGGCCCGACTAGGGCTTCTTCCCGGTGTAAGTGGATCAACCCTACAAGTCCCAGTCTTTCGCAGCTTGTACTATGTGCACAAAGTAGTGCGTTAAACCTGTCTGGTTTACCGGTTTTTCGGTACGAGAAAACCAACACAGACAATCCGATCACAGGAGATTTCCAGTGTCTCAATTCTACGTGCGCATTTCATTCCGGCCTTACAGTCTTTTATCTAGCGAATAATCTTATAGGAATATGCGAAGTTTTGCATACCTGCAAAAACATCTGTACAAAACTGGTGTGTTACACTTTGAGGACATGTAATGGTTATACGAAACAAACAAACCGATTTTTGCTGGACTGGGAGACCCCGTTTCAAATACGGGGAAGGGTATCCTGCATTTGACTTTCGGAAGGGACTTAAGTTAAAATTCCTCAAACATGTGACAAAGCGCTACAACAGCCTCATTACTCAAGTGGATACCTACTGGCTGTACTTCAGATAAATTACAAGTTATTATGAATTGTGGAGTCATTTGTGTCACCTCACAGAGGATTGACTGAACTGAAATGAATTTACAGAAAACATTGCGAGTGCCTCACCTCTGCGCGTCCTCTGCAGGTAGTCGTCCATGTCCTGTTGTTGCAAGGCGCTGCCGACCGCCGCCAGACTCAGGACGGCCAGGAGGGTGACCGCGCCGCACAGCACCAGCTTAGACACCGACATGACGGGGAGGAGGGCTGTTTTACCGTCGGGGGAGGAGGACTGTTTGACCGCCGAGTGTTGGTTCTTGTACCGCCGGGTTGGTGGGTTCGTTCTGATGAGGTTTGGTGAGCGCTGTCTTGTCTTCGAGTTCTGTCTTGTAGAAGTAACTTTCACTGCTTTGAGCTCGTCGTCTTATATGGTCCTTGGCGCGTCAGAAAGGAAGCGCGAGTCTTCCGCCCACCTTCTCCTGATGACGTCACGGCCCGGATGATGACGCGCCTTGCGTGCGCCCGCCGTGCCCTGCAGTATTTATACGGCCGGGAGGAGGCGCTTCCAGACAAATGACTCAATCGGACGTGTTATCCTGATAGCTTAGCCTCTGAAGTAGATTCTGCAGGCCTTTTACCGATGACGTCATCATCATGATGATGACGTACTAGTTGCACTCGGATTGATACCTTGTTCTAATCACGGTTCACAGTTTCTGCAGCATTTGCATACGAAGCCTTTGAACACTATGTATCTTTAGATGTAATGGTGACCACTTGACTAAAGTCACTTGTAAGACGATGTCATTTTGAAGACACCATTTTCCTGCAGGCTACGCGGGCGGTGAACGTTGCTGAAACGCGAACGACATCAGATCACGGTAGCAATCGGACATCATGGTGTGTACATCATCTGCAAAAGAGCGTCCTCAGAAGAGCCTGGTCCCGAGACTAGTGCCACCTGCCACACCTCTGCCCGCGTCCATCACGGCCTGCCGAGGGTGTCGATCCCACACTTTCCCCGGGGGCCGGTTGATGAAGCTCCGTGGTTCCGTCTAATCCGATAATGTAGACGTAACCCCGAACCTCCATCAGCCGTAATCTCCATGCAGATGGAGCAGCATCCGGCATGTTTCTGTGGCGTTTTGGCCGGCTTTACATAGTCTCCACCAGACTCCAAGGACTGCCGCAAAAATAGTAGAAATAGGCGCCAAACAGTTTCCCATAGGAACTTCCAATAATCTCATAGATATGAGACTGGGCTACTGAAAGGAGGAAAAGAGGTGTAAGCCGGCCACAGATTTACCATTTCAAACCAATTGCAACGAACAATTCTTCGGCAGACGAATCTGCACTCCAATAGCCAACCAAGTCCTCTGACAAAACTACCCCCTATTTTGCCAATTTTTGTTGATCCACAAGAGGTCTGTGAGAGACTAGACATTCCAGTGGTCTTCGCTTTTATCCTATACAGCACGAAGCCCACACTGTTACTAGAAAGACATACAGAATGGTGCAAAATCACGTGTGAAACATGCCCGACCTACATCTGCTTGGAGATGACGTCAGCAGACGGCTTAAGCTTCACACGTTGCTGTCAGGTCGATGAGGAGAAACTGACGACTGACCACGGCGGAATTGTTTATCATTACACAGAAAGGTTCCAGCTTGTCTGGTAATTTACACACAGGAATAAGTCCACATGTAACAGTTTAGTTTGCAGCCCTGACCCAACGTGCCAGAACATCGTTTCCGGGAAAATTTCCGGGAAAATTTCCGCTGGATTCCCTCAATTGTCGCTAGCGCCAAGATGAAGAGACAGTGTTTGTGACACAGCTCATTGCCATTCGTTTCAACAACTGTTTTATCATCACGGTGACACTAAGAACAAGATCCCAGTACAGAAAACAGCAGACCACAGAACACGGTTCCCTTAGCTTAGATTGAAATCTTCCTCTGGCAACTCATAGCAGGACTCCTCTAGTTCTCCTCTCAGATATGATGACGAGTTTAGGTAATGCATCTGATTAAAAATGAATGAATGAACCTTTATTCAACCTGGAATGTGCTGCCGATCTTATCGGCTGTTCCCAGGGGTCCAGCGAAGAACATTAGTCTCAATTCCCTTAATAACGGACAACCGAAGAAGGCTGCTTACCATTGCCTTGACTCCTACGATTGCAACAAGTGATGTCGGAGCTAACACAATTTATTGATTTATTGATATTCGAAACACATAAAGCAAATGGCCGGCTCACGCAGCCAAACTGATTTCGAGGAGCAAAACAAACAATGTGAGATAATATTAACTACCTATACACAATGTACATATTTTCAACTTAGACATAGTATTTTAGCACCTTACTCACAAATGCGCTTAGCATCTCGACGTTATTGCACCAAGGATATGTCAGGCATCTGCACAGGTGCACCTGAACAGGTAATTTGGACAGGTGTATTTAGACAGGTGTATGTGGACAAATATATGTGGACAGGTTGATCTAAACAGGTGTATCTGGACTCCATTCTGGACAGATGTATGTGGACATGTGTACCTGGTAGGGCCAGACCGGGTTAATGGTCAATACATTATGAATACAGCTGAAATTAGACCGCAGCAGCTTCTGTTTCTAATCCGAGAAGCGCGTTCATCAGTCGGTGGTTCGATACGGTCATCATCAACCTACTTACAATAGGCTGAGGTTCCAAACTCTGTGACTATTGGTAGTCGATATGCCTAGGCTTGGGTTTCAAACTGTGTGGCGATTGGTAGTCGATACAAGCCTCACAATACAAGGCAGAGCGACGATTCCTCACTATTGCCAGGTTTTGTCGTGCTGTACTCCCGGGATCTGTTGATTCGTTATGTGCTGATTTAGAAAAAGATTGCTCAAATGATGACTTGTCTTGTAGCTTGCAGATTGCTGTAGGTTTAACCACACCTAGATAGTGAAGACTTTTGAGTTTTGTTCTTCATATTCATCTTAATTGACATAATCATCGACATGGCCGAGTGTTTCCTATCCTTTACTACATTTATAGCATTCTTACGGCTGCACTTGCAATGAGAGTGCTTTGAGACTTATGTTGTCGTTATTGTTCTTGCCATACTTATCAGCTTCTGTCCAATTACTTGGTTCTGTGTGGTCTGCGTTTATTGCTTATTTTGTCATCCCGTCACAATTAATTGTAAGGCAGCGCCATCACTATCACAGTTGCCAGGGTATTTCAAGACTAGAATCATGTTTACAACAAACCCGTGGTATTTCTGAAATAAACAATAGAGTTTATTAAACACTGGAAGCAATTGTTCCATTCCGTCACCTGTAGGAACACTATTTCCAGCATTACACGTGTTCCGTAGCCATCTGCAACAACAAGATTATATTGGAATTTGTTGCTATTTCCTCCAGAAAAGGTTCCCAATCCCGACTTTTCTTCCTTAAGTCCCGGGTGTGAGTCTGTCCAAGCGTCTTCAGCAAACAGACCTTAGATAACACACACACTGCGCATCTCATAAGCTCGCGTTGAGCCTGGATGGAGAGGGATTTGTTAACATGACGTCCTCAACGCAGGCGTAGGAGTGGGCAGGAGCGGGCTTTGAAGGTTTTCTGTAGTACAAAGATAGCCAAATCCGACAAATGCAAGAATAGCTATACACATTCCATACTTTACCAAGGAGAGGTAGAGAAGCGCAGGGTTCTACAAATGACTATAAAGACTCTGTTGGTGCTGACCAAATAGCCTTACGGTGTACACAGAGCTCTATAACAGAACAGGCTTTTAGTCTTCAGGCTGTGTTATAAGAGCCTCTGATGTATGTTCCAATGACCTAGTTACTATTCTTGGACTTATCACATGCCGACATAATAAAAGGTGGAGGTATGATTTTGACCTGTCTGTGTGCGTGTGTATGCGTGTGTGTGTGTGTGTGTGTGTGTGTGTGTGTGTGTGTGTGTGTGTGTGTGTGTGTGTGTGTGTATGCGTGTGTGTGTGTGCGTGTGTTTACGGATATTTGTGGTCAGCATAATTTAAGAACCTCTGGGTGGATTGTGATGATAGTTGGTATGTGGGTAGGTCTTGGGAAGACGGTCAATGTCGATTATAGACCTCCTGGCGGGTGACCTTGGTACTGTAGCAGTACAATTTTGTGTGTGTGTGTGTATATCTTTTGTCCTGAATGTGTTGTGGTCTTAGGCTTGTTTTTTGTGGTATATAGCTTTTAATGCAAGAAATCTGGTGTAGAATTGGTCTCCCTCGCAGCCTGTTTTCTGTAGTCTTTGGCCTGGTTAACCAATGAAGGAGGTGTGCCACTGGTATCTGCTTTTACATGACGTCAGAGTTGTAAACCCATTAACTCCGGGTCAGCGTAATCGCGCCATAAATCTGCTAATCCCCCAACACCCCGGATTATCATGTTTAAATCTTGCAGCCGACACCCAGGGTACCAATGAGGTCATAAATCTCCTAACCCCCTCCAACACTCCGGATTGTCACGTGCTAATTCTGCAGCCGACACCTGGGGCACAGATGACGTGTTTAAAATAGGGTCAGGTCACGGTGGCAGGGTGCGAAATACCTGGTTGCACGTTGCACAGTGCAACAAGATTTCGGTTGGTGCAAGTTAATTCCAAACCCAGGTAGCGCAGTGTGCAACCTTATATTTTGAGCCAAAGATCTCAATCGGAGCCCTGGAAGATCACAAAAACACATTGTCACTCATAAAATTCGGTAAATCTTCAATTGAAATAAAGAAATCAACACATTTCGTTTTAAACCATCCAAAACCCTTCATAGATCGTGGAATTTGAGCTGAAAAAGAGGAAAACACACTGCCCTCGGCTAAACAAGATGTTGTTAGGTCAATGGGAACACAATACTATCTAATTCATATTTGGAATATTAGTATTATTATACGCTACATACGAGCTTGATTTGAAGAAATCGGTGACTGTTGATGGAGCACCCTGAAATTTGGATGTGCAACCTAGCATTTGCCCTAGGTTGCAACATGGGCAACCTGGCCCAAAAAAGTATTTCGCACCCTGGGTGGGATTCGACTTGTGATGTGGGGCAGACGGACAAACGCCTGGTGCCTTAGTAGGAAACGAACTGTAGGAGTTGACCTGGCTGTAAGAGCAGCCATTCCGTGTTGATATAGTATCAAAATTACATATCACCGCGAGAGATTTGGCTAATACGGAGAAAGGCCTGAATGCCTTCGGAGAAAACGAAATTCTGCAAAAATCAACACTTTGTCTGTCTTTCATAGTATTAGACATACTAGTTGTTACGTTTCTGAAAGGTTTTCAGGAAGACTTTTGCTCACAGCTGATTATGAGGTCAAACCAGAACTGGCATGTTCTCCAACGAGCCACTGTCGTCGTTCTACAGGTTTGTAAGTTAAGGGTATTCTGTTTACAGCTGAGTTTGAACCAGAACTTGTATTTTCGAGCCCTGTTGCAGTCGTCGCACGACAGTTTTGCAACAGCGAGTTGAGGGTTTTCGTGGGACAGTCGTCGAAATGTCGTACCAAAGTCAGCTGTCTTGTGACGGAAAGGGTTGTCGAAAATCCTTGTGGACGGTTGTTTATTTCATAACCTTACTAAACAACGACAAACAAATCGCTCAACGTATGTAACGGTTGTTTATTTTTTCTGTTCAGTAAGATTTGAAAGAACAAATCTGAGATGAATGTGCAACGGAAACAAAGCTGTACCTCTATAATGTCGGCTCCTCAAATAATGACGATGAATAAGTAAAGGAATATATCTAAAACCAAACATCAAACTAGTGCAGTACATTGTTCCTCAGGTCATACAGGTCACCCATCAGATGTGAAAGTAGGAAGACTTCAATTCCTAAGATGCTTTTCTTGTGTACAAGAAGGAGGTTCTGTTGGTTGGCCAAGCCTCTTGTCCCTCCCAAACAAACATTCTGAACAATGTCTGTGTCTTCTGTGGCGCCTTCAGAACCGAGACCTTCACTTCCCATCGCCCACATTTACTATACAATTGAAGAAACCCTTCAAAGGTTATTTCAATAAATCTGTTTGATGCACTGAAAACTGTCAAGTCGGATTAGACAACGAGTCGTTTCCTGCGTCTGAATGATAGACAAACACGTACGTGGGCTTTACAGAATTTCTCGCTAGTCTTTGAATTGTAATTGTTCCATTTTTTGAGGGATCGGGAGGAATGCACACAAATCCTCGACCGTTGTCTTTTCGTCAGCCTGCAGAGGCAGATAGTGGTTATTGGCTCATTTGTCGTGACGTCACACGCCGTCATGCGTGCTTCACGTGATCACGGCGTGCCTTTGACGTGCCGCCGACGGACTCGTCACCGTCTCTGGTCAAACGTGGGTTTTGTTTTGATCAAAGGACCAGACTGACACAACTGTCCTTGGTACATGTATGTTCCGCGGCTCACTGAAGTGTAAGAATGTTTGAAGCGTTGCCTGACAAAACTTAAGCAGATTTCCTTGAACTGCTCAGAAAATACTACGATCAGAACAGAACACCCGCTCCAGCGATATCATGGTTTATTCTGTACTTTTGTGGTGTGAACAAAATCCGACTTGCTCAACTACTAGTATTCTAAGGGAAACCCTCCTGATAATTACAGTTTTATAACTCTACAAAATTCATTATGAGTACATAGTTCACGTAGTTTTTCCACTGCAACACATGAATTCTTTAACCAATTCAAGATGACTCAGTGTACTTTAAATTCGAATTGACTTGTATTCATACATGTACTACGTACATAGATATTCACAAAAGTAGTGATCAACATCTAACAATACAACAGCTAAAAACAGACAGAAAATCATAAGACTTTCTTGCCTTCTTTAGGGATAAAAGTATGTTTTCTGTGTTGCCTTGGGTAGGTCATGTCACTAAACGTGTATGCTGACTTATGGTTTGTTAGGGATCTATTAGGACTATATGTTTATGTCTTCAATGATGCAATCTGTTTCTTTGCCATACTTTGCCTGATCCATAGATTTTCTCTCATGACCTAAATGAAACGCAGCCAGCGGGCCGATTTGAGTTTTGTATGAATAAAGAAAGGCTTGAACAAACATACAAATAGATAAACTAACAAACAAACAAACAGTTCGGCTTATTCAAATCACTGGCAGATGTAAGACATGATCATCTGTATCTCCTGCAGTACCACGGGGTCCGCTGGGTGGATGTTGTCCGGATGGTCCCCTGCTGACGTCATGTCCCAGGCGTCCAACCAGGCCACGGGAACGTCCCGGAACACCTCCCTCTGCACCTGGTCCAGCTGCCAGCCGTACCTGAAGGGTAGGTTCACTTTTTTAAATCATTTTCTTCATTTATCCATCAGTGCCCAGGAAAACGTTCCTCTGTGCCTGGTCCAGCTGACAACAGTGCAAGTGTAAGCTAAGACTATTTGGGGGAGTTAAGGCGACAACATATAGCATGGTACATTAACGTTCATTTAACAGAGACGGGGGTCGGTACAGATTTCCATCCACCTTTGACCTGATACTTACGTCACACTTCCGAAAACTGACGTCAGCTGAGCAGCTGGGTCTTCGCGTATTCTGTATCAGGTACCTTTTTGGCGAAGGTTATAAACCATTATCAAACTAGAGAGCCCAAATCTATGTCACTTCTTCCTAGCACTGGGCCAATCTACCACTCAAGAATAATTACCATAATAGAAATAGAAATACCGGACGTCCTGCTGTAGTGCCAAGGAAAGTTTGCCATATGGGGGGGGGGGGGGGGGGGGGGGCAAAACAGAATAATACTTTTGATGGGTAAAGACCTAAGCACGTACCAAATTTCACGACAACCCATCCATGGTGTCTTGAATCATGCAGTTCAAACATAAACATGCACACCTACGCACCAACAAACGTTACCGACTACATAACCTTGGCTAAGGTAATTACCAGTCGCTAGTGGTGATGACGGGGTCCCAGCGGGTGTTGGCAGTCTTCAGCACCACCAGCGTGTCCGGGCTGCGCGTCAGCAGCCTCACCACAGCCTCGCGCACGGCCAGCATCCGGTCTGCGTACCTGCAATGTGGAAGGTGCTTGGGCAATGTAAACAGCTAGCTACAAGCATGGCAGCATTTAAAGGTATTATGAAAATTAGGACTGACCTATGACATGGGCTACCTTAGATATAACACACAGATATAGACCAGAAAACTTAACCTCAAACGGTCAAGCTCTGCTGCAGTACCAAAGGAAGCCGCTAAAAGGTCCATTATCGAACTTGACCTTTGCTGTCTAGACGGTGACGCACCCACTGACTTTCATGAACATCCATCCACAGCTTTTCGAGGTATGCTGTTTACGTCAAACTCACATGCGGCCACAGCCACTCCACCATGGCAAACCGAAAACTTAACCTTCTGGCGAAGGTGATGGATACGTACACACTTAGATGGGTCTGCTCGACATTTTTTTTGTCTTAGTTTAGTCTGAGGCCAAAGAAGTAGTTTTCTGTTCGATACTCGGACTGCACAAGGATGGGTCAAATTGAAAAACAACCGAAAACAAAACCTTCTGGCGAAGGTAGTAGATAAATACGTACACACTCAGATAGGTCTGCACGAAATGGGACCAGATGGAGATGACCAGGACAAAGTCTTTCCCGCCTGGCAGCCCGTCGATCAGGTCAACTTCGTCCACGATGTCCTTGACGTTGACCCAGCTGGAAGTTCGCGCCGGGTAGCTGTGAAAGTTGAACTTGATGTTGATGTCTGTCTGTGGGTAAAGGTGGGGAAATCGGTCATCGTCAACTGAGGTGGAGCATGATAACAGACACAATGCGGCTTCGCTAAAGCTCGCGTTTTCAACAAAGTACATGGATCACCCCTACTCTTGTCATTTTCATTCCATTTTTATGTGTTTATCCAGGGACAACAAATCGCCACAAGGGCGGTTTTCAAAGTGCCCTACAGGCAGACATTAACAGAACAAACTGAGGTAACAAAATATGATACAATGGTCTCGTGTTTTCAACAAAGTACATGGATCACCCCTACTCTTCTCATTTTCATTTCATTTTTATTATCCAGGGACAACATATCGCCACTAGGGCGGTTTTCAAAGTTCCCTGCAGGCATACATTAACAGAACATACTGAGGTAACAAAATATGATACAATGGTCTCGTGTGGGGCCTCTATTAAACGTGTAATAGTTTAACGCTTGAAGCTCCGGGACCCACAACTTTAAGCCCCCATCCGAAAGGACGATTCAACCTGCCCCGGCCGTGCCAAGCGGGAATCGAACCCTCGCCTCTAAATCCACGGCATTTGATCCATGTGCGTATCAGCTGGGTTACCTACCTGTGGATCCTGGAGGTGTAGCGGCCCGAATTTCGGGTTGACGTCCTTCGGCGTGATGTTCTTCAGGGGGAGGTTCGCCTTGAGATAGTAGTAGAGCTGCCGGGCTGTGGAGTCGCCCAGGATCTGCACCGTCTTACCAGCCAAGCAGCTGCAACAGGAAGGGCGGTATAGGTTGGATATATATATTTGGAACGTACAACTTTTTAGTGCAAAAGTCTAAGAAATATTCTCAAAAGACGTATTCACCAAGAATACGGTAATCTGGAACACCTTCTTAGAAGTTTCCGGCCCACTTAACTAAAAGTGAAAAGCGGCCATGTGACCAAATAGGCTTTCGAGGTGAAATAAAGGCTTTGACTTGACTTGTAGAATGGTCTAACCCTGGGTCTAATCTAATCCTACCCGGTCTCAGTGGGCTCTAACTCTCACCCTAGCCCCAAATCTACAGGTTGTAAGCCCAGGCCTACATGGGTCTACCCTAACCTAAATCCCGGTCTACATGAGTCTACCCTAACCCTGGGTCTACATGGGTCTACCCTAACTCTAACCCTGGGTCTACATGGGTCTACCCTAACCCTGATCCTGGGTCTGAAGTGTTCTAACCCAATCTTAACTCTAACCCAGCTTACCTCATCCACTCCATAGGCACGTTGTACTGATGGTTCTCGCACATTGTGGAGATGTAGACGTCCTGGAAGTAGAACCCAGCCGGGGTCTGTAATTTGACACCAGGTCTACAGGGGGGTCTTCCGGGAAGTTGGGCCGCGCACAGCAGTCTGGGAAGCTGCCTGGTCTTCATACATGTCTTAACGTCCTTCCTCGCTGCGGGGAAAGATGTGAAATCTGACATCAGTTCTGTTTTTGATGCTGCTGCGCGCTTGCTTATTATGAAGACCTATTCTATATCATAACTATCATGAAGTGTATAGCTCACCAGATAGCGAAGTCTTTGTTCCCCACAAAAGAGCTACTATCAAGCCGACTCAGTCACGTTTGGCACCGCATTCTTCACACTGCATGCAGCAGCGACACCTACATGCAGTACTACGTATAACCAGCCAATATTGTCATGAGAAAGATGACAGGCTGTTGCCGAAATGTCGGCTAGGTACTAACACTTTGGTTGTGTGCACAAAACTTTGCTACCCAAACTAAGGACATCCAAGATTTTGATAAATCATCCAAAGCAGCCTTACCGATGTCTTCGACGATGATCTTGTCTGGACCTTCCGCTTTGATGGTCTTCTTGTAAAACGGGCCACTGAGGACAAAATTAAGAACCATCAACTTCACGTCAAATGTTTGTTTTTTCAAAATATCTTTATCATTTTTGCAAAACTAGTCAAATCTTCTTCTGAAATGGCAATCTGCATATGGTAGTGTGTTTGGGTAGTAAGTGACAGCTATTCAGATTTATTCCATGATTTTGTCCACTGGACTAAGTATGCAACTACTCAGAAACAACATGTCAACATAACAATATATAAAATACGCACTTTTCATCCAGTAGATGAGCTTCGTCCTTGGTGACGTTGGGGAAGTTTTTGGGCAGGAAGACGTGAGACACCCTGTCCTCGCAGCGCATGTTGGGCGGCTTCTCACAGAACCAGGAAACTCCTGCAATGGACGGTGAGTAAACGTTACTGGACTGTAAGAGTGTAAATGTTCCTGGAATGTTACTGTGAATGTAACTCTTCCTGGATTTCAATGTAAACGCTCCTGGAATTAGTGTATTTTCTTGAAATACAAGTGTCAATGTTATTGGAATGTTAGTGTAAATGTTCTTGGAATGGTAGGGGATATTTTCCTGGAATTTGCTTGAAAACGCTCCAGGAATGTTCTTGGAATGCTCCAATGATTCGTAAGATATTTAATGAAAAGAAAGAAAAGTGTAGCCCTGCAGAAGTCAAGGTTTAAGACGATTTACTTCTCCAAAACCAATATTCAATTTCAAGTCAAGGAAACATTTGGGAGGTGTACAAAAATATACATATCAATGTCATACCGTGTTTTTCGTTAGAGTAGTCACATATGCTGTCGGGCGGTTGGTCCATTTTGAGGTTGCACGTGACCTCCTGCTCGTCGTCACCTGACCGGAATTTGCTCCGGAATCGGAGGAGGAGAGGGTAGTCACTCCTCAGCCTCCGGAGCACGGAGACAGCTTCGCTCGGATGCACCAGCATGATCTGCGCGGGAGGAAAGGGACATTAATAAACAGAGGAGTATAGTGAAGCCACTCGGGGGAATGAGGGGGTACCGGTTCTCCGGAGCACAGAGAGAGCTTTGCTTTGATACTTTACGCGGTTTTATTCCAGCAGCGGAGAAGGTAGTCAGTCCGTAGGACGGAGGAGGACAGGGTAGTCATTCCGGAAATGGAGGACGGAGAAGGGTTCGCTTGTATGCACAAACAGAAGTTAAGAGGGTTGGAAAACTCATTTTCTTAAGCTTTTTGTGATTAACTGATCTTTAAGTCGTTGCAACGTCATGTAGAGAAGCCTGCTGGTAACTATTATTCGTAGAAGAATGAATCATTTTAACTGAATAAAGTTTCTTTCCAACGTTTTTCTTTTTCGTTTCTACATTTGACGTAGTAGGCGAGGTTATCGGTTCGGTCTATTGATAAAGCAGTCCTCCGAAACGTGTTGTGCAGCAAGGAATCGCCAGGCGGCGTTGCTTACCGACACGGCCACCTGTCCCGGCCACAGCAGCTTCATGCTGGCCGTGTACGTGCCGTTCCCGTGATCCTCCACGGTCCCCACTGCGGACGTCCTGCAACAGATACGTCACAATAGTCGATTTTCACTCACGTGACTGTGACGTATGGCATTGTCCGCCATGTTGGCTGCTTAAACCTGGAATTATTTAAAGGTACATCTGCCATAGCTGCAATGCGTTGCATTAAGCAATTTCACTGTTTAAGCTGAGCATGTGATAAGATGACATATGACCATAGCTACCATATCCCAGTCTAAGCTTGTTTAAGCTGCTAGTATGCAATGTGTTACATTTGTGTGCAATACGTCGAAGTTGAAGGCCCATGACATGTAAAGAGAACAATTCTGCACATGTATTAAGCATGCTTAACAAGAACTGTTTACAATTGCATGTCAGGGTCCTACCCCTTTCTTTACCTCGTGCATGCCCCTCCTCCATCCACAAGCTCCTATATGCTAGCTAGGGTTGACAAAATTCGGTCACCAAAACTGTCAAAGTTGATTGAAAGAAAAAGCTACCTATTTTCCAACGTTTGTATCTTCGCTCGCCAAAAGTCGCCTCCAAATGACTTCTTCTGTTTCTTTTTATTGACCGCCTGGATTTTCACCTGTAAGCAAAGATCGATTTTATTCATACTTCATTTCAACCCCCTGCTGTTGCGTAACTCCATACAAAGCTTAAAATCTTCAATTATATGATTGTTAGTAATGATGTACTTATCAAACCAGTGGAGCTGCTTGGCTATGGAAAGGACATGAGTAACAGTACAACCAAATCATAAGGCTGGTTTCAATCCATAAGCCTTCCGGCGAACTTTTAAAAACTATTCTATTCGCGTAAGACATGATAATCTAGCAAAGAGTATATATTTGGGTTCCGGACGGAAGGTGCAATAGGCGATCTTGACGCGATTTCTCAGAGTAAAACAAGCGCCCCGTGCGAGTTTAAACAGTACTTCTACACCACCCTTGACAGTGACCCTGACTGTTCGCACTCCGCGGATCGTGGAGAGAGAACCACGACTTCGCCGGGTCCGTCGGTAGTAAGATAAAAGCGCCCCCGTACGAGATTAAGCAGTACAGCACTACTTAACTTCATAATATCCCCAACTTTGTACGATCTGCGCGGATCGCGGACAGAGAACCAGGACTTCCCCGGGTCCGTCGGCAGCTTGTAGTTCACCTTGTCCGGAGTCGGCCATGCGGAGACGCGCTCGAGAAGCTCGGTTCTGGATCGTAGAGAACGTTCTGCTACAGAAGAGTCATGGTGGGCGCTCTCCGACTTGTTGGAGAGTTCCTCCAGGTTGTTGGAAAGTTCTTTCAACTCCAGCGCTTCGATGTCCACCACGCCGTTCTGGTGGTCACCGATGTCACCTAGGGAGTAAAGGAGGAAGTCAGAGTTGAGAATGCCAGCTGTAAAACTGAAGCTGTGCACGTACAGGTGTTTTCTATATATACATGCGCTTAACCTGTATGGTCTATGATAAAACCTAGTCTTTACCACCTGTAATTGGGTGTTTATTAGCGATAACGCACCTGTTAGGGTTTTTTATGGATGATAACGCACCTGTTAGGTGGTGTTTTTAGTAACACTAACACGTCTGTTAGGGGGTGTTTATTGACGATAACGCACCTGTTAGGGGGTGTTTATTCCCGTCCAACCTCCGGACCCACTTGTTGTCCTTGTGGGACCACACGAAGTCTTTCACCCTGTCGTACCGGGGGATCCCCTCCAACACCTTTCTTTTGACGTCATGGGTGACGTCATGGCTGATGTCACGTTGCCCCTGGTTACGTCCTGACTGTGTTATTCCCTTTTCGCTATGAGGTGGCTACATGTGTGTGTGGCGGTGGAAGTGTTGTCAGTATGACATTGTACAAAACGTGTGATCTGAATAAATGTGAGGTATCAACACTATGATAAGCATACGCTTGCTTGATTGCCTCTATAGTGTTTCGATGATCTGTTCTTGTACAATGAATAATGCCTGCTTGAACACAACTTAAGTATACAAAATTTACAAATTAACAAATAAATAGTAAAAAAGTATTTTAGAGCTTCTTAATTAGAAGCCTTGCTAAAGGAAACTATAGCAATTGTACCAATGAACTATAAAACATGCAAATAATATTTGTACTGTAACTTGTATTCTACAGACAAACACACCTTACCCCCAGTTCTCCATCTCAGCGTATGTTAGACAAAAATAAACACAACCTCACCTGCCTGATCCCCTCATACCCGGACCACAGGGTGTAGAGCACAGCCGTGGAGACGACAGAGTACAGCAGTAGGTACAGCAGGGATTTCTTACGCCACATCACACGAGCCATCTTACATACACTAGCGGGAAATGTAGCTTTGCTTATAACTTAGTTCTTTTCGCAAGTTTTAGAAAAAAAAAATATAATGTAATGTTATATGATCTTAGGCTCAATCACTATGTGATGCATATAAGAAAACTAAGTCCATCCTGGCTCTATCATACAGCCTTCCATGTTGCTGGCCGCCATGTTTGCGACCTTCATCTTGGTGACCTCAAAATGTTCGAAAACACTCTCGGCTCTCCCAGCTTCGCGATGGACCTGTTGGTTGCGGTGACGTCATCATTCGGTGTCTTTTCTTTGCGACGTCACATTTGTGGTTGAGAGTTATAAAATGTACCTTACATCGAGGTAACATATCTCACTCGTCTTCTTCGTGGTCCTCAATTTTCTGTGTCGCAAACCTGTCGCACGACAAATATGACCTGGCTCCTACGTCACAGCATTCAAAGGTCAACCGAGTAGACCGGTCGGACAGCCTGCCACGGTCCCTCAGGACGCAATAGTGTAGTCACTCGAAACGTTGTGACATGTACCCAAAAAACATCTCAGTAGTTTCCACCAAACTTCAGATAGTTTCAAATATGATATTCTTTTAATGATTTACACTACACACATAATATGACCGATCCAGCGTTGATGACGCCATGTGGTTTATCCCGTTTTGCTGTGATTAAGGCTGTCAGATCTCGACGTTGAAAACCTTCTGATCAGAATATCGTACACAAAAACATTAGGCACATGGCTACGTCTGTGCTAACCTGTCTCCAAATTCCGCGGTATATGTGTGATATCCATACTTCCGCGTCCTGGCGCGTTCGTCGTAGGGCAGCAAATTGAGGACACTCTAGGACAGTCGTACAGAACTTAGCTGTCTTTTGGCAGAAAAGTTTGCGGTAGCACCTTGTCGGTTCTAGCACAAACTCACTGGAAACCATACGACTACAGAATTGAGCGACAAATGTAACGAAGCCTTAGACCTTACCTACAGACTTAGATACATGTTCATACATATACCTGCTCTGATGCGCATTAAAGACACAAACCCAGCAGTGGACGAACAGTTAACAGCAGACACGGTTTTGTGCTGCACAAAAACGTTCAAACCGGCTTGTAACCAGTTATTCTAATTATCTCAGGTAATGGGGAAGGACTAATCGAATGTCATTGGAATGACCTTCCCATGATTAGCTCCGCCAGGAAGGTCAATAATGTGTTTCAGTGCCGCTTCTATGTGTGTAATGTGATATTTTGCATTTGTTTATGTGTAGACAGCATTACTCGACATTTTGTGGATGGATCTTTATGATGTTTGATATCTGATCCCCAGAGCAATCTTTTTGTTTTTATGTTGTGTGTAATGCTTAAATGTTTGTCAAAAACTTCCTATTTCGATTTATTTCGCTGATGAAGAAATATTTTTTGGACCCTGTCAGTCTTTCTTTACAAACTGACGACAACAATGATGATCATAATCTTTAGTTGCAAAGTCATTCTAGAAGGATAAATGTAAGGGAAAACATACGATAGTCTAAGAGTAAAAGATATAAAAATGTCTAGTCTATAGATTTATCTGACGTTTCTGCGTACATTACTGGGGGTTTGACTTCTTCTTGGGAGGCAGTGGCTAATGAATATTAGTTAACAAAACATAATGGCCAAAACGTTCAACAATATGTTCACCTCTCCTTCCACTTGCTTAAAAAGAATTCAACTCATTTGACCATGTGCGTGATTCTAGACATAAAAAGATCATCTTTATTATGTACAGGTAAATACTAAATACATTACAGAATATTTAGATATAAGATAATATTTTGTAACTTTTACATGATGATACAGTTTGCACTTGTATATTTACATGTATTTACCTTTTTATGCTCGCACTTGCACATGACCTTAGGAAGGTCAATGTACTTTTGTCGTGCTCATGATGTCAAGTCGGTTCATGGTCTAAACTGCGTATGCGCAAGTTCAAAGGTGAAGGTCCCTAACATGTAAAAAGTTATTTTTCTGGACCAGTGTTTTGTTTATAATTGTCTTAGGGGCCTTCAACATTGACATAGTACCCACAATACTTCACACTGCTCATGCGCAGTTGAGTTGAAACTGTGAACCGTCTTATTGTCTCAAAAAGGAAATATTAGTGAACAAGTTTGTCAGACAAGTCAAGGAACTTTACCAGCTACTCACACTACACCACTGCACGAAATCAAATCTTTAAGATCAACTTAAATTATCCGTAAAGACTTGGTCTTCATGAAAAGGTGCTTTATGTATATTTTGAGAATGCTTCACGCATGCTTAAAGAGCGGATTTTGTCTAGTTCACATTCGAATTCGCGAGGAAGGGCCGGTCACATACCGGGCACCTCGGCGGGTTTACCTGTCCTCTTGCCCCGTCACATTCCGTTAAATTTACGTCGTTGGGACCTAATGCCCTCTCTCCCCGTATCAAACCACGGTACATCATCTGCAACTCTTCGGTCGTTACTTCCCTCTCGCCTCGTATAAAACTCCTGCCCATCCGGGGTACCTTATTGAGCCCAGTCGCCCTCTCCTCCAGGGTAAAACCGTTGCCCACCCCCGGCTCCTCGTCTGGTCTGCCTGGCGCCATTTCACCCCGAATCAAACCCCGGTCCACCATTGGCACCTCTTCGTGCCTTACTGCCTTCGCACCCCTTATAAAACCCCTTCCCATCCCGGGTATCCCGTCGGGACTAACTGTCCTATCGTCAAGGATAAAATCGTTGCCCACCCCCGGAAACTGGTCGGGTATAAGCGGCATCTCGCCCCGTATAAAGCTCCAGTCTATCCCGGGACCCTGGGTGGGCTTACCTGTTTTCCCCTTCCGCATCAGACCCTGGTTCATCCCTGGTCCCTGGGGTCTACCTAGTAGTACCCTCTCACCCCGTTTCAAGTCCCGGCCAATCCCGGGGCCATGGGGGAGCCTTTGTTCTCTCTCACCCCGTATCAAGTCCCGATCCATCCCGGATATCTGGGCGGGCCTGCCTACCCTCTTGCCCCGTATCAAGTCCCGGCCCATTCGTGACACCTCGTCGGGGCTGTCCGCCCTCTCACCCCGTATCAAGTGCCGTCCCATCCCTGACCCCCGGGCGGGTCTGCCTACCCTCTCTTCCCGTAGCAAGTCTCGGCCCATCCCGTTGGGTTTGTCCACCCTCTCGTCCAGTATCAAGCCCCGGTCCACCCCGCGCCTCTGGCCGGGCCTCCCTGCCCTCTCACCCCGTATCAAGCCCCGGTCCATTCCGGATATCTGGGCGGGCCTCCCTGCTCTCTTGCCCCGTATCAATCCCCGGTCCACCCCGGGCTTGGCCGTCCCCTTGACCAGCACGAACCCGCGGCTCATGCCGTCCCTGAGCGGCTTCCTCTCGATGTACGTCTCGTAGTAGCTCTCCAGCTCGATGTCCTCCTGCTCGGACCGCACGAAGTGCAGCAGCAGGAAGAGCAGGCTGCACCCGTAAAACGCCAGCACGCCTGAGGGGGGGGGAGGGAAATACAAGGCAGTGTAAGAATACTTATGAGTGAAGACTAGACTCTATATGACCAACACTAAGAAGAGATTACCCAAATTTTCCGTCGGCCTTGTTAACGTCTACTGCAACTTTTGGAACGTGACGTTGGAGACACGTGACAACGGATCGTAAGTGCCAGATAGCCTGTGTCGTCCCCCGTCTATGTTCAATGTTGGCCGGTGGGATCCTCATGCAAAGAGGGGCGGGGGGCGACACAGGAAATTCATAAATACTAATGAGTGAAGACCGGTCTCTATGTGACCAACACTAAGAAGAGATTACCCAAATTTTCGACTAACTCCGCCAGCCTTGTTCACGGAATGAACCCTTGTACTACAGCTTCCGGCACGTGACGTTGGAGATACGTGACTGCCGCAACGGATCGTAAGTGCCAGATAATCTGTGTCGCCCCCAGTCTTTGTTCAATGTTGGCCGGTGGGCTCGAATATACACTGCTTCTTTCACTCTTCATGCAAAGAGAGGCTGGGGCGACACAGGTTATCTGGCAGTAACTAGTGCTTAGACAGTGCAGGGTGTAGATCTTCAGATTCGGTCAGAAAGACAAGATTTGGCATTTTGGGGCCTCTGAGCACCCTTAGTTTGAAATGGTCAGTCCCTAGCCTGACGTCACAGATTCAAAATAGTTGTATCATCTTCTCCACCCAAATAGCACACAATTTGTTCAAAGTATAAAAAGTCTTATCTGAGCAAAGAAGGCTATTGCAGTATTTCATCATAGATTGATTATAAATGAGGCCCCGATTAGCATGATTTATGCTTAATAATGTTCACCTTAACTTAACTTTCAAATGCCACAAGAATGAAATTCCTATCGTTTACCACTACGAAACCATAGTACTTTCTCATTAATTACGCAATATAAGGTCACACACACACACACACACACACACACACACACACACACAACTAACCGATAAGGTAGAGGAGGATATTCTTCTCCGCCAGTATCGGGTGTCCTATTGGTGCGCGTGCGCAGAGCGTCCCGTTCATCGTCATGTTGTACCCCTCCGGACACAGCGTTTCGTTAAACACTCCATCGAAATCCGTTGCTATGGAGACCGTTGTCATGGATTCCGTTGCCATGGTGTAATTGAATGGCTGTGAAAGTCTCTCCATCCTTTTCTTTGTAGCTTGAGTGTTCACAAACTAACCGGTCGTAGCTGTGAAAACGATTGATTCTGTGAGGTCAGAATCAGAATCCAGTCTATGGAAAAATGTCTCGCGACGATTAACCTTTAAGAATCCAAGTGAAACCAGATGGTGTCCAAGAGGTTGTTGTTTTCGCATCCAAAAGAAAATTATCTGGAAACGTTTCGGTTCTTATAGTCCTGCTGTCTATAGTCGAATCCCCTATCTTCTGATTTGTACAAGACTGAAAGAGACTGGGATTTAGCGATCAGACCGTCATTCGATAGGAAGGTAATCTGTTAAACAGTCCCGTGGATGGTGGAGCCTCAGGCGTCGGACCTCTGCACGTTAAAGAACCCAACACACTTACGGAGAACTGTAGACCCGGCGTTCTTGGCCAAATTTGCTCTTCCATTCTCTCTCCATCCTCTCCCACGATGTCCAACTCCTCGCTATCCCTACTGGTGTTCAGCAGCTCCTAACGCGGCAGCATCGCCGACAAATCCTCATCCGGCCTCGCATGTGATGCGGCTCCGTACCGGGAAGGTGTCGTGTGGCTGAGTGGCCAGGCTAGCGGACGCGAGATCGAGACGTCACGGGGTCTATTTACGGCGTCCCTGCCTCGCGCCTAGAGGTTATGCCCTTGAGAAAGTCACTTTACACGACATTCCTCACTCCGCCCACGTCTATAAAAAGGGTAGCTGACATTTGTTGGGAAGGTAAAAGGTGGTGGCGGAAGAATTGGCACCGCCTCTCAATACTATGCCCTAGTTACAGTGGAAGGTCCAAATCCTTCTGTCTGGAGTTGATAATTCGCTATAAATCACCCGGATAGAGGGCTGTTGAGCCTCCGTTTCGTATCAGCCATATGGTGATTCATATCATTCGACCGGACGGGAGACCTGGCGCGTTCCCATCTTGCATCAGCCCGCGAAAGGGTATGTCACCCTGTAAGGGACGGTATAACCCCGTCGGTGTGTAAACACGTCGACTGATGATGATGAGATACCATGGATTAACACTGCCCACTGGCCCTGCGTCTTCGAAAAGGTTGTGTGACATTTAGAGGGATCGCTTTCTCGTGTTTAATCTACTCACTGACACTTAACGTTCGTCCTGTCACGGAGGAGGAACCGTCGTCCATCAGAGGGCTCCGCTTAAGCTCCAAGATGTTCAATCAGGGGCTCGTTTTACGCTTGTCTATGTTTATTTAGTACGTCGTTCCAGCAGTTCGCGTTTCCAGAGGGGAGAGCGATGAGCTAACAAAACGAAAACTAATAGAAAGACAAACAGCATGCCGTAAAATTACATGTTACAAGCTTAACCCTACAAGTCATTCGCTTGGAGAGTCATTGTTGTAAGCACGTAAGGTTCCTATCCTGCAGGTTTTGGCGCCTGGTGCTAATCTCCAAACAGATGTCTGGTTCAGCTCGATTTTGTACTTTTGCACTTTGTACGTATTTTATTTTTTTTAATCTCCGTGCCTTCCTTGCATCTGCCTGGAAATCAATTAGTACGACTGCGTGAGTAAGCTTGTTTTATTGATAGCACGTCAACCGTCGGCGCCTGGTGATGACGTCCGTCTTGTGCTGAGAGGCTAACATTCTGTGCAGGAGTCTATATAAATAGATATACATGTATGTACATGTAAGCTCAGGTGTAGAAACCTCTAATCCTGCCATTAATCTCACAAAGACGGGATTACCACCTGCTAATCCCGCTTCACTCCGCGCTAACCCCGCCCCTGACACCGATACCGATGACGCATTGCTACTAGGTTCGCGTCATTGATCATTGGTCATGAGTGCCGAGAGAGAATATCTCCAAGCAGATGTAAGGACCTGTCTCCGTGTTAAACTGCCGAAAGATTCCTCTGCTGGTAGATTAGGTGGAGAAGGTATGGGGTGGGATGTTCTCAGGAATTTGGAATACAAATTCGCATCATTGAACATGGGATGCCATGAGAGAAGGGTTGGGTTCTTTAACGTGCAGAGGTCGCCTGATACTCTTACTAGCTTCTGAATGAAAATAGATAAGGCATGGCCTAGTCCCCGTCCTTGGTGCTAAAATATAGGTGCCTTGTTTAAGCGCTATACGATGTTGGTTATTCGTCAATCAGTACCGTTAAAGAAGGCAATGCCTTGAATGTCCCTAAGCAGATCGGCTCAGCCCCACTATTCTCGTTAAGTGTGTTGGGATCTTAAACATGCAGAGGTTTGATGGTGCTGAAACACCAGTGCGTAATTCAAACAGTTGTATTCAAGGCGACAACCAAGTCGACCAAATGGGGCGGATAGATACCTGAAGAAGAGGCAGGTAACAAATTAGATTACTCTTAAAGGAGTTCACTGCGTCTTTCCATGATTGTAAAACGAAAAGCGGACGGAACGCCAACTATCCCTGTCCCTGGTGCTGAAACAACGGTGCATGATTTCATAGCAACACAGTGTTGGTCATTCAGTGATACGAGAGAAGGCATCAGCCTACGATGTCCCCACGAACTCGGACAAGCACACCGGGCCGCCACTAATCTCCGTGATATGCGTCGTGGATTCGTAAGCATTGTGGGACTCCTCTTATGATTTCTGTCATACGGAAAAGACAATAAGACGAGTCAGTGAATTGCTGTCATCAGGGCAGAAAACGGTCAAAAACTGAAAGAGTCATGATATATTGATAGAGAAGTCGGAAGGATGACGGCATCCGACATTACCTCGTAATGGCCGGCAACTAAAAAAAAAACGTGTCAACTATGAGATGGGTTTTGATTTGAGAGTCTTATATTGCCTATTGGGGAGCTCAAAAGCCCCGCCCTAACAACCGTGAACATTATTGCAGGGGAATTTCATCAGCTGCTGCAGAAACTTCAACATCCGATAGATGTCCCCACTGTCACATGCCTCCTTTTATGCCGGAAAGGCAGATACCAAGAAAACAATAGTGGCATCTCGAAAATCATGGAATCGTGTTTATGCTTATATTTGATTTCTAGAATTCCTCCAGTGACAAACAAGACACTTTTCATTCATCCTATTAACTAACAATTATACAGGCTTGTAAAACGACCGAATTACATACCTGACGCTTTTAAGACAACCTTCATGGATCTAACACTCAAACAAGCTTAGATAAAGCACATTTCCGAGCTCATCAAATATCGCCAGTAGACATCCTGGCACCACAGCTTCACCTTGTTTAATAGTTTCCGGTAGATAAAACCTATCACGATGTGACGTCAGGTCCTGTTGTTTACACTCCATTCCACCAGAGGCTGCGACCACTGAGACCAAAGATTTTAGAGATTGATCAATAAATTTCTCAGATAAAAAACGTTTTGCGATTTTTGTTGTGTTTGAAATTAAACTTTTACATCTTGCTTCAGATTCCAATTATCAAATTAAGGGTTTTATCTTGGTCACGGTACGATCTCTTACCGATCGCCACGGAAAAGGGGTCTTGAGCGACCAAAATTAGAATTGTGACCAAAGATATATGAAACAAAAGGTAAAAGTATGACTTGAAAGACAAGGAGACATGCAAATTAAAGTAATAAAAATCGTTTTAGAAAAATGTTCCTAATCCATGGAATTCATTGAGAAATCTGTCAAAATTCATTGAGAAATCTGTCAAATCTTTGGTCGCTCTGTATTCGCAGCGCACTCGCTGTGTGTTCGCAGGGCGGTCGCAGCGCAGTCGCAGCCCCTAGTAGAAAGGGCGCCCTAATGTTTTCCAGTAGATGAAGTTTACGGCGAGCTCTATAAGACATACCTCTGGGACCACATCAAGCGCCGTGAGGGATTCCCCGGGTAGTGATGTCTGGTAATGGATGCACAATCAACGTGACAGAAGACTGTGCGTTAAGGCTTACATTTAACCAGGGGACATGGAGGGAATTAACGGGGAAATATAGTCAGCTCGAAGCAGATGTTGGGATAGAGGATCGGAACGTTGTCGCGCTGTCTCGTTACGGTTTTGTGGTTTTTTTTTTATTTTCTGATACGAAACATTTGCCTAACGGAACCATCGGAACAGCCAGAAACGTGACACTCCGGCATCTAGTTGAAGCCTAAGGTTTAGTACCGAGCTCATTGAGTTTTGGTGTTCAAATCCTGGGACAGATGTCTGTTAATGATGAAAGCCGTAAAAAGGGTAGATTATTTGAATATTGCCTATAATAAAGCGTGACTGCCAAGGTGATAATATTTATTATTAATTACACAGAACGCTTCACTTCATCAGTGAAGAAGCTATAAACCGAACTTAAGCTCCGTGACAAACCTATCTGTTCACCAGGGGTGAGTATGTGATATTCACGATCAGGCCTGAGTGTAATTGTCTCCCTGGTAAAATAAATAGATAAAAATAAAGGACGAAGAAACCGATCTTTTACCTTAATTCATTATTAGGAATGTTATATGGCTGTTTATGTTCTGTACATAGCTACTACTAGTTCCTGACGACCTGTACTCAACCCGTTGGGTGCAGAGTTACAATAGAATAGGCGCTTTCATGCATCCATTTATTCATTTCTTCATCGATATTCAGGTAGCGACAAATATGCATCATTAAATGCCATAGAGTGCTTAACTTCTGGTGAAGCATAGAATAAACTTAAGATTTGACAAGTGTTCTGTAGGAAATCGTAATTGTTGTTGAATATCCACATGCACTGAAAAGCAAGCGAACCCGTGGCTTGACTTCATTCAGTATCCTACCCATGTTTGTTCCCTTTGTGTGCTAGTTCAAGACTACTTGTCATTGGGGTGCAAAGTTACAATAGGAACTATCCTTCATCCATATCCTTCATTCCTTTGTTCATTAATCGATATTTAGGTAGCGACAACTGAGCGCCGTTTGTGCTAATTCCCGGAGTTGTTCTCACGAGTATCGGGTTACAGCGGAGCAGACGCCGCGGACTCAGTGGAACGACCAATCACAAAAGCCGATACTCGTCATGCGAACCGCAGTGATTACCCGATTACCGTAACGGCGCGGCGAACAGGTAGACCTGTTAGCGAATTACCTGTGATGAGGGACTGGGAGTGCACCAGGTATCTTTAAATCTGGAACTCTTCGCGCTAGTTTTATACTCACGGTTTTCCGTCGACTGCAAAGTCAGGACACCGTGAAGTGACATTGTATTGTTGCTGTACTTCAACATTTCAGACGCGAAATCAAAACGCAGCAGTGAAAACCTACCTGTGATTTGCGGACTAAAAGTTGATTTAGAAATATTGGCGCTGATTTTGTCATCGCGGTTTTGCGCGGCGGCCTCTCCACCGTACATCGAGTCGCCAACGTGTCACTACTGTACTACAGAACGATTTCTACCGCGAAATTAAAACAGCGAAAACCTTCTGGCGAAATTCTGTCCTTGTGGAAAGGAAGGAAAAATTAACAGTAATTCCAAGGGAGCTTGATTCTTTTTTTTTTACAGATAAAACGATCTTAAGTGTTCTTAAATACAATTATTTTGTTTTTATTCAAAGAAGATTCAAATAATACAAATGAATGGACGAAGACAAAGTGACGGCCTACTCAAGTTGTGAGTAAATATTAATACAATTCATAAAATAACTACATCTAAGAACACTCCAATGGCACACTTGTCTATTAGGTAACCAGCTGGTTCTTTCTGTGCAAGGTGACTGGCTTACTTCATGTAAAACGCAGAATTAGTTGGTTCGTTACAGAGAAAATCTATGACGTTAGTCCACAAAACGATCTTCATCACTGGTTTCCGAATCCCATTTGTGGCTAGATGCAATATATTGTATTTCCTATAAGAACAACCCACGGGCGCATGGGTAATATTTGTGTGCCAAGGTGACTGGATCGCTTCAGGTCGAGCTCAGAGTGAACTGGGTTGCTTACAGACATAATCTATGATATTTAGTGAAAAACGATCTTCCTTACTGGTTTCCAGATCCTGTTTGTGATTTGATTGTATTTTCTATAAGGTCAGGGCAATCAGGTAATTTCCTCTGCGCCAAGGTGACCGGAATTATTCCGGGTATAACTCAACTTGATTGGTTACGGACAAGTCTACGGTCTTTATGCCACGTATACGTAACGACCTCGGCATTGGTTCAGATTGAATATGATCCTGTCTGTGATTGAAGCCTAGTGAATCGCGTTTTCTATAAAATCAGCTCCTTTCAGGCTCCTTATCCGGACGCGCCAGCCTGGGTAATCAGGTACGGGATGCAGGTCAGCCCTCTGTGGGACATGGTTGGATGGTTCCGGGAATTGATGTGAGCAATCTTCGATAGTTCCTGGAATGGGTTCTTACAAACATCCAGGTTTCCTGGAATTGATGTCTATAAAGTACGCCAAAAATAGTTGCTCAAGCAACCGGATAAGATTTTGAAATCTTGTCCAGTTGCTTGAGTAACTACTTTGGGCGTATCTTATTACCTGGATGTCTAACCTTCATCAACGATGTCTATAAAGCTTTATGGTTGCTGGAAGTGATTTCTACTAACGTTTTATCTCCAAATTCAACAAAGTGAATAAAAAGTTAGGACTATGACTGGAATTGTTGTGAACAATGTCCGATAGCGTCGGGAAATGGGCTCTTACAAACCAACCGGCATCCCCAGAATTGATGTCTATAAAGCTTTATGGTTGCTTGAAGTGATTTCTTCAAACCTTGCATCTCACATTTTAACAAAGTGAAAAAGAAATTAGGACTATTACTGGAATTGATCGGAGCAATCTCCGATAGTTTCGGGAATGGATTCCTACAAACGACCATGCTTCCCCGATATTGATGTCTATAAAACGTTATGGTCGCTGTAAAGTGATTTCTACAAATCTCGCATCTCAAATTTTAAGAAAGTGAAGAATAGGTTAAGATTCTTACGGGAATTGATGTAAGCAATCCTCGATAGTTTTGGGAATGGATTCCTACAAACGACCATGCTTTCCCGATATTGATGTCTATAAAACGTTATGGTCGCTGTAAAGTGATTTCTATAAATATCGCATCTCAAATTTCAACAAAGTGAAGAATGAGTTAAGATTCTTACGGGAATTGATGTAAGCAATCCTCGATAGTTCCGGGAATGGGCTCCGACAATTCTCCGTGGCTCCCCAAATGTATGTCTATAAACCTTTATGGTTCCAGAAATTGATGTTTACAAACCCTCAATCTAAGATGCTGGCAAAGTTAAGGGAGAAGTTAAGATTCTTGTACTAAAAAGTGTCCATTTGGAGATCTCAGGCTTTGATCTTTTCGAATTTCATATAAATGAGCCCGAAGAGGTTAATTCCCTATTGAACCTCCTTGTTCGGCCTGAAGAGCAAGTAGTGGTGAGGATAATCAGGTACGGAGATGGTGTCACGCCCTCTGTGGGGCATGGATGGATGGTTCCGGGAATTGATGTAAACAGACCTCGGTAGTGCCGGAAATTGATGTCTAGACTATAAACCTTTATGGAACAAACATCCTTTGTTCCGGGAATCTGTTCCTAAAAGTCTCCGTGGTTCCCGAAAAAAATCTATGCATTATTTTTACTTCGTGCAAAACAAGGGTGTATGGAGGGTCTCAAGCTTTTTTCTTATTTTCAAGTTTTTGTCGTAAGGATAATCAGGTACAGAGATGGGGGTCACGATCCCGGTGAGACATGGACGGATGGTTCCGGGAATTGATGTGAACATTCCTCGGTGCTTTCTGGAATGGAGGTCCATAAACCTTTACGGCTGCTAGAAGTGATGTTTGCAACCCCCGCACCTCTGAAATAATAATCAAGTTAAAGAAAATCTGATATTATCCATCATTCCTACTTTGTGCAAAAAAGGTGTATTTAGGAGCTCGAGCTTTCTTATTTTCAAGGTTTACGCCATTTATTTTTACTCAGTAGTTGTAGGCTTGATCAAGGTACGGAGATGGTGTCACGACCTCTGTGGGGCATGGATGGATGGTTCCGAGAATTGATGTAAACAATCCTCGGTAGTGCCGGGAATGGGTGTCTATAAAATCCTGATTCAAGTGAAGGAGAATCGAATATTATCCATCATTCTTACTTCGTGCAAAAAAGTTGCATTGAGGAAATTACTATTATTTTCTTCTCAAGTTTCACGCCATTCAGCCTTACTGAGTAGTCGTAACCTGGGTCAAGGTACGGCGACAGAGGTCACGCCCTCTCTGAGACGTGGGTGGTTACGGGAATTGATGTGAAAAAACATCGGCTAGTTCCGGAAATGCATTTCTAAAACTCTCGATGGGTCCCGGCACTGATTTATACCCATTATTCTTACTTCGTGCAAAACAAGGGTGCATTGCGGATCTCAAGCTATTCTTTTTTCCACGTTTTCGTCTTAAAGATAATAAGGTACAGAGATGGAGGTCAGGCCCTCTCTGAGACATGGACGGATGGCTCCGGGAATCGATGTGAGCATTCTTCGGTGCTTCCTGGAATGGTGCTCTATAAACCTTTATGGCTGCTGGAAGTGATGTCAACAAACTTCGCTCTATGTATAACAAAGTGAAGGAGAAGATGAAATTATCCATTATTCTTACTTCGTGCAAAAAAGATTAAAAAAAGGGTCTATTGAGAAATTCAAGATTTTTTTATTCTATTTTCACGTTTTACGCTGTTCAGCCTTAAAGGGGAAGTCTGCCTAAGGATAATCAGGTAGGAAGATGAAGGTCACGCCCTCTGAGAGACATGGATGGATGGTTCCGGGAATCGATGTGAGAATCCTCCGTTCTTACCGAAATTGAAGTCTCCAAACCATTATTGTTCCGGAAATAGAAGCATATGAAAAACTTGCATCTCAAATGCTAACAAAGTGAATGAAAAGTCTTAAGATTCTTCAGTATCCTTACATCGTCTTGAAAAGGGCGTCTTGGTAAGCTTCTTAGTGTCAAGTTTCACGTCATTTAGCCCAGAGTTTTGAGAGTGACAGACTTTATTAGAGAAAATCCATTAGTGGTGAACCTAAACGAGAAGTCGTCTCAAAGATAATCAAGGTACAGAGATGGAGGTCACGCCCTCTGTCAGACGTGGATGGATGGTTCCGGGAATTGATGTGAACCATCCTCGATTTCTAAAACTCTCTATGGTTCCTGGAAAGGTCTATCCACTATTCTTACCTCCTGCAGAACAAGGGTGTATTGAGAATCTTGAGCTTTTCTTATTTTCGGGTTTTCGTCGTAGGGATAATTAGGCTACAGAGATGGGGGTCACGCCCTCTGTGAGACACGGATTAATGGTTCCGGGAATCGATTGCTCCTGGAGTGAATGTCTACAAACCTTGTTAAATGAGACTCTGGTCAGGCCGTAAAAACAGAGGTAGGCAATTAGGCTCCGCACGTTTAGACATCATTGAACACGGGGTGTTATCTACACGTTATTCCATCCCTCTGCCAATGCTCTAGCACGGTTTATCGCCACAGCAGTTGGCCCCGTTTTGATGATGAAGTGAACAGACATCACACGATCTGCATCACTAAATTGGCATTACAGGCCGGGCGAGAATGATGTCCAGGCAGTTAGGAGCCACAGGAGACCTGATTGTAATTACCTGTTGGTGGTATCGATCCTGTTATACCATCAGTTAGATCATGCGGAGCGAGGCGGGGTTGAAGGAAACCGGTCCACAGCATCCGGCTTCTCCACAGGGCCAGGGTTTAATCATAGAGACATCTGGAGGTAGAGTTTAGGCCACTCCAGTTCAATTCGCTGGTTTTCCGATGTAAAGCTTAAGATGATAATATGCTTAACAAGAAGATCAACACGAAAAGTTTAAAAGAAAGTCTGTAGCTTGTAGCACATAGCTAGTTTGCAGGGCGTGGACAAAGTCAGGTGAAAGTTTTCCTCCCAGCCCTCTGTTCATATGTTGAACTCTTCCTGAATTCTTGCCAAAAATGTCCGAGAACCAAGGCAATGAATTGGTGTGGCCTTATGCCCTGGCCATGTGGACCGCCCGGAGGCATTATTCGCCTCATGATCAGGTGGAAATGGAAGGATTAAGTATTAATGCAGAAGTGGATGAAACTCAGCTTGATCCAGTCGATCGTTAACCTTACAGCGTTCCGTGTGAGGGGGACCATTGGCTTCAAGTCGTGATAAGTTCTTGTGAGAATCCGCTCGTAAGATCTTCGAACCTCCGCTTTCAGGACACTCAGATGATGTATACAGATCATTTGTTGATTCATAGAAGCAACTACTAGACTAGAGTGACTATACACGGATTAGAAACCATCTAAGAGTTTAACAAAACTGAAATACCTAACGCCTGTGGTGAAATTGGGTTTGCTGCTGAATAAAACATCGTTACAACACTAAACCATAAGCTTTTCTAGTAGTGGGTTAACATTTAAGACTGGAGCTTACAGAAAATGTCATCGAAATTGAAATCATTTCTGGCACTATAATAGTGATTCCGTTGACTGACTACATCTCCTCAAAATGAAAACATCAAGTTCACCTTGTTGTACCGACGTTTGGCCAACGGTGCATATGCCATTACTCATGGTACAGTTTGCCATATAAGGAAACACTATTTTACTGCCATGGCCTACTGGGGTCACTGTGAGGTCAACCGTGTTCTGCTGAACGTCAATACCACACATTCCATATTAGGCATGGATATAAATGGGTCTGTTGGATAGGGTTGTTTGTCACGACGCATTTGCCATTCTAACGGGTTTTGGGCTGCTCCAGGTCCTCATGGTAAGAGTATTGGATATTTTTACTGAGAGATTTGCTGACACACTCATGGTTAAAACATTGGCCCCTTTGCTTGTATATAAAGCTTGCTGTAAGTCAATATCGCACATACGATATGGTGTTACATAGATCTGTTGGATGCCTAGGACCAGGGTTCATACCATCATAGTGATTGAAACGACACATTTGCCTTGCCATTCTAACGAGAGTGGGTTGCTTCAGACACTCATGGTTTAAACATAGTCTCTTCGCTTGTACAAAGAGCTTGCTGAACTTGCTGAAAGTCAATATCACACATATGATATCAGACAAGGTGATTCATGGATCTTTATGGTTCCAGAAATGTATGATTACAAGCCTTCCATCTAAAATGCTGGCAAAGTTAAGGGAGAATTTAACATTCTTAAATCATACATTCTTACTTCTACCAAAAAGTGTCCATTTGGAGATCTCAAGCTTTATTCTTTTCGAATTTCATATAATTGAGCCCGAAGAAGTTAATTCCCTGTTGAACCTCCCTGTTCGGCCTAAAGAACAAGTAGTGGTGAGGATAATCAGGCACGGAGATGGGGTCAGTCCCTCTGCGGGACATGGATGGATGGTTCCGGGAATTGATGTAAACAGACCTCGGTAGTGCCGGAAATTGATGTCTAGACTATAAACCTTTATGGAACAAACATCCGTTGTTCCGGGAATCTGTTCCTAAAACTCTCCGTGGTTCCCGAAAAAATCTATGCATTATTCGTACTTCGTGCGAAACAAGGGTGTGTTGAGGATCTCAAACTTTTCTTATTTTCAAGTTTTTGTCGTAAGGATAATCAGGTACGGAGATGGGGGTCACGACCCCAGTGAGACATGGATGGATGGTTCCGGGAATTGATGTGTACATTCCTCTGTGCTTCCTGAAATGGAGGTCCATAAACCTTTATGGCTGCTAGAAGTGATGTTTGCAACCCCCGCACCTTAAATAATAATCAAGTTAAAGAAAATCTGATCTTATCCATCATTCTTACTTTGTGCAAAAAAGGTGTATTTAGGAGCTCGAGCTTTCTTATTTTCAAGGTTTACGCCATTTATTTTTACTCAGTAGTTGTGGGCTTGATCAAGGTACAGAGATGGTGTCACGCCCTCTGTGGGGCATGGATGGATGGTTCCGGGAATTGATATAAACAGACCTCGGTAGTGCCGGGAATGGGTGTCTATAAAATCTAACCTTTATGGTTGCTGGACTTGATGTTTGCAACCCCCGCACCTTGACTGATAAGCAAGTGAAGGAGAATCGAATATCATCCATCATTCTTACTTCGTGCAAAAAGGTTGTATTGAGGATCTCAAGATTATTTTCTTCCCAAGTTTCACGCCATTCAGACTAACTGACTAGCCGTAAGCTGGATCAAGGTATAGAGAGGAAGGTCACATCCTCTGAGAGACATGGATGGATCCTTCCGGGAATTGCTGTGAACAATCCTCTGTGCTTCCCGGATTGGATGTCTATAATCCCTTTTTGGAACAAACATCCGTTGTTCCGAGAATTTGTTCCTAAAACCTTCCATGGTTCCAGGAATTGATGTCTATGCATTACTCTTACTTCGTGCAAAACAAGGGTGTATTGAGGATTCCGAGCTTTTTTATATTTTCAAGGTTTCGTCGTAAAGATGATTACGGTATAGAGATGGAGGTCACGCCCTCTGTGAGACATGGATGGGACGTTCCGGGAATTGATGTGAGAAATCCTCCGTTCTTACAGGAATGGAGGTCTATAAACCTTTATGGTTGCTAGAAGTTATATTTCCAAACCTAGCATATTAAAATGCTAACAAAATTCTAAGCTATTAAAAGCTTGATGAAGGCACATAGATGGTGTCACACCGTCTGAGAGACATGGATTGATGGTTCTGGAAACTGATGTGAACAAACATCGGTAGTTCCGGGAATTGGTTCCGAAAACTCTCCGTGGGTCCCGGCACTGGTGTCTATCAATCATTCTGACTTCGTGCAAAATAAGGTTGTGTTGAGGAGCTCAAGCAAGTTTGTGTTGTAAGGATAATCAGGTACAGAGATGCAGGTCGCGTCCTCTGTGAGACATGGATGGATTGTTCCGGGAATCGATGTGAACATTTCTCGGTTCTTCCTGGTATTGAGGTCTATAAACCTTTATGGTTCCGGATATAGATGTCCACAAGGCCTTGTAACTCAAATGCTTACATGGTGAAGGAAAAGTCTTAAGATTCTTCAGTATCCTTACATCATCTTGAAAAGGGCGTCTTCGTAAGCTCAGGATTTCTTAGTGTCAAGTTTCACGTCATTCAGCCTAGAGACTTGAGAGTGACAGACGTTATTAGAGAAATCCATTAGTGGTGAGACTATACGAGAAGTCTTCTCAAAGATAATCAAGGTACAGAGATGGAGGTCACGCCCTCTGTCAGACGTGGATGGATGGTTCCGCGAATTGATGTGAACAATCCTCGATTTCTAAAACTCTGCATGGTTCCGGGAAAAGTCTATCCATTATTCTTACCTCGTGCAGAACAAGGGTGTATTGAGAATCTTGAGCTTTTCTTATTTTTGGGTTTTCGTCGTAGGGATAATTAGGCTACAGAGATGGGGGTCACGCCCTCTGTGAGACGCGGATTAATGGTTCCGGGAATCGATGGCTCCTGGAGTGAATGTCTGCAAACCTTGTTAAATGAGACTCTGGTCAGGCTGTAAAAACAGAGGGAGGCGATTAGGATCCGCACGGTTAGATATCATTGAACACGGGGTGTTATTTACACGCTATTCCACTCCTCTGCCAATGCGCTAGCGCGGTTTATCGTCACAGCAGTTAGCCCCGTTTTGATGATGAAGTGAACAGACATCATACATTCTGCACCACTAAATTGGCATTACAGGCCGGGCGAGAATGATGTCCAGGCAGTTAGGAGCCACGGGAGACCTGATTGTAATTACCTGTTGGTGGTGTCGATCCTGTAATGCCATCAGTTAGATCATGCGGTGCCGGGTGGGGTTGAAGGAAACCGGTCTTTACTTAGCTCCACGGCAGGGATCTGGCCAGGCCGAATTTCTTTTCCGTAAGCGAACTGTTAGGAGGTTGCGGGAAAGTTGGGATTTTCGAGGCTTCAAAAACGCAATTTCCCGTATTAAGAGAGGAAAATCATGCGGTTGAGAGTGGTTGTGGGTGGTCCCTTGTCGACCGGCGTTGTTGAAAATGTTTTATTCCGGCCGACTTAAATTTCTGTCACCGGTCCCGTTTGCGTCCTGTACTAAAAATAATGAGGATTTAGACACCCCATTTCTAGCTCCGCAGCATCCGGCTTCTCCACAGGGCCAGGGTTTGATCACAGAGGCTGAGGAACATCTGGATGTAGCATTTAGGCCACTCCGGTTCAATTTGCTGTTACTCAGCTTTAAAAAAAATAATTTGATACTTTGAATACTGTATTAAAAAAACAGCACGAAAACTGGGTCGGGGGGGATTCTGTACCTTGATACAGAGGTTCAGGGGGTGAATGTAGTCATATGATTCAAGTTGTTCTTTGAACCCTATGTGTTCATTTTGTCCTTTTGCTGCAAATGGGAAAGATGTCCAGGAACCAACGTGAAGGCACTTGGTATGGCCTTACGCCCTGGCCATGCGGACCACCTGGAGGCACTATTTGCCTCATAACCAAGTGGAAATGAAAGGATTAAGTATTAATGCAAAAGTGGATTAAACTCAGCTTGATCCAGTCGATCGTTAACCTTACAGCGTTCCATGTGAGGGGGACCATTGGCTTCAAGTCGTGATAAGTTATTGTGAGAATCCGATTGTAAGATCATCGAACCTCAGGACACTCCGATGATGTACACACAATTCATTCGTTGGTTCGTAGAAGCAACTACTAGACTAGAGTGACTATACACGGGTTAGAGACCATCCAAGAGTTTAACAAAACTGAAATACCTAACGCCTGTGGAGAAATTGGGCTTGCTGCTGAATAAAACATCTTTACATCACTAAACCATAAGCTTTTCTAGTAGTGGGTTAACATTTAGACTGGAACTTACAGAAAATGTCATCGAAATTGAAAAAATTTCTGGCACTATAATAGTGATTCCGTTGACTGACTACATCTCCTCAAAATGAAAACATCAAGTTCACCTTGTTGTACTGACGTTTGGCCAACCGTGGATATTCCATTACTCATGGTACAGTTTGCCATATAAGGCAACACTATTTCACTGCCATGGCCTACTGAGGTCACTGTGAGGTCAACCGTGTTCTGCTGAACGTCAATACCGTACATTCCATATTAGGCATGGATATAAATGGGTCTGTTGGACAGGGTTGTTTGTCACGACGCATTTGCCATTCTAACGGGTTTTTGGCTGGTCCAGGTCTTCATGGTTAGAGTATTGGACATTTTTACTGAGAGAATTTGCTGACACACTCATGGTTAAAACATTGGCCCCTTTGCTTGTACATAAAGCTTGCTGTAAGTCAATATCACACATACGATATGGTGTTACATGATCTGCTGCATGCCGAGGACCAGAGTTCATACCATCATAGTGGTTGAAAGGACACATTTGCCTTGGCATTCTAACGAGTGTGGGTTGCTGCAGACATTCATGGTTTAATATTGGTCCCTCCGCTTGTACAAAACCTCACTGAACTTGCTGAAAGTCAATATTACACGGCGTATCTGCCATTCTACTTGAACTTTATTGAATCACCACCTTGCAGGCATTTAGCCTGAATTGTGTTGGTGTTTACAAACTTCGTTATCAACAATATTTAAAATGTTATCCAATTCTGAAAACATACTTAAAATTCATATATAACAATTTTGCTTAAAATTACAAATTACAGACATTAACTATACAATAATTGCACGATGAGTTAGGCAGACGTCATATGAAAGTTGATGCATATGGGATATAGTGCGTTAATTGTGATTCAACATGGCAAGGGCCCTGGGGATAAACGATTGCGAATGTCTGTTGGACCGGCTCAATGGCAGCTTAAAACGGGGAGCCCGACGCAGCTGGTACTGACACTCAGTGGCCGGCTGCAGGAACTGATGGCAAGGATGGGTGGGGTCAGCCACCACCCTTCTGAGTTCTCGTGTTGTCGCCTCTCGTCTCCGGGACTCCAAGGTAGGTAGCTGTTCGTAGGGTATAGAGATGATCCTACAACAGGCCCTCTGGACTTTCTCCAGCTCTTCAGCCAGACCGCGGGGGAGACCTCCCCACACCGGTGAGCCGTACTCCAGTACTGGGCGGATGAATGCCTTGTAGATGTCGAGAAGTACGTCTGCTGGTAGCCCGGCTCGTTTCGACAGTCGCAGGTAGTGAAGCCGAGGGCGGACCATGGACAATATGTAGTCAATGTGTGGGCCCCACGACAGGTCTTCACTGACTATCACACCGAGGAGTTTGAATTTCCTCACTCGCTCGACCCTCTCCCCGTTCAGAGTAAGCGGAGGGGGGTTCACTGCCTCCTTGCGACAACTAATGACCATGTCTTTGGTCTTTTTAACGTTAGCTGCCATGCTGTAGGATTTTGCCCAAGAGTCAACTTCGTTAATGGCAAGTTGCATCTGGCCTGGTAGTGATCCCATGAGCAGTTCTGTGTTTGTCAGATCATCTGCATACTTAACTGGGGCTACACTGATCGGGATGCCTTTGTCAAGACTGTTCATAGCCAGGACAAACAGAGATGGCGAGATGATCCCACCCTGAGGTGTTCCGGCGAGTACTGGGCGTGGCGAGGAGACACGCGAACCCCACCTGACACGCTGTACACGGTCACTCAGGTAACTGCGCAAGCAACACCACAAGTCCCGTCTCACCCCCATTATTGCCAAGCTATGCAAAAGACTGCCGTGGTCAATTGTATCAAACGCCCGGCTGAAGTCGATGAATGACACATGTACATCCATTTTCGGCTTATTGTTGAGCGCGTCGTGCCAGGTCTGCGTAATGTGGTTGAGGGCTGACACAGTTGATCTCCCCGGCCTGAACCCGTGTTGGGAGCCATGGATCAGGTGGTCAGTGTCTCTCTGTAACAGCACACGGACAAACGATTCCAGTACTTTACCTAGACAGCTAGTAAGGGAAATCCTCCTGTATTCTTCAGGGCCCTTGGGTTTAGATGTCTTCGGTACTGGAACGACCAACTCCGACTTCCATTGTTCAGGGAATATGCCCTGTTGTAGACAGGAGTTGTAGATGTTACATAGCACAGGAGCAAGTTCCTCATGGAAAGTAGTCAGAATCCATATCGGAATGTGGTCGTCTCCGGTAGCTTTGCGTGGGTTGAGCTTTCTGAGTTGGAGTTTAACCTGTCCTATACTGAGCTCTGGCAATGATCCAGTGGAAAGCTGGTCCGAGACGTCTGCAGTGCTCGGTATGTCACGGGTAACATTCGACCAAACGGACGAGAAGTGTTCACTCAGTGAATCACAGTCTATTCCAGGGGTCGGCAAACTGCCTTCTCTCTTCTTCGGAGCTCCCATCAAGGACTTCACAAGACTGTACCACTTGCGTGTGTCACCGTGTTTTAGATGGTCTACTTCTTTCTCGTAGAAAGATCTTTTAGCTGTCTTCATGTAGTGTTGTATCTTGTTACGTAGACGTTTGAAGCTGGTAGTGTCTCCTGACATAAAGGCTTTCTGCCTCTCTCTTATCAGTCCTTTGATACGTGGGGTAATCCACTCCTTGTCCCTGGAGGTGACTTTCCCCCTCTTGAATGGTAGCAAGCTGTCGAGCAGTGGACGCAGAATTGAATAGAACTGGTGTACTTTCTCTTCTGCATGCGGAGTGTTTTCCACTGGGGAGAAATCAGCGAGGTTCAGTGCCTTTGTCTGCTCCAGACCCTTATGGTTAAAACATTGGACACTTTACTTGTAGAGGAAGCTTGAAAAGCTGCTGAACTTCAATATCACACGTACCGTACTATATCGGTCACGGTGATAAATATTGATAGATCTGTAGCAGGGTTTGTGGTTGTTGTAACGACGCATTTGTAAAGATGTATTTGGCATTCTAACGTACTTCGGCCCGCTGCAGCCCCTAATGTTTAAAACATGACACCTTTATACTTTGAGAACCCGCTGAACATCAATATCACACATGCGATATCAGACACGGTGATAGATGCCAGCATTTGTGGTTGTTGTAAAATCCATTTGCCGTTCTACCTGGCTTTGGGTTGCTACAGACCCACATGGCATATGGATAAAATATTGGACAGTTTACTTTTAAAGAAAACTTGCTGACATTCCTGAACCTCAATGTCACACATACGCTATCAGACATGGTGATAGACAAATAACTTGCAAAAACGACATCAAGCTGAAATTGTTTCTAATCCATTCCTCTATTTACAACTATCAAACTACCCAGTCTATACACGACTACAAATTCCGAAAACGTCCTGGGACAACGGTTGTGTGGGTACTACGAACAATTTCATAACCATTTTGAACGATGATGAATACGTGTGATGTCCCGCAATTTTACACCATTGTTATTGGTCCCGCATGGATTATGGTCTCACGATATTACAACTAGATATAAAAGGTACTGTACATGTGTCTGTGTCCCTGGTCTGAAGACAGCGTCTTGAAAATTTGAAGAAAAAAACAACTTTGGGTGACTCTTAAGAAAGCTGACGAAGATACTCAAGGAGGTGGATACAATGTAAGTTGGTCCAAAGAAATCACGTGTTTGAAACATAGAATCGTGACTAAATGTAGACTACACAGGATTACATATGTTTCTCAATCTCACCACATGCTTTTGATAACCCTATCTTTCAAAGTTTGTTGAGCACGATGTTACAGACTGCTGACCTCCAAAGCATCTCATCAAACCTGAACTTAACTGCCATGTCAATCAGTGACTGTGGTGGTAAGGATTTTTTCACTGTACAGTTTTGTAAAATTTCATACTTTCTTACAAGTACAAATCAGTCAAAAGTTGCTAAGTCTAGCACACCTTTATACAGTTACGAAACGATTTTCAAAACTGTTGCACCTTTCAACTGTTGCAAAACAATTTCTAGACTGCACTACCTTTATACAGGTACAGGTCTTTATACTTTCAGACCGGCACGTCGAACGCGTACACCCCTGGCGTCCTGCCCTTCAGACCGGCACGTCGAACGCGTACACCCCCGAGGTCCTGACCTTCGTCGAACGTGTACGCCCCTGACGTCCTGACCTTCAGACCGGCACGTCGAACGCGTACGCCCCTGACGTCCTGACCTTCAGACCGGCACGTCGAACGCGTACACCCCCGAGGTCCTGACCTTCAGACCGGCACGTCGAACGCGTACACCCCGAGGTCCTGACCTTCAGACCGGCACGTCGAACGCGTACACCCCCGAGGTCCTGACCTTCGTCGAACGTGTACGCCCCTGACGTCCTGACCTTCAGACCGGCACGTCGAACGCGTACGCCCCTGACGTCCTGACCTTCAGACCGGCACGTCGAACGCGTACGCCCCTGACGTCCTGACCTTCAGACCGGCACGTCGAACGCGTACACCCCTGACGTCCTGCCCTTCAGACCGGTACGTCGAACGCGTACGCCCCCGAGGTCCTGACCTTCAGACCGGCACGTCGAACGCGTACACCCCCGAGGTCCTGACCTCCCTCCTCTCCCGCGTGAAGTCCCGGCAGGTCCGGTCCCGCAGCATCTCCCTCTTCACGAAGCTGTCGTAGTAGTTCTCCATCTGGACGTCCTCGCGTTCGGACTTGATGTACTGGACCAGGAGGAGGAGGAGGCTGGACGCGTAGAATATCAGCACAACTGAAACAACATGGAGAATGATAGAGTTAAAATTGCGCACCGTAGTAGTTCTCCATCTGAAGGTTCTCCCGCTCCGACTTAATGTACTGGACCAGGAGGAGGAGGAGGCTGGACGCGTAGAATATCAGCACAACTGGAGGCGGGGGAGAACAAGAAATATATCAGCTCCATTGTCACACCGGAGTAGCTGTCCATGTATAGGTCCTCCAACTCGGACTTAATACACTGGACTAGGAGCTAGAAGAGGCTGGATGCATAGAATATCAAAACAATTAGAGGAGGGAGTGGAATATAGTTTACAAAATTAGAGCCACTTATTTGCGATCCTACCAGTTCCACAGATGAAATAAGAAGTATTGAGATATGATGTATCGCAGCGCTCTATTAGTGTATATTGTGACCTGCGTGTCGTGTATATCATAAGCCAAATGCAACACACCAACCACAATATATCAACACAAGAAGAGCAGAGTTAGCCTCAATATGCATCTTATGTCACTGACGTTTCATCTATTATAGCATTGACCGAACCGACCCCTTCCCGTTTCAACCAAGACTTCGATTTAGTCTGAACCTTTCGACCCCGTACATGCACACACACGCAGCCCGGACAATAGGATAAGCTTCGGGGCCGTGCACTTTGATTGAACGTCAGATTAATAACAGAGACATTCTTCTGTACCCTCTAGACGGGGACAATGGGATCGGATTGAGGCTACGGGCCATGCACTTTGGTTGAACATCAGATTAATAACAGAAACATCATTCTTTACTCTCTAGACACGTAAGAACTCTCGAAGACGAGATTTTTATCGATTAGGACGAACATCATCGCTGAACAAGTTAAGCCTAAACCTTTCGACCCTTGAAACACACACGTGCACGGTACATGCACACACACGCAAGCGGGGACAATGGGATCGGATTCAGGGGCCGTGCACTTTGATTGAGCGTCAGATTAATAACAGAAACATTATCATCATTGTACTCTCTAGACACGTAAGGCCTCACGAAGACGAGATCTTTATCGATTAGGACGAACATCATCGCTGAACAAGTTAAGGCTAAACCTTTCGACCCTTGCTCCATACATGCACACACACGCAAACCGGGACAATAGTATCGGGTTGAGGGCCGTGCACTTTGATTTAGCGTCAGATTAATAACAAACATTATTCTGTACCCTCTAGACTCGTAAGAACTCGGAAAGACGAGATCTTTATCGATTAAGACAACCATCATTGCTGAACAAGTTATGGCCGCTGAGCCTACACCTCCGTGTGAAGAGCGGAGTTACGTTAAAGGGCAGGTTATTTTATCCGCGTGTCGGATCAATACTGCAGTATTATTCTTAACGGCTGCTTCCAAATAGACTTCTATTACAGCCGACTGGGAGCCAATTATACTTTATGTGTGTGCTTACGTAGGTGTCGGTCTACATTGAACATAGGGTGAAAATGAATTTAATATCATCTAAATAGACTTCTACTACAGGCCCCTGTGACTGGGGCTAGGAACCAATTGGATTTTATGCGTGTGCGTACGTACGTGTTAGTTATCAATAAACATACGATGAAAATGAACTATAATATCATCTCAATAGACTTCTATTACAGGCCCCTGTGGCAGAATCTGGCACCCATTAGATTTTGTGTGTGCTTACGCACGTGTCAGTCTGCATTAATTGAACATGGGGGGAAAATGAATTTAATATCATCTAAATAGACTTCAATAACAGGACCCTATGGTAGGGACCGGGAGCCAATTGAGTTTTTATGTGCGCATTCAGCATATTTCAGTTCACGTTTGAGCATGAAATGAAGACTTAGACAGTCAACTGTAATGGGGCTTCGGTTTCCAGTAAATGAAGTAATGGGTACCAGTACATGGACATCTCGAGTCAATGGACGTCTCAGGGAAGCCCAATGTGGAGTTTTCATTGGGCACTTACGCACGTTTCAGTGGGCCATTGTGGACGAATGAACAGTCAGCTATAGTCGGAGCTCAAGGTTCACTGGTTATCAGACATACTGGTAGATTTCACGCGAATTTGATAGGTTTACTGTGAAACGCTATGCTCACGTTTGCATACTCACATTAAGTCTTTTGTTCACTGAATGTAAAACGAAGAGTAAAACATCCAGTTTCTAAGAGCTGCCGATGAAAGAACATGTCTGGAAACCCAAGCTTCTTGACTTCGGTTGAGAATTACAAACCCGCATCCTTCATGTTAACGCTTTCCAAATGTCGCACAGGTACAATTTTCAATTTACAATCTACTCGTTTTTCAAACCCAATCAATAGAAGACATTGGTGTACTAATGCTAGTCTCTACCAGATGCGTGGTGTGTTGGTAATATGGTAAGAATTTGCAAAATAGACTGAATAATATGCAAGAGGACTGTTAGCCTGGATGCCATCCTCCGTAGTAACTGCTGGCTCAATCGTATCGCTAACTAGCCACGGAAAAATTGAGCTAGCGGTTACTACGGAGGATGGCACCCAGGCTAGCCAAAACCCAGGTACTCTTATGGCCAAATAACCACTCTTGCACATGATTAAGTCAATTTGTCCAAATAACTGACTATTTCACCAACAACTTATGAAATCTGGTAGACACTGCACTAATGTGGAGAAAAGATCATTCGGAATAGGAATATACCATCAAGCATATAAGCGACAGTAAATGCCACGTATCTATGATACCTATAAGCCAAACAAGAGTCCGTAGGACACAATTCTCCGTGAAGTATTTAAGTATGTACAAGTATTGACCCACACAAATTGCATCTCTGCTCAGTCCAAGTAGTGTTTTAGAGCAAGTAAAGAAAAAGTGTTTGTTTATCTTTTTCTTTCAATACAGGAGTGGTCAACCTGCTGAAAAGTATGTTTTTACAGCATGGCACAGATGGGATCTAGAAATTCCGGGAAAAGTCACAAAGTTAGATCTAGATGGCCCCTTTTCAATTATCAACGAACCATTCAGCCTTACAACTAAGATGTATCAGAAATCACAAATATGCAGTAAATCCTCTTTCCACAATTTATTGCAGGCCGGCCTGATCTATAGCTATCAAGCTATTTGCAATAAAAAAAGGCTAATTTATATTATCGTAACATTTCACGAAGGTCAAAGGTCACCGGATCTAACCACCCGGAAGTGACACTGGCGCGCGCACTTTTCTGAGATATATTTCTCAACAATCTTTCATCCCCTGCGTAAACTTCTTACATTGTCACAGCCTCCGTATTATAAACTACAAGTGTGGTAAGTTTGAAGGTCCAGAGATTTGCCATTTTCACACTGTGCGTAAAAATGCATCGTCCGTCCCGTGCCCATACTGTATGCGAGTTGTGAATCGGGACACGGCATACTTAATACACAGACTGGAGGTCACTATGCACATGTTCGCAGCTAAAACTCACAATTCCCGTTGCTGCATTGGTATGTAACTTGGTATATCGTTTGCTAGGTTGCGTGTGGTGATGCACGTTGTCTATTTTTCAATGTAACAGTGACTATACGATCACAGCAAGTAAGGAAGATTTATACCCCGTATCTGCCTGAAGTATTCCAGTCATGCATAACGGATTATAACATGGTCCCTATGGCAGGGCAGTGGGACATAGCATTAATCATAGGGGTGCAATTACGATATTGGATTGACGTTTAAAGTAGTTATGGTGTAACAAAGCTATTGTGCATCACCACGCCGAACCAGGCAAACGATATGCCAAGTTACACACCAGTGCGACAACGGGATCGTGAGTTATAGCTGCGAACGCGCAAACAAATGCATTCCCAATACTCCCAGAAGGAGGTCATCCTCCTTCCCGGAGTAATAACTCTCTGTTTTGCCCGCAACCTATGTATTCTGGTAGAGACTGCGCTAGTGCGTAACGATTATTCAGAAAATGAATATGCCTTTACAAGTAGATGCGCGATTAGGAAGGTTCCATACCTATGATATATATAAGCGACAGTAAATGTCATGTACCTGTAATATCTATAAGCGTCAGTGAATGTTCCTTACCTATGATGTATATGAAGGCGTTGGGGTCCACCGGTATGGGATATCCCACAGGTGCACAGAACGTCCCGTTGCCATGGTTACCCGTCAGGTTGAACCCCTCTGGACAGACCGTTCCCGTGGGAACGTTATAGAACACCGGGTTGGTCGCCATGGAGTCGTTAAACGACGGTTGATCCATCAGACGCTCCATCCTATGGCAATTTGCTGTAGCAGTGTTGTAACAGTGTGCTGTAGCAGTGCAATGTAGCAATGTTTACACACGCGCGAATCAAAACTGTACAAACAGCTTCTTCCTGAATCTCCTGCTGAAGTGGATGGCAAACGAGCTTGACTTAACTACAACTCGGAGCGCCCGGTGATGTCTTGTCAGTAACGATCTTTCACTGCGTGGAAACGCGTCCAATATTTGTTCTGTACTACAAGCAGCCTGTACAACAGACTTTACCGTTATCGTTAAATTCCACCAGATCCTAAAGTGGCATCAACCAACCTGCTTGATGTTTGTCCAGTTCTTAGAACGACACCAATCAGCTACAGGTCACTGGTCGTCTGGTAACCCACTCATAAGCCCAAACTCTAACCTAATTCTGTCTTGTTGGAGACATGTAAACGTGCTCAATGTTTGTCCAACAAGCAGGCAGCTTGTACGACACGTTGTCCCGTTAACACTACATATGTTCACCAGCTCTTAGAGTGTCATCAATCAGCACCGGGTGACTGGTCTTCTGGTAACCCAGCCAGGAGACCGAAGATGTCGTCCAAAATCTATTGTCGAGTCAGCACGAAGTCATCTCTTAAGTGCTTTTCACCAAGCTGACACCAGGACACGATCCTGCTGCTAGGAGACCCTGATTCAATGTTTATTTCCCAGATTCCTCCTATAAAAAATCCACAGGCTTGAAGCTTCTCTCTCTATAAGCTGGAACTACAACACTGTGCCACTCTTGAAGAAATCCTGTTCTCAAACGTCTCCCCAGTTGCAAGCAGTAGAATAAAGATGCAGCCCAGAAGATGTCGTCTTCTCATCACACCATCATCTCCGTAAAGCCTTTACCTCTGCTGAGACCGCCACACTGACTTCTACTGAGGGAGTCCTGCTCGGTATGGCGCAGATCTCTCGAGAGAGCTGGGAGCAGAACACGGTATTGTTCTTGAGGGAGATCCTGCTCGTCAAGCGTACTCGACAGCTGAGCGCGGAACACGGTGTGGCGCTTGTTCAAGAAGCGAAGCCGGCAACGCGCTTCGCCGGGAGTCCAGTCACGCTCCACCCGCCCGGCGTTATCGATCGGAACCTCCCACCGCGCCGTGGGCGGAACACAATCAGGCTAATTCCCGGAACGTTCAGAACTTCAGGCTATTTCCCGGAACCTCCCACCGCTCGGCGCGAGGTCGGCCCCTCCCGTGGGCGGGACACAATCAGGCTGATTCCCGGAACACGTTCAGGCTAGTTCCCGGAACCTTTCGGCGCGAGGTCGGCTCCTCCCGTGGGCGGGGCACAATCAGGCTAATTCCCGGCCAGACGACCGCGCGTGCCGCCATGACCTACGGCTGTTCCTTCGCGGCTCGTTGAGCGGCAGATGACGCCGGCATCAGCTGATGTTCCGCTCTCGTTATCGCTATGGCAACCTGAAACAGCGGAAGTGAAACATGAACTTGACGATAAAGTTTTCAGAACAGTAGGATCGTGTAAATACTTGGTTGTGAATAAAAGAACTCTGTTGTTCAGTCATTCGCCAACCTGATGAAATTATTCACGGAAGTATGTTTTAAGATAGACACGCAGTTCCTATCAAACCTTACCATCGAGTTGTTGAAATCGGCCATAAATAGGGATAACTGGTAAGGCGTAGTCCCTGCCATGCTCCAGAGATTGCTGGAAAGAGTATAGCTTGGCAAAATAGACAGATAAGATGCCAAAGGAGTTAGCTGGCCGGGGAATACAGTGACCCACATGAAGACAAACTCTTTCCAGCAATCTCTGGAGCCTGGTAGAGGCCAGTAAGGCGGGGTGATCTTGCCTCGGAGAACGATTAACTCGGCTGAGCTGTTAGAGTCTGGTAGAGACACAAGTTACCTTCCAATGTGTTGTCAGATGCTTTTGTCACGGATTGACGAACTTAATGCAGCTGCCGAAACTTTGACAAATGTAGAAATGCCTAAGAGACTTATTGTCTTACGGGTCACTTCATCATGACCATCTGTGGGTAAGAGGTGCATCATCTATTGAGGCATGGCAACACATCGTGGAAGTTTCAATCCACAGGGACGTCAAACAGCTTGCATGACGACGTCAGTGGAGTTCCAAGTGGAGAAACGTACAAGAGGGTTATTGTCATTTGTTACAGGTCACGTCAAAATGCCCCTCTATAGGCAAGACCATGCTTCATCTATTGAGGCATGGCAACTCATGGAGGATGTATCAGTCCACAGGGACTTTAAACAGCGCGCATGACGACATCAGTGGAGTTCCAAGTGGAGAAACGTCCAAGAGGGTTATTGTCATTTGTTACAGGTCAAGTCAAAATGCCCCTCTAAAGGCAAGACCGTGCTTCATCTATTGAGGCATGGCAACATATGGAGGATGTATCTGTCCACAAGGACGCCAAACAGCGCGCATGACGACACCATGTATAATCTACTAGCAAGTTCCAAATGGAGGCACGTCCAAGAGACTTACTGTCATTTGTTACAGGTCACTTCAACATGACCTTCTGTAAGTACGCCCGTACTTTGTCTATTGACACGGGAACAGCCTACGTCACAGAAATGGTGACCAGTGATTGGTGGAGCGCCACAATTTCCTCCTCTAGCGTCCCTCAGGGAGTTACGCCTGTCAGATGTGGCGGAGTTTCTTAGGATCATCTGAAGCCAAACATTACCGTCATATTTCCACATTCAGCCGAGATACACGGAGCGCAGTTGTTAATGAGTTTTGTTTTTAAGTTCTTGCCCGAAGGCTAATTGCAACATGAAATAACACATTAAAAACTATATACAGATGGGGCAAGTTAATAATGGTGACAAGTGGAACAAGTGACTTTTCTAAAAACTGCTACGGAATACTTCTCACTTTTTGGAAGCAGTGGAAGACGAAGTGTCCCACTTGTTCTTCAATTAGTGGGTTTTTAGAGTTAACACCTTCGATGTCACCATTCTCCAACTGATATGGAAGCTCATCTGTGTTGGTAGTAATCATGATACAATGCTAAACTTTCTTCCAACACTAAGGTATTCTCCATCTGCGTTCCCGACTAAATGTGGTGACATGACGTCGGTTGTGCCCCGTGCTTTTAGGATGTGACAGCACATCGCGGATGTATCAGACCCCAGGGACGTCACACGGCGCGCTTACCGACCCGGTACCCGGGAACAAATGGAGAAACATGAACCCAGTTTTACCGGCTTGTGTAGTGGGACTGTATAATGGCTCTTACAGCACAGGGGGACCACTGGCACCGGGCATTAGCACATACAGGCCTGGGAGATGGTTACTTCATTCTCTACTTTATGTTCCAACTGTTTCATATCCAGGTATTCACGGATGTTTCATGTCCAGTTTACCAACTTGTGAGTGGGACTATGTGATGGCTCTTACAGCACATACAGCAAAGGGGCCACCCACACTTGGCATTAGCGGCTACATAACTGGGAAATGGTTACGTACTTCTGTATCTATTAGCTTTATGTTCCAACAGTTTTGATGTCCAACTATTCATGGATGTTTTATGTTTGTTGACCAGTTGACCAAATCGTGAGTGGGACTATGTGATGGCTCTTACAGCACAGGGGACCACTGATACTGGGGCATTAGCGGCTACAAGACTGGGGCATGGTTACGTCCTTCTGCACCTATTAGCTTTATGTTCCAATAGATTTATGTCCAGTTTACCAACTCGTGGGCGAGTCTAGCTGTGTAGTAGCTTGTACAGGTCAGAAAGCATTAGTGGCTGCTGTACTGGGGACTGATGACTTTCTTCTTTGCATACTTTCTTTTAAAACAGTTTGATGACCAGTTTCTTGAATGACTGTTTAACGTTTAGAATCTAATTATAACATCAAATACCTCGGCTATCTAAAACCTAGCTAAGCGTTAAGGTTATTCCTTGAGTAATTTCCATTGAATTAAAGGGTGAGAAAACAATTATATGATGGCGTATCTATAAAATCTAAATAGAGGTGGTACATTACAAGAAAGAGAAGACACCAAGTAAAAGTGGATCTGTTGATACCTACAGGTTTTATGGTCGTTGTTTTTTGTGCTATAGAATATAGGAAAGACCTGGAACACAAAATTTTTGACCCGACTATGTCTATGGATTTTTCTACTTTCGCCTCTCCTGTTCCCCAATACCCGATCACACTAATGTTGTAATAGCCTACACTGCACCACACTCCGGGGGGAGCCCGGGAAATAGGAGTTATCGGACTAACACCATGAATAATTTGACTGGACCTCCTCTAGTGCGTTAACGCTGGCAAATTATTTAGTAATACCCTACTGGGCTCATTTATTGGAAGACTGATTGCAGCAGAAAACAGTGGACTACTATTTGGCTCATCTCTATGCATTTTATAAACCCCAGATTGGATTGTTGCTTGAACATTTTGAGCTGTATATTTTGTTGCACAGTGTTGTCCTAGTCTATACTAGACTGTTTCACAGCAGAAGTAGTAGGGAGTGGCCATGGTGTAATCTGATACTGAAAACTGCTACATACCGTGTTTACACTCACGTTATTATGACGTAGGTAATGTCCGCCATTTTGGATGGTTAAACTACGACTTCTGAAGGGTACATTTCAATTTGTAAACAGCATTACAGTGACTCACTTAACGGTAACTCATTCAAGTCATTTTATTCCTTAGGACATGTTCAAATTTAGTACTAAGCACGTATGTAAAGGCCGTGTTTGTATTAGATAAAGTTTGGGGCCGAAATCTATATCTTATTTCTATTTTTGGGCTCGATTACCAGGCTGCACAACGGTGGGTCAAAGTTAAAGACAACATATTTCCTGCAAACTTTACCTACCAAAAAAGTCAATACGCAGCTCATACAGACTTGAATATACACGCACAAATGTGAACGCGCCCTTACTTTCGCGTGACATTTGAAAGTACATGGATGGGTACGAGAACTGTACACGCGGGCGCTACCACGGCGTGAAATGTTGGCATCGTTCCAAGGGTCGCTAACCCCCCCCCCCCCCCCCCATCACAAAAAAAGAACCCACCGAACAAAGTAATGAAATGATAACTAATCAAACTCATTTTGGCCCTTACTTTCCTGTGACATTTGAAAGTGCACGGTTGGGTACGAGAGCTGTACATCCGGGCGCTCCCACGGCGTGAAATGTTGGCATCGTTCCCAGGGTCGCTAAACTCCCGTGAGTTACGCCGCCGTAAAGGACAATAAACCCCATCCCAAATGTCAGAGAACGTTTAACTGTCCTTCTTACGCGCTGTAAAAGGGGGGGGGGGGAGATGCGACGCTACGGACAGGAAAATTACATGGGGTAGGACGGCTACGTAGCAACTGGATTCTGGATAGATACTAGTATAATGATAACTTATTTATATTTCTCAGTATCTTAACAGATGTCTCGATGGTACAGACAGATTTGAATACATCTTTATATGCAAAAACCCCAACAATGCAAAGATAGGTAAATATAGAAATAACTGCTTTGTCATTAGACAAAATACCGAAACTAGTGATTAGTTGATGTGTGTGCTTCGTTCTTCTCCACGGGGCGTTATTACTGTAGATTGATTGCCGGAATAACATTGTTTTTTTTTTTATAAACCTTGTGTTTCCTAAATATATTTCATTCGATGGAAGCTCAGTGCGAGTGAGTTAATTTGTGAAGTTAGAGTTTCTCCACGGCGTGGACCTTAGAAAGATTGAAGGTTGGAATAACGCCTCTTGTCTTTTGTAAACCCTCTGTTTCCTAAAGGCAGTCTATTCAAAGGAAGCTCAGTGCGAATGATTTGATTTGTAAGGTTAGCTTTTCTCCACAGCATGTTATAACGGAGATTGATGGCTGGTATAAAGGCGCTTTTCTTTTATAATCCTTGTGTTCCCTTTTAGATATGGTTCTATTAGAACCCCGGTACGAGTGAGATCATCTGTGTGGTTAGTTTTTGTCGCGTTATTAGAAAAATTGAAAGCTGGAATAAATTTTCCTGAAGGTGCCTTATTCATGTGGAAGCTCTGTGGAAGCTCAGAGCGAGTGAAATGATTTGTGTGATTAATTTTTCTCCGTGGTGCGTTCTAACATGAGATTGAGATTCTTATGAACCTTATATTTCCCTTTGGATGGTGCTTTAGAAAGCAACCAATAGAGCCGCAGCGTTATAAGAACATATGTATGGTTAGCTTTGCTCCACGGCGAGTTATAACGGTTATTGACGGGTGGAGTCCCGTCCCATCCCGCCAGCCGTGTCCGCACCCCTCCATCATTAACAAGTAGGATGATAGGTGCGGTTAGTATAAGTTATTGCACCCGGGAACGCTGGCTGTTTTGGACAGCTATGGTACAATGAATGAATGAACTTTATTGCTCGACAATTGTACACGGCAGAATGTATGGCAAAAATGACAAGGCCATCACAATGAACAGTGGATCATTGCTAGCTAGGGTTAATGTCCTCCACCATGCATAAATGGGACGTTTTGTACGGTTTATATAAGTTCATTCCACCCGGAAAAAACCTTGGTCTTTTGACAGCTATGGCACAATGGAAATGAACAGTGGACCAAGGCTTAACGTCCACTTATTACGCACAAGTGAGACGTTAGGTACGGTTTGTACGTATAAGTTCATTGTACCGGGGAACCCTGGCTAGTTTCGCTAGCTATGGTACAATAAACAATAGATCATGGCTTAATATCCGAACATGATGTAGCCTCTACCAGACTCCATCGGTCGCTGATGAATAAGATTTTAAGAATGCTAGAAATTGGCCAAATAGATAACAAGCCATAGGAGTTAGTGACCTGGGGAGTCGGGTCGTCTTTGAAGCCCACTGATCTCGAGGTCGCATTCCTTTCTCCCAGTCTAGCCAACTTCTCCGGCATGTTATACATCTATTTGGCCAACACGAGACACAGAAGCGGCCCCCAAGGAAGGTAAAAACCCGGCTCATCTTACAAACCTGCTTCACATGATGTCCAAAATTGGCCTGGTGGGGCTCAAGACACATTTGGCTTCTGTTCAGGCCTGCAGCTTATTCTGAGAATTTGTCCGATTCTAAGGAAATGAATCCCAAGGCGGGTGGGATCCGGATCAGCCCCTGATAATGATATGATTGAACGCCTGCCTCATGTGATTGTATAAACCGATCTCCTGTTGGCCAACAAGAGCTCGCCTTCCTGCCAGGCAGCTTATTCTATCTCACAATTCCCGATTCTACAAAACTGGCCCCCAAGGCAACTTAACACCCGGATCACCCCCTGACATGACTGAGAGCCTGCCACAGATGATTATATAAAACTGGCCCCTTTTTACAAATAATATCTGTCACAGTTTGCCCTACTGGTCAAATGCCTCAACCGGAGGTCTTCACACAAGCTTTGCTCCAACACGAACCCCTACTCTTCTCGATAATTGGCAAGATCCACTATGAGAAGTATTCTCTACCAACGACAATTCTCAAAGGAGCTTGTTTTTACATAAGCCCTGTATTGAGGAGCACTCACGTCATTGGTAACTTAACGAGAGATTGAAGAGCTAGAGAGAGTCGACGTAAATGCTGATAGATGAATCCATTGAGAGTTTGACGTGTCAGCTTCACATGACTAGGATGATGTATCGACTGGTCATGTTATAGATGGTCTTTAAATTGAAAGAGAAGTTATTTTTAGTTCCTTTATTCCCGCGTGAGAGAGACAGAGGAAGGGAGAGAGAGAGGAAGGGAGAGAGAGAGGAAGGGAGAGAGAGGAAGGGAGAGAGAGAGGAAGGGAGAGAGAGAGGAAAGGAGAGAGAGAGGGAGAGAGAGAGGAAGGGAGAGAGAGAGGAAGGGAGAGAGAGAGGAAGGGAGAGAGAGGAAGGGAGAGAGAGAGAGAGGAAGGGAGAGAGAGAGAGAGGAAGGGAGAGAGAGAGGAAGGGAGGAGAGAGAGAGGAAGGGAGAGAGAGAGGAAGGGAGGAGAGAGAGAGGAAGGGAGAGAGAGAGGAAGGGAGAGAGAGAGAGAGGAAGGGAGAGAGAGAGGAAGGGAGAGAGAGAGAGAGGAAGTGAGAGAGAGAGAGAGGAAGGGAGAGAGAGAGGAAGGGAGAGAGAGAGGAAGGGAGAGAGAGAGAGAGGAAGTGAGAGAGAGAGAGAGGAAGGGAGAGAGAGAGGAAGGGAGAGAGAGAGGAAGGGAGAGAGAGAGGAAGGGAGAGAGAGAGGAAGGGAGAGAGAGAGGAAGGGAGAGAGAGAGAGAGGAAGGGAGAGAGAGAGAGATGCAGAGAGAGAGAGAGAGAAGATCACGCAATTGTAAAGATTCTGCAGCGAGTTTCATGGAGGATTTCTATCATGATACTTTCTCTCGAACAAATGGCCTCCTAGTTATTAAATTCTGTTCATATTCCATATTTCCCTATTGCAGAGCAAAACCCATCAGGAATTGACGTACAGAAATAGATACCATCTCCAAGCGTACACATTTGGTCATCCAGACTGATGTCGTTTGCTTATTGCGGTCTCAAAATTGTCAATATAACAACATTAAGGTTTGCCCATCTATATGTAATGCACTGATGCGGGGAACTTTTGTCATTTGACCACGACAAAGTCCGAGGTTACTGGTGTCCCAGATTGTGACCATCATCACACGTAGGTCCGTCAAGTCCCATATAATGCACCTGTAGGCCCGCATAGTCATCTATGGACGACCATATATGATAGTCATCTGTGATATTGGACTTCATCTTCCAAAGTCCAGAACTGATTTCGTACTTGTTGCGGTCCACAAATTGTCATATCTCACAAGTTCTCATCTCGTCATCTGAAGATCACTTCAGGACCCTTAAATGTCTACAATATCAGACTTCATTTCCATATGACCACATGTTGCCAAGGCAGATTACATGCTCTCGCCCCATCGTCCATACAGCCACATACAGGTGTGTTTAGTCATTACTAAGTAGGTCCCATATAAACGTCCTATTAATTTTATAACACATTTGGCCAGGACAAATTTCGTACTTACGGGTGTTCCCAGTGGTCAATACAACCATGGTTAGATGTGAAATGGCGTTCGGTGTAAAATAACCAGCTGCTACCGCGCCGCGTGCCTGCAAAGCTGGTGTGTTACGCCTAATGGCGGTTATACCGGCTATACAGATACAGATACAACCACATGTAGGTTCTGTTTAATCATTTGTCAACTGGTCAGATTTGCAGCGATATTTGACTCCGTTTTCAAACTACATCTCGCCACTGCAGATTCCCTGCTTGCTGGGGTCCCCAGCTGTCGATATAACCGGTCATCTGGAAGTGGCCTTTATGAACGCCATGTTAAGTTATATGTCTCCATTTTCAAACGTCCACATTTTGTAATCTATCTAACCACATGAAGGTGTGCCTTGTCTCGGCTTTTATGAAAGCCCAGTTATGATATTTGTCTCAGTGTTCACATTTTGTGACGTCTACAACCATTTCTATGTTTAATTGGGTCTTCAATTGTCTATATAGCCTCACGAAGGACCACCTAGTCATCTGAAAATGGCTTTTATGAACGTCCGGTTATGACATTTGTCTCAATTTTTAAACGTCCGCATTCTACCAGCACCGATATCGCGCATATTGCGGTCCCAAAATTGTCAATATAACCACCCGGGCACATAAGGTCTGCCTAGCCATCCGTAAAGCTCTGCTATAAACTGTTATGACATCAAACCGTTATGATTTCAAACCGGTATGGTATGAAAACGGAAACGCTTCCCACCCACCTACTGTAACACCTACCTATCCAGGTAGCCTCAGGTGTGGACAGGTAAACCCACCTGGTAAGCCTCCTCTCTACACCTGATCCACCTGATCTACCTGCCCTGTCAGGTAACCTCAGGTGTATACAGGTAAACCTACCCTGTGATCTCTCCTCACCTGGTCGTGTTGTCATACAGGTCTGCACAGGTAAACCTCCGCCTAACACCTGGTGATCCCTCCCTTCCACACCTGGTCTACCTCCTGATCTACCTGCCATCCAGGCTACACTAGTCCAGAAAGGTAAACTCACCTGGTAAGCTTCCCCTCCACACCTGGCTGTGTTGTACCTGCGGGTTCAGACAGGTAAAGCTCCGCCTAACGCCAGGTAAGCCGTCCCCTCCACACCGAGCTTACATCATCATCAGAACGGCCGGAAACAAACCGACGTGTCACGTTGCCATGGCGACGGCGCCATAACTCGCTATAATCCCGTCACGGTCGGAGCGTGGTCTTCTTTCGATGTCGCGCCGAATTCCTGCTCCGTCAAATATTTGCTCCGTAAGCAGTGCGCATGTGCGTGAAGCAGGGTTAGGGTTAGGATAGGGGCTTCACAAAAACCTCCTCTCAAAATCCGCTCAGACTTCTGCTTGAAAATCACCACACGCCACGAGAGTAACGCACCTCTCTTCCCTCAGGCATACGGGAAACCTCCAAGCAGTGTCGGGGCACATATTTGGGAGGAGAAGAAATTTGGCTTGACACCGGGGTTGGCCTCGCCGCTGCAGCGGACGGGAACGGATCGAACACGCCGAGACAAGCCGCTTAATTTTACGGTCCGGCGGGCTGGCGTCCAAGCAGATGTGTGGGGGAAACGTTGTCACTCCTAAAGCTGCGACGCTTTTCTGAGAAGGAATTTGTATCTCTTCTTGGCAGGAATTTGCGTCACAAAAGCGTCACGATTTGAGAGCTGTAGATGCGGCTAATAAAGATGTGAAGATGTGTTATAAGCCCTAAATTTTATCGCGCTTTTCCGGGAAGGGGCTTGTAGCACTTCCTGGAAGAAATTTGCGTCACACAAACGGAGCAGTTAGAAAGTGTTACGATTTTCCTACCTAACATCTGCTTGGGTCTTATTTGCCAGCACAAAGCCGTCCTGATAACAGGAATCCTACAGCTTACCGTCTGACGCGCGCTGAGGCGTCGCTTTTCTCAACTCTTCCTGGAAGGAATCTGCCTCACAGAAACGGAGCAATCAGAAATCAAATCAAAAATGATTTCCTTCCTAACATCTGCTTGGAGAGATCCCCAGCTCGCCGTCTGAAGCGCTGAGGTACTTATCGGTGGTTTATAAACGGCGCAGTTTAATGATAACCTTGTAGATGATACATAGCAGCCATCTACAGCGTCACGCCATTCTGATCCCGACGTTACGAACGTCAGCGACGTGCCGCACCTGACGCACGCGGCCGTGAACGTCACGCCGTTACCCGGGCAACCGACACGAAGTGCGTCAATCAAAATCTCCTTATAGCAGCCTCTTTATTTCGTTTCCTGAATGTGTCCTTTATAAAACCTTCCAGCGGCTTTCCCGCGCTAATACAGACATAACAGGAGGATAGCCGGGGCACGACCTGGCAACCGTCTCCGGGGTAACCGTTACCGGGCAACGGTAACCATGGCAACATAGCGGCGCAGGTCATGATCAGATCTCGACTGTTACTGGCTTGCTTTGTTCGTTTTGAAGCATAGCTCAGGATTTGCTGATGGGTTTTCATGAGTTTGTGATGATGAAATCGTCTTTTCTCGAAGATTTACGAAGCACATATATTGCGGTAGATTGTACGCGAATGGTGACTGACAAGCAACGTTATAGAAGATAAGTCTCCAAGCCTCCGGTTTTGTGGTACTTTGCATCTTTTCTTCCTCTAGGGAGAAAACGCAAGAAATACGTACAAAATGCCGCAAAAACTATTTTTAAAAATTCGCGTAAACATGCCTGCTCCTACATCTGCTTGGATGTTTTGTTTTAGACTTTGAAGGAGAAAAATTCAGATTACAGCATTTGTCTCTCTCTATAAAATGCCAAATAGTCATGATAACACTCCACCGTAAATTATGATGGACCCTAGCGCTGCGCCGTAGGACATATCTCATGGCCTGTTAATTAAGAGCTGCAAGATTGTTGAGAACACAGCAGCATGAGAGTTACGATATCACCTCATCGTAAATTACAGTATACACTCATTGCGCACTGCAGGATATTTCATACCCCATTCATTAAGAGGTACAAGGTTGTTGAAAGTATTCCAGCATTCGGGTTATATTAACATCTCACAGTGAATTATGATATGTACTTATTGCGCGCTGCAGATAAGTTCATAACACGTTATGAAAGACTTATAAGATTTTAATGTAAGAGCGTAATAGAACTTGATTTATCATAAAACACACCGTATTTTATAATATGTACTTTTTGTGCGCTGCAGGATAGCTGATCACCCTTTAATCAAGAGATACAAGGTATTTAAGAGCAAAGCAGCATTAGAGTTATATTAACATCTTACAGTGAATTCTGACATGTACTTGTTGTGCTCTGCAAGGTAAGATGCTGCACTGCACGTTTGGGAACGCATCCATAAGCAGCGACACCTGTGCTGCAGTGCAACGTGAACCAGTCAGAATTGCCTTGAAGAAGGTGACAGACCGAAACATCGGTGGAATAAATCACTTGGTTGTATGGAAAATAGTCTTTTTGTTCAGTGACTTACCAACCTGATGTAGCTACTCACGGCAGATATAAGGTTGTTTAGAACTTGAGTTATTATAAACCTCACCGTAAGTTATATATGTACTCATTACGAAGTGCATGATATCTTACGAACACAGCCGCATGCGAGTTGTAATAAAACGTACGATGAATTATGATGTGTACTTATTGTGCGCAGCAGGCTTTATTACGACCCGTTAATCGACGGATACACAAATATCAGTCTTAATAACACGGTACGGTAAATCATAATAGACTTCTATGGCTCGTTAATTAAGCGATGTAAAGTACTGGGTTATTAAAAGATAGAAATTTTATGACCTGTTAATTAAGAGATATAAGGCTATTAAGAGCACAGGAATATTAGAGTCTTCATACCACGCTACAGTAAACCACAATATATTCTCACGATGCTTTGTGGGATTTTTTGTTGCTCATTAATTAAGGGACATTAAGTACTGGGTTATTAAAAGATACACATTTTATGACCTGTTAATCAAGAGATATGAGGGCAAAGAAATACTAGTCTTCATACCACGCTACAGTAAATCATAATAGATACTCACTATGCATTACGTGATTTTTAAGGCTCATTAATTAAGGAACATTACGTACCGGATTATCAAAAGATAGAAATTTTATGACCTGCTAATTAAGAGATATAAGGTTTAAGAGGAGCACAGAGATATTAGAGTATTAATACCACGGTACGGTAAATCATAATAGATACTCACGGTGCTTTGTGGGATTTTTTGTGGCTCATTAATTAAGGGACATTAAGTACTGGGTTATCAAAAGATAGAAATGTTATGACCTGTTAATTAAGAGGTATAAGGTTAATAAGAGCACAAATATATTAGAGTCTTCATACCACGCTACAGTAAACCACAATATATTCTCACGATGCTTTGTGGGATTTTTTGTGGCTCATTAATCAAGGGACATTAAGTACTGGGTTATTAAAAGATGGAAATTTTATGACCTGTTAATTAAGAGCTATAAGGTTTAAGAGGAGCACAGAGATATTAGAGTATTAATACCACGGTACGGTAAATTGTAGTAGTTACTCTCGGTGCACTGCGTGATTTTTATGGCTGGTTAATTAAGGGATATAAAGTACCGGGTTATTAAAAGATACACATTTTATGACCTGTTAATCAAGAGATATGAGGGCAAAGAAATACTAGTCTTCATACCACGCTACAGTAAATCATAATAGATACTCACTATGCATTACGTGATTTTTAAGGCTCATTAATTAAGGAACATTACGTACCGGATTATCAAAAGATAGAAATTTTATGACCTGCTAATTAAGAGATATAAGGTTTAAGAGGAGCACAGAGATATTAGAGTATTAATACCACGGTACGGTAAATCATAATAGATACTCACGGTGCTTTGTGGGATTTTTTGTGGCTCATTAATTAAGGGACATTAAGTACTGGGTTATCAAAAGATAGAAATGTTATGACCTGTTAATTAAGAGGTATAAGGTTAATAAGAGCACAAATATATTAGAGTCTTCATACCACGCTACAGTAAACCACAATATATTCTCACGATGCTTTGTGGGATTTTTTGTGGCTCATTAATCAAGGGACATTAAGTACTGGGTTATTAAAAGATGGAAATTTTATGACCTGTTAATTAAGAGCTATAAGGTTTAAGAGGAGCACAGAGATATTAGAGTATTAATACCACGGTACGGTAAATTGTAATAGTTACTCACGGTGCACTGCGTGATTTTTATGGCTCATTGATTAAGCGATATAAAGTGCCGGGTTACCAAAAGATACACATTTTATGACCCTCTAATTAAGCGATATGAGGCTAATAAGAGCACATAGATATTAGAGTCTTCATACCACGGTACGGTAAACCATATTAGTTACTCCCGATGCTTTGTGTGCATTTTGTGGCTCATTAATTGAGGCATATAAAGTACGGCTTACCAAAAGATAGAAATTTATGACCTGTTAATTAATATAAGGAGCGCAGAAATATTAGAGTCTTCATACCATGCTTCAGTAAATCACATAACATACTCACGCTGCACTGCGGGATTTTTACGGCTCGTTAATTAAGGGATACGGTGTAATTAAGCGGTATAAAGTACCGGGTTATTAAATGATACAAAGTGCCAGGTAATTAAGAGCAGGCTGACATTACATGGACCGTTGTGCGGGACTGTCAGATCTGAAGTTCATCAAACCGCGCGGCGCTACGGGTGCGTCTGCCGCGGGAATCATCATCATGCCAGGCTGACAACCCCTCAAAGGAGGAACCCCTCCCTTGTCCATTGACTGACTCTTTTTTTTCGTTCTCCCGCCAATCTTGCATGCAATTGGCCGAGTGGGAACCAGGTGTTTTACACGATTTTCCCTCCATCTTATAGACGGAAGCGAAAAACAAAAACGCGACAGAAAATTGTATGATTATGGTTGACATATTGTAACGATATATCAAAACCAAAGGTTCTGTTGCAGTAAGGTAGAAAGCCGCTAGGAGGCCTAGCATCGACCTTGTCTTTCGTTTTCCCGACCCCTACCATCACCATCATGCCATGGTGACATCACCCTAAAAGAGGAACCCCTCCCTTGACTGACTCCACTTTTTTCTTTGTCCTGCCAGTCTTCGCCATGTTCAAAACCGGAGGCTCTGCTGCAGTACCGTAGAGAGCCGGTACGATGGCCAGTATCGAACACGACTTTCGTTTTCCTGACTCCTACACACCGCAATGAGGGGCTATTAGACCTTAACTTAAGCTGTGACATTATGACTACATCTGCCGTGGGAATCATCTCACCTTTCATACATGAGAACAAATAGTCAAATAGTAGATGATAAAGGCTACCGAATTAAACCTTATCTATTTTTGAATAAAGTGATTTTATTTCAAAGGCCAAAGCCGGCGCGCGCGTGGATATATACTCTCCATACAACCCAGTTAAACGCACCAATCAGCCCTCACACGGTGTCCCATGATTGTGGATAATGTTCAAATCGATTCGCTCAGCGGGAAGTCTTCTTCACAAAGGAACCGACCAGAATGCGGCACGAATTACCCCGCACGTAAAACCCAATGAAAGCCCGCAGTCAAAGTGCCTTATAAATCGTGATGAAATTCTCGCGGCATAAACGTTTCAATCAGACATCGCGCTCTGGTGTATGATTGTGTTTGATGGGGAAATCTGTTCGCTCTGCGGGGGGTCTTGTTCGCCTTCCTCTTTGATTCTGACCAAAAGACTTCTTGCAGAAAGTCGATAAACGACATGCCTGCCTGCCTGCCTACGTGCTCAGGCCAGAACATACATACATACATACATACTGGAAAACGAGAAATGTTAGTTTATTTCGCGATAGGACGAAAATGTAGAGTTAGCGGTGGTTTTAAGTTTTCGGTCGAAACAAGGGGGTAGGAAAGCAGAAGACAGAAACAAATTCCCTTTTTACAGTATATTATAGAGGGTTCATAGAGTTTTGACGCCCAACACCGTTAGAAACACAAACTGACTTTGGCTACTTCTGTAACTGCTTGATCTGTTTGATTGATGTTTAAATTTGTTCTCGCTATAGAAAGCACTCTTTCCTCTCCTATCTAACAAAACACACCTGCAGCTCCAAGGAAAGCTACTAGGGGGCCCAGATTTCTACTACTTCTTTCTGAGTCCAGGAACTATCCACCACCATTTACCAGCAATTGATGATAATAGTACGTTTAGAACTAGCCTTACAGTTGTGCTGATTGTTACTATTCACCCACTCTGTTAGAAGCCCTGTTCGTTCTCCTTCCCCTGTTATTGCACAAGACGGCAGCGCAAATTGGCGAACATAACGGTTAGTGCGGCGTAAATGGTACCGTGAATCACACACTGTCGTATGGTTATGTAGAGTGTTGAAGCCGTTATGATTGTGACTGATGTGGAAATCCGTTCTGTATTCAACCTGATGACGGCAGTGGAAATTGCTCCAATAAAAACGGAGAGCCGGTAAGCCATGTAACGTTACATGTACTAATTCAAAGGTTTCGCCGCCTAAACACTATCGAATACAGTGCTTTGTATGATTGTGTTGAATGTTGAAAGTCTGATATTGGAATTTTCCCTGCTATTCCACAGGACGGCGTCAAAAATCATTCCAAGTAGGAAAATGCCGTGAAATCGAGCGGACGGAAAAACAACTTTGTGAAAACGAACACTTAACATCAGTTAGAGATCCATGAAATAAAGTTTGACTGGTACAAAGCAATGTTGTATGATTGCGTCTAATGTTAGAATCTTCCCTGCTCTATGGTTGTGTTGAATATTGAAACCGTTTAGATTGTGTCTAATGTTTGAATCTGCCGTGTTGTTCCAGCGGACCCCGGTTCTGATGAGTCCGGACGGGAAGTCGATGAGGCGCCGTTCCCTGAAATTGCGTCGTTACCGCCGATCGGAACTCATCAAACTGCGCCTCGGGCCGATAGAACGGGAACTGCTCTCTTATTAAAGACATTCAATTAAATTAAATTCAGTCCATCCCCTGTGAGGTGACGCCAGTGTACCCACGGGGATTTACGTCCCTTCCGAATACAGCTCTAACCAGGATGCCCTTCTACCAATTCGAACCGGGGTCTCCCAGTTACACAGTAATTGGAACCAGGAGCTCAACTGTGACACTGCTACCAGTTGCGCTGAAAGGGACAACCATGTATGACACCAGACATGACTGATATCTAATAGATAACCGACATGATGACTCCACAGCTAATGGTTTTTACATCTCGCCTTTACAACCGAGTCTTTGGTGTCTGTAACATCTTAAGATATCCTCTATCTCCTTCCCCATTCTTATAGATGATCATACATGGTCTGTCATGTCATCCCCTGACAGTTATGACACCAGACATGACCGATATCTAATAGATAACAAACATAATGACTCCACAGCTAATGGTTTTCACATCTCCCCTATCCCCCCGGGCCCTCATGGCGCTCCAGGCCGTTTTTTAACGACTATTAATATTTACAGAGCCCGGCGGCGCGGGGATGAGGGTATCGACTGGTGCGGGGTGTATTGATGGGGAGGGCGGAGGTTAATTAGGAAGGGGGCTGCTGAGCAGAGGGGGGGGGGGGGGGGGGGCTTAATTCATCAATAAAGCCAAACCTGTAGCATTCTTAGTAAACTGGGCGCACTAGTATTGTGTTGGAGGGGGCGATATTTTCTTCTTGATTCATCAATGCAGCCGCGCTCTAGCCTGCCACTATAAACATGATTCTTGATGATCAGGATGATAAAATAATGTAATAAGGGGCCAGTAAAAAGTTGTCTCAATGGAAATTTGGTCCTCATGTTGAGATGGAAAAGTGCAGAGGTCAATTAGAAGAGCGTCGGTGGGTCGATGGGGGGGGGGGAGTCCCCTTCTTAATTCATCAATACAGCCTTACTCAGGCTTACCACCATAAACATGATTCTTAGGACAAGGAAATAATCTAAGGGACAAGTAAAAAGTAGCTACAATGGGCAGATGGTACTTTTGTAGAGATGGGAACATGCAGGGGTTAATTGGAGGGGCGTCGGTGAGCCAGGAAGGGGGGGGGGGTCCCTTCTTGATTCATCAATATAGCCATCAATATTACCACTGTAAACATGGCTCTTAGGACAAGGAAATAATGTAAGGGGCCAGTAAAAAATGGCCACAATGGAAATTTGGTCCTTATGTAGAGACGGAAACGCGCAGAGGTTAATTGGGATGGGATTGGCAGTTACTTTATCAATACAGGAAGACCTGCGGCATCCCTAGGATTATTGATGCTTGGGTCAATAGGAAAATAATCAAAGATCAAAGGGCAACTACAAGTGGTTTCCATCATAATGACTTTCTCCTCTCGGGGCTGAATATAGAGCAGAGTTTTTATACTAGAGTTTTTAATACCAATTCTTAGTCACGCCTCAATTCGGCCCGCCCGTGGCTGCTATGGTATGGTATGATTCTATATATATGCATAGTATACAAATAATATATCAAAGAATTTCTGGACGTTAGAAATTCCTCCAATGATTGTAAAAGCTCATGATCCCATACTATACACTCTTGTATTAGGTAGATTAGCCTTATAGAACTGTAGTTAAGATGCCATATTTCGTACAATTGTTGTGCAATAAAGTTATATATATATATACAATATGTGGTTTTCTTGTGATACTCAAATGAACCAGTCATCCATTTATTCGTAGTAGAGATTGGCTGGAACAGGGTGAGCGATTAACCGTAGAAGTTAATACCCTGTCGAGGAAAGTCCGACCGGCCCCCGAGAGTTGATTTGCACCACTGAATTCTCCGGAAAATCAATCTTCTTATTTTAGCCAATCTCTATAATTCATTTAGCCGCCTAGGAGGGATTCGATTCTTGTTATTCGGGTTCGTGCATGGAAGATACTGCAAACGGGGAATGTTCGCGGTGGTTATATTTTCGCGTTTTACACGGTAACTTCTTCGCCGCGAACTTAAAACCATCGCGAACTTAAAACCATCACGAACTTAAAACCACCGCGAACAATTCTGCTTTTACATCAAAACCTGCATAGCAGTTTCAACCGCGAACTTAAAACCATCGCAAACACTCCATTTTCATTCTCCCTACCGCGAACTTAAATTCCCACGAACATATCCATTTTACAGTAAGTGGTTTAACCAAAGCGCCTCTTGGCGGACGTGTGCGGTACAGCAGGTCAGGATGGGTCGACGTTTGTCGGCTTGTCTCCGTGAGATCTTTCCGATAAACATGGGGGTCGGAGGTCACGCCGCAGGTGAGGCACTTCCGGGTGCGACTCAGGTGAGACGTAAAGGTGAGAACTGCGTTTAACGTGCCGGTGTTCTACAGGTTAATAAGTTACAGAGCCAACAACTCTAGTCCAAAGCAGTGCGAAGAATTTACGGGTGTAGAAAAAGGTAGGAAAGTATAACTTTTGTAAGTCTTAAAGTTTGCATAGTTTAATTTTGTCTCGCATCATGACATTCATTTAGGACTGTGTCACTCAACTATTTGTAATGTTTTGATCTATCCTCGCGGGTCTGCCTTCCGATTCTCTCAGCCTTTGTTAAGGGAAGGGTTGCTGCCAAAGCCTCTTCGTGAATAGCTTCCGTCTGTTTTAAAGAGAACTTGGAGTAGATCGGAGCTATGCAGGGTTTTGTGAGTGACACGTCCCGACCTTGTCCTACAAACCTGACGTGTTGCGCTGAAAAGCGGTAAAACCGGTCGTCTGGCACAGATGCAGACGCAAAGCTTCCGATAAGTAAATTTCAATATCATTGATGCCTTCGTGTTATGCTGTTGTCTGTGTGCTGATTCTTCATTCCGACAAATTTGATTTTCTCCCAAACTGTGAGCTCCAGCCTAAAAGGTGTGTCTTAACCGCCGTCGGAAATGGTAAAAATTGGCGAAATAGACCAAATAATATACCGGGAGGGTTAGCTGGCCATAGGAGTACATACCCACAGGAGTAGGTTGAAAACTGTTTATTTGTCCCTTTTCTTCTATTTTCTGCCGGACCTATGAAGTCCGGCAGAGACTAGGTGTGAGTTTGCAGGTGTTGTTTATATTTTCCAAGCAGAGGTTGTTGGGGGGAAAATGGGGAGAGCGGACAAAAAACGGGACATCTGATAAGAAGGTCACATTTTCCTCAACAACCTCTGCTTGGAGAGTATGTTTGCACAGCCAGCGACCCGTGTCAGTTGGAGAAGTTGGGGTTTGTTTAGTCAGACGCGCCGGTTATTCAGGATCTGTGAACCGTGGAGAGTGGAGACGGGACGAGTATTCTCTGCAATCTCCTGTTATGAAAACCACCAAAAACAACACTTTCATTCACAGTGGACTGTTCTCCTCTAAATTACTCTGATACATGTTTTCTTTTTTCCTTTATTGCTTTCTATATTTCACTTCGAATGCTTTTTCGATTATTGTTTCGAGTATCATTTTCCAGTTACTACTTGTCATACTCTGTTACTTGTCAACATTCCGTCATGTCTAAAATTCTGTATTGTATTGATAGATTGATATATAAATTGATCTATTGATTGATTTTTACTTCATAAGCTCCATACAAAAGCCCGATGTCGGTCCCGTCCGAAGCCGAGTCGGCCGACTTGCGGCGCAGGACGGCAGACCAGTCAGAAGCGCCGCCTAGCGGAGACTCCCAACCACCTGTTCCACAGGCCGGGACAGCGGAGTCTGCCGAGCCGCCGACGGAATCTCCCGAGTCCAGGCGAGCGCGACCTTCGGCAAGTTTCGTGCCGCTTCCGAAGGCCGAGATCGGGCTGTGTGCGACGATCTCTGTGTGTGTTATGGGCTACATGCTGTACTGCGCGTGCAGGTTCTCACAAGGTCTGTTTGTTTGTCAAGAAGATATTGATGGATTGTTATGAAATTTGGCATGTGGTTAGATGAATGAATGAGTGAATGGTTTATTCATGTAAAACTTTGCAGCCCTGTGGCTGAAGTACGTTTTACTCACATCAGTTTAAAAATAACGCAACTATTACAATACAGATAAAATTTCATACGAAACGGCAAATATTCGATAGAATTAAAATAGCAGAAGAACTATTACAGACGTCACACTGTGTATAGTTGATTTGAACAGTCTGGTTCGCGTTGATCTAATCAAGAAATGAATAGATTTTGGGCACACTGGCGGCTTTCCTTGGTATTGCAGCATGCCTTTCAGTTTTGAACTGCTACTTTTATTTTTATTGAAATATGAATTTGTTCATTTAGCCAAGTTAATTGTACATGTCAACTTCTTATCTCCTCTCTGCCGGTCCAGATCACAAGGATCAGCTGAAAGTAGCGGACCTCGCACCAGGATGGACAATCTTAGGGAGGAAGAAAGTAAGGATAGAAATACAATTGTATGTTAATAAGACATGTTTAAGGAAAGACTATCAGTATACATTAAGGATATAAGGATATGGGTTTATTAAACTACAACTAACTATATCATGTCCTGTATAAACTGGGCTAAATTAACCTTTACAAGTTGAAGAGGCAACCCAGTTGTCTTGCAATAAAATGAATAAATAAAGGAAAAACATGAGCCGCCATTAGATTTCTGTGGCTTTAACCGTCCTTAGTCTTTGCTGTTTTCTATGATTTTATTTTGAACATTTTGTCCTTTCTGTTCTAAGCTATACTCAATTCTCAGATTTGTGGAAAGTGACATAAGAATGACACTAACTTATTATGTGAATATGTAAGATGAGATATAAAAGAACCTTTAAAAGAAATAGGACACTAATCAAACCTTTCACATCCTCTGTTTTTATGTTTATTTGATAATTGTTTGTTTGCTTTGTGCAGGACATCCATGACATCGAGTGGTGGGAGTGGACTAAGCGGATGCGCACCAGTTTCCCGCTGTTCTACCTGGGGCAGGTGGTGCTGGGGGCGGTCACAGGCAGACTCATGCCCAAGGTCAGTTCTGTTGTTCCTCACCACTTTCTCACACAACCACCTGTTAAAGTTGGTCTGTAGTTTTGGGGGTCAGCCGTTACCACAGGACCCAGTGTAATGACTTGTTTTCATTGTCAATAAATCCAAAATACCAGACAAAAACCTCAATACTAGATGGACCTCATTGCTCCACAATCCAATGAAGACCCTGTAACCTTAGCCCTGTTACCTTTCCCTGTAACTTTCACCTTGTAAGCTTAGTCATGTAATCTTCAACCTATAACATTTGCACTGTAACCTTCACCTAGGTTGGTGAGCCTGACCGTGTGCCTGGGCCGTCACGACCTGCACCCTGTAACCTTTGCCCTGTAACCTTTCCCCAGGCTAAGTTCCCCCTGTACGGCTTGTATGGAGTAGTGAGCCTGGCCGTGTGTCTGGGCTGGAGACCGGCTGGAGTGGTTCTGCTCCAGGCTGCTGTGACCTTTGGCCTGTCCCGCCTGAGGAGACCTGCACTAGTCTGGGGGTTTACCATCATCGTCATGACAACCATCTTCATCGAGCCGGGCTACTCTTGGCATGTAAGTACACTATATGAATAAACATATAACGGCAAACTGAATAAACCATTTCTCTATGTCTCTCCTCTCTTTCTCCCTCTCCCACATCCCTCTCATTTCCCTCCGTCTCTCCATCTGTAGCTCTCTCCTTCTGTCTCTTCATTTCTCACTTGCTCTGTTTCTTTCTCACTCCATCTCTCTCCCCCTCTCTCCCCCCTCTCTCTCTCTCTCTGTCTTTCTTACTTGCTACCTTGTTGGTACAGTTGATTTGATATTCTCTATTTCTAACATTTTTAACTCCAAGGAGTCGCGTGTTGGAACTGAATGTTTGTTCCAAGTCATTGGTGTGTGGTATAAAATCTATGATTCGCTGATTCTTTCCTGCAGTACAACCTGGTGCCCTCCTACGCCAAGTACCTGATCTACATGGTGACCTTGACCTTGTCGTGTCTGCGAGGGGTCAGCTTCGCCATGGAGTTCTGCAGGGAGACGGAAACAAACCCGGGTTAGTTTATCGTCATCATCGTCTTCTTCATTTTGGATGACTTGCCTTTACCACTGGTTAGAAATTAATTATTATTGTATAGAATGTCCTGCATCATCATTTTATCCTGTTCATCCCCAGCCGGTTACAGCCTGCTGGACCTGCTGGCCTACAACTTCTACTGGCCGCTGCTGACCTCGGGACCCATCATCTGCTACAACAGCTTCAGGGACCAGGTAGGTCACAGCCTCTAACCTCTAATCTTTACCCCCTAACCTCTAACCCTCAGGACCCATCATCTGCTACAACAGCTTCAGGGAGCAGGTAGGTCATGACCTCTAACCTTTAACCCTCAGGACCCATCATCTACTACAACAGCTTCAGCCAGCAGTTAGTTAGAAATTTAGTCTATTCATCGTCAGTTTGAACCTTGAACCATCAGTTTAGGCTTACTGAAATGCTTAAAGTCCACAATGCAAGAAGGGCAGATACAAATAACAGCCAGTGTTTGAGGGCAATGAACAATCGTGTATGGTAGTATTGGGATTATTTAAGTTCTTTCACTAAATCTAAAAGTATATGAAAATCTGAATCTTGACAGCCTTATTCGTCCCTTACCAGATCTACGATGTTTTCCATGTTGTTTGTGATGTCTTGATGACATCAGTAATGTTTACCTTATATGGTCCCATCAGAGGTCATCCCAGGACAACGACCAGTCAGGGCTGCAGAACCTTCCCAGGGTGCTGTGGGGCCTGGCGCGGCTCCTGTTCTGGTTCCTGTGTGTGGAGGTTTTCCTGCACTACTTCTACATCCACGCTGTGTGTGACAGGATAGGTGTACTGAGGAAGGCTTCAGTCTTTACATTATGTAAGTGTGTTTGATTGTGAGTGTGTGTGTGTGTGTGTGTGTGTGTGTGTGGTGTGTGTGTTGTTATTCTGGTTCCTGTGTGTGGAGGTTTTCCTGCACTACTTCTACATCCACGCTGTGTGTGACAGGATAGGTGTACTGAGGAAGGCATCAGTCTTCACGCTATGTAAGTTTGTGTGTTTCTGTTTTTTTGGTTCCTGAAGTTCCCTACATGTGTAGAGTTTCCCATCACTATTTCTGCATCTATGCTGTGTGCCAGGATGGACAAATTGGAGAAAGCGTACATGTGATTTACTAACCATGAGAGTTGGTTTCAGCACCAAGGACAGTACCATAACACATTACACTACTGAGGAAGTAACACATGTTGAAATGATAACTTTGTCTTGCAGACAGATGTTTGTTTGTTTGAAGCCTTTAATTCCTGTCGCAGGTATGATGAGAAATGATCATACAATGATATTGTACAGAAAACACTTCACCTTGAAATTACATGTGAATTTTTTCACACAGACTCTGAACCAATAACTTTGCCTTGCAGATGGCCTAATCTACGCGCATGTGCAGTTCTTCCATGTGAAGTACGTGGTGTTCTACGGGCTGGGCTCAACTCTCGCGAGACTTGACGGGATCTCTGCCCCGCCCCAGCCCAGATGTGTCGCCACCGTCTACCAGTTCGCAGACATGTGGAGGTCGGTCATCTCCAAGCAGATGTGGGGCTGTGATTTTTTGGACATATTTTTTTCAGCGTTTTCTATATATTTGTAGTGTACATTTCCTTCCAAATGTTTGCCATCCCATGCATTTGCTGGGAGGTATATACTCTTACAGAGCAATAAAGCCTTCTCAAAAAAATAAATACAGCAGCCCAACTATCTATAGTATGCCAATGCATACTAACTTGTTTACTCAGGGTATGGGCTATAATTTTCCAAGAGCACTAAATGTAACTTAGATAGCAAATGATTTAGTGAAAACATTGCCGGGGTAACACTAAAACTGTTGTTCACTTTTCCAGATCATTTGATCCAGGTCTGTACAAGTGGCTGGTGCGATACATCTACTGGCCACTAGGGGGTTCTCGTAGCGGCCTGCCAAGGCAAATTGCAGCTTCCATCGGTAAGTAATTGCATGCGTGCAGGAATTCAAGCTAGCCTCCGTTGCAGGTTCTGAACCGGCTTTTTGGGGGGCTAAATACTGTAATTCACTTTAAGATCACGGTAGCAAAATTTCACGGTGTAAGAAAAAGGGACATTTTCACTGAACTTTAAGTTCAGGGTGGTAGCAAGTGATTTACAGAAAGGATGTGTGTAGGAGTCATAAATAGGTTTTTCAAGGTGATGATAAGTTCACGGTCCAGAGGTGACAGTGAAAACAGTGAACTTAAAGTTACAGTGAAAGAAAGAAGAATTACAGTTATACACTTTTTGCAGCCAGCCCCTAACTATCAGCCCGTAGCTAGCCGGCTGATAGTTATGATAGTTACGGGGTTGGTTGATAGTTATGGGCTGGCTGCAAAAAGTGTATTATTTAGCCCCCCAAAAAGCCGGTTCAGAACCTGCAACGGAGGCTAAATTCAAGCAATTCTTGTCAAATAAAGGAAAATAAAAAGAATTGATAATTTTGTCTCGGTTTGAACTATATATATGACCTACACGGCAGTGATATTAACTGTAATATCTATTCAACAGCATCCTTTCTATTTCTGTACGACTTTTTTGTTTGTCTCTTGAATTTGTTTGAACCTGTTTGTCTTAGCACCACTGCAGTTCTTCTGTGTCCTGCTAGAGGCCCTCGCTAGACTGCATGAATCTTGAATAACTCTCCGACATTTCTTCAACAGCAACGTTTTTCTTTTGTGTACTACTGGCACGGCGTATCCCAGGACAGTACTGCAGTTCTTCCGTTTCCTGCTAGAGACCCTTGCTAGATGGTTCATGATATGCTAACTGTGTCTGATATCCCTTCCCCAGCGACGTTTGTGTTTGTGTACTACTGGCACGGGGCATCTCAGAACCTGTTCGTCTGGGCAGCGCTGCAGTTCTTCGGTGTCCTGCTAGAGACCCTCGCTAGACGGTTCATGCGGCTGCCAGCTGTCAGGGAACTGGAGGTGTGCATAGTTATTATCATTCAAACTTCATTCATTATTCTTACTATTCTCATATCTATTGTGGCATTACCTAGTAACTTTTTTTTCCATCACCGAGCCGTTTGTTGCACTGATGATCTCCCAACAAACAAACAAACAAATAAATAAACCTTGACCTGTTTCCCTGCAGTTGAAGTACCTCAGTGTTGAGTCCTCCCGACGACTGCGCACGTTGTTGAACACCGGTCCGTTCGTCGCGCTGATGATCTCCAACCTGGTGTTCCTCACCTCCCCGCAAGTCGGCGCTCACTATGCAACCATGCTCGGTAAGCATCTGTATCTGTTTAGCAAGTATATATAATTGCCCTTTGGCACAGCACACCAGCTTCTGTATCTATATAGTATTACATTAGGCCGTATAATTGCCCTTCAGCATATTACACCAGCTTCGCAGGCATGCGGTGCGGCAGCAGCTGGTTATATTACACTGACCGACAATTAGCAATAGGCAACTCAAATGTAGTGCACCCTCATGTACAGTAACTGTAAAAGGAGAAATGTTTGCTGTGTTTTTCTTCAATGCAAACTTCAAACCACAGGAAAAATGTTGGTTCTTCTTCCCACAACTCCTTTGTTTCAACCACAAATTTAAAACCACAGCAAAACTCCATTTTCTCCCTACCGCAAAATTAGATCACCGCAAACATTTTCCCCTTTTACAGTACCCTAGACTTTTCTTTACCTCAAAAAGCTTTGAAAATAGTGTGCATGGTAAGGAAGAGCGGACTCGTGCAAAGATATTTGTAGAGAACGCCTGTCTTGTTTATCTGGGGGATATGACTCAAGTTACATAAATTATGCTGTACAGTTACATCCGCTCTTTCCTAACTAACCACAGAACTTGCTTCTGCAATACCACAGGCAGGCCCCTGGTGGCGCTTCAGACGGCAACGGTTCTGTTCTTCATGGCACAGTGGACTGTGGAGATCAGGAAACAGGTGCCTCTAACGTGACCAATCAGGATGCAGCTATTGGTCATGTGACCAATCAGGAGACAGGTGCCACGCAAAACAAATGCTACTCATGTGACCAGAAAGAAACATAACTGTTAACGTAATTAGCACGTATGCGCAATGTAAGCATTTAAGGTTGGGTTCCCGTATCTAAGGTTAATCTCTCGTTCATATAGTTGCGTCCAAAGCTAGATCTTATGCGATAGACGATACTCTGATGCAATGTTGAACACAGAGGACGAAACAGACTTGGCAGCTATAATACTAGTAGGTCTAGATAGCAGACCATATACCGTATGCATATGATGTTCTGCCAACATGCTGCTGTTATTGAAATGTTGTAGAAGAAACAACAGCATAAAAACGCACAATGTCGTGAGCAGTTTAAGGCTTGGATGACAAAGATGTGTTCCATCGACAAGTTTGATGTACATATTTTAAGGATATTGTTCCAGATTTCTAACAGTAGGATTTATAACAAGATGAGACGCATCATATGTATTTTCATTGCCTTCTCTTCTTTCCAATGTTTATATTTTGAATAAAGAATATTAAATTTTTTACTCATCAATGAGTTGTTTCTTGGTTTTTGCTTGGATGTCTTTTCATATTCTCACATCAGATACTGGGCCTTGTCTACTATCCAATTGATCTAATTGATTGATAGATGTATTGGCCAATCCCAATAGTTAACCAACTTAACAAATGATAAATTCAGATTAATTACACTCACCTGTGATACAGGTGTTCATGAACATAATTTACCCAAACGGTCTTTTTGGTGTCAAGACCACAAGTGAAAGATGCTTGCTCTTAAGGTAGTTTAATGATTTGCGGGGGTGTAGGTGGGGCTGGGGTTACAAAAGGCCGCAATAGCGACATTAGGATTTACATACAATATTAAACCTTGTATTGAGGGGAGGGCTAGAAGAGTCTGGGAAATGGTGGGAAAATGAACTTATAATGAGTAAAGTTTGTAATATTTTGACTTTATTTCGTATTATTCTCCCATAATGCGACATCGTGTAACGTGACGTCTTGCGACACAGCCTGGCGTGGCCAGACCGGCCTTGAGGGCACCGCGGAGGGCCCTAGTTTTTTTGAGACACTAAGTTCCCAGACAGAGAACTAGTGATCTCCTGAACCATAGGACAGCTCAGCTCAGCCGTCCAAGGCTCGCACATGCCCGCCCACTTGGGCTGACATCTTCTCCCAACACAGGGAGGCTGTCGATCCAAATAAAGGAACGACATAACCAAAATAATCTTGTCTAAAGCCCAGAGTAACTTTGGGGAACTCTCATTTGTGGTCCAATAACTGTAAGGAAATAAGTTTGATTCCTCCTCATATATATATACAGCTTTATTTCTGTACATTAGGACCTCTTTAGAAAATGGATAATACCCATATCCATATTTTACTTAAGATAATGATATTGTCTAATGTTATCTTTTCCCTGTATTCTACCTTTTTGGATAAGACTAAGCTACCTGGGTAAATTATTTAATGAGCTCAGCTGTGTCCACCTGTTGGGTTGGTTCTGGAAAGTTCCACAGGGCTTAATACTTTCAGTCTTCTAGTCATAGTTACCCTTAGGCCTAGGAAAACAATCGTGTTTCTGGTTTCTGTCAATAGGTAAAGGACCCTGACTGACTTGTGAACAGTTCTTGTCTCGGCCATGTTTAATGCATGTCCAGATATACATATATAGCCTCCGGTCGATTTGCATAATAATATCCAGACGTGTTTTGTTTATGTCTTGGCCCTTGACCTGACCTTTGACCTGGGCATGTGCAGTTGGATCTGTGAACAGGCTTATCACCTTTGCTAGCGAGGCAGCCCTGACTTTATGTCATGTACAGCTAGCCAATTCATTAATGAATCAAATGATAACAACAAGAACAACTTTCCACAGTACTTTATTGCCATGATAAGAGTAACTGCTGTTCCAAATGACCTTGTATACTTCTATGCAATAACAGAACAATTAGTAATAATCTCTTTGAATACTGTGAGTCTATTTCACTCATAACTGATGACTTGTTCGCCAGGTCTGTACGGCTGTTAAATGAAATATCTGCACTTGACTTTGGAACAAGTCAAGTCCGGCCACATTCATGTTAACCACAAGATGGTGAAGTTCACCGGCTTAACTATAGTACAGCATACATAGGGCCACACCAATTTATTTTCTTGGTTCTCAGACACTTGATTAAGAAATTCAACCAAGAGGCAGGCTGAGAGGAAAAGAGGAAGTAGTGCACATAGTCCACTGGGAAGTGACTCTGCCTCTGGACCAAGAAGCCGTGACCTCGAATCTCCGCTGTGTCGCTCACCCAACATACACGCTACTCAAAGGTTGCAGTCCTTATAGGATGGGACGTCATGCCGTGGACCGCTGTTCATTGTGTATGTCGAATTCTTAAAACAGCTAGGGGAATTTCCCTGGTACAATGACCCTGTAAATACTGTACATAGCATCTGTCTTCTTCTCTGTCACGACCATTTGAAAATTGGCCCTTTAGTGACCTAAACTGGTTTGGGATCACTTTAACTCTATTCAATCCCAGAAACTGTGTGTACCAAGGTACAGACTCTCCTTTTAGACACTATTTTAATATTGATTTTCCAGCTCAGCATTTATAGTTGTTGTTTTTATAATTCAGAGAACCAGAAACCTAAATTGTTGTGGCTTCCATGCAACTCCTTAATAGGAGGGGCCAGAAAAATCATTCAACTTGAATGAAACATAAATAACAATTCCTCTATAATAGTATATATACACTAATATATATATACATAACTCTAACATCTCTCAAGTTGAGATACTTAACATTATTGCCAGAGTTTGTTGCATTGATAACACTGTTCCCAAAACACATAAAATTGATATATCGTACACTCAGGCCTTTCTGTAGCTTTCTTTTCCACAATTACTCTGTCTAACTTTACTATTACTAGTTTGTAATTGTTCTCAGATAAGTCAACTCAACTAAAGAAACAATGCTAAATCTTACACTGCAAGATCTTCCATCAACACCATTCACTGTTTTTGCATCTGCAGTTACTGTAGTAAAAACATCCTGCAGCTGCATTTTAGTCTCCCCTCAAGCATCAAGTCTCTCTTTAAGCATCACATTGAACATTATCTTCAGATACTCCAAGGGTAACAGAAAAGGAGCCACAAAGAGAAAACTTTGCAACCAAATTACTTTCCATCTTTTGGCTCACTACTCAGTGATAGACTACCTTATTTTGCATTCACTTGTTAAGTGTGGAGAGTCACAAGCTTATCTAAAAACTACTTATTGCTTAGATTTGATTCTCCTAAGAGCAGAGTACTGTTGTTACTCTATATCAACTACATTTAAACAGCATATCCACCACTAACCCAAGCCTGCCTACGTGCTCAGGCCAGAACCTGGCCCCTTGCTTTCCAGGAGGATCCTCCATGTAGTCCTGTCCCTTGCCCTAGCTTCTGCTTGCCGACTGTTTAAGCCCGTGTCCTTCACAATTTGGTCTTTCCATCTCTAACCCAAGAGACATGGTCATTATCAACAATGAGAGACGAACAAGAAAACATTTGAACAGTTCTCACTTCTATACTGAGTCTCTTTTAGTTCGTCAAGCTCATTGGTTCGTTCAGAGTCTATTGTAGTGCTTATATAGTGACACACAGGGCGGCAAGTTTCCTTGCTGTTTTGACAGACAGATGTAGCCTCTACCAGGCTCCGCGGGATGGCTGGAAAAATAGTAGAAATTGTCCGTAATAGAGTGAATAGTGTGCCAAGGGAGTTACGGAGAGAGGACAGTCTGCCATCCACGACTGTCCTCTCTCCGTAGCCTCTACCAGCCAATCCCGCGGAGCCTGGTAGAGGCTAAGACAGATGCAGTCTCAACCAAGATGTCCTGACTCAGGATTGAACCGGGGTCTCCCAGTTACCATGTGATTGGAGCCAGGAGCTCAAATGAGCCTGCCATGAAAGCCAATGATGACCCTGGGACTTATTAAACTTCTACTAGTTCTAGAGATCCTTAGGAATCATTATAGAAAGACTTAAGAAACAATTAGAACAACTTAAGAGATGTCTAGAGCCCCCGCAGCAACTAGTTAGTGTGAGAGCGAGTCCAGTCCACCGTGAAGCCACAGGGATGACTTAAGAAACTTCTACTTGAAGTTCTAGAGATCCTTAAGAAATATCCAGAGAGCCTTAGGAAATGTCTAGCACCACCGCTGTCACCAGTTGGTGCGACAGCCCGTCCATTGTGAAGACCCAAGCCAACCCTCGGATAACATTAGAACACCTAGACTTCTAGAGGGCCTTAAGAAACATCTAGAGATACTTAAGAAATGTGAAGAACGACTTAAGAAATGTCTAGCACCCCTGCAGCGACCAGCTGGTGCGAGAGCCAGTCCAGCCCGTCGTGCAGCCCCATGCCTGTCCGGGCGTCGCAGGCCTGGATGTGCCAGGAGCGCCCGCAGCACAGCTTGTGTAGGCTGAGTCTGTCGGTGATCTCTTCTATGGGCAGGGCGTTGGGCAGGTCCTGGAGGGAAAAAAGAACAGAAAATGGTAAGAATGTATCTCACTGTGCCAGTTCTCTGCAGTTTATAACAGATGATATGTACAACACAGCTTTTGTAGGCTAAGTCCGTCTGTGATCTTTTCTATAGGCAAGGCATTTGGAAGAAGTACAACAAACAGACGTTATGTACAACAAACAGACGTTATGTACAACAAACAGACATTAAATACAGCACAGCTTGTGTAGACCGAGTCTGTCTGTCTCCATAGGCAGGGCATTGGGAAGATCCTGGAAGGGGAAAAGACAGAAGATGGTAGGGATGTATCTCTAAAGTGTCCAGTCCTATAACAAGTACAACAAACAGACATCATGTGCAGCACAGTTTGTGTAGGCTCAGTCTGTCTGTGATCTCTTCTATAGGCAGGGCGTTGGGAAGGTTCTGGAAGGGAAATGATAGAACATATACTTAAGTATCATGATAGAACATATACTTCAGTATCACAGTGGTAGAAATACTTTTTTTCAGTGTTCTGCAATATTGCAGAATGTCAAAAAAATTTTCTGCAATTTGAAAATATTTTCTGCAAATACACAAGACACCTTCTCAACTTGATAATGCCTATATATACTTATATTTACATCATATCTAGCTTTGCCACATTGCTGTTATTCTTTATTCTCACTCTATCTTTAATTTTTACTAGCAAAATTTGAAACAGGAATAACAAACATGTGCGTGAAAAATATTCAAATGAATTAGCGAAAATTGCAACAGCAAAAGCGTATCTATTCAATAATGAAATAATGAAAAATTCAAAATAAAGAAACTTCACGCAAACCTTGCCCTCTGCGTAATTCTATTTTTTATAAATTTGAAAAATTGCTATCGGTTTTAAACATCGGACTCCGAGTTCGAACAATCGGCCCTCAAGACGGCCCGGGGATGTTATTGTTTTTCACGTGGGCGCCCCCCTCCCCACTGTCTCGGCACAGGAGGAAATGTCCCGCCTTCTCCACGCAAGGCGGTGCTCTAGATCAATCTGAGTAGTTCTCAACTTCATCGCTGCCATCTGGGCTTGAAGGACCACAGACTTATGTAGCAGCCACCGTTTCGTTCCTTCTGTCATCGCGCCCATGTCCCGAGTTCAGGCCCCGAAGAAATCGCATGCTTGCGACATACTAGAAACATCCGGGAATTGTTTTCCCGGCTTTTGCCGACCTCGAGATCGTGACCGCGGAGATTAGCGAGGGTTGACGGAAATGCACGAATTTGACATTTTCTCACATGATTCGTCTCCGAGGTTATCACGGAAAGGGCCGAAAAAACTGACCTCAAGTAGCACCAGGTAGTCGGAACGCACCGAAACGCCGCCATCTTGCGCGGCGGTGTGGGTTTCAGTTTATATCTACAGCGCCGCTAGTTTGCTTACTACATGTAGTAAGTCTATATAAATTATAATCTCCTGACTTGAAAGCCATTGAATCCCGAGTCTGTTTTTTTTCTTCTGCAAACTTGCAGATTGTTTAATTTTTCTTCTGCAATCTTGAAAATCTTTATGCATTTTGCAGATTGCAGACGGGTATTTCGAACGCTGGTATCATAACTGTAACAGACATTATGTACAGCACAACTTGTGTAGGCTCAGTCTGTCTGTAATCTCTTCTATGGGCAGGGCATTGGGTAGGTCCTATAGGGAAAATAATGATATCACCAGATTAAAAGATATGCTCTAAAAATCAGACAATATATACAGCACAGCTTGTATAGACTTAGCCTGTCTTTGATCTCTTCTATGGGTAGGACGTTGGGAAAGTCTTGTGGGGAAATGATAGATTAGTTATTCAACAAACATTATGTACAGCCCAGTTTGTGTAGGCTCAGTCTGTCTGTTATCTCTTCTATGGGCAGGGCATTGGGAAGGTCCTGGAGGGGAAATGATAGAACATATACTTAAGTATCATGATAGAACATATACTTCAGTATCATAACTGTAACAAACATTATGTACAGCACAGTTTGTGTAGGCTCAGTCTGTCTGTGATCTCCTCTATAGGCAGGGCGTTGGGAAGGTCCTGGAGGGGAAATAACAGAACATATACTTCAGTATCATGATGGCGGACCGTGTTGCCTGGGGGGAGAGAGCAACCCTAGTCCGGGCAAGCTGCCCGATATGATGATGATGATGATCATGATAGAACATATACTTCAGTATCATAACTGTAACAAACATTATGTGCAGCACAGTTTGTGTAGACTGAGTCTGTCTGTAATCTCTTCTATGGGCAGGGCGTTGGGAAGGTCCTGGAGGAAAAATAATGATATCACCAGATTAAAAGTTATGCTCTAAAAATCAGACAATATGTACAGCACAGCTTGTATAGTTTTAGCCTGTCTTTGATCTCTTCTATAGGCAGGGCGTTGGGTACGTCCTGGAGGGAAAAAAGAACAGAAAATGGTAAGAATGTATCTCACTGTGCCAGTTCTCTGCAGTTTATAACAGACGATATGTACAACACAGCTTTTGTAGGCAATGTCCGTCTGTGATCTTTTCTATAGGCAGGGCATTTGGAAGAAGTACAACAAACAGACGTTATGTACAACAAACAGACATTAAATACAGCACAGCTTGTGTAGACCGAGTCTGTCTGTCTGTCTCGATAGGCAGGGCATTGGGAAGGTCCTGGAAGGGAAAAAGACAGAATATGGTAGGGATGTATCTCTGAAGAGTCCAGTCCTATAACAAGTACAACAAACAGACATTATGTACAGCACAGCTGGTGTAGGCTCAGTCTGTCTGTGATCTCTTCTATAGGCAGGGCGTTGGGCAGGTCCTGTGACAAATGATAGAACATTAGTCTAATAACAGACATTATGTACAACATACTATATTAGTTAAATGTACTCTCTCTGTTATCTTTTCAATAGGCAAGGCATTGGGCAGGTCCTGTGGGAAAAGGGACAGAAGTTATAGGAATGTATCTCTTAAAGAGTCTAGTCTTATAACAGGGAAGGTCCTGTAGGAAAATTACAACAAAGAGACATTATGTACAGCAAAGCTTATGTAGGCTGAGTCTGTCGGTTATTCCCTCTATAAGCAGGGCGTTGGGAAGGTCCTGTAGGAAAAAGGACAGAAAATGTAGAGATGTATCTCTTAAAGAGTCCAGGTTTATAACAAACATTATGTGACGGAATATCTAGTAGCAATCTGAACCTTTGACATTCGAAAATTCAAACAAGATTTTAAGTGACATTAAATTATTCAACATATATGTGTCGTAAATGTTCAGTCTTTGTCAGTCACAAGTTCAAACGTTAAACCCATTCGGACCAGTTTGTTTCATAATGTGTTATGTTATTGAGTCTGTTTATGTTGTTCTGTACAGGGCACGCCTGTATAAAGCAGTGCGTTTAGCACTGAGTGCGCCTACCCTGTATAAAGAAAACAGAACAAATAAATAAAATAAATAGATAAATCAAAACCTAAACCTGACCTGTTTGTTAGCTAACACACGAAGCATGGTTTCTACCAGTTCTATTGCACTGTACTACTATTTGGCAAGTCTTAGTTTCTTTCGTTTTGTTCAAAGATGAAAAGTCTGACCTGTTTGTTAGCGAAGACCAGTAGAACAGCTTCTCTCAGCTCCTTCTCAGCCAGCAGTTTGGACAGCTCATCGTACGTCTCGTCTAACCGCGCACAGTCTGCGCTGTCCACCACAAATATCACCGCTGGAAACACACAAACAAACATGAGCCTTATCTAACTGCGCACAGTCAGCGCTGTCAACCACAAATATCACCGCTGGAAACAAATAAACAAACATGAGCCTTATCTAACCGCGCACAGTCAGCGCTGTCCACCACAAATATCACCGCTGGAAACAAACAAATAAACAAACATGAGCCTCGTCCAACCGCGCGCAGTCTGCGCTGTCCACCACAAATATCACCGCTGGAAACAAACAAACAAACATGAGCCTTATCTAACCGCGCACAGTCAGCGCTGTCCACCACAAATATCACCGCTGGAAACAAACAAATAAACAAACATGAGCCTCGTCCAACCGCGCACAGTCCGCGCTGTCCACCACAAATATCACCGCTGGAAACAAACAAACAAACAAACAAGCTGTAACATGTGCCTCATCTAACCGCGCACAGTCAGCGCTGTCCACCACAAATATCACCGCTGGAAACAAACAAACAAACAAACAAACAAACATGAGCCTCATCCAGCCATGCACAGTCCGCGCTGTCCACCACAAATATCACCGCTGGAAACAAACAAACAAACAAACAAACATGAGCCTCGTCTAGCCGCGCACAGTCAGCGCTGTCCACCACAAATATCACCGCTGGAAACAAACAAACAAACAAATAAACAGGCTGTAATATGAACCTCGTCTAGCCGCGCACAGTCTGCGCTGTCCACCACAAATATCACCGCTGGAAACAAACAAACAAACAAATAAACATGAGCCTCGTCTAACCGCGCACAGTCTGCGCTGTCCACCACAAATATCACCGCTGGAAACAAACAAACAAACAAACAAACAAGCTGTAACATGTGCCTCATCTAACCGGGCACAGTCAGCGCTGTCAACCACAAATATCACCGCTGGAAACAAACAAACAAACAAACAAATAAACTGGCTGTAACATGAACCTCGTCCAACTGAGGGCAGTCTGCGCTGTCAACCACAAATATCACCGCTGGAAACAAACAAACAAATAAACATGAGCCTTATCTAACCGGGCACAGTCAGCGCTGTCCACCACAAATATCACCGCTGGAAACAAACAAACAAACACATAAACAAGCTGTAACATGAGCCTCGTCTAACCGGGCACAGTCTGCGCTGTCCACCACAAATATCACCGCTGGAAACAAACAAACAAACACATAAACAGGCTGTAACATGAGCCTCGTCTAACCGGGCGCAGTCTGCGCTGTCAACCACAAATATCACCGCTGGAAACAAACAAACAAATAAACATGAGCCTTATCTAACCGCGCACAGTCTGCGCTGTCCACCACAAATATCACCGCTGGAAACAAACAAACAAACAAATAAACAGGCTGTAACATGAGCCTCGTCTAACCGGGCGCAGTCTGCGCTGTCAACCACAAATATCACCGCTGGAAACAAACAAACAAGCATGAGCCTTATTTAACCAGGCACAGTCCGCGCTGTCAACCACAAATATCACCGCTGGAAACAAACAAATAAACATGAGCCTTATCTAACCGCGCACAGTCTGCGCTGTCCACCACAAATATCACCGCTGGAAACAAACAAACAAACAAACATGAGCCTTATCTAACCAGGCGCAGTCCGCGCTGTCCACCACAAATATCACCGCTGGAAACAAACAAACAAACAAACAAACATGAGCCTTATCTAACCGCGCACAGTCAGCGCTGTCCACCACAAATATCACCGCTGGAAACAAACAAACAAACAAACAAACATGAGCCTTATCTAACCGCGCACAGTCAGCGCTGTCCACCACAAATATCACCGCTGGAAACAAACAAACAAACAAACATGAGCCTTATCTAACCGAGCACAGTCAGCGCTGTCCACCACAAATATCACCGCTGGAAACAAACAAACAAACAAACAAACATGAGCCTTATCTAACCGCGCACAGTCAGCGCTGTCCACCACAAATATCACCGCTGGAAACAAACAAACAAACAAACAAACATGAGCCTTATCTAACCGCGCACAGTCAGCGCTGTCCACCACAAATATCACCGCTGGAAACAAACAAACAAACAAACATGAGCCTTATCTAACCGCACAGTCAGCGCTGTCCACCACAAATATCACCGCTGGAAACAAACAAACAAACAAATAAACATGAGCCTCGTCTAACCGGGCACAGTCAGCGCTGTCCACCACAAATATCACCGCTGGAAACAAACAAACAAATAAACATGAGCCTTATCTAACCGCGCACAGTCTGCGCTGTCCACCACAAATATCACCGCTGGAAACAAACAAACAAACAAACATGAGCCTTATCTAACCAGGCGCAGTCCGCGCTGTCCACCACAAATATCACCGCTGGAAACAAACAAACAAACAAACAAACAAACAAACATGAGCCTTATCTAACCGCACAGTCAGCGCTGTCCACCACAAATATCACCGCTGGAAACAAACAAACAAACAAATAAACATGAGCCTCGTCTAACCGGGCACAGTCAGCGCTGTCCACCACAAATATCACCGCTGGAAACAAACAAACAAATAAACATGAGCCTTATCTAACCGCGCACAGTCTGCGCTGTCCACCACAAATATCACCGCTGGAAACAAACAAACAAACAAACATGAGCCTTATCTAACCAGGCGCAGTCTGCGCTGTCCACCACAAATATCACCGCTGGAAACAAACAAACAAACAAACAAACATGAGCCTTATCTAACCGCGCACAGTCAGCGCTGTCCACCACAAATATCACCGCTGGAAACAAACAAACAAACAAACAAACAAACAAACAAACAAACATGAGCCTTATCTAACCGCGCACAGTCAGCGCTGTCCACCACAAATATCACCGCTGGAAACAAACAAACAAACAAATAAACATGAGCCTCGTCTAACCGGGCACAGTCAGCGCTGTCCACCACAAATATCACCGCTGGAAACAAACAAACAAACAAACAGACTGTAACATGAGCCTTGTCTAACCGTGCACAGTCTGCGCTGTCAACCACAAATATCACCGCTGGAAACAAACAAACAAAGAAACAGACTGTTAAGAAAACCAAGGCAAACTTGTTTTATATCTATAATATGAATCCCAAGGAAAGCCTGCTGTCAGTTGAACCAAAGGAGTTTGCGTATGTTAGTTTGAAACACTTTCATACAAAACTTACCAACCTCATGATTTAAGTTGCAACTGATACTAGAGTCTGTATCAGTATTATCACCTTGTATAACTGGCCTTCAGCACCAGCTTCACAGACACATGGCTACTAACGGGTTACAATCAAAAGGCTTTTTAAGTCCAAGCCATGCATATCTAACTTAAAAGCTTCATCCCTAACACTTAAGTTGTTCAGCAAAGCGTTAGGTTGTACATCACGTCCAAAGAGTAATCTACAACTAAATGTTTCCAAATAAAATGGTAACCTGCAGTGTGCATAACAGGCTTCAGAACTTTGACAAGAAGACTGGATTCAAACATCTTACTAGTAGTCCAGTAATCCAGCAAGGTTGATAACCACTAAACTCCTCCAAACTCACCCTGTGTGTTGAGGTAGTAATGTTTCCACAGTGGTCTGAGTTTAGGTAGTCAGACTTACCCTGAGTGTTGAGGTAGTAATGCTTCCACAGTGGTCTGAGTTTAGGTAGTCAGACTTACCCTGAGTGTTGAGGTAGTAATGCTTCCACAGTGGTCTGAGTTTAGGTAGTCAGACTTACCCTGTGTGTTGAGGTAGTAATGCTTCCACAGTGGTCTGAGTTTAGGTAGTCAGACTTACCCTGAGTGTTGAGGTAGTAATGTTTCCACAGTGGTCTGAGTTTAGGTAGTCAGACTTACCCTGTGTGTTGAGGTAGTAATGCTTCCACAGTGGTCTGAGTTTAGGTAGTCAGACTTACCCTGAGTGTTGAGGTAGTAATGTTTCCACAGTGGTCTGAGTTTAGGTTTTCCTCCCACGTCCCAGATGGTGAACTTTAGGTTCTTGTACTCAACTGTTTCCACATTGAAACCTGTGAACAAATAAAACAATTAGTAGAATTAAATCTTGCAAATATCACACTCTAAATGCAAGTAATATGCAGCACAATGGCATTGAAATCAGCAGAAGTGTATCGACAATAGGGAAAGCAGTACAAGATCTAGCGAGAATACAGATTACATATCAAATGCACAGAATGAGCTCTACAGTTTGTTTCTTGATCAGGAGACCAGGTCTAAAATACATCTTTAGTCATGGTTTCATTTGGGGCAACATGAACAAAACTTATTAGCAGACTTGAGCTGCTGAAAAGGCAAGCTTAATCAAAAGATTGTTTGCATCAAATTTAGACACAGCCTCTTTGCTAAAGGACAGTCTTTCCTTAGCATACTATTCAACTTCATGCACTATGTACAACGTTTCTACTTATTAATAGATGGATAACTAGAAAGAGTAACTGATGGTATGGATGGTTTGCATGAAGAGGTTATTAATTAATCAATTAAACGGTACTAACCAATAGTGGGGATGGTCTGCATGAACTCATCCTGCTTGAGTTAGGCTAGGTTATAGGTTAGGTTAATGATTAACCAGTACTAACCAATGGTTGAGATGGTCTACATGAACTCATCCTGCTTGAGTTTGGTTAGGTTATAGGTTAGGTTAATGATTAACCAGTACTAACCAATAGTGGGGATGGTCTACATGAACTCATCCTGCTTGAGTTAGGTTAGGTTATAGGTTAGGTTAATGATTAACCAGTACTAACCAATAGTGGGGATAGTCTGCATGAACTCATCCTGCTTGAGTTAGGTTAGGTTATAGGTTAGGTTAATGATTAACCAGTACTAACCAATAGTGGGGATGGTCTACATGAACTCATCCTGCTTGAGTTAGGTTAGGTTATAGGTTAGGTTAATGATTAACCAGTACTAACCAATAGTGGGGATAGTCTGCATGAACTCATCCTGCTTGAGTTAGGTTAGGTTATAGGTTAGGTTAATGATTAACCAGTACTAACCAATAGTGGGGATGGTCTGCATGAACTCATCCTGCTTGAGTTAGGCTAGGTTATAGGTTAGGTTAATGATTAACCAGTACTAACCAATGGTTGGGATGGTCTGCATGAACTCATCCTGCTTGAGTTAGGTTAGGTTATAGGTTAGGTTAATGATTAACCAGTACTAACCAATAGTGGGGATGGTCTGCATGAACTCATCCTGCTTGAGTTAGGTTAGGTTATAGGTTAGGTTAATGATTAACCAGTACTAACCAATAGTGGGGATGGTCTACATGAACTCATCCTGCTTGAGTTAGGTTAGGTTATAGGTTAGGTTAATGATTAACCAGTACTAACCAATAGTGGGGATGGTCTGCATGAACTCATCCTGCTTGAGTTTGAAGAGGATCGCCGTCTTGCCCGACTCATCCAGACCTAAGGTCACGACCCGCATCTCCATCTTAGGGCCGATGTGCACACGGTTATCCTGTAAGGGGGAAGGCAGTCCAACTTAGAACATAGGGAATTAATCTATTACACATAACGAAGCTGTGGTGAGGAGCTTTCAGAAGACATAATTATGCAACCTTTTCAGCTTTAGTTAAGTTCAGTACTGAATAATTCAGCAGTCGTGGTTGGTTTAAAGTTTGATATTCTAAGGCCGATGTGCACACGGTTATGCTGTAAGGGAAACACAGCCCACTTTAGAACATAGAGAATTAATCTTTTACACATGACAGGTAGAAGCTTTGGTGAGAAGCTTTCAGAAGACATTCGCCATCTTTCTTCAGCTTTAGTTAAGTTCAGTGCTGAAAAATTCAGTCGTGGTAGGTTTTACGTTTGATATTTTAGGCCCGGTGTGTGCATAATGTTCTAAACAAGACAGGGCAATGTTGTAAATGTTATAAAAACACTGAGTCTTAAGTTTGAATTTGGCAACCAAGGACAGAGCCATCCCATAATATTCCAACAGAAATGTTGTCTGACAGACCTGTCAATCAGCACCAAGGACGGGGCCATCCAATGTGTGTGTGAGGGGGAGGTGAGAGGGGGGTCGGCATGTTGGGGAGGGGGGTGGTCTGAAGGAGGGGGTACTGTCTGTGTGTGTGTGAGGGGTTCACTGACCTTAGTGAAAGTCAGCGGAATCCCCGGGTCCATGTGCAGCTGCTCCGGTAAGTCAGAGAACTGCTGCTGCTGTTTCCTCACCGTGTCCAGCAGGCTCCGGATCTCCTGCTTAGCTAGCAGAACCTTGTGGTCGTCCTGGCAACACAAAAGGTCATAGGTCAGGCTTTTGCATTAGATAGAAACATGTCAATCATTAGGCATCATTACTTTCTGATTAAAAAAGCTAGTAGCTGACCAATGGCAAGTAGCAGCTGTCAGTTCTGCTAAGATATGAAAACTTTATGACAAACCAACAGCTTCTCACACCCAGTTAGCAAGGTAGATGGGGTGAGATGGGGTGAGATGGGGTGAGATGGGGTGAGATGGGGTGAGATGGGGTGAGATGGGGTGAGATGGGGTGAGATGGGGTGAGATGGGGTGACAATCGTGACACAATGGTCTCTATCAGTCGATGTGCTGTCTCCACAGGTATTCAAGCAGGTGTGTTCTCCTCTGAGACAGGTGTAACCCGTTATTCACCTGCTGTAACATCTTCTCACACTCCAGACAGATGGTCATGAGCAGAGTTTCTCTTAGACATTGTTAGACAATATATGTTCTCAACTAACACAGGTGTGTTTTCACCTGTTTCCTCACCTGTTGTAGCATCTTCTCACACTCCAGACAGATGGTCGTAACTTGAGACACGACCACGGCCATGTCTTCCTGCTGCTGTTTCAGCGAGCAGAGTTTCTCACGCACGTGTGTGTCGACCACGCTCAGCGCGACGTTCTCCTGACGATGAAGCGTCTCGTGTAACTCCTGGAAGTACCGACGCACACGGACACGGGCTTCTTCTGCTGTGCCATGGATCTTGGAAGAAAATAAGGACAGGCCATAAGATTTCTTAATCTTATACATGAAAATGAAGACAGGAATTAAGATCCTTTATGAGAAGTCAACACATAATGGCCAGGACGCAGCTTCTCACTTCTCTATTAGTAATAATGCTAATATGGACCTGTGGAGAAAAGCATCAACACATATCCTGTATGCAACTACTTTATATCATCAGACTGAGTATTTCAATGACAGGAAAATTGGTTTACCAAAAAATACAACACAAGGAGGATTTAGTGTATCCATTGGGAAGACTAATTCCTTAATCAGTGTCTGTAGCCATGGTCAGTGAGTAGCGTTCCCATTTGCTTAACGATGTTGGGAAGATTGCAAGTGCTGTCAGAGTGTCACTATCCAAAAACACCCCTACCACACACACAATAATTGCAAATATCGGAGGAAGTAAAAGGTCGCCCAGACCTGTTCGGTGTGCGTGAAGCCGTGTTCGTTACCTGTTCGGTGTGCGTGAAGCCGTGTTCGTTCTCCACGGTCCGCGAGCACCCCTCCATCTGCTGGATGGCGTTGCCAAGGCGACGGGCGCTGTCGGACACCCCGTCCAGGAACCCCCTGACGTGCTGCAGGGTGTCGATGATGGACATGCGCACCTGCTCAGCATCGTTCTCAATAAGGGTGTGCTGGAGATGGAAATATGCAAATCAATTTTTAATTCATTGGTTTGTTAGTTGGCTAGGATATAACCAAAACTGCTCAAGTAGCTAAATGCTGTTGGACAAGGTGTGCTAAGGAAGAAAACTGATTAAGTGGTTTTAATCTTGGCAAACACTTCAGAAACTTGAGATTGGTTGACTACGTGTTCCTCTAACATTCAATTTTTTAGCCTTGTGTCATACATTGTAAAGATTATGCATTTTTGTTGTCTTGCATTTGACTATATTCATTCCTGAAACAGTGTGTAGCAAGGTACATGTATATTACTATACTATCAAATTCAGTTTTCATGTTGATTTTCAAGTTCACCTTGTTTTAAACTGGAAAACCAATAAATCATACTAATAACATTAGGATTAACTAAATATTCAACACATGCAGCTTTACCTTGTGCCCCTGGTGTTTCCCGTAGTCCTTACACACATAACACATGAGGGGGTTACACAGGCAGGTCTCCTCCAGACAGGCGAACTCGATGGCGTGGGTCTGGTGCAGCGGACACATGGGCTTCTCCCGCGGTTTCTCGTGCAGCGGGACCAGCTTGTGCTTTGCCAGCGTGCGTGTGTTGTGTGTGGACCGGGCGCACTCAGCACACAGGTTAGTGCTGCACACCGTACAGTAGATGGTAGCCAGGTGGTCTTCGTTTTCGTCACACCGGATAGTGGTCTGTGGGTTCATGATAACAACAATAATGTTGATCAAACAAAGATGTCATTTGGAAGCATGAATGTCTAGGGAAGAAGTCCAAGTCTTCAACACACTCAGAGAGCTCTAGGGGACAACAGAGCCAACTGGAGGTCCTGTGCTGAAAGTAAAACATCCTGAAACAAAGAAGGAAAAGTAAAATGCTTCTTGCACGGTTTCTCGTGCAGCGGGACCAGCTTGTGTTTCGCCAGCGTGCGAGTGTTGTGTGTGGACTGGGCGCACTCAGCACAGAGATTGGTACTGCACACCGTACAGTAGATGGTGGCCAGGTGGTCTTCATTTTCATCACAACGAATAGTGGTCTGTGGGTTGGCAAAAAATAATGTCAGACAAAGAAGTAATAAAGAAGCATGAATGTCTAGGGTAAAAGACCGAGTCTTCAACACACTCAGAGAGTTTGGGGTCACCAAAGCCAACTGGAGGTCCTGTGCTGAAAGTAAAACATCTTGGAACATCCAAGGAAAAGTATGAAAATGCTTCTTGCACAGTTTCTCTTGCAAAGAGATGAGTGTTGTGGGTCGACTGGGCGCACTCAGCGCAGAGGTTGGTACTGCACACCGTACAGTAGATGGTGGCCAGGTGGTCTTCATTTTCATCACAACGAATAGTGGTCTGAGGGTTGGTAAAAAATAATGTCAGACAAAGAAGTAATACTAGTAAAGAAGCATGAATGTCTAGGGTAAAAGACTGAGTCTTCAACACACTCAGAGAGTTTGGGGCCACCAAAGCCAACTGGAGGTCCTGTGCTGAAAGTAAAACACACGTAACATACAAGGAAAAGCATGAAAATGCTTCTTGTGAGTTTCTCGTGCAGTGGGACCAGCTTGTGTTTCGCCAGCGTGCGAGTGTTGTGTGTGGACTGGGCGCACTCCGCACAGAGGTTAGTGCTGCACACCGTGCAGTAGATGGTGGCCAGGTGGTCCTCATTTTCATCACACCGAATAGTGGTCTGTAGGTTGGCAGAAGATAATGTCAGACAAAGAGGTAATATAGAAGCATGAATGTGTAGTCTTTGACACTCTCAGAGAGTTTGGGGTCACCAAAGCCAACTGGAGGTCCTGTGCTGAAAGTAAAACATCCTGAAACAAAGAAGGAAAAGTATGAAAATGCTTCTTGTGGATTTCTTGTGCAGAGGGACCAGCTTGTGTTTTGCCAGCGTGCGTGTGTTGTGTGTGGATTGGGCGCACTCAGCGCAGAGGTTAGTGCTGCACACAGTACAGTAGATGGTGGCCAGGTGGTCCTCGTTTTCATCACAACGGATAGTGGTCTGTTGGTTGGCGACAAATAAATAGTGTCAAACAAAGAAGTCATTTAGAAGCATAAAAGTCAAGGGGGAAAAGTCTCCTACTTCACTCAGAAGCTGGGGGTCACCAAAACCAACTAGAGATTCTTTGCTGAAAATAAAACATCTTAGCAAAGAAAATAAAAGCAGGACAGTGTAGTTTGAATCTGGCAGAAATGTTACAGATTTTCACTGGAAACATCAGGTAACATAAGTCTGCTTTTTCCTTGCTAGTAAGCTTTAACCAAAGGTTACTCAATACTATTTAAGTGTGTTTCTGCTAATTGGTAAGAGTTTGTGTCCAAACTTGTCAAAAGCCCGACATCCAAGAATTTGTCTGGGACTTCCTTAGAAGCTGTAACATAACATTGAAGTTATTATGGTATTCAAGTCTCACCTCTTTCTCAGTGTCCATGCTGACCTCACACAGCAGCGCCCCTGGTGACTCCCGACCGAACTGCAGTCTCTCTAGCAGCTCCAGCAGGGCAAAGTTCTTCTTTAACCCCCACACACCCGAGTCTCCTGTGGGGAAACAAGAGAGATGATCCATACAGGTCCTGTACCCTTAACCCCCACACACCCGAGTCTCCTGTGGGAAAACAAAGAAGGTAACCTGTACATGTACCTTTAACCCCCACACGCCCGAGTCACCTGTGGGGAAACAAGGCAGATAATCTATATACCTGTACCTTTAATCTCAGTCATTGGCTTATCAAAGAGGAAAATAAGGGTGCCCCCTAGCAGGGGTCAGTACCGCAGCACTGGCCATGGTAAGATCCAAACAATAGGCCACACTTATCTAACTTGTGTGTTCTCAGATTTAAAAAATGCAACACTGAAGATCAACATGAAAACAGAGTCTGGGGGGAAGTCTGTACCTTGGTACACACAGTTTCTGGGAGTGAATACACAAGTCATGTAGTCAGATTCACACTAATGGAGATCTAAAAAAAACAGTCAGATCTATTCTATGTTTTCCTCCCAGCCCTCTTGATCTGTCGTCATTGCTAAATTTCAAGGAATGAATTGGTGAAGCCTACGGAAGTATAAAGACTATAATGATTATACAAAACAATGTGTTAAAGCTGACCTATCTCAGTCATCTGCCTGTCGAAGGGGCAGCGGATGGCGCGGCCGTGCAGCGGGAGTCGTGTGAGGCAGTCGTGGCACAGGGTGTGGCCGCATAGCAACAGGCGCGGCACCTTGTCGCCCTGGAGACCGAACACATCCTCGCACACACCGCACTCCAGGACCTGCAGGGCATGATGGGACATTGTGTCAGGCATGGTGGTTTATGTACAGCTCATAAACTATACTCAGATCATGACTATTGAAAATTAAGGTGCCATAGCTCATCAGCAAAAAATTTGAAGAAAAGTGGGAATCTTAACCCTTAAGCTGCCAGTCCCGACTTAATTAGGGATACAGAAATATGCCTTGTGTGCTGGACCCGGTTATAACCGGGATAGGGTATTCCCCAGAACAAAACAGCTTTGCGTGCGTGTAGCGCGGGAAGTTTGGGGAGTTAGCGCCGCCGGGTGTTTCGCGGGTTTCTTGAGGGAGGTCAGGGGTCAAACATTTTTGATTTTTACTTGGCTAAAAAACCTGGCAGCTTAAGGGTTAAAAATCAAATTAGATACCAAGGAAAAAAAGCATGGTGAGAATAAAAACAACCAAAAACTCACCAATAGATGGAGTTGTGTCAGGGATGAGTGAAGGAAGGTGGAAGTAGAACACAGACCAAAGAAAGAAAAAGAGAGTCAAGACAAGAGCTAAGAAAGAAAGCAAGATGTGAAGAAGGATGATGGCAGGTGAGGAACATCTACAAATGAGCTACTGTATCAAATTTCTTGATCAGTATTGGCCCAAAGTCAAAATCAAAATACATATTGTAGTGTTAGAATCAACTGATAATTGACAATGGGTCCAAAGTAAACCTGCGATCATTTTGAACATAAACAATTCTAATCACAATTCAGCCTGACAAGATGTAGGACCCACTGATTTATCTACAGTCAAAGTACCTTTGCATAAAAGCCTGGGCCATTGTGGCCATTTTATAATTTTGTGGTCACATAGATTAATTTTCCCGTTGACACAAGCATTAAGAATCCTGTCTATGGTGGTCAGTGTTTTGTCTACAAAGACCATCTCCCTCGAGTCCCGTTGAGTGGTCACTAAAGACAGGTTTGACTGTCCTTGTTTGTGGATGTAAACAAACCATGATCAGCTGGTCAATATAAACAGTATGCCTCATTTAGCCGTCCAATGATAAACCTATACTAGTATATAACAAGACCAATTAAGAGCATAAATGACCTTAAAACATTAAATTGTGATGTTAATGTACGTAGAATGTCGAATATTTATTGGGTGAAACCTTTTCATAATCTAGCCTGAGCGAACAAGTTATGATGTCATCATGGATGATGTGGAAGCAAAACCACAACAAAACCAGCCGGCCCATCCCACTAACTAACTCAATGTAAACACTGCATTTCTAGCATTGCAGCAAAGATACAGGACTACCAATTAAGACGGCTAGAAGGTCGTAAGCTTCGTACGTCTCGAAAGTAGTGGGTCGTGACGAAATTGAGCAGAAAAACCGACTTACATTGGATTTTCCCGGTCTCCGGTGCAAAATATTTCTCGGCTCGGCCGTCGCCATTTTGACCGGACTAGTCTACTCTGTGGGGTACATTTCTAATTTGATGTATCAGTATTCACAGTCTTATCGCCATATTGAATCACAGTTAGCTATTTAAAACATGAACAAATTATATAAATATGACAATGCCAGAAATTTAATTTTTTAATGTACAATGTATGCCTATTTATACGGACCTTGAACGCCATTGCTGTAATAATATATACAACAACTCCCCTCGCTACTTTAGAGATGGACCAGTCCAAATCCAAGATGGAGCCGAATCGAGAAAAAGAACACCTCCTTGCGTTAAAAGGTGAGTTTTGGGGTCTTGAAGAAACATGAGAAGGAATCTAGATAAGACCAACTTTTATGGTACACAAGGGTGCTGTATTGTACCCTTGAGGAGCGGCCAATAATGAGATAGTCAAGGGAAAAGTTAGCCAAACGAGGAGAAAGTGTCACGCCCCCCTCCCCACATACATTTTCAGCCACTTGTTTTCTGTGGCATGTTGAAACATTGAGGGGAGAATAGAGAATACGCTTAATTTGATAATATGTACTCAACGTGGATCAGTTTGGAGTTCTTCTACATGAAGTAAAGACGTAACAGAGAAAAGCATTGCATTGTATAAGTGGTAATATTGTTACCAAATGTACTTTGATGTTTATATTTTGTTCAAACTGAACTGCAGCTGAGCATTATATATATATTGGCCTAGGTAGACATGATATGATAAAAACCTGACATGTATGTTGCAGTAATGCAGCTGACTCTCCCCATGTTCCTACTAGTAGATATGTTTTGTACTGTTACTGTAGGTTGATATGATATAGGATTATATGATATGAAACCTGATATGTTGCAGTGATGCGGCTGACTCGGCCCACCTTCCTCCACGTCACCCCCATCACCTGTGATGACAGGGACCTGCCAGGTAAGCTACATTCAGTCAGCAGGACAGTGTGTTTGTGTGTTGTGTTCTGTGCGTGGATGGTGTTCAGCACCATGGACAGGTATGTTTACCTGTGTGGATGGTGTTCAGCACCAGGGACAGGTATGTTTACCTGTGTGGATGGTGTTCAGCACCAGGGACAGGTATGTTTACCTGTGTGCCCTCCATGTGACCCCCATCACCTGTGATGACAGGGACCTGCCAGGTACGGTGGACTTGCCATCAACACCATTCACAACTTGTAACTACTTATCATCGACATTTGTAACTTGATTGATTATCAAATCTGTATCTATATTACTTAGACCTCTGTCAGAGTCCAGCAAATGTATGTCAGTAAGTGTAAGCTACATTGTGGGGCTGCATGACATTGTCCATTTTGTTTAGCTGACCTGTTTTTCCTCTGCAGGCTCCTCGTTTTCCCAGGTAGTTCGATCAGACATGGCGAGTTCAGCAGGGCTGGAGGAGTTTGCTATGGGAGAACTGCTGACACTGCCACAGAACTTTGGGTGGGAACGAATTCCTATACACTCTACAATCTATTATTAATGAATGTTATATGCCATTTGTGGCAAGGTTTCATATGATACACATTGTTTGGCTTTGAGAGGCTTCTAGTGTTGTGAATAACAAAAGAAAGTTACAAGTAAACCCAATATTTTATGTTGAGACCTTACCTTAGACCCTACATGTAGGTCCTCCTGTGGCTGCAGGCACACTGGGCAGCAAGTTTCCATGGAGATCTGTTGGCTGCTGCACTTTCAACTTTCAAGGGGATGCCAGCTCTCTTTAAGAGAGTTTGAAAAGATACTTAAAATATCAAGTTGAACCTAATAATGTTGTTGAAATAATGGCTTACATGTATGTACTGTATAACCTGACATGTATGTATTATGTCATCTTCAGGAACATCTTCCTGGGCGAGACGTTCTCATGTTACGTCTGTGTCCACAACGACAGCACTCAGTTGGTCAAGGACATCATGGTCAAGGTCAGGGGACATTCCAAACGGTCATTTCGACAGATTAAACATCATGGATATAAAAGTATGGGTTTACTGACAAAGGAGAGCTAAAACACATGGTTTCTTTGGTCCTTATGTTACTCTGGAACTGCGACGGATATTGGAGTTTTTTTAATTTTTACACAACCAGTGACTTCTTATATTACCCTCTGATGTTTCGGTGCCGGTGATGGGTCTTTGTTAACAAATCAGTAGAAACAGTTCACTGCAGAGCCACACCATTAGCTAAGAGCCACGCCAAAGTGAGGTCCCCAGAGCTAAGAGCCAGTTACTACAAAGGGATGATCTTCTTTATTTTGAATGAATGAATGATCATGAACATCAGATATAAGATTTGTAGTTTTGTTAAGTGTGAGGCACCAAAACTAATAGTCAAACATTTCAAAATCAATAGCCAGAAAGTTGAATCAATGTGACCTGATCGTGACCTTTGCCATATTTCCTGCAGGCCGACCTTCAGACGTCCTCCCAGAGACTGACCTTGTCGGGGGGCAGCAGTCCACCAATCCCAGAGCTTGGTCCGGAGGGCAGCATCGATGAGGTCATACACCACGAGGTCAAGGAACTCGGCACACACATGTAAGGGGTTGTCTCAGAAGTTGTCACAGGTTCTGCTAAAGAAAATTGTTCTTTAGGGCACGCACATGTAAGGGGGCGCCTCAGAACCTCTGACATGGTCTGCTAGTGCTAAAGAAAATTGTTTTCTGGGCACACAGATGTAAGGGTTGTCTCAAAACTTTACAAAGGTTAAGGTAAGCAGCAAAAGAAAACACTTTTGTTTGATGGCATGCATGTGTAAGGTGTGTCTCAACAGTTCATACTTTGTTTCCCAAAAGTTCAATATTTTGCAAACAAAGTTAAGATATGGTCTCAAATGTTTCACCAGTGTAAATAGTTTTTTAGCATATCTAGTTGTTGTGGTCTTGGTCTCATGAAGTCATCAGAGGGAAGGAGGGAAAATAAGCATAACAAAACAATGTTTTATATATTTTTGTTAATGCTGATGATGATGAGCCACATGTTAACCTGACCCAGATTTGTTTTGTTCCCCCAGCCTTGTCTGTGCTGTCAGCTACACAACTCAGTCTTCAGAGAAAATGTACTTCAGAAAATTCTTCAAATTCCAGGTAAGCACCATTAACTGATACAGCATACTTATGCTTTCTAAACAGACTTTTTACTTGTATTCAAGCCATTTAGTAACATTTGTGGGAACATTAGTCAGTGGTTATAACATTCTTACCATGTGCTTTCATATATGTGTGTGCTGCATTTATCCAGTTACCTGCAGTGTAAGGACGACTCATACATGTGTATATATCAATTGTACCATTTCCATGTAAAGTATTATTGATAGAATATTAGAAGAGTTGAAAGAAAATTCTCTCCTTCTTTGAAGGTCCTGAAACCTCTGGATGTGAAAACCAAGTTCTACAATGCTGAGGTCAGTTTTTCGTGTGTGTGCTCATGCATAGATGTACATGTGTGTGTTTGAGAGAGAGATCAGAAGTCTTTATCTTATTTTATATTTACATTGTTCCATTGCTAATAAAAGCATTTTTTTATAACTGTCTTGGTTTCTTTGCTTAAAAACCCATCAACATTTTCCTTCATCCTCAAGTGTTTCTGATTAATTTTGCTTTAATTTTGGGGCATTTTGTTTTTACAAATACTGTGTTAACTACCCATCTGCTGTCCATGCATGTTACTAACTAACTAACTAACCAACATACCAATTTTTGTTCTTTTCTGCTCCCAGGATCATGTTGTGAGTGTCCATATTTGGTCATGCTTATTCTCATTGTTTGCTATGATATCACATCTTTTAAGTTCTGTTACTTATTTATTTAAGTTTTACCACCATCACCATTTCATCAGTCACCACTTTGTTTTCACAAACATAAGACAAATTAAACGTATGAAAGTTTTATTTCGGGGTGGTTACACGTTATGCACAAGATTCTCACCTTTCACACCCGAACACTCAGGTTACCTTCAATAGAAGTTTAAAAGCCATATTGCAGTTCCAGTATCCTTTTGGAAGACTCACATTTTGGACTATTGTTAGATGAACAGTATAGAAGAGAAAAAAATAATTTTTGAATTTGCTACATTGAAGGATCTGTAAATGTGTACTCAGATCTGTGAGGATTTTTTCATGCAGTCACACATAACGACACATTTGTTTTTGTTACTCCCCACCCTTGTATGTTGTACACAAGTCGGATGCTGATGACCACACGTCGCCATGTTGTGTTTTTTAACCCACCCTTGTTTGCCCTGCCCAGTCTGATGAGGTTTACCTGGAGGCGCAGGTACAGAACATCACGGCGGCGCCCATGGTGATGGAGAAGGTTTCACTGGAGCCGTCTCCGTCTTACAGTGTCTCAGAACTCAACACGGAGGAGAGGTAAGTCATACACACATGTAAGATATTAACCACCTTTACTTCTCCCTGGAACCCTCCCCGTTTTACAACATCTCAAAACTCAACACTGAGGAGAAGTGAGTCATACTCCGAGAATCGAATGTCTATTTAGAAATTCTAAGGAATTTACTCATTTGCCTGGTCTGAAAGGCTGCCCAATGAGACAGAAAGCCTCTAAATATGAATCTGAACCTAAATTGGTCAACTGGACCTACATGAATAACCACCCTTAGGTCTCACTACAGTGTCTCAGAACTCAACAGTAAAGAGAAGTGATACACACAGAGAATCATGTGGGTCCCAATTTTCTCTCTCTCTAGTCTATTGAGAGACTGGCAAGGCTGCCCAGTGAGCCAAACAGCTGATAAATTGCTGTTTAGTTAAAGCCCTTGAACTGACATTGGTCTTACCTGATGTGCTTTAATACCTTTCAACGACAGGACAGCCGGTTTTGATGTTTGAGACATCTGTGTATTATGTTTGGGTTACAGAATGCCTTTGGTATGACCTTTAAATTTGGTTTATGGTATGAATAACCTTGATGTTTAATATCTTATACCAAGCTTGTAGATTCTTCTTGATTGTAGTATGCCCTTGGAATGACCTTGTTCTTTATTACTTCCATATTTGGGATGTTGCTTTCCTGCCATGTCTGCCCTTCAAATGATCTTGGTGTTTGTGTTGTTGTATAGAGCCGGTACTTCCATATTTGGTACGTCTGTGTACCTGAACCCCAAGGACATCCGGCAGTACCTGTACTGTCTCAAACCCAAGGCAGAGGTCGGGGCTCCGCGGGGGGTCCTGAAGGGCGTGACCAACATCGGCAAACTGGACATCATCTGGAAAACCAACATGGGGGAGAAGGGGAGGCTGCAGACCAGTCCACTACAGAGGATGGTAGGTGTTACTCTCACATACACTTCTACAGACACGCTCACACACACACACACACAAACACACACACAAACACATGCACACATGCACACACACACACATACTCACACACTCACACACAAACTGTACATCATCTGGCATGGAAAACCAACATGGGGGAGAAGGGGAGGCTGCAGACTAGTCCACTGCAGAGGATGGCAGGTGTAACTTTTGAATACACTCACACACACACATATCATTCACACATACACTTACATACACACACACTCATGCATGCTTATGTTTCCAAAATATTTATTTCGAAGTTTCATAGGCCATAATTTTTTCTGTTTAAAATAAAAGATGAATACATGGCATTCATAGACATACATAGCATAGCATTTTTATAACTTGTATTGCAGATACAAATATGTTTGATTTCAGAAGTTAGAGTGTTTGGAGATATTTTAGAATGTAAGTCATTGGTCTGTTTACAACAGGTAGTTGTACAGGATGGGTAATACCTGATGCAGATTTTTCCATACATCACAATTGATACAAATGACTTTTCTTCCTTACTGTAACAATGCATATATTAACTATACATTGAAAAAAAATGTTCGTAATTCAGGACATGAAGCTTTTCCCTAATTCAGACTGTTCTGAAAGTTTTAAAGATTTAGAAGTTTATACTAGTTGTTGCTTCACACTGAAAGTCTTGCTATTTATGATTGAATATGAGAAGACTCCTGTTTGTTATCTGCAGCTAGTGCACAGAGCCTAGCAGATACTAGTCTTTACTTGACATCATTATAACAACATTAGCTTCTGTCGCCTTTATCAATGGGTGGCTTTTGTGTTCACTATAAAGCTGCCTTGCCATAGCCAAGGCTTCTTGGCAGAAGCTGATGGCTTTCCTGCAATCACCAAGATTGTACCAGACCATCCCCAGGTTGTTGAGAGAGTTAGCAATGTCAGGATGTGCTGAACCCTGACCATAGATACACCTTTTCATCTTCAGTGCCTGTTCAAAGAAGCTGATTGCTCTTTTGTAATCGCCCAGGTTATCGCAGGCTGACCCCAGGTTGTTGAGTGATGAGGCAATGTGACGATGTGCTGTATTCTGACCATAGATATTCCTGAAAATCTTCAGTGCCTGTACATAGTAGCTGATTGCTTTTCTGTAATCACCCAGTTTGTTGCAGGCTGACCCCAGGTTGTTGAGCAAGGTGGCAATGTCAGGATGTTCTTTACTCGGACCATAGATACTCCTGATCATCTGTATCGCCTGTTCATGGTAGCTGATTGCTTTTCTGCAATCATCCAGGTTATCCCAGGCTGACCCTAGGTTATTGAGTGTGGTGGCAATATATGAATGTGCTGTACCGGGACCATATACACTCTTGAACATTTCTAGTGCCTGTTCATAGTAGTTGGTTGCTTTCCTGTAATCACCCAGGTTATCCCAGGCTTTCCCCAGGTTGTTGAGTGATATAGCAGTGTCACAATGTGCTGTAGTTTGACCATAGATATCCTTGCGCATCTGAAGTGCCTGCTCATGGTACCTGATTTCATTCCTGTAATCACCCAGGTGGTGACAGACTTCCCCCAGGTTGTTGAGTGAGACGGCAATCTCAGGATGTGCTTTACTCTGATCATAGATACTTCTCTTCATCTTCAGTGCCTGTTTATGGTATCTGATTGCTTCCCTGTAATCACCCAGGCTCTTGAAGGCTGATCCCAGGTTGTTGAGTGAAGAGGCAATGTCAGGATGTTCGGTAGTCTGACCATGGATACTCCTGCGTATCTGCAGTGCCTGTTCATGGTAGCCTATTGCTTTTCTGTAATCACCAAGGTCCTTAAAGGCTGATCCCAGGTTATTGAGTGAGGTGGCAATGCTAGGATGTGCTGCACTCTGACCATAGATAATCATTTTCATCTGCAGTGCCTGTTCATGGTAGCCGATTGCTTTCCTGTAATCACCAAGATGGTCCCAGGCTCCCCCCAGGTTGTTGAGTAAGGTGGCAATGTAGGGATGGGCTTTACTCTGACTGTAGAGAATCCTGTACATCTGCAGTGCCTGTTCATAGTAGCTGATTGCTTTTGTGTAGTCACCTAGGCCACTCCAGGTTGATGCCAGCTCAGTGAGTGACCAGGCAATGTCAGAATGTGGTGTAGCCAGACCATAGAAACTCCTGAACATCTGATGTGCCTGTTCATGGTAGCTGATTGCTTTTCCATAATTGCCCAGTTTGTACCAGTCTTCACCTATGTTGTTGAGTGATGTTGCAATGTCAGGATGTGCTGTGCTTTGACCGTAGATACTTGTGCACATCTTAAGTACCTGTTCATGGTAGCCAATTGCTTCGTGCCAATCTCCCACCATATACCAAGCTTGTCCAAGTGCACTGAACAAGTACATTTTTTCTGATTTTTCATCTCTCTTCAAGGCCTTATCATAGTAGGTGATGGCCAGGCTATATCTGCATAGCTCAGAGTACATCATTCCACGTACTCTTGGAGAATTCTCATACAATTCCGAAAATGAAGTAAAAGGTGTTTTCTTTCCTGACATGTCAGACAGCACCCTCTTAAGGGGGACTGAAGTATAGTAGTATCTGAATAGCTGTTTTTCATTTGGTAGATGGAAAACTGGTATCAGCATATTTGTCTCTGCTTCTTCATTGGTCTGTAGAGATGATTCCTGTCCATGCAGTACTGTTTCCATTGAGGCCAAAGCTGACAGGTTTTCCTTCTGTCCACCATTTGCAATGTAGGTTCTGAGCCTGAGTTCTGCTGAGATGCTGGTAAGCACTGTCAGGTGGTGTGCATTGTTGGGACTGATCACTTGCTGTTTTTCCATTTCTTCTATTGTCTCCCAAACTGTGGTAGGTACAATGTCTGTAGACAGTGCCAAGCAGTTCACAGCTATAGCTGGGAAGCGATAGATTTCTTTCTTCACATCAATCAGCCTTGCTGTTATTGTTTCCTCCCGTCTGTTGCTCATCATATCTTCCTTCAGTGTCTCCTGTGTCAATTTTCTAGCTATGTCACCTCCATCATGTTGCAGTTTGTGCACTGTAATGGTCATGTATGTTCCCATTAAACCCTGGTCCCCTGCTATCAGGCATGGGTTTCTCAAGACAGTGGCAAGGTGATATCCTTCCTTCAGGTATGATGTGACATCCTTTTCTAGCTTGGAAACCATGTTTTCTGGGGTGCAGATGAGTTCACTGGGTGGTTTGTCCAAAGTACCCTGCCTGCCCAGTGGAGTCTTGCTTGCCTTTGGCATGGAGCCATCAAATGCAAACCCACGTGGTGTAACAGAGTCATAGTACCAGTCGTCAAATGGATTCTTAGAGTTGAAGTCATTGAGAGATTTTATTCCCAGTGCTGGGAGAATGGTTTCTCCCAGGTTGACCACCTTGAGGTGTAGGTAGTGGGTGAGGTTACGGAAATACACAAGACATTCTTCACTTTCTTCTTCTACCAAGATGGCAAACTCTAGATCTGAGTATGGAGTTACCAGTCCTGTTGCCTGTGAACCCAAACCTATCAGGGCATACTTACAGGGAGGGGGGCCCATTAACCCAATACACTCTTCTACAAGCAGGCTGATGAACTCCTTCCTTTGTTGTGCAATGTTCTCAAACAACTGCCTGACAGCCTGAGCTCGTTTTGCCTCTATCTCTCTGACACATGGGTCATCCTCATCATGTACATAGGGATCCAGCTGCTGGTCAATGGTTTCCATCTCCAGCTTGATCTGGTCCCGCATCTCCTTCAGCTGTTTCTTATAGGTTTTTGTGATATTTGGGCTCAAATTGGCCTGAATTCCTAAGATACATTTGAGAAACAACTTGTTTACTTCTTTGATAGCTACTTCTATGTTACCATCAAGGCCTTGATCCTCTGACCTGGCTATTGCTGCATTGTAGAGTGCTGCTGCTTTGACAAAGTCTCCCCCGTCTCCTGTCTGCTGACCTCGCTTACTGTAGACATCCCCCAACTTGCACAGGGGCTCCACCTCTCTCTGGTACTGCTGGGCTGTGGGGTCTGGGAAGTCACAAACATTTGCATGTACAGTCATGTTTGTTGAAAACATTGCAGTTAACAATACATGTATCATACAATGTACATAGGGGAAAAAGCATTTCATTGATAAGAATGGTTATGATATTGTCTTGTTAAACTGGTTCCTGCATAGTAATGAATAAAGGATGTACATAGCATAATGTAAAATGGATGCTTTAACATTCAGAGTAGAAGGAGAGAGGTAAAATCTGCTTTGATTTGTTAACTCATTTATATTGATATGCTTCCTTTATCCACAAACTGGTAACTGAAGTAAATGTTTATTAATAGAATACTCTATATATTTTGCAGCTCTTTCGATCCAAGTCTGTCGACTTGAATGTTTTCTGATAATTACTGAAATTCAAAAGTACACGAGCTATTTACAAGCATATTTCCTTACCTCTCACGTGCACTTTCTTGAGTGCAGCTGAAAAGTGCTTCTCTTCTAATTGTGATGTTCGCTGTATAAAAAAAATTCACAAAATTGTCATCATTCTATGAGCCTTTGCTGCCCAACATGCTTTTTGGAAAAAAACATGTAATGCTAGTTCACCATTAACCGGGAAGATTTCTGCTCACCAATCTGGCAAAACAATAACCATCATTTCTTTCTTTTACATGCTGATATTATTGATTACCTTTGTCACTGATGATATACATGTTACATTTCTTCTCTAGTCCTGTTGATACAAAAATATTACAATTCTAAAGGACTGTTTGTGGTGTGAGACCAGCGGCATTTTTGTGGCGGCTTAACTATTTTCCGTGAGGAGAATACTCCTCAAAATGATCTTACCACTGACTATACCTTTATAAAGCAGCTGTTGTTCTCTTCTTGGGTTGATGAGAGTGCTTAAGATCATAACTTGTCTAACTTAAAGCAAAAGAAAATGGCCGATAATTTCTACACGGCTAGCTCCCAAAAAATTCTTCGTTCAGATCCTTCCATGATGAGGTCAGTGTGTTCCATTCTGGGGTGGAAATTTTTTTACGTCGTTGTTTACCGATTACAGGAGAAATTTTTGTTATGAACCTAAATTGTATTTCTGAGATTCAGATCGAATTGTACAGTCAAACAACCTGGATCCATGTGAAGGAATCTGCATTTTAAGGAAAAATTATTATTTTTTAGGAGAGGGAATCGGCCCAAAAGTAGCCTTCCTAGAATTACTCACCCCCCTTCGATGTTCCAGCGTCAGTTTTGTCTCAGGATCCCCACATCTTGTCAGGGCCTCGCTGTACATGGCAGCTGCCTTGGAGAACTGGGCTTTCTTGCCTTTCATGAGGTAGAAATCTCCAAGTGACTTTAGAACCTCAATCTCCAAGAACATGTCATTGTTTATAACTGCTGTTACCAATGCATGCGTATAAATATCCTCAACAGAGCGCCGGGATTTTCTGACGTCTTTGTCCAATTTGTCACAAATTTCTGCCACCCGTAAGACATTATTAGCAACATCCGTTTTGTTGGTTGACAGCTGATACTGTGGAGTGTACCCCTGCAGCAGTTGACTGGAGAGTTTCTCCATGTAGCCGATACGATGTTCCAGTGTTTGTCCCATGTCTGGATCTGTGCAGCGCAGTAGGGCAGCAGCATACAGGCCAGCAGCCTTGTCAAACTCTGCTGAATCTTTACTGAGCTTAGCTTTCTCAAGATGCACATCCCCAAGACTTTTCAGGACTTCTACCTCCATGAAGCAATCCTTGCTAAGAATGGCTTCTCTCAGAGCCCGCCCATACCCGACTTCTTGGCTATGTTGACTCTTATGGCACAACTCTAAGTCTTGTAGCTTCTTTGCCAGGCTGGTCATCTTGTTAGCAGACATTTTTTTTCATCCCTATCATGAACCTTTAACAAAATGAGAGAAAAACGTTGTTAATTTCAAGACAAATGAAATGTTAATTGTAAAGTCATATTCTACAGACCATTAGGTAAATGAAATAAGTCCCAAGAACACTAAAAACCACTAAATCTCCCTGGAAACCAGTCAAAAGAATCTAAACTATTATAGAGTACAGTGGAGTTCAAAGTACTATCTAGAACTCCACAGCTCCACATAAGTTTAATTGATTGTCATTCAAAATTCTATTTGATACTGTGATAGTCTAATAGTATGTTGATGCATGTGTTGTGGGTCATCAATTACATGAATGATGGTGACAAGCAATTTATATGACACAATTGTGGATCCCACTATTTAGTACTATTGCAAGAGAATAGCAGTTCAACTAGGAATTTCTTTGTTGACTAGTAAACATAGTCTACAACCCACGTACAGGTTGTGTTTTAGTAACCCACAGTAGGCCCAGTAACCTGTCTAAATCTCACCTGGATGTCTGAGACTCCGCAGCTGTGAAACTGCCTGGGTAGAGGCTTGCCTGTTTCTTCCTATACTGTCAGAATTCTCTGGCTTTTCCCTCTGACTCAGGCAGAACTTTAGTTGCGCCACTGCTGGGACTTTCCATGATGTCATACCAAGCTACGTCACCTGTCTTATGACCTTGTTACTTATTAACTTACATGCTACAGCTTTGGCCACTGAGTCCTGTGTCAGGGAGGTATTTGGCCAGTTCAGTGTACAACTAAAGCTGATGACAGGTCAGAATGTAAGGAGGAAGATGTCTATCATTTGATGACTGAAGTTGTGTGAGTAAGACCTCTCACTGGGTCATTTTCCCCAATGAATCAGGCTGGACTTATCATATGATAAAGTTGTTCCACTGCCTGGACTTTCCATTACGTCATTCCTACATCACCTGCCTGTGTTATGATTTAGTTATTGATTAATTATACAACTTCACCTTTGGCCTCTGGGTCCTGTGACAGTGAAGTAGCAAGCATACATACATGTAGTGCACAAATAAGGGCCAATCCCCTGTAATAGGAGGAAGATGTTCAAGTCTGTATTATCATTTGATTACTGAGGTTCCAATTGACCTCTCATTGTTTTTATTGGGTTGTGAATATTGGTTCCAAAAGTGCGATATGTTCGGGCTGTCCAGCTGGAGGCCACACTTGGCATGGCTCAAAGAGAAAAATACATGACATTGTACTGTTCCTCCCTAATTATATCAATCATTAATTGGCCTTCTGTGAGACCTTTGGTAACTGTGCACTCTGACTGTCATGTGCGAAGTGACACGCTTACTGCACAGTGATAGGCTAGGTGAGGTTTGTTTGTAAGTCTTGAAATCACTTGATGACTGAAGCCTCAACTCTTTCCAAGTTCTCATCTTGGACTGTAAATGCTAAAAAGAAGAAAAAAACTTAAGTTTGCTCATGCCACCAAAAAGAAAACTCCCATGTTTGTATTACATGGCAACAAGACAATACAATGGCAGCCAGTCAGGCTGATCATCCGGTGAAGCATTTTAACTTTTGTCACCAGATTTGTATTGGTTAGAGGATTTGGCAGCAGGAAAAAGGTTAAATACAAAAAAATAGGCTGATTACAAAGCAGCTCCTGGAAGCTAACATACCTGTACATCTATTTATTAGATAATACCAGGTCCTACAACTTATACAAGCAGCAAAGGCTGGGAAAACCTGTTGGATCTTGATGATACTGCAAACAGAAAGTTTTCAAGTAATTATACCTGGTTCAGTAAAATACCAATGTCACCCTCACACACAGGCCCCCGGCTACGGAGACATCAGACTGACAGTAGAACAGATCCCAGACGGAGTCTCCATGGAGAAACCCTTCAACTTCAAGTGCAGGGTCACCAACTGCTGGTAGGTACAACTTCAAGTGCAGGGTCACAAACTGCTGGTATGTAAGCATGCACCCTCCTTACAAAGTAGTAGGTGAGGTCTACTGGAAAGTAAACGTCTCAGGTACTGATGGTTGAACATTCAAATCTCGACTCAACCAATTTGCACACTACTAAAAAGGATCATAGTCCTTAGAACAAATTGGGCCACTGATCTTTTCTCTTGGTTAGTTTCCCAAGTACATTAAATATGTAACACTGTGTACATAGTGTTCATTTTGATGATTTTTAGTATCTGTCCAGTTGCTTGAGTAACTGTTAGATCTTGTATATCTTATTGCCTGGATGTCTAACCTTCATCGACATATACTGCACATAGCATCTTGTCTTTCATGCCATGACAAGTGGTATATTAGCTAAATTTCAAGAGGCAAAACTAGATCTAACAGATTTTTATATTTCCCCCTGCCCAGTGAGAGAACGATGGACCTGTTGCTGCTGCTGCAGAACAGCGGCACCAGCGGACTCTACTGGTGTGGGGTGTCTGGGAAACAGCTGGGCAAGCTGGGCCCCAACACCAACATGGAGCTCAACCTCACACTACTGGCCTCTGTACCAGGACTACAGGTCAGTACAGTAGTGTACAGTAGTGTACAGTAGTGTACAGTAGTGTACAGTAGTGTACAGTAGTGTACATTAGTGTACAGTGGGTTATAGTGGGGTGTCTGGGAAACAGCTGGGCAAGCTGGGCCCCAACACCAACATGGAACTCAACCTCACACTACTGGCCTCCGTACCAGGACTACAGGTCAGTACAGTAGTGTACAGTAATGTACAGTAGTGTACAGTAGTGTACAGTAGTGTACAGTAGTGTACATTAGTGTACAGTGGGTTATAGTGGGGTGTCTGGGAAACAGCTGGGCAAGCTGGGCCCCAACACCAACATGGAGCTCAACCTCACACTACTGGCCTCAGTACCAGGGCTACAGGTCAGTACAGTAGTGTACAGTAATGTACAGTAGTGTAAAGTTGTTTACAGTAATGTAAAGTATAGTGTACAGTAGTCAGGTCAGTACAATTAGTTTTTTGTTGATGTACAGTTTGGTAGTATAATGTACTTTGGGCTGGGGACAATACAGGCTTTCTAGCGCCACTTCTTCTTTCTTCTTTTGTCATCTCCAATGAAGGTGAAGCATGATGCTTTTTTATGTAGTTGTGGGATCAGGCTTTGCTATGGCTTGTGTTTTCAGCCAAGTACGGCCCATAAACAAGGGGCCACTGGCTTATATCACCGTCCAAAATAACGAATGCAATTCCTTACAACATGTCTGAGCTCAGGCCAAGCCTGGGATTGAAGCACCGCCCACAGATTCACAGAACTTGATCCATATGACTTAAGCCACTTATGCCACAGGTACGTGTTGGCATCAAAAATAATTTTTCAAAAGAAAATTTTGTTATCTGTTTCAGAGCATCTCAGGCCTGCGTCTGACGGACACATACCTGAAGCGGACGTATGAACACGACGACATCGCACAGATATTTGTCTACTCAGACCAGGAGGAGCCGGCTTAGACATACAAACCTATCATCAGATGAAACTATGGAGTCACACAGGGCACCAAGCCTTACCTTAATCATGTACTATTCAAATGTTAAAGAACCCTGTAATATAACTGGCTGCCACAGTGTAGGCAAATGATTTCGTCATGATATTATGTCGCCTGGAAGAACAATATCTATTCAAATTATTGCTTTTATGTTATCTGTAATGATTGATTTATTAAAGGAAATAAATAAACTATGATCAGTGTATCAGTGTACATTTGGTTTTGTCCCTACTTTTATTGGGAGCATTTTTAGGACAGGTGTGTTTACCTGTGTGTGTGTGTGTGTGTGTGTGTGTGTGTTCAGCACCAGGGACAGTGCGCCTACCTCTGTGTGGATGGTGTTCAGCACCAGGGACAGGTGTGTTTACCTGTGTGTGGATGGTGTTCAGCACTGAGGACAGGTGTGTTTACCTGTGTGTAGATGGTGTTCAGCACCAAGGACAGGTGTGTTTACCTGTGTGTGGATGGTGTTCAGCACCGGGGACATGTGTGTTTATCTGTGTGCGGATGGTGTTCAGCACCAAGGATAGGTGTGTTTACTTTTCTATGGAACATTGTTCAGCACCAGGGAGAGGCATGTTTTACTAGCCAAACCCTGGTCACACTTTACTTTACAACTGCCCAATAGAGTAACACACTAGCTTCACAGGCACACACAGGCACAAGACCACATGGCCAACACAGTTGACTTTCCCTAGTATTTAGTGTTTATTGAAAATGTGACGGTACATTACACAGGTCAGCCAGGCAGGTGGTGGTTGCACACTCAAATACAGTAACACCAGGTATGTAGTATAGATATGAATACAAATGTACTCAGGAAGTACAGCATATTATGTAAGTTGAAACTACTGTGCATTTCTGCTCTTTTGCTATAGTTTGTACATTGTAAGACATCAGCCCTGTGTCTAATGTACTAGTAGGCAATTTCAGACAATTTCTTTCACATAACTTTCAGCTACATAATCTATATCAACTAAGCAAATTCTTTCACCAGAGATATTGCACTATAGTATATTTATTTATCCATAGCATTATTTGTAATTCTAGTGCTATCTTACTCACTAATTCAAAAGCTTTCGAATATCACATCGAAGTCACCAATTTCAAACAAATCTATATACACAATGTTACATTGTAACTAGAGGGGCAACATTTGCGAGCAAATGCAGAATGTTTACCTTCTTATGGTCTATCTTTACGTATCTACCAGGTAACGTTAGGATAAAGTGTTTTATTTAGTCAAGGACTTGAATCAGTTGATGCGTTGGCACATGTCCATGACACAGGATAAGTCAAGAACAGACGTATGAATTCTCATAATTTGTGAAAAATTTCTCCAATTGTTTTGGAACTAGCAATGAAAGTATTTGTTTCGGCCCGCCCTCTCCACGTGATCTTCAACCTTTGCACACGGCACGGTCAGAGTTTCTTAGTTTTGAGGGGAGAGGGTCAGTGTTTTCTGTCTCTCCTGGCTTGAAAAGTGATGAAGACCAACGAAATGAATGCATTATTTGTACAATCAATAAGGAAGATTTATATTTCAATTGACCTAAATGATATGAATAGCATACTCATGAGAAAGGTAGCAAGGCTCAGAGCAACATGTATTGATATGAATGATGCAAAATATGACAATTTGAATTTGTAATACATTGGTGACAAATGATAGAATATCTAGTAAGCTAGTGACACATGTAACGTTAAGATAAAGGTGATTATTATCAGACACACATTTTGAGAATTTGAACACTATTTGGTAAGTAATGAGGCATTTCTGCAACAACTTTGATATTTGCAGCATATGTAATCTAAAAATAGGAGATAATAGAGAGGTAACATTTGCCAGCAAATACATTATGTTTACCTTCACATGTTCTAGCCTTACAAACTACTGCTCTGATCATTCTTTAACTCAAACACATTGGATATATGGTGAGCAGCCCCTCTCTCAAGCTCCATAATGATGCTTGTTGCTACATTATGTAATCGAACACCACGATGTTTACCAGTTACCATGGTGACAGCCGTCTGGTTCAGGTCGTTGACCCTACTTGTGCGGAGAAGAAGAAGAAGAAGAAGAGGAAACAGCAAAAACAATATGTTTACCTTCTGTGAAGGTAAACATAATGAAAGTTTTAAGGAAGTTTATTTATATAAAAATAAAGCTACGGGGAAAGAGAAGGAATCCTTATTTTTCCTCATTTCCGAGACCACAAATGAAATGTATACAGAGCTACTCTGGGCTGTGGTCAAGATGCGTATGGGTTAGGTCTTTCCTTGCTTCTGTGATTTCTAAACTTGCATACTTCTTCATATATCTGTTCCCATTTCAGGGATGTTTTGTTGGCTGGCCCGTTCTCTTCATGCTGAATATTTTGATGTAATTTCTGGGGTAGAGACGCTGAAAACGTTTTAATTTTTACTCTATGCCGTACGGACTACATGTAAAAACCCAACCATACATACTTTCATGCAATCCCGGGTACAGCATCACACCCAAATAGGGTAGTTCTTACATGTAAGTACTCTCTTAAAGGAGTCCTAAAGTCCCGAGGGGGGAGTTATTTTCCAATAGATGATGATTTTAGGAAGTAAAAATGAATACTTTTTACAGTATACGATAAAGTACCCACTAGTTCAATGCGCACCAAATTCCGCATTCCCCAGATGACCCTCTATTTTCTGATTAATTAAATTAAAGAACCTCAGCCTATGGCTTATCATAATGTGCCTGACAAGGCCTGACAAAAGTTAGATTAAAAAAAAAGATTGTCAGGGTGGTTAAGACTAGTCTCTACCAGACTAACCGCGTCGGCTATAGAGAGAACATTTGCCGGGGGACTTTGGCCATGGAGGATAACATTTCCATCCGCCTATTGGACCCTCTCTCCGTAGCCGACTCCCTTCATACAATTGACTCTATTTGGCCAATTTCTACTATTTTCCCAGCGACCCGCGGAGACTGGTAGAGGCTAGGTTAAGACAAACTCGTCTTGTTTTGTGTTCTTTTATATCGTATTGACAATTGGCCTTCTTATTGTGCTTAAGCCCCCCCCCCCCCCCCTCATCTATGCCAACAATACTCAACATTAAAGATGTATTTTTACACATAGGGAATACATGGGTAGGGTCTGCAAGGGTTTAGTGAGAATCGTATTGTTTTAAAAAACCTTGTTTGATTCACCATAAGCAAAATTCTGTAAAAAGTCGGCTGATTATGTATTCATTGATACATAATCTAGTGGAAAATAACACCGCCTTCTGTAGTTTAGGACTCCTTTAAAATGCTGTGTCATACTGTTCCCCGGGGGGAATTCCATGTGTGCATCCGGGTTGGTGTAAAGGGGGCGTTGCACAATTATCAACATGATAACACAGACGCCAGATGGTGCAAAGAAGCACCGAATTTTATCCACTGGACCGTTTTCGAAATTGAAAGTCTCGAAGAATCCTGGGTCTTACAGAGAGCTACAAGACTGGAATGATGCAGATATGCATAGATACGTATTTTATACATATCACTGACTGACAGAGACATCTGTTGTCTACTGCTCATCTCACCTGCTATTGTCTCCTGATTTGCATAATTATTTGGTGGAAACAGTTAAATTGAGCCGCTACCACTCCATACCTTCACTTCATTTTTCTCGTCACCAGATCCGAGAAGAGGTAGGAGAAGACAAGACTCCAATATCACCGTGTTCTGCCTGACGAAATCTCGGTAAGAAACTGTACGATTTTTACCAGTTTAAAAAATTTGCCATTAATGTGGTAGAATAGCCGCCGCCTGCACACCTGTCAACAATCTGCTGTTATCTGTTACTCTCGCGAGTTTACGTTCGGCAGTGATTGGTCATTATTATTTTATTTTATTCAGATTTACCACATTTGTGGAAGGATTGACATAACAGGTGAACTATCACCTTTTCAAGATGTCAACCCGGACCAGGTTTGGACCATCGCACACCGGGGCATGCCCCTACTCTTTTTCGAAAGGTGTGGTGGGTTCTTTTACGTGCGCGGGGTGTGGCTCTCCCCAAACACGGGACCTCCATTTAACGTCCTATCCGAGGGACGTCCCTAACCCTAGATGAGCTAGGTACTCATTTACACCTGAGTGAAGTGAGGAAAGTCGTGTTAAGTGCCTTTCCCAAGGGCACAACGTCGGGGCGCATGTTCAGACATGTCCGGGGGCAGGCTGGGTTCGAACTGGGGTCCCCTTGTTTGACAGTCGGATGTTCTATCCATTACGCCACACGACGCCACTGAAGAAGGCGACAGTGGTCGTCGAAAATTCGATCCGTGAATACCTAAGTGTTGGGAGAAAGTTTAGCATTGTATTATAAATCTACTGTTATCGTAGTAGACGAAATTTCTAAGGACTGTCGTAGTTTTCTCAGTGATTGGATTTGAATACGCTTGAAAAAAACGTTTCAAGCATGTTTTGAAATAGACTTCGGCGTCAGAGTGCGCACAGCCTAAACGCTGAAGAGAAGAGAACTTGTGATTTTTTGTGGAATATGTCGCACCCTGGCCTGTGTATGTCGGCGTAGAGATGGCAATCCGGTAGAATCATCGATTCTGTCGGTAAAGATCTCGATTTGTCTCTCTACTATAGTACAAGCGGCGATTCTGGTGGACGTACCGACTGATAAGTATCTAATACCAGTTCAGAAAAGGACAAGAAAAGGCCATGCCTTTAAGTATCAGACTTTTCAACCTAGGATTGATGTGTTCAAAAATTCGTATTTTCCGAGAACGATCGAAGAGTGGAACTCGTTGCAACCAAGTACCGTGGAAGCATCCTCATTAGAAAGCTTTAAACAATGCATGCAGTTAGATATGCGAAGGTTAGACGTGACAGGTCGTTCGGTGTAATGTAACGAGCTGCTGCTGCGCCGCGTGCCTGCGAAGCTGGTGTGTTACGCCGAATGGCGGTTATACCTGCTATATAGGTACAGATACAGATTCTACCGGTGGAGATCTGCTTTAAACACAGTCAGAACTTTTCAGCTTTGATCCAAGTCACTTTAGACTTGAGACTCATGACTTATAAATGGGAGTCCGGTCGCGATATCTACCCGTAGAAACGACCATCCTGCCCGATCGGCCTACCGTAAATTCTGACATTTCTGCAATATCTCGCTATTGAAGCGATATGGGACTCCTCTATCAGAAGGACCGGCCGGCTAGTCGACGGTCCAACAGCTTCGAGCGTGATGCACGGCGCGGACATATTCGCCGTTGGTCGTCGCACGGCTTTGATTAGCCTGAATTCAATAAAGCCCCGTGTCGGCTCGCCGCCCTGTAACCGCCTCGCTACCACACGGGGAGGGGAGAGAAACCCCCGGACAGCTGGAGTTTGCGTTATACAGACTAGGCTTTGATGTGGGAGAATTTTGATACAGGCTTTGATAGAACCAACCGCCAACAAGGATATAAGACAAGCTTTTACCTAGCGCCCCCATTCCGCTGGACAGCGATCGCGCTGCGGCCTCGCTGCCACCTAAATTGAATTTGTATAAGCCCTGACTTCATCATTAGAATATCATGCAAAGCGCGAAAGTATGGCCGAAACGAGAACAAAATACACGAAGCGTAAAAAATATTCGCTTTTTCGATTATGAAATTCATCGAGCGCTCTGACAAGTCGCTCAGTCGCGCCTTAGTGGAATGGGAGTGCAACAAGCACCCCGACCAATCGATCGCATTGAAACTCAGATTCGTATCAGCCATTTCCCGGCAAATTCCTTTCTAAGTTGCGTTAACGACTAAATCATCATTTACTAAATCTGACAAAATAAACTCGTCAATAAGATGCTGGAAGGTGTCAGCTTTCCAGAGATGTTTTCAGACTGGCAATTTTGGCCCTTTGGAAGTAATAGAAAGTGACGGCGATTTAACGTTTAGAGAAAAGTAGTAGAAAGTATTTCTATTCCTTTCTAAGTCAGGCTAGACGCACATTGAACGAAAAGCCCTAGCAGCCTTTGCGGGGTTTTTTTCCTGGACAATATTCTGACTGAGTAATGATCTTGACTCGTCTTCAGATGAACCCCAAAAGCGCATGGTGCAGAACATAGACTTCCTGAACGACTTTTATCATTTATCTTTTCAAAACAAATGTTGGTTAAACCCCTGACACACTTGTGCGTATATACAAACCCGCATGAGTTGCGTATTAACATCATTTAGGCATAGGTTAAGTTTGCAGCCGAAGAATTAATTTCTTTGGTTTGATAACTAGACTGCTCAAAGGTGGGTCAAAGCAGAAAACAACTTCCTCCACGCAAAATTTATTCAAACCAAAAAAAATGTTACTGCGGAACTCACACGCACTTGAATATGCGCACAAGTGTGACAGGGCCCTTAAACAGGACAATGTTTGTGATTAAAAAAAAGTGAAAACTGTGTTCTCCATCCACACCTGTTTGGCCTAGATTTGTTAAGATAATTACCACATTCCTGACTGCACCTCTCATTAACATGGAGACTGCGGTGTCAGTAATGACAACAGCCGTCTTTTGTTCATCAATAATTGGCCCCTGAAGACACAAAACAAACAAACAAAGCAAACTTTTTATGCCATTCTCCTTGAGGCGAAGATTAAGAATACCATGCATTTTCAGATGACAGCGTCTTTTGTTTACCCATGATTGGTCGTTCGAGATATGTCACCACCCCTTTGTCTCTGACTTGAGGCGAAGATTAAGAATAAGTTTTCAGATGACAGCGTCTTTTGTTTATCCGTAATTGGTCGTCCTAGATATGTCACCACCCCTTTGTCTGTGACTGCATTTACCCCTGATGGAGAAGAAAGCGCCACTCTCTCAAGAAAAGAAAAGAAAAAAACTTGTCTGATTGCGAGGAAAGTTCGAAGTATTTAAAAGACAGTGGTTACTGCATCTCTACGGTACGACCACATGAAATTTACCCACCGGTTTAATACTCTAATGAACCTAGCTATGGTAGTCAACGGTATTAAAAAGATTATGGAATGAAAAAAAAGTTTTAAAAAGGCAATCCACGGCCATGCAGTTCTCGGACGACAACATGTAACGTTAGGACAAATCTGCAACACTGTGGGAACGCATGCATGTATTTGCTACATGTTTGCGGGAACGCACGCATGTATTTGCTACATGTTTGTGGGAACGCATGCATGTATTTGCTACATGTTTGTGGGAACGCATGCATGTATTTGCTACACGTTTGTGGGAACGCATGCATGTATTTGCTACCTATTGCATATATGACTGCATCTATTGAAACTTCGGAATATGTTTGAAATTTTTTCCCCAGAGTTCACCAGACCAGTGGAAGATGAAGCTGACCGTGTGCGTCCTTTTCCTGGGCTGCCTGGTGCTCGCCGCGGCCATCCCTGCTCCGCGGGAGGAAGATCTGGTGGACGACTTAGAAGACCTGGTGGACGGGCTGGAAGGTACATAGGTTTGAGCTGCAATGTACCGCGTGGATAAATCCTAGATAAAGGTAACGTAACGCGTTGCCAAATGTTGTTGCATGTCGTAGACTGATTTTTAATTGTTGTCAATTTTATCTGAGTTCGTCATTGCTTGATATCATGTTTCTAACTTCCCCGTATTTCTCCCGTTGTCCTAACAGAGCTGGAGGTGGAGATGGAGGTGGACATGGCGAAGCGGGGCCTCAGAGACTACCGTAACTGCATTCGGACAGAGTGCCATATGTACACGGCTGGAGACGACGACTGGGCCAACTGCCGTGATACTAAGTGCGCGGCGTTTAAACCATGAACATCGCCCTAGTACTACATTGAGTAGGGCATTGCTAAAATGGTGTCTTGTTTAACATGGCCTTTGTTGTGCCGACTTTTACTTTTTTTAAAGATTTTGCCTAAACGTCTTATAGTGACACCAACATGCTCAATTGTTTCTAATTTCATTAGTGGCTCTTAAAAGGGTAAAATGGTGATTAGGGTTTTATATTTTTTTATCATAGCATGAAAGTCTCTTCATGTCAACCCTCAGACTGGCAGACAACAGTAAAGCTGCAACAATCCTGAATATTGTTATCAATATTAAAATACACTGATGGAGATAATGATTCAGACAGTGTCTGATATAGTTTGATAACAATTTCCGGACATGTACTTTACGTCTTAAAAAGTAAAGGAATGATAGTACATCTTCAAATGTATGACTATGGAAGGATATTAAAACTGGTGACTGGTTTAAAAACATACCCATGTGCTGTTGTTTTCTTTCCAAGTCTTGTCAGCCAAGCCTGAAGGCGATCGGAAACTTTTTGATGGAAGTTATTGACAATATAATCTACCCAGCAATTACAATTAGAATCAACACAAAAAGTTCTGAAACTTCATTTCGATCGATCAAGCATCCTTAAGGCCTTGACTATTTTGTCAATTGCATTGTATTATAAATCATATATCGTTGTGATCGCGTTTATTGCCCTGTAGAATGATATTCTGTTGTTTTGATTGTAGAGTCACAACACATACACAAACTTCCACCTGGACACTTTCACATTGGACAAAGTACACATCTTGGACAGAGTCACAGAGTCAAACTTTTACCAACTGTAAATTCAGACTAGTGACTAGTGGCCGTTTATATTTTGTGTGTGTGTGTGTGTGTGTGTGTGTGTGTGTGTGTGTGTGTGTGTGTGTGTGTGTGTGTGTGTGTGTGTGTGTGTGTGTGTGTGTGCGTGAATAGTTTGATTTCTCCGTAATGGACGTATAGTTGACTAAAAAATCCTCTGCTTGATTTTGTGTCCAAACCGTCGCAGATCAACTACAATTTGCGTCGGGCTCATGAACAGGTCCTCCCCACACTAAGTAAAACTAAGCGACATGCGTTGTCTTTCATGCCGCGGGCACTGAAGTTGCTGTCTTAGAAGAATCCCTAGTTATTGAAAGCATCTATTCTATTACGTATAGATTTTATATTGATTGCCGTTGTTGCTTTTTAACTCCAATGTTTACTGTTCCTAGTAAGAGCGTTTTAACTGTAGTTTCAACATATTTCATGTAACTTGTACATTTCTTAACGTTACATGCAAGTTGTTACCAATTAAACTGAAACTGAAACTGAAAAAGCCACCTGAAAAGAAAACGCGGCTCCCCACATTGTTTCAGCACCCTGTATCTGGAAGTGCCAATTATGGAGTCATGAGAGCGACGCATTCATCTCTATTAGGGATAAATGCAGTCAGAGACAAAGGGGTGGGGACATATCTCGGACGACCAATTGCAGATAAACAAAAGACACTGTCAGTCAGAATATGTATGGTATTCTTAATCTTCGCCTCAAGGAATATGGCATAAAAAGTGTCTTCAGGGGCCAATTATCAATTGACAAAAGACGGCTGTCATCAAAGACATACCGTAGAAGACGGCAGCCATAGAAAAATACCGCAGTCATCATCTTAATGAAAAGTGTGTCAGAGGCAACAAATCAAGGCAACAAGGCGTGAATGGATAACAAAGTTTTTACTTCGTTGATGAAGGTTAGACATCCGGGTAATAAGATACGCCAAAAATAGTTACTCAAACAACTGGATAAAATTTTGAAACAGTCAACAATTTTGAAAGTTTTTACTTGCTGTCTTGTTAAAGCATTGTCTTGTTTAAACAACATTTGTTTTATAAAGACAAATGAGACACTTCATTTGGTAAATTTTGTGGTGGGTTTCACATGAAGACGAGTTAAGGTCATTCATTAGTTAGAATGGTGTCCTGGGTGAAAAACCAAGCCACAAACGTAATCAGCTGCTAATGCTTTTCGTCATATGTGCACCTAGCTTGACTTCTGGCCGGTCACGTATGTGGTAGGAAATGTCAAACGAGCACAAACTGTATAACTAATGACTAATTGCTAAACTAATGACAATGAAGTATAACTCAATATCGCCTTGACCTTTTAAAGTCTTGACTGCCACAATTGTTGTCAGCCCCCACCGGCAGACTTCTCCCAGCCACACCTGTCCGAAATTCCCACTCCCAAGACGTTTGCCCAGCTTCAGACTCGCCCTCGGGATCGCCCAGAAGTTCAGAGCCATCACTTGCGTCTTCTCGGGTTGTTTCATGCAAAAGATTCATGCAAAAAATACGTCACACAGCATCATAATGTCGGTATCAAAATGCATGAGAACGTTAAAGGGGAAGCTTTCAATTGTAACATTTTGTCGATGACTAATTCCATTGTAATGTCCGGTCCTTGTCGGCAGGGCTAGCCCTTTGTAATAGCTACATTGCGGCTAGTTGGGCAGCCCTGGCAGTGTGTCCTGAACAACCAAACCAATAAAATAAGCTCACAAGAAATGCACAGGTGCACATTATTCAAGCGTATTGGATTATTATCATAATTTACCCTAGTAGCTTACTTTGGTCCAAAAAAAGCGAAATACATAGCCTGGAAGAGGAACAACAATTTCATATTTATGATATAGAAATATTAGAACATGAAAGTTTCAAGGAGGTCTATCAATAAGAAAATAAAGCTTCAGGGATGAAAAGGAATCTTTAATTTTCTTCATTTCCGAGACCACGAATGAAATGTACACAGAGCTACTCTGGGCTGTAGGCAAGATATGTAGGAGTTATGTCGTTCCTTGCTTTGGAATGGCAGCCTCCCCGTGTTGGGAGAAGATGTCAGCCCAAGTAGGCGGGCATGTGCGAGCCTTGGACGGTTGAGCTGAGCTGTCCTATGGCTTAGGAGATCACTAGTTCTCTGTCTGGGAACTTAGTGTCTCAAAAAACTGGGGCCCTCCGCGGTGCCCTCAAGGCCGGTCTGGCCACGCCAGGCTGTGTCGCAAGACGTCACGTAACACGATGTCGCATTATGGCAGAATTATACGAAATAAAGTCAAAATATTACAAACTTTGCTCATTATAAGTTCATTTTCCCACTATTTCCCAGACTCTTCTAGCCCTCCCCTCAATACAAGGGTTTATATTGCGGCCTTTTGTAACCCCAGCCCCACCTACACCCCCGCAAATCTTTAAACTACCTTAAGAGCAAGCATCTTTCGTTTGTGGTTTGGACACCAAAAAGACCATTTGGGTAAATTATGTTCATGTCCACCTGTAACACAGGTGAGTGTAATTAATCTGAATAATAATGAACTAATTGAGAAACTATGAAGACTGGCCAAGACATCTATCAATCGATTTGATAGTAAACACACTCTGGAGGCCCAGTGACTGATGTGAGGATTCAAAAAGACATTCAAGCAAAAACAAAGAAACGATTGAAAGGAAAGTGTGTTTTATTCAATAATTAAAACATATGCAAGAAAAGATGCCAATAAAAACACGTATCTATTGAATTTCATTCAGACATGAATGTTATCTTACAAAGTAACAACATCTAACGTATTTCACATTGACATTAACGCTACTCTATATTCTCTCGTATGTACTCGGACACCCTATCACTTATCAAGGTATAAAGACACTTTTCTTACTTTTTAAGTTATTAGACTTCCACGTCGTTAAGTTTACTAAATGCACACATAGTTGATCCCAGCTGCGTGCAAATCATGGCTACATTACAGGGTTTATGACAACAACAGCAGAATGGAGAACTCTACACACAATGCAATATGCAGAATATAAACACCCTATTCCCTCACTGACTTATCATAATCTTTCCTACAAGAGTCAATATACATGACATATTTATTAGCATAAGTAGTTACACTTCTTTGCTTTGCACATCACCGATTGTTATTAAAGGTTTGCTATTTTAGCGAAGTTGATTACAAACTGAAATCTAACACTATTGTCTGTATCTATATGAGATACAGTACTACAATAGGATGCATCTTTCATTCGTGGTCCAGACACACCAAAAAGACAATTTGGGTAAATTATGTTGATAAGCTTCTGTGACACAGGTGATCATAATTAAGGGAAAACATTCAATTGCTAACCTTGTGATCTATGAAGATTTTACAACGCTTGTTTACAGCGTAAGTTATTTCTTTTTCTTAAACAGCACTCGCATTCAACTTTCAATAGGAAACAATAAAAGATACATTCACCGGCATGACAATGTTTTCACAATTGCAAAATGTCTGAAATCAACTTGAACTACTGCACCACCCCTACCAGCAGAAGGAAGACATCTCGGATGAACTTCTGCACCGCTCCCTCCGGCAGGAGGAAGATGTCGGTTCTGGGATTCCTTTGAACTTCTGCACCGCTCCCCCAGCAGGAGGAAGTTGCCGGCTCTGGCCGTGGGTTCACCTGGACAAGCTCGGCAACCATCACTGCAGAAACACGGGAGAGAGGACTATAACTTATCTAACTATAGTTTTATCCATCATTTACTACTGACATTAGACAATAATTAAACATCCGTGACACCTTCACGACCAGATGATGATGATAGAACAATAATAACAACAGTAGAAGAACAGCAAACTCCTCTCCCCTGCCTCATGATATATTTCCGAAACGAGCCAGTACGTAACTGTCCTGGTATTCAAAAGGCGCCGCACATCCTTGAAACTTTAAGGCGGACAACAGCTTTGTAACGTGCGAGCTAAAAGAAATCCACAACAAACGTTACATTAGCATAGCATAACTCTCAATGTACCAACATAACCGAAACAACAAGATACATACCTGCATACCTGGTCTCTACATTTGCACCGTAAAGCCGCGGAATCGAAGAATCCTGCTTGAGACGTGCACAGGTAACACACGTCTGCGACTCACCTGGGCTTAACATCAACAAACCTGAACTTTCTGACCTTTAACCTCAAGTTCACAATGGCACCTGAACCCGCATAACGTCGCGGTATGTCAGACGTACTGTCTAATAGAAAGTATGAAAGCTCCAGCTGTTGTTCTTCAACAGTATAACCAACTCTACAACAATCTATCTTTTCCCAACGGCCCTTATTTGCACCTTTGTCGTTTTTTTTCTGTTATTTGGCCACTCTGCGTTCTCCTCCGCGTATATCTTTAGCTCATCTCTATACATCTTCATAATCGGGCTGCTCCTGACCGTAACACGGTGCTACCAAAGCGCCGCCTAGTGACAGGTGAAGGTACTGCAGCCGCTGGCATCAGTCCACCGTCACAGTCAGGCTGCAGCTGACCGTGACACGGCCATGCTGAAGCGCCGCCTAGTGAAGGGTGAAGGTACTGCAGCTCATACATAAGCAGTCAAGATAAGTGTGTACAAGTACAGAATCAGACTGTTCAGACAGAACACAGAAGGAAACTTGTAGTGTTGTGACCCATGGTTCCATTACAGAAAAGCTTGTTATTCTAAAAACTAATGCTGTGATGCTTGAGACTTCACTGCTGTGATACTTGATGCACGTATGTAGTTTCGCGCGAGTGCAAATGTGAAACACTAAAAGTTGTTGACGAAAAGTTGAGACTGTCCTTAATTTCGCTTTTTTCGAGTGTTTGCCCTTGACACATTCATTCTCTCTGTTGGTAAAACGTGTGGACATTCGATGCCAACTTTACCTTAGACCTAAACAACCGAAAAGGGCAAGAGAAATGTTTCTGCACTCCTACTCGATATTCGGCGACACTTCAATACAGAAGTTACCGTCTTGAAGAGGAAAATTATTCTATGTGAAGAAAAAAGACCAAATTGCATGTGCTTGATATGTCATCCATAACATTAACTTGGTGGGGCCTAGTGAGTACACCTATTCTTCATCACCCCCACAATGCTACACATGGACTGATCTGTAACCATGGCGACGCCGATGTCCCGTTACCCGAGGACATGTCCCATCAGACGTGGGACAAGTTCGCGCGCTTGACGTCACGACGGGTGTGCTGTGCGTCCCGTTCTCTTACCTGTACGTGCAGGTAGAGCGCCTGACGTGTCGGTCTGACGCACAGGTGAGGTTCTGTAAGGGATTTGTTCCTTCTGTGTAACGACTTGTAGCCGTGAAAAGGGGGTCAGGGGAAAATTATTTCCTTAGTAACCTGAGACGAGATCGATTCCTTCCGCGGAGTCTTGCTTTGCCCAGCTGGACTTAAGGAGCGACAAGCACACGTGAGAGACTTTAAGGAGCCGAGTGTGACCTGTGGGAGGGACATAAGGAGGAAACACGCTCTTCAGTTCAGGTGAGAATAGAAATTCCAGGATGTGTCGCAATTAGGACTAATATGTGACAAGTTTTGGTGTAGCCAGGACCCGTGCTTGTATTAGTCGTGGTCAAAATCTTCTCGTGATTTCCAGCGAGGCTACATAGCAGAGCCGACTGTCAACAAGGTTCGACTGTGGCAACATTTTCTGTCTCGCAACCACAACCCGGACTAAAAACTGAGAAACGACTTGCTGTCGTAACTCTGTCGTACGACTTGATTGGCAGGAGCTAAGATAGACTAGACAAGCTCCCGACATCCTGTGTTTCAGCCTCACAGCGCTGCCCGGACGCTCCAAACGTGCGTAACGTTTTCTGTTTGTTTTATAAAATGTTCTTTCTTTTTCTAACCCGACAAATTCATAGTGTGTAGAACTACATTTACTGTGTATACAGATTTTTGTTTCATAAACGACGATTGTTTTCTGGCTTATTAACGATCACTGAAGGGTTGTGTATTGCTGGTAAACACGGCATTAAGGTAGATTATTACTCAACAAGGAGGTCGGTTGTGCAGAGACTCAACCCGCCCCCAGGGAAGACAGAAGAGGATATCTCACGAGTTTCACGCGTCTTTACACCTTTTTGCTAAAAACTTAACTTAAGAATCTAGAAGCGTTCATACGCGAACCGTAGTGTGTGTATCTGCCATCGATTTGGTTGAAACCCGAAGACTTTGTTTCTACTTTACCGAGTACTGAACTATCCCGTCTAAAGTAGGTAAACATGTGTGCTGAAACAGGATAAATCCCGAGGACTTCGCGCACGTCCAACTACGCGTTTCCGGCCACTCGTGCTGCCATGACAACTCGATGTTAACTCTTTTTGACACAAAACGTCGTGATACTGATTCAGCGATTTGACACAAACTGGCTCCTATTCTATAGCAGACAAAAATGCAGAGTTACTTCTGGTCGCTAAAGCACAACAAAAGTGTTTGAGGGGGTTGCATGTGTAGCTGGAAAACAAGTCAGCCTACCACCAGTGCGTAAAATGCCTGCCAATCGCAAGTTCTGTTCTGTCATAAGAAGCCTGGTGTAGACTATTGTACCGCTAGCCCAGAGCTCCGGGGGACTTTCTACATTAATTACTGATAATAACCGCCGCGTGTACAAAACATGGAACTGTTCAGGTTCACATGATGACAGCGATCTCCAAGCAGATGTTAGATTTCAACTGTTTCTTCTTCTCTGGGGACCGTTTAATCATTGTTTTTGGCTATTCGCAATTTTTGTTCGTCTCGTAAAGTAGTGATTTTTATCCTTACGTAATGCGATGAACGAAACAAGTGTAAAGATTTACAAAACATGGTCCGCGCCTTACCTCTGCTTGGAGACGACATCAAAACCGTACAAAACGCGATGGCGCGGAGGAATGTTATGTAAACAGTCCGTCTGAAACTGTACCCCTCCGCCAGGCGCACAACAGAAACATAACACCGCGCCGAATGTCGTCAGGTGCGAATCGATATGAGAACGGCAAATAACAAACATGAGTTCGCTAACAGTCGGTTACTGAGAACTTAAGTGGGATTTTGGTCAACAAGAAATTTCGACCGTCTCACAAAGTAGAGTGAAACACGCCAGAGGAAAGGCCGGAAAAGGCCCGAAGGTTGGAAAGAAAGGTAAGGAATAAGTGGAAAAGAAAGAAAGAATGAGAGAAAGAAGGGAGAAAAGAAAAAGGTAGCGGGAGAAGAGAGATTAGAAAAGAAGGAAAAGAAGCAGACAATTGCAAGGTTTCCATGTTGAAGTTGATGGTGTTAAATGACTAAAATGATAGCAAAGTTGTGACTACCTCCACCAGAGTTGCCCTGATTGGACAATAGTTAGCGAGATTTTTGGCGACGCCAATAGAGTGGGGCCTTTTGTGTCGCATTGCTGTTGACTTGCGAATGTTACGCAAGGTATCAAACAGTTACTCAAGCAACTGCATAGATTTAGAAACGGTCAGACGTTTCAGTCACTTTCGTTACTAACGAAAGACAGTGGGTGCTGTCTGAAACGTCAGATCGTTGCCAAAATTTATCGAGTTGCTTGAGTAACTGTTATCTTACGTATCTTACCTGGATGTCTAACCTTCATCGATGTACTTGCAAATGTCGTTTCCTTCCCACAGGCATGCTGGGCAAAACAGCAGCGAGCTAGGGAGCATGTCTGTGCCTTCGCGCCTGCGCAGACGTGAGGTGGACGAGGAGGAAGTCTTGGACGTTCTGGAGGCGAACCAGAGACTGTCTCAGCTGATCCAAGGCGTCTGGGAGGACTTCTGCAAGTTCAAGGTGAAGGAGCGGGAGTTCATGAGCGAGCTGGACGGCGTGTCGCTGTCCAACGGTTACACGAGTCTGGTCACCATCCGGATGATCCGGAGCCACGTGCAGCGCTACCCCGACCTGCACCCGAACCTACAGGCGTTCCTGCGCATGTACGACAGGCTAAAGGAGGACGGAGTGAACCTTGTGAAACGGAGGATTATCCCGCGCATGCGCAGAGCGCAGGGGTTCATCCCGCTGTCGCTGCGTGACGCGGTGAACTACTGGAACTCGCTGGACGGCACCAAACGCAACCTGATGGACGTGTCGAAGCGCCGCTCGCAGAGAGCGCGGGCAAACGCGACGAACCCGCAGTACTTCGCCACGCTTAACCTTCTGCCCGAGGTGATCGAGGCCGCGGCGATTTGCAGGAATACGGTAGCGAGGTGCTGCAACGACCGGTCGGACTGGAGCCCGGCCGACCCGGTACCTGAGCTGCACTACCGGAGCGACACGGAGTCCGCCGAGTCCGCCTCCGTCTGACGTCACAAGGCTAACAATAAGCCGATTCACGGTTCAAAATGTGTATGCACGGGGTCAAAGGTGAATAAACCTAACTTATCAACGGGTCTTGTCTTGACCATGCCTTATGCCCAGAGGTGTTTTGTTTTTGTATCAGGAGCCTTTGACATATTACCCACAATACATCGAACCGTTCATGCACAGTTTAAACCTTGATCTGGCTTATTACTTTGAGCACTGAGGAAAAACTGCTTGTAATTGTTTTAGATATATGCATTTTGATGAATGAATGATTACAAACCTACCTGTCTATGGTGACCAGTCAAGAAAATGGTCACAATAGACAGGTTACCACTATTATAATAGACGTGATTCTTAAGGCTTGGGTCAATGGGGGGAAATCAGCTAAGGGACCATCAATCAAGAAGTGCCCACAATGGCCAGGGGTCCTTATGTAGAGGTGGTCACTTGTACAGGTTTGACTGTATATCAAAAAAGGGAGCAAACATTACACAGATTGGGTATCAAAATGACACAAATTTCCCTTTGCTATATTACTAATTTATAAGTCTAACAAATAAAAGACAACAGAATGTGAATATTGCATTGTGATATATTCTTGATGTCGTGTATTCAGCCCATTTTGGGCTGCATTAATGATTGTACGATATAATCCCTTAAACCTCTGTACAGTTCAACTCAAGTACACATACAACTCCCACATTATAATAACTGACAGGCTAAGCATGCCTCACATATCATAATCATTATTATGACAATTCATGATGGCACCAAGGTATCACATACATCCAAGTATTCTACCAAGAATATCTGGGCGATTTTTGTGTAAGTACATTGTTGTAAATATTCTTAAATTAAACAATGTGCATTACTTCAAAACAATTGTGTATTGTAACATCATTCGTATTTAATATAGCCAATTCACATTGATCAGAGGAAAACATATGTACACATTTACCTACAAGAGTATTCAGTAGTAGTAACAATTTGATTGAATTTTTTAGAAAACTCCGGTTATTGTCTTACAGTAACCTAAATTCAAAACTTTAAGGGGAATGAAACAAAATTCAATTTCTAAGACAAAACAAAAGAGGATGAACTTCAATCTGTGCATGCTCAAAAAGTCTCAGAAGACGCCTGAATCGCATTTTTAATCCAAATCTCTCAAATCTACTTCTGAGAAGGAATGAGTGTCCAAAAGTACAGGTCTGAGAGCACCACAGAGTACTCAAAGGTTGAAAAAAGAAGAATTTTGTTGCCCTTGCCCTTGAAAAAAGTTCAGTGTGCACATGAATGTGTGAGGACCTACGTCGGTTGTAGCTGTCTGTGATGAAGTACTGGAGGTAGGTAACAACATGACGACAAACACGAAAAAATAACTTCATCTTTCGCTTCATTACAAACAGCACTATACACTGGCGACTTGAAATATGGAAAAACGGTTGAAATTTTGTAACGTCATCTAACTGTATAAGTTATGACTGAACTATTAAATCTTACATCGAAAAACAAGTTGGAAATGTAAAAGTTCTAACTTTGTGCACTAGAAATTGGAAAAAAGTATTTCCAAATCTTAAGTTACCAGTCTGAAAATATGTCAACTTAAACTTATTCTGCACTCCAAAACCTATTGTGAACATACATGTATCATCTAACTTACAACTTCAACAAGATAGTTGTTTGTGATGAGTTTGCTATCCTTCCAATACAGCTTAACAATTGGCATCAACATTTTCACATATCCATTATGACATTCATTGCGTTGAGTTTGTGGCAAGGTCTGGAACAACAACACATGGAACAACAACACATGGAACACAAGTGTTTTACCTCAACACGACAAATTATACATTTCACACTTAAAGCTGCACATACAGCATACTTTGGAGCATGTAACATGGCCAAAATGCATCAGCTTTCATATCTATCAATTGCTTTAAATTATCATACTATTGACAGAAGAATCATTGGACCAAAAGTTGCAAATTCAAGTTTACCCCCAAAATAACAAAAAATATCTACAAGCCACATTTCGGATTTGATACAAATCAGTAGCGTAACCATAAATCAAATTTGAATGATTTTGTTTTTATGCTAATTTCAAGATGAGTTCAAAACTATTCTTAAACAGTTTTGAAATAAGCTGCAGAAGGCTATTTGACAATTTGGCAATTCTGTTTTTGAAAGCGCCCATAGCAAATTTCTTACATAATACATGACTATATTATTCATACAGTCTTATTTCACATATCTTAATATGTGCAGATAGAATATTATAGGTTACACCATTCAATTATTTATTTACAATTTAAAATTAGGGCACAACAAGTGAAAAACATAATATATAACTGCACATCACACAAACGTGTGTTTATATAGTATGTATAATTATATAGATTCATGTGTTTAACATATGAGGTTAGACTTTTGACTATGATATCATTGCATTAGACGTTGCTAAATTTATCATGTTTTTATCGTAGTATGATATTTGGTCGATAACTTCTATAATTGTTATTTATCTTGTAATGATTAAGATATGAGCAACATTATTTGTTTAGAATGATATAAATTAGATAAGAGTTAAACCACGATAAATTAAAAACTATATAATTAAAAGAGATGACAGCTCAGTTTTGGCATTTCTAACTGTCAAACGGGATTAAATGCAATAATGGGCAAAGAGGAAGAATAAATATCCTGCTTAATTGATTTGTTTGCCTCTTATTGAAAAAAATTAACTTTTTTCTTAAATGTTCCATCAAATGATGACTTTCCAGTCAGAATATCCTCTTCGGATGAGATCATTTTTCACCAAAACATCAAACGCTTTCTTCACCAAACAGAGGCAACCATATCTCCTACTGAGAAATTCAACTTTGTCCAGAATTTTGCAAAGTGTATTTTGAGAAGAAAAGCTAAGTATTTGCAAGCATACATTTGACTCAGTTTTTTTAAAGTCCGAATTGTCGGGGCTCAACATGTGAGCACAGACCTTTTACTTATTAAACATAACATAACAGCTTGCACTTTTGTTTAAAATGCAAAATACACACATATACTGTACACCTCTGACTTCTAATATAAATAAATGTGGGTGGCTTGAAGAAAAATACCTCAAACTCAACACAGAATTCAATTTCTTAATTCATTTCTGTACAATTATTTTCACCACTGGCCGTCACTGGCATTGAGTACGCATGTATCTCTTTTACTTATCAACAGACTTGTAGCCAGTGTCAACCACCATTGGTGCCTGTGTGGGCCACACCAATGCAGTTCATTGCTTCCTACATAATGACATAAACGTTTAACTGCCTTTTCTTTGTAAATTACAAAGTTTGGCATGACTTATATTGTACAATCTTCTATAGAAAGGAGAAATCTAATTGGTTGATTCGGCTCTTGCATTTAATTTTTCATTTTTGTCACTGACTGTCAAATTTAGTACTGAAGAAACGAGGACTGAGCTGGTGTGGCTGTTACAGTTCCTTACATATAACACTGTGGGGGGTTCTGCGCGTACCTAGCCACCGTTCTGGTTGACTTCTCGACACGTTTTACAGCACATCTGTCTGAAGTACTCTCGGTTGCAGAACTTGAACCGTAGCACCAGCGGGCAGTACGCAACCTTGTTCACGTCCTTGCAGTCTGGAAACAACAAGAAAAACAACATTAGTATTTATCAGCACTAAGATTTTCTGTTCTTCTTCCTCTCTCCTGTACATCTGTTAGAAAAGTCCAGTAAGAGGCCAGTAAGTTGTAATTCCAACTTATTCCACCAGGAGGCAGTAATTCACATCTTTGCAACCTGAACTCAGCAAGAACATCCAAGAGATCAGCATTTTTTTTAAAGTTTTGTCCTTTTCTTCTGCTCTATTCTTAGTAAAACCGCCATAAAATTTACTCATGCTGCTCAGTCCTTAGCACAGAACAGATCCCAAACTTAAAACCAAAATACATTCACGAAAAGTGTTACCATTATGTGACTGTTGCACTACTATTGTTTCAAACGCGAACTTAAAACCACCGTGAACACTCCATTTTGTCTCTACTGTGAAATTAAATCCCCACAAACTTAGATATATTTACAGTACGCAAAAGTACCCACCTTCGTCGCCGGTGTTGGTGACGCTGACCGAGTCGCACGGCGAGACGCACTCCTGCATGTTGGGGGGGCGCAGACTCGCGGGACAGTCGGTCGCCGGCAGGTCCGTAACCGGGGACAGGCACTGGATCGTGCGCCGCTGCTGCCCCTTACCGCAATCGGCAGAACACTGCGGGAGAACAAATTTTATTGTTTAGTTCTGATGTTGATTTACTAACAAGATCAAAAGACAAACTTCAATTTTAATTGTCTAAATATCATTTCAAATACTAAGAATACATCCCAAATGGACCCGAAATGCTGCCCGTAGTTGGCAGAAAATTTTAACGGAGAGAGAAGGTTTGCTTTTAGACATTTCATCTACTAACAATTACAGGAAAGTCAATCAGATTAAAGTCATTAAACCCTTTGATACATCCAATGCATAGGTAAATATTGATAAAAGATAAGACAAAAGTGAAAATTTAGAGTTACACGTAGCTCCTGCAAGATGTTATTCACTTAATAAATGCAGTACAAAATTAGCCAAATCTGCTGTGTCCTTACCTGACTCCATGGGCCGGTGACCCACCGTGGTGGCGGGCAGGCTCCCGCATTACACGGTGCTTTGCTGACTGGTTTGGTGTTGCCAGGGCAACGGTCGGGGGTGAGGTTCTGTCCGTCAGTGGTCATGCAGGAGACAGTTCGGGTCATCTCGCCGTCTCCGCACTTTGGCGTGCACTGGGGGGTCAAGGTCAAGGTGAGATGAAGACAAGGTCAAGTGTCAACATCATGGATGTAGGAATTATAAGGTTTAGCTCATGATAAGGAATATAGACTGAAATTCACTGGCCATAGTGTTTAAGTTTCAAGTGTACTTGGAAAAAGATACGAGAAAAAAGATGCTGTAGAGGACTAAAGAGGAACTACAACTTCTAGATGACCATAATTTGGACATGAACTTCAAGCCAGGCAACAGCAATATAATGGATGAAATAAAGGAAACTGGCTATGGAAGTTGGGTTCTGAGCAAGCTAGGTGAACTGCATAAGTTCATAATGCTCAGCATAGATTTCTTTCTTCTAATCATGACAAGAGAGAATAGTTTTCTGTGGACTAAATTATATGCAGAAACTGGACACAAATCACACAAAAGAAACATAGTATCGTGATGATAATCTTGTTTCCCTACCTCTGACCAGTCCCCGGTGACCCATGTCGGAGGGCAGGGGTCATCGTTGCAGCTTCGGCGCACGACGGGTTTCCGCGTGTCGCACTCGGTCTCCGGAAGGATCTCCTGTTCGAGCTCCGACACCGTCCGGTAGCAGTACACCTCGCGGGTCTGCGTGCCGCGGTCACACGACTTGCTGCATTCCTGCCAGTCACCACGGAACCATCTGGGGAGGAATCAATCAATCAATCAATCAATCAATCAATCAATCAATCACACGACATGCTGCACTCCTGCCAGTCTCCACGGAACCATCTGCGCACGGGCACAAAGGGGTTAAATTGAGTTTTATAGGCAAGTTCTTGCCTGGGGGCTAATTGCAATCAAGGTGTAGAGAAAAGTACACAGACAGTGCAGGTTCATAATGGTAGTTTAACAAGTGGAAAAAGTACTAGTGACTACTCTAAGAACTAAGAACTGCTATGGAATAAGATTTAAGCTTTTTGGATTTGCTGCTCTCCTGCTAGAAAATACTAGTAGGTACCTTCTTTTGCATTGAATAATGAAACACTGATTTGGATCATAAGAAGTGAGCTAAAAGTCTTATCAAATTTGGTCAGATGCTATCACCTGTGACAAATGCTAACACCAGTTTCAAATGCTAACACCAGTTTCAAATGCTAACACCAGTGAAAACATAAAATCTAGACATTTGGGAAAAAGTTTCATTGCAGTACTTACTCTGCAGGACAGGGGTCCTCGTTGCACGCGCGAGTCTTCTCCATGGGTCTGGCCTCCTGGTCGCAGTAGGAGTCGCTCACGATGGACCGGTCGTCGTCACGGACGCACAGCGCTGCTGAGGTGGAGATTCCTGCAGCAGAAAACAACATGTCACATCAGACTATCCCTTAAATCTACAAGACAAGAAATAGCACAAGAATCAAAAATATAGATTCAGAAAATACAAATTCAGAACCTCGATTCTTTTTCTGATGAAAAAAGCAGCCGAGGGTACTCACACGAAAATCTTGTTATTAATTCAGATTTGGAGAGATTCGAATAGAGACTGCTCATTGGCATTACATTTGGAACTTTCTACATGTATAGCGACTTACCAGACTATGAAAAAACTTATATAGTTTAAAGATGTATTTACGACAGTACAACTTACACACACAAGTAAACTACATTGTATGCTGCCAGGTGAAGGCACAAAACAAACAAACAAACCTCCGGCGCAGGTAGCGGTGCACTCGGAGTACGGTCCGTGCTGCCAGGTGAAGAGGACCTCCCCGTCCCCGCTGCCCAAGCCGCTCAGCGGAACGTTGTACTGCCAGCTGATGCCCTGGTTTCCCTCCTGAAGCAGGATCTACATAGAGGAAACACAGCAAGAATTATTCCATATTGTTCAGTTCTCTTAGGTATGACCGACTTCACTGTACTTGGTAACAAAAGGTGGTCAAGTGTTTATAGTTGTACTGCCAGCTGATGCCCTGGTTTCCCTCCTGTAGCAGGATCTGTGGAGAAACAATCAGCAATATTAAGTATCTCTATTGTTCAGTTCACTCTGAGGTATCAGACTATAACCAACCCACGGTGAAAAATAATAAGGGCGGTCGGGTGTTAGCTGTTTACCGTCAGTGGATTCCCTGTTTCCCCTCCTGCAGCAGGATCTGTGGAGAAACACAGCAATAAGTACAGGTATTGTTCACTCAGGTATAACTATAATCGACCCACAGCTGCAGTGACAAAGAGTGGTCAGGTGTTAGTTGTTGACTCAGGTTCAAATCCAGGAAGGGAATCCTTGTTGGAGCTCTACCGTCTTTCAGGAGGGATGTAAAATAGGGCACGGTACAGCAGCCTCATAACTCAGCTGTAATAATACAACCTTGTGAATAACAACGGAGACAGAGAGTGGTCAGGTGTCAGCTGTACTGCCAGTGGATCCCTGGTTCTGCAGACAGACAGACAAAAGTTACAAACAAAGATCATGATAAGATGTCAATATTCCTTTGTAACTTCACTAAGAAACCTTTGCAATCTTACCATGACCTCCAAGACTACTTAAGTGCTTACCATGACTTCTAAGACTTCTTAAGTGCTTACCATGACTTCCAAGACTTCTTAAGTGCTTACCATGACTTTTAAGACCTCTTAAGTGTTTACGATTACTTCTAAGACTTTTTAAGTGCTTACCATGACTTCCAAGACTTCCTTAGTTGGCCCGAGTGCTGAGAGGGACTCGGGTTCCCCGTCAGGTCGTTCGTAGCTGAAGGTCGTCCCTGCGACCTGGAAGGTGCTGGGCCAGTCGATGGTCCACTGGCCGTTAATGTAGTACTCATCACCAACCCCTCCCGCCTTCAGGGCTGTGGAGACATGCGAGAAGGAATTTTAAAAAGCAAGAAAAACAAGCCTTCAGGAGTCTGAGCAGCCCTCCCCCACAGTTCCTCAAAACTACAATCAATGAAAGATATGAATTCTACTTAAAACAAAAAGAGAAATCATTCTTTAATGAAGAACATTTTTTTTCTAATCTAGAGTTTGTTTTGGAGTTAACTGATGATGGAAAACAAAGAGTCTTGAAAAATAACCGACTACATTTCATATCAGACAGGGAACTTTGAAAGGGTTCATCCAGCCCTCTTCACACTGCTAGAAGTAAGACGTACTGACCTAGGTAGTTCTCAGAGATGTGTTTCTCCTCCACCCTGATGTGAACAGCACCTCGCGGGATCGTCAGGATCTTCTGGTACGCTGGAACAACAAAATGAATATATGTAAGACACTTTTGATGTGAAAATGACACACTTTTACAACGTCTTCTTCTTCTGACTTCTTACATGTACATTGATGAAGTGGATAAAGAAAAACAACCTAGGCTATCAGTTAAGTGTGTTAGTCAATGAAAGTTATACATCCAGGTAATTAAGTACAATTTAAAGTTTTTTTGTAAGCAACTGGATTAGTTTAACAAAACTTAATAGCCAGTTGCTTGAGTGACTTTAGTATTGAGTTTATATCAGGTGTGTAGATAAGCATGACTGTAGATGTAACAGGTATCAACACAGAATAACTTTCAAAAGAAGTCTGCTTCATACATTTTTTATGTTGGAATTTCTCACACAGAGAAACATTTAATTTTGTAGGAGTGGTTGAACAATCCTTCACCTTCAGAACCACAGTGAGAAAGACGTAGATGGAAGAGTAATTTACAGTCCTCCCAAGTTTCCCTCCTGCCCACACACGTACCACCCCACCTGTTTCTCATCTCCACATTACTCCAATTATCTCCTGTCTGCTCCTTAAAGACACCAGCCAAGGAGTTCAACTCCACACCAGGTCTTAATTTCCTTAATCTTTAAGACGCCGACAACTTTCCCTTTCATCTGCCGACTTCTTAGGCAAACAAGAACTCTTAACTGTCATGTCTTGGAAATCGCAGTGGGACAAGAAAGGAGTTTTCTACGGTGACTACAGAACTTTGCACGTTCAAATCTGAGTGATCCACTGTAAGAATTTATAAGAATGATTATTATTAACTATGTAAATGATAGGCCAATCATTGAGTGAGTGAGTGAATGAGTGAGTGAGTGAGTGAGTGAGTGAGTGAGTGAGTGAGTGAGTGAGTGAGTGGGTAAATCAGTGTGTGTGAGAGAGAGTGAGTGAGTGAGTGAGGAGTGAGGGAGGGAGGGAGTGAGGGAGAGTGAGTAAGTGTGAGTGCGTTAGTGATTTAATGAATGAATTGAATAAATAGATTCAATGTATTGATGGATGGAATAAATGTATACAATGGAATGGTTTGAATGAATGAAATAAAACTAAATGTGAATGAATGAATGAATGAATGAATGAATGAATGAATGAATGAATGAAGAAAGGAATGAATGAACGAACGAACGAACGAACGAACGAACGAACAACACTACTTACATCCCCTGGGCAGGTCTTCGTCCACGTCCCCAGACACGGTCTCACACGTGGTCCCGTCCCCGCCACACAGCCGGCACTTATCCTCCACGGTGTGGGAGTCCAGCAGGCGGTCACAGCCTACCAGCTGGGGGAACAAGATTGTTTATTCGTTTATTTGTTTGTTTGTTTGTTTGTTTATGAGCCGCACAGCCGGCACTTATCCTCCACCGTGTGGGAGTCCAGCAGACGGTCACAGCCTACCAGCTGGGGGCAGAGGGGGGATGTTTGTTTGTTTGTTTGTTTATTTATGATAAGCTCAGATCGGCCTACAGGTTAATTTTCAAAATTGAATGAACGAATGAAGAACAAGCACAGTTAAAACATGTGAGTACCAAAAGCAATAAATCTAAATCAATTGAAGGTCGAGACAAACAAATCAGATTTTAGAGAGGGTGCTTAAAATGCCCAGAGAAGAGACTCTGTAAATTTAGATGGAATATAGCACAATGTTCCTTTTCTTTTACTTCATGTTACCTAATGCATTTAGCCCATGTTGGGCATGAATATGCAATAATCTTCATTGTCATTCAAAATTAAATCTGTTCTTTCATGTGTCAATGCACCAAAAGTGATATCAATACAACAAGTGGCACTAAAACAAATAATCTCCATGTGACTCACCCGACATTCGCCGTTGATGCAGATATCGAATGACAGGGGGTCGTTAGAACAGCGGGTTCCGTCCACGACCTTCGCCCTCCGCTCCGTGTAGAAGTTATAGCCGACCGCCAGACAGGTCAGGGCACAGGGGTCAACTCCTGGGGTCAAGGGCAAACCATTAAGTTCAAGGTCAAGTCCTTATGGGGGAGAACACTTCACTTTTGGAAGTGCAACCATTGCATCAGTACTTGGAGGAAACTTAGTTATGTTTATCAGAGTGAAGGAAAAAACATGTCTCAAAATAATTACTTTGTATGATTAAGTATTATTGGAGCAGCGTTTGAAGTCAATAGGAGTGAAATTTTGATCTTTTTTCTACATATCACAAAATGTCAATGTTGTACAGGCCTATTCCATTGACAGAGGAACAAACTTCCTGAAATGAACCAAAAATACAAAAATTTCTAAAATTGTGAGGAAAAGTTACTTTTTACATTCACACCTGTTACAGTAGTAGATGTACTTTTAGAAGTCAACATTAATAAAACTGTTTTTTTTCTACCAAGCACAAATTTGGTACATCTGTCAACCAAGGAATGAACTTGAAGTTGCCCTCCTGACATATCCAAGGTTGTCATGACCAGGAGAATCTACAGCTAAAGGTCAAAGTTCAAGGTCACCTTCGGTGTAAGGTTTCCACTCGTAGCTCTTCCCGCGGAAGGGAAGGTCGTTGTGTTCCGCACACTGGACTTCTCGGAAGTCGCGGGAATTCAGGGGGCAATCCTGGAATTTTATAGAAAAATAAAAAAACAACTATTCAACAAAGACTGGTCAGACTCAATACTGAAATAAAAAATTAATACGTATTGATCAACTAAAACTAAAACTTAGCTCAAGGTCAAATCACTAACAGTTCTTTACTTCTTCTGAATGGAGTTTAAACTGTAAATGCCAATTCATTGTGTTGGCAATTACAGTTCGAACTCCATTCAGAATGACTTCTACCAACACAGATGAACTTTCAAGTGTTCTTTACTTCTTGTAAGGCCTGACACTTAGATTTCTTAATGAAGTCAACTTTTTTTTGCACGGTCACATCATTTTTGGTGTGATGAGAGGATGACATCCATATAATCAAATCAGTTTGGCCTAATATAAAAACAAATCTAGACCAAGGGTCAAATTTGCCTCACATGAGGTCATCTTGGAAGACATTCAACATTTCTCATGTATCTTGTTCAACCCTTAAAAGCAAAATAAACAAAACTTCGGCAGAAAAACATCCCATAATGGGGACACCGCCCTCCCACCCACTTGGCAAGGACGTCATCTCAAACTGGGCGAAGGAAAAACAACCCGCAAATCTGGAAGTCATTACTGGAATTTAAAGACTGTGTTGTTAGCAGTAACTTCTCGACTTGTTATTACCCAGAGATTGTAATGTTCCACGCCTAATTTGAAAAAAACATGCTTCCCTCTTCATTTTGAATGTAAAATGCAATGTCTGTAAAATGACGATAACAATAGTTTTAATCTTACAAAGAGATAAATGATTTCAGAATTTTTTTGAGATGCTAAAATTTGTGCAACTTTTCAAGTCAGAGTGACTCAGCATTAAAACATCTTGAGTCAGAAGGTCATCTGCCTCCAGTGACTTCTCAGGTCTTTAAGACTTGTTTTTGCGGAAGGGGCTGACAGGTGGGAGACTTGTAGACTAAATTAAGGAAGGGACGCGACAGGTTTCTTGTTTTACTGATTAACAGCTCTGTCAGGCGACAGCTAAAACAGGTGGCACAAACTCGGGCAAAAGAGTCGTGCCATTTGGCTAAGCATGTAGAACTACATACTCGCTTAACAGATTTGTATGATCACAGAAGTATAGCAACAAGGAGACAAACAGATTTCTATCATTGCATGCCATGAAACAAACTCTAGGAAAATGATATAAAAGTGTAACATAGCAGCTTGACTCTAATTATGAAAAGTCGAAGTCAAACTAATCCTGGAATGCAACTATCCTGGCTTTACGTGAGAGCTACAGAGTATTACTAGCTTAACAGATTTGAATGATCACTCTAAGCAAGAATAACAGGGACAACAGTTTATTTTCTATCATTGTGTGCCAAGAAACAAACTTTGGGAAAATGACATAAAATTGTAACCGAGCAGCTTGCATATTTGTGAAAGCTCTGAGCTGCATTTAAGTCAAACTAATCCTGGAGCGCATCTTATAATCTAGTAATTCAAAAGAAGACCGTACCATAGTGTTGCAGGTCCGATATCTTTTTCTCTCCCCAACGCAATATTTCCCTCCATGGGCTGGGCTGGAAAAATGAAGAAAACAGGAAATTAAGACCTAATTTTCAGTTTTCTAAGGTAATAGATGGGGGAGTATGTAGTGCAGTTTTGGCGGTAGTCTCCTTTTGTGATTTTCTTTAATATGTTCTTAAAACATGCAACTTAAACTGATTAATCAAAACATGATCCTCTGAATCTAGACAAGAATGTAGCGACGGAATGTAGCGATGGAATGTAGCGTCAAAATGTAGCGACAAAACGTAGTGACAAAACGTAGCGACAAAACGTAGCGACAAAACGTAGCAACAAAATGTAGCCACAAAATGTAGCCACAAAATGTAGCCACACAAATGTAGCGACAAAATGTAGCGACAAAATGTAGCGAGTACTCACGCAGTCTCATTGCAGTGGCGTTCGGAGAACGACACCCCGATGCCGCAGGTCCGCGTGCAGTCGCTCCAGTCCGACCACGGGCCCCAACCGCCGTCCACCGCCTCCGGGCGCAGGCCGAACGGCACGCAGTCGCCCTGGTAACACCACTGCAGCGCCACAACAACAACAACAAACATCAACAAATCAGCCTTGCTCATCATCATAGTGACGTCTTCCCACAAGCAGGCATTCCGGATATTATCACTTTCACTGAAGATGCAGACCACTTTCACTTCACTCTCACTGAAGCATGAGGAACACTTTCACTCCCTCTTCACTCTCACTGAGGCGTGGGGAACACTTTCACTCTCGCTGAGGCGTGGGGACCAGTATCGCTGCTCCCAGCCATCCCTGTGTGTGAAGATGCTAGCGGGTCAGACAGTCGGTCCTGAGCACTAAACTGTCTGCTCCGACTGTAAGTCATGCTGATGGGAAACAGGCCAAACTGCACATGGCAGACTTGCGGCCACACCAGGGCAATATCAGGGTTCACAGAAACTCTGGGCCACACTGAGGCAATATCAGGGAGCACGGACTGTCTTCAGTTGTTGTGCAACTCATACTCAGTTTGTTGGCTCTCAAACATTTTACAGTGAAAAGTCATGAAGATTAGGCCACACTAATTTAATTTCTTGGTTAACAGATTTTTTTTTTTAATTTTAGCACGAGGACATCATTAAAACAGAAAGCTGGGGTGAAAACTTGCACCTGACTCTGTTCACTCCCTGAAACTGTGTGCACCAAAGTATAAACTTTCCTCTGAGATTCTGTTTTCATGTTGATTTTCTAATCTAGCATTTTTTCAAAAATTCCGTTAACCAAGAAATCAAATTGGTGTGGCCTTAGATGCAGGAAACAGGGGACCACGGTCAAGAAAACTTGCATCTGACTCCCTGAAACTGTGGGAATAAGGAACAACCTTTCTACTCAGACTCTAGTTTTTCAGTGCAGCGTTATCTTTTTTTAATCCAACCAACCAACAAACCAACAAACCAACAAACAACCAAACAAAATGAATTGGTTCAGCCTTATGCAACAAAGGGTATTTAACGTTACAGATTTTACATACAAGAAGATGACAATAGACTAAATATTTTGACATTCTAAGACTAACCTGAATATGTTGTTCTTCACCTTCTTCCCAATACAAAGAAAGATTTGTTGGTTGGTTCAATTCTCATCATAATATGTGTGATTCCTCCAAGTTTAAAATCCAGGAATCTTATTGTTTCCTTTGCCTCAATTTTTATTGTCACTAGTTTTTACAATGTAGATCCCCAGGATGATGTCATCCACAAAGCTAACTTATTTTGGCCTCAACAGCACTTCCCCAGGCCACCATGCCGGCCGTTGTTTTGGTTTCCGGGCACGAACATTCCCAAACAGCCTGAGAAGTCTTCCCCAACATTCCACCCAGACATTCCCTTCCCGCAGGCAGCATTCTGACGGAGGGAGCCAGATGTCACCCATTTGGAGCGGAGATCCCAGATCATTAGAACTGCTCAGGCGGCACAAACTTCGCTTTATGAATGACATCCAGGTCGGACTCTGGCTGGGGAGACCTCCGGCCGGGCTAAGTCAATTTGCTGGTTATCGGAACAGACTGATCCTGACCGTCCATCACAATTACTGTAATTCTTGATTTGTTGACTTTAACTTGATTTTAGCTGATTTAACGGTCACTAGTCAACAGTTAAAATTTCATCATCGCAAATATTTGATCACTGATAATTGAGACAGTAATGTTTGTTCCCACCGTTGAAATTAAGTGCCGTGACCTACTCCATTTACCCCCAACCGCTAGATTTTCCTGCCGCTATACTAAATTGATTTACAGTAGCAGCTCAACCAATGAGCTAATGACAATTATCGGCTCGACCAATGAGAGAGTGGATGGATGTCCGTCAAATACTTGAAGAATTGAAAATTTAGAATGTTGTAAAAACAAGGAAAACATCACGGATGGACAAGACAGTCAAACAGAAATTAAGTCTATTTTCTCAGACAAAATGACCCCAGACGATGCTTTGAGAAAGCCCACATGGTAGTGAAAAACATGTTGTCCTAAACAGTGTGCTAATTTTAGGGGACTATTTATAGTAACGTCTGGTGGTCCATCTGTACCTGTGACCTTTAAGCCGACCTTGAGGTGATCTTGTAGGTCAGGACATGCCCCCCTCCCACCCCGCTGTCTGGACTAGATAGCAAGCATCAGCAAAAGAGACAACACAAAACTCAAAATCCACCCAAACATCTTTCCTAACTCAACAGCGCCCCCTGTTAACATACTTCTGAACAACATGCTTCAATGGGGAGGATACAATTTATCATCAACAAAGAAGCTGAGTAGGAAAGAGTGTTTTTCCTTTAACATGGGACTGTCAAAGCTTACCTTAAGGGCATAAAAATTGGAGATGTTAGCCAACCTTCACAAAATCTATTTGATTGCTTATTCCTTCACACACACACACACACACACGCACACACACACACACACGCACACACACACGCACACACACACACACTGTTCCTTACCTTCCATTTCCCTACCCCCTTTCCCCTTCCCCCCCTATACCCCCCTAACTCCTTACCCCCCTGTTGCTGTCCTGGGGCTCCCCTGCGATGACACAGTCCGACACACTGACCCTACCCTCCTATTTCCCTACCCTGACCCTACCCCCCTATACACCCCCCCTGTACGTACCCCCCTGTTGCTGTCCTGCGGCTCCCCTGCGATGACACAGTCCGTCCCCTCAGCTGCAGGAATGCTGTTGGTGGCACACTGGCCCTGCTTACTGATGCACCACAGCTCACGGCACGTGTCCTGACAACACAAGGAAAAACATCATGAAGCAAAATCAATCATACTGTCAAGCTGCAGATCATTGTGAGTATGACCAACTACTAGTACTCACTCACTGTTTAACTGTACTACAGACTCGTTTTTCCCTTGGACCATCAGAGAGTGGAATGAACGTGAGCCTGGTATGGTGGAGGCTGAGTCCCTCTCCCAGCTGAAAACTTAGCCTTGACGGGCTTCGCTGCATAGAGTTGCCTCCCGTCCTTGTACACATGTAAACTGATGTTGGTCATGTCCTTGGTGCTGAAATAGTGTTACAGCGGCAGACTGACAATAGCATAACATTTGTACCTTCAGATTACAGTCATGTGAAATTGGCCTGGTACTGCTGACATTACCCACACTGCTACTAAGTACTGTGCAGGCATGCGACCGTACAACAAACAAACAAACAAATGTCCCTGGTGCTGAAATAGTGTTACAGCGGAAGACAGACAATGGCATAGCATTTGTACCACCAGATTCAACTCTCCTGACCCAGACTGTTAACAGGCACTGCGCATGGATGCAACTTTACAATATACTGTACAAACAAACAAACAAACAAACGTCTCACCTCCAGATTACAGTGGCGAGACTCGGACCCGTACTGCAGCTCACACTGCTTGTCCGCGCTGTACTTCTGCCCTGCCATCTCCTCCTCAAACAGGAAGTCCAGTCTGGGGGGCGAGTTGAAGAGACACTGACCTTGACCCTTACTGTGGACACAGGGGGAGGGGGGCAATAAAGTAAGATGGGAGGCATTCACACTTTATACAAAATTACAAAATTCTGGTTATAAAAAACATTAGGTTGATATAAACCAGAAACACTCTTCAACCCCTGAACAATACTGGATGGAGTTTCTACAAGACCGAGCCTTGCTCTGAGGCTCACTGTTGATATGGGGAGGGGGGCAGCAAAATAATAAGACAGGAGATGCTTTTAGAATGTAAAAAAGAGGTAAATCCAGCTTTTTATAGAATAATGTAAACCAAAAACACTGTTGATCTGCTGCAAAAATCGGGGTAGAGTTTCTGCAAGACTGAGCCTTGCTCTAGAACAGGTTCCCTTCAAGGTGTGAACTTGTGACCTTGCAAGCTTCCAGGCACTTTTGACCCCCTTTGTTGGCAACATGAATATGGAGGGAAATGGGGGCAATCTAGAATGATTCATGTGGGACTTGTTTGTGTATGGCCAAAAATAAACTGAGACAAATTTAGAAGAAAAACACTAGAAGAAGTTTGAGACTTGAGAAGTTGGTGATTTTTAAGACTTACTCTAAGAAGTTTGTGATGTTCAAGACTTACTCTAAGTCTAAGAAGTTGGTGATGTTTAAGACTTACTCTAAGAAGTTGTTGATCTTTAAGACTTACTCTAAGAAGTTTGTGATGTTTAAGACTTACTCTAAGAAGTTTGTGATGTACTCGCGGCTGCAGCGAGACCAGGAGAAGGGCTGAGCGTCGCGTGTCAGCTGGGCCGCCATGATGCGCGCCGGCTCCCCGTTCAGCCCGCACTCATTACCCATCCCGTCATGCTGCATGCCGAAACTGGGATCAAAGACAGGAACATCAGTTATCTATCTACTCATTCATTCATTCAGTCATTCACCCCATCCATTATGCTGCATTCCAAACCTGCAGAGGAAAAATAGAACACTAGTTATCTTAAATAATAATCTACTACTAGTAACTCATTCATTCCTTCCTTCATTCATTCCTTCATTCATTCCCCATCCCATCACGTTGCATCCCAAAACTGGGCGGAAAAAAAACAGGTTCATCATTCATTTATCACTTAGGGAACACTCTGGACAGGACAGCTGTTAATGGTATTGTTTACGGTGAGTCAGTCTCAGCCATTTGCTGAAGACACATGCAGTACCAAGTCTTTTCACAGAGGGGCGCTCCTACACACTCAGCAAAGCTGAGGATGAACCCAAGGCATGTTTACAGCACAAAGGACCAACATTACAAGGTGAAATTCAATTCAAAGCCTCTATTTCAACTCTATGGCCTGTTCGGAAACATGAATTAGCTAGAACACCGCCTCCAACTCCTGACTAAGCTCAGTGGAAGTATGTCCCCTTATCAACCAGGCTAGACCAAGAGGTGACATGCTCAAGTCTTGGAGCTTTTGTAACATTGCTGTTTTAAAAGTCACCCTGATTGTAACCTTGACTGTTACCGTAGTTGGCCCTGACAGAAGTACTGCAAGGAGAAAACAAGTCCAGGGACAGACCTTCACTACTGCCAAGAAGTGTGCAACAGTCTTCAGATTATTTTGGGACTGAGCAGAGCACTTTGGACTAATGCTTGTGGTCTTTTAACTTTACAGCTTAACTTACTTACCAAATAATATTTTGTGAAAAATGTCTCTGTTACAAAACAGATCATAATGATTCCCAGTGGGGGTCTTCACGCCTCATTGAAACTTGAAACATTTAGAAATCTGTTCCAAATACTAGTATCTTTAGACTTTTCGCTACATGTTTCAGACAATCTGAAGACGCTCTGATAAAATCTCAAGGTAGTTTGAAAAGCTATGGGAGAGAGTGAGTCAGTTTGAAAAATATTTGAAGATGCTCTGAAAAGATCTCATTGACAAGATGCTTTTTTACAATCTTAATCAAAAATGCTTTGAAACAATCTCAAGATACTCTGAAAGGATGTCAATTTGAAAATGCTTTGAAAAGAAAAAATTCTAATACAACTTATAGGGCCAAACTAAACCATGGTAGGACAGAAAACAAGCACTCCGGCTTACTTGTGTCCCATCTCGTGAGCGATGGTGAAGGCTGACGCCAGCCCGATGTCCTCGTTAATGTTGCAGCTTCTCGCATCCTTACACATCCCATTCACCGGCGCAAGACCTGCGGAGGGGTAACCATGGCAACAATGTCACACATCAACCAATCAGGAGCCTGCAGCTGAGACCATGTCAAATAAGGTCTAGAGAACCCAAATTTGGTGCAATGTCTATTCATTCATCTTCTCCAACAACATATGATATTTGAAGAATGCTGTAAAACTTTCACCAAAAGGGGAAAAATGACTTCATGCATGAGATGGAAGGATTGGTTTCTCTAAGTTACTTACAGAGTTCTTAAAGAACACTCACCGAGAGTCCCGCACGGCTCATTCTTGTTGGTGCAGATGTCGAGTCTGGAAGGAGACAGGAAAACAAAAATAATGTTACCTGCATTTTTCTAAGCCAATTCATCAGGGGGTAATTTCAAAACCACACATATCAATCACTTTAGGGCATGCTTCAGACTTTTTACTGTCATTTCTGATCATAATATATCTAAAGTTCTTTCCTTTGAAGTAAAAACGTAGCAAGAGGAAAAGATGAAAACATAGGGCTGGGAGGAATACTTAGCCTGAAGCTGACTATATCCACTCCCTGAAACTGCATTTATGACGGGCTCAGTTTTCTTGTTTATCTTCTACTTCAGCATCATATTTCTAGATCCATAAACCAACAAATCAGATTGGTGGGGCCTGATAATACCAGTATTCTGGACGTCTAAACCGTACTGGTACCGACCTGGTCATGAGAACCGCATTGTCATGGTCCGCTATCCCATAATCCTCTGTGCTGCCGTGCCGGGGGCGGATGCTCTCCTGCCACTTACAGAAACTGTCGAGCGACTTGTCAGCGTGGTTCGTGATCTCAAGCTCCGGCTGTGGGCATAGCACACAATTAACTCACGATCAGTATAGAATCTGCACAAAATATGCACACAATATGCATACAATCAGCATAGAAGCAACACAAAATGTACATGAAATATGCACCGAATCAGAACACTATTTACACTCAATCAGCATGCAACCAGCACACAATCAGTACACAATCAGAACACAATCAGCACACAATCAGCACACAATTAGCACACTATCTGCACAAAATCAGTACAGAATCGGGACACAGTCAGCACATGATCTGCACACAATAAGTACAGAATCAGCACATAATAAACACACAATCAGCATGCAATCAGCACACAATCTGTACAGAATCAGGACATAATCTGCACACGATAAGGAATCAAAACATAAAAGTAAAACAAAGATAAAAGAAATTTTTGCTTCCTGACCTGGTTTCCGTTGATGAGGATGAGTCTGGTCACCACGATGTTGATGAGATTTCCGATGGAGGCGTCCCGGTACAGCTTAGCAACCTGACCTCCACAACACAGAAACAAAACAAGTAAACAAATAAACAAAACAAGTCAACACACAAGTACACAGGAAGGCTAGGACCAATCAGTTGCCTTAGCAAGTCAATAATCGTGACAAAGTCTTAAATTCAAATGAGTGTTCTTCAGCAAGAGGATTTCACCATTTTTTTTTTTTACATTTAGAAAAGCGATAATTGTTTGTAGCAAGCATGAGATAAGATTATGTAAGACAGTGTGGACTAACATTTATGATACAGATACAACATTTATAGTACATGAATAGCACTGAAAATGTCTATTTTTGACACATTTTGATCAACCTACCTTGAACATTATATACTCGTCTCTTCCTAGAATCCTTTTAAACATTGTAAAGAAGCGAGAAGAAACCAATCCATTGCCTAGAATACTGAGTATATACATATCTTTGATATCTTCACTAAGAATTGCAGCTGCTGTGTTACATGACGTGCTCTTGCCTGTCCTTAGTCCATTGGGGCAGCAATGTGCAATAAAGGCTTTCGTGTACATTCAGACCTCACAGTCCATGTTCTGGACAAGCTTTGGTCATGATTTTTAGGTGGTACATAGTTCTTATGCACAGAAAGAACTGATATAAGTTTGGGCCCACTAGCTTATACCTGTCCAGTGAAAATCTACTTACAGCATGTTCTGAACAGGCTTTCGTCATGATTTTCAGCTGGTACATAGTTCTTGTGCACAGAAAGAACTGATATAAGTTTGGGCCCACTAGCTTACACCTGTCCGGTGAAAATCTACTTACAATGTTCATGATGGTGAGCAGGTAGGCCTCCATGTTCTTGGCCTTGTGGTATCCCACCATCATCTTATCCGCCACCACCAGCACTTCCACTGTGTGGTCTCTGCTGATGGATCTCCTGTGCCGGGTGTGATTGCTGGTGTGAGACCCTGGATGAGAATCTTCCGTGTGAGACCCTGGATGAGGATCTTCCGTGTGAGACCCTGGATGGCCGTGCCAGTGATGAGCATCGCCGGTGGGAGACCCAAAATGATCTGTGTGCTGATGGCGACCATCTAAACAGTGTGATAAGAAGCATGTTCGTAATTAATGACGACTACACAATATCATCACTGGCAAGGCAGGATCAACGTTTATTGGGAACAACCTCAGCCTTGGAGACCCTTCATAGACAAAATCAGTCTCTGGATGATATGACATAAATGATAATTGTAATAAGACTAAATTGCAATAACAGGGAAAGACAATGAAGAGCAGTCTAACATATAACAACTTTAATTCAAATGCTAATCATATATCTTCCATAGGTTTCGAGTGATATTCATTGGATATCATCTTTCCTCATCATCTAAAACTACTCAGTCAAGTTCAATGTTCGAGGCACAACATGGTTGTAGGAACCAGCTGAGCACAGAGAGTCAACATGTTCATCAGCTCAGAGCAGTCACTTGTTTTTGTCATTGCCTGTGCTCAGCTGGTTCTTACAACCGTGTTGTGCCTCGAACATGAACTTGACAGAGAAGTTTAAGATCCACAAACACTCTGCCCGGCGTGCTCAGACGGCGCTGCTTACACAAGCCGCAGGCTGTAACAGATCCGTGGTGACAACTTGTTATCCTGAGCTGTGGACCAACATCAACCTACACACGGGGGAGGGAGGCGTCCCATCTGGTAACCAAGCATTCAACTGGTCATTTTTAATCTGGAGAGGTGTTTAATCTTGACACTGGATCATACATCTTTTTCATTTAACAAGTTTGCTCAAGGGCAAGAAACTACTTCTAGGGACAGTCTGTGGTCACTAGGCTCATGATATACATATAACACCACATCGGCATGGCGGCCTTGAAAAGGTGACCTCTGCGGGGGTACACCTGTTCCGCCATGCCTTCCAGTTTTGGAGAAGTGCAATAAATAAATGAATAACTAAATAACGGGACCTGAAGGCCGCTTCACAGATATGGATTACAAAGGCTGCTTGGGAAATTCTCTACCCTTAATTTAGACCAGAATAGTTTTGGTCCACTCACACCAGAAAGGACCACTTATCTTTTCAATTTTAGGATAAAAATACTTCTTTTTAACCATATGATATTTACCGTACCTCTATTTCTGAATTGAAGTACATGCATATGAATTTGGAGGTACATGATGTATTCGACATACTACTTATGATGGTGTTGCCATTTTATTTATTCTTTTAGAAAGAAAACTAGACAAAGAGTTGCATTTGTAAGCTCCAAACTTAAAGCTGAAACCCTTCCAAACCCCTGTCCAGCCTGCCCTGCTGGTGGCTTGTCAGAACAAGGGTTGATAAGATGGGGGATGTTTCTGTCCCGCCGGCCGGGCGGATAATCGCCAAACCAAACAGCGGAGTGCCAGCGTGACTCATGCTGAAGGAACTGGAGCTCAGGCCAGCTGGAGATAACAGGACAATACAACTACAGTTAGACCTATCTGTGGCAAACATGCAGGGGACCTGAGGAATCTGCTGCAGGCCATGACAGAGACAATGGTTGAACTCCAGAAATTGTGCTTAATGAAGTCACTAAACACATGCCACTGTAGCCAGGGGGTTTGGAAGAGCACATGCACTCCCCCCAAACACTCAGAGGTAACCGGAAAGAATGAACAATGATCCTATCTCGACAGCACTGTTATCGACAGCCTCCAAATCTAACTTTGAAATCCTCTCAAAATGCAGGAAGTGCCAAAAAAATTTTGAAAGGGTTAAATTTTCACAATTTTCCAGGGGAGGCATTCTACTGGACCTCCCCCTCCACACTTGACCAAAAATCAACTAAAGAACCCCCCTTACAAAATCCTGGCTTTGGGCCTGAAACGCTGGTGGGCCTGACATGCTACTAGTAACAGACAATGGTTGTGATTCTCTGTCAGACAGTAGAGCCAACTCAAACAGCTCTATGTGCCAGCAGACATGCAAGTCATCGTGACATGTCCTGACATGCCCCAGTGCCGCCTGAGTGAGTGAGTGAGTGAGTGAGTGAGTGAGTGAGTGAGTGAGTGAGTGAGTGAGTGAGTGAGTGAGCGAGTGAGTGAGTGAGAGAGGGTTTGTCAGGTACAGACCAAATGGTGCAGAGTCACACGGGATAGACAGAACAGAGGGGCAGTCGTGGACAAGGTTGAAAATAACCACCCCGTCAAATATAACCACAGAACAATGGACCATCCACATAAACCCACTGTGACAGGCGGTTGAAGAAGGGACTGAGATAAGGAGCGGTCTAAACTGGAAGAACATCCTACTCTGTAAACTCTACTCTACGTCTTTAAGGTCACAGAGATGATGAACTTTAAGGCGTTTGCTCTGCAGAAATAAAGTTTTATAAGAGACTTCTGACAGAAACACCAACCATCTAACCTGATGTCTGGTCAGCTGATCTCCACATCTTCACCCACAACCCTACAGGCCCCTGTCCCTAAATTCATGGTTTCTACTTTCCTTGCAGACTGTCCAGTATCGCTGACCCTGAATGACCACTGACCTCTGACCCATGACCCCTACAGACTGCTGACCTTTCCACTGCCCAATAGAATCAGCCTGAACATCCCCGCTCACCCCTGCCCCAGTGACCCCGTCTGACCTTCATGGGGGGTCCCATCCCTTCTGCAGATGTTACTTCCTGTTTACATGGTTACCATGGTGACGCGGACGTGTCTCACCTTGAACTCCGCAGGGCGGGTCGTTGCCGTGGTGCGGGGCGGTCCTGAGGGCGGAGCGGCGGTACACCAGGTGCGGGTGTCGCGCCGCCGGCGGCCGGTCCGTCCCGTTCCGCGGCACGGGCTCCACCACGAACTCCTCGCTCCCGGTGGAGAACACGCCTTGCTGCGGGAGGAAAGTCAATAAACACGTCAGTCCGGAACCTTCGTGGGGATTCTCGCGGGGTAGAGACCACTGATGGACTGTCTGGGATCAGGAACATGTAGAAAACTTTAAAACACATCTGCAACTGAGTTGTTAAAATTGTATTGCCTTTGAAAATTACGTTTGTCAGTCTTCAACCAGCGTGGGGATTCTCACGGGGTAGAGATCACTGATGGACTGTCTGGGATCAGGAACTTGTAGAAAACTTTAATACACATCTGCAACCGAGTTGTTATATTATTTTGTATTGCCTTAAAAAAATACGTTTGTCAGTCTTCAACCAGCGCACGGATTCTCACGGGTAACGCTCACTGATGGACTTGTCTGGTATCAGAGACTTGAGGAAAACTCATACATCTGTAACTGAGTTGTTCATATTTTGTATATAACGTTATGTATGTATGTGTGTGTGAAAGCTGATGATGATTGTATGTTGGATCGTATTTGTATGTACTGGCGTAATGACGTTCGTATGGAACGCAATAACGTCCGAATTGGACGCGATGACGCGCGCACTGGACGCACGCACGCGCGTAACGAACGCACTGACATGCGTACTGGACGCAAAATTATCGCGCGCGTACTGCACGCAATGAGGCGCGAAACAGTCGCACTAATGAATGTTCCCCTAGGCTTTGGCGCATGCACGGACGGCACCAAGGCCGGGGACAGACGCGCTGGAACACAGAGACGTTTCCGAAAGCTTAAGGTTGGATGACTTTTATTTGTGACATCATCATCTTCAGAAATTGTCTTGTTGGTCGATCTTGTCATATTATCATGACTGAAGGGCTCTTGGACGTTACTATGATGTATCATTACAGCCAGTAGGTACCCATCTTAGTATAATTTACTATAAATGAGGCTGTTGAAGAACCTCTCGAACACGGGACTCCCATTTTACGTCTCCGCCGAAAGTTACGTCAGAGGAAAATCGTAGTTGACGTGACGGCTGTTAAACTCTCACGCTTGGGGTGACGGCTGGTTCGACTACAACTCACGGACGCCCTGCAGATCGAACTTTAAGCCACGGGCGACTAAAAGCAGCCGATTGTTGCCATTGAACTCGCAGAAAATGGTCCGTTTGCACGCTACACGCCGGGTCTCACGCATGGCGTGCAGACCGCTACAAGTGGCGTGACACTTTGCTAAACCGCTGTGAAATCACCCAACACTGAGGTTTCTTTGAACTTGGAGTGCACCAGAAGTTTGGGTTATCAGATTACCGAAAGTCAAACGCCCTTTGAAACTGTACAAGTTACGGCAGTCATTGAACGTTGCCATGGTGTAGAGGAAGGCATGGTGCTTAGAATGACGTACGCATTTATCTAAATGTTTTACGGACGTATGTCCTTGGTAAAGAAACGAAATAAGAACACTTTTTTTTACGATAAAATGCCTCTCACTTTCAGTGTTTAAATCAACGCTTCAATTGTGATTTTATATGTTAATTTTATAGGCAAATCCTTTGTAATTTTCGGATAGTTGGGTAGTACGGTAGGCCTGGCTGTACTTTTTTACGGCCAAATAAATCAAATCAAATCAATTTTATGGAGACAACCTATGTTAATACCAACAAAATTCAGACTGATAAGTCTAGCATTTGTACAAGATCATATTCCATGGACCAGGGTCCCCTATCGGGAAAGTGGAGCAGCGCGGTTCACCGAAAGTCAAACGCTCTTTAAAACTGTACAAGTTACGACCGCCATAAGGATGCCATGGTTTAGAGGGAGGCATGGTCTTGAAATGACGTTGAGATGTATGACTTCCAACGGCACGGTGCCCTGGAAAGTTGAGTAGCGTGGTTCCCATGCTCGCTGTGTGCCCCGCGGCCCCGCTCTCCCCAGGCGCGCTCTAGAGTACACATCGTGTCAGTCAGCCCCCCGATTAACGCTTGATTGGTGTAAACTATTCCGGGTCCCGACAAGCAGCAACCCAAACGCTACTGCTGCCCTCACAAACACACGGGAGTGAGGAGTTCGCTACGACAGGGCATTCACCCCTCCCGGAGCATAGCCTCAAAAATAGGCTTCTGTGCAGCAATCCAAGCGCTGCTGCTGCCCTCACAAACACACTACTGCTGAACCCAGGCGCGATGAGTTCGCTACTGCACGACATTGACCGCTGTTTGAGCATAGTCTAGTCAGCAGGCCGCCTCTGCAGCGGGCCAAACGCTACTGCTGCCCTCACAAACACACAGAAGTGAGGAGTTCGATATTGCAGGGCATTCATCTCTGCTGGAGCATAGCCTCAAAAAGAGGCTTTTGTGCAGCAATCCAAACGGTACGGCTGCCCTCGCAGACACCCCACTCCTGAACCGGCACGCGTGAGGAGTTCGTTACTATACAGGACATTCACCCCTGTTTCAGTACAGCCTCAGAAACTTTGAAGTCATTTGCTAACAACGTCCCAGGCGGGAACCCCTGTGCAAGGTTCGAGCATTTTCACGGTTCAGGTTCAGGGCACCACAAGTGGGATTTCTAACAAGGCAGACTACAACACACTCCTCCACACTGAGTTTTTACGTCTTCACCCCCATTTGTGCTATTAAACATGATGCAGGTAGACCCAGAACGCCAGAAGCGTGCTTTCTAACCGCCATGTCTAACCGCGCACCCTCCCCCGTTAGTGTTTACATGTTGTGGGTGATTTCCGTGCCGTCTTCTCCCCCATTAGTAACAGTTGCCCGCGTGATCCTCCCTGAGAGTGGTTAGTCCGTCTGCCTGGACCGGAGCCAGCCGGCATGACAGACGGGCCTGTCTGCTTCTCCCGCCGCCTGGCACCGCAAACGCGGACCGTATGGGCGGGTGAGCTCCAGGGCTCATCTGCGTTAGTGGGATTCATCATCATGACAGGGATACGGATCGTAACTGTAAATTTCCAACAGAAAGGGATGGGGCTGACTGTACTCCACCTAGTGTTTGTTCAATGAATTGGTTTAGAAGTTTGGGTTTCCTTTGTCTTCCTGTAGTTTATTTTAAACACATTAATGATCTACTATTATCATTGTTCATTTGGTTTGTATAAACCTAGTCTTTGTCAAAGAAGGAATCAAACCACCATTTTGGGCTGCATGCAAGGGTTGTTGCACTTTTCGGTATCTGACGTCTCCTGACAACCGACAAATGCTAACGTTGCGTTCTTCTAATGGTTGATTGATCGCTGCGGAAAATAACTATTCCACCTCCTTTTGACATTTAACAGGTTGCCGTGGCGTATGCTGTCGCCGACTCGGAGAGAGTTTTAACATTTCGATGATGACACGCCACCTGGTTTTACGTCTCAAGCAGCCACCAGACGTAACGTTGGTCTAATGGACGATGGATGGCTGAGTAAAAGAAATATTCCATCTCCGTTTGACATTTAACAGGTTGCTGTTGCGTGTCTGTCGCCCAGCAAAAGCGAGTTTTAACATTTCGATGATGACATACTACCAACTGAACTAAGTCTCCAGCAGACAACATACGTTACGTTCTCCTAATGGTTGATTGGTCACTATGGAAAATAACTATTCCACCTCCGTTTGACATTTAACAGGTTGCTGTTGCGTGTCTCTCGCCCAGCAAGAGCGAGTTTTAACATTTCGATGATGGTTTGCCACCTGGTTCTGAGTATAGATGGGTACTAAAATAAGTCTCCAGCAACCAACAGACGTAACGTTCGTCTAATGGATGATTGATGGCTGCGTGAAAGAAATATTCCATCTCCCTCTGATATTTAACGTGCTTGAAGTTCACTTTGTGACTGCACCTGGTTCTCGGCACACACGTAACGTGCGCTCGGCAGTAAAGTCACGTCTGCTTCAGACGCAGCCCTAATGAATGATTGATGACTGTGTGAGAGAAATATTCCATGTCCTTTTGATACTTAACAGGCTGCCTGCATATGTGCTGTAATAAGCCCCTTTGGCAATAAGTCTGTGTCTAAAGTACATGTATGTGCAGGGGTGAACACGAGGTCAATCTTTGGCATGAGCAACCCATTATAACGGGTTAGTTCATTGTGACCGTCCTTTGTATATAGATACTTTATCACAGTCAAACACTGACCAATAGGAGACGATGATGTAATTCATACTGACCAATAGGCGACTATGATACTATTCAAACTGACCAACAGGAGACGATGATGCCATTCGAACTGGTCTGTGCGAAACGATTATGGCATTTACCAAAAAGAGACATTGATGCAATTCAACCTGACCTATTGGAGACGATTGGAGACTGACCTGAAAGAGACGATCGTGCCATTCGAGACGATTCATTTCATTTACCAATAGAAGACGATGATCCCATTCGAACCGACCTATTGGAGACAACCATGCCATTCAAACTGACCTATGACAAATGATGATACCATTGGAGATGGCCAATAGCAGACGTTGATGCCACCAGGACAAACCTATTGGATACGATGATGCCATTTACCAATAGGAGACGTTGATGCCATTTAACACGGTTTGATGCCATTCACCAATAGGAGACGATGATGTCATCCGAACTGACCAATAGGAGACGTTGATGCCATTTACCAATAGGAGACAATGATGTCATCCGAACTGACCAATAGGAGACGTTGATGCCATTTACCAATAGGAGACGATGGTGCCATCCAAACTGACCAATAGGAGACGTTGATGCCATTTACCAATAGGAGACGATGGTGCCATCTAAACTGACCAATAGGAGACGTTGATGCCATTTACCAATAGGAGAAGATGATGTCATCCGAACTGACCAATAGGAGACGTTGATGCCATTTACCAATAGGAGAAGATGATGTCATCCGAACTGACCAATAGGAGACGTTGATGCCATTTACCAATAGGAGACGATGGTGCAATCCAAACTGACCAATAGGAGACGTTGATGCCATTTACCAATAGGAGACGATGGTGCCATCTAAACTGACCAATAGGAGACGTTGATGCCATTTACCAATAGGAGACGATGATGTCATCCGAACTGACCAATAGGAAACGTTGATGCCATTTACCAATAGGTAATAGATCTAACCAATAGGAGACGATGATGTCATCCGAACTGACCAATAGGAAACGTTGATGCCATTTACCAATAGGAGACGATGATGTCATCCGAACTGACCAATAGGAGACGTTGATGCCATTTACCAATAGGAGACGATGGTGCCATCTAAACTGACCAATAGGAGACGTTGATGCCATTTACCAATAGGAGACGATGATGTCATCCGAACTGACCAATAGGAGACGTTGATGCCATTTACCAATAGGAGACGATGGTGCCATCCAAACTGACCAATAGGAGACGTTGATGCCACCAGGACTAACCTATTGGAGACGATGATGCCAGTTACCAATAGGAGACGTTGATGCCACTTACCAATAGGAGACGATGGTGCCATTGATCTAGCCTATAGGAGATAATATCATTTTATAGATTACATCCTTGCTCACTTTGACTTGACTTTTCCCAACATACAGAAAAAGGAAAACTACTTTAGACGGGAAAAAGAAACCTACGCAACGACAAGGCTCATGTCCTGGCAACAACTGCCCACAGCGACGTCGTACGCTTTTTGTTAATGGGATGAATGAGAGAATACGTCGTAATGGTCATAAAAATGTCGAAAGAAATGAGTACATTACTAAACAAATGTATGAAAACGTAAGCAAAATGAAGACATTTTCCGCTCTGTCGTAACAGATACCTGATCTCCATATGATGCGATCCCCTGAATCCGCTTGGCGCGGCCCGACCTGCGGCCAGACAAGAAGGCTACCTGCAGGTGACACTGTTTCATGTGGAACACGTGTTGCGGGGAGGCGATCCCGGCCCGTGTGCCGCCGGCTGCATGATGGATGTGGGAACTACTGCAGCAGGAGACGACTTGGGCCCGGCCCAAGCAGACGGAACGAACTGAATGTACAACGCTGGCAACGTCTCTTAGGATGTCTTCGGCTTTTCCAGCACATGTTACGAGGGAAAATCGTTGGGACGTTTTCTCCCAAGGTTACGAAGACCAGTTAGACTCTTAACTACAGTACAGAAGCTGACGATGTCGCTAATAATTAGCGTATTTTCGCTTCTGGAAGGAAAACTTTCTGACTACAGCTGCCTAAATGGTTGTTTTCCGTTACGATTGTGCCCGACAGCATGTGCTTAGCGAATATATAGACGCTTTACTATTTAGTACAGCCGGAGAAGCTGTCGATGTCGTTTAGCCTATCTTCGCTTTTGACACATGCTGTGAGGGAAAAATCGACGTTTTCTGACTGCAACTGCCCAAACGGTTACCTGATAACATACAAATACTTTTTACATAGAAACACCTGGTCGATACATGTTTGCAAGGACATAAATGTATACGTTATGACAAGTGCCACAGCAGTCAGGAATTAAGGCATACTTTTCTTAGCGACTAGCGAAACTTGGACACACCCAGATACAAGATGTGCCAACATCGTGCCTTTGAAAGTTTTAAAATATCGTTCTAAATTTAACGTGAACGGCCTTGATTAACCATAAACAAACCCAGAATCGATCCCTTATGGTTCAGTGCGACCTGTGACGTCGCCTGGTCCCGAAATATAGCGGCGGCGTGAGAGTGGGCCGGCGGGGCTAACGCGGGACAGGTGGTCGCGCCCCTCGGAGTCGTGTTGCCGCGTCACTTGTCGCTACTACACAGCTGCATCACGGGGAGTGCAGCGGGCGACGCCCACCTCTGATAACGCACGCTGCCGATAAGGCCACGTTAGCGCGGTGTTATGTGTAACACCCACTGGGGAACCTAAATCTCATGCAAAGGGGCGGAACATAAACTCTTGCCCTTGGACATTTTAGCATCGGAGGTTCTAACGTTTTTCACAGACTCATGGTAATTACGACATACGCCAAAAAGCAACTACTCAAGCAACTGGATATGATTTTGGAAACGGTCAGACGTTTCAAGTAGCATCCACTACTTTTCGTCACTGAGCAAGATTTATCGATCAGCAGGTTTTTAACCACGACGAAATAGAGTAATTGTTATTTGGCGTATCTTATCACCTGGATGTCTTACCTTCATAGGCGTTTTAAAGGAGTCCTAAAATCCAGAGGGGGGAGTTATTTTCCAATAGATGATAATTTTAGGAAGTGAAAATGAATACTTTTTACAGTATACCGAATTCCCCAGGTGACCCTCTATTTTCTGATTAATTAGACTAAACAACCTCAGCCTATGGCTTATTACAATGTGCCTGATAAGGCCTGACAAAAGTTAGATTACAAAAACAATGTCAGGGTGGTTAAGAAAAACTTGTCTTGCTTTGTGTTCTTTTATATCTTATCAGCAATTGGCCTTCTTATTGTGCTTAACCACCCTCATCTATGCAAAAAATATTCACCATTAAAGATGTATGTTTACACATAGGGAATACATGGATAGGGTATGCAAGGGTTTAGTGAGATCATATTGTTTAAAAAAAAACACCTTGTGTAATTCCCAATAAGCAGATTTCTGTAAAAAGTCGGCTGATTGTGTATGCATTGATACATAATCTAGTGGAAAATAACACCGCCCTTTGTAGTTTAGGACTCCTTTAATTCCGACATATTCCCAATGGCGCCGCTGTTGCTGCGCCATTAGTCTTAAGATTTATGACAACTACCGTGTTAGATCCCGAGTTATCTTCCAGCAGGTCACGGGAGGGTCATGTGTTAGAGAAACTAGGCGGCCAGAAAACGATGTGCCAAAGATGTGCTTGGAGATTAGGTGCGAGCATCGCCACGTAACGTTATCAGGATCTGCGTATCTCATTACCTGGACGCCTGACCTTCACCGGCGTTGTCAAGATTCATTTTCAGAACCAGGCTAAATGACTGTGCACGTGGATGTCATACAGAGTCTCAATGCTACAGACAGATTTTGCATTTATCTTCAGATGCAACAACCCCCACAATGCAAAAATAGGTAATTATACCAAAGACTGCTTTGTCATTACAAAATGCACCGAAACTAATGATTAGCCCCACTCGATTGTATATTGAATACTTATGCCAGCTCTTATTGTATTAGTAATACGTTTTATTATATATCTCTATTTTGTACTATGCATATGTTTGCCATACATTGTACCGTGTACAATCGTCGTGCAATAAAGTTCTTCTACAACACCCCAAGCCGGCGTACCCTAAGCCATGTTCCCCAGTACTTACCAGCCCCCTGCAGTTGCTGATAGCGACGAACCAGGTTAAATGACTGTGCACGTGGATGCCATGCAGATTTTAAGAGTCTCAATGCTACAGACAGATTTTGCATTTATCTTCAGATGCAACAACCCCCACAATGCAAAAATAGGTAATTATACCAAAGACTGCTTTGTCATTAGAAAATACACCGAAACTAATGATTAGCCCCACTCAATTGTATATCAAATACTTATGCCAGCTCTTATTGTATTAGTAATTAGGATGTTAAGTTGTATTCTATACCTCTATTTTGTACTATGCATATGTTTAATAGTTATTGCCATATATTGCACCGTGTACAATCGTCGTGCAATAAAGTTCTTCTACATAACCCCAAGCCGGCCTACCCTAAGCCATGTTCCTCTATCTATGTACTTACCAGTCCCCTGCAGTTGCTGATAGCGACGCTGGAATGTTCATGGTCCCGGATGGTCCCGACGTAATGACACCCAGCGTGCCGCCGGGCTCCTTTGCGTGACGTCACCGTGCCGTTTTCCCCCCGGTGTTCCACCACGTAGTTCGCGGACACTAAGTAGTTATTCCGGGTCACGTTCAAGTGAAACGTTCTGCCGTAAGCGGCGATCATGTAAAATATCTGGTCGTCTTGGTCCCCTTCCTGCGACAACGCGCGTCTGCTTCGAGTTCTTGGCTTGTTCATGACTCGGTAGGATTTAAAGTGCCCCGTGTGGTCGACCCTCTGCGGTATGACTGTCTGGTAATCCTGCAGGTTATCCAACAGGTCCGCTGTGGGGGGAGGCATGAGCGTTATACCAGATCAGCGTGCTCGGCAGACATACACAAATATACAGCCTGTCCGGGCGGAAAGGGCAGGTTGTTCGGGGGGAGGAGGTGTAGTTAGCGCTTGGGAATCATGCAAAGGGGCATACTAGTAGGAAAGGACTTATTCAGGTAACATAAAATACCAGATTCACGCTAAAAAAAAGCACGTCAAGCATAGCGCCAACCTAAATATACTTATTGGTATGAACAAGTTCAGCAACTCTGTTATCTACCAGACTCAGTTGATTGCTGAAAATGTTGAAATTTGCCAAATTATGAATTTGCCAGTCTATAGCCGCCTGTTTCCTGTGTGAAATTGTCCCCCTTTCTGGTCAATTTTCGCTATTTTGTAATACAATTGTGGCTGAGACTTAATGACGTAGCCTCACTAGATTCTCCTTGCTGAAAATGTTGTAGACATTAGCCAAATAAGACATTGGACAATCCATAGCCCCCTAACTCTTCTTCGAAATTATTTAGACATTTAACATGCAAAGAATTCAGGTGAAGAGTAAATGACGTAGCCCCATTACTCTCTAGGGGCCTGATAGATAGACAGAGGACGTCAGTGGGCCAATTGGGCCCTCTATGGCCTGATGACACCTGCGGTAAATCACCCACCCTATAGTAGTATATCTAGGTCGATGTCTATAACTCAGTCTATCTGCCCGAAGAGTAGCCTGGATGCCAGACCCCCGATCCCTATCAAGTCTATCTGTATTTCTCAGGGTCTAACTCTAGGGGGCCCTGTTGTAGAATTTCCTTGGGGGCCTGTTGGCCCTAGAGCCGAGGGGTTGGTCTGTGTCGGCCCTGGAGACAGTTTGGCATCCAGGCTACCCGAGGAGAGTCTGCTAGAGACCGGTACGACTTACCGACAGTCCGGAGCTGTTCGGCGGACACCAGCACGCAGTTCCTGACGAGGCTCAGTACACACACTGTCATTAAGGTCCAAATTTCCATAATTTCGCGCGGCGCCTGTGGTTGAAGCTGTCCCTCCCTCGAGCGGGATCCGCACAGCTATCTCACGGCTATCTCACACTCCTGTGGTCAGCACGACTGTCTGCGGTCACCTCCCGGGCGGGGGAACCCGTCGCCACCATCCCGGAACTCTCGCCGGTACAACCTAGTCTCAGTAACGCCCTTCCCTCGCACAGAACACAGACGGTAGCTGCTGCTGATCAGTCGAGACGGAGAATTCAATCCAGCCCTGCCGACCGCCGCCGACACGTGTCTACACTGGGAAACATCAAGAGGAGCGTTATTAAAGCTGACCCGGAGTGTGCGCTCTCCTGACAGGTGGTCCCGGGCCTCCAGTCGCGCCCGGACCGCTTCTGATGGAGCGTGCAATAGGCGGCAATCCGCCCCTCGCCTGCCTACAACTCAATCAGGCTACGTACAGAAAACACGTGGTACAACTACGAGCTGGGAGCCGGCCTGCCTGTAGGTAACGTGTAGCCTGGAGTCCAGCCTTCTTGGGGAGCGGGCCAAAGCTACTATTAAAACAAGGCTGGACTCCAGGCTAGATAACATGGGAGTCAGGCTGCTGCCAGGGCCTCACAAGCCAGATCCTCGGCTTAAAAGTCTACATGCACCCGAGGAAACTTCATCTAAGCTTCCCTGACGAAGACCCAGGGTTGTTTCGGAAAGGCAAAATCACCGGTGGGTTACGTTGGTCAGGGAGTGGTGAGAATGTTACGGTGGCCGAGGATCGCCAGCCTATAGCCCTGCTAGAAGCTGGTTACCAGGTTATTCTGCAGCCCTGACAGAGGCTGGCTACCAGGCTATTGTCCTGGAGGCGCAAGGTATGTATGATGTAGGTTTATGCGGGTTGCTCGGCAACAGCCGGATTGGGTTCCCGCTGCCTCGCCACCGGTTCCTCCCAGGGCACCTTATCTAAATATAACACCATCGAATCAAACCTTGTCTAAAAATAAACAGTTCGGGACGGGAAATGATCAATCTAGCGCGGGAAAGTGAAACAATTAGCTGGGCGGGCGGCTGGGGTGATCCCGGGGGAGGGGGGGTAGTGTGACACCGGGGGAGGAGGGCAGGGCTCGGGCCCCGGGGGAGGGGGGCAGTGTGACCCCGGGGGGACGAGGGCAGGGCTCGGGCCACGCGCAGTCGCGTAGGGTCGTCTGATGAACGCAGGCAGGGGCGATGACGTAGTTTGTGCGGCAAACATCAATAAACGTTCAGGGCCTTTTTCAGGCCACTCGAATTCAATTCTGCGGGTGACATTTCTGTCGACCCCGATTTGGTGTGAGATACAAATGATATAATCTAGGTTCGATACATCTTTAAGACTGGAATTTTATGACGTACTTTTGCTCTCTTTTCCTAAAGTTGCATGACGATATTCTGCTATTTTGCGGTGTCGCAACAAGAACATCACACAGGGAACAACATGTTATCAGTTTGTAAGAGTTGTTCTATTGTTTCATGTCCGTCAGCCCAGACAAGCCAGGGAAGGAGCCAGAATCAACACGCGTCGACGTCATCCCTGAAATCCTCTTGACGCGGCCTTGAGTGTAGAGCTATCTGCCCACTAGGCTTGCCGCTGCCAGCCGACAAGACGCGCTATCTTATCACGGCCCACAACTGTCGGGTTTCCCACCGACTCCGCGACAATCTCGGGGGCGACCTCAGCGTCCTTCTCAGCCGCCAATGACGTCTTTAAGACTCAAGAAGTCGATCCTTCAAGGGACGAGATCTGAGGCCCGGACGCGCGGATGTAAACAGCAGAAGGGGGTAATCCACGAGCAGATGTGTGGGTCCGGCTTGTGTTGTTTTCTACCAGTGTCTAGTGATGCGCAAAAGAAAGGAAGAAGAAAGGAAGGAAAGAAAGAAAGCTAAAAAGAAAGAAAGACATGAAGGAAAGAAAGAAGGAAGAAAACGAAGAAAAGAAGGAAAGAAAGATAGGAAGAAAAAAGAGAGAGAGAGAGAGAGAGAGAGAGAAAGAGAAAAAGAAAGAAAGAAGAAAAGAAAGGAAGAAGGAAAGAAAGCAAACAAACAACAAGCCGTGGCCGTACATCTGATGTGAAGTGAGGGAGATGTCTGGAGGATGTGCTGCAGAATTAGTCCTGACGCTGAGCGATCTGCGGGCGCGGCGCTGGCACGGGAATGGCGGGAACTTCCGGAGCCCTGCCTCCGGGATGGAGTCACATCGGGCAACATTGTAACGAGAAGTGACATAAAGGGGGCGCAGTTTGCAACATTGTAACAAGAAGAGACTCCGCAGCAAATCTTCATCCCAAGCATTTCACAGTTCATTACTTTCAGTCCGAGAAGGCGGCAACAACACACGCTACTGATGTCAGTGTCTCGCGTACGTCAATGTCTTTTAAGTCCCTAACTGAACATACCCTACTGGCGGCATTGAAGAAAGTTCTTTGGAAAGTGCACAGACAACCAGCATGACATGATGACACGTGTTCTTCACTTCTTCCTGCACCGTAGCTGGACATATTGATTTGAGCTTCTTTTACTATCTGGGGAAGTGTCGTTCCGTTTCCTGGAGAAAAAAAAAAACCTTAAGGATGATTTCGTTTGTTGTCACAAGGAGGTTTAAGATCTTTAAAAATAAACCTCCTTGGTTATCAGTTCATTTCGGATGCTGCATTGTCGGTGCCTTTCTGACTTTGAAGCGGCTGGCGTTTCAACTTTGTGTCATCAGAAATAAGGTGCGGAGACTGTCCACTGTGATTCCCAACCAATGGCGATGGTCAGAACTTTAAAATCCGTTCAGTTTTTGTTTGTTTGTTTGAACCTTTGTGTTATGTAGTGATAACTAGGCTAAGAGAGGCACAGCCGCACACACGGAGATGGACTTCAGACTGACTCCGGACCGCATGGTCGGAGGTTTATTAAACAGGGACAGTGCCCTAACTCGTCCCAGATGTCAATTGTGTCATCCCCCCATATTGTGTAGTATTCACCAAATATGGGGGGATGACACAATTGACATCTGGGACGAGTTAGGGCACTGTCCCTGTTTAATAAACCTCCGACCATGCGGTCCGGAGTCAGTCTGAAGTCCATCTCCGTGTGTGCGGCTGTGCCTCTCTTAGCCTAGTTATCACTACATAACAATTGGTGGCAGCGGTGGGATAGGGAGACGGCAGCGTGGTCTGCACACGTGGCGGCCGGCGGCTCTGGCTTCAGCGACGGCAGGCAGAGCTGGCTGGGACATGGCATGCGTGGTTGGCTGGCCGGATGGGTTAGAGGACAGCATGCGGGCATGTTGGACGGTCCAGCTGGGTCTGTTGGCGGTGCGATGCGGCGGTAGGCGGGCAGACTACATCTAAACGAACGGCTAGGCAAGGCGGCAGGCTTGGGTCGGCGGTCGACGTGGCAGTCGGGCAACGCAGCACGGGCGACGGTCTCTCGGGGAGCCGATGGTCTCATCACCGGGCGATACAGGAGGCATGGTAGCGGGCCAAGGCTTTAGGATGGCGTCTTAGCGCAGGTTCGGCCGCTCGAAAGCGGCAACACACCGCTGTCCACCAGTGTAGGAAAGTATAGATGTGCACACGCTCGTCGTCTGGTCAAGAATGAATCTAGGAGCACGTGGGCTCCTGCCTTTATTGATCAGTAATCAGACACAGATGTCTACTCACTATGTGGTCTAAGATCCTATGCTCTACATTTGTTTATTCATGATAAGCTCAAATCGGCACGCAGGCCGCTTTTCATTGAGGTCATGAGGGAAGAGGTTTAGCTATATATTGTCGGTGTCTTTCTGACTTTGACGCGGTTTAGGCAAACCTGGTGGTCAAGAAGTCCCCAGGAATAGGGTGCGGTGTCTACCGGCTGTAGCATGGCTCCAAACCAATGATGATGAAAACTTGAGGATCTGCTTAGGGATGCAGCATTGCCGGTGTCTTTCTGACTTTGAGGCGGCTCAGACGTTTTACAAACTTTGGTGGTCAAGAAGTCATCAGTAATAGGGTGCGGCGACTGCCACAGTGTCATTTTTGGCATGGCCCCCAACCAATGACGATGATCAAAACTCTAAGATTCGTTCAGTTTAGCTACATTGTCGGTGCCTTTCTGAATTTGACGTTTGCAAACTTTACTGGTCAAGAAGTCAGTGGGATGAAGGCGAAGTGCCTGCAGAGTGCGTCATGAGTTCGCACCATCATAAACAAACTTCGTTCTACCTCCCGAAGTATGACTGTAAATGGTTATACCGAACCGTTCGTCTGACGTGCGCGCATTCTCGGCGGGTATCACGGGTTAGCGTAGCCATCATCGGCCGGCCCAGGCGTTCTCGGAATGGGGAGGCTATCTGGGCACTAACCCGGGCCTGACGCAGGGGAAGCTACCGTTACGTAACCGAAATGACAAACGATATCCTCTCGGGCTCTTGGATCGGGCTGAACAAGCTGCTAAGCGGCTTCACATTCTGGTGTTAGAAACGTGAGATAACTAGAGGAGATCAGCAGCAGCGAGGACTTCCTACCCGCTGTGCTTGCCATGTGTCACGACTGTCACACGGTACTGACTGGATGCGGGCTTCTGGTAGAGTTCTGTAGAAAGCTGAGGGCGTTCGCACACACGTGACAACGACGTAAGCATTGGCCGCCATGTTGGGTACTTAAACCTGGCCGTTGGCAGGTAAATTTGAACTTGGGGTATACTTAGATTACACTGTACATATACACACACCAGGGGGTGCACAGGGCAGCACCCATCTCCGTTTCAGCATCCCTACGGCCACAACTTTGTGCAATCACTACTGCAGAGGGCTAGTCCACTGGTAGTGGTGTGCGTTTAACTCTTTCCCAACTGCTGAGTGCTAAGCAGGAAAAACAGTATGTACCACCTTTAAGGGAGTTAGAAGTGTTAAGGTCTGCCACCACGGCAGCTGAGCCGTCACGTGAGAACATCCCTAAAAACACAGATGATGATCAAAAGTGGAAATGTAGAAAGAAGCCTGCCCTACATGTTTGCCATTTCTTGGCCGGTGTCTGTGAGAACTGCTACAATGATCTACAGCGGGGAGTAACGAGGAGCGAAGATTCCTGCTGGGAACCGGCGTTTCGCACAAACTCCTGCCTTCTAGGAAATTCTTAAGATGTCAACAAGAACAAGACGTGTAAGTCTTAAGGTGCAGCTGACGTTTGTTTTCGCGCGGGTGACGTGACGTGACGTAACAGCTGGACCTGCAGCGGACCGAACTAACGTGACGTTCTGTGTATTTTCGATGAACCGCAGTGCCGCTGTCGTACTAACTAACGCTCGGATATGGCATCGACCGGTCAGCGATATGGCGACGACCGTTTCAAATGGCAACAGCCGTTTACGAGACGGAAACGCGCTCCGCCGGCTGCATGTGCGGCTGTCACAGGAACGTATTTCTCACCGCGGGCTGAGAGCTACACAAACAGCACTTCCCGAGTTTATAGGCGGAACGGTTGGCACCGGTCCCGTTCTCCGGCCTTACACTCCAGCTAACCGGCACTGCTCACGGCCAGGACCTGAAGTGACTCACACACGGGTCTCCTCAACAATACATCAATTCTCAACAATGCATCAATCAGTCAATCAATGGGTTCATCAAAAAGAGCTTATCCTTTTTCACTTTTCATAATAAATCAATGGGATACTCAAAAAGTGCTTATCCTAAATTTTCATGGATAGGACTTGAACTAACTACCTTCTGAACAAGACATCAACAATCAATAATTCAACAGGGTTCATCAAAAAGAGCTTATCCCGATGATTTAGAGGCAGGTCCTGAATAAACTAAAACATGGACCTTCTGAACATCAAATAGTGCTTATCGTAACTTTTAATGGACAGGACTTGCAGCAACTACCAGGCATCTTCTGAACAATTCCTCAGTCAATGGGTTCATCCTAAGTTTTCATGGACAGGGCCTGAATAAACTCAAACACGGACCTTCTGAACAACACATTAATCAATGGCTACATCAAAAAGAGCTTATCCGAACTTTTCAGGCCCTAAATAAACTCAAACACGGATCTTCTGAACGATACATCAACGCTTAACCATAACAATCTCATACCCCAAACCGACATCGTACCCAACAGGCTGTAGATAAATGTTAGCCTGGATACCAGACTGATTCCAGGGCCTACACAGGCCTGCTCCTAGCCTGGATGCCAGACTGTTTCCAGGGCCTGCACAGGCCTGCTCCTAGCCTGGATGCCAGACTGTTTCCAGGAGCTACACAGGCCTGTTCCTTGCCTGGATGCCAGACTGTTTCCAGGGCCTACACAGGCCGGCTTCTCGGGAAATTTTTCCGAGTTACATCCTGATTCTGAGGGAACTTGAAGGCCCTAGAGCCGAGGTCTGGCCTGTGTAGGCCCTGGAAGCAGTCTGGCATCTAGGCTAGAAACGAGCTGAACGTTCGGTGACAAGATGTGAACATACTCAGACAAGTGTGTTCTAAACAACATATCGCCGCTAAAACATCCGTGGTGCAACAATAACAATCTCAACATACCGGACCAACATCAGCCTGCCAACCTAACTAAGGTCCCACCTCTCAAGTCCGCAGCTAGCCCGCTGTGTGCTCGCCCGTTAACGACTATTACACACGGCTCCAGGTTTAACACCTGTTTGTTACAAACGCCCTGAACAACAGGTGTCTCGTCTTGCGCACAGACTGTTACTAGTATTACGGCCTTGTGTATATACATCGGTGCCGCACGGCCTTGTTTCACACGCTACCAGAGTCAAATCATAGAAACTGCCAGCCAAAGTCATCTACAAGCAGACGTAAGGTCCGGGTTGTTTCACGCATGTTTTTGTGGGCACTTCTTCCAAAGAGGGGGCGACGGGATAAAAACGCTCACCACAAGAAATACGCACTAAATGTCGCATAAACACGCGCGAAACAAACCGGACCCTAAATCTGCTTGGAAATTATGCCTTAAAAAGTCCTTACCTCCGAAAGTCGGTAATCGACAGACCGTCCGTTTAAGAGATCTTAAACGCTCCTAGTGTCTTTAAGGAAGCCACCTGCTGACTAAGAACGGCGCGAGCAGGTGTCTAATCTGAGACTCGACTGTCCCGACCTTGCTGTAACCGTATCTGTCCTCGGCGGTCCGCGCGGCCGTGTTTTTATCGGCAGCACGTGCCGGATGTGCCTCACGTGGGCCCCACGCGCAGACTATCACCCCCGCCCGCGCCTGACGCAACGAACATGACCTAACGTGACCTGCCGACTCCTAACGACTTTCCCCCGCCCGGGTACCCTCCTGACGTGCGGTAAAGACTTTACCTTGAAGTGCGCTGACCCGCACTGCCTCTGACCTCCCCATTGCGCGTTGTTCTTGGGTAACAATAACAGTTTATAGTACTATACTGACGTGGGCTCACGCGATCGCACGCATGGGCGGACAACACGACATCGCGCCGCGGCCTTGCATCATACACACGCCGGTACCCCCACACTCACCACCGGTGTACCAGGACACGTGGACGTAACAGTAGCTAAATCCCGCGTAATTACATCATACACACGCCGGTACCCCCACACTCTCCACCAGGACGTATGGACGTAACAGTAGCGTAATTAAATCATACACACGCCGATACCCCCACTCACCACCAGGACATGAACGTCACAGTATCTGAGCCCCGCGTCATTGCATCATACACACACCCCTCAGTACCGGGACATGACAGGGGAAACACCAGGATCAACCACGTGTAAGACGCACAATTATTCCTGGTATAAATAGTTAGTTAGTCCGAACGCCGCGCCCTTGCATCATACGCACACCCCGTACGATCTGGACATGACTGGGAATCCGTGATTCAATGAGACGCAATTCCTGGTAATAGTGTTTAACAAATCGTACCTGAACGCCTCATCGTTGCAATAATCACACATCTCCCATGGCCCTCCAGCAGGATATGTCGTGTGAAACACAGACCCGAGGCGACCAAAGAGACCATTCCTGATAATAGATCTCACAAAATCGTATCTAAACTCCCGACACTGTATCACGCGGACAGGGTGAACGCAGAACCAATTCTTACGCAACCAAAGAAGGAGAATACCTCGTCAGGCCTACGACAGCAGAATTGAGGGCACTCTTGTTTCTCGTGGATGTGTCGTAACAGAATCCAGCTGTCTTGTGACCGAAACGGTTGCCGCAGATCCTTATGGACGGTTTGTTCCGTCAAAGCCTCGCTGGACGTCCAACGACAAGAAAGTCATTCGACGAATGTGCCTGGGCCTTAAAGCGCCTTTCAAAGTCGTAACTACATGATGAGTCATGGAAATCAACACGAGGTCTTATCTAATGTTTTATCTTTCATGTCTGGACGCTAAGGTGTTCTCGATGGCTTCTTCCTTTCTTCTAAGAGTGACAAGCGACGTCTTGACAAGTTCGGTTAAACACACGTGTTCTACAGTTGAGTCAGAGGGTCGGTACCTCGGACGGGTCTGTGCGAAGGTTTCTCTGCCTTCTGTCGTACCTGGTGCTGCACTGACTTACCGTTTGCTAACAGCTGCACGGAGGCGAGAAACCCTGTCACAACACAACAAGGTCGCCTGACTAAACTTCGTCCTTCTCACTACTGCCTTCAGTCTATGTTTCAAACAGCTGTACAGAGCTGGCGCTAAGGCTTCCTTACTCTATCTTAACTCCATTACGGGTTTTAAGAAGATGCACAGTAGTTAAGACGCCTGGGCTGGTGCGAATAAGGGTCGGCCGATTAGACCCCCGTATGACTTTGTTCTGCTGCTACTGTTTTCTGCCCAAGTCTCAAACAGCTGCACAGATATAAATGGAACTTGGCGCCAAGCCCTTCTTGGCCCTTCTCACCTGACTCCAGAACAAGTTCTAAGACGCTGCACAGAAGCAAAGACACCTGGCGCTAAGTCCTTTCTTACATCTGATTCCAATACAGGTTCTAAGAAGTTGCCGAGAAGCTAAAGCTAAGACGCATTGACTTGTACCAGGAGAGGTTTTAAGAAGCTGCAGAGTCTTGAGTGTGACCAAGGGCCGACTAGATCCTCCCTAACGCATCCCAGGTGGGACGCAGGCACGGTCGGGTCGCGGGCGCTCCGTGGCGCCACGCCGAGCGCTCTGCGGGGCGCTACGGCGGCCGGGCGTGACAACCTGTTAGCGTGGACGACACGGCATGCGGAGCGAACCGCTCCCTCGCCCAGGCAGTGTCTCCAAGCAGATGTAGCGTACGGCGTGTTTCACACGTGTTTTGTGGCATTTTGTACTTGCACGAAACATCTGCTTGGAGATTACCTTTCCCATGTGCTGCAATACCCACTGGCATGCTGTCGTCCTTGTTCAGGGGACAGCGGCAGTAAACCCGAGGGTTTATCTGAACTGTCACAGCCTGATGCCAGACTGTTTCCAGAGCCTACAGAGGCCAGCTCCTCGGCCACAGGGCCACAATGCCCCCAATGAATACCGATGGATATTATAGACACCGGGGGTCTGGCATCCAGGCTAATGTTCTGCGGCACAAACCCGGTCCTAAACCCGCGGGGTTATCTGAACATTATGGCAGTAAACCCGAGGGTTTATCTGAACTGTCACGTCCCAGACGAGTTCCAGAGGCTCTCCGGCTCGCCACCGCTCCAGTCAGGCTCTGAGATACGAGCCCGGCGGACAGGAAAACGTCGCCGGCTTGCAGGGTCGCGGCCACGACAGCGTCGCGCTTTGCGAGCAACTGGGCGCCGAAGGCCCAGGTAAACATGTCACCTCGTTTTCCGCTTCAACTTTGGCTGACTAACACCCTACAGGACCGGGACGACCCGAGCTGAACACACTGGCACGGCGCCTTATCTGCGGCAGGTCTGGCAAACGTGTAGGTCTGAGCGTAGCGCGTCGCTTCTGTCCCATAGCATACGCACTTATACACAGTTATATACAGGGCACACCGAAAAGACTGGAGTACGGTAGGCTTGTCAGCAGGCTCTACGACTCGGGCTTTTTAGGGCTAAAAATGTGCTTTTTCAGATGGTATATGGAGGTGGCTCACAAGACACCAAGTGCAATTAGAACTGATCATCATAGAAATTTAAAAAAAACCCACACACACAAAGACATAACAAGCCCCCCCCCCCAAAGACGACTCGTAAAGTCTGCTAAGGAGGCTATGAGTACATGTAATGCCGCTGAGCCGTTACACTAACAGCGCTGTCATATTGATCACCAAAGAAGTTGTAAGCTGTAATGAAAGTGTAAAGTAAAATAAGAACATTTCTTAGAGTCTCACCCCTTAAAGATACTTTTGCACTGTCATACCAAAGACCGAAAGACCGATGTGTCATAGTGCATTGTATATATAAGACATACTCATGAGATCGCTACAGAAAAGACGACGTCACAGCTTGCTAACGTTAAAAAGACCAGATCAAATAAACCATAGGGCATGACCAGTCAGGTAAACCTTTCAATGCTTCCATATATCATAACGGGCTACAACCGCAAATGGAGGGCGTTCGTCGGACAGTCGGGAACGCGTCGTACAGAATCCAGCTGTCTTGCGACAGAAAACGTTGTTGTAGATCCATTTCAACTGTCAGTTCTGTCAAAACCTCCCCGAAAGTCCGTCCACTAAAAACAATTGCACGACTAATCGACCAGCAAACTTCACGTACATGATGACGTATGGGGGAACACCGTCAGGACGGCGGGTTAACCATTAACAGCGACGGAACGTCAACACGACGGCGGCAGGTGAACCACCTGTACGCCAGGTAGAACAACAGCACACCTGCCGCAAGCGGCGTCCAACCGACTTTACTGACACACCCACTTTCTGAGAGATTCCTTCCTACAGGACCCATACAACACATACAGCCCAGCTATAGCCTACATAATTACCTGTGAGCCAGCTCTTTTGTACGTCAGACCCGGAGCAGAACAATCCGCGCGTTAGAGTGGAGTAGAAGTCGCGCAGTGAGGGCTATAAGAACGGCACACACTTCACACAGGAAGTCTACTTCCGGTCTTTACCACTCCCTGGTAATCAAACACCCGCATTACTAACGAGGGGTCGTGTCATCGTTGGCGACGACAGCGTCGGCAGGACAGGTAGTGCGAATCGGGGTCTTCCCTCTTCCGCGGTCCACTGTCACTGACTTCCGCACTAGCTCCGCCGCGCGGTTAGCGGCCCCGTTTCTAGACCAGAGGGTCGGGAGTTCAAATCCCGGCCGCAAGTTGTCACTCACCCGTCTTGCATGCGACTGGAGGTCTTCGCCCTTCCGTGGTCCACTGATCATCGATCTCCGTACTCCGTAGCGCGGTTAGCGACCCCGCTTCTGGATCAGAGGGTCGCGAGTTCGAATCTCTGTCGCAACTTGTCGCTCACTGGGCCCGGGCCTGCATGCGACTGGGAAAGGCTACAGAAGGGACGTTAAGGCGCGGTGCGCTGTTCGTGGCACATATCGGCTGTCGCTCCTGTCACGATCGGTTGAAGATTAGCTTCTCATCGCGCTGAACAGGAGCGGGGCCCGGGCCGTTTCTCCTCGGGGCGAACAGGTGGGGCCCCCGGGACCGTCCGGCCGGGCAGCCCGCCAACCCCGCGCCTCTCGGCCTGGCCCGCACGGTGGGAAACTACCAGTCTCTACCGGACTGACTACGCTGGCTGTGAGGAGAATTTGCCAGGGGTGTTTGGGCACAATAGGGTTTTGTTTAGCAAGGTGAATGTTACCCTTACCCCGGGCTCTCTCTCCTGGCCAATTATTCGCCTCATTTGTACCGAATTCTGCTAATGCTATCCATAACCTCATACAGGCTAGGAAGCTAACGAAGCTTGTCATGACCCCTTAGGAAGGCCTGGTGTAGGCTAGGAAGCTAACGAAGCCTGTCAGGACCCCGTAGGAAGGCCCGGTGGAGGCTAGGGAGTTAACGAAGCTTGTCAGGACCCCGCTTTCTCGGAAACTGTCGGAACCACAAACATGCCGGTAACGTGACAAACATGCCGGTAACGTGACAAACATGCCGGTAACGTGACAAACATGCCGGTAACGTGAGGCCCCGCGGAATCTGCCTGATTACACGCGTGAGTGGGGGAACAGGTGGGACAAACAACCGCACATGCTGCAGCGCTGGGGAACAATAAACACGACCGTACATACTACAGGGATGGGGAACCGTAAACACTGCCAGCAGGCACCTACCGTCAGGATGATCTCTCACTTAAAGTAAAGTTATATAAGGTAAAGGTAAAGAGGTCATCCTCAATTGAGGTGCAGCATATCGTTTTTTTTTCGCTATGGCTCGAGTCTTTAACATAACTTAGCACACCGGGTCACCTCGACTCTTCTCGATAAGTGTGTAGGGTTCTTTTACATGCAGAGCTTTAACGCATGGGGATTACACCTGAAGCTAACTCATACACGGGGCCGCTGCCTATACGTCACCATATCCGAAATGACGAATGCAATCCCTTACAACATGTCCAAGCTGGGGTCATATTATTATAATCTCAAATTCATGACAAAACTAACATAATACATAGGGGACTCTATACTATACCAAGAAATATACACAAATCCTGTTTTTTCAATATTTTGTGTGTTTTGTTGTCTTTTAGATCATATTCTTTCCCCCAAACATCCCGACCGCGTGCCCGTTAGGAAAGGTTATCCTAAGATGACCAGGCTACGTGAAGTTCACAGACCGTCAAATACGGCGTCGCTACATTTAGATGATGTTAGGAAAGGCTGAAGTCAAACTGACGTTTTCTTTTCAACACACTGGCAGTTATGACGCATTCTCGACAGCCGTGACGTTTTTATTGACGTCAGCGCCAAATGGGCGACCCGCCTGAAACGATAATGGGGACAAAAAAGGAACAAATAGCAGCCAGATAAGGCGTATGGGGTCTTGTGCGTGGCGGGTCGTTCGGTGTTATATAACCAGTCATCGCCGCGTGCTAGCGGCAGAACAGGTGCATGCGCATGCGCACCTCTACAAGTTTCCCCCTCACAAACTGATTTTCAAATGTCACGTCTTGTTTATGATTCTGTTTCTAAGATGAAATTGAGCAAAAGAGCAATCGTAACTGTTACAACAACCAAGGAGGTTAAAATAGATATATTCTTTAAACTCCTTACAACAACACACCACTGAGTGATAAGGCGCTAAAAATATCGCCTCAGTGAAGGAAAGGTTACACCGCTCACAGAGAAATGTCAGAACAAAGTTCTTTTGCGTCATTCCTGAGGTAGTAACGCACGCGGTTGTTTCACCTTTTTACAACCCAAGATCTTTAAGGTCACAATCCCTTTCTTTAAGCCTTGCTTACATCAGACAACACTGAAAGCATATAGGCCCTGCGTGTAACCTCACATATGAAAAACTGACATTCGTCTCTCGATTCGAATTGATTTTACGATCGATAAAGTCAAAAGTCACGATAATTGACCTCAACCTGGATACACAAATGAAAGTTCAAATTTTCAGGTTGAAAAGAAGACAAACGAAAGTTGTAATCTGTGTACCGCGTAAAACTACCGAGTAGAAACGCGCGGGTGCGTTAAACGGCAGACACGTTATACTGTGCGAATAAACATATACATAGATACAACCTGGTGTTGTTTATCATCTAAGCTACACAATCCTGTGGATACAAGTTCCACTTAGTCAGGGCCGTCACAGTTTGTGACGTCGCTCAGGGACGGGTGAAGACATGAGCATGTGATATCCCCGAGAATGGAGCCAAGCACATCGGGTAACACCTACTATTCTCGATAAGTGTGTTGGGTTCTTTAACATGCAAAGGTTTAACACCGAAGGCTCCCCCATACACCCGGACCAAATTAAAGGCTTAACGTCCGCTACGAAAGACGACATGATCGCTTACTGTAGGCTGTTTCAGATAGCCTCCTTCGCAGGCTAGGCTTCTAGGAGCACGGACTTTTATAATTTCGTTTGGGGGTGGGGGAGCTGATTCGTGATTTTAACATGGGTCAGGTTCTCTAAATGTGGAAAATCGCGAATCAGCGCTCTCCCAAAAAATAAACGCCGGCGCCCCCAGAAGTCTGCGAAGGAGGCTAGTTTATCGGACTAGAGTGCGGAGGAGGCTAGAGTGTTTATCGGAATCTCTGAACATGGCATTACGCAGAATCACACTAGTGCAACTGTAAATAAACCATCTACAGTCGCGCCGTGCTCCGGGCTTAGTCGCGTTAGCTACCGCACTAGAGGCGACCACAGCGCCGTTAAACAAGATTTCTCTCTTTTGTCCCGCGCCCTTTAACATTCCCAAACCGGAAAACGACCGGTTAAAAACACAATACGTTCGCATGCGATCCCGACGGCAGGGATCAAGCCACAGTGGTTCAAGGAGTTTCGACCAATCACATGGCTCGCTTCCATTGACGTAGTTGATAGGTTAAGCTATATGGGATATTGCAGGATTGTGGTGGTTATTGTACTTAAGCCTCGAAGGGGTGTGTGCGTATTAACTGTAGAATGGAGCCACCTAAACATAGACCTGTATGTATCTTATACTTTGATCCTACCTGGAAGGGGAGCATTCAGAATCGTATTGGGAAATGGAGGAATCGTTTACATATTTCTGTTTAATGCCCTTTGTTGTGATATTATTCAAATCGGAAGATATAGCAACTTGAGAAAGCCGAGGAGGATTTGTCACTAAGAAATTAAGACAAAAGAAGCAAAAACAAGCAAAAACAACACAAACCCCGCTGCTACATATGGACGTGCGTGTCCGTAAGGTCAATTTTCCAGTGACCGTGTACTTCGCTAATCATCTAATTACCACTGAATGGGTGAAATGTTTTACTCTCCAAGCAGAGGTTAGTGGAGAAGATCGTGACCTTTTTATCTTCTGCCCCGTTTTTCGTCGGCCATCTCATTAGCATTCAGATCCTTATTTGAGGTCCAGTGTTCGAGGAAAATTCTTCCTCTCCCGGACATAAGAGTAGGAGTTCCCCAAATTCCTGGGAACATTACAGGCACACGCCTTCTCTTCCGGTACTAAGTATATACAAAGAGGTTATAGTTGGTATATATATATATATATGGTATGTCTGGCATGGAATAGTATGCTATGCTAATATTGCGCATAGTGCTTGAACACTTCCCAAGCAGAGGTTGGGAGGGGAAATTGTTACAATCTTCTGACTTGCTACGTGTATTTTAGGTTTGCGTTTTGCGTATGTCTTCATGTCTGTTTTCGGACTTGCTTTGTGAAAGTTTTATTGAATTTTGAATATTGTTCCCAGGGCTAACCCTTTGTAATAGCCTTTACTTTTTTTTACAGCCAAATGAATAAATCAAATCAAATGTGACGGCTGTGAGAAGACGGGGCACGTCAGAAGTAGGGCACGATCTCTCCACCCCACCTCTGCTTGGAGGGTACGGGTGCTGCCGACATTTCATCCCCCCAGGCCCTTCCTGGACCCTCCCGGCCTTTCCGCGAGCCGCGCGCACTTACACGTCCCGCCCACTTCCGGTATCTACTCGGGGTATCTACCTGGCATCGCTATCAAGTGTTAGACTCTACCAGCCTCCGCGGGTCGCTGGGAAAATAGTAGAAATTGGCCAAATAGAGTCAACTGTATGAAGGCAGTCGGCTATGGAGATAGGGTCAAAAATATTGCGACCCTGCGGATGGGAATGTTATCCTCCATGGCCAAAGTCCCCCGGCAAATGTTCTCTCTATAGCCGACGCGGTTAGTCTGGTAGAGACTAATCAAATGTGCGCCGTGCTAGTGTCCATTAAAACAACGTTACAGACACCTGTCTCTACCAGGCCCCGCGGATCGCTGGGAAAATAGTAGAAATTGGTCCAATAGAGTGCATAGTATGCTAAGGGAGTCGGCTACGGAGAGAGGGTCCAATATGTCATCCTGCAAATGAAACCCTGGCAAATATTCTCCCTATAGCCGGCGTAGTTAGTCTGGTAGAGACTAACAAACACATCCTCTACACGTTATATTACACGTGATCCAAATATGATACCAGCCTCTGCTAGTAGTGTTAAGCAATGAACAAAACAAAATCTAGGTTATCTCTGTACATATCATAATCTTTGCCTGGGGCGAAGTCCTAAGTCTAAAAATACACCACTACGAAACATCTTAAGTTCCGCGAAGAAGAAAAAAACAACAATGAACAGCCTCACAATTGTTTTGCAATTAAAAAATGTACTGAAATAAATGACCCCGCATCTAATCGGTACGTAGAATTAGTATTAGAGAGTACTATACGTTGAAAAGTGTTAGAGATGTTAGAAAGTGTGTTGAGACTACTTTCAGTCCCACATGAGGTTGTTAACAGGTAGACTTTCCACATTTGAGAATGTTTGCTCATTTGCGGTCTTTAGACCCGTCGGTGTTCAAAGGGAAGTTTCCTATTTCGCTGTAAATAAACTCCACGCCTTGTATAACCCCTGAGTGATTGCTCTAACAAAATTTATGTCCTAACCTGACGCCATATACAAAGGAGATGTAACTCAAACAATGGAGTATTTTGAATTCCCATCCGTGACCCGAACACACCTATTTTAAGGTTACGCCCATCTTAAAACACCTTTCCACGGAAGTTCTTTGCTTTATACACCTTTGCAGGGGCATCTTCTGTCATGAAACTGTGCCAGAGGTCACCAAAAGGACACGACTTTACCGTATTTTTACGATTTGTAACCAGACGTAAACACTATAAAAGAAAACAGCGTTACTGACCTGTGCGTTCACCTCATTTTAACTTTAAGGGCCGCCACACCGGTGTCCAAACTCCAGTCAATATTTACACGGAGACAACACTGCGACAAGTAATCACGCAAACAGCGCGCAACAGCCTTCGCTGGGGAAGAATCGAGCAGATTTGAGAGTTTTGGGATGTCTGGCGGTATTTTTGGAGTCAGTATGAGCGACCACGTGCCTCGTCACGCCCAGACCACGCGCTATAACATACCCGGCTAGAGTTACTCACATACCACGCGCCACAATAGGGATCTCACAATAGCTCTGTTAGAATTACAGGAAACACCGACCGCGGGACGTGATGTACTGGGCACGACAAGGCCACGGGGACGTTTTCCAGCGCCCGTCGGGCCCGAGCTGGACGTAAAGCCGGGAAAACACGCCGCGACTGACCAACTTTTCAGACGACTTTGGACTTTGGCGCGACTCTGGCAAGGGAGCGCACCGAGCCGCAAAACGGCCGACTGTCGTAAAACTGCAATAAGGTTGTTTCATTCAACTTTAGGTTGCAGAATTTTTGAAGCCTTTCATTATTCTCCATATCTTTAGAAATATTCTAAAATCCTTGATACACATTTCAGTATCCTATGCAATATAACTATGATAAAACATTTCAAATATTCGATTCTAAAGGCCCAAATTTATAAATGCAAGCAATCGTATAACATCCCTATTTTTCTAGTAGTACAGTCCGAATTTTGAAGTTTTGAGTAAGCCTGACGAAAAAGCAGACGACGTTTCAGACGACTTTCTGCCGCTGGTAAGATTCAAGTCAAGATGTTAACTTACTTTGCCTGGGGTGCAAGGGTACCGGCTGGGGTATGGCAGCTTTCAAGGTCAAACAAGGTCATACAGCGAGTAACTGAAGAAGGAGAGCGGAGACATGTCCGAATGGTGAGGTAAGGGGGAGGGGGGCGGGCAGACCACATCTCAGTTTCAATATCATCGTTTGGGACGAATCAGGAATGGTCACGGGGGGAGGAGAGCGCTGTTACCATAACCTGAGGGGGGGGGGGATCTCGTGCCCTTCTAGTCATTTAACTTTTTTACACGATGGTTTCAGGAACATCGCATCACGTTACTAGTACCCCCCCGCAGGTGTTTATGAATATAATGGTATGCCCCTTAATATAGAAACTTTCGTCAAGATTGTAGGGTCTGACACTTTTATTTTGATATGGATAGCTAAGAGTTTGGAACAGTAAAAAATTTAAAACCTTAAATGTTTTACATTTTCTTTCTTATTTCATCAATTAAAATTCACATCTTTTATGGATCCCTAAAATTATAATAACTTTATTGCAAGTTCATGCCCGAAGGCTAATTGCAGACAAACAAGTACATGGATATACATGGGAATCGACATAGTTTTCTAGTCCACTGTGAAAGTTCTATGTTAACTAAGGTTGACTATGGTTGGGTTTGACTTCTTTAAATCTTTTTTGAAGGCAGTGGAAAATGAAGAGACCCTAAAATGTCATTATCTAATTTGCCGTGGGGTAATAACTGAATCAGATATGTTGAAGTATCCACTTTAACCTTTAGCCTGCTAAGGTGGCCCTTTGGAACTAAATCTGTAAGGCAGCAGGGAGAACTTATGATTTTATAATGCTACGGCCGCGTGGCGCGTTGGATACACCCGATCCCTCGATCTCGGAAGTTAAGCAACGCGCGGTCCGGACAGTGCTTGGATGGGAGACCAACCAAGGACGTTCGGATTGCTGTAGCCTCACGAAGCTTTCCACGAAATCGTCTTCCGGGAGGGACGTAAAACGGGGGTCCCGTGCTCGAGGAGGTGCCTCGAACACGTTAAACAGCCTCATTACCCTACACATTGGGTACCTGCCTGTGGCACTGGCTGCAAATACACCTGATATTATTATTATTATTATTATTATTATTATTATAATCAAACAACATTCTGAAAGAAAACTGCAAGCAAGGAGGTCTATATAACCTCCTTGCTGCAAGTTGTCACAAAATATTAGGTTTATAATACTTCCTATTACTTTTTAGTACATAAACAATTTTTTTTCCATGCCTAGCGCCATACCTTATCTTAGCAGCTGACCAAGATCTATTTGATGCATTTTTCCTAAAATATCCACGAACCAGAGAAATAGGATGTTGTTGCCCTAACCTCAACCTGTTGCAAGCGGTGGGTAACAGTCTGTAACTGCTGTGATATTTATAACCTTGGGCGTTCAGTGAACCCTGGTGTGTCACCTCCCTTTAGAAGTAAGATTTATATTCCACCTCTTGTGACACTGGAAGACTTATAAAAGGGTCTGCATGGGGAGTATAAGGCTACCATTCATGCAAAATTCTTCAAGCTCTGGCATAAGTTTAATAAATAAATAAATAAAAGAAATACTGCTGCAACTTAAGAAAGGTCCAATGACACTTTAAGCTATAACTACAGTTGTATATCGGATCAGGGTTAAGAGAGTTTTTGCATTCAAACACTGGAATCAGACATTTTTCTGCCGAGCGAGGTCACTCGAGGACATCCTCATGATCTGTGACCACTCATGATCACAGTCACTGCCTCCATCAATGCCTCCTGCAAAAGGAAACCCTGGGACTGCCTACCAGTAGGCCACCCTTACACTTACAGAATACGTAAGCCCCTGACCTCTCGCTGTACATACCATTATAGACACTAGATATGCTATTTATGTCTAGCATATGTATGTAATGGCCTTGGTGTACTTAAGATGTTGTTTGATATTGGTTGTTATTCTGTGAATGTCAAATTCCAAATTGTATTGTCTTTGTCAGCGGGGCTGCCCTTTGTAATTTAGCAACAGGCTAGATGGGCAGCCCTGGCTGTGCGAGCTGAACAGCTAAACCAATAAATAGATAAATAGATAAATAGATAGATAAATCAGGAGATTTCTTTAGGTATCGGTGACCAAAAACTAGGTCACCAGGATTTAAGGCTTGATCCTGGAGGTATCTAAACTAAGCCGAGAACTGTTTGACCTCAACAAACAAACAATAAGAGCATTGTTTGTAACCTGAGCCACTGGTACAAAATCCGAACTGAAACACACTCAGAGATATCAATATCAATGCTTTCTACCTTGGATGGAACATTAGCCCTTCAGTCCTATGTTCGAGGGAGCCTCTAACATGTTATAAGAGCCCACCACAGTGACCACACTTGGCAATAAAGGTATGGGCCATGTATGATACCAATGGGAACCAGCTAGAACATTGCATGCAGAGTTGACCAGCTGTATTCCACTATCAGCCAATAAAAATGGCATCATGCTCCACCTGAATAAAGGATGTCTGCCCTAGTACCATATAGCACTAGTTACTACAATTATAATCAGTAACATATTAACAAAAACACACTTCATGCTATCTGTTAAGCTTAACCCGGTAGCGTGTATTGTTGACTCTATAACAGTCGTATATTTACTCTGTACAAAACCCTCAGGTCTAAACCATACAGCATTACGGAACACTACACGTTTAACCATTGTACGACAGTGCAAGCAACCTACAATCAGTAAAAAGCAACTTGAAATGATTTAGAAGTAGAGAATTGCTAAGAAAGCGCTAGTACCTACCCAGACCCCGGATGTCTAGCGTGGTTATGTCTTCCCAGCGAGGGGTAAAGTCTGAGACGTCTGTTTTTGTACCTGCTGTATGAAGTATTAAGTTCGTTTACAGACCATGACCTTGACAGCTCGGTGACCTTGACAAGTTGGGGGATGAAGGTTAACTGGAGCATGGCCAAAAGAGGGGGGGGATAGGAGTATGCACATCGCCAAGATGTGAAGGAAATACATGTGTATTGAAAACATATCAGCACTTAATAATGTGTCAAGGTTTCTTCTGAAAAGTGTGCAACAAAATTTAAAACTTCTACTAAGATTCGCCAAAAAGCAATTACTCAAACAACTGGATATGATTTTGGAAACGGTCAGACGTTTCAAGTAGCATCCACTACTTTTCGTCAGTGACTGTGACTGACAGTCACTGACGAAAAGTAGTGGATGCTACTTGAAACGTCTGACCGTTTCCAAAATCATATCCAGTTGTTTGAGTAATTGCTTTTTGGCGTATCTTATTACCTGGATGTCTAATCTTCATCGACGTTCTACTAAGATTGTTTGTCCAACTTTAAGATAAACTTTCTAGTACAGTATCTATGGTATGGTTTGTAGATGATTTTATTTGTTTTAATTTTATTTCGATTGCGACAGTACAAATACACGTGGAGCACACGGATCAGTTACAATTTGAAAAGGTGTTAGAAACAGTCAACATCTGTAAAACTACTAGTAGACTATATGTTATTACTGGAAAGATTGCTTAAGTAGGGGGACATTGGATACCCTTTTAAATGACATGTGGAACTTAATTGTATAGGCAGTGACAAGTTAAAATGAAGACCTGCCAACGCTACGTCCTTGCAATGTGAAAAACAGCTTCGCTAATGTAAAGTGAGTCGTGTTATTCCAAACGTGAAACTTTGCTGTACAGCTAGTAACAAGTTGGAATGTCCGGCTTTGGACGTGGCGGCCTTGGAATCTGAAAAACGACTTCCGAAATGAAAAATGATCATTGTAGTAACTAATATGTACCACAGTGCAGGTGGCAACCATCTAAGTTTTTTAAGTTCAACATAAACTTACAGCGTATGCTCTGATGGAGTAGAATTCTTTAATGCTGAGGGACTGACTGTCCTTTGGGCCTCAGCAATGTAGTTTGTCGGTTCTTGGTACTAAATTTGAATATTAACTTGAAACTTAAGTCTTCAACAAAATTGTCATTCAGTTTCAGGGAGTGGATATTTCAGGGAGTTAGGTTTTTCTTCCCAGCCCTCTGGTTTCGTCTTCTTCTCTTACTAAACTTTTAATTCAGGATGTCTGAAAACAAGGAAATGATTTGATGTGGCCTTGATATAGACTAGAGGAAAGTCATTGTTCCAATTCTTCAGTAGCAAGACTGGACGTTACAAGTTCTTCCAGCGCAGTGCTTTTGTTTGTACTGCTAGAAAGTTCAACTACTTCCCAAATGAAAATCGACTGGTTGTAACTCACAAATCAGGCATCAAATTAAAGTCAAACACAATTGTCTGTATGCGCTGTAATTGACGGTACTTCAATATAGACAAAACTCGTTCCAAATGTTTAGTAATTGAGTAAACGTTGGACGTAAACGATCATCAATTGTAAAAACCACCTACCAAATAAAAAGTGATCAGCTATGAATTACTCACAAATCACACAAATTAAAGTCAAACATTAACTGTCTGCCTGTGTGTGCCCTGATGGAAATTGCCTTTAAGGTACTTTATTATAGACAAAGCTTGTTCCAAATGTTTAGTTACACGAGTAAACTTTGGGCTTAAGCGTTAATGCAAAAAAGTTGTCCCAAATGAAAAGTGATGGGTTGTAATTCCCAAATCAGGCTTTAAATTTAAGCCAAACATAATGTGTGTGTGCTCTGATGGACATGAACTCTAATAAACTTCAAATTTTCACTATAGACATTTAACTTGTTCCAAATGTTTAGTTACAAGAGTAAATGTTGGTCTTCGACCAGCTATGTAAAAAAATTACTTCTCTGATGGGAAGTGACTGTTTGTAACTCACAAATCAGGCATCAAATTCAAGTCAAAAATGACTGTGCTCTCTCTGAATAAAATTAAGGAGGAAAGTTGTCGCAAATGTTTAGTTATAAGAGTAAATGTTTGTCTTCGACCAGTGTCTATGCAAAAGAAATGACATCCCTAAATGGAAGCGACTGTTATTCGCAAATCAGGCATCAAGTTCAAGTCAAACACAACTGAGCTCCCTCTGATGGAAATTAAGTTACTTCAAAGCAGGAAAGTTGTTCCAAATGTTTAGTAACAAGAGTAAATGTTGGTCGTCGACCAGCGTCTGTGTAAAAGAAATGACATCCCTAATGGGAAGCGACTGTAATTCACAAATCTGGCATCAAATTCAGGTCAAATACAACTGTATGCACTCTGATGGAAATTAAAGGTACTTCAAACGAGGAAAGTCTTTCCAAATGCTTAGTAACCAGAACAAACATCGCACCGATGTGAAAAACGAGTTCACTGATGAGAGGCGACCGTTGTTGTAACTCACGGACCTGTACGCAGGTGGGAGCTGTTAAACTCCGCCAGGTGTCACACAGAACAGCCCGCACCCCTGCCCAGGGTTGGCAGACATGCGCGTTTGATCATCCAGAATACAGTAAGAGGGGAGACCTTCGCTGTGCTTTTATGTTCGCAGTTTTCAGGGTGACCTCTTTACCGCAAACTTAAAACCACCATGAAAGTTTTTGTTCTGCCCACCTCCTTGTTTCAACCGCAAACTTATAACCATCGTGAACACTCAATTTCCTCCCGACCACAAAATTAAATCATTGCAAACATTTTCCCTTCTACAGTAGCTGTTTGAGGCCAGATCCAACAAGCTGTGCGGACAAACGCTCGCCCCTGAAACAATCGGAGGATTGTCTGGGTTGCGCTGTGTCAATAGACTTGTTAGGTCGGAGCTACGGAGGAACGTGTCCACAGGCCCAATTATCCGCCAGTAGGGGAGGACGGGACTCAAAGGGCTCCATAGATGTGCAACTTAATAACCACAGTCTGGTGGGACACTATATAATGCACTAGTAACAACTAAAAACAGTATGGTCTAATAGTCCGACAAGTAAGGAAGTGCTCACATTGCAACTTGCATTGATAGTAGTTCTTTTTAAAAACCTTTTCAGATGCATATAAAAGAATATCTTTTAAAACAAAATTCTCAACCTTTAAAGCTCTACTCCAAACACCTTTAGTTAATATTCAACCAAAAGCAGGTCCATGACTCTTAAAAGTTAGATATAAAGATCTGCATCAAAATGATATCAGCATTCCCCCCTACTCCAAATGGATCATTCCACATTGCCTGTAATACGATAGGACCATCTAACTCAGGTGTATGATAACATGCTGACACATCATCACAATTTGGGCCAGACTTGAAAGACATACATTTCCTGGCAGAAAATGGACCCAACTTGACCAAAACCTTGATCCTCAGAAAGAAGTGGTAAAAGAAAATACCTAAAGAACTCCGTCAAAGACAGTTTCCCTTGAAATGGCACTAGTAAAACTTCTGTTTTCAATGGTGTAGGCAATAGATTAAGCTGGGCTTTAACTCAAATGGAAGTTATGGAACACTAAAAAGTACTTGGCAGGTTTATGATAAAAAAACACTTTGAAATCCACTCTCTATCTCACACACTTGTCAAGCTTGAGGGTCTGCGTGCTCTTTTCCCTAAGGCATAGGCAGCCTATTTCTCTTAATTTCCCTTAATTCTTAGGGAAAGCCATCTTATCCAGGTAATTCGTAGTGAAGCGACCGAATCTTGCGTCATTGCAGGTGAAAAGAAGTGCTAACATTGCAACTTGCAACCCTGGTTATACATCTTATCCAGGTACAAATGTAATTCGTAGTGAAGCGACCGAATCTTGCATCATTGCCTTCCTTGATTTCAGCTTAGTACATAGGGGGGTTCTTCTGAATTCAGCTTAAAGCGGGAACCCTCCATTCAGACCCTTGAGTTTGGTGATTTCCGACAGCCCAGCGTCCGGCTACACGACACCGGGATTCTACGCGCCGCGCTGCTCTTCCCATGACCGTCTGACAGCCGCGCTCTACCTGGAAGGGTCCCGTCGCTTGTTTGGTTACCGTCTGGTCTTGTGTCAACAGCTCCTCTGTCCACGTTCTGCTACAGAATCTGCTTTACTTGTGCTTAAACAGCTTAAGGTGAAGCCTTAACAATGGAGCAGGACATACCGAACCTGGGCCCAACACAAACTCAGCAGACTTTCCTACTGTAGCTGGATGGGTGGGTACGGATGTAGGCTGGACTCCCACTGCACTGTCACCACTGCTACAACAATACACAGAATGACAAAACAGAAGGTACACCGGGCCAATCCAATACAGTTCGCTGGGTTATACATCAGCTGACAAGTCTGACATGTCAACCAACACTTCCTGAAAGCTAGGAGGCCAGCCTAACAGAGTTTACTGGGTAACACTCTACCAACAGATTAGCTGGGAAGTGTGACATGTTAGCCTCTATTTGTCAAGTATTCTAAGATGTTAGCTAATAGTTGTCAAATGTCAGCGGATGAATCCAATACAGTTTGCAGTACACCACATTTTCTATGGTGACATGTCTTCTAGTAGTTGTGAAGTATGTTGGAGATGTTGCTAATACTTGTGAAATATAAGCGCTGGCAAACACAGTGCAGTTTGCTTTTAAATGGATTATCGGGCGAGGCTGAAATGTTAGTCAGTACTTGTCGAGTATTTTGAGATGTTGGCCAACACTTGTCAAATGCCACAGGCCGATGCAATGCTGTTGGCTGGTAGTTGAACTTTCTGTACATAGCAAGTTTGAAATCTATCAGCTGATACTAGATAACTGAATAGATAATAAATAAATAAATGAATTGTAGATAAGTACTTAAAAGTACCCAAACAACTCTAAGAGCAGATGTAGATAAGCTTAAGTATTTAACAATTGGATGATTAAGCCCATTTTGGAATCACATCAGAAACTGCTGCATTTTACATAATTACTCAAACCCAAAGAAGTGAAGAATGATTTTTGGCTTATCCGTTTGTCTGTATGTGTGTCTGTATGTACGTCTTCATATATGCGTGTTTTTGAGTGTTTCTGTGATTCCCAGTATACATAATAGTGTTGCCATACATCCTCAGTGTTGCTATTTTGTCTGTGGGGCTGCATTAGGGTTGCAAAGCAATAAGGGTAAGGTGGTGAAGTCTGCCATCTCTGATTGTCTTTCAGAACGTGAGAGCCAGGAGTGCTGAGCTCCAGGAAACTGCCTCCCCCCGGCCTGAAACTGACCACTGTTCTCTCATTACCCCCTAGGCCCGTGTAATCCCGCCACAGCGATGGACAGCCTTATTTTGATTTGCTGATATAACTCATCGCCGTGGGAACCAGCAGTCTCCCGGGGCAACACCACCATCGACCAATCAGAGCTCTCCCCCCCTGTTCTCTCAGGTGTGTGCCTTAAGATGTGCAGGTGTGTGTCATCGTCTCAAGTTTGACACACATACTTCACTATCATAACTTAGCAGCTAAAAATAGCCACAGAAGGATAAGCTTACAGAAGTTGGGACACGTCGCTCAAGTAGTTTCCAAACTGAAGTTGTTTTTGTTTTTTTCATTTTCAATGATTACTAAAATGTTATTTTTGTATACATGTACTGTTTAGTTAGTTATATGTTCCTGTATATGATTTGTCATCATAGGATGCAGTAATCACTGACTGTGCTCCACGTGTGTTGTACTGTTACAATCCAAGTAAACTTAAAGCCTACTTGTCAGAAAGAATATCTTCTTATGAAGCTAACTGTATATCCCAACAAATTAAAACCCAACAGTCCCATGGGGAAATGTTCGAAGATCTAACAATTTTTACCTCCTCCTGGAGACACAGATTAGTCACCCTGCAACTGTATCACCCCTTGATCCATCTAAAACAGCAGATCTTATTTCTATCAACGTTGTTCCTTTGATGATATGAAAAGAAGAAAGTAGTAACCTCTGACACTGTTGCTTGGATGTTCTAATTGTAATAAAAGAATGTATATTGCCTCTAGATGCTTGGCTAGACTTCATTATTGAGTCTTTTGATAGTTTTGAACTTTTGAAAAGTCTATTTGTGTCACTTAGAAGTTATAAACTTATATGGGGAGTACATGAAGTTTCTTTTATTTGAAGAATTCAGAACCAAGATATTGACTTGATTATGCCAACTGCTTCCTTTCCAAGTACATAGAAAGTGTGTGTAAGACTTCATTGTAACAAAATGACAGTCTGACAATTTGGTGGGTGCTAAAAATAAACTTTCATTCTTCGACTCCTTCAAACAAACTGACAGCTGTCGAGGGGTTCAATACCGGGTTTTCTTCCGAGCTTCCTTCCCAGTGAGATAATTGGGGGCGATCAATGAAGGAATTGTGATCGTTCGGAAGTTGTGGTGGACGAAACAAAAAAGCTGTAGACGAGTTAAAGGCCAGAACTAACGATTATTAGGTATGGACTCAGACACACTCTTTTGTGCTGTCACGTGTCATGCTGTGAAATGTTTCAATGACATTTGTGGAGCCAAAAGAAATTTCAGAACGTTAAGACTGGGAGTATTCTGGAGATGGCAATCTGTATGATGTCAACATTTACTTGTTCATATTAGCATATTTCTATCGTGATTTCATACTTTGGGTGTTTAAAAAGAGCCCAGAAACAAACTGCACAAGGAGTCCTTTATATATTGGGACTACAAAAAAAATCAGCACCCCGATTTTCAATGAGTTCTCAACACACAAAGACATCGCCTTTTTGCTCCATGAAGGTCGATATGCAATGGGATAGTGTTATGTAAACTTACTATGTATAGAAATGACTAGAAAATTTCATAATCTGACTTCCAACTTTGGGCCCCTTTAAATCTCTGATGGAAGGAACACTGTCTAATACTGTTAGACACAAGCAAATACGATATCAACCAAGTCATTCTCTCTTCCAACCAGTCGACTAAAAGTCTGTCAAAGGGAAACAAATACTGGATAGGACAAGCCTAGTAGCCCTGATACCCCTCACACATAATCTGACTGTGTTGTACTAGTTTTTACAACAGGTATGCAATAAAACAATCAATCAACCCCCCCACATTGCGAAGTGTATTGACCCAATAGACCCTCGGTGTATATTAAGGTTCCTTGTGGTTTCAAGGTTTCTTTGCCTTCTGAATCTTGCCTGTTTCCTTAAGGGGCCTTAAGAACCCGCTAATTAAGATGAACCAGGTTAATGACTTAAGTATGATTTGGCTTATCAAGGTGCTATATATAGTACACAGTTAACTCAGATATGTATGGAGTAACTATTAGCTTTTCAAGTTAACTTATAGAGAATGGTTTTGCAGGTACAGCAAGACCTTTCAAATGTTACAGATTTTGACAACTGAGTGTCAAATAATGTAGAGAAAAAGTCGGTAGAATTCTACAAAATACCACAAACTTTAATAAAATGCTCCTGTGGAATTTTTACTGCACCTGACATTATACAAGAGTCCATACTTAAGTACTTCAGGCTTATCTTTGAACAGTAAGATGCCTCTCAAGAGAATTTCTTTTAGAATGAAGACAGGGTTTGGAGAGTAAATCCAGGCAAATTGGGACACACAAATATACGCAAAGTTTGGATAACGGAAACAAAAGGTGTGGAAAAGGAAAATTTATCCACTTGCCCACCAAAGTATTGAAATAGAACGCTCCTTCAAGATATTTATGACTGCACCAACCTTTACGACTGCTCCAAGACGTCTGGAGTTTATGTCTTGGACCCTTAAGAAGCGCTGCGTAAGACGACCAACCCGAGCCGTAGGTAGTTTCTCTCCCCTGAGGCGAACAGACCCCTATTTATACGCGGCCGGACGTTGTCGGATCTTTTGTCCGTGCGGGGAATCACGGAGGCTGCCTGGCTCATTACCACGGGTAGCGGACACACGATGACATTCAAGTGTTTACCTGCACCCCACTGTTTGTACCTGGCCAGGTTGTATCAATACCTGGGCTGGGCAGGTGGGCACAGGTGGGGCCAGGTATTGTCTCCTGTAAATCAAAGGTGCGTTAACCGGTGGCCACATGGTCGGGGTGGTCGGGAGGCTGTCACTGTGATGTTTGGCGAATATGTGTCAGATTCAAACAATATCGGGATTGTTATATCTCGTTTTAATTTCCTGGGAAAGCCTTTGATGTGCCCAGGTGTTTGCAGGTGTGTCAGGTACAATAATCACCTGTAGTGACGCATAAATCAGAAGGTTCTAAGTTTACACTTGACCACATGGACTTCTGCATTAATCAAGGTTACACAAAGGTTTAACACAAAGGTGAAGAGTTTGAGATTGTCTGAGACAAAGTCAAGATCATAATCTCATTTTTTAATTTCCTATGAAATCCTTAGATGTACTCAGGTGTTCAGGACTTTGCTATTGATGAAAAGTTAATTTACATTTGACCATATGGTCATCTGCAGTCACCAAGAACACGATATCAAAGACTTTGCAGAAATGTGTCAAGTTTAAGATTGTAATCTCATCTTTAAATTTCAGATGTACCCATGTGTTTGTGACTATTGTTTGACTTTATAATGGCTTGTATTGTCCTGTATTTTTTGATTATACATAATTTCTATCATGTACTGCTGTTGGGGGTCGGCTAGTCTTCGTGTTTGAACCAAAGTTGATTTACCGTTTACCATATGGACTTCAGCTACTTGATCAAGAATATACACACATTCTGGAGAAAAGTGTGTTTGAGACAATGTAAAGACTGTTATCTCAACTTTTAATTTCCTTAGAACACCTTTGAAGTTGCCAGGTGTGTTAAGTATGAGGTTAAGGAAAGTAATGATGACATGTAGGGGCTTATAACCTGTACAGGGAAGGTTACAGAAATGTTTGACAGAAATCTGTTTAAACTAGACTTTAACTCCAGTCAGTCAGACAAAGGCAAGTCTGTCGGCTCTTCTTGTAATTTCCTAAGAAACGCTTCTCTTCCTCCTTGAGGATAATTGGAAGTAACTTCTGTCAATTTTCTCTTAAAGTGATGGAAGACATGTTGACAGGACAGTTAAGTTTTAATTTCAAATGACCTTCAAAAGTCCGCGGATCAGTTAGAACGTGAAGGTGACCACGTCGTTGTCTGTCCGCAGCTGAGTTTACCTTCCGGCTCAGCCACACTTAAGGACCCGTTCGCACTTGTGTGTATATTCAGGTCTGTAGGAGTTGCCTATTAACATTTCTTGGCTTTATGTAAAGTTTGTAGGGAAGAAGTTGTTTTCTACTTTGACCCACCATTGTGCAGCCTGGTTATTGAACTAGAGAAAACCCCTTTTTTTGGCCGCAAACTTTACCCAAGACAAACAACTGAAAAGTATGTACGGGGACTTAAGTGTGGCTGAGATGGTAGGTAAATTCAGTTGTGGACAGACAACAACATGTTCATGTTCACGTCTCCAAAGGGACAGGCTCTTAATATATATTCTCAGACTCTGGAATCTTAGAGTGTCTAAAAGCAGAGGTTAGTTTGAGATGTGTTAATGAACACACTTAAGTGTCTGTTGAAAAGTTAGCTGTGATCTGAGTCTGTTCACAGCTAACTTACCTTTCAGCGCTGACACACTGAAGTTTCTTGTAACGCATTTTGTAAGTGTTTAAGCAAAAGGCAGTACTTAGTAGGAAGAGGGTTAGATATCTTCTAGCCGTCAGTAGTAAGAGTAACATCCCTGTGTTTGTCCACGTCTGTGGTACAAATCCTGACAGTCTGAGGCTAACACACTGCAGATGGGACATGTCTGGGATGAGGGGATTGGGTAAAACCTGCGTTAAGGCTTCAAAGGGAGGTTATCCCTCACAGTCAGACAAGACTGGGATATGGTTTCTAAGTTACATTGTGTTGATGGATCTTTTTATTTTCATTGTACAGAAATGTTCAGATAAGAGCCTACAACAAATAATTGCAATACAAGTGCTGCGATTGTAATCAATCCTATATAGTCCAAGTCTTCAACAAATACAGGTACTTGGACTGTTCCATTCAACCATAGAAAATCAGAGAAATTAGGACTATTCCATTTGTAGCAGATTAAGGGGAAGATAATCAGGAACGATTTTAAACCTGACGGAGACGTTTTCTCCTGACCCAATGTACCTCAGTGGCCCTTTGACCAAAGGACCTGTCCTTGACCTCACACACCTGCCCTTGACCTCACACACCTGTCAATGACCTCATACACCTGTGCTTGACCTCACACACCTGCCCTTTGACCTCATACACCTGTCCTTGACCTCACCCCTGTCCTTGACCTTACCCACCTGTCCTTGACCTCACCCCTGTCCTTTGACCTCACCCACCTGTCCTTGACCTCACCCCTGTCCTTTGACCTCACCCACCTGTCATTGACCTCACCCGTCTTTTGACCTCATACACCTGTCCTTTGACCTCACACACCTGCCATTGACCTCACACACCTGCCTTTGACCTCGTGCACCTGTCCTTGACCTCACACACCTGTTCTTAGAAATATGCAAACAGCAAAATCCAGGCCTGATACCATGAACCACAGATTTCAATTGGTTGTGCCTTATCGATGGCTGAAGTTGGTATCTACCCATATAAAACTAGGGGTTGATGAAAACGGTGGGTCTGTACAATGTGGAAGGGGGGTCTGCACAAGTGGGGGGATGTTTAGAAAGGGGGCAGATCAGACATCTGGCAAAACGTCCCAGCATCCGGCCAGGCTGAGCGGTAACATCACCTTTGTCTCCTGACAAATCCTTCAGAACAGAAGAAAGTCAAGGTGTCTTGAAGCACTGAAGATTTGTACATGCCAAGTCTCGAGTCAGTGAGCCCAGGAATGAAGGAACGGCACGCAGCGTCTTTGAAGAGACTGTTAAGGAAAACGATGTCTAAACTGCTGTTCCAATCCTGCCAAGGCGAGCCTTATCTTGTGGTGTCTTCTACAAGACTGGAAATATACAGTAGGGCTGAGACTCTGTGTGGAGCCAACAGTTCGGTGTGAGGTCATCACAGCGTGGTGAGAGAAGGAAGAAACTTGTCTCGTTTGTGTAACACTGCCTTTTACTGTGCTGCTGGTCAGGGTGGTTTCAAGCAACATTCCTCCATACATTTATTCATCTATTCATTTGCTTGGGTAGTCATTCATTCATATGAATATTTATTAATTTGTTCGTTAATTCTAAGTCTGTGAGTGTGAAGCCAATATTTTCTGTGTTACAAGTATGTCATCACAAAGGGATGATAAAAAGGTTAAATTGCCTTAAATGTTATTCATTCACTTGCTCATATAGTCATTCATTTGTTTTTGTTCATTTGCCCATCAATCTATCTTTTTAACATTAGTTTCAGCAATAAGTAACTAATTTGTATAGAGTTATTCCCCTAGTCTTAACATATCAAATTTTCTACTTAATTTTCAAGCATTGAAAGTATCACCATTTCATAAGGATTTGATAAGGTCTTCTCTTTGGAAATTCTGTAAGCATTATCAGCATCACTTTGAGCTAGAACATTCCCAGTAATAGAAATTCCTGTCTGCCTCAAAGAAGCAAAACATCAACACTCATTACTCCCAACGTAAGACCTAAAGTTTACACATATCATCCCAGAATACCTAACCAAGTGCAAGTGCAGGTAAGTATCTGAAAGTTTTCCTCCCGATGAGATGTTTACAGTAGGCTGATTTTTGGCAGGTTATTGTGAGTCTCTGAGATGTATGTTTACCCGTAACATTCCCCGTCTGATAAGCAGGCTCTCTGCACTGCGATGACTGACAGCCAGTTTGGAGTGGCCGCAGGTTCCGACCGGTTTGTTTACATGTGAGGAGGTTGTCAAAAGCCTGCTGGCCACACACAACAGATGGTGGTGCAGGGCAGGGCCACTCTGAATTAGCTTATTGGTTCACACACACAGACACACGCATGCATGCACACATACACAAACACACACACAGAAACGCACATGCAGACACACACACACACATACACGCACATACAAACAGAGACACTGCCACACAGACACAATGTGTGTTTGCATGTGTGTGTGTGTGTGTGTGTGTGAATGCGTGCATGTGTGTGTGTGTGTGTGTGTGTGTGAATGTGTGTGTGTGTGTGTGTGTGTGAATGCGTGCATGTGTGTGTGCATGTTTGTGCACATCTTTCTGTGTGTGTGTGTGTGTGTGTGTGTGAGTGTGCACATGTGTGTGTGTCACTGTACACAAAACAATCCAGCATTGCCACATGATACATTCTCAGCCACTTTTGTCTGTTGAACTGGAGGGCTCACAAGGCAGTAAGGATAAGAGGGTAAAGTCTGCCATCTCTTATATCCTAGGTTGTTCGACATTTTTAAGTACTAGTAGAAAGGAACAAGGTTAAGAGGACAGCATGAAAACAGAGGGATTAGAATTAGTAAACTTGAATTTGACTTAAAGATGTGAACCAAAGTACAAACTTCTCAGACTGATTTCATGTTGATCTTCCTGTTCAGCAAATTGTTAAAAATCTGAGAACCATATTTACATTGCAGTTTAAATTGTTTCCACCGTTAATCATTAATGTTCTGTATTTTTCTTCATAATTTGTCTTTTGATCCGTTTTTGTATTTGTCATCAGTTGTTCTATTCATTTTCTCTTTATATATTATCATTTTTGTGAAAATTTAATGCTGGGAATCGACAGATTGACTTGTTGTTGCCGGAGGACCTTGGTCGGAGATGTCTGAACAGTAAACACTACAAGTAAGCAGGGCGGTTATGTACACATAACACACCCCGACATAACACAAGTAAATACTACCAGACAAGCCTACAGGAGAACCCAGCAGTCTTAACAAAATTCCTCCTCACTTAAGAACTTTTACAAGGAGTGCAGCAGCCCTGCCTCTCCCTGACATTCTTAGAATGCAACTTCTTAAGTTAAGTCTTGCTGCAAGAAAGTAGCAAGCAGACTTTCTCACCTCCTTGCAGATGAGGTTCTTAAGTGCTCCTTCTCTTCTTGGTTCAGCTGGATGCACGGCTCAAGGAAAAGTTCGCTCAAGATGTCGACGCCGTCTTAATGTTGGCAACGGTTTCTTTTCCTCCAGTCATATTTCATGTCAGCGTGTTTCCCACCCGGCTGCAGGAGTGCTTGTCTTGGATCTGTGTGTGAGAAAATGCCTGGCATTCTCGCCAGGGTCACATGTGGAGCTGCTGGGGGGCCTTGTCTCGCCAGGGTCAGATGTGGAGTACCTGGGGGGGCTTGCCTGGAGTGGCTGGAAGTTTACATAGCTGGCCTGGAGGAGGTGCCAGTGTAGCGGCTGGAGATACGCCCCTGACAAGTCCGTACCCTCAACAAGTTGGAGATAAACTCCAGGGTAAGCAATGATCATCAATCCCACAACCTCGAAACTTCAAATCAGGTGATGGAACATTGTTTTCCCCTTAAAAACCTATGTGATAGAGTTAAACTAATGTCATCAAATCATCGTAAGGGTCTCTGCATAACTTGAACAACATTTGGAATTTGGACTATTTCAAGCTTAGATTTGATGATAAAAAATGGTATGCCTCTCTAGCACTCTGGAAGGGTGTTTTCAGGGGTGAGGTTTTGCCTGCTACACTGGAGGCACCTGTTGGCTGCAGCAGACACAACAACTACAGGTCCTGTGTCCTCGCTCCCCCCTGGACACATCAGCCCGGAATGTGATATCTTATAGCCTGGAAGAGTGGGGTGTGATGACAGGGTGGATAACTCAGGAGGCTCTCATGGGGGCTAAGATTGCCCCATACTGCAGAACAGGAGGGTCTGCAAGGAGCTCCATTCCATAGAACAGGAGGGTCTGCAAGGGGCTGGGAGGAAGCCTGCAAGAGTGGGGTGTGATGACAGGGTGGATAACTCAGGAGGCTCTAAAGGGGGCTATGGTTACTCCATACTGCAGAACAGGAGGGTCTAAAGGAGGCTGGGATTGCTCCATACCACAGAACAGGAGGCTCTGCAGTGGGCTGGGAGGAAGCCTGTATTAAAAAGAGTGTGGTGTTATGACAGCAGGGATAACTCTGGAGGCTCTAAAGGGGGATGAGAGGAAGCCTGTAAGAGTGGGGTGTGATGAAAGCATGGATAACTCTGGAGGCTCTAAAAGGGGGCTCCAGGGAGGAAGCCTCTAAGATTGCTTCATTCCACAGGACAGGAGGCTCTGCAAAGGGCTGTGCGGAAGCTCAGACCTTGGGTTTTACTGTGAAAGAGAACACTAATGAATTGTGTTCAAAAAGGCATCTTTGCTGGGGTGCAAATTTCAACATTTTTCAACATTGTTAGTATTATTATTGTCTGATTTGTTATTGTTATTATTTACTACTATAATTATATTATGAATTGTTAGATTTATGTTATTTTTGTTAATTTAGATGGGGGAAGACCTTGTATAAGCCACTATGGCTTTTTTTCTTCCCCCAGCACATGTTTTTGTTTTGTTCTATTATGTAAGATTGATTTTAATATGTGCAAATAAACCAAACCAAACCAACATTTGTCCACAACCAAGACATTGCCTTGATCAAGCCCAGTTTGACTTGTATTAAGAAATAGAACTGACAGGAAATAATGTCTATAGTGGTCGTTTGTTGCCCTTTTCTATGTGGGGTGATGCGATGCCCTTGAACCCAAGGTCACGAGAACAGAAGGGAATGATTAAGCAAGGGTGAAAAAGGTTTTATTTAAGAAAAATTAAAACCAAGCAATAGAGCTGACCCGGCCCAGTTCTGAGTTATATTAACCAACAGACCCAACAGCACAGAATGGCTGCGACCTTTTGCTGCCCTGCTGTGATGTTTGCCCTTGAACTCAAAGTTCATGTCTGCCAGCAGAAACCCTTAGCAGGGAAAGTTTTTGTATGGGAGCAAATCTTAGGCTAGAGGAACCAAGGAATCATCTGCTAATCTTGTCAGACCTACTTTTGGGGCATTTAAACCAATATCATCATTCACTGACATCTGTTGCTATGATATCAGTTTCTAATTACTGTGATGACCTTGGGCCCAAGGTCATGATAATATCTGCCAGCTTGCATAAATTCCTTACCAGGAAAAGCTTCAAAAGCTTCAATTTCAGAACAAAATAAACCAGAACCCTGGAACTAACTTGCTCCAGCCCCGTTTGATTTGTTACTAACCAATAAGACCGACAAGCATCCGTTTCTTGGCCCCTTCTGTGTGCTGTGATGTTTGCCCTTGACCCCAAGGTCATGAGAACATGTCTGCCCCAGATAAACACCTGGAAATGAAGGGGCAGGAGATTTCTTTTACAGACCTCGGGAGGGGGGCGAGGAATTTCTGTTATCCGTCGCTGGGCTGTTTGAATTTAATTTGGTGGATGACAATCTTCTGCACCTTGTAGACCAGTCTTCAAAAAAATGTAGAAGAAAAATTCCTCAATTTGATTGATGGACAACAATGCATCGTAGTAAGATGAGTAAAGACAAAATAGATGTCGTTTGAGCAAGATACATTGAAAGAGATAATGACAAGTTGAAGAAGCTTTGATTCTGGTTTCTTCTCTTGTTCCTGTTACTTATGGTAGTTACTTCAAGTTCCCTCAGTTCAGTTCTTTCTTTTCTTTTCTTTTCGAAACAAGGCAGCAAGAAATAGCAGACTTCAACTCCCTCTGGCAGAGTATAGAGGAACTGCAGTGTGGAAACACACACACACAGACACACACACACACACACACACACACACAGATAGACAGACACACACACACAGACAAGGGGGAAACAATACATTTATGCCTTATTTTCAGTCAGGCCAGTCGTATTTTTCAGTCTCACATCAGATTTGATAAGCTCTCCAAGGACTGCAACCATGTAACAGCTTCAGTGTGGCCGCAGACTTGTGATGATGGCAGGCTATAAACACTGTCTGGGAATCAGGGAAGAAACGGTGCAACTATGCCAGCTCGCTTACAGGCAGAAAGGCACTGTGTGGTCATACTGTAAGACATGAACACACTCGGATCCTTTGGACATGTATACAGCATTCCTTTATGGTTTTTCAACCTTCCGTGTGTTTTCTTAGCCTGGAAACCATACCCTCGGTGGCTCCCCAATATCTCTACAGCGCTGGGAGTGACCCCCGCCCACCCAGCCTTGGATTAAATTAGCTCGTCCCGGCGGCGGAAGTAGGGTGGCAGCCGAAGTAGAAAGGCTATAAGAAATGGTTCAATAAAGCAGACTGGGCCCGGTAAAACACTCCTAAGCCGACCCCTAGAGACTGGGACCAGGCTAATGTTTTCTGTGTCTTTTGTACCTTATCAAACTTGCATTGATGATTAGCAACATCTTTTAACCAACAATCAAAACAAGAAACAGTCAATCTGATATTAATAAAATCTGCCTGAAGTAAATAATTATGCTATTCTAAAACCAGTCACAGCAGTCTATGCAGCCCCCAGCATGTTAGAGTGTTCTTACCTGAACTCCTCAAAGTGTCAGCAGTGACAGTGCTCCTAGACCAGCAGTTTGTGAGTTCAAATCCCAGCTCAAGTTGCTAATCCAACTTGCACGCTACTGGAAAGGGTTGCAGTCCTTAGGAAAAGGGGCCTTTCAAGCTGTGGTCTGCTGTTCACTGTACTCCCGGGGGGAATAACAAGAAATAGAATTTTCATTTGTGCATTGAGCCTGTATACACTGTACATAGCATTAGTTTGATACTAGTTATAACCAGTGGGAGCAAAGCTTTCTCTTGTATAAACTACAGCAGGATTAACATAGTTTACATTTCACACAGAAACAACAAACATATCCTCAAATAATCACTGCTTATCAAGTCATACACATCTTATGTTCACAGCCCTGTTTCCTTGTTACTACCTCACAATGAGTCATCATTAAAAACAATTAATTCAGATCCGTCAAAAAAGTTGCAAACTGGTGAAAATCATTTTCTGCAACCAAAATGCCAAGACCCATGCTGTTTTGAAACCAAGAAAATACCAGTTTTTAAACAATTGACTATCATCTAACCTTCTTTGCAGAAAGAGTCAAACCTGTACTAGTGGCCACCTCTACATAAGGCCCACCTAGCCATTGATATAATACACAGTCAAACCTGAACAAGTGACCACCTCTACATAAGGACCACCTGGCCACTGTGGACACTTTCTGGTGGCACCCTTCAATATTTTTTCTATTGACACAAGCATTAAGAATCCTGTCTACAGTGACCATCTGTCCACACGGACCAGATTTTATCAGTTCCCTGAGTGGTCTTCTTGGGCAGGTTTGACTCTCCCACACAGAAGCACCTGCAGCTCCAACAGGTGGGTTTAAAGTATTAACCCACATGTATACCTAAGGTTTCATCAGTTCCCAGAGTGGTCTTCTTGGGCAGGTTTGACTGTACATAGCTGTGAATGATTCTACCCACCTGATTCTCCCAAACACAGAAGCCCCGGCTATCCCTGCAGCTCCAACATGTGGGTTTAAAGTATTAACCCACATGTATACCTAAGGTTTCATCAGTTCCCAGAGTGGTCTTCTTGGGCAGGTTTGACTGTACATAGCTGTGAATGATTCTACCCACCTGATTCTCCTAAGCACAGAAGCCCCGGCGATCCCTGCGGCTCCAACAGGTGGGTGTACCCAGGAGTGATGCAACACTCCACCAGCCCTCTGTGGTTTGAACCACTCGCCACACAACAAGCAGGGATTAGAAACCTGGTCTCCTGTTGTTGCACCGTTTTGTCCGCCTAATCCTGGAACAAAGTGAGCCATGAATGCTCCCGTCCCACCCCCAACACGCGGGGCTTGAGTTGTTGTTTTGGCAGTGTAGGGTTGCGGTTATCAGTGTGTACCGTTACTTTGTAGCCTCCTGTTGACAGGAGTTACACCTGCGGCCCCTCTGATAGACACTATCCGGGAGGGGGAAGACCAAACAAGTCTTTAAGTGGCTGTAATTCCTCCTCAAGTGTTCTGGTTAAGATGTGTTCACATCCTTGTCGCTACCAACTGCTGAGTCAATAGTTAACGTTTGCCAACACGACTGGTGTGTTGGAGTAAGGCTACACCATCTTGTTGCCTCGATTGTCAGACTTTTGGAAGGATAAATTCAGCAAGGGGACAACACGAAAACTGCTGACTGGTAGGAAAACTTGCATGTATTCTACACTACCAGAAACTGTGTGTACCAAGGTACAGACTTGCTCTTTACACTGTTTTCATGTTCAAGTTTCCAAAGAACAAGAAAGTTGAGTGTTGCTTGGGGGTGAGGCCATTTTGGTCCTCAGACATTTTGAAGCAAAAATTCAGCAATATGAAAGCAGAGAGCAGGGAGGAAAACTTGCATCTGACAACATTTGCTAACTAAAACTTTGTGTACTGAGATACAGACTTTCCCCTCAGACTCTGTTTTAGTTTTATCTTCTAGTTCAGCATAAATTGTTTGAAAAGCCAATGCAAGAACCAGCTTATAACAAACTGGTGTGGCCTCGACAGTCTTGTGTTTTTCAGCCCCTGTACTATCTACAGTGTGCAGGAGACTACAGTAACTACCACCTGCTGCTGACAGAGACCAGGCCGCTGAACCAACGACCTTCAAACTGACCATGATTTATTCTCCAATATGGAGGCACATGTTCCTGGTCTATGGACTGAGCTTCAAGCATGGACCCATTGAAGGGAAAGACCATTTTGTTCTTGGGGGTGGGATTTTAAACAAAATACCAATTTCCGCCTGATGATATCCAAAGTTTATATAACTCTTGCCTGACTGTCGATATAAAATAAAGTATTATATTACACATGAATGAGTTGTTGAATATTTGTTGTTTTTATGTCTCATGAGTCTCTAGTATTATCAAAGACTTTGGAAAATGACCAAGAAAATGTGAGGGTTTCAAGAAGAACCAAGATGACACCATTTATACTGCTGGTACTTTATTCAGATCCTTGATGTCATCGCAGTAGTCACGACTTCCTGTCCTCTGAAGCGTACGGCGGCCAGAGTTATAACTTAGAGTGGCCCGTCGGTGGTGGTATGCACATTCATGGTGCTTAAAAACAATTTCACTTCTAGGACATCATGCCCTGTACAAGTACAAAATGTACACAAAAGTATATCAACAACTTCACAGTAACAAAATAACGTGAACTGTACAGGTATGCACGTATGTGAAACTTAGCTCTTCATCAAAAGCAAGCATTGCAATAAGCACCAGCCAAAGCTTATGACCTCTGAACCTTTATACTTGATCTATGAACTCCTGTACATGACCTATGATCTCAGCTGTTGACCTATGAACCTGTCCTTGACCTATGAACTCCTGTACATGACCTATCACCCCTATGTTTATAAGCCTAGCTCAGCCTGCTGATGTTCCATATTGCAGTTCGTCACAGCTTAAGAAGATTCTCAGTTCAAAGAAACGAAGAAATGTGGCCAGAGTCTTTAAGAAATGCGAGAAGTAGTTATCTGATCTGCTGGCGGAGTAAGGTGTTGGTTTTCTTGTCTGGGTGACTTTTCTGCACGGGTTTCTTCTGGGGGTCGACGGCGAAACACTTCCAGAGCCGCAGGGTCTCGTCGGCCGCGGCGGAGACCACGGTGGTGCCGTCCGGACTCATGGCCATGTGCAGCACGCGCGCCTGGTGACCTGAGGGGGAGGGTCGTGGGGGGGATGGGGTTGTCAGTTAGTGCTTTTTGTTATTTACTTCAATTCACCATAAAACAAGAAGCCCTAAATCAACAACTTGAAATTTGACCAGTGGAAGTGAAGAGAGGAGGCTTGGATCAACAGGGGGCATTGCACCACAACAGGGAAATTTTTAAATGGTTCAAACTTAAACTCTCTTAAACTAGTTTCTGGATCCTGATATACTAGTAACAGTTAACCCTCAAGTGAAACAGACCAACATAGCAACAGAGGGTTATAATTTATATATTACAAAAAACGACTTCAACACGTCACTTGTCATAACTTTTTTGTTTAATCTAATTTGTGTAAGTAAACCATAACACTGAGTGAAGCTATCTAGAGAACACTAGGTCCTCTCACCTGTGAGCTCTGTGACTTTGGCCATGGTTGGGTACTTCCAGATGGTCAGCTGGTTGTTGGCGAAGCCGTGGCCGGTGATCAGCTCCTTGTACTCCTTAGACCACAGGATGGAACACACCTACAGGACGAGGTGTACACAAGTCAGGTGTTAGTCTTACAGGTAAGGACAGGTATGTAAGGGGATGAGCTCCTTAACGTTATACTCCTTGGACCACAGGATTGAACATACCTGTAATCATGAAGAGAGTTATAATACTTAATTTTGCCAGTATTGCGTACTGACAACACTAGTTTATCTGTGGACCTACTAGTATGAGAACACCATCTTTGTTTATCTGCGTACCTGTGAAAACTCAGTATTTGTTTGTTTACTTACCTGTGACTTTGTGTCCACAGTGTTGAGGCAGTGCCCCGTGTTGGCATTCCAGAACCGGATGCAGCGATCGGCCGTCCCTCCTCCGCTGGCGAGGACACTGGCCTGCCACGGACACCATGATAGTGCCTGAAAAACACAACGGATAACAATTAAACAATGGCCTGCCACGGGCGCCATGACAGTGCCTGAAAAACAACGGAACAGACAGCAATTAAACACTGGCCTGCCATGGACACAGCAACAGTGCATGAAAAACACACAGGATAACAATTACAGAATAGCCTTCCATGGACAGTGCCTTTGAAACTAGAAAATCAGAGATTGCAGGCTTCATCCACTTAGAAGCCTAAGTGCCTTCTTGACAGAACATACAAAACTCCAAAAAAGACTCGGTTGATATTTCCCTTTTGACCAAAACATGAAAAATTTTGTCTAGTGATCACCTGTCTATAGTGACCCTTCGCCCTCCCCCTCCGTGTACACTAAATGTCGGGCAGTAACTTTCTAGCGAGGTCCAATCATATGGCTGCTCGCAGGTCACCGAACGTCACCGACAATTAGCCAATGACGGTCGAGTTTTGGGTTGTTAACACCCCTGGTCTTATGTAAATGTCATCAACTCAAACCAAGCGCCTTTGAGTTGTTATTCCCACTACTTCCATACGTATACATCTAGATCTAGATCTATCAGTTTGTAAAGTTAACTTTCACCACCAAAACGCGAAGAGACTGAAGAGATGAAGTTTTACAGCTTCAATGGCGCTGCACTAGCGCTAATAGAGCGGTCATTGCGGGAGGGAATAGATCCCGACGAGGGTGAAAGTCTTCGAGTCGACCCAACATTTCCCACCAAAAGCAAGTTCTCAAAGACGGGCCGCGTACAGAAATGGAGGGAAATCAAGTCCAAGCTAGTCTTGGGTCAGGATTTTGTGGCACATTGTGAGGCCCCAAATCGCCGACTGCCGGCGTGAGAAGACATTGAACGGATTTTCCGCCAAAGTCACCTAAGAACGAATCCAGAGTGCGACAGCGGCGCGTCTTTGATTCACCGGCCATGACGCTGGGATGAGCCAGTCGCAGGCATATGGCATTATTCAAAAGAGCCGATAAACCCGCTTTTGTTTATTATATTATGTATAATATAAAATTTAAAGAAAATGCATGATACGAAGTGCTACAGCTTAGAACTTTAACCATGCTAAAGATACCAAAATGCTCTCTCCGAAGCGTGGCGTTATGGCTATACTGCATTATCAAATATAAGGCGTTGTGTAGTCAGGTCGTGTCGATGTTTAAAACTTGTTCAGTGCGTAGTTCTGCTCTACATAAGCAGGATTAAAAGTCATGTGCTGCAAGTCACACGAAAAGTTACTTCGTAATGTATTGCCGCTATTAACAATGAACCAGTAATCGACGGACAAAGGGTGTGAAATATTCCTTCTTGCCCATCGCGTGCCAGTAGATTGGCGTTAATTGCCTACTTTGCATTTTAAAGGACTGGCTTTGTTGGCCGTCATTGGCTAATTGTCGGTGACGTTCGGTGACCTGCTAACAGCCATTTGATTGGACCTCGCTAGAAATTTACTGCCTGTCGTTAAGTGTTGGGCCTCCCCCTCCCCCCATGTTCTTACCTTGACTGCTGCCTGGTGCTGTGTAAGTGAATGAAGTGGTACGTTCCCTTCCCGTGTACACTGGTACCCTCCCCCCCCCCCCCGTAAACACTGATACCCCCTCCCCGTGTTCTCACCTTGACTGCTGCCTGGTGCTGTGTGAGTGAGTGAAGTGGTACGTTCCCTTCTCGTGTACACTGGTACCCCCTCCCCTCGTGTACACTGGTACCCCCTCCCCCCATGTTCTCACCTTGACTGCTGCCTGGTGCTGTGTGAGTGAGTGAAGCGGTACGTTCCCTTCTCGTGTACACTGGTACCCCCAGATGTTCAGCAGGTTGTCGTTTCCACCACTCGCCAGGTGACGACCTGAAGTAAAGATACTTTATTCAATTCCATTGACAAAGCGCAAAATCAAAAAATAAACTTCTGTTAAAGGTTTATACATGTAATTGCAAGTCTACTTATGCAGAGTGATTTGAGGTTTCCCTACCGTCGGGCGACCACTTGAGTCCGCAGACCTCCTGCGTGTGCCCGTCGAGCGTGGCCACGTGATGGTCCGCGATCCGCACGTCGTGATGGTGGATCGTACCGGCGCGGGAACCACTGGGGAAATAACAGGATATCATTCGTCACTTATAATCAACTACAAATTTGGTTAACAAACTTGTTTTTCTGTCAATAAAATTTACCCTGCCAAATCGGTTAACCTTTCGCACACTGAAGTAGCTGTTTGGCACCCCATTCTCTATTATTTTTCAAGCTATTAGTTACAGAGTTAGGCAGCAGGGAGAAGGTTAAGAAACAGTGTAAGACATTTTCTAACCTGCTCAAGATGTAGACGTTCCAGTCGAGTGCGCCGACCCGAGAAGACTGGCTGGTCATGTTCCGCACTCTCTTCTGGGCGGCGACGTCCCACAGCTGGAAATACAGACAACAGGTTAGCAACGCCCCCTAACTGCACAACAGCAGTACTGCACCCACCTGTACTTCAGTATTGCTGCTGCCGATAGCAGCGCCCCCTAACTGTACATGAGCATTACTGCACCCACCTGTAACAGTGTGGTTCAAGTGCCACTTACTGACCAGTCTAACTGGTCCGGACGTTTAGCGTAGTGACAAGTGAGCCTTGTGCAAGCGGACCTAGCCTTGTGAGCTGGTGGGCCTGGGTTCGATTCCTGGGAGCCAGGAGGCTTGTCTTGTGCGTTTCATACCTGTACTTCTGCGTTGCTGCTGCCGATAGCAGCGCCCCCTAACTGTACATGAGCATTACTGCACCCACCTGTAACAGTGTGGTTCAAGTGCCACTTACTGACCAGTCTAACTGGTCCCGACGTTTAGCGTAGTGGCAAGTGAGCCTTGTGCAAGTGGACCTACATGTAGCCTTGTGAGCTGGTGGGCCTGGGTTCGATTCCTGGGAGCCAGGAGACTTGTCTTGTGCATTTAATACCTGTACTTCTGCGTTGCTGCTGCCGATGGCGAGGAAGTTCCCCTCCGATATCCATGACACGGAGGAGACGTAGTCCTCGGGGCCCGACATGGACATCAGCTGCTGGATGTCCCCTGTCCCCGCGTTCCACAGGTAAACACTGTTGCCTAGCGCCACAGCCAGGTGGTTGTTACAGCTCCAGGCCAACAAGTTCAAGTCTGGGGAGAATATGACACACAAGTATGACCATTTAGGGCTCAAATTACCAGTTGACTGCTCACGTTTATGCACATAGAATTACAGGTCGGGTCACGGGAGGTCAGGGGTTCATCTAAATCAAGAAAGAGGGGCGTTGCACCCTCTTGTTTCAGCCCAGCTCCCCCAAGTTGTCAAATTCAGATTTTAGCTAATATGAGCATACAGCCTTCACTCAGCAATAGATTCATCCATAAATACATAGAATCATAGAATTCACTCCCTCGCATCTGTGTGCTCCCTCTTGTTTGATTTTTCTAGAAAAACCCCTGGAGGTTATCATATCACAACCCCAGTCTAACAGATTTGAGTCAGGAAAACAACATCACAGAATTCCAAAACATTCATAAAACTATAGCAGAGTAGATATAACAGATCCAGACATCATCCAGTCTAACACTGACTGTTGCCTAACAGTAAGAAACACAAAAGCCAGGTGTCTATTACAGCAAGCCCCGGGCTAACAGATTCCAGTCTGGTAAAAAAAATAGTACTAGGACAGTCACTTTTATTGTCAAAGTCAAACATTCATACAGCCAGCTAACTCGACAACGGAAACACAGAGATACAACTCTTAGTCAATACTTTTATTACATCTTATATACAACGTCTGAAGACTCACAGTAGTCGTCCAGAATCTCGGGTGCGTCTAAGATCCTCTCGGGGACCTGCGGGATGTGCCGTGTGACCTTCCGTGTGGAGGAGGGCGTCTTCGTCTGGCTGTACAGGACCCGCATGTTGTTCTGGTACCCTGGGGGAGGAAGTGACATCATTCTTTTAGATATTTCTTAAAAATCAAGTTCAAGAAGAGTCTGGTGTTACCATCACTTGACAATAGAGGGTAGCTTGTACAAATCAAACAGCATTTTGTATGTAGTCATTTTGTATGTAGTCTTGAGAAATCAGTATTCAATACGTCATGTAGATAGAGTACAACATACTACAAGTATTCCGTGTATTTCTTGGAAACCTGTGGGATCATACTAAGTGTATGCATGCGTGATACTGTAAAACACAGACCGGTGTAGAACACCCATATCAAATGTCATCAATGCCCAGAAAGGTAAGAGCGCCCCCTACCCTCCGGCGCCTGCGGTGCCTTGTTCTTGTAGGCGAGGATTTTGCTGTTGACGACGTTTCCGTTCAGGTTCTCGCTCATGGCCTCCTGGTACTGCTGCTTGGAGGGGCTCATCATCTCCTCGTCTACATGCACCTGTTGTAAGATCAGATGAAAATGAGCAAAAGAATTGATGGGGTCCATCAGAAACCAAAAAATCACCATCTGAATGTAACATAAAACATAAAAGTTACAAATGCCTGAATCCTAAGAGATCTTCAAGAGGGAGAGCCAAGCAAGATATTTTTGTCAAACCTTTCTGAAGAGGCACTAAACGATTAGAAATAAAAATACCAATCATCCTATGGGTTGCTGTTGTCAATTGCTTTATTCTAGGATGGTGTCTACTGACCTGAATTTAATTCTAGTCTTCCACATGCACACGTGCATACACATTCTCAGTCTGGTTTGTCATACAGTTTTAGAAACTTGTCTAAAGAGTAACATTGCAACTTTTATAATAAGTAGCTAATTGAAGTTTCTTTTAATATCTTGCTAACATTATCATTGGTTTTGTACCATCTGTACTGACCTTGTCTGCATTGCACTTGAAGTTCCCCAGCTCAAAGTTGGAGGCGCTGCGGTTGGGGATGAAGCGGTCCGCCATGGGGGTTTTGGGCGTCTTCGCATTTCCTGGAGTTTTTGATTTTCCTAACGGAGAAGCGACGAGAAACCATGCTTGCAAAAAAGTTCATGTACGGGGCTCTAAATACTCAGAACTGGGGTGTCAAGGCATGAGGCAGTTTACCAGCCATGAAACAAGATGCCATGGTACAGAATAGAAGTATATTCTTTCAAATGCCTCGGGTATATGTGAAACAGTACTAAATAAGAAAAAAGTAGAACTGCCAAGTCAAGTCAAGTGACGTCAATGCCTTTGTTTAGCTTTGAATGCTTGTTCAGCCACACACTGTAGGGTTTCATACATGGTACATCTTCATAATGAGTTACTCAGCTGACGTTACCTGGTGTTTTTGACTTGCGGCCGCTCTTGGGCGTCTTGGCCCTGCCGGGGGTATGGGAGGGGGTCTTGGCGGGCGCGCGGTTGGAGGTCTTCATGGGCGTGCAGCCGGACATGTTCAGCGACATGTTTTTGCAGCTGGAGTTCAGCGAGGTGTTGTTGCTTGGGCCGCTGTTGGAACACATGAGGTAGAGCAGTTTTCCTCAACTGAGGTGAAGCATGATGCATTTTCAAGTACTAGTAGCTAGTATTGCAATGTGGCTTTGCTACTACCCTCGCTTTTAGCTTAGAACACCAGGTCCTACTCTTAGTAGGTTAAGGGGTATAACTATATAAGCACGGTACGCAAGGCACAGACTGTAACTGTAAGGTTTGGTCTACTCATACCGGGAAGGACCCCTATTTTATCCGATAACTTATCTACTAAGTTTGGTGGGTTGAATGGGCTCTTTTACATGCTCGAGGTGTGGTTCTCCTCAAACATGTGCCCTGTGACTCACCTCCTCCGGCTGGTCTCCATGGCTTTGCGCTGCCATCGTGGCGCCGGTCCGTCTGTGAAGGCAGAGTCCAGGCGAAGCAGCTGGTTCACGTCGTTTTCAAACTTCAGGTGAGACATGGCGGAGTTACCTGGCGGGGGAGAAAAGTGTCGAGTCAGCGACCTGTGTACAGCGATGAAGGTTGGACATCGAGGTAATAAGACATGAAGGTAACAGTCGCTCAAGTACTAGTAACTGGATAAAATGTCACACTGAAAAAAGCCAGTGACGAAAGATAGCGGATGCTGTCTGAAACGTCTGACCATTTCCAAATTTTATCCACTTGCTAGAGTATTAAACTGTTACCTTCGTAGCCACCTAACATTAACAGGTGTACTTTCTATCTGTCTGACATAACTGGTAAACTGCCTCAGGCATGGTAGAAGTTACTAGAACAAGAAACTGGTCAAGGTGTTACTGGGGCTAAGTCAAAATTTCATTTGGGGATTACATAAATAGTGTTCTAGGTTCTTTATCATATCTTCTTCTGCCGAAAATCTTGTAGAGAAGGAAGAAAAATCCTCCCTTCAAATATACTAGTACTTCACCTGCAAGGTATAAAGAGTACTTCACCTGCATGGAAACATCCAAAAAAAGTTAAACATACAGTACAACGTTACATCAGACGTAAAATAATTCTATTAATCATCATTTATGGGGGGGGGGCACATACCAGGCCATAGAATATTAAAAAATCCGTTGTACAGACGGGCAACATGGACATTTTCGTAGCTAGGGACAGATTTGTTGAGATGCACAACACGTAGAGAAGGCACCGATGCAAATTTTTGATGAAACAGAACGTTATAACAGGGGATTTAATTTTTTCCCCGCAGCCCCCCTCCCCCTTTCGACCAAACACGCTCTCTTACTCACCTTAAACGCTGCTACGGCAATTCTTTCTCACAAAATTTCTCTTCTTGTACAATCTAGAGTTTCTAAAAGGTTCCGTTGAGTTAGGAAACGTGGATTTCTCTCCGGGAAGCAAGAAAAACTCGTTTTGTAGTCGCATAGATTTCAGGAAGTTGCGTCCAAACGCTTGGCTTGGGTTGAATGCACCGGTCCAACCCACGCCGCCCGCTGATTGGTCGAGCCGCGCCAAACTCGCGCTCCCATTGGTCAGGATCAAAACAACTTGTACCCAGGGTGTCGCGGTTTCCTTCCGGTAGTGTTTTGCCCTTTGTGACTTCTTTCAAAGAGAAATATCCAATAGTAAGTAAAAATTCTCCACCAAGAATCCCAATCTGATATTTTAGTACATTTAGCTGTGCTCTAGGGTAAGAAAATTGGTCACGTATAACGCAACTCGTTCCCAGCGTACTGCGCGTTGCATTTAAATCCCCAAATATCAGATATCACTTACTGACTTAGTACAGCGTCACCTTGTAGGTGGTACTGGTATTACAGTGCCTTCTCACACTGCAATTACATTTTTGCAAAGAACTACTGTTCGGCGTATTCAGTCATCTGTTCAATCTTTGATTTCGCAAAGAGGGTAATCTTTTTTACCCAGCTTGTCTTTCCCCGCACGATCGCATCAGATATAATTTGCATCGACCATATAATGAAATCAGTATAGCCTCACTTCTGTTGGCTAGTCTCTACCACTGACCAAGGACATTATAACTTAGTGGCAGTAGTTAAGACTAGAGTAGACATTTGTTATACTGTTCATTATTGTCTGTCCGTCCACTCCGTGTTACATGTACATGTACTTGCAATTAGCCTACGGGCAGGAATTTGCAATAAAACTTTTTTCTATATAATGTCCTTGCACTGACCAAGGAGGTTACACTGACTATGCCGGCTACAGGGAGAATGTTTGCCAGGAGAGTTTGGCCACCATTAGATGGCTATCCTGGCAAATTATTGATCTTTTTCCCGAATTCTACGATCCGTATCCCCGTTTGGTAGGACGGCATCGTGGAGGCTAAATGCCTTACTTGTATCGCAGGGAATATACGGCCATGCTACGGTCCCTCTATAGCGTCCCCTTGTACATGACAGTAGTATTACAGTGCATCATTGCACTTCGGTTCTTGTTTTTTGAAGTGGTAAACTTCTATGCTCTATTTCTGCTGACCTACGTACTAACGACACTTACATACATACCTACTAGTACCTAGTCCCTACACTTACATGGCGGTGGTCTAAAACGCAAATCCTTCTTCAGCCACGAACCCGGCTTCATCGGCACAAATGTCTCTCACGTCAACGCACCGAAAAATTTTCATTCAAAACTTCATCATTATGAATGGAAATTTATTTCCCGTTGATGCTTTTACAAGCGAAGTATAGGACATGGTGTTAAGCAAAAATACAGCTGTATCAGAATGTGGTATCAACAATTATTTCTTCAACTTCTTCTTGCAAAAAAAAAATGGTATACGCAAAATGCAGCACACCACTTTTGTTTCTAGCCAAGGAATAATATTCTTATTGAATCTGCACGTGCCAATCTGTCAAAACAGGCATATCTATAATAATGGCAACAAAAACCGCTTCAGTGCCCACTTGTCGCGATCGGAATCCACTCTAACTTCCGTAATGAAAGAAGTTGTTTGATCAGTAGCCGTGCAGTCATCACAATCCGGCACAAAACGAGCGATGTTAGAAAAACATTGAAGTCCAAACCAGCAGATTCTTTCCCGTCTGATAATATAAACACGTTATTAGGTTCCCTGCTGTAGTTTTCGAAAAATACAAAAACAGGGACAGAAACGAAGGGCGCAAACCGACTCAAGCCAAGGCAACGCAACATTATTTTCCTGGATAAAAATTACCAGAGATGGCAGACTTCACTCCTTATGACACCGCTATACTGATTTGAGAGAGAGAAAGGGAGAGAGAGAGAGAGAGAGAGAGAGAGAGAGAGAGAGAGAGAGAGAGAGAGAGAGGGGGGGGAGAGGAGTAGACCGTGCGCAGTTCTAGCGGTCAGCTAATCCATCCATACAGCGGCTTACTCTCTCCAAGGAGAGAGTAGCTGAAAAATCAACAACAGTTTCCTTCGCTTCACCACTGATTTTTCCCAAGACAAGACTTAGGTTTGGAAACATATTATAGGAGACGTGAGAATGTCGGTAAGCTGGACAACATATGGCGTAACTCTGATGAGAGTGATAGAACACCCCTACCTGGGGCTACCTGAGGGGAGGGGGTCAGTAGGGCGTGTGACGGGTCAGGGTCAGGTCTGGCCGTCTGACGGAATTAGCTTTGTAACGTCGGTGGTAACCATCCGCTAGAAAAAAGGAGGGATCTTTATCAATCTCATTTATTTACTATAGTATCCATACTCATAAAAAAGAAAGCGAAGGAAAGAAAAAAGAATTCGGAAGAAGGAGCGAAAGAAAGAAATGAAAGAAAGGGGGAAAGAGAAGGAAAGGAACGATTGGAAAATAAACGCAAACGAAAGAAGGAAAAAAGGATGCTAGAAAGAAGGAAGGCAGGAAGGAAGGAAAGAATGAAAGAAGAAAATTAAACAAGTCCAGGCGGTCAACAGGTAGTTGGATAAAATCGGAGTTCAAGCGGCCTGCCCGTCGGCTAACCGGTCCCCACACATGTCACGGTAAGGCATGAGTAACCCTGTTACATTGGTTGGAGGTTCACAAGCCAATTGTAGAAAGCTACGAACAGCCTAATTATACAGTTTATATATGTCTACATCATTGTGGTTTGAGTCATAACAGCGGGTCCGACACAGGAGAGTGCAACACACATTGAGTGGGTGAGAACCGGGTGTGCTGAAAGGACGTACGTATGGAGGGTTTCTGGAGGGTTGTTTTAATGAGTGTTGACACCGTGGCCCGGGGACAGGTACAGCAGGACGTTACACACGCGACAGGTATCACGGAGCCAGGCCGGGGGAGCGACACTGACGCACACCTGCCGTGCCTGTCACACACGCCTGCCGTACCTGTCAGTGTCACACACACCTGCCGTACCCGTCAGGTAGCGGACAGGTGCAGCTACCTGTGCCCCGTGAGGAAACAAGGTACAAAGACAAAGCTGTCCTTAATTTGTAACTATGACTCTTTTCTGGTTTTGAGACCACTGTTGAGGGCGATAATTGGCCAACAGGTGACCAATTGGAGTGGGCGTATTCTGTATAATTATAGCGCCGACATTTGCAAGCAAACGCAAGATGTTTCCCTCACCACATTTTCCAAAGTCTTCTCCTCACTTGACGCTACATTTTTTCAATTCTTTGTGTGAAAATGTCTATAGAACAGCAGTTGTAACACAGTAGCACCCCGTTAGTAAGATGTACATGGAGCATGTAACAACCCGATGCCCACCTGCCATGGTCCGCTACACGTGGGAATATCAGCTTTCATTCGACATATCGGGTTTCAGGGGATTGACTCCTCACATTCCCATACTGGTCAATTAGTGGTCAACGCGCATTGTTTTTACCTATTTTTACTGCACTTTATCATTCCCAATGGCGTGATGGAAAATGTTTGTGCGGTTACAGCTAAAGCTACTCTCATATCAAATTTCACATCATTAACTTCCAATCAAATTACATGTCATCTAGCTTTTAAAGTGCCTCCGTTCGCCGTGTGTTTGGCCAGTTGGAGAAGCATACAGGAAACACATGCACAGTGTGTTATCCCTTCCCAGGGCCTGCCGTATCCGGGCTATATCTATCATGTTTACTAGATGGACAACAAGATATACGGACTGGGGATCCTCTGCGTTATTTCACAGGCCTTTGGCGATGCACTACTTCGATACTTCATTGGCCCCAAAGTGACATTCTGCATTACGGACCAGAGTTTTGACATCTCACAGTCTCATACAGGTCAGGCTTGTTCGCGATCGCATCTTCTAGTCTGTACAACTAGGTTGCAGAAGAAAAAGTGAATTCGGCTAAATGGGTTTTTAAAAAAATCTACGCAGGGGTACATACAAATTGTCCAGATATTTCTGCAAATTGTTGATTTTGACTAGTAGATAAAGCAAGGAGGTTTGATTAAACCTCCTTGGATAAAGATAACCTCCTTGGTTAGATCAATGAGGTTATATTTTAAATACTGGCTGGCTGTGGTTGCAAATCGTGATTCTATCATAAGCTATTTAAAACTCCCCAGGCCAAATATTGACCCCATTTGACCGATTTCCGCTATTTCCCCGTCCCCCAAAGCCAGTCCGGTAGACTACAGACCCCGGTGTGTGTGCTCACGGCCCTGTGTGTGTGACCACACTGCAGTGTGTGCCCGTGGCAAACTGACGGGCTGAATGAATCAAGAATAAGATAAAGGGATGGCAGGGGGATCAGGAAGGCTGGCGTTACATTGATGTAAATGCGGGTTGATGTTGATCCATCGTGCGCCTGAATAAAACAGCGGCGGGTAGTTTCATACGTGGGCAGCGCTTCAACGGTGACGTGGCTTTAGGAGTAGTTATGAATAGATAGTCTCCATAGGAAACTGGGAAAAAAAAGGAGAAATTAATTTGATCTGAAATCTCATCTGTGTTGGTAGAAGGCTATCTGAACAATTAGATTTATCCATATTTTCGACTGATTAGCCCCAGTTACTAGCTAAGACTGGAGCTGATAAGTCGAAAATTTGAGTAACTCAGTAAATCCAATTTTTGTGTTGGCAACTTGCAGTTCAACTTTGATTTAGATGGGCTTGATGATACGTGATATGCCAGAAAAGTTAGAGAGCCAAAAAGTACAGTTTGCAACTTAAGTTCTTTTCCCAGGAACCTATACTATAGTGTCTGGTACAGACCAGTCTAGTCTCAAACAGCAGGCTTGAGGAAGGATAACACAAAAAGCGCGTCGGTTGTCGCGCCGGGGGAAATCATTTGTCCCGAGAAGCCTGGAGAATCGATGTGACGGGTCGTCAAGGGCGCGTGACAGGCCATTTCCTTCTGACCTGTTTTTTGTTCTCTTCTTCTGGCATTTTCACCCGACCCTCTCCAAGCCTGGGATTTCGAGGCTTTTGTTTACGCAGTGGATGCCTCTTTTGTTGCTGAGCTGTCACACAGAATGTAAACATTATCTAAAGACCGCGGCGTCTATTGGCAGAGAGCTGGTGGGATAAGGTCCTCGGGTTATCCGCTGATCCCTTGACCGTAGGGGCTGTCCGGCAGTTCCCGGGCTGTGTCAACCCTCCCCCCGAAGGCAGGAAGCCGCAGGCTCCGATCAGATCGTCCCTGAGACCTAGCGGGCCCCGAGACGTGCTCCTTCCCCTGTATGAGACGTGTTGCCGTGCCTATACTACACAATGACGCCCGGACGGTTTCCTGTATGACTCATTCTGATTTCCTTCTTTGGTTGTTCAGTCAGCCGGATCCAAGCATCCAGTCTCCATTGCACAGGGCGTTAGGATTCTCTTTCAGGGGGAGATATTCATAAAATATACACACTAATAAAACACTTTTATCTGAATGAAAGAATATCACAAGTTAATTCCCCTAGTATCATATCTATGAAGTAAATCCATATATTTGTGTATCAAATATATTGAAAATATCTTCGTATTTATACGGATTATTTCAATCCCCTCCCCCGCAGAAAGTGGCATGACCCCCTGATCCTCTGGATGTTAAATTATGTATGAGGTAGGGAGTGGAGGTGGCGCAGCGGTTTGCGTTTTTGCTCTGAAGTCTGTGCCGAAAGATCGTCCAACTTGGCTTTTACGTGCCCGATCCTCGGATATTCCTTAGCAGAGAACCTTGTGACGAGCCCCAGGCGTCTGAGACAGGTGAGTTTGACGTCTTAGAGCGACATGTTGGCGGCATAAGGCGCATGTTTGTGTCGGGGTGCGGACCAGGTTGTGTGACATGTATACAGATGGCGGTGTTAGCGAGGCCGGGCTGCTGTAGGCTGTGAGGAGTTGTGATGGCAGACAGGTAACCTGTGATGGCAGACAGCGTACCTGTCTGTAGTTCATGTCTAAGATCTATCCCTGTCCGTCTGAGAGCCGGTACAGAGGCGGACGTGCGGTGTATGAAACCGGTCGGCATGTCTGCAGGTTCGGCCGGAGGATGTTATCATGTCGGTTAGCCTGAATCACCGGGGCAGGGAGCAGGGCAAAGCGTCAAAACACGCCGCCACAGCCGGGAAAATCCGCTCTAAATGTCTCCAGAATTATCTTAGAATCACAGTAATGCCTGAAAAGGTGGTGTGGACGACTTTAAGGTGTAGATTATGGAGAAAAACTGATCTTGTATGTGTTAAGAAGGTCTGTAAGCCCCCAACATCATGGTGGTCCCCTGCCCAGCTCAGCCTTAATTCTGCAGATTTACACCAGCAAACTGTGGGTCTGAATGGGGGGAGAAACAGTCTCTCTGATGATCATCCTAGTGTTTTGTTTGTCAAATCGTGTCCCAAATTGGTGATTTTGCCCCCAAGTTTTGTTTCTAGATCAAAAGGAAAACATTAATTTGGTATGCAAACTTGCAGGTCTGGGTTTGCCTGCTGGCAGTTCATTATTGCTTCTTGTCAAAACATATTAAAACCCGATCTGAGAACCCCCTGCACCTGGTGCTAGGGCAGGGAAATTTCTTATGCCTCAACCCTAGATGATTTGACCAAGAAGTTGCAAGAGAAAGCGTTAAACGGTACAGAAGAAATCGTTCTTTGTTAAAAACAACGAGGCGGAAACAATTTTTGGTCTACAAATAGTACAAACGGAAACCACAAGTGCAGTGAACTTGGTCAGAGCTCTTTACGGGTGCATCTGCTTAATTAGTTCTTGGTTAATTGGCAAAGAGAAGGGTTGTTTGGGGAAACAAAAGGCAGTTTGCTGTGCCTCTGTGGACTTGGCTGCACGGTTGGTACACACAGTAACCACCACCCCCATACAGCAGACTCATCGGCCATTCTGCTGAAAAATGAGTGGGAAAAACGGAGACCTAATGACCCTTACTGACAGCAGCTATAGAAGGAACCCTGTAATTGCACCGTCTTGGTTCAAGGATTTGTAGGAAAATGGTCGGCAGTTTTCCTTGTTTGTGGACGGCTGGCCAATTTGTGTGTCTGGGGTAGAGGATCGGCAGGAAAACTTGCTGTGTTGATGAGTAAAACTGGGGAACATTAGGGCAGGGGTCAAATATTCCAGCTAGACTTGGCCTTGTATGATCTGCAGCAAGACTTGTCGTATATCACATCACAACACAGTCTGTAATAACAGATGTTTCCCCACATTATCATGGAAATACAGAGCAAAATATGCAGGAGTTTCACCTTGGCAACACTTTCCACACCATTGTACTAAAAACTTCTGAGCTGATCCCTGCTGTAAGATTGGTCTGAGACTCTGAGGAGTTTTTTCTTGCAATGTATTTTTTGGCAGAATTCCTCAGTGTACAGACCTCTAGTGTCAGACTATCATATCAGCGGCATACATGATTTGTCTGCGCAAGTTTTCTTTCCAATCTGCCTGGCTGGGATTCCAGTGTCGCACATATGGCAGAGAAGTTTGGTGATGTTTGGTAGTAAGTCTGAGGTGTTTCTGCTGAGCCTGTGGGGTGGATGGGGGTGAGCTATTGTGTTAGTAACTCCACTGATCACCCCTGCCTCCATGTGTCTTTTGTTTAGCCCAGGCCCTTTAGTTTTGTAAATAGATAATAACGGCTGGATTGTGCTGATGGCAGTGTGGGGAGCTGACCATGGCTGTTTATCACACCATAATGAGCGGTGTTAATGCCACACTTGTTCTGATAATCAAGGCCCACACACAAGCCCAGGGCCGTGTGTATTCGTGGGAATTTTGGCACTTAGGAGTGGAGGCAGCTGGGTGGAAGGATGGGTCAGTGAAACGTCCACATGTGAGTACTCCTGGTCCACAGATGGGGCAGCCTCACACAGTCAGCTCTGTTTAGAGGGAAAACATCCCAGGATACAGATAGACCATTAATTATGCAGCCCTACCACAGATAGTGTCAAGAAATTAAATCAGCCTGCACGTCTCAATTGGGGGAATGGGTTAACCAGTCATTATCACTATACACTGATCTAGCTGCTGATATGGTATCAGATGATATAAATAAATCAAAGATGGCATCAAGGTAATCATATTTCAAATAAACAGACCTCAGAAAGAATAATTGACACAGCACATAGCTTTATATGGTCGGCATGTTGCTTAGAGATAATGTTATTATATATTCACAACAAATGGTGATAGATTTATCAATGTCTGATTCAGGTTTGGTCTGTTACCTTTTTCAGCATTTTGATTGGACAATCTGGTATGTTTGCTCAGGTGAGCTGGCCTTTGCTGAATCTCATTCACAATAGGGTGAATATGCACTTTTATGCTCCCAAAATTAGAGAAACATGTATGCCCCTAATTTATGACTGTTGGTGCACCCTCTACCTTGTGCCAAGATGTTTGTGTATGGTTGTGTACATAAAGGCACATTCTGACATTGGGTTGTTTAGAATTTTGAAGTTAGCTATATTATTTCGGTTCATTTATTCTATGTTGTGGTGCCCAATTTTTTCTGTGTGCCAAAGTTTTGATGAGTTTCACCTAGACTCCCAATTTTAAGTGAATTTTGAGCCCTGAATAGTGATTGAGTGTGAGAGAGCACAAATTCTACAACCCTGTGTATGGTCTGACTGTTGTAGTTATTTGTTCCAAGTGTGTGAGACTCCTGAATACACACTCAGCTGTTGTCTGTAGTGTGCAGAAACAATGGCTCATGAACGTGCACTCCGCATGAAGAACAGTTTTCAGTGGTGTTTCTGAGAAACAATAGGGTGTGAATGACTCAGTGGTGAAACACAACCACTCATGACTGGGTAGTGAATGAGGTGTGAGTGTGAGTGTCCAAAGAATACTGAATAACTGTGCATAAGAATTGGGATTCAAAACGTGTGATAGTGGAGCCTCAACATGAACTTCTCTCTCAGATTCATGTAAAATGCATCAGTTCATGTTTTATGGAATTTTGACATCTGAAAATCATGAAAAAGGCAATACTATTTTTTCGACTGCAAAGCAGTGGCTCTGTGTCAAGCTTGAGACATGTTTTGTTTAGAAATACGCAAGAAAAACAGACAAAATCCCTCAGCAGTTTTTGCACAGTTTAGCAAATCCTTCTATTGTTGTTCCTCCCCCTGCTGTGCTAAATTTCTGGCAGCGGAATTATTTTGGTTTCGGGGTCTGGCAGCAAGGAGAAGGTTAATTAGAGGTTACAGAAAAATCCGCAGACACCGACTTTCATGTTCGGCTTAATGAAACTGTAAATTTCCCCACACGTCTGTGTGTGCTGCAGTCATCGTTGGTTCATCTCTTAATGAGATCTTTATAATTACTGTAAACAACCTTGAAGTAAACAATCGCGCCCTTGGATCGACCTTGTTGTCTGTAGGGAGGGGTAGATTATTACCCACGTCTGCCGTCGGAATGTTCGGAATGTTGGAAATCCACAGACTTTGACCTTCAAAGGATGTACCTGGGTTTGAAGTGGGGCGGTGTTAATTGGTGTGTGACCTTGGAGAAATCTTTGTCCTTTCTGTATTGTTGTCGGTAATTTCTTTAAGAAAACCTCAAAGAGACGGAATGTTTACACAGAATTATGGCGTCTGCCGCGGAGACTTAGAGAATTAGTTAGTCACTCAGTGTGCCAACACTGATGACGTCCAAATTCAAGAGAACATGATCTATACACCAGTATTTCAACTTGTAAGTTGCGTGTCCAGTTTTACCTATCACTTGAAGGAACTTGCTTCAATCTATTGTATGAGTTTCCAAGTCTTTCCAAATGTTACGTGACCTATATGTGTTGGGTTTGTATCCTCCATTATAACGTAGATAAGGAAATATTCACGGTGGTTTTATTTTGGCAGTTTTTACACCATGTATACCACTTGTATTTGGTTTTCTCTGTGCCCCCCTCCCCTCCCCTCCCCCTGTAAACTCAAAACATGCTAGTGAACACCTGTCCATGATACAGGTTACCCAGGTGTGTGAGGAAACGTATGACATTGCTGCTATGCAAAAGGCGATGCCCTTTGATGCGGTCTTGCCGTGGTATGTTCCCAGAACGTCCCCCCCCCCGCCGTAAAATGGATCAGTCCTCCCGACCTTGCTACTTGACTCCCAAATCTGCGTTGTAAGGATTGTTATTCAGTTCATATCCTGTAGTAGGGTGTTGATGTGAAGTCTACATGTAGGGATTGCTATTCAGTTCATATCCTGTAGTAGGGTGTTGATGTGAAGTCTACATGTAGGGATTGTTATTCAGTTCATATCCTGTAGTAGGGTGTTGATGTGAAGTCTACATGTAGGGATTGTTATTCAGTTCATATCCTGTAGTAGGGTGTTGATGTGAAGTCTACATGTAGGGATTGCTATTCAGTTCATATCCTGTAGTAGGGTGTTGATGTGAAGTCTACGTGAATCACACATTATTGTACAGGCACAAGTCGCACAACTGGGCAGTCAGCGGTTTTCATGCCCTCTATTCACACTAACCCCACGGCCTCAGTACATAAATTTGGATGCCTAGCTATTCTTATAAGTTTTAAGGAATTCATAGAGTTTTACGGAATGCATGCAATTTTACGGAATTCATAAGACTTGTATGAAATTCAATATGATCCACTACTATGAAACATTCGCATTTTACAGAATTCATAGGAGTTTAACAGAATTTTACATACAATCCTTACTATGAATTCCGAAAAATTATTTGTATGTTTCTAAGTTCTGCCTTGTGGATCATATGAATTCTGTAAAATTGGTATCTACCCCGCAAAACTTGTTTGGAAATCTGTGAAATTTGTATGGACACCCTTGATGACATTCATAGACATAATAGTAGAGATACAACCATTTGCAGAGGGTAACACCCAAAACGGAAATGTTTTTTCATGGCTGTTAATAACTCGTTGGAATGTTTTGTGTCACAAGTTGTGTTTTGTGACAGCGTTTTTCTGACTGAAAAGTTCAACAGTGTGTGTCAATGTCAAAACATGACATGAAATATTGTCTTCCCCTCCTTTGCAAATGTGCAGGTTTACAAAAGATTTAAATTACAACCACAATAACATGTATACCATATCTCCATTGCAGTGTTCTCGCCAGGCCTTTTCAGCATAGGGGCCCCCTATGCTGTGATTTGGACCCCCTATGCTGTGATCTGGACCCCTATGCTGTGTTTCAACCAGCATAGGGGTGTTTCTTTCTGGGACAAACTTTGTGACCCTTCATAAATCTTATAAAAAGTTCATATTTGGCTTTAGAATGAGGCTGTGACAGAGGAAAAACTCTACTTAACAAAATTTATCCCTCAAAATGCATGAAATAATGTCTCATTGGGTTATGAATTTACAAATTTTCCGGGAGAACATGCCGGACTCCCTACTCTGGTCACTCCACGCGTGACTTGCACCGCGTAAATTTGGCCATCTGTACCTGACCCCTATGCTGTGAAAAAATCCTGGTGAGAACACTGCATTGGCTTGGTGCAGCCTACATTTACATTATGCACTTGATGAACATACATGTATCGACTAGTTTATAAAATGTTGGCAGCTGAGGAAATTGTGTACTGAAAGAATTTTACTACATGGATCAAATATTTACCCACAACTTGTTAGAATCGCACAAGTTACCCTTGAGTAGGTAACGTGTATTCAAGAAATTGCTACATCCGCATTGTTGCCATTTTTGTCGGGCACGTTTTCCCGCCCCTCCGCTCTGTCATGTTTCCCCATGTCTGGCTAACATCAGTGTTAGCAGGCATGGACACCAGGTAACTTATAAAGTTATAGGGAACAGCAAATACTGCAACAAACATTAGAATATAGATCTAACATTGAAGAGAAGACATTGAAACAAGGCAATCAGAGATGGCAGACTTCACCCCTTACCCATGCTGCTTTGCAACCCCACAGACAACAGCACTGAGGATGTATATGGCAATGCTGCATTGTGTTTATTGGGAATCACAGAAATACATTCAGATACAGGTCTGTAGTTGCAGACAGACACAGACAGACACATGTAGACACAGACACACAGACAAGCTGATAACAACTCTTTAGCACATGAGCTTAAAGGTGAAAATTCATTTTCAATAAAACTGTTTTGACACTGTTTTGTAGTTGATCACTCATGCAAAAAAAAGTGAAATTGGCAGTCACAGACAGACAGACAGGCACACATACATACAGACAGATAAGCCGCAAAACAGGAAGTAACTCGATAAGGGTGACGTGAGAATTCAGTGCTTGAATGGAAATGTTTTATAGCAGATCGTTCATGCAAATGGACATTTTTGTTGTTGTCCCTTGACTTGCCTGGCGAGGTGTGAATGGGCGCTTTTCACGAGCGTTGACCCGACAGTTCCGTCTGCGATTACGACGTTTTCAACCGTCAGTCAGGCGGTTAACAGGTTGGTTAAGAGTTCTTTTGGCAGAGACCCAAAAGGTGTAGTTGAGAGAGCCCTGTTGTTCTTTCTCTGCCCTGTTAAACCAGCCAGGGTTCTGTTTTCTGTAGGACAGTCCCTCCCTGTAACACTAACTACAGGGGAGGATCAGTGTCAGGCTGGAATGTGTTCGTAATGGGAGGACTGACATGGAGAATTGTCCTTATTTTCTTTCATTACCTTCCCAAAGAAGGTTACTCCAGTTCACTTTATCTTCGCGGTAGGAAAATTCCACTTTATTAATTGTAAGAAAAATGGACATTTCCACTGAACTTTACCTTCACGGTGGCGGCAAGTGATGTACAGACCAGCTGTGTGAAGGAATCATAAATACACATGACAAATACACGTTTTTCACGGTGATGACATTTAAACCTATGTTTGTGTTCTGTGCAAGCTATGGTCAAGACGTTTTGGGTGGTACGTCACTGTCAGGCTGGAATGTGTTCATAATGGGAGGACTGACAAAGTGACATGGAGAATTGTCCTGATTTTCTTTCAATATCATCCCAAAGAAGGTTATGTTTTTGGTAGCGCTTGTATGTTTGTGTTCTATGCAAGCTATGGTCATGACGTTTTAGGTGGTACGCAACTCTTGTTCTTGGGAAGAGGTGATATAAGTTTGGTCCTTCCAGCAGCTTTCTTTGGAACTTCAGGGGGCATTTCATTCTTCCTTCTATCTTTCTTTTCTTTCTGTCTGTCTGAAGTTGATGTTGAGGCAAATATGGTGACTGATGCTAAGATTTACATCTTTTCTGCATTCCTGTTCACTCTCTACTCTAAACAAAGATATCAGATTAAGACAAAGAGACTATTCACAATTCAGTGTGCCCCTGCCCTGTGGCTGACTGTGTATGTATGTCTCACCTGTAATGTGTATCATTCATTATCTTCGCCGAGTATTAGTACTCGGGGAAGATTATGTTTTCGGTTGAAAAATCTGTTGGGTGGGTCTGTATGTATGTCAGGAGCATAACTCCAGAAAACTTCAATGAATCTTTATGATTTTTGGTAGGTGTGTAGCGGTTGTGCAAAGGAAGGTCAAGTTCGAAAATGGTTCACCTTGCGTTTTTCAACAGTACTGCAGCGGACTTTGAATTTTTTGTGTTTGTATGTAGGCAAAAAAAAGTGACGGAAACGTTGATGGATCTTCATGATTTTTTGCAGGTGTGTAGATGTTGTAGAAACGGAGGTCAAGTTCAAAAATGGTTCCCCTGGCATTTTCCGTCGGTACTGCAGCGGGCTTTGTGTGTATGTGTATTTGTATGTCGCCAACATAACTCGAGAAGCTGTCGATGGTTCTGCATGATACTCAGTGGGTGGGTAAGGTTTACAGAAAGGAAGGTCAAGTTCGATAATGGGCCTTCTAGCGGGTATCTAAAGTATTGCAGCGGAGCTTCAAAGTTTGGGGTGAAATTTTCTGGAGACGCCAGGTTCATGATTTTTTTATAGTGGATGGGTCTTGGGGCAGGGAACAAGTGGTGTAAGTTTGGGCCTCTTGACGACTTGTTTTGAGCTGCAGTGGGCCTTTATGTATGAAACTTTGGAGGAGGATAACTCATGCAGGGTTTGGTGTATCTTTATTGCTTTTGGTACGCAGGTACCTAAGGTGATGATTAACATAATGAAATGTATAGTATGCAAATTGGGACTTCATTTACATAATTAAAGAGAGTAATGTATAATCCCATTGAAAGCTGTTACTCGACCTCAATTCAGGGACACTTGGAGGATTGCCTGGCTTGGGATTTAGGTCACCCAGCTGTGTGCCAGCTGTGCGCCCTTCATTTGGTAATAACTCAAGAAGGGGTTAATGGATCATCATGATTTTTGGTTTGTTAATAGCTTAAGTTAGAATTTGATTTAGATAGATGGTAATTATGCATATGGGAGCCAATATGCATAATTGATGAGGAAAAACCATAATTCCATAGTGATCAATGGCAGGAATTCGATACTTGTAGCATCTGAAAGTTCATTAAACTTGTTACATATATCAGCACACTCTACACATATACTAGTCCTGTACCACCAAATGATTTTTAACACTATCTAGACTGGACTCATCCCCCCCAGCATAACTTCCAAATTGTATGGTGCATGATCAAATTTGCAGCGGGTGATAAGCATGTAAATATTAATCACTCTCCATAATAAGCCTTGATTATTTGGCGAAGATAAAGTGTTCGTGGAACTCTAGTTGAGTATGAAAAACACACATGCAACCTATAATTAAGAAAAGTACAGAACAAGATCTGCAGCTAAAAACTTAAGAAACCTACAGTTAAGCAGGTCCTAAAACCCAAGGCTAGCTGTGATGTTATGAATCAACATTTAGTCAAATTCCAGTGTGTTGACGTTAGTGTTATATAAATGTATGCAAAGCATGATTCATGTACAATGTAGCTATCATGGTCTTACTTTTCTGTTTTCTTGTATTGTTTTTTTTACTGGTTATTCCAACAAGCAGGGCTCGGAATTCTCTTTTGTTCGCTGCAATTCATGAATCATCATACCTTACCTAGTCCAGTGTTTTTTTAGCTGACAAAGTTTGTTTTTTTTCCTCAATTTCAAACATTTTGGGAAAATTGCAGGTTGCAGGTTTGTGCTTCAAGCCTTGAACATGTTAGCTATTGTTTATCTAGCTTGACACTGTGACAGTCGGGCCCCTGGCTGTGAGAGACTGCATAACGTAGGCTACTTTGTATCCATTCTCACCAACATTTCTTCTTCCATACTGGTCAGGTACTCCGCTAGTCTGGACCTGAAAACTGCCTTATCAAAAAGAAATCCTGTCCAAATTGGCTGCCAGTCCTAGACCTCACTACAGTGTGACAGTACTTATCTCAAGTGTCATGTTGAGCCTTGTAGGTTATTCCACTAGATATCAGGCAATTCTGGGACATGACAGAAACTTCAGAGTATGGCAGGAAAAAGCTACTTGTGGCAGCACCAGTTTAATTTGTTGTTTCTGTGATAAAGGATATTATGCTAGAGTTATGCTAGAGTTATGCTATGAAAACAGAGTCTGAGAGGAAACTCTGTATGTTGTACCTTGGTATACATAGTCTAAGGGAGAGAGAAGAGTCGGGTTCAAGATTACCTCCCAGCCTTCTGTTTTCATCTTGAGGTCTTCATGTTTAACCTTCTCCCTGCTGCCCAACTCTGTAATCAATAGGGAATCGGGTGCCAAACTGCTACTCCGGTGTGCTAAAGGTTAAATGTCCCAGGAACTAAATTGGTATGGCCCCCTGACCTGTTCTAACCCATATCTGTGGTTTGGGGACCAGAAATTGAGAGTAATCAGAACTCCATGCCTCCCCCCAGGGGGTGATGTTATAAATGAGATCAGTGGCAGGTGGATGTTATTATCATATTAATGGGAACGGAAATGTAGCCGCTCCAATTTTAGCATATAGAACGCCATTTTCCCTCTGGCCATTTCCAGGAGGCGGAGATGGTACTGTAAATGCATTTAAGTTTGCGTGGTTTTTATTTCGCGGTAGGGAGAAAATGGAGTGTTCCCGGTGGTTTAAAGTTCGCGTTTGAAACAATAGTAGCACTGCGGTGGGCAAAAAGTTTTGCGGTGGTTTTAAGTTTGCGCTAAAAGTTCACTGCGAAAACCGCGAACATAAAACCACCGCAAACATTTCTGCATTTACGGTATGTCATGTATTGATGGGGTTCAGTGTTCAGGGGAAATTTCCTTCGTTCTTCTCCTTTGTATCCTGCTGAGCTCTTATTTCTGAGGATTACTGGCAGTGGCGCCGGCGCTCTTTTCAATTACGAGCACACTGAAGGGTCGACCACGGCTTAGCGCCTCGTCCTAAGGACAGCAACCCTTTCCAGTAGCGCACAGTTTGAAGGAGGAACAACAACTGGGATTCGAACCTAGAACCTTCTACTGCAGAATCAGTGAACCTTTGGGTGAAAGACCCTGTTTTTGCTGTTCTTTGGACACATTATTATAACTCTGCAGCAGTTACTGTAAATTCATTTAAGTTTGCGTGGATTTTATTTCGCACTGACTTCGGGGAAATGGAGCATCCATGGTGGTTTTAATTTTGCAGCAGTGCTATAGTCACATACTGCTACAGTATTGGACAAAGATGTGAACATAACACCACTCAGACATTTCTGCAGTTACATCTCCAAGCAGATCTATCAGTGGCAATGACGGTATGACACTTGATGGCTCCGTCATGATACTGATTTTGCCAGTTGAATTGCCGCCATAGATCTGCTTGGAGATTACATCAGTAGCTGTGGTGAAATTAGACAATTTTCCACATTTAACCCAAACCCTGGGAGAGTCTAGAGGGGGGCTGAGATCTCCATAGTAACTAAATACTGGAAAGGTTGAAATCAGCAGGATAATTATAGACCTGTGTGCCCGTGGGAGAGAGAGGCTGAGCTTGTTGTGGCCGGCTGCCAGTCCTGGGGCAGGTTTGGTACTGGGGACGCTGGTGTGGATTTGGAACTGTCATCACAATTTTCCCATGTTTGCTTCTGATACAGATTGTACTGTACAATGGGAAATGACTGTGGATGTTATTTTGTGGTAGGGAGAAAATGGAGTGTTCGTGGTGATTTTAAGTTCTACTTGGTTCTTTCAGCTTACTCACAGACAGTTCTACTTCACCCCAAGTAGTTATTTGGCTTTTCCAACACTTGCAGTACAGTGTTGTCATATATCCTCTGCGTTGTTATTTTTGGGGATGCTGGCACTGAAGAGACCCAGAGCAGTATGGGTAAGGGGGTGAAGTCTTCCATCTCTGGTGGATTGCCATGATGATTGTGGTCCTGGCACATGTGAACTTCATGTTATTTTGATGCTAGAATGTAAATTTCACGTCTGATTGTCCCCAGGCTGAATGTGTTTCATGTTATGGTACATGTGCTCATGATTGTGACACAGTACAGGTGTTTGTTGTAGACCTCTGGCCCAGCTGTAGGTTTGGTGTTATGTTTGATTTTGAACATACTGGGTCAGGAACAGGTTCCAGTCCAAGTTTCAGTATTTCTAAATCCACTGTTAGCAATGCTGTAGGTCTGGGGAGGGGCAAATTTGGATGACTTTAAGCAACACATCACTTGAGTTTAAAACTTGATCAGGTGTTGCTGAGATCATGACGGTGGTATAGTGCCGACTGTTCCATATCGCCGTTATTCCACTGCTAAGGCAGAACCCTGGTTAGCAAGTACAAATGCAGCGATTCTTCTGTTGGTAAAGGTGCCGTACACAGATGGACACACATGCAGTCTATTTCAATCAAACATAAACTTTGATTAAGTCCATATTTATGTACCGTTGTTTGCATCATATTTGTTCTTGCATCTTAGTTTTGCTTAAGTTCAGCATTGCCGTTCAAAGTTTGCCACTGGTTACTGACGTTATTTCTCTTGTTGCAGACCGCACTTCCATGTGACCCCGTCAGAGGTCGTCCCCGTAACCATGGAAACACCCCAGCTGACGGCGAAGCTGCTCCTGTCGACGCTCGTCCTGCTGCTGATGGGACTCAGCCTCGGGAACGAGAGTAAGGCTTGTTTGTTTGTTTGTTTGTTTATGCGATAGTCATGGTTAGCTGCTTCATTGTGGAACACGCCAATTCTGAAGGTGTGCTGTTTCATTGACTTCATTATGGCAACTCCTCCACGTGGAAGGAACCCTTTGGTTTCATAAGTAGTTTTACAAATTTCTAGTAATGATTTTTGTATGTCTTAAACTCCAGAAAAGATGATAGTTTTCACCCTGTTTACTGGTCTTGTGAGTATATTTGTATGGACATCTGGAAATACTCTGCTCTTTTCTTTTCCTTGGCTGAGGAATATTTCAATGATTGACAGTAGACAAAATAATAAAAATCATTGCTGTAGTCCATTGGCTTCTTGTGTATCGGTATGGCTCCTGAGGATCAAGTAACGTGATGTTCTGTTGTTATGGCAACCACAGCGGCGGTGCATCCGATTGGCTTCCCCACGGCGACGAACCGCGAGATCGCCTGCGAGGGGCTGGTGATCAACCTGCGCTGCCCGAGCCATCGCGTCATCTTCATCGAGGGCGCGAACTACGGGCGCACGGACAACCTGACGTGTGCGCGGAACCCTCGCCGCATGCGCAACACCAACTGTCGCCACCCAGACTCGCTCAAGATCATGTCGGACAGGTGAGGTTTTTGTGGCTTTTGATTTTGTTTAAACTTGAAACATTTATTGAGAAGCAACATAGCAGCACATGGAACGCAATGTAGACAGCACTGAATTTCATTGATTTTTTTACAGAGAAGATTAAAAGCAGAACAACTTGATAACAATGAGCAAAACTGAACAAGGCTTATCTAAAATCCACAGAATTGAAACGTTTCATACACAAACAGCCTTTATAAGAATCTTAGACAATGAGTGTTGATCAAAACAGCATCAATGTAGGGATTGTCTTATGCTTATGTCCTTTTGACATAGTGTCTGCTGATTGATATAGCTGGTGTGCTCTGGTGGTGCTTTTAGTCTTTTCTGTATAATATTGTCTGACCGAAATGTACATATGTAGCCTGATAAACATGTAACCTAAGCTAAGGGATATCATAATACTTTCAATAGCAATTTGGTAACTGTTTTATCTGCAAAGTTACCATTTGTGCAGTTTAAGTTTTTCTAGAAACTTTCTTCTGTCTTTACCTGTGGTAAATTGTGTGACTAAAGCATAGTAATAAGAATTACCAAAATCATACTGACATTTTTCAACAAAGATGTACCATCACTATGCTTAGATGTTGAACGTTTTGTAACGTTAAGTGGACCACTGTGCCATGCATGTGTTTGAGCTGACTGTGTTTTATTTTCCCAGCTGTGGGCATGTATGTAGTTTGGCATCTTTGCATGTGGCAGAGCATACATACATACATATGTTGGTAGAGATTGCAATCTACCGGTAGAATTTGCAATCAGAGTTTCTAGTGACAGAGCGATCAGGATGACAGGAATGTGTTAGGGCGGTCTCCCTTTTATAAATCCTTAGTTTCAAGTCAATCCATTAATCTGAAGTGACATGAATGGAAGTGGAGAAGTTCTGCCCTTTTTAAAATTTTAGCGAATATCCATTTGCACAGAAAGACTCTCAGTCACTCTGGTCGAGATATCTACCAGCAGAATGACTGATTCTGCTGTGTTGCAATCTCTACCTAGACATATACATGTGTCTGGGTAGAGTACAGAATATGTAAGCACGCATGTGTTCTTATTGTTCCCTAACCCCAATGAGTTGCATTCATGAGTTGATTTCCATTTTTCAGAAACAGAGCAGTGTTTGGAGCATGTCAGTATCGCTAAGACTGTTTAATGTTGACCCATTTTTATTGCTAGGTTCTGTGGCAACTGGCATGTTTTCTGTCAGCCCTGCAAAGAGAGAGGATTTATTTTCTGCTCGGCTCACCAGTAGCTACTTTTCTGTCTGGATGTACTAAACCATGTGTTCAGTTTATAGTTCCTCTTTGGTTACCCTTCGTAACAGTATGTAGAATGCTACAATTGGATGATGTTGCTTTATTAGAGAGGTGAAAGAAAGGACAGTTAAGAGGCACCAAAGAATGTAGACATAGTGATTTTAGATAAGTATAACTTTGCAATGATTTGGACTATAAAAATGAACATTGCACCTGAAATAAAACAGCTTCAGTGTTGTGTTGAGAATGAAGGAACTGCTCGATGGAAAGAAACAACAATAATTACAGTTATGTAGCACCAAAGAAAGTGACATAGTTATTCCAGACAAGTTTGTGTAACTTTACAACGATGGGTACAGGCTGGAATGTATGCTGGGTGCTTGTTTATGTATCTAAGAAGGTGCCAGTGCGTGACTCAGAGACTTTTCCAGTCAGCTGAGCTGTAAGCTGAACAAGTATTTACAGACTCTGCCTGTAGACTTAGGGATAAACATGTCCTTGCCTGTCAGGAAGTGAGTAAGGACTGGGCACTTTCGTGGGACATTTGCGGTAGGACAGGTTTTCCACAGCAGGATTATTTCTTGGAACAGTTGTGGATGTGCCCTTGAAAATATAGTCCAGTAGCTAACAGAAATAAGACTAAGTCAGATGTAGTTTCAGTACGAGGAAACGAAGGTACAGAGAACGTGACCGTGGTAGGATTTTTTACCTCGATGAAGGTTAGACATCCAGGTAATACGATACGCCAAATAACAGTTACTCAAGCAACTGGATATGATGTTGGAAACGGTCAGACATTTCAAGTAGCATCCACTACTTTTCGTCAGTGACTCTGAGGAACAGCAGGTTTTAACCTGGAACTATGAATTGTTATGCAAATTAAGATGATTTTTTTACCTGTATTGTACGGAGGCAGAATGTTTTACCTGATGTGTACGGAGGCAGAATGTTTTACCAGATGTGTACTCACCTCTCTTCTCTCTGCCTCTAGATGCAACAGCCACTCCAGCTGCAAGGTGGGCGCTCTCGACGCCACATTTGGCGGCGACCCCTGCCCAAAAACGTACAAATTCCTGGAGGTGCATTTTAAATGTCTCACCCACAGTGAGTAGCCCTCGTACCTCCGGTCTGCGCTGTCCCGCCTGTACGCACGCACGCACACATACATGCACGCCCCCTAGTGGCTCAGCCCTGTACTGTACCACCCTGACCAGTCATGTTGCCATTTTCCGATCCTGTCGTGTCTAGATGTAACAACAGATCTCAGTGTGTCGTTCCTGCGCTCGACGGGGTATTCGGCGAGGACCCGTGCCCCGACACCTACAAGTACCTCGAAGTGTTCTTTCGTTGTGTGTCCAGCTGTGAGTACCCTTCCCATCATGCCTCTGGGTACCCATCATGCCTTGGGTGCCCGTTCCTTTCCTCTCCGCATGCACACTCACTCCATTCCCGACATGTTCATCGCATGGGGCGAGAAAGTCTAACCTAGACCAGCTTCCAGTCTCACACGAGTCATGTAGAGTAGACAGAGACGCTTTCCTGCCGCTTCTGGTTGGAGTTTGCACTAATCTGGAAGTCTGAACTTGAACAACAACTCACTGTGAAGATTAAATAACAGTTGTGCTTGGATTCATTGGAAATATGGTTCTAATATTTGCTGTCTGGAAAAGGGTATTTTATACAGCTACCGGTATGTACCAAAACCTTGTTAATTTGACAATGTACCACATGTAGAAACACGTTATAAAGTAACCAACAGATAAAGCTGATTCAAGTATATTTTGCCATGAATGTATCTGGAATATAGGAAAGTCCAGTTTGTTTTTTCCAACACATCCAAGCATGCTGTAACAAAGTGACTTTTTTAGCCAGTGTGTGAGACTAACTTCTTACTAAATAAAATTCATCAATAACTTCTGGATAACTTTTGTCAACTGCAAGAAGGAGAAAGATGTAACTTGGTGGGCAAGCTGGTGACTCGTGGGAAGGTTTGTGAATGTCTTAGACGGACTAGGGTTCCAAGGATGTGTTCTAAGATGTAACAGCTTGTAGTTAAGGTGTGGAGTGTTTTAAGACAAGGAGCACGGTTAGAATAGACCCAGTGCGTCTTGATGTGTTTGTGATGTGTAATTTACCCACGTTAGTCTTTGAGTGTCCGGGAACGCTGGAATCCGTGGGTGCGCCGGAAACGCACTGCCAGATGGGAACCAAGATCGGGAGCTGGTACCGCGACCCCGTCCCCGGTGTGGGGAAGGGCAAGATCTATGTCATGCCTTGGCGACCGTTTAACACGATAAGCGTAGACGAATACGCTGACCTGGACGACCTGAAAGACTTGAAGCCGTCACGTACGATCCCGCTACCGGATAAGGTCGATGGGACAGGGTTTGTGGTATATGACGGTGCTGCGTATTATAACAAGGAACGATCGCCGAGTATCATAAAATTCAACCTGTCGACGTTAAACAGAGACTTGCAGAAGGAGCTTCCGGGCGCGAGGCACCACAACGAGGCTCCGTACCGCTTTGGCGGGATGTCGGACATCGACCTAGCGGTGGACGAGAACGGGCTGTGGGCGATTTACGCCACGGAGGAAAGCGAGGGAAGAATGGTGATCGTGAAACTTGACCCGGATTCCCTCACTGTGGAGGAAACCTGGGAGACGAACTACAACAAGCGTGCAGCCACAAACACATTCATGCTGTGCGGGAAACTTTACGTGGTCAGCACGCGGTACGTCCAGCCCGTGGATACGGGAGGGAAGCTGGTGTACACGTTCGACACGACAACGGGAGACGCCGAAAACATCAACCTCCCGTTTTACAACGAGTACGGCTACAACACCCAGGTGGACTACAACCCGCGGGACAACGCGCTGTACGTGTGGGACAACGGATATCTGCTCACGTACCCGCTAACGTTCCAGGCCGGTAAGTCGGGTGATGCTTGGGCCACGTCCAACGCACGGGGTCACGGTCACGTCTTTAACAAGCGTGCGCTAATTAACGCACCGTAATGTCCATGGCTTACAAGCCTGCATGGGGTAAGGAATATTTATAACTGCATAAAAGCATTAAGCTCTGGTGGCAAACTGAAAGCACGTCAAATGTAAAATTTCACTCGCTTGTGAAGCAAAATATAAATGTAAAGCTGAACATGACGTTATAAAGAGTAACTTCAGTGTGGTACTTAAGAATGATAATTGCATGTCTCTCTGTGCCTTTGAATATTTTCTGCTTGGAGACAACACTTGATTCACGACTGTTGATGAAGAAATTCCATCCGTAAATTGCAGCCAAAAAATTGTAAATTCTTTGATCGAAAGATTATTTTCTCACTGATTTTGCTTGTAACATTTTTATATCAAAATTGAGAAAGCTCCATTATTGGCCAGTTTTGATTTCTTGTTTCCAAACTGGAGCAAATATTTGTTTTGGGTTGCAGTTATTGATCAACAGTGTGTGAAAACAAGAATTGTCTCTTTCAGAAAGATACTTCTGACATTTCTACAAAGCTTTTTCGACACTTCCCAAGTGAGCTCCATTTCCTAACAACTCCCTCCTTTTGAGTTGCTTGGCTGAGCCTGAGTTCTGCTAACCTCAAACCTGCAGTATTTCTTCCCTCTCCCTTCTCTCGACTCTTTCAGGGGTTCCATTCCCCGTAGGGCTGACCTAACATAGCTGGCTTACAGACAAGTTACATTTAATTTATTCTGTTACTGCTGGAAAAATCACACACCAAAGGCTGATTTTGGAAAGGTCCTAAAAATGTATCTCAGCATCCATTTGAGCTCATAATTCAGTTAAGAAAAAAAGAAAGAAAATCTTTTCTCTGCTTTTTGAGATCTATTTTGGATTGTAGCAAAAGTCAGTTTGCAATGCTTGCCAAATTTTGTATGAAATACTATGCATGCTATAATGCCCCCCTCCCACCCCACCCTGATGCTTGAATAATAGGCTTTTATTTCTACACTATAGTGAGATTTTCAAGTTTATCAACTACATTGTATTGTCATGTTATGCATGATCACAGTTTAATTTTTGATGCTGCATTACTAAGTGATGTGCCATTCGTTTTGCGATTTTCGTAACATTTCTGTTCCGTTTTTGCCATTTTTTGTTCCATTTTTTGTTGCTTCCCGCTAACTGGGCATTTCACAGTGATGAACTGTTGCCATGACAGACATGAGAATTCTTACTAGTAATTGTGTTGTAAATGCTACTGGGGATAATGGACACCGTACTGTTTGTGGTTAATGCTTGATTTTGGGCAGGGAATGTGGTTATGTTGTATTCTCATGGCTGCCAGAGAATTTACCGCTTTTGCACCATTTTATGTCATTTTCATGATGTTTTGTTTATTTTTGTTTGTTGTGTTGAATGTGATGTTATGCTGTTTGTGTTTCTGGCTTGTAGCGTGTTTGAACGCCAAGTAGGATATTTCAAGTTTTGTGTAGCAACGGTAGTTTTCATGAAAGGGCAAATTGTCTCAAATGTACCAGCAGTACCAGGCATAGGCAGTGGTCCCCTTCCTTATTATGGCATGGTGGCTCCCAGTAAAAGTCTTACCACTGTGCCTGTGTATGGTCACAAACTTGAGATTTTTTCACATCAAATCTTTCTGACAGAAACTTCAGAGCTTGTAGTCTTTGGTAAGTTTGAACAGAGACCAACAGGCCAGCCTAAGGGTAGGGGAATCACTGGTAGAAGATATGTTTAAAGAAGGATAGGGTCAATGTAATGTAAACCAGGGGGTTCATTTTAAGGGGCAAAAGACCGAAAATTTATATTTCTCCATTTGAAAACGACCTTATATATTACAGTACTCCAAATTCTCTGCCAAAATATACAAGTTGTCCACCCCCTCTCTAAGATGGACCCCCTGGTGTGAAGATGGGCACATGTGTTCTGTTTGTAACTATGCATGTGACCTTGGAAAACCAACATTGTGACCTTGAAGATATCCTGTTCATACAATTGTATGCAGTAGTTTGAATAGTGAGATCTTGTAGTATCCTTGGTATCACCATGGTCTGACATACTTTGTACTAGCAGTATCAACTTGGTGTGTCAGAATGTTTGTTGAATAGTCAGATACATATAGAAGCACAATCACAGATAGTGTGTAAGAAAAATGTTAAGCTTTAAGGATACCATCCCTTTATATAGCTATCTATATCATGACAGCATTAGCTATCCTCACACTGCTAGTTACTAGTTGGTTAGTTCCCATGAAAGTATGTAATATGTAGGGGGTACATTTCTTGCAAAGAAGTTTTGGTAATTGTAAACAAATGGATCACAATGATCATAGATATCGGTCAAAATGCAAAGTCAGTGATATGTAAACTCTCCATGGGATCATTGGGAAAGTTCATGTTACCATCCAAACAAAATCCCGCCGCCACGACATGTAGTCTGTCCGCTGGTCTGTAGTCTCGTCATTCCACCATCAGCCGTCCGCCATGTCCGCCTGTGTGTCCGTCCGTCCGTCCGTCTGTCCCTCACAGTTAACACACCTGTCTCATCGTCGTGACTAACAGCTACCTTCTTACACTCAGGTGTTCTGTTCAGTAAGGCTGCTCTCTTCGATTTGGTCTCAGATTTAGGAAAAAAACACCCTGAAATGGAAGATCAGCTTGAAAACTGAGTCTGAGGGAAAGTCTGTAACTCTGTACCACTCAGCACTCTATTTTCATGTTGTCCTCTTCCTCAATTTTTACTTAGAAATGTATGAAATCAAGGAAAGAAAATTCCTGTGACCGAAGTAAATTCTCCTCAGGCAGTAACTGCCCCAGAACACCGTGTTGTAAGGAGTCTCTAACCAAGACACCAGTGATCAGAAGAGAAATGATCTGGAAACAAATCCACCTCGATGAATTGAGAATCACAACAAGAACTGGAAGAAGTTGGTCTATTCAAACCAGTCCCAATGTTGCTTTCCTAACTTTTCGAGATTCTTGATGTTTTCAAACATGAACTCATTGAAAGTGGTAATTTTTGGAAAATTAGCTTGATTTTCCTCCTTTAAAACCGACAGAAAGAAACTGTGACTGTTTGAATGGACAAACTTCTGTCCTGTTTGTAGTGCTAACCCTGTGAGCATGTGGCTTGCTAGTGTAGTGAAATATTGTGTAGTCCTGTGAAATTCTTAACATGATTGTAACCATGATTATAGCCAATGTCTGTATCCAGACTGTAGCCATGTTGTATAACACCACATACTAGTAGTTAGACTGTAGATATAGAACAGCCAAGCAATGTGTGATTATTACAATCAGCAAAATCACTGCAGTAGCAAAAACTCCTCTCTCTCTCGTCTTCTCTCTCACAATTACTCCTACAAACTTCTGACGTAATTTTTCTCTTGTTCTCGACTTGTACTAACTCACCTGTTACTTGAGAAGCCGTCAGGTGTAGTAAAGACGTTGATTTTCCCACAGTGCCGACGGAACCCCCGCCCTCCCAACCCGTGTCTCCCGATATTCCAACGGTGAACCCTGACAAAGAAGGTCTGAAAACCACCCCGTCCCCTGTAGTTGCACCCACAACACCTCACAGGTAAGGAGTCGTGAAATTCTGTGTCTTGAGTTGCTTGAGATTTCTTAAATCTTTGGGCCACACCAATTTAGTTTGTCGGTTTTTCAGATGTCAAATTCCAAGTTAATGGTGATATGAAATTTCTGCATAAAAACAGTCTGAGGGGGAGTCTGTTCCTTGGTACACCCGGTTTAAGGAGAAGAATATAGTCAAGTTTTCCTTTCACTGAGTTTCAGCCAACCTTGTTCTCTTGCTTCATTTTTACCTTAAAAATCTGAAAACCAATGAAATAAAAACTACAGCCTCATTGTATCACAGCAGAATAGATGGTTGATTAAGATGTAAGGTACTGGTACACATGAGAAACACAATGACAATTGTCAAAACCAAGATTATCAGAAATAAACTCGAGGCAAAAACGGGTTAGATTACAAATATTTTTTGGCCAAGGATTTTATTTAATCAGTTTGTGTGTGGTATCTAATGATAGAGCTGTTTGTCAGCTTGCCTGTACCTCAGACAGGTGTGTGTGTGTACAGATGTGTGACCTGTCAACAGGGACAGGCCTGTTAAACACCTGTGACAGGCCTGTTAAACACCTGTGACAGGCCTGTCACATCAACATGGCCTGTCACACCTGAGTAAACTGGACTGATGTTAAACTACTGCCCTACATGTGTGTCTGTCCAACATGTGGCAAGTCTGATATCTAAATATTGTCCCTTCAAGCATGACTGCCTTTCCTGCATCTGTAGCTGAGAAGTATGAGCTATTTTACCTTTTCATGAACTCCCAATATGTAAGGGCTTAAGTACACCCCTGTAGAAGATAAGTGGAAGCTCCCAGATAAATGCAGTACTTTCAGAAGCAGAATTTAGGTGACTGGTCTAGAATAAAATTGGTACCTTACCTTCCAAGAGAGTGAAGTATTTTTTGCAGGCTTTTGGTGTTGTGGGGATGAAGCCTACTATCTCTGACTGCCTTCTTAAAACTGTGCCATCTGTTCATTAGCACCACATGGTCCCTTAGATCATTTTCCCATTGACACAGTAGTAGTCCACTGTTTTCTGCTGCTGCAGTAGTGGAAACATCCTGCAGTCGCAATCAGTCTTCCTTCAATCTTTTCCACTTAGTCCATTGACACAAGCATAAAGAATAAGAATCTTATCTATACTAGTGGTGACCACCTGTCCACATAGACCAGATTTTATCTGTCCCTCAAGTGTTAATCTTGGGCAGTTTGACTTCAGTAAAACTAGCGTGTTGTATTATGTAACATTTCTTGTCTGCCATCCCCAGACCTGACCCCCCACAGAGGCCCGTGTCCACGCGGAGACCGCCCACCCGACCTGGAACCACCGCCGCCGCGCCGGTCGGGCCGCAGAGACCCGACACGGTCACCACCCGGCCCCCTCCGCAGCCCACCGCACCCGTTTCCATGACGACGGAGGAGACGCCCGCGCTCCTGCAGCAGTTCTGCCCGCCGATGGTTGTCAGGAACATCAGCTGGCCGCTCACGCCGGCGGGGGAAGTCAGCAAACAGCCCTGTCCTCCCGGGACCGACGGGGGTTAGTCTTCTTTTTAAAGTATTAAGTAGCAAGATTCCTTGACAATTTCATAAAGATTACAGCAACTAGAATATTTCCAATTTCCAACCTAAATAAGATGCTCTGGATGCCTTTAAGTAGCAAAATTCCTTGACCTCTATTGAGTTTGACCTTGGAATGGCTATGACTTTGACTTCTGGACGATGATTTTGTTTTGACGCATCAAATTTTATTATTTGTTGTACTGAATGTTGTTCCCTTTTGTTCCCAGACTGATTATAACATGCCATGTTCTGTATATGCTGGAACCGTTACAACTTGAATGGGCAACCTAGCCGTCTTATGACCATCTTAGGTGCAGCGAAATGGCTTGACCTTTTGACCTTTTGTCCAGGCATAGCGACATGGCCTGACCTTTTGACCTTTGCTCCAGGCATAGCAACATGGCGGTGCGGGCGGAACCCTGTCCAGTGGAGCACCGCGACCCCTGACCTTACAGACTGCACGTCCCAATGGGTCGCAGGGATCAACCGCAAGATCCAGAACGAGGAATCCGCGCTGGACATCGCGGCGGATCTGGTGGGGCGGATCCACGGGAGCCGCGAGATCTACGGCGGCGACGTGAAGAAGGCCGTGAAGATCATGGACCAGCTGGTCGTCCTGGTAACCAACCAGGTGCAGAACCTGGAGCCTGCCGACAAGCAGGACAGCCTCAACACCTTCACACAGGTGAGGAAAGACAGGTGTTAGATAGGTGTTTTATACAGTAGGTAGCTTCTCAGGTGAGCCTCAACACTTTCACTCAGGTGAGGAACAGGTGCAGTGAAACAGGTGTGTTTGGTTACTACTCAGGTGGGTTACAGGCGTGTTCTTACCTTAGTGTATTGGGTAATCACTGAACGTTGACATTTTTACTGTGAATACTTTATATTTAAGAACTTTATTCCTCTTTGCAGACACTAGTAGAGGCTGTTGTTGTGAAGTGTTGATGTTTAAGAAGTTCATTCCTCCTTGTAGACACTAGTAGAGGCTGTCGTTGTTAAGTGTTGATGTTTAAGAAGTTCATTCCTCCTTCCAGACTCTAGTGGAGGCTGTCGTTGTTAAGTGTTGATGTTTAAGAAGTTCATTCCTCCTTGTAGACACTAGTAGAGGCTGTCGTTGTTAAGTGTTGATGTTTAAGAAGTTCATTCCTCCTTCCAGACACTAGTAGAGGCTGTCGTTGTAAAGTGTTGATGTTTAAGAAGTTCATTCCTCCTTGCAGACGCTAGTGGAGGCTGGGAGCATGCTGCTGGACGAGGACAGAGTGGAATCCTGGGAAGACATGTCGCCGGGGGAACAGGCGATCTCCGCGACGACGCTGGTGAAGACGGTGGAGGTGAACGGGCTGCTGCTGGCGGAACACCTCCCGCCGCGGCGCAAGGTCACCGCAACGGACAGCAACATCGGTGAGAGACCTAAACATAGTCTAGTCTAAACACAAACAGACAGCAACATGGATGAGGAACTGACTATTAGCTAGCAGAGGGTCCAGGCGTCTTCTAGATGCCCTACACTAACATAGTCTAGTCTAAACACAAGGTCACCCTGACTGACAACAGCATTGGTAAGGAACTGGCTATATTAGCTAGCAGGGCGTCAAGGTGTCTTTTGGATGCCCTACGCTAAAAAAATAAATCAGATGTCCTCATTTTGCAGGGGACGCCCAGAGGATACCTGTTATCTTGATACTTACATGCATATGTACATGTGTTCCCTCCACGGACACTGTCACTGTTGTTTTTTCTCCTACCAGACACTGGGACAGCATGAAATTTGATTGACATGCATTTTGCTACCAGGTGATTGTTAATCCATGATAGAGCCCATTGGGGAACTCTAACCTTTGTTGCTCCTATGTTGCAGCTATGGAGGTGTTGGTAGTCGACACCACAGGTGAGGTGGCGGACATGTCCTTCCCACCTGAGGGAAACTCCATCTCTGACGTCATCACCTTACCTGGACCCAGCATCAAGGCACACGGCCGCAACGGTACGGACTCTATTCTACTGTTTGTGTAAAGCATTTTGATATGTTTAGAGTTGTTATATTAGCGAATCTCCTTGCAGGGGAAGTATAACATATGTGTGTTTGACAAAGGTTGAAAATCAATAAGGAATGTAGAGAATAGTTAAACATGAAAAACAATGTAATCGTAGTTCTTGTTGTACATCCTCCTGAAAACACTTCAAGGGTTGCAGTTTTGGTCTACTTTTAATCATACTTGTCAGAAAGAGAAGGGGAATTTTACTTATTAAAACAAGTGGGAAAGTAACTTTTGGAAAGAATAATTGAAAGTACAACTTCATGTAACAATTCCCCCCCCCCCCCCCACAGGAACAGCGAAGGTCGTGTTCGTGACCTACAACACTCTGGGGCGTTTCCTGTCGTCCAACAGCCCCGCCCACGGCGACATCAACTTCGTGGACAGCTCAGAGAGGACGCTGGGTACTCGCGTCATCGCCGCGTCGATCAACCGCCTGGAGCAGCAGCAACTCCTGCCGGAACCCGTCGTGTTTACACTGGAGCACACACAGGTAAATAACAACAACTCCTGTAGTAAACAACAACAACTCCTGTAGTAAATAACAACAACTCCTGTCGGAACCCGTCGTGTTTACTCTCGAGCACACACAGGTAAATAACAACAACTCCTGTTGTAAAAAACAACAACTCCTGTTGTAAACAACAACAACTCCTGACGGAACCCGTCGTGTTTACTCTGGAGCACACACAGGTAAATAACAACAACTCCTGTTGTAAATAACAACAACTCCTGCGGGAACCCGTCGTGTTTACTCTGGAGCACACACTGGTAAATAACAACAACTCCTGTAGTAAACAACAACAACTCCTGTAGTAAACAACAACAACTCCTGACGGAACCCGTCGTGTTTACTCTGGAGCACACACAGGTAAACAACAACAACTCCAGTAGTAAATAACAACAACTCCTGCCGGAACCTGTTGTGTTTACTCTGGAGCACACACAGGTAAATAACAACAACTCCTGTAGTAAACAACAACAACTCCTGTAGTAAACAACAACAACTCCTGCCGGAACCCGTCGTGTTTACTCTGGAGCACACACAGGTAAACAACAACAACTCCTGTAGTAAATAACAACAACTCCTGCCGGAACCTGTTGTGTTTACTCTGGAGCACACACAGGTAAATAACAACAACTCCTGTAGTAAACAACAACAACTCCTGTAGTAAACAACAACAACTCCTGACGGAACCCGTCTTGTTTACTCTCGAGCACACACAGGTAAATAACAACAACTCCTGTAGTAAATAACAACAACTCCTGCCGGAACCCATCGTGTTTACTCTGGAGCACACACAGGTAAATAACAACAACTCCTGTAGTAAATAACAACAACTCCTGTAGTAAACAACAACTTCTGCAGGAACCCGTCGTGTTTACTCTTGAGCACACACAGGTAAATAACAACAACTCCTGTAGTAAATAACAACAACTCCTGCCGGAACCCGTCGTGTTTACTCTGGAGCACACACAGGTAAATAACAACAACTCCTGTAGTAAACAACAACAACTCCAGTAGTAAACAACAACTCCTGTAGTAAATAACAACAACTCCTGTAGTAAACAACAACAACTCCTGTAGTAAACAACAACTCCTGTAGTAAATAACAACAACTCCTGTAGTAAACAACAACAACTCCTGTAGTAAACAACAACTCCTGTAGTAAATAACAACAACTCCTGTAGTAAATAACAACAACTCCTGTAGTAAATAACAACAACTCCTGTAGTAAATAACAACAACTCTTGCCGGAACCCGTCGTGTTTACTCTCGAGCACACACAGGTCTGTACAGAAGTAGGGAGTAAAATAGAAAAAAATATTACTAGCACAAGACACTTAACATGGTTTTGAATTTGTCACATAACAGATTTCATGCTGAAAACCTCAAATTTAAATTCTTTCCTGCTCTGCTGTTCAGTCAGAGTGTGTTCTTTCTTCCTGGTTTCTTCACGTCCACTGTATTGTATGAATGGTATTTATATTGAAAACTAGTGGAAGATTGAATGTATGAGAACTAGTGATAGTTAAAAAACAAAATGTCATGTAGTCAAATGATGATATTAGTTGTTTGACCAGAGTTGTTATCCACCCCACAGGAGAATTTGTCCAGTCCCCTTTGCTCCTTCTGGAAATACGAGCCTCTGTAAGTATGAAGTTCTCTATTTTATTCATCTATTTATTTATGTTTATAACTTATGAACTTATATAGTTCGGTTTGTGAGTTTTGAGCTCTTATCAAATCAAATGAAAAATTAATGCAGTGATTGTTATATTCTGCTTTAATTCATGAATCATGACTGTAACAATGTCCTTCCTTCCTTCTTTCCGACAGGCTTCTGATTGGCTACTGGTCGGGGGAGGGATGCAGCGTCATGGCAACCAACACCACGCACACGTCCTGCTCCTGTAACCATCTCACCAACTTCGCTGTCCTCATGGACACTCGGGGAGTCAAGGTAACAGTCTGGGATGTGGACTCAATTTTCCTCCAAGTTACAACATGTATTAGAACAGATTAGATGCCATGAAGTATGCATTGGAGCAAAAGCCAGAGATCCTGCTAGTTGTCTTCTATGTGACTTGTATACCACTGGAAAGGATTGCTGGCCTAGAAACTGGGTGTTGATGTAATCCATGGTATAAATTTACTTAAAGCAAGAGGGCTTTCCATGGTATGTTAGGGCTCTACTCAACCTCTGTTATGACTTGACTTTAACTTTATTGAAATTGCGATTGTAAAATAAACATGGGACACAGGCAGCTATTACTGGTGTCGTGACCCACACATGAGGCATAACAAAACATGACTTTTGTGAGGTTTCTGTATGCTAAAAGTGGATTCAGAGATGAAACTTTTCCATTACGTTTGTCTCACACAGCTGGCCAGTACCCACGTGGTGTTCCTGTCAGCCATCACCTGGGTGGGGATGATCATCTCCATCTGCTGTCTCTTCTGCGCACTCATCTGTTTCTCCATATTCAGGTGAGTTATTAACCTTAAAGATTATCATTAACTAGGCTGGTTTGTTATTATCTAGGCTGGATTGTTATTAACTAGGCTAGCTTGCAGCTAGGCCACTGTTGGTTATATTGTTTTCACTGCATCCTTTCATGCAAGCTATATTTCATCTTTAGACACCTGTGTAGCCCAAACAACTATGCTAGCTGAAATTAGAGATTATAGATATGATTGAGACAATGGACAAAGAGCAATGCAGATTTGAGAGGAATGAGTTATGCTTCTAGTGATCAACATAAATGGGAAATTTTGGAGAGAAGCTTGTGGACTTACTGATAAGAAGAGCCTTGAGTGTCATGGCAGATTTGGCATAGGGGAGGGTGCTGTGCATCTGACATTTGACTGCTTTTGTTTTCCTATCTACAGAGCGATATTGTTGTACAGTTAGCTCCTTGTTTATGTTTGTTTGCTTTCCCATCCACAGAGGGCTGAAGAGCGACCGTAACACGATCCACAAGAACCTTTGCTTCAACCTGATCATCGCGGAACTCTTCTTCCTCATCGGCATCGACAAGACACAGTACCAGGTGGGCAGCCAGGGATGGATTGATTGATTGATTTCTTGATCAATTGTTTGACATAACTGCAGAAATAAACAGAGTCTGAGGGAAAGTCTGTACGTTTATGAACACAGTTTCAGGGAATAAAGTCAGAGTCAAATTTTCCTTCCAGCTCTCTGTTTCTGTTAGATTTGGGCTTAAAAGATAATGAAAATGTCCAAGAACAAAGAAAATAGATTGATGTGGCCTGAACTAGAATTAATTGTTTCATCTGAACTACAGCCAGTAGGTACCTATTTTAGTAATGAGGCTGTTGTAGTGCCTTGTAACGTGCTCGAAGCTCCTCCTCGATCACGGGAACATCATTTTACGTCCCTTCCGAAAGACTAATGCAGCTTCCCAAGACATACCGTACTCTATTCTTGCCTCTCTGTGCTGTAAAAAAAGCCAGCCGTGTACTGTTATAGACGTGTGTTTAAGACTGATTGTGTTGTTCCAGGTTGCGTGTCCGGTGTTCGCTGCGATCCTCCATTTCTTCTTCCTGGCGTCGTTTGCGTGGATGTGCCTGGAGGGGTTCCAGCTGTACGTGATGGTCATCGAGGTGTTCGAGAGTCAGTACTCCAGACTCAAGTACTACTACCTCTTCGGCTATGGTGAGGACACATTTTTCTGTGCCTTGATCATTTTGTATTGTTTTCTTGAGATTTTAGCTATGTTCAGCAGAGGAAACCTTCCCAAACATAAAACAAAATGTATTTTCTTACTGTTAAAGTCGTCATGTCATAATCAGTTGATAATTATATAATGAATGATTTTATCTCTTCCAGGAGTCCCGCTGGTTGTAGTAGGGGTGTCGGCAGCCATAGACCATCGGAGCTATGGAACGGAGAAATAGTAAGCCTGTTAAATGTTTGTTATTTTCATATTTTTGTAGTGCCTCCTTGTGATGTGCTTAGATACTGCAGGTCATTAGTTCACTCACTCACTATCCGGTTTATCGTCTTCTTGTCCCCATCATCTGGGGGTTTGACGTGCTTGCATGCTGATGGGGGAGCTTGGTGGCCGCTCGCCAGGTGCCTCTGTCCTGTGGATTCACATCGTGTAGGTTGAGGTGGTGGAGGTTCTCCTTGATGTTATCAGTCCACCTCTTCCTTGGTCGTCCTCGTGGATTTCGGCCCTCCACGGTCAAAATTCTAGTTTGATAACATCTCTGTATGCAGATAAGATATTTCTTGCACAGGTTGTAGCCTTAAATTTGTTGATGTCTTTAATATAATTGTGATCTGTTCCTTTATTCCAGCTGCTGGCTCCAGTTAGATAACTACTTCATCTGGAGTTTTGTTGGGCCGGTCTGCCTCATCCTGCTGGTGAGTTTTCACTTAACTTCAGTATCACCCCGACCAATCAAACCATCTGAATCGCATTGAAACCCAGATTCGTATTAGCCATTTCCCAACAAATCCCTTTCTAACTTGCGTTATCGACTACATCTGACAAAACAAACTCACTAGTGAGATGGTGGAAGGTGTGACCGCGATTTAACGTTTAGAAAAAAATAGTTCTACTACTTTTCTCTAAACGTTAAATCGCGGTCACTTTCAATCACTTCCAAAGTGCCAAAATTGTCAATCTGAAAACATCTTTGGAAAGCTGACACCTTCCACCATCTCACTAGCGAGTTTGTTTTGTCAGATGTAGTCGTTAACGCAAGTTAGAAAGCGATTTGTCGGGAAATGGCTGATACGAATCTGAGTTTCAATGCGATTCAGATGGTTTGATTGGTCGGGGTGAGTATGAATACTGTCCTGTATCATGGCCTTGTTTTCTGTGTGGTGAAAAAGTTTTAAGAATTATTTTCAACACATTGGGAATGGATCACACTTTTGTTCAGACCTCTAATTTATGTTTTTTTTTTTCCTTCCCAGCTGAACGTCGTTTTCCTGACGATCGCGATGTACAAGATGTACGTCCACATCACCCACAAACCCGACCAGACTCGGACAAACACCCTCAAGTAAGGATACTTACATCATAGTTAGCATCTTAGAAATCCTAGGAAGGCAAGAAACATAATTAAGGTAGTGAAGTTGAAATGAATTATAATACTGTACTTGTCTTTCAGTGTAGCTTTCATTTTCTTTTCTCTCACTGTCACAAAGGTCATTTTCTGAATTTCAAGGGCTCCATGTTTTAGGGCAAGGGTAGTTCTAACAATTCTTTGAAAGTTTGAGATCCAAGCAAAGAGAGTTAAGTAGGGTTAAGGAAGGGAAAAGTCATGTAACACCATCCTTTCAACTTTTGCCTTTTAAGTATCATGAAGGCTGCATAAAGTCATTTACTAGGCTCTCTTCAACGTGAGGCCATTTTTTGAGTCAAGAGCCCATGTTATAAGTCCTACATTCCAACACGTTATTTGAAGGAGCTTGTTTCTACACTTCAGACTCATGACTCCACTAACCCTTTCTCTGTCTTTAACCACTAAGTGACTCCATAGAGAGTGAACTGGACAAGTAAGCATCAGTCCTTCACTACTGTCTGTGGTTCTATGTGACGGGTGGTTGTGGTGTTGTCTTGTTATAACTGGACAAACTTTCTTACTGTCGTTTTGTGTGTGCAAAGTTGTATCATAGTATGAAAGTTGTTTACTGTTAGTGTTCTTACCACATATATTTGTTAGTTAGTTGTTTATCCATTGTTCTGAGTGTGTTGATGAAGGTCAGATTTCCAAGTAACCTATATTTACTACCAGGTGCCAATAAATCACTATATATGGTTGGATACAAACTAGACCTGAACATTTCACACGGTACCCACCATCCTTGCCTGATCTTGCTTAAATGCAAATGTCAATGATGTTATTACTTATGGCTGTCGGTAACTTTTAGATATCTGCTGTACTTGGTGTGATTTGATTAGACAGATATTGAGTTGATACTGTCTTTGAATGTACAGACTGGACTAAAACTGATCTAAGATGTGCGGAAGGTTTCTTGCCTAACTCTTGTTTCTCATATCTTCCTTACTCTGCCTCCTTAAAGTGCAACTCAGGAGTCAAACTTCTTGTAAGTTTCCTTCTGTCTTGCCTGTCTAGACTGCTGCATGTGCTGAAGTGTGAAGTGTTTGTGTGTTCCATCTGTTGCACTGTTGGCAGTGTTGTGGAGACTGTGATGTGCATTTTGAGTGTGTGAAGTCTGTGGCTGCTGAAGTTATAAGTGTTTTACCCTGCCAGTCCTGCACCTGTCAGTACTAGTCATGGCTGTCGTACATGTGTGTGCTTGTTTCACACTGGTGCTGTGTGAAGATGTGCTCTGCATTGTACATGTACATTACATGTGTGAAGTGGCTGAAGTCTGCACCTTCGGAGTTTTACAAGTGGGGCTGTGATGTCACTACAGCATGTTCACAATTCAGTGGAGGGAGCTGCAATTTGCCAGCAAACGTGAATTGGTTCCTTCCCGATTGTTTCCCTGGATGTTGTATCTGTGTGTCAAAATGGATGTAACAATTAGAGTTGCTCAAGTGATCATGATCAAGTTAAGATACCCAAGAGTGTGTTCTGTCTTGATGTATAAGTTTAGATGTGATATTTTGTCTCAAGTTCAAGAGTAGAAGGTCCTGTTCTATACCCAGTTCAAAGGTTAAAGTTTGTCTTCACGGTATCCCCAGTTCAGAGGTTAAAGGTTGTGTGGGTTGTGTTCTATCCTCAGGTTAAAGGTTGTGTTCTTTCCCCAGTTCAAAGGTTAAAGGTTGTCTTCTTCCCCAGTTCAAAGATTAAAGGTCATGTTCTGTCCGCAGGTCGTGGCTGAAGGGGTCGGCGGTGCTGCTATGCCTGCTGGGATTGACGTGGGCGTTCGGGCTGCTGTACATCAACGCGGAGTCGGTCGTCATGGCGTACGCCTTTACCATCACCAACGCCTTCCAGGGAGTCTTCATCTTCATCTTCCACTGCCTCATGCAGAAGAAGGTGGGTCAGATATGTACTGAATATATCATTTGACTTGTTGACCATAGAACTTGTAGTGTCTTTACCAAATTCAAACTAACCAGCACAAAAAGTACATATACTTTCTAAGGACCGTACAATTCTTCTTGCTGCCTGACTCAATAACCAGGAGAATCTTATTCCCAAAGGCTACCTTAGCAGGAGATGTACTCAGGTGTTCAAGACTTTGTTGCATTAATGAAAAGTTAATTTACATTTGACCATCTGGTCGTCTGCAGTCATCAAGAACAGGAAATCAAAGATTGTACAGATAAGTTTAAGATCATATTATTCATAATCTCATCTTTAAATTTCAGATGAAGCCCTTAGATGTAATCATGTGTTTGTGACTATTGTTTAACTTTATAATGGGTAGTAGTGTCCAGTATTTCGTTATGTACTTAAGAAGGTTAAGAAGTCTTGTTGTTCTAACCTGTCCTGTGTTCCTCATGTCTGCAGGTTCAGAAGGAGTTTAAGAGGTTTGTGCGGCGCAGCAGGTGGTGTCCGGTGTGCATCAAGCAGCGCATGGGCGTGCACAGCGAGGCCTACAACATGTCCAAAAACTCCACTTCACGGTCTTCTTCCACACCTCAGGTAAACAAACACACACACACAAACAAACAAATTAATTACATGTTCAAAAACTCCACGCTTGTCAACCACACCTCAGATAAACAAAAAATCTTAAAACAAAACACAACAAAGCAAAATAAAGAAACGATATATATGTACACCACATACTTGCTTCAACTTTTACTATACTGTATTTGTGTTGTTTCTTATTGTCCTGTTATAGAAAATATATGATGTGCTTTCTGTGTAAGGTAGTTTATGAGATGATATGTTCTAACGCTGCTGTCAGTCTGCCTATTCAATGTTTCCTGTGATCAGTTTGATGTTCCTTCTATGTAAGGTAGTTTGTAAGATGATATGTTCTAACGCTGCTGTTCTGTTATAGAAAACATTTGTCAGATTGACCATGCTGTGATGTCCTTCTGTGTAAGATGGTTTGTAAGATGATATGTTCTAACCCTGCTGTTTCCTGTCCTCAGCGCTTCAGCCGCTGGTGGAGCGTCGTGCGCACCTTCCACAAGAAGCCAAGCTCCTCCTTCTCAACCAGTCTGGACAGAGGTCGGTCCGACTTTTGTGATAAAGAGTTTGATAACATTTGTGCTTATTGTCAAGTAGTTTCATGACCGTTATGAGATATTTTCTCATCTTGCTCTGTTTTTCTCTTTAGGGCAAAAAGTGTTAATGTTATCCATAATGTCATGATTGTGTGGGCAAAGGTCAAATCATTTTTAGGAGCAAGATGTTCTATTACATGTAATTGGTATAATTGATAGAAGATTGATAGAATTTCATCAAACATAAAGACTATTGTAAGGATTTAAATTTTGTGGCTCTGAAGATTTCATTTCCGTTAGATGTTATAAAGCTTCTTCCCCCAATGTACATACCTTCCAAGGTTTCTTGTCTTTTCTGCTGTTTACCAGGCCAAATCGTGATGTACCACATTGTTAAAGTTTGTCTTAACTTCAGACGGTGATGATATCTTATATCAGAACACTTAGTTTCATGTCTTTTTCATTATTTTCCAGGGCAAATCGTGATGTACCACAACGTGAAGAACAAGGACGGGAGCCTGAGCAACGGAACCATAGAGACCAGCGAGTCCAACGGGCAGATGCCCGCCAACATGGTTTGTTTGTTTGTTTGTTTGTTTGTTTGTTTGGATCTCCATTAGCGACTAATTAACCTGAAAATTGATAGAGGCAAACTAAAATGATTTTGTGATTAAGGTAATGAAACAAGATTGTTTGAGATAACAAATCAATCGTTAAAACAATATTTTAACCAACTTAAATGAACTCTTCATGACATAGATATAACTCATAAATAACTAGAGTGGACCCAAGGAGGGGTCATAGAGAATTGAGAACCATGTTTCTATCCATTTCCTCCAGGTCCCCAACTTCCACTCCAACCCGTACCACGCCGACTCCTACTGCGACGACTTCAGTATCTCCGACACGAACTTCTACCACATCGGGAACGGCGGCGACCCCACGGGCAAGGTCGTCATCCCGTGCCTCGTGGACGCAAACATCGGCCGGCCGCCGGACGTCGTGAACAACGGGAAGAAGAAGAACTTGGGAGGAGCGCCGATCGAAGAGGAGGACTTGAACGAGAGAGAAAAGACTCCACTGCTGCAGAGACACTCGGTCGTGTCGGACTCGAGTAGAGAAGACTCGGAGGACAGCGGCACGCGGGTCCCGCTGGTCCCCGACATGCAGGACAAGAAGGAGACGAATCACCACCGCAGCATGCCCAACTTGGACTCGCACCCGGAGAAGGGCGAGCGGCCGCCGGGGGACGGGGCGAGTAACCTGGACGGGCAGCACTTCCAGAGCACGCCCAACCTCAGCCCCGCCAAGCAGCCGCAGAGACAGTCGGTGCTCCTCCGCGGCACGAGCGACGGGATCGTCAACACCGCCTCCCGTTGCTATAGATACTCCACCGACAGCGAGATCAGTTTCGGCGCCATGAAGGACCAGGATGTCCACACGGACCCCGAGTTCGGCGGCGACACGGCGATCACACCCCACCCCGACTTCTCCGAGTGCTGAAACAGATTGAAGGGAGTTTGTGAACTAACAGACTAGAGACAATAGCAACGATCTTGCCAGTTTGAAAACACCGAAACATCTCCAGGGGAGTTCGTGAACTAACATGCAGGCCAGAGATCTTGCCCTGTTTAAAGACACTGCAAAAAGCTTCTGAGATGTAAAATGTAGTTCTCCAGAGCTTTTGGAAGTTCGGCTCCGATGTGAGTTTGTTGAACTAACAGACCAGAGACAATAGCAAGGATCTTGCCAGTATATAAACACTGCAGAGATGTAAAGTCTAGTTCTACAGAGCTTTTGGAGGTTCTGCTCGGATGTGTATATCTTAATAACCGTTAGACATACACTGTCAAAGATTTAGTGCCATGTTGTGAAGGCACTTGATTATTTTCTAGGAGTTAGTGTGACTCATTTCAGGTAAAACTGAAAGTTATGATGACTGGGAAAACAAGAGCCAGGAAACAAGTGTTGAGGTCTCCAGATTCGTAAAGGGAACATAAATAGCAGAGAAAGCTCACCTCTGGCCATGTGAAACTGCCCACGGTTGTTGACAACTGTTGGGAAAAAAACAGCCACTGGGCTCGTCAAGTAATGTGTCTAGATTTTCTATTGGAACGTAAAAGAAAAAGAGAGAGGCTGGGCCCTGTAAAGGGCATGAAAGATTCCTTGAAACCAACAAGAGTCATAACTAAACAAATACAGGCCAGAATATTAGGCCGCGATGAGTCAGTACATGGAGCTGTGCAGTAGCACGTGTAGAGTATGGCCAGGTCTCGTACTAACATCCTTACTGTCGTTGTTGTGTTGTTTAGTATGGAGGTAAACATTTAAACTAGGTTTTGTTGCATTACAAGTTTAACCTGCAAACTGCTGACGCGTTCATGAGTTTAACCTCCCGACTGCCGATGTGGTCGTAGTGATGAGAAATCTAATGAAGGTTGTTTTCTATTAGGCCATACTACATCTTGAGTCCTCAGTTTATTCTTTAATTTCTTAAGTTAAGAAGTGTGAGACATATTACATCAGTGTTTACAGGGGTGAACTTTTTTTAGTTTTTTTTTAGTTTCAACTTTAGGCTTGTCCTGACCTGGCAACCAGGGAATTAACTTGACGAGGCCTAATTAATTAAGTAGGTGACAAGACAGTTGAACTGTCTGGTTCGTTAATAATTATGTTACACTTTCACATGACGATGCACTCTTCTCATGTGTACGTGCCAAAACTCTGGCTCTCCGAAAACTGTCAAAATAGCCCCACTGTTAGGGTTCTATAGGAGTACATGTATGGGGAAATCTTGAAGCAGAAAAAATGTATTTTGTAACTTGAATTTATGCAGAGCATGAAGAAGAAGAAACTATATTTGAACTGCTGTAATTGTGGCCGGCAGCGATTGGGAAATTGTGAAGAATTATGTGTGAAAATTGCAAGGTTGGTTTGGAAACAGTGATTGCGCATGTGCAAATTATGTACATGTTTAGGGGCCATAGGGGGGTGATTTATATGTGTGCAGGGGACAGTTATGCAAGTGGTTTTCTTGCCATTGTTTTCGTCACAGTGATTCCACCGATGTTCAACAGCTAGTGTTGTTATTGTTGCACCGTTCAGTCGAGGCCGTTCTAGCCCCGACCGGCATCACGTCACATTCCTGTACAAAGATGTAATATTTTGCTCAGGCCATGTAGATTTGATTATATGGATGACATCCTATGGGCACCCCAAAACTGATGCAAGTGTGCGGATAAAACAAATTTAGGCAAAAAAAATGCCTTTCTTCGAAATCTACATTGTCAGTAAGGTAGAACAAATTACTAAACACACAGAGTATGGTGTACCGAAATAAGGATTCTTTATTTCATTTCTACACATCTTCTTCTTTGACTTTGGAATTTATTTTGGCATTCTATGACATTAGATCTAGTATCATTTTCCAACATTTAAAAAAGATTACAGTATATATTTGATCATGTTGCAACTGCTTTGTTTGACATGGTCGAAAACTTGATGTGTGTGTGGATGTCATCCATATAATCAAATCAACATGGCCTAACTTAAGTACCGGCAATAGTGAACAACTAGGGAAGACCTTCTTGCCATGAGATGCAAAAGCTTGTATCATTTCATAGTACACATCGTTGTGTATCGTGACTATATAGTGCTGATATCTATGTCGAGAACTGTCAACAGAGCCATATTATTTTTATATACTAGTTGACTCTCTGAGACTAACAAAAGTATTACTTTAAGACGTTTTCGTAAGACTGCTGCTGAGTAGGATCTTGCCAATCTTAAGACTTGACCTAAGAAGTACTTGTGAAGTGAGGTGAAGCACTTGTAAATATGAGGATGTTTGTAACCTATTGTACTTAACTTGATCTTGAACTACTAGTAGCTGCAGCAGAGACAGAGGGTGTCGAGTTTCCGCAAACACGTCTGAAAGTCTTGTAAAGTTGGGTTCTACAGGAGCGCTGTGATTGGTGGAAACAGCTTGCTAGTGTCTCCTTATATGGTCAGATTGAAGTTTCCGGCATTGTGATTAGTGGAAACAGGACTGCTACTCTCTCCTTTTATGGTCAGATTGAACTTTTGACATTGATTGGTGGAAATAGTGTGACTGAAGTTTCTGTGCTGTGATTGGTCAAAACAATACCTACTGGTTTCCTTATATGGTCAAACTGATGACAATGTACATTTTGTATGTTTCAAAGTAAATGGTGCTAAATTCAAGATATTTTTCCAAAGGATATTCAGAAGTCCTCCAACAAATTATACAGACTTTTAGTTTTACCAAAAATTGAAAAATATGCAGAAAATATCTAAGAAGGCTTTGACAATGAGAGACAGAATGACCAAAAAAAGATGTAGCATTCTTGTACCCTATTGGCTGTCTTTCATGACAAGAAGTGAAGCTCCTTGTAGAACACCTTGATCAGAGAAAGACGTACGTGTGAGGCAGAAAGGACCCCTCTTTGCTCCTGCTGCGCTGGTGCTAACATAACATCTGTATCTCAAAGTTATAGCCCTGTACTAAGGACCTGTATATGTCTGTACATAACAGTTCTCATACGAAAGTCACATGCCGCTTACTGTCAATCTCCCAATGTGGTGGTTTTATTTTTTCCCTGTGACCTCTTACCGTGAAATCGTAACACCGCAAATATGTGTTTTGTATTTCTTCTGTACTACAGAATTGTTTCAACTGTGAAATTCATTCATGTCGAAAACCTCCTTTTCCCCTCCTACCGCGAAATAAAACCGCCACTAAACTAAATGTATTTCCAGTCCTTCCCTCCGACATTGTTGATAAAAGTTGACCCTGTGCTGTTTCTGTGCCATGTGAGTTGTATGATATATGAAGTATTTATAGTGTAACATTGCCAGCCGTACTGTACAGTGTGCCGTGTGTAAAGGCTGCATGACACATCCAGTAGAGAACCAGTTTTGATACATGTGAGCTGGATGGCACACAGAATAAACTATCAAAGTTATCGTCTTGCTGTTTCTTGAAATTTTGTCCTATATCATATATGTGTATCTTGATCTCCATGTTGGCCAGAATTTTCAATCTCCAGGCAGATCTCTACGGGGGCAAAATCAGATTAACCGGCCCCTGAAAATTCTGGCCGGCTGATACGATTTTGCCCCTGTAGAGACCTGCTTGGAGTCTATTTGAATCTACAGTTTTGAGTGTTGCATCGCAGTGAGATTTCTTTATCATATATTTGTCAGAAAATTAGCTTTTATTTTTTAGATAGTCCTTAAACAAAGCTAGCCCTCAGATTACAGTCTAAGGGGCTACCCACACAAAAATTTAGAAATATCATTAGTAACTAGAATGGCAACATTTTCGGGAAAATGCAGAATATTCCCCTCCCATTACCTACACCTCAAATATGACATCCTTAGCATTGACTGTAAGGATATTACGAAGTTTCTGCATAAATTATGCAAAGGAGGTCGGCATTAGCATAATTTATGGCCAGGTGTGTTAACCTTTCCTAAAGGTACCTACATCTCAAATATGACATCCGTAGCTTTTATGGTAAGGGATATGCATAAATCGTGCATAATGCATTCATTAGCATAATGTATGGCCAGGTTTTCTGACCTTTCCTAAAGGTACCTGCATCTCAAATATGACATCCGTAGCCTTTACAGTAAGGGAAAAACAAGTTTATGCATAAATTATGCAAATGAGGTCCGCATTAGCATAATTCATATACAGGCGTGTTCACCTCTCTTAAAGGTACCTACATCTTAAATATGGCATCCGTAGCCTTTACGGTAAGGGATATGCATAAATTATGCAAACTAGGCCCTCATTAGCATAATTTATGCCCAGGTTTTGTGACCCTTCGTAATGGTAACTACATCTCAAATATGATATCCGTACCTTTTTACGGTAAGGGAAATACAAGTTTATGGATTAATTATGCAAATGAGGTACTCATTAGCATAATTTATGTCCAGGTGTGTTCACCTTTCCTAAAAGTACCTACATCTCAAATATGACATATGTAGCTTTTACGGTAAAGGAAATACAACTTTATGCATACATTATGCAAATGAGGTCCTCATTAGCATAATTTATGTCCAGGTGTCTTCACCTTTCCTAAAGGTACCTGCATCTCAAATATGACATGTGTAGCTTTTACGGTAAGGGAAATACAAGTTTCTGCATAAATTATGCAAATGAGGTCCTCATTAGCATAATTTATGTCCAGGTGTGTTAGCCTTTCCTAAAAGTACCTACATCTCAAATATGACATCTGTACCTTTTACGGTAAAGGAAATACAACTTTATGCATAAATTATGCAAATAAAGTCCTCATTAGCATAATTTATGTCCAGGTGTGTTCACCTTTCCTAAAGGTACCTACATCTCAAATATGACATCTGTAGTTTTTACGGTAAAGGAAATACAAGTTTCTGCATAAATTATGCAAATGAGGTCCTCATTAGCATAATTTATTGTCAGGTGTATTCACCTTTCCTATAGGTACCTACATCTCAAATATGACATCTGTAGCTTTTACGGTAAAGGAAATACAAGTTTCTGCATAAATTATGCAAATGAGGTCCTCATTAGCATAATTTATTGTCAGGTGTATTCACCTTTCCTATAGGTATCTACATCTCAAATATAGCATCCGTACATTGTAACATAAGGTACATATAACTTTCTGCAATACCATTAGTAGAGCTACCACCGCACATCTACTTGGTTTTTGGCAGAAGAAGAAGAAGAAAGAAGAAGAAGAAGAAGAAGAAGAAGAAGAAGAACAGGCAAGCAAAAACAATATATCCCCCTTCCCACTGGAAGGGGAATATAAATAAGTGAACAAGAGTTGAATATTGCCATTTATGCTGACAATATCTATTATTGAGATTGCCACACTGTTACAGACATGATTTTATTTGCAACATTTAACATCAGGAAACAAAGCATCTCAACTGTTACACTTCAGTAATGTTTCCAAAGCTTGTACGTGATTGATGGTTACATACCAGTGAGATATTCTAACAGCTTTGCTGCTTTCACTATTCATACTCGCTAAGTACTGGCTTGTCGCATATATCTGCAAGCATTATGTACATCAACCAATTCCTGACAGAAAAATCTTTTGCTGATATCAGTTCCGGTCACAACTTACAGATCTTTCATCTACAGAAACTTAGGTCACAGGTCAATAACCTGATATAACTTCATAAAAGCCAAAGCTCAGCTTTGCTCCATAGCAAAATTTCACATGCAAATGGTCTGTAAGTACAAGACTAAGTTGGAAACAAAATGTAAAAAAACAATCTTTTTCATACATTATACGCCATGGCTTGTCAAACAAAGGGAAAGATATAAAATGATCTATTTTCAATAAGACATATCTTTATATATATTCATTCTTTCAGCAGGGAACCCCCTCAATTAATTTCAATTCATATTTGATTTAAGGAGGCCTTTAGATAACATAAATAATATCTATATACACAAACTGGCAGGACTTGGCAACATCTTTCTAACCAAAAATAAAATATACATAAGAATAAAACTATGAAACTGCATTTTGATACAGCCTGCATCTTGAACACACATTGACACTGTTCAGAATCTCCTTACAAAATATCAGAAACAACCAATGAGTGAACCTTTGATAAGAAACATAATGTACCACTCAGTAAGTAGCTAGCTGTTTGAAGTACAGTAATATAAAAAGCAGGTGTGTTATGGCAAAAGCTGAAAAGGCAGTTAATACATGTGCAGGGCTATGACTCTACTTTCCACACTGACTCTGTGTAGCCTACGATGCTCTCAGGTCCAATCACAATTTTGCCACCACCCTAAACAATGGCTGTGTGCAACCGTCAGGCTCTAAGCCAGTTATCTGTGGTCAAAGTCTGTGGGACTTGTGCCCCCTAGCCTGAGTTCAATCAAGCCTCTTGTGACCGCTCGCGGCCCTGTAACCGCCTCGCGGGGAGGGGAGAGAAACCCCCGGACAGCTGGAGATTGTGTTATACAGACTATGTGCCCCCCACCCCCACTGTAACACCTGAAACAAATCAAAGGGGCGAGTACGCCGCTCCCGGGATTCGAGCCCCGAACTCCCGATCCGCACGGCAACGCCTTAACCACTACGCTAAAAGGTCGCGACCAGTTAGCCTGGTCAGTTGGAGGCGCTTGAACCCCCACTGTTACACTACTCCCCCTTTTCTTTTCAAGATTCGTCCTCGAATCTCCGAGTTCGATCTTCCCTGTGTGGCACACGTTTGCCAGGCTCACAGGGCCGGTGTGGGAACCAGTGAAACAAATCAAAGGGGCGAGTACGCCGCTCCCGGGATTCGAGCCCCGAACTCCCGATCCGCACGGCAACGCCTTAACCACTACGCTAAAAGGTCGCGACCAGTTAGCCTGGTCAGTTGGAGGCGCTTGAACCCCCACTGTTACACACCCCATCCCCCCAGTATGTTGAATACTTAGCCCCGTCAATAAAAGACCCCATGAAGGATCCCATATTTTGTTCTGGACATGCTGTGGTCATGATTTTCTGGATAGATCTGGTGTCATTGTGCCCCCTTCCCATGTGTCTAAAACACATTTTGCAGCCCTGTACACTGTCAGGCCCCATGACTGCCCCCCTCCCCCTGGGTGTCAACTCTCACCGAGTCTCAGCCCTGTCTGCTGTCAGGACCTGTGATCGCCCCCCTCTCCTCCTTCACAGACTGAGCCCCCTGTACGTTATCAGGTTCCCGCCCTCCGCCCCCCTCCCCCAGCGTGGCGCCCCCCTCCCCCAGCGTGGCGCCCCCCTCCCCGACCGTGGCGCCCCCCTCCCCCAGCGTGTTGACCAGTTTGTCCACAGTGTCGATGATGAGCTCCAGGTCCTCCGGTTCGCTCATGCGATGGTCGCCGCTCTTCCGCAGGATCAGGTCAACGTCCTTCGCGTCCAGCTCCTCAAGGATCTGCGCCGAGGTCTGAAAGAAGTGAAAGTGATCAAACTTAAAAGTGAAAGTGACAAAATTGAAACAATGAAAGTGAGAAAGTGAAAAAGTGAGTGATAAAAGTGAAAGTGATAAAAGTTAAAAGTGAAAAATGAGAGTGACAAAAGTGAAAATGATAAAAGTAAAAGTGAAAAAGTAAAAGTGATAAAAGTGAAAAAGTGGTGTCGAAGCAGTTAAGCTCACTGAAGAGCTAATCTTCCACTGGTCGTGACAGAGAAGACAAACGCTATGTACTGTATTTACAGGTTCATTGTACCGGGGAAATTCTACCGGCTCTTTTCCACAAGCATAATGAACAGTGGATCACAGCTTAACGTCCCGTCCTAAGGACTGCGGCTCCTTCCAGTAGCCTGCATGTCGGGTGAGCGACACTACCAGGATTCAAACTCACAACTTCTAGAGGCAGGGTTGCAAACCACATGACTACACACAGTACCCGATTTGCTTGTTTGTTTGTTTGTTTGTTTACCTGGTAGGGGACGTCCTGGTCCCGCAGGCCGTGGATGAGCTGTACTTGTTTGTTTGCTTATTTGTTTGTTTGTTTACCTGGTAGGGGACGTCCTGGTCACGCAGGCCGTGGATCAGCTGTACTTGTTTGTTTGTTTGTTTGTTTGTTTACCTGGTAGGGGACGTCCTGGTCCCGCAGGCCGTGGATGAGCTGTACTTGTTTGTTTGTTTGTTTGTTTGTTTGTTTGTTTACCTGGTAGGGGACGTCCTGGTCGCGCAGGCCGTGGATCAGCTGTACTTGTTTGTTTGTTTGTTTGTTTGTTTACCTGGTAGGGGACGTCCTGGTCGCGCAGGCCGTGGATCAGCTGTACTTGTTTGTTTGTTTGTTTGTTTGTTTACCTGATACGGGACGTCCTGGTCGCGCAGGCCGTGGATGAGCCGCACGGGGCAGGAGATGGGCATGCGTGTTCCCAGGATGCAGTAGGGCAGGCTGTCCTGGATCCAGCTGTAGCCGAGGGAGACCGTGCCGGTGTCGGTGTAGTCGGACGGGAACGTGTACACGCCCTTCTCCTTCCACTGGTTCTGCACCTACACATGTACAGACAAGAGATGTTTATTTAGTCTTATTGCTTTGGCTGTTTAGCACACACAGCCAGGGCGGCCCAACTTAGCCTGTGGCTATTGTAAAAGACTAGCCCTACTGACAAAGACAATGGAATTGTTGATATCGACCTACTAGGTCCAGAACCAGAAACAATTCATTCAGGTGATCATCGTCTTTTATGGAAGACTTTCGTGCTAAACCTCTAGTCTTCTGGTTCTGATTTCTGATTCCTTACAGGAATCATCCTCAAAGTACCCTGCTTGTATGGGTGACTTGTAATCAAAGTCGAGAGCAATGATAATGTATTTTTCGTAATACAAAGTTTTAAGGATGAAAATATTGCTAATTTCGGTTTCTTAATCCTTGTAACAATGAATGTTACATATTTCTCTCAATTCACAGTTTAAATGACAGCTGTCACTCACGATGATTGGCGCCTGTTCCCAGTGCTTTTTTACGAAGTCGGCTGCGGTTGCTATGCCGACCAGCGCGTGGAGTCTCTCCGGACGGTTCATCGCGATGAGAAGCATGAGCCAGCCACCCATACTGGAGCCCACGATGATCTGAGGAGTTAGACAGGATTGTAGTTCATGTACAATCAGGCTTTTAGCTAGGATTTATAAACAGGGTGTTCAAAAATTGTTAGGGGACGAGACTTCTGCAATAGGCTCTATGAATTAACAATTACTCGGTAGCCTTGCATGTCAATCAATTTTCATGCAGTCCCACTGTCTGGCATGAGGAAATCAACAGTCGCAGTACTAGTGTATGTAGGGGGAACACACGTGTCAGCCATTCAACATGTGGCAACCCTCTTCCTGCTAAGGAACCACCCATGTATAAAGTTGTACTGGTTAAAGCAGAAAGAAGTAGGAGAAGGGTTAAAATCCTACCTGTTTGCCGGTGGTGAGTCTGTCCAGCACATCCAGGCAGTCCTGCTTCCAGGTGTTGATGGAGCAGTTTTCTATGGAGCCCTGCGACAGGCCCATACCTCGGTAGTCAAACCTGCGGACACAGAACTACAGGTTAGGGGTTCAATTCCCAGGCTACTGGTACTGTATAGTGAACAGGCTTGTACTGAGGACTGCAACCCAGTCCAGTAGCATGCAAGTGAGCAAACAAAAGCTGGGATTCAAACTCTGAACCTCTGACTTAAGGTATGCACTGACTCCATGCATGACTGAATGTATATGTGAAGGAATCATAAATACAATGTAATTACAACAGTTTTGTCATGGTGATAATGAGTTCACGGTACAGAGGTGACAGTGAAAACAGTGAACATAAAGTTACAGTGAAAGAAACAAGAATTACAGTACCTGGTGTAGGCCAGCCCAGCGGCCCGACAGTACCCCTCCAGGGCCAGCGCCTTGGTACCATCCATGCTGGACAGGAACCCCGGGAAGAAGATGACCCCCGGGCTCCTTCCCGGGGTACTGCAGTAGGCCAGGTCGGGGTCGTGACCTCTGACCAGGTACTGCACACCTGCCAGGTCAGGCGAGGTGGACAAGCTTCTGGACAGGGCTGGAAGACATCATACAGAATCTGATCAAGAATTTTTTCCATTTGCTTTCTACTCATCTAACTGTATCTCATGTTACAATATAAGCTTCTGGACCACAAATTATTTAACAGAAGGTTGCAGGTTCCAATCCCAGCCTAGGAAATTATGGAAGCTGACATTAAATAAGTACTGATCTCGAAGCAGATGGCGGTTTCGTTAGCTTGAACAAATTTGAAGAATCCCTAAGAATCGAGGTTTCAATCGGATATCTCCTCGACAAAATTAACCAAACAAAACAAGATTCGAAACCAACCCCAACATCTGCTTGGAGCCTTTGCTCGGTATACGTGATCGCCCGCACGTGAGCAATTTTGAACACTCTCAGCTTTTGGAACAAGATAATCTACCCAGCAAACTGATCCCAATACATAGGAAATACTGCACATCATTTGCTATGACGTTGATCTTTTTCCTTACCTGGTAGGCGCGAAAATCGCAGGAAAGAAATTTTATTTCGAGCCGCTAGCGCCATGTTTACATCGGACTAGTTCACTCCACTGGTAGGGTAGGGCACAAAATTTTTAATGATATTGAAATGCACTAAATGACAAAATAAATCACTGAAACATTATCAATCATCAAGCATACTTTTATTGTTTATCAATATGTAAAGATGAAAAGAAAAACCTTTATGCTATTTTAAATATACATAAATTTTCCCCTGTATTTTCAGTGAGCCTGCCCCACGTAGTTGCGGTGTCAAAGGTTATCCATATTTCTCAGGACCACATAGCTCTCCGAAAAGTTACACGATGAAATTATATACTGTCTTTACCTTAATATATACACAGACTTTGATTTTGAATTGATATTTAATATTTCAGACACGTATTCACTAATAATTTCGTCCGTTTTAGCGCAAAGAAGAAGTGAAGGTCACTTATTTGTCCGCAGGAGGGTCTTGCCCACTTCGGGAAGGCCACGTAACTCTAACCATAATCCAGCCGGGTGTTCCACAGCAGGTTTGCACCGTTACCAAATATCGCCGCTTCTGTTGGTAAACATAAAAGTCGTGAAAACCGTGATACTAGGATAAACCTGAGGTAAGCGTGTTTCTCTGTACTTTGTTTCAATGCCGTTCAATTTTTCTATAGTTGTGAATTCGGGTTTAAATCTGCCCCCCTCCCCACTTTTTATACTCGGTGCATGCATGGATTTTACTTTTAGCCCACTTTTGTACAAACGTCTTTCATCAGCATCAAGACTTGTACACGTGGCTGTCAAAATTAATATTTGATAGGAGGCCGTCTTGTGTGTCATATCGTAATGCCAGATCACACAGGAATGTTCTAAGTCTCCTGACATGGACGTGCATGTCGTCACCTGATATAACGTTATCAGCGGGCTGCTATCTGCTGAATGCTGCTCCGTGCTGGGCAGCACACATGTACATGTAGCTGATACACAGACGTTTATAATCATAATTTGACACCACAGATAGCTGGGACCTTGTGTCACTTAGGGAGGGGCTAGGGAAGAAATTAGAGGAAATATTAGTGTGGATCGCTTTGCTATCTTGTCATTCGAGAAAGAGAGTGAAATGGGCATATATATATATATATATATATATATATATATATATATATATATATTCATATATATACATATCATATTCGTCAGTGACTGTCATGCTAACTGGTAATTGCAAAACTTAATTTTAGAAGGGATGTAACTGTGAGCATTTCCTATAACCTAACCCTTGTCCTGCTGGATTTCCAGAGCAAAAATATACCCCCACTGCAGAAGTGCACAGACACCTTTGAAACAAAGGGTGCTAGTCCGATGTGCAACCCGACAATTGTCGGGCTCAGCAGGACTAAGGTAAAGTATAACAAAATTAAAGATACCGGGGTCACATGATTTTAGCCATGACTGCCAAAGGTTTGCCCAATGTTTTGCCAACAGGAATGGCCGACCAGAACCTTGGGAAGATGGTTTTTGCCATCATCGACTTCTTGAACGACCAGCTGCACTCAGGACAGCTGTCTGGGGACGCTGCAGAGAGTTTAGAAGGTGGGGGGAAAATCTGTAACCTCAACTCTTATGTATGTAAACTTCCGCAAGTTCCCTGAGACAGCCGCATGAAAAAAACACCTGTTTTCTGTTTCATATGGTAGCTATGGGGTTGTCAGAAGTAGAAGAATTAGGTATCACATGTTAAAAATTAGTTTCTCACTTTAGTTATATATGTGGTATCTGAAGCCTTCTAATCTAAGGTTTGCTGTTTTCTGACAAAATTATAACATTATATGACTTTCTGTTCCACAGTTGCGATCCAGTGTTTAGAGACGGCGTATGGTATAGAGTACAAGGATGGGGCGTGTGCAGCCAGGTTACACACAAAACCGCCGCTCTACGAACTCTTCTTAAGTCACCTTAACGGGCAAGGACAGGTGAGGTCACACACCTGTACGAACTCTTTTTAACTCACCTTAGTGTGAGGTAAGGATTACACACCTTTACAAAGTCTTTTTAACTTACGTTAAGGACAGATGAGGTTACACACCAAATCTCTGCTGTACAAACTCTTCTTATTAACGCACCTTAAAGGACAAGGATAGGTAAGATTACACACCTGTAGGAACTATTTATAATGCCTTAATGCATCTTAAAGGACAAGGACAGGTAAGGACCATATGGCCTCAGCAAGGTTGTTTCTTGGTTTTCAGAACATTGTGTGCTATATCTGTGACAGTTTTCTTGGAAAAAATTGTCATTGTCATCATCGTCATTGTCTAGAAGGTTCTGCATCTACAGTTGTACAAATGTCCTGCAGTTGCAGTCAGTCTTTCTTCAAACTACCCAAATGTTAAAGGCCCAACTTGTGAGACTCTTTGTCTCTGTTGTCATAGACAGATGGTGTGAGTCCCACAAGAGAACGCCCCCTACAGGTGAAGGAGGAAACTGCAGCTGTACCCGGTGTGTTATCAGAGGAGGACAAGGCCAAAGCTGAGCAGCTAAAAAATGAAGGTTGGAAAAAATTTATTTTTCTTCCTGTAGAATCTGATATTTAAATGTGCTTGTCATGAGGAAGAACTTTAAACGACCATGAAGTTGTTATTTTTAAGGTGGGGGCCGATTGGCTGAAAGTGTTGGACATCTAGATATACAGCAATGCTATCACAGTTAAAACAAACAAAGAAACCAATAAACAAACAAACAAACTCTCCCCCCAGGTAATGCCCACATGAAGGCGGAGAGGTATCAGCAGGCGGTGGACAGCTACACCAGTGCCATCACGGTTAACGGCAACAACGCTGTCTACTACTGTAACCGGTAGGTTCAAGTCTGCTTCTTTTTTAATCTGTTGTAATCATCAGGAAACTGTTGGAAAATAGACATCCATGTGTCAGAGTAGAGATTGAATTGTACTCTGACAGAATCGCTGATCCCAATCGGAGTCTGTAACTAGTGTAAGTTTTTCTGTGCCTGTGGATATCCGCTGAAAAGACCAAACTTTTCAACTTTCATTCATGTCAGTTTAGATCAATGGATTGACTTGAAACTCAGACATCATAAATAGGAGACCACACTAACATGTTAGCTAACACACTCCTACCATCCTGATTTTGATCTCTATCGACAGAGACTCTGAGTCTGATCGCAAAAATCAGTGATTCTGCCAGATTGCAATAAGTGTCCTGCCATCATATATAATGTGGAACAGCCTACTGCAATATTAGCAATCATAGAAGATAAAATATGCTCTCCATGTATAGATGTAGGTGTGTAAATAGAAGCTAAGCTTAGATTATGCCAATATTCATTCCAGTTTAAACACACAGTTTGATTCTTGAATCAAACATTTGTGTTTGTCCAACCCCCTGCCAGAGCCGCAGCTTATAGCAAACTCCTGGATCACCAGAAGTCTCTGGAGGACTGTCAGAGGGCTGTGGAGATCGACCCGACGTATAGCAAGGCTTACGGAAGACTGGGGTAAGGACAGCTGCTTGTTTGTTTGTTTGTTTGTTTGTTTGTTTGTTTCAGGCTTTACTTATTTATGATCAACTCAGATCGGCCTGCTGGCTGCTTTTCGTTGAGGTCATGAGGGAAGAGGTAAGGGTCAGACAACATACACCGATAGCGAAGATACAGATTACATGATTGAAGATGATAGAAATATATAGCTTCAGTAAGTGCAAGTTTAATACCAGACTGTAAGGTTTAATCCATTCACACTGAGAAGGACCTTACTCTTTTCTGTATGTGTGGTGGGTTCTTTAATGTGCTTAAGGCGTGGCTCTCCTCAAACTTTGGACCTCTGGCTTTACGTCATATGTATGGGTCCCTAACCAAAGGTAGGTGCTCATTTTTGAGTGAGAAAATCGGTATAAGGTACCTTTCTAAAGATTTCAGACAGATTTTCATACTTTATGAGAACTGTTCCTGAACTGAACACCCTGCCTGGCCCGGTCATGTTGTCTCCCACAGTTGAGACTTTCCGTGCCAGGCTGGAGGCCTGCCCACCTTAGCCCGGGACCTCCCCCCCCCCCTAATTTGCCCCTGACTGGGTTATTTGGGGGTAAACCTAAGTGGAAGTTGAAGTATCCGTGCAAAAATGTGCACAGGCCCTCTAAGGCTAGCACATATTGGAGCTACATGTAGTACACTTTATCAAGGTGACATCGGAAACCTGATCTGTAAACAATAAGCCAGTACAAACACCGGCTATTCAGGCAAGGGGTGGAACTGAAACCTGAGACCGCTGACCTTGCAGGGTCCGAAAGGACAACAAAATGGCGGCTACACGGTCAAGCTTGGGGGAACAGATCTCTGAAGAACTGACCTGCAGCATCTGCCTGGAGCTGTTCACCAGGCCCAAGGTGCTTCCCTGTCAACACATCTTCTGTCTGGATTGTCTACAGGTTCATTTGGGGGATAAGAAGTACTTAAAGTGTCCTAACTGTCGTCAGCAAGTCAAGCTGAGACGCCAGGGGGTCGCAGGTTTGCCAGACAACCACCTGGTTTCAAATCTGTGTGAGAGGCTGCAAAACCAGGCTACACTGTCAGGGGAAACAAGGGAACAACCCCAATCTGGAAACAGGTGCAGCTTTCACCCCTCTGAAGAAGTCAAACTGTACTGTAAACAGTGTAACATGCCAGTTTGTAATGAGTGTTTAGATGAGGCACACAGTGATCATGTCACGATAACCCTGAAAAAAGCCTTAGAAGAAAGGAGGGCTCCAGTGCAGGCACTTATCACTGAGGGGAGGAACATCTTAGAGACTTACTGCAGTTTCCTTAGAAGTCTGAGGCAGAAAGAAAAATCACTGGATGAAGATAAGCAAAAGACAGATGGCAGTATTGTTCAGGCCTACAACCAAGAAGTGCAGAAACTCGCTGAGAGTAGAGACAATCTTTTGGCTAACATAGACAAAAATCACAAGAAAATCAAAGAGACGTTGCAAGAGGAAAGGGACAGAGTTCTGGTCGATGTGAGTGAACTGTCTGTTGCTTGTGATCGAGCAGAACAAGAAATAGAACAGGGAGGGGTCGAGTTTCTTAGTCAGGAAACCATAACTGAGGTGGTAGGAAAGTACAGAGAAAAATCAGCACCAACTCCTGTACAAACCCAGCCTGCTGTCTTTCAGCCCACAGACACCCCAGTGCCAGTACTGGGACATGTGACAGTCCCTGAGTCTGTCTTATCTGTATCTGATGATGATGATGATGCAGCAAAGGACACAGGTCATCCCCATGGTAACCAAAGTCAAGAGGTCCACTCTCTCCCAGCAGCACCTGTATCTGTTGATTTAGAGGTCACACATGAAGGTCACCAACAGACAGGAACAGTAACATTTGGTGGAAAGGGCACAGAAACAGGTACATTCTTTCATCCAACTAGTGTTGCTGTTTCAGATGAAGGGGAGATATTTGTAGCAGACCACTACAATCAGAGGATCCAAGTCTTCACCCTGCAGGGAACATTTGTCCGACATCTTCTACTGTTTGGGTCCAATGGACAGAAGATGTACCCAAATGATGTGGCCCTGGATGGGGAGGGGAACCTGTGGGTGGTGGGGAACACAGAGACTGCTGAGTTTGCTGTTCGGTACACCAAACGGGGCATGGAGCTGAGGATGACTGTTCTGCAGAAGACTGGGTGGTACAGAGGAGTTGCCGTGGACACCAGGAGGAACCACATCCTCATCACACAAACCACAAGAGACTGGGGGAACACACAAGGTGAAGTTTTGGTGTTCAGGCCAGATGGGACACTTGTGAGAACTGTGGGTCAGCAGCAGGGGATGAAGATCCCACAGTACATCACCGTGGACGGGAATGGGAACATTCTTGTTTCAGACAGTGAGAATCACTGTGTCTACGCATACAAGGAGGACGGACAGTTTCTGTTCAAGTTTGGAGGTGAGGGAAGTGGTGAAGGTCAGCTACGCAATCCGCAAGGCATCTGTACAGACAAGGCAGGTAACATCATTGTGGCAGACAGTGGAAACTACCGTGTGGAGATGTTTGACAAGACAGGCTGGTTTCTAAAACACATCAATGAAGGCATGGAGTGTCCTTGGGGAGTTGAAACGGCCATACAAGGACAGTTGGTAGTGACCGATCATGCACAGCACACCGTTCACATCATCCAATCCTACTGACCAGGAACTTTCCATTTATTCTCGTTCAAAGAATAAGTACGGACAAGAAAAATACCTGTTGGATAGACATAATTTTGAAGTTCGTAGAGCAATCACATAGATAAGAATCTGTAGTGATACATTGAATATAAGTCAGAAGACACCATAAGATTCCCTGTGACCAGAGGTTATTCTGTCCAAATGAGATTGAAGATGAACATCACTTTATCATGGATTATTAACAATGTGATGATAAATGCTCAAAGATGTTCAACCTTCTTTCTGCTTGCTCAACAGAACTTTATACATTATTCCCTTCATATAGATAAATTCAGTTACATTCTAGAAGGAGACAACCCTTACTGTGTACAAATAGGTAAATGTACTAAGGAATGTTAAGAACTTAGAACTAGTAGTATAAGTGATACGTCCGACTCAAAATGAGGATTTATTCATATACTTGTACGTAGGTTAATCATTTGTATACAATTGTTTTTTATTTTGTATGTATATAGTTGTAGAAGACCTTACAAAAGTTGCTGTACTTCTGTTGTGTCAATAAAGATTTCATCTAATTTTTTAAATTCTAATTTGGGGACTTGTTGTTTTGAGAAAACCACCACTCAATCTAATCAATAACACTGTACTACAGTCAGATATACGGCATCATGTACATATAAAAAAGTAAGTAGTAGTAGTGCAATTAGCCTGGAGTCCAGCCTTATTAGCTTTCCGTCGCTACCCAAGCTCTGCTCCTCGCCAATAATTGGCCGGCAGCGGAGCTTGGGTAGCGCAGCAGAGCTAGGGTAGCGGCCGGAAGCTAAATAGGATGGATTCCAGGCTAAGTGCAATAGCAGTGTCCAGTATTAGACTATACTGCTGTGTACACACCTGGGTCCATGTCACGGGTGGGCAGCAGTCAGCCAGTCTTCACACTGCGCTAACAAGCGGCTCTGTCCAGCGGGTCCACGCTAGTGATGCTTCACACTGTGATGTCCCTTTTGACACACTCCATCCTGGTTTTCCTTAAGACCCAGAAAAAATGTATGACATGTAAGTTTATGAAAGTCACCCTGTAATCAGATAGCCTACACGTACATGCCCCTAGCAGCTACATTAAGTGGTAAGACCGCCTATACAGATCATAGAAAGAAATGCTGTAATTCGTGAACATGAGAACTATTTCTAGTAGTAAAAGGAATTGTTTTAGTCCATTAAGACTGGTTCTAGAATCTGCCTGGTGTAATCTATGTTGATTCGTCTAATCTCATTTAGATGTTCCTAGTGTTGGTAGGGTGTGATAACTAGAAGATAAGGTATATACAGGACATGAATAAAGTACATTTGTTTCAATCTGTTCTATGTAGGTTATAAACGTTACAAAGTTCAACTTGCACCAAGCCTTGGTTAAACCAGCATGGAAAGTCCGGCCCTCTTTATCATTAGGCCCACAGATCTAGAAATTGTCCCCTTTCACCCCCAAATATTGCAATATTGGACTAGTCCAGAACAAACATATCATAATCTGGACTTTGACTTGGGGCGAGGCTGCCACATAGTCATGTCGGCTGCACCGTCAAGTTTGGGGACACAAATCCGTGAAGAACTGACCTGCAGCATCTGCCTGGAGCTGTTCACCAGGCCCAAGGTGCTGCCCTGTCAGCACACCTTCTGTCAGGACTGTCTACAGGACCTTGCAGGAAGGGAAGAGACCTTCCTGTGCCCTAACTGTTTTCGCAATGTCGAGCTACCACCTCAGGGGGTCGCAGGTTTGCCGGACAACCACCTGGTTACAAGTCTGTGTGAGAGGCTGCAGAACCAGGCTACACTGTCAAGGGAAACAAGGGAACAACCCCAGTCTGGAAACAGGTGCAGCTTTCACCCCTCTGAGGTGCTCAAACTCTACTGTAAACAATGCCAAATACAAGTTTGTGACAACTGCATAGAGGAAGCCCATGATGGTCACGGCACAACAACCATTAAACAAGCTGCTGAGGAAAGGATTTCTACAGTCCAGGCCTTGATCGATGAGGGGAAGGACATCTTAGACAACTACTGTGGTTTTCTCAAACGTCTGAGAAAGAAAGAAAAAACATTGAATGAACAGAAGCAAGAGACAGACAATAGCATCATTCAGGCCTACAACGTAGAAGTGCAGAAAGCTGCTGAGAAGAAAGACCATCTTTTGTTTGAAGCGGAAGAAAAATACAAGGAAGACAAAGAAGTTGTGCAAAAGGAAAGGGACAGAGTGTTGGCAGATGTGAATGAACTGTCTGCTACTTTTGATCAATTGGAACAAGCAATGGAGCAGGGAGGGGTCGACCCTCTTAGTCAGGAAACTATTTTAACAGAGGTGGTAGTAAAGTACAGAGAAAAACTTAAAAAAACAGCACCTTTAGAACCCCAGCCTGCTGTACAACCCCAGCCTGCTGTACAACCCCAGCCTGCTGTACAACCCCAGCCTGCTGTACAACCCCAGCCTGCTGTACAACCCCAGTTAGCTGTACAACCCCAGCCTGCTGTACAACCCCAGCCTGCTGTACAACCCCAGCCTGCTGTACAACCCCAGCCTGCTGTACAACCCCAGCCTGCTGTACAACCCCAGCCTGCTGTACAACCCCAGCCTGCTGTACAACCCCAGCCTGCTGTACAACCCCAGCCTACTGTACAACCCCAGCCTGCTGTACAACCCCAGCCTGCTGTACAACCCCAGCCTGCTGTACAACCCCAGCCTGCTGTACAACCCCAGCCTGCTGTACAACCCCAGCCTGCTGTACAACCCCAGCCTGCTGTACAACCCCAGCCTGCTGTACAACCCCAGCCTGCTGTCTTCTCATCAAAAGCTGTAGTGACTGCAGCAGGGATTCTCTTGATTGCGGTCTTATTATATAGCCCGTTGTACGGTCTGAATTATAAGACTGCAAGTAATGGAAGCCCTGCAACACTTACCAAGGCTACTCCAGAGCCAGTGTCAGAACCTGTGATGGCCCAATCTTTCCCCAAAACAATAGTTTTTGGTGGAGAGGGATCAGGAAATGGGCAGTTTGATGATTCATACAGTGTTACAGTGTCAGATGAAGGGGAGATCTTTGTAGCAGGCTGGTGGAACCAAAGAATCCAGGTCTTCACCCTGCAGGGAACATTTGTGAGACAGTTCCTAACAGTCGTGTCAGGGGAAGAGAAGATGTACCCTCATGATGTAGCTATGGACGGCGAGGGGAACCTGTGGGTGGTGGGGCAGACAGACTCTGATGGGTTTACTGTGCAGTATGACAAACAGGGCAGGGTGCTGAGGAAGTTTGACCTTAAGAAGACAGGGTGGGAACAAGGAGTTGCCGTGGACACCAGGAGGAACCACATCCTCATCACACATACCACAAGAGACTGGGGGAACACACAAGGGGAAGTTTTGGTGTTCAGGCCAGATGGAACACTAGTGAGAACTGTGGGTCAGCAGCAGGGGATGAAACGTCCATGGTACATCACTGTGGACGGGGATGGGAACATTCTTGTGTCAGACTGGGGCAATGACTGTGTCTATGTGTACAGTGAGGATGGACAGTTTCTGTTCCAGTTTGGAGGTTTGGGAAGTGGTGAAGGTCAGCTGAAGCTTCCCTTTGGCATCTGTACAGACAGGGCAGGTAACATCATCGTGGCAGACAGTAAAAACAAACGTGTGGAGATGTTTGACAAGACAGGCAGATTCCTCAAACACATCGCTACAGACACAACATTAAGGTGGCCATGGGGTGTTGCTGTGGGACCACAGGGACAACTGGTGGTGACTGACTGGGCGGAACACATTGTTCTCATTATCCAGTCCTACTGAACAGCAACACAACTGCTGATAAAACTTGTTTCATTGTAAAGTTCCCTGGCTGCATTGCAAGTGTACTTGGTTAAAGATTAAGTGAAAACAACAGCCAAAACAGAGACCTCATACCTCCATGAAATATTTTGATTGAATATGTAAATGACACATTTACATGATCAATATGCATGGTTATGTACCCCTTTAATTAACTTACACATGTCACAAGTATGAAATTCCCATTATTTACTACTTAGATGAAATATGACAGTAACATATAGTTGCAATCTCTACAAATTTTGAGTCATACATGTACATATAGGTTAATTGTTTTTAGTCCAGATACTAGTATGATAATTAGTAATGTATGTCATGTATCATGCTATGTTACAATTGCCATTAGCTACAGAACCAAACTTGTGTTCTATGAACTTGTACTAGCTAGAAATGGACTTACAGCATTTTCAATGAATTATGAATAAGTTAAGGCTTCCTCAAGACAATTGACTCACTATTATTACTATTAAGATTTTTTAACTCAATGGACATGTGACCCTAAAGTGGTTGAATGGTGCATGTCTACAGTATGTGTGAAGATTCTATGATAGAATCATATTTCAAAATGCAGGACTGCAGAAGTCAGTACTGATTAGTAACTCAATGTAATAAGAATCAAAGTTGATATCAAAGACACTGTGGAGATAATGAAGCATTCAATAAACAATGTTAAACTTTGTGTTTAAAAGTTGATAGTTGGAAACTTGACGAATGTGATTAATGAAATGGGAACAGTCACAGTGCAACTTCTTTGCCAACAGAAATAAATGTTATCTATATAAAGTATCTATCTGAGATTGTTCTCAGAAGGTAATGAGCTTACTCAGAGACATACGACCTTGGAACTGCAGTTCAAGGTCGCAGTTCATTTCTCTGTTATTCAGAAACAGGGGAGGGTATGACCCCAAAAGAGCACTATCTTGAAGATTGATCCAGAGGAAACATTTTAAGTCCTGCAGGCATTGGTTCAAGATGGTCCTGCTACCTTAGCATGAGTGGCAAAATCAATCCTGGCAGTTTGGGTCACAGATCAGCTGTTAATTGCCCTAATGACCCCTAACCTGTTCACAGGCCCTGCAGGCACAAGTTGGATCAGCGCCAACTTTGCCAAGTGTAGCCAACAGGGACCTGCCCTTTGTAAACATGTGTAAACAAAGAGCAGGGAGACACACCTGGTATTCATAGGTGGGCAAGCGGAACTGTTGGGGTTATAGGGCTGACGTCACAGGCTGGGAAAGTGGGAGAAAATGGCGGCTGGATCGTCAAGTTTGGGGAAACAGATCCGTGAAGAACTGTCCTGCAGCATCTGCCTGGAGCTGTTCACCAGGCCTAAGGTGCTGCCCTGTCAGCACACCTTCTGTCAGGACTGCCTACGGGACCATGCAGAGGTTCGGATGCCCTTCCAGTGCCCAAACTGTCGTCGGCAGGTCAAGCTACCGGCCCAGGGGGTCGCAGGTTTGCCAGACAGTCATATTGTGGCAAATATGAGCAACAAACTACAAAACCAGGCCACACTGTCTGAGGAAGCAAGGGAACAACCCCAGTCTGGAAACAGGTGCAGCTTTCACCCCTCGGAGGGGCTCAAACTCTACTGTAAACAATGTTGTGTACCAGTTTGTAATGAGTGTTTGGATGAAATGCACAGTGATCATGTCACAATAAGTCTAAAAAAAGCCTCAAGGGAAAGGAAGGCACCTGTTAGAGCTCTTATCACCGAGGGGAGGAACATTTTAGAGGACTACTGCGGTTTTCTTAAAAGTCTGAGGGAGAAAGAAAAAACCCTGGATGAACAGAAGCAAGAGTCAGATGAAAGCATCATTCAGGCCTTCAACCAAGAAGTGCAAAGAGTTACCAAGAAGAAAGACCATTCTTTGTTTCAACTGGAAGAAAAATATAAGAAAAAATTGGTGCAAGAGGAAAGGGACAGAGTGTTGGCAGATGTGAATGAACTGTCTGCTGCCTGTGATCGAGCAGAACAAGCAATGGAGCAGGGAGGGGTCAAATCTCTTTGTCAGGAAACAATTTTAACAGAAGTAGTAGTAAAGTACAGAGGAAAACTCCAAAAACTGAAGCCTGCTGTACAACCCCAGTCTGCTGTACAACCCCAGTCTGCTGTACAACCCCAGTCTGCTGTACAACCCCAGTCTGCTGTACAACCCCAGTCTGCTGTACAACCCCAGCCTGCTGTCTTCCCAGCAATAACTGTAGTGACTGCTGCTTTGGTTATCTTGCTTGCATTCTTATTATATAGCCCTAAAACAACAACTTTTAGTGGAGAGTTTAGATATCCATTCGGTGTTACAGTGTCAGATGAAGGGGAGATCTTTGTAGCAGACTGGTGGAACAAGAGAATCCAAGTTTTCACCCTGCAGGGAACATTTGTCAGACAGTTCTCAACAGTCATGTCAGGTGAAGAGGAGATGAACCCATATGATGTGGCCCTGGACGGGGAGGGGAACCTGTGGGTGGTGGGGAACACAGAGTCTGCTGAGTTTGCAGTGCATTACAACAAACAGGGCTGGGTGCTGAGGAAGTTTGATCTACAGTGGTCAGGGTGGGGCAGAGGAGTTGCCGTGGACACCAGGAGGAACCACATCCTCATCACACATACCACAGGAGATGGGGTCGACAAATATGGTGAAGTTTTGGTGTTCAGGCCAGATGGGACACTTGTGAGAACTGTGCACTTGAGTAGAACCTGGATGAGTTGGTTTGCATCCCTATTATGGCAGCAGGACTTCCAGATGAAGTACCCACGGGGCATCACCGTGGACGGGGAAGGGAACATTCTCGTGTCAGACACTGAAAATCACTGTGTCTATGTGTTCAATAAGGACGGACAGTTTCTGTTCCAGTTTGGAGGTGAGGGAAGTGGTGAAGGTCAGCTGAAGAGTCCCCGTGGCATCTGTACTGACAGATCAGGTAACATCATTGTGGCGGACAATTGGAACAGCCGTGTGTCGATGTTTGACAAGACAGGCAGATTCCTCAAACACATCTCTACGAACATGGCAAAGCCAGTGGGTGTTGCAGTGGGACCGGAGGGACAGTTGGTAGTGACTGACTTTGGGTTTCACACCGTACACGTTATCCAGTCCTACTGAACAGCAACACAAGACCACCAACTGCTGAAAACAGATATAACTGGACAATGTTTGATTGTAAAAAAAGAATTTACCTGGCTGCATTGTACATGTACTTGGTTCACAATCAAGTGAAAACAACAGCCAAAACAAGAGTACGGAGACCTCATACCTCCATGAAATATATTTACTATATGCACATGGATTTCACATTTAGATATACATCTATATGAATGGTCATGTACCCCTTCAACTAACAGCTATCACAAGGATAAAATTCTCATAATTTACTACAGTACATGAAATATGACAATAGCTTACTAGTAAATATAATTGCTGTCTTCAGGAATTTACTATGTACATATAAGTCAGTTGTTTTTAGGTCATGTACAATAATTGGGATTATGTTACAATTGCCATAAGATACAGAACCAAACTTTTGTTCTATCAGATCAAAATGGACTTGCTGAATTTTCAATGAATAGTTAAGCCTTCCTCAAGAGAAAAAATGATCCACTAACTTGAGATATTGATCAATGGACATGTGACCCCAAAGTGATTGAAAGGTGCCTGTCTACTTATGAAGAAGACAATCTATTTTAGATAACAGAAACATATTTCACGATGAAGAACTCTATGTAATAATTATATTTAATTTAGTGGCTTAATGTAATGAAAATCAAAATACAACATCAGAAATGTCATGGAGTAGTTAAGCAATGTCTCTAAGATATATTTGAGAGTTGAAAACCTTTATTTGTTCTTCACTAACATAAATAAATTTGAAAATATGCATCCGTCTATAACAGTATCTGTTTGTGTGAGTTGATTCTGATAGTAATACTTGTGGTGTCGCGTTGGCGCAGTGGCAGGGTGTTTGGCCACAGTACCCAGAGATACCGGGTTCGAATCTGGCGGGGTTCCCTGATTTGTCCCGTTGACGTTGTGCCCCTGGGGAAGGCACTTTACACGACTTTCCCCACTTTACTCAGGTGAAAATGAGCACCGTAGCTTCGGTTCATTTTTGTGGAAAGGTAGGGCATTTACCAAGAAAGGGCACTTTTGGATGAGTCCTTTAACTGATTAATAGGTTAATAATTTAAGACCTGATCTTTGCCTTGAAATACACAATGTAGTCCTGCTACATCTGTAAGTGCAATTTTCATGGCATTCTGGTAGCACATTGTCAATCCTACAGAGCTGCACAGTAATGTGCCCTAGTACCCTACAGGCACAGTTGGACCAGCGCCAACTGTAATGTCAGGGGGACTGGAAACCCGATCTCTGTAAACAAAGAGTTCTCTCAGGCATGCAGGTATTCACTGGTGGGAAATATGACCTGGCTGCAGGTTTGGGAAGGACAACGAAATGGCGGCTGCACCGTCAAGTTTGGGGGAGCAAATCTCCGAAGAACTGACCTGCAGCATCTGCCTGGAGCTGTTCACCAGGCCCAAGGTGCTGCCCTGTCAGCACACCTTCTGTCAGGACTGTCTACAGGAACATGTGAGGAACAAAAAACACTTGAAGTGTCCCAACTGTCGTCAGCAGGTCGATCTATCACCCCAGGGGGTCGCAGGTTTGCCGGACAACCACCTGGTTACAAGTCTGTGTGAGAAGCTGCAAAACCAGGCTACACTGTCAGGGGAAACAAGGGAACAACCCCAGTCTGGAAACAGGTGCAGCTTTCACCCCTCTGAAGAAGTTAAACGCCTCTGTAAACAGTGTAACATGTCTGTATGTGATGAGTGTTTAGATGAGAAACATACAAATCATGTAACAATGAGCCTGAAAAAGGCCAGCCAGGAAAGGACAGCGCTTCTTGCTGAGGGGAAGAACATCTTGGAGACCTACCATAGTTTCGTTCAAAGTCTAAAACAAAAGGAAAAGGTCTTGAATGATCAGAAACAGCAGACAGACAAGAGCATAATTCAAGCCTACAAACAAATGGTGCAGAAACTCACAGAGAACAGAGATCATCTTCTGTCTAGAGTTAATGATAAACACAGGAAAAACAAACAAGTATTGCAGAAGGAGAGGGAGAGAGTATTGGCAGATATCAATGAACTGTCTACTGTCTGTGGTCGAGCAGAACAAGAAAGGAAGCAGGAAGGTGTTTTCAGTCAAAGAAATGTTTTAACTGACACGGTAGGAAAGTACAGAGGAAAATCAGCACCAACTCCTGTACAAACCCAGCCTGCTGTCTTTCAGCCCACAGACAGCCCAGTGCCAGTATTGGGACATGTGACGGTCCCTGAGTCTGTCTTGTCTGCACCAAGCCAAGCAGCAAGCGCAAGTTCAAGAATAGGAGCATCTACATCAGAAAATAGAGGCCGCCACTTGGCAGAAACAGTTCTAATACTTGGAAGAGAAACAGGTCCAGTTGACTCTTGTATCAAGTTCAAGCTTGTCACAGTAACTGTTTCAGATAAAGGGGAGATCTTTGTAGCTGACAACCTGAACCAGACGATCCAAGTCTTCACGCTGCAGGGATCATTTGTCCAACAGTTCCCAACAGTCGTGTCAGGTGGACAGAAGATATGCCCAGATGATGTGGCCCTGGATGGGAAGGGGAACCTGTGGGTGGTGGGCGGGACACAGTCTAGATCTGTTGACATTGCTGTACAGTATGACAAACAGGGCAGGGTGCTGAGGAAGTTTCACCTACAGTGGTTACGGAGAAATAGAGGAGTTGCTGTAGACACCAGGAGGAACCACATCCTCATCACACAAATAACAGGAGACGGGGACTATGCACATGGAGAAGTGTTGGTGTTCAGGCCAGATGGGACACTTGTGAGAACTGTGGGTAGAGACTGCAGCTGGAAAGGTTGGTTTGCATCTCTATTCCGGCAGGAGAGGTTCAGCATTGGGGAACCAAGGTACATCACCGTGGACGGGGAAGGGAACATTCTTGTGTCAGACTGTGGCAATGACTGTGTCTTTGTGTTCAACGAGTATGGACAGTTTCTGTTCCAGTTTGGAGGTTTCGGAAGGGGTGAAGGTCAGATGCACTGTCCTGCTGGCATCTGTACGGACAGGGCAGGTAACATCATTGTTGGAGACACTGGAAATAACCACGTAGAAATGTTTGACAAGACAGGCAGATTCCTCAAACACATTGCTACCAGCATGTCACCATGGGGCGTTGCCATGGGACCACAGGGACAGCTGATAATGACTGATTGTGATGGTAATGCCATCATCCAAGTCCTCTAATTAGCAAATTGGAAACCATGAAAGCAATGATGAGGACTTGCGTCTTAGGTTGAGCACGAATATGACTTATGAAATATTCCATGCCCATTGTTTTCTATCTGTACATATTGTGTGGGGTATATATGCGTGAAACATTAATTTGTTTACTCTTCTCATTGTAATATCCATCTCATTTGTTATCATTTTGTAGAAATTTTCAATTTATTTCATGGCAGAAGTTAGTGCTCATGACTGGCTGGTATTATCTGAAAAACTAAAGTAACTGACATCATGTCAGGAGTATGTTATAGGCCACACCAATTTAATTTCTTGGTTAATGGATTTTTGTTTAAAAAAAAAAATCATGAAAACAGAAGGCTGGCCCAGCTTTCTGTTTTCATGAATTTTTTTTTTAATTTTATTATTATTTTTAAATAAAAATCCGTTAACCAAGAAATTGAATTGGTGTGGCCTTAGGTCAATGTGTGCCTATAACATTAATGTAGTAGTATTATGTACAAAATGTACATCATTCTATAGTTAAATATAGAGTGTTTAATCTGATATCTTGGTTGCTTGACTTGTTGAAAAGTAGTTTTGTTGTCTCCCAAACTGTGTATTGTACAATTTAGTAATATTTTTGTTGACAAACTCTGCTTGAAGTACAGATCTATGATAGAAATATAAGATTTAAGGCATGTGTGTGTTCAGTGACAATAAAAAGAGTGAGTTTGCAGTTAATTGATTGGCTGTATGTAATTCTAACAAGATTTAATTTCAAGACTTTGGAAATGTACACTGGAACCCCACTGACAGTTATATAGCATTATATGATCAATATATATATTGAGATTACCAGTTGAATAGCTGCCACTGCAGAGCCTGGCTAGGAAAGGGGTAGTCAATCCCATAAACAAGTTGACAATGGTTTTGTAATCAGATATGATTTATTTCTTGCATCAAAAGTTTTGAAAGCTATAGTCTGACATTTTTTTATTACTGGATAACTTAAGGTAGCAATGTCTAACAGTAACAGTGGTTAGATATTATTAAGAGAAAGGGAGTGGAAAAAGGTTTAGACAGAATTGAGACTTTTCTCTTTAAGGTTCCCGAGTAGCCCTGTGAGCTAACTGGTACACTTTCAACAAATACAGGACAATTTAACTCATTGATCTAGCGTTACCGCAGTACTAGTAAAGGATGGAGAGAGCTAATGTTAGAACTCCCACTTCTCTGTACAAGACATGCCCCGAAGCCCATTTCTTGTACTGATCATGCCAGCACATCATGCCATGGTTCACGTCAAGAGTGGTCCCAGGATTTCTAGTTCGCTCCAAGCTAGCTATAGGAGGCAGTTGCCGTTCTACATGTGTTCATCTGTGTGACGAAAACACTTTGACAACCTGTTAACGGGTCGAAACTTCCATCCATCCATGTGTGTTGTAAGCTCTGTTATACACTCTGGTCATGACTGCACTGCTGTATTTTGAAGTGTATCTGTATCTTTATAGCTGGTATGACCGCCATTTGGCGTAATAACACACCAGCTTCGACCGTAAGCGGACCGTAAGAAGCCCGTGTTTGAGAGTACTCACACATTTCGTGTGTTATACTAGAACTTAGCACACCTTTAGTTAAGTAATGATTATGTTCCTCCCATCTCAGAATGACATACTAGAACCTGACCCAGCATGACAAGGCTTTGAAAGAGAGTTACCAGAACTGGACCCTCATAACATTATAAATATTATGTACCTTCTGTTTTTCAGTGTTCTATCCATATTAACTTAACTGTTACTTTTCCCCATCCCAGAATGGCGTACTCCAACCTGAGCCAGCATGACAAGGCGAAGGAGAGTTACCAGAAGGCTTTAGAGCTGAACCCTGACAATGTTATATGTACCTACTGTTTCTTAATGTCCTGTCCATAAAAACCAGTAAACGTTGCTTTTATTCCCATCCCAGAATGGCGTACTCCAACCTGAGCCAGCACGACAAGGCGAAGGAGAGTTACCAGAAGGCTCTAGAGCTCGACCCTGACAACGTGACCTACCAGACCAACCTGAGACTCGCCGAGCAGAAGCTCAGGGAAATCAACCTAGGGGGCCCTGGCATGGTGAGGTCTTGAGATGATCATTACACATTATTGCTGACATTTAGATGGAGCTGGAATTAGGATTTTTAATACCCTTTTCCATCTTATTCCTGATATCATTAGCCTGTTAAAAACTAACTTTGAGCCAGTAAACTTCAATTAGTAACCTTTTTCTGTGAAGGATTTGTCAGAAATTTGAAGACCGTCACGGTCGTGGGCCCCCAAGAAATTTCTACATCTTTCCTCAGTTTCTAAGAAAATCAGTTGGCTGTTGGGGGGTCAGCATGGTATGATAATTTCCAACAATGATATATATTAAAATTTATGACCTTTTTTCTTATCAGCAATATTACAATTTTATGATATATTATTGTGTTTCTCCATGCAGGGTGGACCTGGTCCTGGACTTGGTGGAATGGGTGGATTGCCAGGAGGCCTAGGGGGCCTTGGAGGCATGGGCGGAGGGGGGTTAGGGGGGATGGACCTAGGGGGTCTTCTGAACAACCCTATGCTGATGAACATGGTAGGTGTAGGGGGAGTAAGGGAGGGGGGTGCCTGTTTGAAGAGGGGGTCTCTGAAATTCCACCAATGATTGTAAAATTACATTTAATTTGATGTCCCATAGTCTTTTGTAAAGTAGATAAGTCTTGTAGAATGGTTGTTGTTATGTAGCAGAAGATGTCATATGTTGTGAGATAAAGTTAACTTTGTCTGCGTTTCTGTCTGTGAACTTTCACTTTGCGCCAATAGAAACTGTCTGCAGAAGAATATTAACGATAGGGTTGTGTACTGAAAAAAATCATTTTCAGTTGTGCAACAATTTTTACTTTGTGTTTCTCTCACCGTTACCCTAACCCTTGTAACTTTGTTTCTCGTCTCCAGGCGACGCAGATGATGCAGAACCCCCAGATGCAGCAGATGTGAGTAAAGCAGCATGCCGGGCCGCTCTTAATGCAGTCATCGGTTCACAGAACCTGCACTGTAGCTTTTTACTGCAGGACAGCACAAAAAATAGACCCATAATCTAGGAAGGCGGAGAATAATGTTTTCAAGAATATTTATCAAATGTATGATAAAAGAAAGCCATTAAACAAAGGAAAGAAAACTAGAACCATTATCTAGGGAAAATGAGATTAATGTTTCCAAAAATCTGTCTCAGTGACAACTGTATGGTAAAAGAAAGTACACCACAAGTGAATTATAGCCAGCCTTTCTGGCAATTGTATTTTCTCAAATGCAGACCAAGAAGTTTACATTCCTTGACTAAAAGTATAGCTGTTGTAATATCTTTGAAAGGCCCCTAAGTTAACAAAGCTGGGTATTCAGAAATTAGGTTTCTTTATGTTACTTTAAAGAAGGCACAGTAATGTTTTTCCTTATTTCTCCTAATTTCTTTCCTGATTTCCCTTTTGTTCACAGGTTGGGAAACTTATTAGGCAGCGGCGGTGCACCTACCCAAGCCCCCTCATCAGGCGAGGCACCGGAGGGGCCAGAGGGCCTTAATATGTCAGAATTCTTACAAGCGTAGGTTTTTGTTTCATGAGATAAATGTTGGTGTGACGTCCGTGCCCCTCATAGTATGGGAGTTTCTGTCTTTCTTGTGAGACGCTGATTCGGCATATCTGTTCCTTAAGTCCCGTCTTTGATTTCCTTATTTTATTCTTTTTTGGTACTTTCGGTAATCATGTTGACTTTGCCACAGAAGTTTCAGAATGTACAGGAATCGTAACACAAGTTTTGTGATGAGTAGTGTTTTCCTTTACAGTAGGCTCAGCTGAAATTTTGGGTACAAAACTAGACAAAGAAGGTTTGTCTGACTGAGTAAAACAGGTTTATTCTTTGGCTGCATACCCTAGATGTGGCCCTTAGATAGCAGTTGTTACAGTGGAATCTTTAATGAGACCCAGCTAGGATATCAAGTATAAATTAAACCAGAGAAAGAAATACTGGGGATTGCATCTACATTTCAGCACATTCTTTGGTGATGTGTTGACTTTTGCTGCACTTCTACTAGTAGCCAGCAGATGGCGTTGTTGTAATACAGTAGAATCTTTGGTGACGTGTGTTTTTGCTGCACTTCCCCCAGCGGCCAGCAGATGGCGCAGCAGATCCAGCAGCAGAACCCCGACCTTGTGGAGCAGCTGAGGACACAGATGGGCCGAGACCCGCCCGACGGTAACCCTGACAACCCCGACGGGAAGCCAGGTCAGGTTACGAGACTCAGTTACTTCTGAAGCGAACTATAATTTTGAAATTGACAAAAAGAATATCGTAAATATGGAAATATATGCAATGGTGCCACGCTCTAGGACAAAACAGATTTTCTGTCAGTAATGCACTGTGTTTGCCCACCATGAACTAAATCTCTGTGAATGCCTGCTTTTGTTGCCTACTGCAAAATCCCATTGATCTTGAATGGCTTATAAACAGTATCATTATTCTTCACTTAAAAGTTCTTCTGTGTTGGTAAAAGTCATTCTGGATCAGAGTTAAACTATAATTGCCAACACAATGCTACTCAGTCAGTGAAAGAAGCACGCAGTCTCAGTATCTTTAGAAATATGTGTGCAAAATCCTCGCTTTTGCAGGAGACAAGAGGAGTAATTCTCAGTGCTTGAAGTTTGTGGTAGGCAGACAGAGTTCATGCCAGAAAGTCAGTATTGTTCAAAAACAAAATGAGTATTTTTTTGTTCCATTTCAAGAAATTATCATTCAATACTGATGATGTAAATATATATATTATATCAGTAATATAGAAATGTCAACTGATAATGATAGCAGCTGCAGAGACATCTCAGACCGATAAATTAATTTGGTGTTTTTCTGTTTCAGATGAGAAATGATGAAAACCAAGGAGAATGAAGCTGTTTTAGTTAAGGATTTGATCGGTGCGCCCTGACGGCACAAGTTGTAGCTACAAAACTGGAGTTTAGCAGAAATCTGCAGCTTTAAGCTGAAGACATAACAGTTTAGCATAAAGGAGAGATAAAAATCTTAAAGGAAAATCTAACACCCTCCCAGGGATACAAATAGAAATAAAAGTTTTATAAACTGTGTTGCGATTGGCCCATATGTAACTCTTGATAAAGACAGACAGGACTTTCAAGTTGGCCCGATTTGTTTAAATTAGATAAAGCTTTGTTTTTAGAACAATAGATACGCATTGTCAGCAGACAATAGTCAGAAATAGAGATCTATACCAAGTACTTGGTGATCTCTGAGGTCCCTTGGCTTGAATGCCGTACTGGGTACTACTGGTGGTATTCTCCCAATAACCTCCTTGGTGGTACAGAATAGACTGTTAACAAATAAACCAGGGGTGCAAGTTTCAAGGCAAACACCAGGAACATCTTTCCACTGTGCTGCTCTTTTTGCTTGGAGACTTCAACTCCCACCAGTACACAGGGTGCAATGCAAACCAGCCATCCGTGATGTCATCAATGTTCTTGCAAATTTTGATGATTTGAATATGACAAGTTGCACCTAGAATTACTCAAATTAATCAATTACTAATCCTCAGTATAATTCTTCTCCCTGCTGCCTAACCCCGTAACCAATAGAGAACTGGAAGCCAAACGGCTACTTCAGAGTGTTAAAGGTTAGGATGAGCTAAGGCTACTCCAACAACATTTCTTGTTTCATAACGCTCGTTCTCATTTAAATGTACACATTTTGTAATCTCCGTTACCGTTAGAAGTAGGACGTTCCTGACATTAAGATATGCCCCATATAAGGTACCAAACTGCCGTTCTTAAAAGCTAGAAAAGTTTTAAGTTGTCATAAAAACTACAGTTTGACATCTTATGTATGGCATATCCTAATGCCAGGAACGTCTTATTTCAATCGGTAACGGAGATTACAAAATGTGTACATTTAAATGAGAATGAGCGTTAAACCTCCTTGCTCAGAAGTAGGTAAGAAATATTATGACTTGTGAGAGCACAGTTACTACACACAGGATACTAATCCATCATTTATAGTAAGTCAGAATGTTAGGTTAGCCCACGAAACCAAGGCTTTGTCCAGTTAGCCTCGAGTCGTATTTATTTGGTTAGGAAGGTATTTTATTTGGCTCTTTCACGTTTTTCTTAATGGCCGAAATGAGAAAAAAATGTCTTTCTGTCCAAGTAATTTGGAGCATAGTTAACTGTAGTAAGATATTTTGCAGTCAGAAGCAAACAATAACGACTTACTGGATGCAAAACGGATTTTCTTTGATAAATTTTGACTGAGAAGAAAATCAGTCTGCGATCCAATATCAGAAATTGCAAGGCAAATAAAACTAGGAAATGAACGTCGTTGTTGCTAAACTTTGACTGTCATTATTGATTAGGGAACTACACTGCTTGATTCAGCGTCAATTTGATCCGGTTTTACCCCTAAAGGGGGTTTTGACAGACCAGATTGTGTTAACTTGTTCGAACCCCAATAAAGAATTTTTCAGCAGACTTGTGACCTCCGTTCTTCTTATTGTGATATCATGTTACACTCACATCCATGTAACAATTTAATTTCAATTTTTCAATTTGATTTATTTAACCAGAGTACATCTCAGATCTACAGGTTTTTCAGATATCCCTAGGCACAAACAGTAAAAAATACAATCAGGGAAAGAAAAACACATTCAAGTATATACAAATAGCGTTACATGTACAGACGTATTGAACCGTAATAACAGTATCTCAACCTAGTCCAATCAGTTCTCAATTCTAGTTCCGCTACAGTCTGTTTTTAAACGCTGACGGTGTTGTAATGTGCCGTAGATCCACAGTAATAATATAAAAACAATAACTTGAAAAAGAAAACAACCGGGAGGGGTCTGCATCGGAGGCTACAACAGACCACATCGTCTCTCGGATCTGTATATAAACGTGTTTGAAGAGAGCCATACCTCGAGCACAGATAGTTTCGTGGACCCCACGGTCAGATTCCGGTTTTCCTTCCTGCCGTTTGACTTCATGTTGCGAAATTTTTGCATAGAAATGTTTGAGAACAAAGAAAATGAATTGGCGTAGAGAAAGGAATGCTGTTTGCGAGCATATTAGGTCTGTCCATAGACATTAACAATTATTCAACCATAAACTAGTAACCATAGTTGCCAGCAGCAATCGTGTAAATATTTCCTGAAGCATTTATAGAACATTCCAAATCTCTTCTGTCATCACAGGTGGAGGCAGAATGTTATTTTCATATCATTCGTTTATTTTCGTCAGTAACTCAGAGTCATAGAAGTTAAACAATGGAGACATGCGTACGCAAAAGTTGACTAAACACAAAATGTATGGGGTAGTGTGGATATATCATGGATATGTGACAACAATAGGAACAATCCTCCTACGCCTTGCATTAAAATAACTTTCGCAGAAATGCTTCTTTTGTAACTCATTGTTTTGCCTAATGGTACCTGGGCACTGACAGAACTTCAGGTAAACTATTCACTTCATACAAAATCATCTCACCAAACAACGAGCGTGGAGGCAACGCCCCGTGCTTGATTCACCGAAGTTCCAGAAATATGACGAAGAATCCCCATACCGATGTATTGTTGATGTTGCTTTGAAAACAGCCCATGCACTTTGATATACATGACATAATGCATTACAATGTCTTTTTGCAAGCAGCTCAACCGCGTAGAAAACAAACAAGTGTTTATATATTCAAGTTAAGCTTATGTTATCAAAGACCTTATTGATAAGCTAACTTCCGAATCATTGAAATGAATAAGTCACCATACTTTCCATAGTATCACATAGTAAGTGCGAAAAGAGTGGTATAGATTTCCATTCGCCATGCACCTTCATTCAGATAGTTATGCCTGAAAAACACCTGAATCATTGCATTATGATTACATCATACAGTCTCTAATGTTGTCTGTTTCCTGTTTGGACTGTTTTTTCCGAGAATTTCCAGAACCCTGGATTTATAAGAACGCTTTGACAGCTTAGCGTCACATCACTTCGGTTTCGGGATACCTGCCGTCGGACGCATAGGATTTTCTATTCTGCAACGAAGCCTTGGTTATTCTTGTGGAGGTCGACAACCGCAGACCCAGCCGAGATGAGGGGCCTGCTTGCTGCCTGCCTGGTCATCAGCTGCCTGTCATCTGTCAACGGTAGGAAATATTAATACTACATGTATGTGTCCGTTTGCAGATGGATAGAAATACATTCAGACTGGAGACAACGGACGTCCTGGATCGTGAACCACGATGGTACGGACGCGGAATCAGGGAGGCCATCTACGAGAGGATCTACAACCCCACCTTGAACAGGAAGGGAGGACTCCGCGTAGAACTCTCGGGTACCTGGGACTCCACCCTCCCCCCACCCAAAGGACAATACTTTTCCCATGGTGTTGTCTTACCATAGGAACCTTCCTAACTTATTTTACATTACAATGTGTTGTCTTACCATAGGAATCTTCCTAACTTATTTTACATTACAATGTCGCTTATGCATGACTGTGTGATTTGCCATGTAAAAACCGGTTTTTCTAGTTATTGTATATAAGTACTGGTTCGTTCTGCTAGTTCACTTTAGTGACGCTGAAGAAGAGTGATGGATGTCACTCGAAACGTCCGGAAATAAATCTCCGAATTTTTATCCAGTTGTAGAGTTTGAATTTCTCCTCAGAAATACATGTATACAATGTATATCAGGGCCGATTCTGCCGGTGGAGATTATGATCGGGGTCTCTGTCATCAAAGATCGTGATCAGGATCTCTGCCGGTAATCTCCAAGCAGATCCACGCCGGGCGCGAAAATCGTAGTATGCTAGCCAGAGAAGGTCCAGTCAGCCAGAGAGGGTTCATCAGCCCGGCTACTACGATTTTCGCGCCCGGCGTGGATCTGCTTGGAGATTACTCTGCCGGCACGATCGCCAATTCTACCTGTAGAGATCCGGATCAGAGTCTGTACATTTTTCTGTGCTTGTGGATATTTGCTTGAACGATTAGAACTTTTCAACTTCGATTCATGTCACCTTAGATCTATGAACTGACTTGAAACTCAGGATTAATAAATGGGAGACCACCCTGACACATCCCCAGCATCCTGACCGTGATCTCTTTCAACAGACTCCGATAACGATCTCTACTATGGAATTTGGAATGTTAGAGAGAGAGCTAAGAGAGGTAACATACAATTCAAACAATTCGTGTCAACCTTTATTCAAGTGTTGACTTGCCATATTGTATCGCAGGCGCTCGGTGCACTAAATATGTTTGAAGGAGCAAGAAACCTTTCCGTTAAAGATTCAGATTAAAAACCGATGAAAAAGAATCAAATTCAGGAGTAACGTTAGAAAGGACCTTGTGTGGGATTAAAAGGCTAGTTGATATAGTTAATCTATCTATTTCTTGATCAATCTATGATATACAGTCAATACACATTTGAAACAAATTCTGAGGTTCAGACTGGTTTAACAACAGAGACAGGTAAGGTTGGGAGAGTTGCTTTATCTCAGTATCGTGACTTTCAAAATGTCGATCATGTATTGTTTGTAGTGCCATAATGTTCCTTTGTGACGTGGTAGTCCGTACCCATAAGGTATGGGGGAGTTGCTGTACTTCTATGTCCGGCCCAGCTTTAGGAACGTGTGTTGGTGATATATTCATTCTTGTCGAAACCGTTCACATCTGATCGTCGAGCTTGTGTAAACAGACCTTTCACAGACCTGTTGATCTTGTGGTCGCGCTAGTCTCTACCAGACTAACTACGCCGGCTATAGGGAGAACATTTGCCGGGGGACTTTGGCCATGGAGGGCAACATTCGCAGCCGCAGTTATATTGAACCCTATCTCATAGCCAACTCCCTCCCGATACAGTTGACTCTATTTGGCCAATTTCTACTATTCTCCCAGCGACCCGCGGAGGCTGGTAGAGTCTATGGTCACGCCGTTTCGGTGGCTTCTTGTCAATACTTTGCTCCCTGACAAGCTACATGCACATGGGACTGTTTACACCATGATGAATGATGATGAATGATTTTATTGGTAAGGAACTCGCGGGCAAACACACCCGAATTACGTCCTTATTACATACAGTAGTCTATACATCACAATCTCATAAAACAATGACTCACAGTCCACTATATTGCACGATGTGACTGATCTAAAACATAGGGGAAAACAGTTACGCAGTTAAAATCTATACTTTAGCCTTGTTATACAGCCGTATTGCACAGTGGAGGAAGGAATTACTGAGCCTCTTAGTACGGGCTTTAGGAACACTTATTGCACTAGAGTTTCTGAGTCTGAGTCCGGTGGCCCCTGATGCGAGACCACCATGCCTGTGTAAACATACCTGTCGTAAGCTTGTTAATATTCAGGTAGAAAACAGCGGGCTCCGTTACTCTCCAAGCAGAGGAGGGGTTCCGGTAGGTTTTTGACGTGTTTTAGGCGTTTTTGTCGGGCTTTCTACTTTGTCATTTCTTTTTTGTATAGCCAACCCAACTAAAAACACGTCAAAAACCTGTCGGAACCCCTCCTCTGCTTGGAGAGTAGGCTCCGTAACTTCTCGCGTTTCTTTCAAAACTGTACGCCCTCTCTCTGCCTGGTTTTGGCAGAGTAGTTCTGTTGAGCTCATGTACATGTAACGTTACGTGTGCCCGCCCCTCTCATTGCCTTATTACCAGTACTTGAAAGGTTATATTTGAGGAAAAAATTTCCAGAAATTTGGCGTATATCCGTGCATAGTATTAGGTATACAATTAAATTTTACAGAGGAAAATGTAATCGTGGCGTTTTCGCACGTTCGATCGCGTGTTCGGTGGTTCGTCGGAATGTTGGATAAAATGGCGGCGGTGGGAATTGCGTAATATATAATTTTTTAAAAGACGTTCGCACGACACTACAAAGTCGCATTGATACGTGATTAATATAGCTGAGCAGTGTAATAAGGTAGATTTAACTTATGATGTAGAAAAATAACCCCAAACATAACGTTTATGTTTCATGCTCCGATCACAATACACCCCTTTATCACGCTTTAAAGAAGGTTTTAGTCCTGAAGGCCGACAGAGGTTGTGAGTAGGGCAGGCCTTCTACTTTAGGTAGGCATTGACAAGTCAAGTCAAGTCAAAGCCTTTATTTTACTTCGAGTGCTTGTTCGGCCATAATATGGCCGCTTTTCGACAAGGTCGAAGTGAAACGGAGGGGCAGAAGTCACGGTACAAAAATAAACTTAACGTAAACTTAACGTAAACGATATCAATACAATCATAGAAAATACATCAAAATAAATAGTTAAATGAATAATTAAATAAATAAATACATGAATACATCATTTTACATAATTAAGTCATTAACCCATTTTCCAGTCCATAGTTGCACTCGAGGGCTAATTATGTATGATCCAATAGGTGTTTGAAGACATGGATGGACGGAGCCACCCTAATGTGTGGTGACGACAACCTTAGTCTAGGGTAAACCAGAACAGTTCCCGGTGCCAGAAAAAGACCCTATCATCTCTTTTTGCCTACAGCTACAGGCCTGGTGTGTCCCGATGGCTACTCGTACCTCGCACATGCTGGCCGGTGTTACCGTGCCTACGACAGAGAGAACAACTACGACCAGGGCTTGGCGGCCTGCCAAGCAGACGGCGGCACTCTCGCCATGCCTCGCGACAGCACAACCAACGACTTCCTCGTCTCTTTGAAGAACGCTGCAAACGCGGAAAAGCATTTCTACATCGGCCTGGACCGCCGGGACGGATCGTGGAACTACGTGGATGGCGGAGAGCTGAGCTACACCGACTGGGGCGATGGACAGCCGACTAATCAAGACGAGCACTGCGCTGTGTACTACAATACAAGATCTGACGAATGGCACGATGTAGTCTGTTCAATTAACGTGGGCTTCATCTGTGAGACTGGTAGGTCACAGATATTGACGTTAGAGGGGTGCGTTATGTCATCCTTTCCATCTAAAATTTCCTCTTAAATGTACTTTGAATGAACGTAAATACGTTAACGATGCTGCAGTATTAAATATAGCATGGGAATGTCAATTTGGCCAAGCGACATCGTCTATATGTAGGTTGACCACACATAAAGTTTAAACAAAATACAATTTCCGAGGCATTCCCGAGGAAAAATCCTGTCATAAAACATACTTTTTTCGATGCTTAGTGAGACATACTGGGGCCGGTAAAACACACATCTGCATCTGTATCTATATAGCAGGTAAAACCGCCATTTGGCGTAACACACCAGCTTAATATGCTGCCCCGTGAGGATATGGCTACCTAGCTATCCCGTTTGCCGAACAAGGCAATAAGGCTGTGGTAGCCAACTGCATTCTTCACACATCACATTCAACAGTTACTCTAAATATCTCTTTGTCACCAACAGTCCCGTTCGCTGAGCGAAATGGAACCCTGTACAAGTTTTATACCTACCTTCACATGACGTACATCGCTGCTGCTCTGACCTGTGCGGCAGGCGGAGGCCATCTCGCCGATGTGACGTCATCGGAGCTGCAGGACTTCCTGGTCGCTACGATTGAGGAGGTCGATGCCGGGGGAGATTACTGGATCGGGCTTCAGAATTTGCCGGTAAGCGTCACACCAGATTTATGTTCGTTTGCTCCACCTTTTTTTATGTTTTGTTTCATTTCGTTGGATCTTTGTGTTTCTCTTCTTTAATTCTTTGTCCCCAATGCTTTAGCCTTTTCTTCCTAAAAGTTGTTTTATTCTATTTCATTATTAATTTGCTAAATTACCATTAACTGAAAATGTATTTCCTTCTGAGATAGCCCCTTTTTGTATAAGTAATACAAAAAGGGGCTATCTCGGAAGGAAATACATTTTTTGCGAAGCTAAACATCTAATAAAAGGGAAGCTAATCTGTAACTCTATTTGTAGCACACAATCCTAGTTGTAGGGTCTTCACTATGTCAATGGAATTATTGTATTTTCTTTTGACGTAAATGAGTTTTTCATAGTTGAGAGATTTGTATCTGCCTTGTATAGGGGTGGTGGACATGGTCTGATTTAGCAGCAGTCAGCGATTGTGGCTTCACCAACTGGGCCCCGGGAGAGCCGACGTTCAACAGTGTGGGTTTGGCGTGTGGGTACCTCTGGGCGTCTCAAGGCTTCAAATGGGACGACACCAACTGCGACGGACTGAAGTCCTTCATCTGTCAAAGTGGTACTTTTGTCATACTTTGACTTTCGAAGCTTCCTTGTGGATTATGTCTGAATATGATTGTGACCTTGGATATTCTGTTTGCGGCAGTTTACAGTTGGATTTACCACCCGCATTAAACTCCTTTGACTGAGCACCCGGTTACGGTATGCCGTCCGCGTTGGCCAAGAATGCGTACAGGAGGCCGTGTTGATCTGTGTAGCATTGACATGAAGGGTTCTTCAGCCACGATATTCGTGCGGGCTATATGTGATACCGTAGCACCCAGAGTGGCACATGTTTAGTGGTGTCATGGATAGTGTCGACATGAAAAAACTTGTACGCCCTTAATCTGGTGCGTTGCGCCGAAGGCGGTTACACCGGCTATCCAGATACGGCAATGCTACACAATTTTACATGGCCAGTTATATGGGTTATTCTTGAGCAACTTTCTGTCAATGGCTTTGTTCAAATCCAAACCAGTATTGAGAACACTTCAGCACTGTGCTGTGATTTCTCAGTGTGTTTCGTGATCATGTTTATTCTGTGACTTAGTCCGTAGATGATGACAATGTTACTGTTTTCACCTTACCAGGTCCCGGTGAAGAGAACGCCGCCTGTGGACCGCCTGAAGGTAAGACCTCACACAACATGATAGCCACCAGTTCAAGGGGTGTTCAACGCCACACGAAGGTGTTATCTTCTATAATATGAGACCACATTTCTATGAATACAAAATCAATCAACCAAAATTTGTTACATTTTATCACAGGCTAACAAAAAAATTGACCAATCATAATCCTGGACCAGTAACATCAGCTTGTCTGCCTGGTGTTCCACTGTGTGTTGTATTGTTGCAATTTCTAATAAAGATAAAGATAATCCAGCAGCTGAATAAACTTTTCCCAACACAGAAAAGCAGTGCGCCCTGGGGTACCTCCGGTGCGGACACAGGCTGGCCTGCATCCTGGCGTGGAAGCGGTGTGACGGGCGGACGGACTGTTCAGACGGGAGCGACGAGGAGGGTTGTGGTGAGTTAGTCTCACTTTGTACCCACTGTACTCGCTCTTAGTCTTAAAGTAAAGCTTGTATTCTTCCCACTGTTGGCCAAGACGTTCTGAAATGTGAGTATCTCACCAGAAAGTACCTAATTGCTTTTTCATTTTTATCAGTTAGATCAATATGAAAATGCTGAGTCATATCGGTTACACTCCTATGCTAGGACGCCCCTATGTTCCAACACCTCTATGCTATGACGCCCCTATGTTCCCACACCCCTATGTTCCCACACCTCTATATTCCCACACCCCTATGTTCCCACACCCCAATGTTCCCACACCTCTATGTTCCCGCACCCCTATGTTCCCACACCTCTATGTTCCCACACCCCTATGTTCCCACGCCCCTATGTTCCCACACCCCTATGTTCCCGCACCCCTATGTTCCCACACCTCTATGTTCCCACACCCCTATGTTCCCACACCCCTATGTTCCCACACCCCTATGTTTCGATTTCCCTATGTTCCGAAACCCAATCTCTAAACTCTAATACAGGGGTGTGAAGGTTGGGGCGTCGGAACATTGTATGTCTCTCTTACAGACATAATGTTGCAAGTCTCGCTTTACTCTAAGACTTACTATAATTTCTACATCCACGGAAAATTTATTGATTGATTGCTTGTTTCCAGAGACTGTGAAATGGTGTAACGTTACTGACTTATTCAATATCTATCTATCTCGTTTTGATTATCAGAGTGCCTGCCATTTCCTGGGAATTTCACCCTGAGCGGCAGACTTGCGATGCTGCCGAATCCGCTGGGCCAGGCGACATTCGAGGAGATCCAGAATTCGTCTGTGGCAGAACTGCTCAACAGTTCGCACACCAACCCAGAGATGGCCCATCCCGAGTTCACTGAATTTTTCTCCACGGTCATCTTCCCGCGATGCAATGTCTCCGGAGAGAGCAACACTGACTGCCCTTCATGCATTATGTGAGTGAAAATGTAGCAGTTAGTGGCGTTGATTCTCCCTGGGAAATTTCCGTAAATTCCGTTTTTTTTTTTCTTTTTCTAAGGCGGGATGTATGACAAAGGCCTTCAATGACATCTGGTCATTCATATTAGAAAAACTGTAAAATATGTATTGATTCATCATTTTGTTGTTTATTAAGACTAAAAATAAGCGTGCTGACACATGTGTAAGATAAAACATCCTCATATTGCGGAGACTGAACTCCCATCGGCCGGTACTAAGATTTAATCTTCTCAACATGACTTCTAGGGGCACACAACTGCTGCCGTGCCGTTCGTGGTGTGAGGAAGTCCTCAACGCGGTTGATGACGGGATAAAGAACCTGCTGCCTGGATGTGACTTGTTCCCTCCGCCACAACACGGCTGTTGGAACCCTGAACCGGAGACAACCAGTAGCGGACTGAGCTACGAAGGTAAACAGGAAGGCTTGATTCATTACTTTCCACTAGATCTAAAACATTGCATGGATGAGTACAAGAACCATTTCTCTGCTGATTCTGACAGTTGTGCCAGTGTATATCATGGGCATTGGAAAATTAATCAAATTAAGCACACGCAGTCAGGGATGCATCATGTTCTACACTTATACAATCAGCTGCCGATAAACGGTCATTTCTTTTTCACAGTTTGCTACCATGGCGGTGGCATGAACTACCGTGGTACAGGAAGCACAACCATATCCGGGGCAGACTGTGTGGATTGGTCCGCTGCGCAAGGCGGATTCTACACGGCCGAGTACCCCTGGGCTAACCTGGTGAACAACTACTGCCGCAACCCGACCGGTCTCGATCGGCCATTTTGCATGGCAGAAGATGACAGCCAGAAGGAATGCGACCTCATTCCGTGCAGTAAGTTGTCTTGACATCCTCTGAACCCAAGGAAAATATCATATGTCCCCCATACAGCATATAATAAAATGTATTATGATAATAGTATTGTAATGATTTCCATTGTCTTTGATAACTTGATGTTACACCCAGATACCGACCTTGGCTGCTTGGACATTGGTCCTCCAAACTACGGCAACAGAAGCCCCGGAAAGAAGTTCTACTACGTGGGAGAAAGGGTCGCGTTCACCTGCGACGAAGGGTACAAGCTTCCGTCCGGGTATCCCAGGGAAGTGAGGTGCCTCGAGGGAGGCAACATGACAACCTGGCAACATGACAAACCCACTTGTTCAGGTGATTGTTATAATTTATTATTTCTTTGTTATAGGCATTGCGGCCTATGAAAACAGCAAACATTGTACATGAGAAGTAACAGAAGACAATCTGCATCCGCTAGTAATTATACTGTTGGGCGTGTAGCAATTATTCCCGTTCTTAGTCAATATGAGGTACAGGCTGATAGAGGATCTTCTCGAGGCATACAGCGCAGATCTGGCGCCTGAGACTGACGGCAACATCGTCATCGGCTTCACGGGTTCTGTGGAACAGATCGTCGACTTGGTAAGTCACTTTGTTTTCACTAGGACTTGATTTTACGATAGGAGGGGAAAGGAGGCTTTCGCTGTGTTTCAAGTTCGCGGCTGTAACAGTTCTCTAGCACAGGAATAGAACAAACAAACAAATAAACAATAATTATGATACAATGAAAAGGTATACTCGAGGTGTCATGTTTTGTGATGGAGAGATCCCCGCGAAAAGCGGAGGTTTCAAGATTTACCCTATTATCTGTTGCAAATCTAAAATCCTTTTTGGTTCCAAGAAGTAGATAAGTCACTGAGGTAAAGGATGCGACTCAATCCATGCCGTAATCTTTATTTCAGGATGAAAAGAAGGAGCAGCTTGTTGCGTCAGTGGTCATCGACTTGGTAAGTTATAATGAAAGCTCATCTGTGTTGGTAGTAATCATAATACAATGCTAAACTTTCTTCCAACACTAAGGTATTCACGGATCGAATTTTCACTACACCATGAAGTTGCCATTGCCATGGTAGCACCTGCGAACGCCCCAGCTCGCATTCGTCTGAAGTCTCTCAACACATCCACATTGAATCTCCGGGCCATACCGTTTCACTGGACAAAGTCAGAAATCTGGACACTGAACAGGACTACTTTATGAGAGGTATAAAGGAGGCCATATATATCAGGGGACTCCAGCCGTCACTCAACAGAGACAGTGGGCGTTATAAACTTCCTGGCACGTTTGACCAATTGCTGACGTCACGTATCCGCAGTGACATGTGTCAATAGAGTCACGTGTCCGTAACTCTCGCGAGTTTACGTTCGGCAGTGTTGGTCATTATTGATCCTGAAGAAGGCGACAGTGGTCGTCGAAAATTCGATCCGTGAATACCTTAGTGTTGGAAGAAAGTTTAGCATTGTATTATGACTTGGTAAGTTGGCATAGTTATGACAACTCTAGGGCAGCACGTGTTTGGCAAATATTCTGTTCACATCATCTGTTCTCTAGAGGGGTTTCCTTTGTTTGGCCACATCAAATAGATTTTATGATGACATCCAAGTTTCGCCTGATTTTGATAAAATGTACTCTCTTCCGGCGATGCCTTGAGTAAAGTTGTAAAAGTGACACCACACTGGTGTCACAGCTTTATGAGTTAAGTTGTAGTGATACTAGGCTACACTAGCGTCATTTCCCGCACTTCTTGAATACATGAATGAAAGCCTTTTTGGCTGTAATACCATGTTTGGTCGCTTTACTTCTTTTTACAACGTTAATGGCCTCTAGTTTGAAAATGTTATCTAATTTTGTTATCCCATCTTGTTCGTTTGCGATTTGGAGACTGTAGAGGATTTCATCCTTGGATATTTTACTTGTTGTTGCCTTATTTTCATTTGCGCAATAAAACGTTCTTTCTTCCAGACTTGGCAGGACAGTCGACTGACATGGGATCCAAAGTACTACGAGAGTATCGAGGCATTCAGCACTCTGGGCGACGGTATTTGGACCCCAGCAATGACCCTCAAGAGAAAGTACGTTGTCACACTTTTTTGTCCAATTAAGATTACCGGGGTAACGAATACTTGTATCAAATGTAAAAAAACGGTTTCATCGATGGAATAAATGATTTTTTTAAATGGCGAAAACAAAATTTGGACATTCCCATTGTGGGACAACTTTTTTTAAACAAATCGGTCAAAAATCTATAACCATTGGATCGATCTGACACATGTTTGTTGTTTGTTTACTTCACAGTGCCGATCCTTTGTACAACGGCCTGGAAAAGGGTGTACCGATAGGGATCAGCAGCGGTGGACTGGTAACGTGGAGGGTAGAAACCCTGACCACCACCGTGTGCGATGCAGACCCCTTCTACTTCCCGGCAGACACCATGGAATGCGAAATTTGCTTCTCCGCAACCTCAGCAAGTGGCCAAACCATCCGTAAGACTTTGCAAACATTTATGAAATCATATTGATAACAATAAGTTAATTTTGCTAGGAGAGTTCAATGATAATTTCCCTTGACTTATTTCCGGTAATTGTTGGAGAAAAAATTGCATATTATGTACCAATATCAATACTGTTGATGGTAATTTTTGTTGTTTTGATATGTTGAACACAGGATGTGCAGACGAGACCAACAGCCCCTGCGACGTCTCTTCCGCTGAAAAAGATGAAGGTGAGTGGTATCGGAAGGACAAGATCTTCGCAAGAGACAACAAGGAGGCGTGCTTCGCTCTTCATCTGGAGAGGGTGCCCCTGTTCCACATCGCCACGACTGTCGGGCCCTGCGTCATCCTGGTGGTGCTGATGATCATCACCTTCATCATGCCCATCGACAGGGGAGACCGGATCTCGTTTGGAGTGACCATTCAGCTCTCCATGGTCGTGTCTCTCGTGTTTGTCACGGATGTACTCCCTGTCAAGGGAGCGCTGCCGTTTTTCGGTAAGTTTAGATAGGCAAAGCCAATATTCTTGAATAGATCAGGTTAGTAAATCAAAAGTTCACAACTTTTTTTAAAAGCCCAATCAATGATTTTCACCTGCCGGCATTTCGGTGGACCGTCTGGTGTAAAAACATTGGTTGTGTACAAAGACCTTTATCATCCACTGTTTTCAAATAGATGGAAACAAAGGAAGCTTGTAATTCGACTCCTCCGGCATTCTGTTAACTGTTTACTATGGGTAATGTTACAGCCATGCTGATTGTCGTGTGCATGGCGCTGATGGGAATCTTCCTCTTCTTCACCATGGGCATCATCAAGATCCACGACAAGGAGGGGAGCCTGCCTCCGGCCGCGAAGACTTTCTTTCTCCGCTACATGGCAAAGTACGAGCTCAAGTTCGTAACAATAGCTTAGACTAAACAGGAAAGAAATACCTTGATAAAATGGGTAAATACAATTTGAAGATCACATACATTGAGGATTGATCTTTGGGACTACACAATACGGTTTTCAGTACAGTTAACACTATTCAGTGAACTGCTCTCAGGATCTAACCATGGTCTGAGTACTGACCAATGGAGGCCATAGACATGCCCTGGGAAGCCCCAACAAGGGAGCCCCACTCTCGTGATGTGTATATTATACATTTTGCTATCTTTGTTGTAATTTGCCATTTGATTTGGTTGAACCACATATACATGAAATAGATGATAGTATATGTCTCAATTATTGAGCACCCACGAGCTGCCAACTGGTATCTACTAGTAATCTATTAATTGAAGTAGGTTTTGGTATGCTATGTGAGAGATTGTACCAACACAGATGAACTTTCATGTTATTTCCTTTCTGTTGATGTTTTGTTAAGGATGCTCCTGCTGGGAGACCTCACCAAGAAGAAGCGTCCAAGCGACGATGGAGAGACCAGCGACACCGCCATGGAGCTGACCAACGTCGCCTTCGACGCGGAAGGCGCAGAAAACCCATACGAAACCCCTGCCGATGTCTCCGGGACATCCAGCCACCCACTCGCGATTCCCGCCACGACCAAGCCTCTCAGGATCTAACCATGGTCTGAGTACTGACCAATGGAGGCCATAGACATGCCCTGGGAAGCCCCAACAAGGGAGCCCCACTCTCGTGATGTGTATATTATACATTTTGCTATCTTTGTTGTAATTTGCCATTTGATTTGGTTGAACCACATATACATGAAATAGATGATAGTATATGTCTCAATTATTGAGCACCCACGAGCTGCCAACTGGTATCTACTAGTAATCTATTAATTGAAGTAGGTTTTGGTATGCTATGTGAGAGATTGTACCAACACAGATGAACTTTCATGTTATTTCCTTTCTGTTGATGTTTTGTTAAGGATGCTCCTGCTGGGAGACCTCACCAAGAAGAAGCGTCCAAGCGACGATGGAGAGACCAGCGACACCGCCATGGAGCTGACCAACGTCGCCTTCGACGCGGAAGGCGCAGAAAACCCATACGAAACCCCTGCCGATGTCTCCGGGACATCCAGCCACCCACTCGCGATTCCCGCCACGACCAAGCCATCTGATGGGAAGCAGTCTACCTTCCAAGGCAGTCCCGGGCCCTCCGGGCGTTCCGCTGACGTCTCCAAGGCAACCGCCCAGCCTGCTGCAGCTCTGGAGGCCTCCGGTTCTGCCAGCCTGCTGACGCTGGTCTCCAGTGTGAAGGAGCAGACCAATGTAATGGTGGTGCTCGCCAAGGCAGTGAACAGCCAGACACAGGAGCTGAAGACCGAGCTGTCCAGGGCAGTAAACAACCAGACAGAGGAGATGGTCAAGCTGATGAAGAAGGAGGAGGAGGATCCGGAGGTGTCCGATTACACCCTTCTGGCTAAGGTGCTGGACAGGCTGTGTCTTGTCCTGTATGTCATCAGTATCATTGTGGCCGTGCCCACCACCATGTATCTGGGCAAGTGAAGATCTGGTTTTGATTCGGATCTGGTTTTGATTTGGATCTGGTTTTGATTCGGATCTGGTTTTGATTCGGATCTGGTTTTGATTCGGATCTGGTTTTGATTCGGATCTGGTTTTGTTTCGGATCTGGTTTTGATTCGGATCTGGTTTTGATTTGGATCTGGTTTTGATTCGGATCTGGTTTTATTCGGATCTGGTTTTGATTCGGATCTGGTTTTGATTCGGATCTGGTTTTGATTCGGATCTGGTTTTGATTCGGATCTGGTTTTGATTCGGATCTGGTTTTGATTCGGATCTGGTTTTGATTTGGATCTGGTTTTGATTCGGATCTGGTTTTATTCGGATCTGGTTTTGATTCGGATCTGGTTTTGATTCGGATCTGGTTTTGATTCGGATCTGGTTTTGATTCGGATCTGGTTTTGATTCGGATCTGGTTTTGATTCGGATCTGGTTTTGATTCGGATCTGGTTTTGATTCGGGCCTGGTTTTGATGAGACACATTAAACACACCCAAACAAACTGTAACAGCTTTTGAATTAATAAAGTAGTTACCCCAAAGGTAGACCGTACATAATGTTAATCTGAGCTCCGGGTGACGGTTGATAGTCTAAGAATTTGGATCTAGCTTGATGTGTGCAGAGTAAGTGACATGAAAAATATTCAGTAAGTTTGTGCTTTCTTCTTTTCAGTTTCAGTTTATTTAATTATTTATCTATTTAGCCAGGAAAGACATATTTCCTAAAGGTGTTTTCAATGTGTACTTGGTGGAAAATGCTTAACGTAGATAAGACAAGATGTAATATTTGTGTTTTCTTCTGTTCATTTCCAGTTTATTTACTTACTTATTCATTCAACCAGTAAAGACATATCGGCGGTGGTGTATTCAATGTGTACTGGATTGAAGGCCCAGTCATAGATTTAACAATGCAAGATGCAACTGTTGTGTATTCTCCTGTTCAGCTTCAGTTTATCTTCTTATTTATTCATTAGTGTTACCAGGAAATACATAATTGCTTCGAGGTGTCTTCAATGTGTACTTGGCGGAAGACGCTTAAGATAGATAAGACAAAATGTAACGTTGTGTTTTCTGTCAAGTTTCAGTTTATTTAGTTGTTTATTTAACCAGGAAAGACACATTGCTTAATTTGTTTTGGGTAATGGGTGGACGACGCTGAAAATAGATAGGGACAATATATCTACTTCTATAAATATCCTGTACCTCATGTCTAAGATAAACAGTCTAGAACACTGTACCTCATGTCTAAGATGAACAGTCTAGAACACTGTACCTCATGTCTAAGATGAACAGTCTAGAACACTGTACCTCATGTCTAAGATGAACAGTCTAGAACACTGTACCTCATGTCTAAGATGAACAATCTAGAACACTGTACCTCATGTTAAAGATGAACAGTCTAGAACACTGTACCTCACGCTAAGATGAACAGTCTAGAACACTGAGTCTGTAAATTGATGTTTTGTTCACATCTTCCACTTCATAGACATAGATTATGACGATGATGATTGGCATGAGTTATTACATGAGACTTTATTTTCGACAAATGTATTTACAGCGCTTAGGGGCCTTGTATTGTGTATTGAATATGGCGCAGTTAAATAAATGCTTCCTTTTCAACTTGCTATCGTGTGAGAATATAACACACAATATGTACATTTAGAAGGGTTATATCACCAATAAATGGAAAGTAGAGGAATTACCTGTGGTGTTCAATTATTGCCTCATTTGGTCCGCTTTTAACCACCATTCGTTAGGTTTTAGGGCATAAGAAGTTGTAAATCGATATACTTAACATCAGAGAGTACTAGCCCTTAGACGTCAAGCGGCGCCGTTTAGCGGAATACATATGGAATGCAGTAGAAGTAACATCTTTATGTTTGCGTGTACTTCTTGAAAGCGTCCTCTAGCGGATGTAGACGTCACAACAGGTAATGTTGATTTGTGTTAGCCGAACAAGAGTTCATTACAGACGACATGAAATATTTCTCTTCAGGAAATGAATGTGGGGACACCCCCAATGTTGATATTCTACTCACCTCCGGCAAACTTATACCTCCAGAACTCTTATACGTGACCTATCATATTGATGATATATACTGATACTGTTTATGAGGGTGATCACATTCTCAGTGCTGGTATTCTCTTCACCTTCAGAACTTTGTTGTTCAACTAACAGTTGTCACAGGTATCCCCAGCGAGTATGTATAACAATAGGCTGTGTCGGCCACACACAACGTCTATAGAATTAGTCCAACCCCTTCACCACAGAGTTGGAGGACACACTAAGAGACATAGTTATGCAGACTCCCTGAGACTTTAAGGAGTTTGTATAGGCTGAAGACAACTTCCTTCCATACTTAGGTTAGTAAGTCAACCTCTTCTCTACGACCCTACATGATACCTGATGTAGCTGTTGCCTATGAGATGCCTTTAAGCAGTTATGTGGTTACATCCATAAAAATTACTTGCTGTGGCCTAACTGCTTAATTTGCTGAGCTGCAGTACCTTCGCCCTTCACTAGGCGGTGCTTTAGCATGGTCGTGTCCCGGTCATGCAGGTGCAGCCCGGCTGTGACGGTGGTGGACTGATGCCAGCGGCTGCAGTACCTTCACCCATCACTGAGCGGCGCTTTGTTAGCGCCGTGGTACCGTCAGGTGCAGCCCGATTATGAAGATGTATAGAGATGAGCTAAAGATATACGCGGGGGAGAACGCAGAGTGGCCAAACAACAGGAAACAAAACGACAAGGGTGCAAATCAGGGCCGTTGGGAAAATATATATTGTTGTAGAGTTGGTTATACTGCTGAGGAACAACAGTTGGAGCTTTCATAATGAAACAGGGTCGTCTGCAAACGTGTTTGATAGTACGTCTGACATACCGCGACGTTATGTGTGTATCAGGTGCCATTGTGAACTTAAGGTTAAAGGTAAGAAAGTTCAGGTTTGTTGATGAGCCCAGGTGAGTCCACAGACGTGTGTTATCTGTGCACGTCTCAGCCAGGACTTCTCGATTCCGCGGCTTTACGGTGCAACGTTAGAGGACCAGGTATGCAGGTAATGTATCTTGCTGTTCCGGTTATGTGATACATAGAAAGTTATGCAATGCTAATGCGACGTTTGTTGCAGGTTTCTTTTAGCTTGCACTTTACAAAGATTTGTGGTTGTCCGACTTAACTTTCAAGGATGTGCGACGCCTTTGAATACCCGAACATTTACTGGCTCGTTTCGTAAATATATTTGATATGAGGCCGTACAGGAGAGAAGAGTTTGACGTTCTTCTACCCTTGTTGTTATTGTCCTATCATCATCACCTGGTCGTGAAGGTGTCACGGATGTTCAATGTTTGATTGTTGTGTAATGTCAGTAGTAAATGAAGTATAAAACTATGGTAAGGTGAGTTATAGTTCCTTTCCCCAGTTTCTGCAGTGCTGGTTGCCGAGCTTGTCTCAGGGTGAACCCAGGGCCAGAGCCGGCATCGTCCTTCTGCTGGGGGGACCGGTGCAGAAGTTCAGGGGAATTCCAGACATTTTATAGTTGTAAAACAAAGAAATGCTGAAGAATATATCTATTATTATTCCTTATGGAAACTTGAATGTGACTACTGTAAATAAAGAAACAAGTAATACTGTAAACGCCGTAGTGCTGTAAAAACGTCATAGTAAAGTTATCATTTGATATATTCAACCTTAATTACGATCACCTGTGTAACAGAGGCTTGTCAACATAATTTACCCAAATTGTCTTTTGGGTGTCTGGACCACAAGTGAAAGATGCATCCTGTGAAAGTAGTGTATCTCACTAGAACACAGGATTTGGAATTTAGTTTGCCAAAATAGAAAATCTTTCATAACAATTAGTGATATGCCAAGCAAAGTGTAACTACTTAGGCTGTAGTATGTTATGTGTATATCTAGTTTTTTTACTCTTGTAGAAAAGATTGTCACAAGTCAGTGAGAAGATAGCGTTATGATATTCTGCATCGTATTGTGAGCAGAGTTATCCGTTCTGCTGTTATTGTTAGAAACCTCGCATGGTGGCCATGATTTGCATGCAACTGTAATCAACTTGTGCATTCCGCAGATATATGGATGTTGAGGTGTAGAAGTGTTACAGATAACAACATTTTTAGTGTTAAGTGATGTAAGCTTTATTTTTATATCTTTAGTGATAGAGTTTTTATATCTAAAGTGATATGAGTATAAGAGTTCGTTTCAATGTACATTTTGGACGTTGTTCCTTTGTCATATTTCTGGCAGTAGCATTTATGACAGAATGAGATTCCGTAGATGTGTTTTTATTACCTTCTTTTCTTGTTCATGTATTGAATAAAAATCCTTTTCTTCAATTGTTTTGTTGTTTTTTGCTTAATTGTCTTTTTGAATCCTCGCATCAGTCACTGGGCCTCCGGAGTTTGTCTCCTATCAAATTGATTGATAGATGTCCTGACCAGTCTTCATAGTTTTTCAATCAGTCATTTATTACATTCAGATTAATAACACTCACCTGTGTTACAGGTGTTCATGAACATAATTTACCCAAATGGCGTTTTTGGTGTCCAAACCACGAACGAAAGATGCTTGCTCTTAAGGTAGTTTAAAGATTTGCGGGGGTGTAGGTGGGGCTGGGGTTACAAAAGGCCGCAATAATAAATCCATTGTATTGAGGGGAGGGCTAGAAGAGTCAGGGAAATTGTGGGAAAATGAACTGATAATGACTTAAGTTTGTTATATTTTGACATTATTTCGTATAATTCTGACATAATGCGACATCGTGTAACGTGACGTCTTGCGACACAGCCTGGCTTGGCCAGACCGGCCTTGAGGGCACCGCGGAGGGCCCTAGTTTTTTGAGACACTAAGTTCCCAGATAGAGAACTAGTGATCTCCTAAGCCATAGGACAGCTCAGCTCAGCCGTCCAAGGCTCGCACATGCCCGCCCACTTGGGCTGACATCTTCTCCCGAAACTGGGAGGCCGTCATTCCAAACAGGGAACGACGTAACTCGGAATTATCTTGTCTGAAACCCGAGTAGCTCTGTGGAATTTTCATTTGTGGTCCAAGAACTGAAACGTTTCAAAGGGTACGTTTGATTCCTTCCCGATATACGGGTTAATTCATATATATTTGGACATCTTAGAAATGAACAATACGAATAATGTTTTTTTACGTATAAAAATCTTGCCTGTTGTTGTCTTGCTCCGATATATCACTTGTTCTAGGGCAGACAGAGCCATTTGGGTAAATTATGATAATGCACCTAATGGCATGTTGGTTTTGGGTGAACTCACCTGAATTTGGGTTGGTTCTGGCGAGTTACACAGGGCCATAGGTGCTTTTAACCCTTGTCCTGCGGACCGCCTATATATAGGCGCTACGCATAATGTGCGGGTCCTGCGGACCGCCTATAAATAGGCGCTGGGGGTATTTCCGGCACGAACGCGTCTCACTCCCGCGTAACCCCCGAAACCCGGAAGTAACATAGTGTTGCCTCATCGTCGGGGTCAAGGGTCAAAATTATTGTTGCGCAATGCGTCCCAGGACGCATGCGTGATATGTTAATGAGGCCATATGTTAATGAGGCGGCCATGATGCCGTGTCGTCTGCTGGAATGTTTTCGGGGCGATATTTTCCGTATTTCTGGCGGCAATTTCGGTGTTTAAACGCCAAAATGGATCGGTACACGGCCGAAGACGTTCTAGAGGACATTTTCACGAACGATTCAGGGGTGGAATATCCTTTAACAAGTGAAAATTCCGCTGAAATCAGTGACAGTTCTGGCGAAGACGGGGAGTCACAACATCGGCCTCGAAGACATGTCGGGGCAAGCGGAGAGGGACCTTTACATGTTGCTGATGAACTTGAAAGCGGCGCTGACGCTACTTTTAGCCGTGGAAAAGCTCGGGGCACTTACCGTGGACGGCGTGGACGTGCCCGAGGAGGTAGTGGACGTGGTCGCTGGCGGGGAAGTGGTGCATGATTTCTATTGTGGGGCTGACCAGTCTCAGACTTTGATAGCCATATACTCACCTGTTATAATATCTGCAATTCGTATTTCTTTACATATAATACGATATATTATTCTGATGTTGTCAAAACTGGTCAGAAACGTTGTAGTCTTCGTAGAAACCTGTGTGTTGATGCTATACAAAGGCATATGAAAGCATAGTGGAATAATGTACTTTTTATTGCTTTTTATGTCTTTATTATAATATAGCCTTTAGTATAGATTGTAACAACTGTATGTTGATATGGCAAGAAAGGTTAGACTATAATCTTTCCACTCATGTATAGAAAGCTAGAATGTCAATTGTTCTATGGCTACAGCATGAAGTGTACTGTTCTGTATGAGAGTGTAGATTTTGCTCAAAAGTGAGTTCAGCACCAAGGGCAGTCTACAACCATATACATGTACTCACCTGTTACAATACCTGTGCATTTTAGTTCTTCACATGTATCATTCTGATGTTGCCAAGACTGGTCAGCAACATTGTAGTCTTGGTAGAGACCTCTGTGTTGGTGCTATGCAGCAGTATATGGAAACTTTGTGGAATAATGTACTTTTTATTGCCTTTTGTATCTTTATTACCTTTGTATTCAATGATATTACTTTGTTTGGAATTCCAAAGATAATACCTGTTGTAAGCTTTCAGCTGATGTGTAGGAAAGTGATTGTAATAGAGGTAAAGAAAGAAGTATACTAATTCTAAATGGCTCAGCTTTTCTACAGAAAAGCCAGTTCAGCACCGTGGACATTGTATGGTCATAAACCTACCTGCTGAGATACCTGGGTGAACTTCTTCATCATAGATATAGCTCTGATGTTGTCAGGATGTGTCAGGAATGCTGCAGCTTTGATATTGGTACTTTTTATATGGTTCAGATACTTCAATACAAAAGATTTTTGAAAAAAGGGTTTTTTATTGATTTATTGCCATTATCAATCAATACAGGTAGGTGCAGGCAAAATTTGCAATATATTTCTGAAAAGTAGAGACTCTTAGCTTTGTATTGATATATAACTTTATAGAGTTATTTGTGGGCAAAGTATAAAAAAAATAGCAAAGTTAAAGCAGTACCCCTCCTTTAAATAGGGTCAAAAAAGCCCAGCACAGGGACTACTATAGGGTAAAAAAAGTCCAGCAGGACAAGGGTTAAGTCATGGCCCAGTCTTCCATACAGGACCAAAAACAAACCCATCTTTTTAGGTAGCATCTAGAGGAAAATTTCAAACTTTTTTTCTTCTATCCTGAAGGCACGACTCTTCCCTTCATCAATAACAATGCTCTTTTTTTTCAACCTTGTGTGCTTAGCTTTCATTCATATGGTAATGTACCTGACGATGAAAAGTCCACCACTGCAACTTCAGTTCTGGCCACGAACTGCAAGCTTTCAGCTGATCTCACACGCAAACAAATACATACTTTCACATACACATGCACACTCATGCCCATGCATACTCACATACCACACTCACACACACAATTTGATACAAACACACACACACACTCACACACACACATTGTCATTGTCGAAAATCTATCTGAAATGTAATAAAAATGCAGTAGATATAAACAGACTCAACGAATTAAATTTCTGCTGTTAAAACATTTATTTATTTCCAAACAAAAAATTTGCTCTACAGACATGATCAAAGGAAGCCTTGAGTATGAAATATTGTTGTCTACCATCTAATACAAATATTTACTTTCAAAAATAAGCCATACGCAAACAAGTGTACTTAAACTTATGATAGTACAAATATGCTCCACATTATGGTTAAACACTACAACTATGTACAACTCTAGGTTAGTTGATGTAACGTTATGTAAAAATAGACAAATAAATCTTGGTCAGTGAAGACTAGCCAAAGAGAAACAGACACACAGAATAGATCATAACCTAATATCATATTGTATTTTTATGGATGACATAATGGTAGATGAAGTCTGTCTCCACAAGAGGAGAAATTTTGCTCCTTATGGCAGATGAGAGCGACGCTCACACCTTAGATAAAAGTGAGAAGTCACAGCGAGCGTTTGTACTGCTTCAGAACGACAGGATATCTTACTCTCCAGGCAGAGGAGTGGGTCAGGCTGGTTTTTGACATTTTTTCGTCGGCTTTCTACTTCGTTGTGTTTTTTAATGTTAGCAAGTCGCAAAATGTGCTATGCCAAAAACAGTTTTCTTTGCATCCAGATTCTTAACACTCAGGTTTGAAGTTGGCATCCGTAAAATGTAGATTATGCAGCCTCACATTGCACTAATGGAATGATGATAGGCAAGAATAAAACAAAAACTTTCTGGCTCTTTCTTTTTACACTCTCTTATTGTTAAGCAGTCTGAGCAAAAGCCCACTTTCAGGACGGGAGAATTCAGCCCGAAAAGGTCACAGTTAAAGGGCTAAGCCATTAGAATTTTTACATGACATGTTAGAATAAAAGATGAAGATGTACCATCTCCCCATACTTTTAAGGAAAATCTAATAGCCTGTCATCCTCAGAAAACAGCCAAATGTATGCTGTGCAGAACTATTTTCCACATTTCTACACTAATGCCAGTATTCTACCCTCTTTTGGTGCATGTTTAATATCATTTCAGTGGTCTGTTATTTGAAGAGACAGCTGGTCATACGTTTTGAGTCTGTTATGAAAATCTAGTTTCACACATTGCAACAACATGAACTATATACATAATAGATCTTACTTAAGAGCAAATGTCTGTAAGGATCAAACAATGGTGGCAGGGGTCAAAAAATAGATTTGGCTCATATTTTGCACAGTGATAGTACTTGGCCCACAACCCCTCAAAATAGCTTTCTTTCTTCTCAAAACCAATTGTTGCCATGGCAACAGGCCAAACAAGTTTTGGTTTGATCCTTACAGACATTTACTCTTAAATGTATAATACGGCCACCTAAAATATACTAATAATGCGATATTGCCTAATCATATGGTCCCACTGGCACCAAGTTCCATCTAAAATATACTTAACAATAAACATCTACAGTCTTTAACTTGGGAAATTTGACAGTTCCCTTCTTAACTATGGCAACATTTCATATGGCATAAGACAGTTACGGGCCAAGATTGATGATTTTTATGGTATTTTGTATTAAAATGATTTTGGAGAAATGATTACAAACTTGTCACAAATTTTATTTGGGTTTAGTTCCATTGTAATGTTTCCAAAAGACAGAAATAAAATTCATTGATAGAAACAGCAGAGCTTAACAGTTCATAAATAGTGGTCTGCTTTTAAATTATAAAGTGGTCTTATGAAAGTCAGGAAACCCCTAAAAAGCCAAGGAAAACCATCAGAATACATGTAATACAGTCATCAAAAGTGTTTTTGTAGCAACTGAGTGGTCACGAAAGTGTCATAAATACAATTCAATGTTTCTTCATTTAAAATACACCGTACTTGGTCAATATCAGGTTACAACTTGTGTCAAAAGAGCATAGCTGAATCCTTGTTGGTAACTTTACAAATGCATGATTTGCTCTGATTGACCACTTCTGCTAAGTTTGAATTTTCCTCAGACCTGATTGGCCACCTCAGCTCTTTTCTGATAGGCTTGTATTAAATATTCCTCTAACCTGACTGAACAATACATTGGAATACATTGTTTTATGCTTTCTTAAAACAGGCTAATTTCAAATTTTCTCCATAGCTGATTGGCCACTTCTGTTCTCTTCTGATTGGCTTGATTGGTTACTACCATTCTATTCTGACTGAACAATCTTAAAGTCTCCCTAAACCAGCTCCCCTGACTGGCCACCTCTCTCGCCCCCTCCCATTGGCTACTCTTGAGCCTCCTTGCCGGCGATCTTGTAGATGACGGACAGCTCTCCGGCGTCGCCGCTGGCCTGGCTGTTTGTCAGGCGTAACTCGATCTCTTCGTTACTCCCGTCCTCAGAAGTCTCACGTTCTGGAATTATGAAAACAACACTAATTATAAATGCCGGTAAGAAAACACAATGTAGCACACACACGGACAAAATGAATCACAGTCGAATATTATGCAAACACACACACACACAGATACATCCAACAATACAGGCACACACACACACACACACACACACACACACACACACACACACACACACACACACACACACACACACACAGACACAGAAACACACACAAACACACAAAAATGCACACGCACGTGCACACACACACGAACATACCCAGCTGTATGTTGGAGGACTGCTGCCCCTCCAGACCTTTCCTCTTGTGGCTCGGCGCGTACAGACAGATCACGCTGAACACGTAGACGTTCCACATCCCGTACACGCCCGTCAGGAACGCGCTGTTGATCTCCACCGTGTGCTCCTCCCCCCACTTCCAGTGGCCCTCGTTAACCTGGGCACAAACGAGCAGAAACAAACGTTAAAATCGAGACAGCAACTCTCCAAAGTTTGTAAGGTTTTAGAGTTCTTATTCTTTTAATTCTGCATGATGTGTATCTACAAAATAATTAGGAAACATTCCACAGACACAAATGGGCAAAAACAAATCAAGAAAAGGTTTGACACAGCTAATTATCAAGCCATGGCTGCGGCTGTAGGCCCTGAGGGTTTAGACAGTGTAGAAATTCGGTCCAAGATAACTAATCATAACTTAACTTTTGAAGAAAATTTTCTCAATATTTAGCCAGTTATCACCCCTGATAGCAGTTTTGACACTGTACATCACAAACAACTCATTATGTTCAGCTGGCTGACACATGTATACCACAGGTATTACCTGTGGGCATGTAAGACAAAAGACAGAGCCGACCGAACCCAACATCTATAATTGACCTCAGGTAGTCCAACCACCTCAGCGCTGGGTTGAAGGACACACTTAAGACAGACTCCCTGAGACTGTAAGGAGTTTTCAGACAGAGGACAACTTCTTTTCGTGCTAAGGTTAGTCAATCAACCTATCATCTACGACCCTACATTATACCTGATGTATTTGTCCATGATAGTTAAATAGTTGCAACGATTATGGGATCAAATATTTGGTTCATATACACTGTACGTCAGGAGGAAATGGTGATGAGGAAATGTCAAACAGGAACACTGAAGGCATTTGGGTGGCACGCAGTAAGCTTTTTTCTGAAACATGCAGTTTTTACGATCTATTAAAGTCCCAAGAAATCTCAACCATTTCCATTTCTTCTTAAGAAACTCGTACAGTGTTAATAAGAAGGAGATTTTAAGGTTTCAAACATGCATGTACTTGTGTCAACATATTTGGTTCCTGATTATGTATACTGTCAAGACAAAATGGCGACGAGGAAATGTCAGACAGGAACACTGTCAGAAGGCACTTGATTGGCACACCGCCAACTTCTGTTATCAGCTTTTTTTATAAGTTTCAAACCTCAGAAGCTTTTCAGGATATCCACTACAGGGATAAAGTGTTAAATTCCCAGTAATTATATTTTCTTCTGTTGTTCTTTTATTAGAGAGTCACAAATACCTGTAAGAAATAAGCAAACAAACATCCACATACACACAGATGCACACACACATACACACACACACACACACATACACGCAAACACACATACACACACACTCACACACACAGGCATATAGTTACATTAGACATTCACAGTTAGACAAACACGGATAAACACACCCAGACGTACACACACATGCACCCAGACATACACACAGACACACCAACTTAAGTAGACACTCACACAGACACTCACAGCTAGACACAAACACATACCCATGCAAACAGTAAAGTGCACACATTATACTACAGGGCATGAAATACATAATTATCATTCTGAAACCTGCAGTTTGGAAAAAAAGAAGATTGCAGGAAAATTTCAAAGTATTGCAGTACTGTTGCAATTCTGAAGGAACAACCCATTATGTTCAGACGGCCGGAGCTTGTAACTACCACAGGTATCACCCGTGGGCATGTAGCTATATAGGACAATAGACTGTAGTGTCCGCTAAACCTAATGCTTATGATTGACCTCAGGTAGTCCAACCACCTCAGCGCTGAAGTGAAGGACACTTAAGACAGACTCCCCGAGACTTTAAGGAGTTTGCGGACTCCCAGAGAAGTGTGCGAATTGAAAAGAGCTTCTTTTCGTGCTAAGGTTAGTCAATCGACTTCTTCTCTGACCCTACGTGATACCTGATGTATTTCTTTTGTCCATGAGAGGTAAAAAAAAGGCGGAACGACTGTGTTTGGTTCCTACATGACAAAATGGTGACGAGGAAATGTCAAAAAGGAACGCAGTCACTGTGACAGTATTAAAGAAGGTTGGCACACAGTCACCTTCTGATAGTAGTCTTTTACTGAAGTCAAAAAGGAAGTTTCCAGGATTTCCACTAATCTTACTGTTACGACACTCATGCAAGGATGATAGAGAGGATATTTCAAGGTTTAGAATATACTTAAAAGTATAAATTGACAAGGTCGAAACAGAAATAATATATTGTAATTATAGTATATTGTGTATTAGTTATGGGAGATCCTAGAATCTTAAGTTTCCATTTTCATGTCTCTAAGTTTCCCCAGAACTGCATATCAAGATGTTCTCAGATATCCTACTAAATAAAGTTTGATAAACCATGAATGATATACTCAAGGACATTATATAGAATTGCAGACAGACTTACACACCTTTGTTTTACCTTTGCAGACAAAATTTCCTTGTCAGTCCACCGAAATATCTGTGCCTTGCAGTCCTTTATGCAAGGATTGAAGCAGGATCATTTTTAATGATCTCTGTCAAGGTGAGTTTATTTTCAAGTCCAACTCTCAGATTTCTCATGGATATTTGGTGAAGGCCCCTGCCTTGTAAACAGTTCTTGTCTTGACATTGTCCAGATTTTCATAAGATTATACCCAGACTGGTTTTGTTTACATGCATAGTAGGAATCGCGAATGGGCTTATTGCATGCTTGCTGCGATACACTTACACTAAAAACATCTGGGGTTTTCCCGACTTCCTGACCGTGGAGATTAGAGAGGTTAAGATGAAAATGCATGAATCTAAGATTTTCTCACATGATTCGTCACCGAAGTTATCGAAAGTGCCGTAAACCCCCAAGACAAGTCGAACCCAGAAGTCTGTGCGAGGCGGTCTACTGTTGTATGTCAGCTCATTTATAGCTCCGTTAGTTTGCTACACCGTAGTTGAGAAACATTGAATCCCGAGCCTGATTCTATTTTTCATTCTGAAAAATTGCAAGTCTAATTTTTCTTCTGCGATCTTTATAAACTTTCTGCAAATTGTAGACTACAGACGGGTATTTCGAATGCTGACTATCAATGTGTCAGGCCTTCTATGTTATGCTGGCACCAACACAGTCCTATAGATGGCATCCGAATATAATGCGATCCAATTTTGTGGTAAGGGGGAAAGGAGGCATTTGAGGTGTTCTGTTCACAGCGGTGTGATTATATTGCAGTGTAGAGGACACTGCATAACCTAAAACCTCTTCATATATTTCTTGATCAGAACACAACAGTGTATGTCAGTGATTTTGAGACTTCGGACCAGTGAAATGTTGGTTCGGGCCGCTGGGAAAGCCAATTCTTACAATGAGCGTTCATGATTATCGTCTCTTTCAGGCTTCTTGGCATGTAAATATCTTTGGTGAGAGTTATTCAATTAGATGTTGGCCATGCAAATTAGGGTTTAATCAAATAACTTTATTGCAAGTTCATGCCCGAAGGCTAATTGCAGACAAACAAGTACATGGAAATACATGGGAATTGACATAGTTATCTAGTCTACTGTGAAAGTTCTATGTTAACTAAGTTTGACTATGGCTGGGTTTGACTTCTTTTTTGAAGGCAGTGGCTATATCATGTTATATGGCAGTGAAGTTTGGGGCAAGGACCATTTGAATGACAGGTGTCCGATTGAAACTATTCAGAACCGTTTCTGCAAAAATATTATTGGAGTGCACAGAAATTCCAGTAACATAGCAAATAAAGCAGAGCTTGGAGAGTTTCTGGTAGATTTAGATAATTCGGCGTGGGTTCGAATCTCGGTTGGGATCCCTTGTTACACTACTCCCCCTTTTCTTTCGAGTCTCCGAGTACGATATTTCCTGTGTGATCTGATCGTTACTCACAGGGCCGGCGTGGGAACCAGTGAAACAAATCAAAGGAGCGAGTAGAAACAAGTGATTCCAACCGAGTTTTAACTACGCCGAAACCGGCAGCCCAGATCACTGGCACGCACGCCTTAACCACTTGGCTAAAAGGTCGCGACCAGTTAGACTGGTCAGTTGGAGGCGCTTGAACCCCCACTGTTACACTACTCCCATAATGAATGATTTCCATGCTAATGTATCTAATCTCTACTCTAGGAAGGCTAAACCCCAGTATGTACTACAAAGCGAGGAGGATGCTGGTTCTTCTGCTGATCATCCTGAAGGAAGCTGGACCGACTGCAGCCTGCAGCAGCAGCTGTTCATCACGCTGTTACTGCAGCAGCAGAGGCCTCACCAGTGTTCCTCAGGACCTGCCTGCAACCATCACTTGGCTTAGGTTGGATAACAACGCCATCACAAACTTAAGTCAGTCTGATTTCTCAAGGTATAGGAGCTTGACAAACTTAGATCTTCGTTCCAATCAGATCTCCATGATCCATAACAAAACATTCCATAACTTAACCAGCCTAACTCAACTGTACCTTAATGATAACCAGTTAACTGCTCCCTCAGCTGACATATTTGTGGGACTTGGTAATCTGCAGACCTTGTATCTTCAGCAGAACCAGATAACTAATCTCTCAGCTGACATATTTGTGGGACTTGGTAATCTGCGGTACTTGTATCTTAACCAGAACCAGATAACTAACCTACCAGCTGGCATATTTGTGGGACTTGGTAATCTGCAGACCTTGTCTCTTCCCCAGAACCAGATAACTAACCTACCAGCTGACATATTTGTGGGACTTGGTAATCTGCAGTACTTGTATCTTGACCAGAACCAGATAACTAACCTACCAGCAGACATATTTGTGGGACTTGGTAATCTGCGGTACTTGTATCTTCAGCAGAACCAGATAACTAATCTCTCAGCTGACATATTTGAGGGACTTGGTAATCTGCAGACCTTGTGGCTTCACCAGAACCAGTTAACAAGTCTTCCAGCTGACATATTTGCTGGACTTGGTAATCTGCAGACCTTGTATCTTTACCAGAACCAGATAACTAACCTACCAGCTGACATATTTGTGGGACTTGGTAATCTGCAGATCTTGTACCTTCACAAGAACCAGTTAACTAGTCTCTCAGCTGACATATTTGTGGGACTTGGTAATCTGCTGGAGTTGGGGCTTGACCAGAACCAGTTAACTAACCTACCAGCTGACATATTTGTGGGACTTGGTAATCTGCAGACCTTGTATCTTCACCAGAACCAGATAACTAACCTACCAGCTGACACATTTGTGGGACTTGGTAGCCTAGAGAGGCTTTACCTTAGCAGGAATAGCATCCGCAGTATCGAGGCAGGCATGTTCAATGACACAACAAAGCTTCGCATTCTAGATCTTGAGTACAACAGCATCAGCACCATTGCAGCTGACATATATGACATACTGGCCTCTATTTCAACCGTCGACATTAGCAACAACCCCTGGCAGTGTGACTGTAGGATGGCTCCCTTTAAGCAGAGGATGAACGGGTCCTACCCATTTGAGAACCAGATCAGATGTGCTGGACCTGGTAACCTTATAGGGCAATACTTACGGGATGTAAATCCTGAAGACCTGATCTGTGAAGAGACCACACCAGTCTACTCCACTTTGAGCACAAAACGCATTGTTGACTCTACTCTTGGCTCGTCTACAGTTAGCAGTTCTTCTCCTTTTCATCAGTCAGCAAAGTCAACATCAAAGGCACAAACATCATCCCCAACCCCCAGCAACACACCCAGGCCCACTGTTGACCCTAACCCAGGCTGGGCTACAGTCAGTACTTCCCCACTGTTTGATACTTCAGCAAAGTCAACATCAAAGGCACTAACACTGTCCCCAACACCCAACAACACACCCACTGCTGTCCTTAACCCAAAATCAACTTCAGAGGTACCAACATTGTCCCCAACAGCCAGCAACACACCCATTACTGACTCTAACCCAGGCTGGCCTACAGCCAGAACTGACTCAAGCTCCCCTTTTGCTTTTCAGTCCACGATAACAGAGAGCAATACTGGCCCTACTGGGGGTGGCATCTTCGTGTCTGTGCCCCTTGTTGCTACTGTGTGTGTTTTTCTTGGATTGTTCATCATTTCCGCTATTGCCTTGACAGTATGGTGCATGTATAAGAGGAGAGAAAGGGATCCTAATTCTGTGCAAAATTCTAGCAACTCAAACCCGGCAGGCACATCCAGTGGTCGTGGCCAGATAAGGCAGCCTGCAGACATAAACAGTCAATCCAAAATGTCACATTCCGGTATAGAGGACAGTGAGAATATCTATAATGTTCCAACTGATGATGTTGATACAGAGTACAACACAATAAGTGAAATTAACCATTCAGAAAGTCCACACCAAGGTGCAGGCGACATGCAGAGTCTTGACAGTTTTGGCTATCTGGTTTTGCCCCCTCCTCTTCCTCCTGAGAACCAAGCTGGCCCTCAGGCTGGGTCCCAGAGTGAATCAGCAGATGCAGCTGGTGGCACAGGCGGCGTTCGTGACACATGGACAGACGAGGCAGAGTATAACGACGTCATTAGTCCGTCACAAAGACCACAACCAGCCTCAGGTCAAATGCAGCATCTCGGTAGCTTTAACAATGGTTACGAGGTTCCATCTCTTTCCCTGGGCCCAGAGAATAGAGCCCATCCACAAGCAAGAGAAGGTCCACAATCCCACCAATATGAGAACAGCCAGGTGATTGCAGCTGCTAAAGATGCTGCAGCTGTTCCACAGGCTAACGCTTATCAAAACGATGATGAGTCAGTTGATAACCAATCACAGACAGCAGCTGTCCCTGGTGCTGATAGTCCAAACCACTATGAACCCCTGAGGAACCCCAGCAGTCAGCAGCAGCACACCTACACATCCCTGCTGCCCCATGATTCACAACACCATTAGACAACACCTGACCATCACTAATAGAGAGGTTTTAGTATCAATGAACAAATCAATAATACACCCACATTTAGAGTGAGGGGCACAATATAGTTATCACTCATGGAAATTGGTGTTATAGAAAGAAAAAAACTTCACAAGGGGTCAGAAAAAAGATCCCAGGTTTAAGGTATTGTCTCACAAGGACAGGCTTAGGATCCTCAAGCTAACCTACATCCGTGTATAAAAGATTGTCTGGAGATCTGATGCACACTTATGAATATATAATATCAAAACTAGGACACTGTGAGGCTAAGCATGTAATGATAACGGAAACTACTGCCAGAGGCAACAAGAGATCTTCCTTACTCTATTTTAATCTACTGTCTACGATCAAGGTGAAGAACTTTCCTTTTTAAAAAGGATCCTTTTCTTTTGAACTCATCAACTCATATATAGTTGCCATTGTATATGTATTTATAACAAAAGCAAAAATATTGCAAACACTTTGGTGTGGAATTCATAACAAATATTTAGTGATTTTCATAGTTTTGAGAAAACTAATAGTACTTATCACATGTTAGGGTGACAGGACTGTGTATACTTTATATACTAGTTACATTACTGTGTACACTTTTGATATATGTACTAGAATTCAAGATTCAAATATTCACTTTGCTGAAATTAACTTCTTAGTTACGATGTGACTATAACTTGTACATATACATTTTTATGGAATTGATAACTTCAATGTTAAGGTTCCGGGTCGGAGTTCAATTGTGACCGGGGATTGGGTCATGACCCGGTAATCTGCCGGAAGTGCGTGGTCGTCACCCTGATTTCTGCCCGAGATTGCTTGGTGATGGTTTTAGCTGTGCATGAATATTTTGAATCTTCTGAAAAGCCCGTGAGTTGTAGTATTTTTGGGCGCGGTGCAGTTGGTTCGCTATCGAAGCCTTTTTTGTATTAGTCCGCGGCAACGGTGATGCGGTTTTCTCGCCTGATGACCCAAATAGCATCGTTTTTAATGCATTTTCACCGAATTTGCGTCATCGGAGATTGCGAAAAAGTTATCACATGACTTTTTTATTTTTTTCATTTTTCAGAGACACCATGTACTAAGCTTTCTCAGCATATATGCCGTGACCCCAGGAAAACTCGTTTTTTCCGAGCAGGTTCGATCAACAAAGTGTAAAAAAATGATAATTTTCGGGTGCCAAATTTACATTTTACTATGGTTTCTACTCAAAATAAAGGGACAACGGACAAAACCGATAAATACATCGGAAAACAGCAGAAAACCGCTTTTCGACCATGTGATTACATTTTCCGTCCTACTTTTCTCGGCGGAATTGTAGCCCGTCGACCTGAGGGTGTCGGCCTACATACGAAATCGCAAAAAAACTCCGGTCCGAGACCTTAATCATGGATAACCTTGACCTAGTGAGTTACATACTTTAATTACATATTATAATATGAAAACCTAGTTTATACTACATAATATATAAACTACATGCATATTTCTGGTGAAAGGCCTTGCTTGGATGATAAAATTATAGCTGACAGTAATGGGAAAATACTCAATTGAAATCAACTCCTTATAATATAACTTATATAAGACATTGGCATGTCAAACTGCACCAAAAGAGCAGAAAGGCAAATGTACAGCAGTTTCACAAGTGCTACTTATACATCATATGCTGAACTTACAGAGCATGTTTACTTTATACGTTTGCGAATATTAGTCTTTAAGGAAATTGAAGAATAAAATCTTGATTCAATCTCTACCACTAGACTGCAACATAAAAATCTCAGACGTTTCAGATGCCAATCCAACATCATTCATCAGTGATTCAAAATAGACGTTAAGAAAAAAATTGAAAATATTAATTTTGAATCACTGATGAAAGATGTTGGAATGACATCTGAAATGTCTGACATTTTCACATTGTAAACCAGTGTTATAGATTGAATCAAGATTTTATTCATGTTTGCTTTAGTTTGTATCATTTTCTGTATCTCTGTCGGCAGCAAACACCTGGTCAATTTTGCTACCCTATGTTATGTACGGGTGTCACAGTTTTAATAAATGCTAAATACTGAGGGAAACTCAACTGTGTTGGCCAAGTGGTCTCAAGGAGTGCCTGTGGAGTTGGTGTGTTACTGAACACCATCTAACACCCATCCAAAACACGCCATTCCTTGGTACTGACACCATCCACACAGATAAACACACTTATCCTTGGTGCTGAATGCCATCCATACACCTGCCCCTGGTGCTGACACAATCCACACACCCAAACACACGCCATTCCTTGGTGCTGAACACCACTCACACAGGTAAACACACTTGTCCTTGGTGCTGAACACCGTCCACACACCCAAACACACATGTCCCTGGTGCTGAACACCATCCATACACCCAAACACACCTGTCCTTGGTGCTGAACACCATCCATACACCCAAACACACCCAAACACACCTGTCCTTGGTGCTGAACACCATCCACACAAAGGTAAACACACTTGTCCTTGGTGCTGAACACCATCCACATACACACACACACACAAACATACAAAATATTTTTAAGATCAATATGCTGTTCACAACACAACAGAGAGAGAGAGAGAGAGAGAGGGAGAAAGGGGGAGGGAGAGAGAGAGAAACATACCTTATCAACCTTCGTGGAGGACTTTAAAAGTTAATATTTCAGGGATCAAATTCATCCATTCCCTTCAATATTCCAGATTACGTTTAAGAGATATGTCTGGTAATGTTTCATTCTACTTTGATTACCATAATTTGTGATTTTGGAACTGCGCTTTAAAGGCAGACTAAACTTAATTTCGTAAAGCATACTGCATTATGTTACAGGGCTCGAAATAGTGGGTGCATGTGCACCCAGTGCACCCAAAATTGGAGCTGTGCACCTAATTTTGGACTGTGGGTGCACTGGTGCACCTATATATTTTTGTAGCCTATAGGGTTAAGGTACTATTGTACACTAGTATACAGAATATTCTTGAAATGTAAGTATAAAAAACAGCATAATAACTTTTTGCTGTACTTCATTTGATATATTATTTGTTTGAAATTTTAAAGTTAGCTATAGAATTACAGATTGAAGTTCTTAAGAGAGGCAGCAGCGTTAAACTTTGTAATTATGTTCTGAAGAACATTCAACTTTATTTTATATGGTGCACCCAAAATTCTTTCTGTGCACCCAATTTTTTTATTTGGGTGCACCAGTGCACCCATTCCCAAAAATGAATTTTGAGCCCTGTGTTAGATACACCACTAAGACCAGTTCTGACTTGTTTTACACTAGTCCATCATAGATCAGCTATAGCGTTTTTACAAAATTTGAAATTCGCGGCCTGGTGCCCGTAATACTCAACGAGTCCAAAGACCGTGACGTCAGAATCCGACTCGGCCCCAGAATCTATTCTATAGAACACGCATCAATCGTAACAGTTTCTTTGAACCGGCTCTCCCGTAAACATGCCATTTAGAGCCAGATTTTGACCTTTGTGTCACAAATTGAAAACGAAGTACGGGTGTACGGATTTTCTGCCCCGAGCGTTTTCCCTCCAACGCAAGTTCGTCGTGCGAAGAGTGGGGAGGGGGGCATCTGTCATGCCTTCCTGCGTAGTTTGCCGCAGCTCGGCCCAAAAGGGCAAGGTGTTCTATAGAATAGATTCTGGGGCCGAGTCGGATTCTGACGTCACGGACTCGTTGAGTATTACGGGCACCAGGCTGCGAATTTCAAATTTTGTAAAAACGCTAATACAGATACACTTATATCCACACAATAATTAGGAAACATTCCACAGACCCCAATGGGAAAAAACAAATGAAGAAAAGGTTTGACACAGCTGATTTTAAAGCCCTGGTCGCAGGACTTTGACAGTGTATAACTATAAAGAATCCCGACCAAGACAACCATGTTAACTTTTAAAGAAACATTTCTCAGTAAGCAAGGAATATGTAAGCCCTGACAGCAGTTTTGACACTGTACATCACAAAAAAACACATTATGTACAGACGGCTGGCACACGTAACTACAACTGGTATCACCTGTGGGCATGTAAGACATTAGGCAGTGCTGACCGAACCCAACATCTATAATTGACCTCAGGTAGTCCAACCACCTCAGCGCTGAGTTGAAGGACACACTTTAGACTCCCCGAGACTTTAAGGAGTTTGCGGACTGAAGACTACTTCTTTTTGTGCTAAGGTTAGTCAATCAACTTCTTCTCTGACCCTACATTATACCTGGTATATTTTTTGTCTATGACAGTTCAATAGATGGAACAATTGGCGGATCAAAAGTTTGGTTCCTATGTCATGACAAAATGGCGACAAGGAAACGTGAAACAGGAACACTGTCAGAAGGTAACTAATGGCACACAGTCTGACATTTTTCTTCTAATAAGTTAAAGGTTTAAGTCTCATGAACTCTCCACCATTTCCACTTCTTCTTAAGAAACTCGTACAGCGTAAATAAGAAGGAGAATTTAAGGATTCAAACATACTTGTAGTTGTGTCAACATGTTTGGTTCCTACGTCATGACAAAATGGCAATGAGGAAATGTCAAACAGGAACACTGAAAGAAGGCATGAAATTAAAATCTCAGGAACTTTCCAGGATTTCCACTTCTACATTGTAATCTTTAAAAACCCATACAGGGACAAAGTGGAACATTCTCAGCAATAACATATTCTGAAGTACACATATATATTATGTACATGTTTGGTTAGAAGAGTCACAAACGAATGTGAACCTATTCTTTGTAAGGGATAAGCAAACAAATATGCACGCACACACACATACTGTGAAACACACACACACACATGCGCAGATCTAGACACACACGCATGACATGCTTGTGCAACACAAACATTCAAGTACATACAAACATACATGAATGCGCACACACGCATGCAATGTATACACACACACACACACAAACAAACAAACAGCCAAGTGCACACACACAAATACACAGAGAAAGACACAAAGATGTATTATTATTACATACACACACACATTCCAGATGAAAAGACATCAAGAATTCTGAAGGTCCCCTGAATAACTCCTTTGGCTTCTGATTTCATAGCACAGGGCTCGAAATACAACAACCTGAAGTTTGCAGGGAAAAAAAGCAATTCTGAAGGAAGAGAAAAATCAATTGCAAAGTATTACTCGTAATTCTAAAGGATGAATAAAACCATGATTGGTATTATGGATTACTTGATAGCTTAATAGCAGAGAAAAAAGTATTTCAATCCCTGATGTAAACAACTCATTATGTTCAGACGGCTGGGACATGTAACTACCACCGGTATCACCTGTGGGCATGTAAGACAAAAGACAGTGTTGACTGAACCTAATGCTTATGATTGACCTCAGGTAGTCCGACCACTTCAGCGCTGAGTTGAAGGCCACACTTAAGACAGCCTCCCCGAGACTTTAAGGAGTTTGCGGACTGAAGACAACTTCTTTTTGTGCTAAGGTTAGTAAATCAACTTCGTTTCAGTCCCTACATGATACCTGATGTATATTTTGTTCATCACAGTTAAATAGTTGGAAGAATTATCAGATCTAAAGTTAGGTTCATACGACACAATAAAATGGCGACAAGGAAATGTCAAACAGGAACACTGTCAGAAGGCACTCGGTTGGCACACAGTCACCTTTTTTTCTGATACAAGCTATTTTTACTTGAGGTTAAAGTCTCAGGAACTCGCCACCATTTCCATTTCTTCTTAAGAAACTCGTCGGCGTTAATAAGAAGGAGCATTCAAGCTTTCAAACATACATGTACTTGTGTCAACATGTTTGGTTCCTAATGTAATGTCACAACAAAATGGCGATGAGGAAGTGTGAAACAGGAACACTGTCAGAAGGCACTCGGTTGGCACACAGTCAGCCACCTTCTGTTATCAGCTTTTTTTAAATCTTAAAATCGCAGAAGCTTTCCATTATTTCCACGTCTACATTTATAATCTTTGGTTAGAAGAGTCACAAATGCCTGTAAGAAACAAGCAAACAAACAAACATGCACTCACACACACACAATTCTAATGGATGGATGAAACCAGGATTTGTGTTAATGGATTACCTAGTAGCTGAATCGCAGTTTAGAAAAAAAATTTAAGTATTGTAAGCCCTGATACATAACAGAGCATAAAAAACAACTCGTTATGTTCAGACGGCTGGAACTTGTAACTACCACCGGTATCACCTGTGGGCATGTGGGACAATAGGCAGTGTTGGCGGAACCCATCTATGATTAACCTCAGGTTACTGTTGTAATAGGCCAACCACTTCAAGAGCTCAGAACTTGTGAGGGACACACTTAAGACACACTCCACGGGACTTTAGGAATTTAGAGACAAGTCATTCAACTTCTACTTTCAACTATTACTCTACTAGTACATGACACTGGATGTACATGTATTTTCGTCCATGAAAGGTAAAATAGTTGGAACAATTGTCCAATCAAATGTTTGGTTCATACGTCATAACAAAATGGCGACGAGGAAATGTCAAACAGGAACACAGTCAGAACGCACTTGGTTGGCACACAGTCACCTTCTGAAAATCTTTCCTTACTTAGTACTTCTTATTTATGAATGAAAAATAAACCATGTATAATATACTTCATAGTCCTTTGAATTGTTTTATTTTTGCAGATACCATTTCCTTGTCTTGCCCACTAAAACATCTGTGCCCTGCAGTCCTTCCTTCTAGGATCAAGGTAGGATCAGTCTTAAGGATTCGTCTTTGTTCTGCACGCTTTGAGGGCCTGGTGGAGGTAGATATTGAAACTAAAGGATGAATCGTCGATTTTCATGATATTTGTCATGTAGTAATCCTTGGTGACGATTGATTTCATTAGATGTTGATCATGCAAGCTAGGATTTAATTTGCATTATAGATATCGGTTCTCTAGATTGCCAGTCGGTGTAATACCTGAACTCATTTCTTATTTGAAACACAGCCGGAAAAAGGTGGAAAGTTGTGAAATTTTGAGCCAGTGGAAAGTTGGTTCAGGTCAGTTGAAATGACATGATGCCTTATGAAGAAAGCAAATTTCTAAGACTTATTGAATCCTGCCGACACAGAATGATTTCCATGCTAATGTATCTAATCTCTCTTCTAGGAAGGCTATAGTCCAGAATGTCCAACAAAGCGAGGAGGATGCTGGTTCTTCTGCTGATCATCCTGAAGGAAACTGGACCGACTGCAGCCTGCAGCAGCAGCTGTTCATCACGCTGTGACTGCAGGAACAAAGGCCTCACCAGTGTTCCTCAGGACCTGCCTACAACCATCACTTGGCTTAGGTTGGATTACAACACCATCACAAACTTAAGTCAGTCTGATTTCTCAAGGTATACAAGCTTGACAAGATTAGATCTTAATTCCAATCAAATCTCCATGATCCATAACAAGACATTCAACAACTTAGCCATCCTAACCCAACTGTACCTTCATGATAACCAGTTAACTAGTCTCTCAGCTGACATATTTGTGGGACTTGGTAATCTGCGGTACTTGTCTCTTTACCAGAACCAGTTAACTAACTTACCAGTTGACTTATTTGTGGGACTTGGTAATCTGCAGTACTTGCGTCTTGACCAGAACCAGATAACTAACCTACCAGTTGACATATTTGTGGGACTTGGTAATCTGCGGGACTTGTATCTTTCCCAGAACCAGATAACTAACCTACCAACTGACATATTTGTGGGACTTGGTAATCTGCTGACCTTGCTTCTTTACCAGAACCAGTTAACTAACCTACCAGCTGACATATTTGTGGGACTTGGTAATCTGCGGTACTTGTGGCTTCACCAGAACCAGATAACTAGCCTACCAGCTGACATATTTGTGGGACTTGGTAATCTGCAGACCTTGCGTCTTTACCAGAACCAGATAACTAACCTACCAGCTGACATATTTGTGGGACTTGGTAATCTACAGATCTTGCTTCTTTACCAGAACCAGTTAACTAACCTACCAGCTGACTTATTTGTGGGACTTAGTTACCTAAAGAGGCTTGACCTTAGGTGGAATAGCATCCACAGTATTGAGGCAGGCATGTTCAATGACACAACAAAGCTTCGCATTTTAGATCTTGGGTACAACAGCATCAGCACCATTGCAGCCAACATATATGACCTGCTGGCCTCTATTGCAACTGTCAACATTAACAACAACCCCTGGCAGTGTGACTGTAGGATTGCCCCCTTTAAGCAGAGGATGAACGGGTCCTACCCATTTGAGAACCAGATAATATGTGCTGGACCCGGTAACCTTACAGGGCAATACTTACGGGATGTAAATCCTGAAGACCTGATCTGTGAAGAGACAACAGCTGTCTACTCGATGTTGAGCACAAAACACATTGTTGCCTCTACTCTTAGCTTGACTACATTCAGCAGTTCTTCTCCTTTTCCTCAGTCAGAAAAGTCAACATCAAAGGCACAATCATCATCCCCAACACCCAGGAACACACCCACTGCTGACTCTAACCCAGGCTGGTCTACAGCCAGTACGGCCCCTCTGTTTGATCCTTCCATCAAGTCAACATCTTCCCAAACACCTGAGACAGCAAACCTTTCTGACACCAGCCCTACCAGGTCTACAGTCAGTACTGACTCCCCTTTTGGTTTTCAGTCAACTATGACAGACAGCAATACTGATGACCCTACTGGGGATGGCATCTTCTTGTCCGTCCCTTTTGTTGCTACCCTGTGTGTTTTTCTTGGATTGTTCATTATTTCCACCATTGTCTTGACAGTACGGTGCATGTATAAGAGGAGAGAAAGGGATCCTAATTCTGTACAAAATGTTAGCAACTCAAACCCGGCAGGCACATCCAGTGGTCATGACCAGATAAGGCAGCCTGCAGGCATTAACAGTCAAATGTTGCATCACGGTACAGAGGACAGCCAACATATCTATAACGTTCCAACTGATGATGTTGATACAGAGTACAACACAATAAGCGAAATCAACCAATCAGAAGGTCCACACCAAGGTGCAGGCAACATGCAGAGTCTTGAAATGCAAAATCTTGGCAGCTTTAACAATGGTTATGAGGTTCCATCTTCCTCCCTGTGCTCTGACAATGGAGCTGATCTACAAGCTAGAGAAGGCCCACAGTCCCACCAATATGAGAACAGCCAGGTGATAGCAGCAGCTGCTAAAGATGCTGCAGCTGATCCACAGGTTAACTTGTATCAGAACGATGATGAGCCAGTTGATAACCAATCACAGGATAGTCCAAACCACTATGAACCCCTGAGGAACCCCAGCAGTCAGCAGCAGCACACCTACATACCCCTGCTGCCTCATGATTCACACCACCATTAGACGACACCTAACCATTGCAGATAAAGAGTTTTCTTATCACAAATCAATGATACACCCACATTTAGAGTGAGGGGCACCATATATTTACCACTCAATGGTGGTAGAGAAAGAAAAAAGTTTACAAGGGGTAAGAAGAAAAGAGTATGCGGGCTTCAGAAATTGTCATACCAGGACAGGTTTAGGGTCCTCAAGCTAACATACACTATATAAAGGATTGCGTGGCATGGAGATCTGATAAACACTTATAAGTTCATTCATGGTCATTTTGATGATAGAAATAACATATTTCAAGAAAAAAAAAAAACTTCGACACTATGAGGATACACTTGTAAGAATAACTAAAACTACTGCCGGAGACAACAAGAAATATTATTATCAAATAACCATATTCTATATTCTACTCTGGAAAGAATATTCCACTCTATTCTATAGAGGTGAGGAACAATCCTTTTCAAAATCGAACCCTTTTCCTGTATTTTATGTCTTCATCTGTATAGCAAAAGCAAAAGTGTTACAAACTTCTGTGTGGAATTTGTGACAAATGATTTGTGTTTTTAATAGTTTTCAGCAAAGCAAAACTTAGTACTTAGACATGTTAGGGTGACAGGACTAGTTTATTTACAGTGTATTTTTTTAATATCATATGTACTACAATTCATGGTTGAAACATTTAACAAAATTTACTTCTTAGTTTCAATGTAACTATACAGTCATTATATTATGAAAACCTAGTTTAAACTACATGTATATTTCTTGTGAAAGGCCAAGTTGCTTGGATGATAAAATTATAGCTGGCAGTAATGTGAAAGAACTCAATTGAAATCAACTCCTTATAACATGAGACAAAGGACTGACGTCTTGCAATGTACCAGAAAAGCAAAAAGGCAAATGTACAGCAGTTTCACAAGTACTACTTATACATCATATGCTCAACACACTGAGCATGTTTGCTTTATAAGTTTGTGAATATTAGTCATTAAGGAAATTGAAGAATAAAATCTTGATTCAATCTATACCATTGGATTACAACATGAAAATCTCAGACATTTCAGATGCCAATCCAAGATCATTCATCAGTAATTCAAAATAGATGTTAAAGAAAAAAATTGAAAATATCAATTTTGAATCACTGAAGAAAGATGTTGGAATGACATATGAAATGTCTGACATTTTCATATTGCAATCCAGAGGTGTAGATTGAGTCAAGATTCTATTCAAGTTTGCTTTAGTTTGTATCATATTCTGTATCTCTGTGGGCAGCAGACACCTGGTCACCTTTGCTACCCTAGGTAATGTACGGGTGTCACAGTTTTAATAAATGCTAAATACTGAGGGAAACTCAACCGTGTTGGCCAAGTGGTCTCAACGAGTGCCTGTGGAGTTGGTGTGTTACTGAACACCATCTAACACCCATCCAAAACACGCCATTCCTTGGTGCTGACACCATCCACACAGATAAACACACTTATCCTTGGTGCTGAATGCCATCCATACACCTGCCCCTGGTGCTGACACAATCCACACACCCAAACACACACCATTCCTTGGTGCTGAACACCACTCACACAGGTAAACACACTTGTCCTTGGTGCTGAACACCATCCATACACCCAAACACACATGTCCCTGGTGCTGAACACCATCCACACACCTAAACACACCTGTCCTTGGTGCTGAATGCCATCCACACACAGGTAAACACACCTGTCCTTGGTGCTGAACACCATCCACACACAGGTAAACACACCTGTCCTTGGTGCTGAATGCCATCCATACCCCCAAGGTGCGCCTATTCCCAAAAACTAATTTCGAGCCCTAAAGTATTGTGGATATCGAAATTGGAAGTTCTGCTGCAGTACCATAGAAATATACCAGGGTCCATCATAAATCTGTTTTGCTAACACCTAGCTACGCATATCAACGTACATGCAATACCAAATGGAAATAATAAAGATCCATCCGATTCAACAACTTCTCGAGTTATACTATCACAAACACACAGCCGACACCACATCTTGTCAACCTTTCTAACAAAGGTATACAATTAAGCTGACCAAATTTGAGTACATTTGACAACTGATATTTCTGGGATCAAATGTAACGCTATGATATCATATTCCTACTGTGAGACTGTTGGGGGGAGGGGGGCAAATACATTTAAATTCAATTAACTCGAGATAGGTTTGACCGTTTACTTTCAAATCTTCAGTGTTGAGAATGCCCACGAAGTAGCGATAAAAGAAGATCAACTGCGATCTGTGGTCACCTTACTCTCCCAAGGCAAAGTTTATTGTCGTCAGAGCAAGGAGGATTAAACCTCCTTGGTCAGAGGCCACAACACGCTGTAGTGTCCGAGGACAGGAAAGGTAGAATAAGGACTATCGGCACCTTCAATAGGTACAAATGGCATGAAATATAAAGGACTCATGTCCCCCCCGCATATACACGTACCTTACATGTAGTCTTTCATTGTCAGCCCGGCGAACAGTGGTCTGGTCTCCTGGACCTACTTCCGGTCGTTCGCCATCAGCCGCCATCTTGTCTAGTTCTAATCTCCAAGCAGATGTTAGAGTGCAAAGTCGGCACGTTTTTCTCGACCGAGTTTTCTTCTTGCAAACGGTTTTTCAAAACGGAAAAGCGAGTAAAGTCGATTTTGTTTTCCAACGTCTGCCTTGGGATTGCACAAACCTCACAATAATCCACACTAGTTACCATGGCTTTTACAAAGGTTGGATATTGAATGCAGCAGTATGTGTAATTTTTATAGTCTTATTCCTTGACATTCTTGATAGATAAATATGATAGATAATGACCATTAGCACATGTTTAAGGTGACAAGGAGCAGTGACCTATGACCTATAACCACCGAATAAACCACCGAGTGAGTGTGTGAGTGAGTGAATGTGTGAGAGTGAGAGTGAATGCGTGAGAGTGAGTGAGTGAGTGAGTGAGTGAGTGAGTGAGTGAGTGAGAGGATGGTCATGACAGCGTTGCACTGACTAGTAATCACACAAGGCGGTCAGAGTTGGTACAACAACCTTTAATATGTATTCTTTTAAACTCCATACCTCCACATATTTTCATTTTTATTTCTTTTTCCCATACATTTGACTATCAACTGCCTCACGTTACGTTTACTCATAACCTGCACAGCCAGCATCGATATACAAGCAGAACTGATGACTCAGCGTTTCCTGTGATGACATCAGAACATGTTTACTACGTCATAAAGAACAAGCCGACTAGTTTATACATAGAAAACAAAGCAAACTGATGGAGGAAGACACACTTTTAACAAACAATGTGCCAACTTTTAACAAACAAATTGTGCCATGTGCGCTTCTTCCTATACATTAAGTCTTCGATTTGTAGACAAAGCTTTGTTCAATAACAATAGTGTTCTACTCAGCCTATATATCCCCTGACGTCTTCACCCCGAACAGTGCCTTCATTACTCCCTAATTGTAATTGTAATCAGCACCTCTGGATACAACTCAGATCTCTATGGACGACAAACTTCTCTGATATGTCTGATGGCCCAAGTGGGCCTGCATCAAACCCGGCTCTAATATAGCTCTGGAGACTGAAAAGTTTCATGTTCGCAATGAGCAAGTCTGGTTATCTCTGTACACGTTGCAATAAGATATGCCTCACCCTCACAGTATAGCCTGGTAACCAGTCTTCATGGGCCCGCAAGGGGTCTTTTATCGGCCCCAGCCCTACAAAGCATAATGCCTTTTTCTGCCTATCTTTCTAACCGGCTTTTCTGATCTCTGCCGTCCCGTAGAGTGAGGTGACTGAAACCAACCCCGTAAAAATTCCCCGGCGTGCGCTAATGAACTGGTCGGGATTGCATCGCTCCCAGCACCGAAGACATACCGTGGAGCCCCCGGTGAGATGGTTACAAGACTACTCGCTGACCGTCCCGCCTACAAGTTACAAGTCCTCTGACTCGGGTAAGCCCGCCAGCTCGTCGGGCAGCTGCAGCTCGGAGCGCTGCTGCAGGATGGCCTTGACGACGTTCGGGTCTGGCCGCCAGACGTCGGCCTCCGTGTCGACCTGCCGCACGGCGAACAGCCCTCGGGACGCCGCCTCGGACTCGCTCAGGTCGTACGTCTCCGCGCCCTCCACCGCGAACCAGCCCTTCGCAGACCGGTTGAAGTCGCGGTACTTCTGGTACTCCCCTCGCGCCTCCGCGCTCACTTTCTCCACGTGGAACCCCGAGCCGTACGCCCCATCGCCGACACCGCCGCCCTCCCCAGCGAACGCCGCGCCGCCGCCGGCTCCCCCTCTGCCGTCGCCGCCGGCGCCTCCTCTCTTCCCCTCCGCCGCCCCCATCACGGCCTGCACGGCACCCACCGTCTCCGGCTGGTCTCCCATCATCCCCTGGAATGAATGAATGAATGAATCTATTTCAATAGTTACAATAAAACCACACAGTCAATAACATGCCATTGTAGCCAGAAGCGCTGAATTAAGGTATGATTTGCAACTGTTTTAAAATTTCTATTTGTATCAAAATATAGACAAGCAACCGAGATCAGTTATTTAGTAACTGGGCAAGAAGCGACAAGTTTTGGATTGAGTGGGTGATTTTGATACTGATTGTGCGTAGTTTCTACAGAGCTCGATGCGTCCTGGTATAGAGACATGCTTAAAGCTAAGTCATATATTTTACATAGTTCTGACGTAATATGACTCTGCATACTCTCTTTTGCACTGATACTATGGACTTGTACTGTGCAGCAGAGAGACCGGGATGCCAAACAGGGCAAGCGTATTCAAGGAAAGACCGTGCAAGGCCACAGAACACAAGAGTCAAGTCACTGGAACCAAGGCACTGGTACCTTCTCCAGGTACGTCGCGAAGGGCGCGCCGGGCTTCCGCAGGTGAGTGAAGGCGGGCTCGACGTCTCCCGACGTCTGCATGGCGGCGCTCCAGGGCGTCATCGGAGCCTTCGGCATCACCTGGGGTTTATTCAAAACACGGTGTTATGATATTAAGAAACAGGACAAAAATCGTCATTATCGATTATCATAGTCATCAGCATCGTCATCATAATCATCTTCATCCTCGTCATCATCATCATCATCGTCGTCATCATCGTCATCATCATCGTCATCATCATCATCATCATCATCATCATCATCGTCGTCATCATCATCATCATCGTCGTCGTCGTCATCATCATCGTCATCATCATCATCATCATCATCATCATCATCGTCGTCATCATCATCATCATCGTCGTCGTCGTCATCATCATCGTCATCATCATCATCATCATCATCATAGTCATCTTCATCCTCGTCATCATCATCATCATCATCGTCGTCATCATCATCATCGTCATCATCATCGTCATTATATTCATCATCATCGCCATCATCATCGTCATCATCATCATCATCGTCATCATCGTCATCATCATAAACGTCATCATCATAAACGTCATCATCATCAACAACATCGTCATCAACATCGTCATCATCGTCATCATCACCATCGATCATCATCATCGATTAGAGCCATATGATAATGATGATGACGATTATAACGATGCTGCTGACGCTAATGATGATGGCGACGATCACGACGATACTCTTATCAAGATCGCCAGCGTACCGCAGCCTCAACAAGATACTCGCTCTGAATGTTTTACTGATTGAAAAAAAAAACGCACCTTCTGTCCGGGCTTCTTGGGCGGCAAGGCGGGCGCAGGCTCCTGGGGCGGCGCGGGCTCCTCCTGGACGCGCCGGCCGAAGTACGGCAGGACCTCCGTGGGCGGCAGGTAGATGAGCGAGAGCCACGGCTTGAAGCTGCGGATGTCCTCCTTGGAGAACTGGACCACGCGCTTCTGGCGCCTCTGGTACAGCTGGGCGCCCTTCCCGCCCTCCGCCGTCTTACCGTACGTCATGTCGTGCAGGGTGGACGGGCGCGTCACTGCGACAGAGAGAATGGATTGTAACAGACAGAAATGTTTAACGTACATTATATCAATACGCTATTAGCGCACGTCATGGCGTGTAGTGTGGACGGGCGCGTTACTACAAAGGAGAGAATGTATGATAACAGACAGAAAACGTTTAACGTATGTCAGTACGTTATTTACGTCCATAACTTTATTTTTTATTTTCTTATTCTGTCATGTTTACCCAGGGTAGCCCTCTGATTATTCTTGTAGTCATAGTTTTTTTAGGAATAGCTAGTTTAGTATTTATTGTATTGATTGCCTTATCATTGTTGCCATACATTGTGCCGTGTACAATTGTCGAGCAATAAAGTTCATTCATTCATTCATTCATTCATTCATTCATATTTGTTGGACTTGGTAATCCACAAACTGCTAGACCACAAAGACCGTTACAAATACCGAAAAAGATGCTACTAAAAGTTAAAACATATTCTTGACGAAGGTAAAAAAAGCAACACCGACCTATGCCCAGCTTCCTTCTGTTGAGCTCGTGGCCTTTCCTGGCGGCGGAGTCCCCGGACAGCGCCTCGGTCCCGCCCGGCATGCCGCCCCCGCCCGGCTGAGCCTAGGAGGGCGGTGCAGTAAATGGATCAAGCAGACGAAATATTGTTATCTCCATGAAAAATTGAGATACAGTTTTGCGTGTGTCTGTCTGTTTGTTTGTGTTTCCGCACCACTCCAGTCAGCATAACTCAAGAGCCTCTTGATGGATTACAATGATATTTGGTATGTGGGCAGGTGTTTGGAAGCCGAAATTCGGGGTTGATTTTGGGCCCCCTGGTATGTGACCTTGGTACTGCAGCAGAACTTCAATTTTTGTATCTTTTGACCTGGACGTGCTGTGGTCTTGATTTTTGTTAAATGTTCTTCTATTGCTATAGTGGCACACGGATCAACAAGTTACCTTGCTGTTTCTGTAGCAGGGTGTATTCTTACAGGGAAACAAGACAACTTTTCAGAGTCCGGAGATTCAACTTCTGGAACACAACATTTTACGTTTCCTTCAAAAGACGGCTGCAGCCCCAACGTGCAACCGAGTTGCCTTTCCCAGGATTTGAGCTTAGTACTTTCGACACGCTCTTCGTCGCACGGATTTTGGTGATGGTGCCACAGGCTAGGATTTTCAAGCAGGCTGTGACAGCACCAACCACCGACAAAGAGTTAAGAAGACAGTTTTTTTTGTAAAGCTATTGCATGATATTACTAGTATAATGTGCCGTTAGTACAAGGGAAGTAAAATGGCGTCTGCTGTAGTTACCTGTGCCTGCATGTCCACTGGCCGGTCCTCCTCGGTCGGCGTGACGTACTCTCCCCCCAGCGGCCCGCCGAGCTCCTTCTGCCCGCCGAGCCCGATCATCCTATCGTACTCCTCCCGGCCCATGGGCGGGCCGTACGCCTCAGGCACCCCGGCGGCAGCAAGCGCCGCCTCCGCCGCCAGCCTCGCCGCCTCCTCCTCCGCGGCCAGCCGGGCGTCGCGCTCGGCCTTCCGCCGGCTCAGCTCGTCCCAGTCGATGTCTATGACGGGGAGCATGTCCCCGTCGGTCGGGATCCCCCACACGGACGCGTCGTAAACCCCTTCATACCCTTCCGGCGCCTTCCACTGCGATCCCACCTCGGAGTCGTACTCTACGTCCCCCGGGGTCCACACATTCCGCTGGAAACCGTAGTCCTTACTCCGGATGTACATGGACGACGAGCTCGTACCGGACTGCGCCAGCTGCTCCGGCGGGGCCTCCTCCTCTGGAGGCCCGAAGCCGGGCTGCCAGACGTGCCGCCGGTACTGCACCTTCTGGTACTTAAAGTCCGGCTTGCCCAGGATGGCCTCCACGGGAATTACCTGTGCCGTCATGGCGAGGTCTAACCGGGCGGCCAGCTACGGACGTACGGGGTGGTGTGAGGGTCTAACCGGGATGCCAGCTACGGACGTACGGGGTGGTGTGAGGGTCTAACCGGGATGCCAGCTACGGACGTACGGGGTGGTGTGAGGGTCTAACCGGGATGCCAGCTACGGACGTACGGGGTGGTGTGAGGGTCTCGCCGGGCAGCTAGCTACGGACGTACGGGGTGGTGTGAGGGTCTAACCGGGATGCCAGCTACGGACGCACGGGGTGGTGTGAGGGTCTAACCGGGATGCCAGCTACGGACGTACGGGGTGGTGTGAGGGTCTAACCGGGATGCCAGCTACGGACGTACGGGGTGGTGTGAGGGTCTCGCCGGGCAGCTAGCTACGGACGTACGGGGAGGTGTGAGGGTCTCGCCGGGCAGCTAGCTACGGACGTACGGTGTGGTCTGGGGGTCTGGTGGCGGTCCGTTTACTACGCCCTGGTGAGGGAAATAGGACACAGTTTTAGTCATTGGATGAGGGAAAATGATTTCAAAAATGAACGAAGCAACAAATAAGCAAACAAGCAAGCAAGCGACCGCCTGACCGACAAACCGACCGACCGACCAACCAACTCACGTAATAAATAAATAACAGACTGAATGACGGCCAGAAAGAGGACTGACCGACTAAAGGACGTGCAAAGTAAACAAACAAACCACCAGATGGGAACGAAATGAAGGAAACTAGATTTCATATCATAAAATCTGACAACGGCAAAAGTAATGTTAAAAATGGTTTGAATAAATTCGGTGACTACATAGTTGTTGCAAAGTCTCATTCTTTGTCTTATAGCTAGTCAGTTTCAACTTAGACGTAAAGACACACACTGTGGTTGTGATTGTATGTGTTTGTGTGTGTTTGTGTTTGTGTGTGTGTGGGGGGGGGTAGGGGGTAGATGAGTACAATCATCAAATGTTTACAGGGTTGTTATAGCTAGGGTGTATGAGTTACTCTTCTGATACATTTGCCTAGTCAGAAAGCTAAAGCAGTAATTTTGATCTAGCATAGTTACAGCTCGGTGACACCGACACGAGTTTTCTTGACGAAAGACTTACCCCAGATTATCATTACCCCTCTAGACGGATATGGACGATGTAAACTTAATTATCATTCGTAAAAAAATCATTGACTACACTATCTATATCTACAACATGTATATTCAATTTGATTTTACAAAGTACAGAATTTGCGCGTCTACGTCAGTCTTAAACACAATGTTCTGACCAGTTCCGAGTCTAATATTCGTTTCAGACGCACTTTGCCACCCAAACCGATATGGCTGTACCCCCTCCCCTTATGCAGAGTAATCTTCTAGTAGATGTGGGGTACAACCTGTTCTGAACATGATTTTACAGTAGTTTGTTTGCATTTCAAGCAGTCTGTGTTTCAAGTTTGTCGCGTCCCTCTGCCAGAAAAGCGGACTACTAGACAGACTAAAAAAATGCTGCAAAACACTCATAAAACAACAAGCCGCACCATACATCTGCTTGGAGATCAGATGCCGAGTACAACATACTAACACGGAGACCGTGCATGCCGAGCGAGTTTGGGCGGACAGAAAAATGTCACAAGTACGGGGAACTGTGTTCTCCCATGGGATAACAGAGTCGCACAAACAATTCTACCTGACAAGCGGACTTCATAGCGGGATAAGGAATCGCAAGTGTTGTAACAGAAATTAAAATAGGGTGGAAAATGTGGTATAATTACCGAGGAGAAGTTGTTCAAGTCAAGAGGAGGACATCTCGTCCCAGTAGGCCGGTATTTGGTGCTACGGGCTCTATTTCGGACGGGCGAAATTTGATCACGCCAAAACGGTAAATGTCGCTGATGTCAGGCCGACACGCTAAAACAGACAGACGGGCGGAGCGAACTGGTGGCTTTCTCTCTACTTTCAAATCCCTCAAGACCAAGAATTATTCCACAAACTGCGGCTATTATGAGAGACTCTATGATTGAATGATCCTTCGTAGACGACCACTGCGACTCAATTTTAAAATCGGCGTCCACAGCCATAATTTCACTTCAGACTTACCAAAGCGCACAGTCGTTACTAGTCGTTAATAGAATCAAATCAATATCGATAACTTCTTTGTGGGCAGACTTTGATCATATACCTGTCAGTTTGGATGGCCGTTTTGAAGTATTTGCTAACCTGAGGCATATAGATTTCCAGTTTTGCAGTACAGCATCGCTATGTGGATACGCGTGATCTATGGAAGCATCACCTATATAGTCCAGATCTTTGTGTTCCAGCGTTTGTTTCTTCAGGGTTTCTGTGTATGCCATCACCACAAAACACCACGTAATGCGACTGTTCATACGACCAGGTTTTCTTCAAACGTGAACGGTTAGAATTTTCCCGTTTCACCCCAATCTTACAGCTTCTACTGCATTTCCGTGGCTATGGCATCGATCATCGTTTGATGCTCAAAACTACAGAAACGCAATGAGTGCAACTGACACGCACACAAACAAACAAAAAGCTTACAATCAGCTCTTCTAAACAAAGGAGTTGCAACAAATGTTGCCATTCGTGTAACAGACGTCTAAACTGTGAAAATTGCAACATTAAAAACACTCACGGTTCCGCAGGTCTTTCCGGGAAAACGGCCACCTGATATGTGTAGCTGCTCGCCCGCCGCTATTTTTGGCGGGAAACATTCCAGGACAACCCGAGCATTCTTCCTGGCACGGGCGGCACGATAGCCTCCACATCAGGCTCCTGGTCGTGTTTTTTAAGGCCATTTTTGCTGAAAACGAATTTTGTTCCGAATGCTGCATTTTCCTTATACTTTGCTGCACTTGTGTTGGAAAAATGGTAGCTAACAAAACAAGGCAGCAACCAAATAACGGAAGATTAAGATACTCAAGCAGAGGAAAAAAGCAACAGGAAAACTCCACCGGAGTCTGCTTAGAGGCTACTCACCTCATGACTGCTACACTAACCACCATACGAAGCGCTCAGCTGGCGTGCTCAATAAAATGGGCAGACTCTAACCTTTATTTTTATTAGGTCGGGAGGCAGCAGTGTTGTGTATAGGTTTGAAAGTTGTACGAACTTTACACTAGTCTTTATAGCTGTAGAAAACTGCTATTACGTTCAAATTCAATTTTATACATACGAATTAGACAAAATTTCTAATTATCAAAAAGTTGTAATGGAGTTACAATACCTTCCCCTTGAGTGGCAATAAACATAGGGTAAGAAAAAATCTTTGGGATCCCTAGTTTCAGCAAAATGGCGGGTTGCTGTGCAAAAAAGCGACACCTAACGCATCTTTTTAGAACTGCAACAAAGTCTCACGATGAAACTTTTCAACACTTTTGTAGGTACAGATAATAGATTGCTATAAATAAATTTGCAATAAATGTACAATCAAGTGAAATCATTTTTATTGACAGTTGTAGCCTTCGCATTCACACTCAGCTCACTTAGGACTTCTAACTAAAATTTGTGAAAGAATGGAATACTAGTCTTATATCTAAAGACTGTCAAAGCACATAACAAAATAATCATCACATCTTTGTCATGTCAATCATGCCTGTCAATGAATGGCTCAGATTTTGCAACTTTAAGTCAATTTTGAATTTGTCAAGAGCACACTACAACAATGAGAAAATAGCTTCTGTAGCCTAATGTACTGAAAGATTCTTATAATATACTATAAGCACTTTCTTCAATCATATTGCAACTGCATTCAAAATAGAACTTTTCTACATCATCACCACTAATTTATGTTACTGTAAATGCATTTAAGTTGTCTATATCTCACATTAAGGAGAAAATGGAGTGTTTGGGGTGGTTTTGAGTTCGCGGCAGCGCTACAGCCACATACATGTACTACTACAGTATTGGACCAAAAAAAATTGCGGTGAAACAGTCGCCGCGAAAACCGCAAACATAAAACCACCGCAAACATTTCTGCATTTACAGTAACATACATATAAATACAAACATGAATAACATTGTGTTGAGTCAAGTTCATGATTAAAACTGCCATTTTGCTACCTTACAGGCGATATGTGTAATCTAGAAAAAAAAAACAATAACTTTGAAAATACATTTCCTGTAGTAATAGAAAGTCACCAAAACAGGTACAACTGAAACATATTAAGAGTATGTAAAAACTATACCAGAGTTATTATAAATAAGTACTGGTTAGTTCTGCTAGTTCATTTTAGTGACGCTGAAGAAGAGTGATGGATGTCACTCGAAACGTCCGGAAATAAATCTCCGAATTCTTATCCAGTTGTAGAGTTTGAATTCTCTTTATATATTGGTTACCTGGATGTCTAACCTTCACAAACATATACCAGAGTTCAGTCTGTTTTTACCAGTCTTCATACAGTAGAACCAGTTCTTTTATAAGATGAAGCATGTCTCATCAAATTGATATCACACAAACGTATATCAACATTGAATAAATTAATCAAAGGATCCTTTCAAGAATTAAAAGAATGTAGGACATACTGCAATTAATATCAACATAAAATTGACAAATCGGGTGACAGTCTAAGATTTTTATTCATATTGCACAAAATCAATATCTCACAAATTTCCACAACATTTCCCAATAAAGGTTCACACTCAGGAAGCTACAAGTTCATGCTGTGTCATTCTTTTTACATACAGTTTCATGTACTATCCAGATGCCTACAGCCAGCATCGCGTGCCACTCAGCAGCACCCCCTACCAACTTAACTCTGAACTGCACATTAATCTCACTTCACAAAAGCTCAGCAGCACCAGTCAGTTGAATTTCTCAACCTTCAGTTTCACAAAGAAGGGGCTTCAGACAACTTACACAAGAAACAAGCTCAGAATAAAATCTAGTTCTGTCCCTTATGGCCACACCAATTCGATTTGTTAGTTCTCAGATTTCAGAAGAAAAAAAATCAAAATTCAAAAAGAAATTTTTGATGAAGTTTAGACATCCAGGTGATAAGATACTCAAGCAACTGGATAAAATTTTGAATTTCAAATCAAGAAATCTAAAATCTTTTAAGATTTTCTAAATCTTATCTAGTTGCTTGAGTAATTAATTTTGGCTCAAAAAGAAATCATACTACATTGGAATAGAAATACAGAGTCTGTCAAGAAAGAATTACCTTGGTTCACATACATTTTTTGTATTAAGTTAGAAATTATTTCAGTCAGAAATCAAAATGATGCAAGTTTCATTACAAAATATCCGCGATCCAACAAAATAAATTGGTGTGGCCTGAAGGATATGTTGGGTTGACGCTGATAATCGTTGGATGTTTTGCTGTTGCCTAGGTGATGACAGTGGGTTGATCGCGTCCCGTCAGCTCCCGAAGTTGAGACAACTTCAGCGCGATTTCTACCAGAGGCTTCAGCATGACCTGCAACAGTCATTATTGCTAATGTTAGAAAACTTTTACAGTACAAGCAAACCTGTATTGGTGACCACCCCTGCATAAGAACCAGCATTAGGGCAATGTTTTGGTGGTCTCTTAGAGATTTTTTTCACATTGAGAATTGAGAAGTGACTACAAATATATTTTCTTTGAGTCCCATGAGTGGTCACTGTTAAGATGTTTGACCATATTCCCAAAAATTAGGATTGGTTTTAATTCCATGCCTTAGTGCTTTTCTTCCTTGTTCTGTTTGAAATCCTGACTGACTTGTAATTTTACATAATTATCCAAATTCATCCTTCCAAAAGTATGGTTACACTCAAGTCAGGAATAATTGTTGCCACTGTTAGTTCCACAATTATTCTAAAACTAATTCTGAACAATATAGATTTGTTTACTCACTCACTCACTCACTCACTCACTCACTCACTCACTCACTCACTCACTCACTCACTCACTCACTCACTCACTATTAGCCAAACAAACAAACAAACAAACAGACCTGTGCGTCCAGCTTCTGTTTCGCCGCGTCCGTCTCGTAGCTGTCCACGTACAAGCGGATCGTGGCACCCACGCTCCCCGTGCCGCTCAGACGGAAGATCACACGAGATCCGTCTTCAAACATAATCCTCAAACCCTGGGGAGGACAAACAGTCATGTACATTAAACACCAGTCAACATTAAGTGGGAAAAGCCTTGACTTCCTGTATGACATCCAAACTAAATTGATGTATCCGTGAATAATTTCATCAGGTTGGAGAATGACTGAATAGCAAACTATTTACAAATATTTACATGAGCCAACGTTTCGATGACTGTCTGTCATCAACAATTAAAATATAATTAACGTTTGGGACTACATCGTTAGCAGTAATACCTAGCTTCAGTGCACAGTGAACCAGTATTGCCCTGATGAAGATGACAGTCATCGAAATGTCGGCTCATGTAGATACTTGGTCGTGAATAAAAGAACTTTGCTATTCAAAATTGATGTAATCTCTTTCCCTGAAAAAGCAATGTGCTTCATATTCAATTGATAGATGATATATTGATGTCACTTTTAGAAAAGCTTCTTATCAGGAGGATTCTCAGATCACATGCCGAGACTGCATCTCAAATGCTGAAGTACGGAATAGAGTCAAACAAAACATTGGTCCGTTACTATATATGAAGACCATAGTAGGGAAAAGAAAACTAAAAGATGGGAGGATAATATCAGAGAATTGACAGGCATGACACTAAGTGAAACGCTAAGAATTCCAGCCTAAATGGGGTAGGGAATTTCCAGAGCAGCCTTCGTAACCTCTGCTTCTCCTAATGGGTCAGTGAAGTCAATACTTGTCTCGAGCATTGATATTTCTGACCTAGGGTGAAGAGATGCTGCTACAGTAACAATTTTCGTAAATCGATGGCAACATCAGGCTCTTACGAATTGATTAAAAATAGAAAGAAAAAAAGGAAGAACAGAAAGCTGGTTGCATCTCTTGTGGTGCACCAACGGTCAAAGACTTGGACTATGGTAAGAAAAGAAAAAAATGGAAATACCTGTTTAGTTGAGACACTGCCGTCGATAGGGTCGGTGTACATGAAGTTGTCAGCCTTCGCGACCTTGTACGTCTTCTCGCCGTGGGAAAACTCCTTCCCAACGAAGTCCGCACCCGTTATGAGCTGCTCGACGTTTGCCATCATCTGATTAGCTGGAGCAGCGTCGACGTTCTCGTAGTCATACCTGTAGGACACATCACCTGTCAATCATTCTGAGCACAGAAAGCAGCCATGACTTTGAAATAAACCATCACCAAGAAACGAAACGTCTTGAAACATGTCTTAAAGACGTTGCTCACCTGGTAAAGAAGTTCCTTCCGTACTTGGCCCAGTGTGCATGAACTATCTCCTCCACGCTGGCCTTCCTTGCGGCCATGATTGACAGCCAGGACATGACGGCCCAGAACCCGTCCTTCTCCCGGATGTGGTCCGACCCCGTACCAAAGCTCTCCTCCCCACAGATGGAGAGCTTCCCTGCGTCCATCAGGTTCCCAAAGAACTTCCAGCCTGAAGAGAAAGATAAACACAAGCCTTAAGTACAAGACGTTTATGACTGCATTCTTCCCACTGCAGCAACATCAAGGATCAGGATCAACTTGAGGAATGGTCACAGACAGTACACTGAAATATAAACACTCGGGTGACCGTTAGATTCCTTCTGGCTGTGTATGATGATGCGTACATTTTGTATGATGATGCGTATGATGATGCGTGTGATGATGCATATGATGATGTGTGTGATGATGCGTATGATGGTCCGACCCCGTGCCAAAGCTCTCCTCCCCGCAGATGGAGAGCTTTCCTGCGTCCATCAGGTTACCAAAGAACTTCCAGCCTGGAGGGAAATATAGGTGCCTTAAGTACAAGACTCAGTATTCGTGAATAGTTTCATCAGGCTGGGGCTTCGTAACACCAAGGATCAGGATCACCCAGAGGAATGGTCATAGACAGTCCACTGAAATATCTTATATGGCCTCCGTCGGTCAGTATTGACCATGGTAAAATCCTGAAATATCAACACTCAGGTAACTGTTAGATTCCTTCTAGCTGTGTATATGATGATGTGTATGAAGAACACTCAAGGCTCAGTGTCATCTTTCTTCTGTTCAGTCCGACCCCGTGCCAAAACTCTCCTCCCCGCAGATGGAGAGCTTTCCTGCGTCCATCAAGTTCCCAAAGAACTTCCAGCCTGGAGGGAAATATAAACACAAGTCTTAACTACAAGACTCAGTATTCGTGAATAGTTTCATCAGGGTGCTTCGTATGAGTTACATTTATGACTGCGTCCTTCCCACTGCAGCAACACCAAGGATCAGGATCACCCTGAGGAATGGTCACAGACAGTCCACTGAAATATCAACACTCAGGTTATTGTGTACGAAGAAAACTCTGTACTCAAAACTCAGCATCATCTTTCGTTTGTTCGGTCTGAGCTGGTCCCGAAGCTCTCCTCCCCGCAGATGGAGAGTTTCCCTGCGTCCATCAGGTTCCCAAAGAACTTCCATCCTGGAGGGAAATATAAACACAAGCTGTAAAGTACAAGACTCAGTGTTTACCAAAATGTATTTAGCACATACATAAAATGTGAGTGTCAGAGTAAGACAGAGCAAGGGAGGTAGAGATGGAGAGAGAAAGAGAAGATGACAGATTTCCTGCATACATCAAGTTCCTGCAGAACTTCCATCCTGGAGTGGAAGGTGGAAACAAGACTCAGTATTCGTAAATAGCTTTATGTAAGACCTGGGCCACGAAATTGTTTGAAATTGGTGTTCCAGACCGGGTATTATCTTGGGTTATCACACAGGCTTCTACTTTTATCACACAGGCTTCCATAGATAATTTAGACTACATGTATGTTCGAGGGCACCAACTTTTCTCAACTTCTGGCACATTTCGCATTGTTGGACTATTAAAGAAACAACATTGTTTAGTTACACCAGTCCAGAGAGGAACTCAAGCCCTACAGGTACATAATGAGGCATTGTAAACTTAGCTAGGCAAAGACAGAGATCTGCCCCATGTAAACATGTTAGCAGTTGACTCTGGTTTATTATTGCATGTCTTAAACAATGTCTAGGCAAAAAGTCAGCAAGACACCCACCATTTCTGTACATGTTGGCAAGTACAGTAGTACAATATCATAAGCTTGGAAAGGACCCCAAAATGGTGGCTGCACAGACCCATTTTGTTAAATTTTCGGGAGCACAGCTGCTGTAAACATCATTGTGTCTAAGCGCCATAAGTTGTATGTATGTGGGATCCTTGTTTCTGAGGTGACACCTGATCTGTGTAAACAAAGAGCCTGTAGAAACACCAGCTATTCACAACTGAAACTTAAGACTGCTGACCTTAGGGGTTCAAGGACAACAAAATGGCGGCTGCACCATCAAGTTTGCAGGAGGATATCTCAGAAGAACTGACCTGCAGCATCTGCCTGGAGCTGTTCACCAGGCCCAAGGTGCTGCCCTGTCAGCACACCTTCTGTCAGGACTGTCTACAGGACCATGTTGGGAAGAAAAAGCACCTGAAGTGTCCAAACTGTCGCCGGCATGTTTGGCTTAAACGAAGTAAAGGGGTTGCAGGTTTGCCAGAAAGCCGTATTGTGGCAAATATGTGTGAGAGGCTGCAAAACCAAGCAAAGTTGTCAGAGGAAACAAGGGAACAACCCCAGTCTGGAAACAGGTGCAGCTTTCACCCCTCTGAAGCAGTCAAGCTCTACTGTAAACAGTGCCAGACACCAGTATGTGAACAGTGCTTAGAAGAAGCTCACGATGGTCATGGCACAACAACCATCAATAAGGCTTTACAAGAAAGTAAGTCTATGGTCCAGGCCTTGATCAATGAGGGGAGGAACATTCTGGTAGGTTACGACTTGACTGAAGAAGAGAAAAGACTGACTGAACAAAAACAGCAGTCAGACAAAAGCATCATTCAGGCCTACTACCAAATGGTGCAGAAACTTGTGAAGAGAAGGGACCACCTCTTGTCTGAGGCGGAAGAAAACCACCGCAAGAACTTGGAGAGAATACAGACTGAAAGGGACAGAGTTTCAGCAGATGTCAGTGAACTGTCTATTGCCTGTGATCGAGCAGAACAAGAAATGGAGCAGGGAGATCTAGGGCTCAATATTCTTGGTCAGGAAACCATTTTGACAGTGGTGGTTGGAAAGTACAGAGGAAAAGCAGCACCAACTCCTGTCCAAACCCAGCCTGCTGTCTTCCAGCCCACAGATACCCCAGTGCCGGTGTTGGGACATGTCATGGTCCCGGAGCCTGTCTCATCTGCACCAAGCCAAGCAGCACATACATGTACATCTGGTAATATTAGTACATCTAACAAGGTACAAAAAATAACGCTTGGAGTAGAAGTTTCAGAAACTGAAGAGTTTTTACTTTTTAATTGTCCAGCTGGTGTTACAGTGTCAGATGAAGGGGAGATCTTTGTGGCAGACAGGGTGAACCAGAGAATCCAAGTCTTCACCCTGCAGGGAACATTCGTCCGACGTTTCCCAACAGTGGTGGCTGATGGACAGGAGATGAAACCATATAACATGGCAACAGACGGGGAGGGGAACCTGTGGGTGGTGGGGAGGACAGAGTCTGCTCACTTAGCTGTGCAGTACACTGAGCTGGGGAGGGTGCTGAGGGAGATAGGCCTGAAGAACACATGGTGGTACAGAGGAGTCGCCGTGGACACCAAGAGGAACCACATCCTCATCACACAAACCACAGAAGTGGAAAACACCCTGTATAGTGCAGTGCAGGTGTTCAGGCCAGATGGAACCATTGTGACAACTGTGGGTTGGCTGCAGGGGATAAAGGACCCACTGTACATGAACATCGCTGTGGACGGGGAAGGGAACATTCTTGTGTCAGACTGGGAAAACCACCGTGTCTTTGTGTACAAAAATGATGGAGAGTATCTGTTCCAGTTTGGAGGTAAGGGAAGTGGTGAAGGTCAGCTGATACATCCCTGTGGCATCTGTACAGACAGGGCAGGCAACATCATCGTGGCAGACAGGGGAAACAGCCGGGTGGAGATGTTTGACAAGACAGGCAGATTCCTCAAACATGTCACCACAGACATGGCGGAGCCACATGCTGTTGCCATGGCAACACATGGACAGCTGGTAGTGACAGACTGTAGGAAGCACACAGTCACCATATTTCCTAACCTCTGAACTTGGGAAAGGATGGTAGCTACAGTGTTGCACACCTGTCAAAAACGATTTTAATCCTGATGAGTACATTGAACTTGATTTTGAGCTTTTACAAGATTATCACATTTATTGGTGTAACAAAAATATGACTTGAAGTTCTTAACACAAACTGGCAGCCCATCTGGTGACTTACTCGGGGCCTAGTTATCCTTCAGTCCCATTTCCAATCCTGGGGCCGGCCGGGCAACTTGTTGGAACAAAAAAATATGATACGTAAGATAACAAAAGGCACAAAACGTTAAAAAGATTACTCCTAACAATATATATTTTCTTGATATGTGTTTTTTTTTATTTTTGGTTTTTGCAAACAGCCCGGCTGGGCCCCAGATGGGAAATGGGACTGAAACATTGACCATTGAAGTGCTGTTTTTTTTTTCTCTACACAATTTGTTTGTAGCATATTTTTTCATCTATGAATGTTGAACATTTTTTTGGAATCCCTACTTTTGTGTGTTTGATGTCTGCATAGGTTTGATGACAAAGAATAAATGATCTGAGATTATTTCATAGTTTAACTGTTGCCTCTTTGTACTAAGTGCCCTCATTCTCGCTAATTCTGTCCACGGAACAATCTCAAATTCTAAAATAGGAATGATTTGGAGTCTGATAGTCCAGTTCCAGGGAGAATACCCTAGACAATATTGTGTTTTAGTCAGGTCCTGTCATGTGTAAAAGCTTGGCTAACATAATCAGGAAACCTGATACACATACACATACAGCCAGTAGCTAATGCATCTATGGGCAGGCAGAATGGTGACATTAGTCTTCAGATCGGTAGAGACAAGAAAATAATTTTAGCCATTATGGGTCACGATTCGAGGAAGACCTGTCCTGCAGTACCGGGTATTTACCTGGCACTGTGCACAAGGTTTGTAAGCACAATGTTAAAGCCTTCTTTGCCAGGCGACACTTGATCTTTGTCAACAATAACCCAGTAAAAACACCAGCTATTCAAGTGACGAGTGTCACTGAAACTTAAGACGGCTGACCTAACTGGGTTCAGAAGGACAACAAAATGGCGGCTACACCGTGAAGTTTGGGGGAGCATAATCCGTGAACAGCTGATTTGGAGCTGTTCACCAGGTCCAAGGTGTTGCCCTGTCAGCACACCTTCTGTCAGGCGCCATATAGATATGTGTGATAGGCACCAACAGCAAGCAAGACAATCAAAAGAAACAAGGGAACAACCCCAGTCTGGAAATAGGTGCAGCTTTCACCCCTCAGTGCCTGCATTGGGACATGTGACAGTCCAGTCCCTCCCATTTGCACCAAACCGAGGAGAAAGGGTGACGTTTGGTGGATATGGATCAGGAACTGGACAGTTCATGTATCCTTCCGGTGTTGCTGTGTCAGATGAAGGAGAGATCTTTGTAGCAGATCTCAGGAACCAGAGGATCCAAGTCTTCACCCTGCAGGGAACATTTGTCAGACAGTTCCCAACAGTCGTGTCAGGACAGGAGATAGAGCCATACAATGTGGCCATGGACGGGGAGACGAACCTGTGGGTGGTGGGGAACACAGAGACGGCTGGGTTTGCGGTGCAGTACGAAAAAAAGGGCAGGGTGCTGAGGAAGTTTGACGTACAGAAGACAGGATGGGACAGAGGAGTTGCCGTGGACACCAGGAGGAACCACATCCTCATCACACAAACCACAGGAGACTGGCCCGACCTGCATGGTAAAGTGCAGGTTTTAGGGCCAGACGGGACACTTGTGAGAACTGTGGGTCAGCAGCAGGGGATGAAGCGTCCATGGTACATCACTGTGGACGGGGAAGGGAACATTCTTGTGTCAGACTTATGCAATCACTGTGTCTTTGTGTTCAATGAGGACGGACAGTTCCTGTTCAAGTTTGGGGGTGAGGGAAGTGGTGAAGGTCAGCTGTTGCATCCCTTCGGCATCTGCACGGATAGATTAGGGAACATCATTGTAATAGACAGAGGAAACAGCCGTGTGGAGATGTTTGACAAGACGGGCAGATTCCTCAAACACGTAACCACGGGGGTTAAAGAGCCACAGGCTGTTGCCACGGCAACTCAGGGACAGCTTGTTATGACCTCTTGTAGGAAGCACACAGTCACAATATTTCCCGACGTCTAACTCAGAGTGAGAAAGGTAATGAAATATTAAAAATGATATATTCTTTATTAAGACTTTTCTTACTTATTGTTCCTTTTGACTTAAATACCATTGATACGCAAATGCCAGTCTTAGTTATCTTATATTCAATTTGATCCACTGTTGACTCCCATGGCCAGCATAATAATATCATTCGATTTCTGAACAAACATTACTGTCAAAGTTATACTAAGTTATTGTGATTTAATTGAATTATTGTCTAGCTTTCTGCCACCCTGAAAAGATACATCCAAACAGATCTCCAACCCAACGTCCCTTAGTATGATGCACTCCTGTATATCTAACCTGTGCATACCCGGGAGGTGCTGCACTAGAGATCTCTCAAACCCACTGGTTTTCAAAGTGGCGGATTGTGGACCAATGCTAATGGACCATCCATATTATAAAATGTCATGTGAAATAAAGTCAAAGTCCTCTCTTCACGATGTGTTGTATCACAAAGGCAGCGTTTGTACTCGTAAGGCCTTGGACAAGTACAAATGTACAAAAAAGCTATCCTTGTATCATTTAATTTACAGAAAAGCAACTGGTTGTAACAATAACAACTGAAAGGCTATACAGTATGTCCAGTATGTACAGGGCATCGACCTTTGTGTAAACATCTTTAAATCCAAGTTAACTGAACCTGTTAGAACTGTATTGTGCGATTCCCACAGTGACTTAGCCTGGAATCCATACCATCGGGGGCTCCTTGATATCTCTACGGCACTGTGAGTGACCCCGGCCCGCCCAGACAGCTTAGTCCGCTCGGGGTGTGTTTACGGCCTTGGATTACATCGCTCTAGGGTGCTGGGAAAGTAGGGTGGCAAGCGGAAGTAGTAGTAGCGGTAGGAAGGCTATCAGAAACGGTTCAATAAAGGCGCGGTAAAAAACCCTAAGCCGACCCCTAGAGACTGGGACCAGGCTAACAGTGACTGTTCTCTGGGACAGGTGGAGTGAACGATAAGATCTCACCCCGAGGCATCACGTGAAGGTGATTATGGAAGCTGGGTGAGCAACAACGGCTGGGATTTGAACTCTTGACTTTTAGTTCAGAACTGTAGTCACTGTACCCACTGAACCATGAATAATGCTGCAACGAGCCAGTTCTACAATTCAAGATTCGACATCAACATAAAATGCTGGACTCTTGAAGGACAGAATTCATGCATGATAAGTTGGAGACATTCTGTGTGGAGTTTCCGCCTTGCATGCAACCTCAGCCGGGTCATATCAAAGACAAGAAAAAATATACAGTAAAGTGGGGTGTGACGACTAGCCGGCTGCTGCCCACCCCTGTGTCAGGGACCCCGGAAGCAGTTTAATCAAAATACCGGATACTACTACTTAAGACAAGCCCCTTTCCTGCTTATCCCTCAGCACGAAGCGTATGAAAGTGTATCAGTTGATGAACACATACCACTCACATACAGTGACCAGTAGACGAGACCCTTGCTGTAGTGGCGTGTGAGGCCCTGAGGTTGTATAACAAACAAGCACTGCGCCTCATGCCGAAAGGTGTGGGATAGACTTAAACTTTAACCACAGAAGAACTGTTGTGTGACATCTGCCATGATCTGCCCTGCAGGCATGTTTGGTACCAAATTACCACTATTGTTAACCTGAAGGACAGCTTTAAAAGCCTGCTTTGTGTGATCAACAAAGAGCCAGTAGACACACTAGCATTCACAGGTGGGCACAAAACAAACATATGCTTAGGATATTTGGAGTTTCTTTTTACACAACCAGGTAATCTCACCTGCTGACGTTTCGGTGTCTGTCAGACACCTTCTTCAGAGCTTCTGACTGGAGTACTGCTTCTCACCGCTATAAGTAGCCGATGTAGGTGGCGCTTTTGCGGCGAGAGTGTAATCCCAAATATGGCTGAGTCAGGCTGACCTTGTATCCCACTCAGATTGTGTTAAAAGAAACTCCAAATATCCTATCTTCTACCAACCTGATGAAATTATTTTCGGAAACATATGCTTCCTTCTGGCCCATGTGTTATACAAGTGTCTACTGTGAATCTTTAAATGTTTGCGGTGGTTTTACTTCTGTAGTGACCTCTCCTCTGCAAAATCATAATACCATGGATAGATATTTCCATTGTACAATTATAATCATTACATGTAGTTACTGCACTACGAAATCTTTCAACCACAACCTTCAAACACTGCAAAACAAAAATTCCATTTCCACTTCTGCCATGAACTTAAAGCCCTTTAAAAATAAGTGAATTTAGAGTTGCTGTTATAGTAATGTTACTGTCAGTAGTTTTGCCAATTCAATCATTTCAAACCAGAAACCTGCTATACCTACATTATGATTACCAGCAAGACCTTACTTAGCCTAAGTTGGCAATTTAAGTCTGATACTAACAGCTTTGCTATTGTTCATTCGCTACTTCTGTATGCATCATTAAGTTCAATCGAGTACACAGCTGTCTGGCAGGTAACTAGCCCTACAGGCATACGTTGGACCATTGTTAGCATTCCCAGCTGACCTTACAACCTATACTGTAAACCCTGAAATTTCTGTGATGGCTTTATATTTAAGGTAACCAAGAATGAGATCACACTCCAAACATTATGTTTGTCCTTGTATTGTGTTACTACCATTGTTTCAACCGTGACCTTGAAACACTAAAAACGTCACCTTTCCCGTCCTGCAGCTAAATTAAACCCTCGTGAACGTTAACATTTTTACAGTATCACGAACCTACCCTGCCAGTCAGCTGACACACTTGGTTTCACAGTTGTGCAACAACAATCAAGATGGCGGCCGCAGCGCCCGATTCGGGGACACCAAACCTTGAAGAACTGTCCTGCAGCATCTGCCTGGAGCTGTTCACCAGGCCCAAGGTGCTGCCCTGTATCCACACCTTCTGTCAGGACTGCCTACAGCATCATGCGGAGGGGAAAGAGACCTTCCAGTGCCCGATCTGTCGTCTGGTTGTCCCATGCCCCCAGGGGGTCGCAGGTTTGCCAGACAATCTCAATGCAGGGAGGAAGTGCGAGACGTTAAAACAGAAAGCCTTGATCGACGAAGGAAGGAACATCCTCGAAAGTAACTTCAGTTTCGTCAGAGGTCTGAGGGACGAAGAGAAAAGATTGGCTGAACAGAAACAGCAGAGAGACAACGGCATCATTCAGGCCTACAGCCAAATGGTGCAGAAACTCGCAGAGAGAAGGGACCACCTCCTGTCTGAATCGGAAGCAAATCACAGGAGAAACTTGGAGAGGATCCAGGCTGAAAGGGACAGAGTGTTGGCAGACGCCAATGAACTGTCTGCTGCTTGCGATCAAGCAGAACAGGAACTGGGTGAGGAAGGCGTTTGCGAGGAAAACTTTTTCACAGCAGTGGTGGAAATATACAGAGAAAAAGCGGCAGAACCCCCTGTACAAAACCAGGTTGCCGTCTTTCAGCCGATAGACACGAAAGTGCCGGCATTGGGGCGCGTGACGGTCCCATCTCTCCCATCTGCATCGAAACCAGCTGCATTTGATGGAGGGGGATCAGGAACTGGACAGTTCAAGGATCCAAGCGGTGTTACCGTGTCGGATGAAGGGGAGATATTTGTGACAGACTTTAGAAACCAGAGAATAAGAGTCTTCAATCAGCAGGGATTGGTCGTCCACCAGTTTCTGTTGTTTGGGTCAGGTGGACAGAGGATGTACCCACATGACGTGGCCATGGACGGGGAGGGGAACCTGTGGGTGGTGGGGAACACAGAGTCAGCTGAGTTTGCCGTGCAGTACACCAAGAAGGGCAGGGCACGGAGGAAGTTTGACCTACAGAAGACAGGGTGGTACAGAGGAGTTGCCGTGGACACCAAGAAGAACCACATCCTCATCACACAAACCAAGAAAGGCCTGTTCAACAAACATGGTGAAGTGCAGGTGTTCTGGCCGGATGGGAAACTTGTGAAAACCATCGGTCGGCAGCAGGGGATGAAGAACCCGTGGTACATCACCGTGGATACGGAACGGCGGAACGTTCTGGTTTCGGACTGGGGGAACGACTGTGTCTTTGTGTACAACAAGGACGGACAGTTACTGTTCCAGTTTGGAAACTGGGAAAGCGGTGAGGGTAAGCTGTACTACCCCTGTGGCATCTGTACGGACAGGTCGGGTAACATCGTAGTGGCGAACAACAAGAGGAACCCTCTGGAGCTGTATGACAAGACAGGTCGATTCCTTCGGCACGTCGCTACGGACATACAGGCACCGCAGGCCATCGCGATGGGACCACAGGGACAGCTGGTGGTGTCTGACTGGGCGAGGGGTACGGTCGTCGTGTTTCACCCACAGTATCACTAGCAGGAACCGGTGCAATGGCCTAGTGGATAGAGTGTTCGTCTTGCATACGTACAGTAGGTCGTGAGTTCGATTCCCGGCCAGGTCATACCAAAGACTTTAAAAATGGTACTGTAACATCACTGCTTTCTCTGCTTAGCACTCAGTGTTTGGGAAAGAGTGTGGCAGTTGAAAACACAACACTACCAGTGGACTAGCCCCCTGCTGTAGTGATAGCACAAAGTTGTGTGGCCCAAGGGCTATTGAAACAGAGATGGGTGGCGCCCTATGCACCGTCTGGTGCGGGATGGACTTAAGCTTGTCTTGTCATATGGAGACAATTGAGAAAAACACACGAATGATTTTAATAATCACCATTCGCGTCTAATATTCCAGATTGGATAGCTTAGAGTTATATGATATTCTTAATAATGTAATAGGTTGTTCAATGTAATATTACCAGCAGTCATTGTGTGCCTGTGAAGCTGGTGTGTTATATACAATCATGTACTGAAGGGTGGTTAATATCGAAATATGTAACTATGAGTATCAGACAGAGATTTACAAATTAGTAAGCCCTTGATTCTCGGCGAGGACTGAAGTAGCATTGACGCTGCTTCTGTACAGGATTATGTTAGATGTCTGCTGTGAATAAATTAGGATCTTATCATGGTAAATATTGACTGAGGGAGGCCAATGTTGTGGATATTGTGGATAATTACAAGAAAAGTATTAAGTTATAGAAAACTGTATGCTGGAACTACAAGTCTGATTGATATGATGCATCAATTTTGAGTCAACTAATATCATAAATCGTATTACATCAGAAAATGTGCTGAGATGTTGTAAGATACTTGCTTTGGAGTTCTGGTGTTATGTTTGTGCTTTTAACATGTATGATTTAGCAAAGATGAATACCCGTAATTATTAAAAGAGATGATGCTGACCATAGACATCTGTACATTACAGATGCGTCAAACTAAGGGATGTTAGAAGCAATTAAAAAGGAAATGTTCTTTTTACCAAGGACTGAAAATTGTTTCCTCTATAGAGATACACTGTAACTTACATTAGTTATCTACCAGGTTACCACTTTGAAACACAGCGTGTTTGAGAGATTTCTAATGCAGTACACTGCTAAGGTATGCACACTTTAGATATACTTATGATGAGTGCACTGGAGGACGTTGTTTCTTGAGACACATCTTTTCAGGGTGGTAGATTAGTTAATAGGTAATTCACCAGGAATTATTACAGCCAGTAGGTACCCATGTGAGTAATGAGGCTGTTGTAACACGCTCGAGGCACCTCCTCGAACACGGGCCCCCCATTTTTTGTCTCTTCCGAAGCTCCAGCTCCGACAAGGATACCCTTCCCGGGATTCGATCCGGGGTCTCCCGGATCCAACTAATTGGAAACAGGAGGCTCAACTGCGAAGCCGCTACCAATTGAGCTACAGGGAGTACAACTGAGAGTCGTGACTCACCTGTTGGAACCTCGAACATGGGGACGCCCAACCCTGCCGCCACTCTGCAAGAGAACAATACAAACAGTGATATACCAGATGTATCAGCTAAAACTCAGCAATAAAAGGTAATCAAAAGCAGTCAAGACCTCATGATGTCTATATTGTTTCATTTTGTTTATCATCCAACTTATTTCCTTTGTATAACTGATTAACTAAAAATGTTATGATTTGACAAAGGGAGGCCTTTACATAAGCAGAAGCTTTTTGGCCTGCCCTGCACTGTTTTATTCATCCTTGTATGTCTTTCTTATGTATGTATATTTTCAAGTGCGAAATAAAATAAACAAATACATTAAGGAGAGGCATGATGTTTTTTCAATAGCTAGCTATATAGTGATGCGGCTTCGTTGTGGCTCGCGTTTTTTGGCCAAGCACACCGGGTCACCCCTAATCTTCTCGATAAGTGTGTTGGCTATATCTTACGTTTAGCAATTATAGTACACTCATGGAATCAAATCCAGGTCTTGGACATCTTATTTCCTAAGACGTCTCACCTGTCTAGCGCCCCTCCTGTGGGCATGCTCCTTGCGAACCCCTTGGCGCCGCCCGTCCGGTGGAAGTACGGGATGCAGTCGCAGTTTGCCGCGATGACGGCCACCGAGTCCGACGGCGTCACAAAGAACCCTCCACGACCCAGAATCATATTTCTATCCTAAAACAACAAAAACAAACTGTAATATTCAACCTTTAGCACTCTGAAAAGCAAAATGTAGCTATTAAGCACCCAATTCCCTATTGGTTACAGAGTTAGGCAGCAGGGAGAAGGTTAAGTTCACAGAATCATATTTCTATCCTAAAACAACGAAAACAGCAACAGTGTGTGTGTGAATGTAAAATTTAACCTTTAATATCGACATAATTTCACCACCCTGAAAAGATACGTCCAAACAGATCTCCAGCCCAATGTCACACCCCCCCCGTAAAATGCACCTCGGTATATCTAAACTGTGCATACCTGGGGGGTACTGCACTAGAGATCTCTCAAACCCACTGTTTTTCAGATATGTGGCAGATATACGTAAACAGTCGGCCAATGTTAATGGAAGTTAGTACTCTGAAGTTCAAAAGTACAATTCCCTATTGGTTACAGAGTTAGGCAGCAGGGAAGGTTAAGTTCACAGTGGCTTAATGTTGTGTTTTTTATTTCCTGGTTGTAACAATGTGGTAGGCGGGTAAAGGAAAAAATGAGCATTTTTGTGGTGGTTTAAAGTTTGCTATGAATTCGATGAGGTTATTAAATAAGTAAAATCAAGGTGTTTAGACACAAGGTCAGGAAAACACAACTCTACCCCGTCTCCGTCAAAAGCCACGCCCAGTTCGTAGTCCCCGGTCTTCATCGTGTTGACAAGGTCGGCGGCGTAGGTCAGGTTGGGGTCAGGGTGGTGACCCCCGAAGTCGTCCTTGGGGTCACACCTGACGGCCGCGTCAGCCGAAGCGCCGAGCTCCTGACACAGGACTCTCCTCACATACGGACCCATCACTGGGGAGGTACAGACAAATTCATAAGATGATTGTAGATAAACTATCGTAGGGTGGAACTCGTTGCTACCAAGTACTGTAGGAGCATCCTCACTAGATAGCTTTAAACAATTCTTGCAGATAGATATGCGAAGGTTAGGCGTGACAGGTCGTTTTGTATAATATAACCAGCTGCTGCTGCGCCGCGTGCCTGCGAAGCTGGTGTGTTTCACTGAACGACGGTTATACCAGCTATATAGATACAGATACAGAAGCTGGTGTGTCACGTTTCTGCACCAAACACAAAAAGAAATCATACCAAACACATCAACAACAGCAACAACCTCCGTTTCAACAGGTTGGTAAATCACTGCATAACAGAGTTCTTTGTAAACAACCAATGAGTCATTACCTCCGAGTCGGCAGTGTTTCAGAAGGTGACAGACAGTCATCAAAATGTCAGGCAAGTTTTGACGCATTGGTTGTGTACAGAGAACTTTTAATCAGTATCCAATAACAACACCTCCTCCTCACCTCCGGACATGGCGTCAGCCCTGATCTTGATGGTCGCCAGCAGAGCCTTGATGGTCGGGAAGTCGAAAATGTCCCGACACATCTGCAGGTAGTCGTCTACAGAATCCACTATCTCCACTACGAAGGGATGGGGCTGGCCGGCCACTTCAAACGTCTGCGTTCCCAGGCTAGCCAGGTCCACTGGGGAGGAAAACACACAGATAAGCCATCATAAAAGTCTGAAAAAGAGGCTAACATTGTCCGCACTGTCAACTATCTCCACTACAAATGGCTGGGGCTGGCCAGCCACCTCAAATGTCTGCGTCCCCAGGCTAGCAAGGTCCACTGGGAGGAAACACAAATATAAGTCATCTCAAATGTCTGAGAGCCAGCCTAACATTATCCGCACTGTCAACTATCCCCACTGCAAATGACTGGGCCACTTCAAACGTCTGTGTAGCCAGGCTAACTAGCTAGGTTCACCAGTGAGGAGACACAATTAAGTAAAATATAAATAAAGTAAAGGAATAAACTTTCCCTAAACTTTCCAGGTACAGACACTGACTTGTAGAATGAATGACTGTAACAAAATATATTTGGACAGAACACATTATGTTCTTAAAGACCCTAGAAAATAGACAAAGTAGTTCGTATCCTTACCTGTGATGTCAGGACAGATGAGATATTCCTTTATCGTCTTGGTGTAGTCAAAGATGGCGTTGGTCACTCCTTCTGGAGCCGGACCTATAAAGAAAAAAATATTTTTTATTGTCATGACATCTTTAACTTTTGTTAAGGTCTCCTTTCTAAGACTGGGTCCAATTCAAATTGTAGATTTGTTTTTCTTGTGTGCTAAGAACAGCTACAAATGATCCCTTCAACTTACACATAAAAGAAATACAGTACATGTCAGGCCCTGTGTCTTATATCTCAATGGATGAAGAAGATGAGTAAGCCCTGTGAGACGTGTAATGCAGACGTTCTAAGGCCTAGCGCCCTCTGGCAGACTCTACTGAAATTGCAGTGCAATAACAAGCACACACACAGACACATACCACACAGACACACAAAAAACAATAGTTTATCATTCCTATCCCTTGGGGTGAAGTAAAAATGGATCCCTCAGGCAGAATAGCAGAAAGGACATTAGTGGAAATAAAAAATAATTTAAAAAAACAGACAAACAGACAGACAGACAGACAAACAGACCCACCTCCGTTTGAGATGTTGTACTTGATGCCGAAGTCGCCGTTGGGACCCCCCGGGTTGTGGCTGGCGGTGAGGATGATCCCGCCCGCAGCGGAGCGCTTCCGGATGACACACGACACCGCCGGCGTGGAGAATATCCCGTTCTGGCCAACGATCACCTTTTGCAGCTGAGGGATAAACAAAAATACAATGCATTGAATTATGTTTATGAAGGCTAGACATCAATGTATTACAATAATCAAATACATCTCAATCTCTACAACGTCAGCAATTGCTCAAAGTGTCGGGAAGTTTAAACCATCAGAGTCAGAGTCTGATTAAATTTTGCATTGGAACAAAGTTTTAACAATCCAATACGTTTGTTAAACACATGTCTTATGGCAATCTGTAATTTGTATGTATACAGTCATAATGTATTTATAAGTATATAGCTTTGTAGTGACCTGATTGAATAACTCATATATCTACGTATGAATATGAATATATTTCATATGTCATTAGAAACATTGTTTATATGCAGAAATCCTGAAACAATTGTACCAGAACATGATAATTCAATGTCTAAAAGACACATGGTAAATGAAGGTATGAAAACCTTCGATAATTTGTAACTTTGATAGTGTCTGAAAAGTAGAAAGGACTATAAATCATGATTTAGGTATCCTCAAGTGTATCATATGCAGCAGTTCATCACATTTCATATCTATAAAGAGAACTGTTAAACTATCCAGATATCAGGTTCACAGCCATACAATGTCCATGCTAAATATAGTTATCAGCTGCACAAGAGCTACACATGACCCAAATACAACACTGACCTAAGAAACACTTAGAACTGGAGCCCCAAACAGCAGAATTATAAGGCTTTAATAATTAATTTATTGATTCAATTGTACTATTTGATAACTTATTATCATTATGGGATTTGAGTGGTCTAAGCCATGGAAAAGCCTATTAGCCAGGTAGTTTTTTTTCTTCCCAGCACTTCCCAGTTTCATTATTTTGGCGCTTTCTTTATCATGTGTAAAAAGTAGAATCATTAAAAAAATTACCATTTCATTAAATAAAGAAACAAACAAACGAACACATGTAATTTGTAGGACTTACCCCGTTAGCGGCGCACATCCTAACGATCATCTGCACCGCCTCCTGCATGAAGTAGCGCCCGTCGCCCCCGACAACAAGGGTGTGGTTCCCCGCCTTTCGCTCCGCGTCCGAGATGCAGCTCAGCGTACTCTGCACGAAGTTCGCTGCATAGTGCTCCCCCTGGGGGCAGGGAAGAAAATACTTTTAATTAGAGATACTGTCCTTTAGAGGGCTGGCCGGGACGTTGGAGGTCTTGTGTTTAAGGAGTGCAACACCTTAAGATCATTAAAGATAACCTACCACTAATTGTATTGATAAGAGTAGTGCTAATATTCATCTTGAATATTCACCTTGAAGTTGAGCCAGTAGGTACCCTTTCGAGTAATGAGGCTGTGCCTAGTTTGGTGCTACTGTAGTAGTGGGCATGGTAGTTGGTAATTGATGAAACTTTGAAAGAAGGAGTGGAGGTCAACCAATTAGTCTCCAACCAGACCCAATAGATTGCAAAGACCGTATCCAACTGGAAGAAGGAGCTTATAGTGCAATCTTGGGTTGGCTATGAAAACTCCTTCTGCCTGTTGGATACGGTCTTTGCCAACCCGTAGGTCTGCTTGGAGACTACAACCAATGACATGGGAGAAAACAGTCATAAGAGACCTGGAGGAACTTGGGAGGGAGTGAGAAGGGAGGCGCTAGACAGAAGTGCGTGGGAAGCAGTGGTGGCCCACATCGTCGACAGATGTCAACAGATGAAAGTGGCAATGGTGATGATGATGATGATGATGATGAATTGATTTTGATTATGATGGATCATGTCAATAAAATTCATTTCCTGTGTTAATTAGTCTGGAGAAAAATCTGCCATGTCCACTCCCCTTACCTGTTACTCGTTAATTTGATGCTTATCTCTGTTTCCAAGAACAACAGGATAAAGCCAGACTAATACAAAAAAATGTCTTCAACCGTAACTTCGACCTAAAACGTAACTATGTCCACATTGTACAACACAGAAACATCTTTAAAAAAAGAAAAACAATTCAGGCACGGACAGACCAGTATTTATAATTAACACTACATTTATATACAGCCCCAGAAAATAAAACAAGTTCTTAGCGTCAAAGTTATAAGATAGAAAGCGTGTTACACATGATATTATCGAAATCACGCAAAAATATTTCCTTGCCGACAAGCTCATAAAAGTACAAATACTTCACTTGAGACACCCTTGAGGTGCATATTAAATCATAAACACAAATCAAAATACCTTGAAGACAGGAACAGGCTTCCTTAGACCGCTGGTCCCGGGTTTCTGCCCCTCAAACGGCGTCGTCGCCACCTTAACAACCTCTGCAGGCGCCATGCTATATCCTTAAGACTTCTCTTCCAAGGCACAAGCAGGACTAAGACGGTAGAGCACGAAGGGAGGAGACAGAGGACGATTTGCGGAGACTGTCCTACATGCAGGGCACCATAGTCACCTTGTAGCGGCACACGCACGCACGCCCAGCTGGGCAAGGTAGTCTCGAGTTTCAGACTTCTGAGGGTTTCATTAAAGTGTCTGACTACAGCAAATGTCACCATAATTAGTCCTGGAAAAGGTCTTAAGTAATTTTAGATTAAAAACTGCATTATTAAAAGGTATTATGTGTTATTATATGTATATGTAAGTTTCTATATCGGGAAAAAGTAACTTTGTTAAAATCCACAAAGAAGTCTGAAATCCGAAGCTACTTTTATCGTCCCACGACCTTTGACCTGGCTGGTCACATGTAGACAACATGGCTGCCGCCGGGCAGGACAACAGTTTTCGGGACGGAAAAGTCGATATAAACGCGGATTTCCCGGAAAACGGAACCAATAATGGAGTTTCCATACAAGACGTGAATCTCCTCGACGAAGAAGACGACCGAAAACCGTGAGTTTTTGTCAGTCTAAGCGTTTTTATGGCGTTTTTGTGCTCACTGTTTTCGACCGGAAAATGTAGGTTATGAAGTTTCTGACGCAGGACGTAAATAACTTTCCACAATTCCACGTGTCCTTGACCCGTTTCTTTAATGCTAAGTTGTTGGATTCCTATTAGGATAATGGAACGGGCTGAATTTTGACCTTCATTACTTATAGAAGGAGGTTCTGGAATAGAACTGTTCGTAAAAATTGTCTGTTAAAGTTTGCCCCCCCCCCCCCTTTACTTATATGGAGATGGTTCGCATTGTTATGTAAGAGCATTAACCTGTATGGGTTTGCATGGATCGACTTTGCACCAAGGCTTGTTCTGATACAGCAGACAGTAAGCAAGTCAGCGGACGCTAAGTCTACCCTGTGAGATGTGATACGCAAAAAAATAGCTATGTAATACATATGTTTGTTTTGATTCCAACAGGTTGGCGTCTCCTGGGCGGAGTCCTAACAAAGCTATTGAAGATGACAAGAGTAGATCCAGGTATGTTGGGATCGATGAATTAAAACCTTTTTTTGTACACATATGATATTCCCGCTGGGTTAAGTACAGGTCACAAAACCATTACATATTATATATTTATGTATGCATGGTTTACCCCCCCCCCTCCCTTCGCATTTAACGTCTATGCATGGTTTACCCCCCCCTCCCTTCGCATTTAACGTCACCAAGACAAGTAAACTCACTACCTACGATCTTTTATTAACTACTTACAACAGTATTAATGTCTTCACATACCTGATGTACTCAGTAGAAACGTGTTACGCCGAAAAATCACGTTTTACGGGTAAAACAAAACAAAAACAAGTCTAGAATCCGCTGCGCGCGTGGATTCCAGCATTCTGGCCGCTTGTTTCTCTCCGGTTGACCTCTGACCCAAGATGGCGCCGCCAAACCGGCAACTCGCATATTGTTTACAAATACTTGTATATACAGATTTCAATCTACAGCTTCCGCAATGTTCAGTTATGCAGATTTTTTATCCACTGCTCATCAAGTCATACCTTATTTCAGTCACATTATAAGTAATATAAGTAATGCAAAAAGTGCATTACAAGGATGTCCATTCTACAGTAATTCTAGGATTGCCACACCTTGTAAGGCCTGTACATAAAATTTGGATGTGTTGTTATGAAATATTTCCAACTGTCTTTAATGACAGAGATAGTGTTGAATTTTGTCAGTGTTGGTCATACTATAACTATAACCATTGAACTCTTCCCTCTGCCCCTGCAGAAGTAGGAAACCGTTCCACTACCCTACAAACAGGCGGACATCCGAGGAGCTGGACTCACACAGTACGCTCGCTACCTACAATCGGTACCGGTACTACAGCAGGCTCACTCCACCAGATGACCACAGGATGGTAGGTATCAATAAGACAATCGGTCAATCAAACAACAATCAATCAATCAATCAATCAATCAATCAATCAATCAAATGCTCTGCGGAACTTGTGCTTCCACTCTGAACTTTCTTCACAAGGACATGTTTTGCTACTTCCACGGAAGCAAATCACCTTTCCATATTCCACATCTCCATGTTCCACGCCGAAAGCTTCTTTCCTAGAACTTCATCACTATGGAATAAGCTTCCTTGTGACTGCTTCCCTGATGGGTACAACCTTAAACTTTTCAAGTCAACGATGAACAAACATCTGTCATCTCAGTCCATTTGGTGGAACAGAAAACATTTGAGTGGCTCTCAATGAGCCTTGTTTTGTGGTGAATTGGAAACAAATACAGGAATTTATAAAAATCAGTCAAACCCAGCACCAACCATGGTTGGCAAGTGGTCAGCAGCAAAGTTATGGTTATGCACAACTTGAGAATACCTGGATGGATTGTCTTGGTATGTGGGTAGGTCTTCTTGAGATCTTGAAATGATTAGATCTTTGCCCCCCTATAGTGGCTTGCTTTGGTACTGCAGCAGAACTTCCGGGTTTGATATCTCGTGTTCTGGACATGCTATGGTCATGAAAAGAACCCAACACACTTATTGAGAAGAGTAGGAGTGACCCGGTATGCTTGGCCAAAAACGCGAGCCATAGCGAAGCCACATTGCACTACCACTAGCTACTTGAAAAAGCATCATGCTTCACCTCAATTGAGGATGACTGCTTTCTTTACCTTCACCTTACACGTGTGACGGGCTTAACTAGAGATGATTTGTTCTTGTGTTCCCTGCAGCGCATCCCAGACCACATCGTGCCGGCCTCCCTGTTCTACCCCCCCATGTTTGTGGACCGGTCTGGGAAACAGGGCAGCCTCATCACAATGTGAGTCTTAGTACTCTTAATATATAAGAGTTGGTGGTGTCAAATGGTCTAGTGGCTAGACTGAAAAAAAACCCTATCGTGTGATGATTACAAACATAATGAAGATAATGTGACCCTTATTCTCCTCCCGCTGTAGTTTCTCCATCTGGAACACCATGATGGGAACCTCTCTCCTCAGCATGCCCTGGGCGCTCGGACAGGTCAGCTACTCCATGTGCTTTGTGTGGTGTTTGAACTTTAAGTGTACTGTATGTATGAAAGACTTTGTTGCGGTCAAGTTTAGAGGAGCCGAACTTTCAAACCCGTTTCCCTGTGATGCATGTGTTTAAATTGATCAGTTCAGTACTAATTATGTCCCAAGGATATTGTTGTCGTCAAGTTCAGAAAATGGTCATTTTGTTTTTGTATTATGATGTTTATTTCAAAAGACTTCAATTCAAACAACTTTCAAATTCCTTACCTTGTGATGCAGAATCAGGATTATAATTAGATCCACAGATACCACTGATGTTTTTGTGTTGTCTGCAGGCTGGGTTTGTGCTGGGCCTGGTGATTATGATAGTGATGGCAGGACTGACACTCTACACCTGCTACAGGGTCATCAAGTCGGTGGAGGGTGTCGGTAAGGAAGTGGTCAAGCTAAAATAAAACCATAGTGTTAAACTTATAAGTCTGACAAAATTTTGTTTTTTTAATCTTATAATTAGTTGTAATTTAGACAATTCAGCTGTAATAAAAGCTTTACCTGTCCATGTTTTCTTATATATAACTCAAGCTATTTAGACATTTAGACAATTGCATTTACAAGAAGTGAATGAACACATCCTTTTGTCTAGCTTAAGGAAGTTGCGATTGTAAAATGATTGTTAGTGTTCTTCTGACCTCTGAACTGTAACCTGTGACCTTTGCCTCCCCAGACCAGGAGGGTGAAGTGCTAGAGTTTTCGGACGTGTGCAGACACTACCTGGGTCGGTGGGGGGAGGGGTATATCGTGTTCTTCTTACTCCTAACCTCTGACCTATAACTTATAACCTGTGACCTTTGCCTCCCCAGACCAGGAAGGTGAAGTGCTAGAGTTCTCGGACGTGTGCAGACACTACCTGGGTCGGTGGGGGGAGGGGTGTAGCGTGTTCTTCTCGCTCTCCGCTCTGCTGGGGGCCATGATCGTCTACTGGGTCCTCATGACCAACTTCCTCTACAACGTCGTCAGTTTCGCCTACGGTGAGTCGGGATGTTTCCTAACCCTTGTCCTGCGGGACCCTTATATGTAGGGGTTTCACGTTACAGAGCCTGTATGTGGGTTGGGGGTATTTTTACGGCCAAACGCATCACACCGTAGCAAAACACATCTAATGTGGAAGTAATTATGCCACAGCAGTGCAGAAAAAGTCAGATTAATGAAATAAATTGCATAAAAAATGTCAGCTGGACAAGGTTTAAGTTTGTTTTTGCGAAGAAAAGCTGGTTTGTACATTTGGAATGGTCCAGACACATTTGTTCAGTGATGGTGTCATTGTGGGTCTTTTAAGATTGAAAGGCTTAATGTTGTGTAGTCTGAAAAAAAGTCTAACTTTTGGTATTGACCAGCACACTCTTGATGATGCTATGGAAAATAAAGGATATATATATATATATATATATATGGCCCCCGTAGGTAAGTATTGACCATGGTAAATCTTGCCAATACAATGCACAGCAGGGTGCGAAATACTTTTTTGAGCCAGGTTGCCCATGTTGCAACCTAGGGCAAATGCTAGGTTGCACATCCAAATTTCAGGTTGCTCCAGCAACATTCAGCGATTTCATCAAATTAAGCTTGTATGTAGCGTATAATACTACTAATATTTCAAAATATAAATTAGATAGTATTTTGTTCCCATTGACCTAACAACATCTTTTTTAGCCGAGGGCAGTGTGTTTTCGTCTTTTCAGCTCAAATTCCACGATCTATGAAGGGTTTTGGATGGTTTAAAACGAAAAAGTGTTGATTTATTTATTTCAATTGAAGATGTACCGAATTTTATGAGAGTGACACTGTGTTTTGTGAGCTTCCAGGGCCCCGAGTGAGATCTTTGGCTCAAAATATAAGGTTGCACACTGCGCTACCTGGGTTTGGAATTAACTTGCACCAACCGAAATCTTGTTGCACTGTGCAACGTGCAACCAGGTATTTCGCACCCTGCACAGTAAACCAATGTTTCGTTATCTCAAAATTTCATCGTTAGCTAAAATCTGTTTGGTTACAGGGATTGATTTCATGTAGTGAAGTCTTGACTTACTCATTTACTTGAGAACTTCTGATTCCAGAAAATATTAACGCGCCAGGAAACGAGACATCTGCTTCCACTGAAGGTGAGAAATGGATTCTGTACTGCCAATCTCTCAATAATTTCTAAGACTTTGATTATAGAAAAGTCAAATCACTTGAGATAGTTTCTTGCTCACTAGTTTGGTTATTTGTTTGTTTTGGGGCATTAGATGACAACAAAAGGAAACAAATGTAATACTGAGCAACCTCAAACTTTACCTGGCCAATGGCAGACTCCTGCTGTAATGTGGACCAATGACAGACATGTTTCGTTTAGACCAATGGCAGACTTGTATTTTTATGTGGACCAATGGCAGACTTATATTTTTGTGTGGACCAATGGCAGACCTACATGTATTTGTGTGGACCAATGACAGGTATGCTTTCATGTGGACCAATGACAGATAATGTATTTTCCACAGTGCTCTGCCCACTGAATTCATCTTACACACCCGACAATGGGAACTTGAGTGGTATGTTCCACATGGCGACGCCCGGCGACGACGACACCTTCCACCATGTCTGGGAGCGCGTGAAGACAGTCCCCTTCTTCCTCGTCATCCTGGTCTTCCCTCTCCTCAACTTCAAGTCTCCGACCTTCTTCACCAAGTTTAATGCACTTGGTAAGGTCTTCGTGCATTATAGTAATGTAATAAAACTACAGTTGTTTTTGAGGGTAAATGTATAATTATCACTACATTATAAGAATGTGTGTTCTTAGGTACAGAAATAATGTTTTTTTCATGTTCTAACTCAAGAACAATGTGTTTGTGGTATTAGAGTGTTGACCGTCTGGGTAAAGTCTCAGAGTTGTACAAGTTCCCATTGCAAATGGTATGGAGGTCACTGTGGCTGATTCATATGATAAGTTTTCCTAAGATTTCTGAATGCAGGTGAAATTCTATCCTGCACCGGAAGGGTTAAGAAATAGTATTTCTGTTTGCAGGTACCATGTTGGTTGTTGATTTCGATTCCAACGTTATTTCTTTTGCATTTCTGAAGAAGAAACCTTTCTGTCGCAGGTACCATGATGTTGGTTGTTGATTGAGGTGCTTCATGTATGTCTGTTCCCTAATTTCTGAAGAAGAAACCTTTCTGTTACAGCTACGATGTTGGTTGTTGATTGAGGTGCTATGTCTGTTGCCTTTCTGAAGAAGTAACCTTGTGTTGTGCTGCAGGTGTTACCATGTTAGTTGTTGATTGAGGTGCTTCATGTATGTCGGTTGCATTTCTGATGAAGAAACCTTTCTGCTGCAGGCACCATGTCTGTAGTGTACCTGGTGGTGTTTGTGAGTGTGAAGGCCTCGCAGTGGGGAATCCATCTGGACTTCAGCCACACTGGCAAGGACGTGGATGTCACAGGTAAGTTAGAACTTAGAGAGATGGAAGTGGTTTTTAGATAGAGAATTGTTGTTTTGTTTGCATGTTGTTGTGGTTGTGATTCCTTTGGATGAAAGGGTGTTCAGCAGATAAGAAATTTGTCTCATGAATGGAAATCATTACAACTATGGCATTTGCATGATGTCATTGCCCCCCTCCCCCATGACCTTGACTGTGAGCAGCCATGTTGGTTTGATTTTGGTGACCCCCTCCCCCTTGACTGTAAGTAGCCATTTTGGTTTGGTTTTTCCTGCCCCCTCCCCGTTGACCTTGACTGTAAGCAGCCATGTTGGTTGGTTTCTCCTTCCCCCTCCCCCTTGACCTTGTGCTGCCATGTTGTTTGTCTTGTTCCTACCAGAAAACATTTGCATACTTCCCTCTCCTGCCCCCTCTCCATGACCTTGACTGTGTACAACCATGTTTTTTTTATCCTCCCCCCCTCCACATGACCTGGGCTATTGGCAGCCATGTTGGTTTGGTTTTTCCAGTGCATACATGTACTTCCCTATCCTGCCCCCCATGACCTTAATTGTGTGCAACCATGTTGTTTGGTTTATCCTACCCCCCTCCCCCATGACCTTAACCATCTTGTTTGGTTTATCCCCCCTCCCATGACCTTGACTGTTGCAGCCATGTTAGTTTGGTTTCTCCGCCCCCCCCCATGACCTTGACTGTGCACAGCCATGTTAGTTTGGTTTCTCCTCCCCCCTCCCCCATGACCTTGACTGTGGGCAGCCATGTTGTTTGTCTTATTCCTTTCAGAGGCCAGTGTATACTTCCCAATCCTGACAGGAATTTTAGCCCTGGCGTTTTTCATCCACAATGCCGCGGTGTCGATCTGTCGGAATCAGAAACACCCGGAAAACAATGTGAGTCTCCGGACGCTTCCACCTCGCCCTGGGGATGACCTTGAACAGCACTTTTGATATCAGCAGGTTCTTGTTGCCATGGAAATGAGGAACCACAGCCCTACATTCTTCAACCACACACATGTCCTCAGAATTCCACCCATCGAAATTCCACCAATCAAAATAAACATTTTCTTGACAATACCGCCAACCCGTTAGCATTAAATCTCATATGGCAGTGGGTCGATTGATTGACTCACAATTACAAAACATGATTGACGAAATGCCAATATCAATCATTATGGCAATGATCAGAAATCACAATCCAACATCATATCTGCTGTTCAACCGTCTCTTCTGTTTTTGTTTTGTTTTCTCTATCACTAGCGATTAGTAAATACTTTCCCGCTCTAACTGGAACGTTATGTCTGGCATACTTCATCCACAACTGTGTGCTGTCCATTACTAGAAACGTCCAGAACCCCAAGAACACAGTGAGTACAAGCAAACAGACAAACAAGCAAACAAGCAATCACAGGTGTGATTCCCTGTGGAGGAATGAAGCAGATCATGCTCCTAGTACAAACAAAGGAAAAATATGTTAACCTTCTCCCTGTTGCCTAACATTATAACCAATTCAGATTTGTAATACTGGCCAAAGGATCCTCCTTGATGCAGATCCAGTCTATCACCAGATTTGTGTTGGTTATGAGATTAGGCAGTAGGGAGAAGGTTAAAGGATTTTTGTTTATTTGTACTGGCCACTTGTTACTAGCTGCTTACGCCAACCGCTGGTAATCCAGAAAATAAAGGGCTAAACAGTAAGTAGAAAAAGAAGAAAAACACAGTGTATGTATAAGTGCTGATTGTTACTGCTCAATAAGCATATCAAACAAGTTTGGAAAATAGATTTTGGTCGATCATATCCTCTTTGTTTTTGATGATAAGGATTCTGTTTTACATGATCAGAAAGCTTGCTTATTTCCTATAAAAATGGTTCCCAATTCGTTATAATCATGCATTTGTACAACAAATAGAATGGCTGATTATGTGACTCCAGGGTCTCAGTACGATAGGGCACAATATCCTCGCTTTGTTTTAATCACATATTGGGTTGCGAATTTAGACACTTCAAACTTCAACTGTCAGCCAGCATGGTGCTGATATTGTATGCACTACACTGCACTCTCCAGTTTATCGTGTATGTGTTGATAACATGTGTGTTTCCTTCCCCACTTTACTAATGATGTTCCCATGCAGGGTCGGGACCTGACCATAGCCTACATCTGCGTCATGGTGACGTATGTCATAGTGGGGGCCGTCTTCTACGCCTCCTTCCCAAAAGACAAGGACTGTATAGAGGATGTAAGTAACACAAACAATTTCCTAAAGAAGACTACCTTACAATGCTTGATACATACGTTTGAGGCCTCACCAACTCACCAAGTTTCTTTCCTTGTAAAAGATGAACCTACTTCTAAATTGACAGGTATACGACAAAGGTATTCTAAAAGTATCTTGATCTTTGTAGGCAGTATAACCGCCCTTTGACGTAACACACCAGCTTCGCAGGCACGCAGCGCAGCAGCAGCTGGTTATATTGCACTTATCGATCCATCACACCTAACTTTTGCACATGTAGCTGCAAGCGTTGTCTAATGAGGAAGCTCCAACAGTACTTTTTGGAGTGGAATTCTTATCAAACTGCAGAGTGATAAGAAAATACGTTGCTGTTGTCTGGAAGACTGTATTAGAATCATCTGGACATAGGCATCCATTCTCAAAGTTACTTTTTCTACATCTTTCATCAAAGTTAGATCTCAAGAGCTTTTGCCATCAAATCAGAACTATTTTGACATAGCATCACTGAAACCCCTCAGATGAACTTAAACTGCTGATAATCTGATATTATTTCTTTTCCCCACATCACCTATTTATTTTTTGCCAATAGAACCTTACATTTTGATGTAAGTCTATTGTTGTTCATTACAATTTCTCTCCCTCCATATTTCCCCCAGAACCTGCTGAACAACTTCAGCAACACCGACACGTTGGCGTTTGTGGCGCGAGTGTTCCTGCTGTTCCAGATGTGGACCGTCTTCCCGCTTCTCTTCTACATCTTCAGACTACAGTTCATGCACACCTTGTTTGGCTCTACCTACCCAAGGTGAGGAAAACAAAATTGTAGGGTTCTCGGTTGCAAATGTCGGCAACCAAATCTGTAGTGTGTTTTTTGGCACGCTTTTAGACAGATTAGCAGAGGCTCGGTGGGCGTCACTCCACCGCCAGGTAAAGTCGTGTAAAATACCTTTTCCAAGGGCACAATGTCAGGACATGGTGAGCATCGAACCCGGGACCTATTGGTTATGAGCCCAACGCTCTAACCGTTGCGCCACACTGACGCCACAGGTGAGGAAGTGAAAGTGATCTGGAACCTGTTAAGATTACTTGATGTCACACCTGCGTAAAAAGTATGTGCCCACAGTGCTTGGGTCACATGGCTGATGAAGACCGAGTATTTCAAGTAGACCAGGTGGATTCAAACCCAGGACCTCTAGGTTCTATGCCAAACAACCTACTAGTAACCATGACAGTTACGCCAACAGGACGCCACAGTGCAAATAATGTAACAATTATGAAAGTCTAACTTGTTTGTGGTATTTTTGCCAGTTTGTGCTCTTTCAATAACTTTTTTGTTTGTTCCAGTCTTGTGCATGTGATAGTCCTGAACCTGGTTCTGGTGGGAGTCTGTGTCATTTTTGCCCGTTTCCTACCTCATATAGGAACCATCATCAGGTGGGTACAATTCCATAACACATCAGACGCTTAGCATTAGTTCACATGCACACTTGTTTGTGATTGTAACACACTTCCTAAGATATATCACAGACTTACGCAGATTCTTATCTGTGATCATAAATGATAAGGGACTGCATGAGTCTTAGTCCCAATACCCTAACAGTGACAATCATCAAGGAAGTCTGTCCATTCATAGTATAATGATTATGGTAACATGAAACTTTGCCTTAAGTGTGTTATGTGACAGACAGACAGTAATATTTGTGTTTAGGCCACACCAGTTTGATTCTGTGGTTTGCAGACTCATCCTCTTCTTTTCTTTTTGTGATTTGAAAAAAATATGTAACATTCTGTAGTCTTGCCAATCTCTTCACTTAACCAGTTAAGTCCTCATTGTAGCCACATTTTCATGTTAGTACATGATGAATGCTTTAAGATGATGTTTAATGATGTATACAGTACATATTCAACATTTGTGATCGAATTACTCCTTTCGGTGATTTTTAAGTTGCTTGTTTTGAAAGTTATGAATGTTTTTAAAACGAATGGGCAGTGTGAATTAGCTATAATTCAGACTGTTGATTGTTTGCCAAAAGCCAATATAATGAAGTTCTTTTGACTTGACTTGTTGATGTTTTTCTATAATTTGCAGGTTCTCTGGCGCGTTCTGTGGCCTTGCGTACATCTTCACGCTGCCGTGCCTGGTGCACCTGGTACGGCTGAAACAGGCCGGCCGCCTCACCTGGACCACCGGCGTCGTGCACGGCTTCATCATCCTCCTGGGCCTGGCCAACTTTGTGGGCCAGTTCTTCTTCTTAAACAAGACGTAAGAAAAAAATGTGGCCTAGTTCAGTTCCCTTTAAACAAACATGTTTGTTTCTTGTTCGTTTCTCAGTTGTTCTCATAACATCCCCTAAGTCGGGGAGGTAGAATGCTATAAAGGTGATACTGTGCACTAGACACAGTTGTACTTATTCTTTACGTCTACTGGAAAGGGGGCTGAAGGAAACATGTTTGGTTTACAGTTTGTCTTCTAAAACTAGACATATGGTAAGAACTTCTTAAATCACATCTATCTTAAGAACAAATCTTAATAACCCTGTGGCCCAGTTCTTCATGTCACAGTAAGTTCTTCTTCTGAAATAGAACAAGGAAGACATTAAGGTAACACTTTGCTCAGGACCAGTTCTTCTAAAACAAATCTTAAGGATATCTTAAAGTTTGTGGTCAACTTCTTCTTGCTGCACATTCGTCTTCTTAAACCAGCCATGAGGAAAACCGACTCTGTACTATTCTCTTTCCTAAAAAAAACATGGGGAAAGTTTTGTTGGTCTGTACTTATTCTTTAAGATGACAACAACAAACTCTGAGTGTCTGTATATAAGTACAGTGTGGAACACTTTAATTATCAAAGACTTACAGTCACCCTGCTGACTGATGTTGTATCCATTTCAATATGCTGCATGGCTGGATCCTCAGCATTGAAAAAGTTAAAGCACATTTTTAACCCTTCTCCTACTAATGTATATTTTATCTGGTACAAACTTGGTGCAAGGATGCTTCCTTAGCTTGAATAAGGTTAAACTTAAAGCATGGGCTGTTAACCCTCCTCCTACTGAAGCATCTTGTATCTGGTACAAACAAGGTACATGGATGGTTCCTTAGCTTGAATAAGGTTAAAGCATATGATGTTAACCCTCTTACTACTGAAGCATATTGCATCTGGTACAAACAAGGTGTATGGATGCTCCCTTTATAGTATGGGGAAGGTTGATATGTATTATTTACTAAAGATGCATAGGTGCAAGTTTGCTGGAAAGGATATGTTACTATTATATAATTCTGTGCATTTTGTGCATTGACCTAAGAAAGTTAGTGTAGTTAGGAATAAATTTCCCTTTCAGTAACTATGGTAAATTTTGTGCTACTTTGGTGGATAGCATACGTCACTTTGTTCATTGACCAAAAAGTTAGTTTAGTTAGGAATAAATTTTTCTATTGGGTGGCAATGATAGAATTTTTGCAGCGCCACCTTTTGACTGTACTCGGTTCTGCAAGTGAGTTAATCATTGCTGCTGTTATAAAATTCACACTTGTAGGGCAGATAATATGTCTAGATTCCCATGTTCATGATCATGGATTTTTAAAGATATTGAAAACTTAGTGCCAACGAATAAGTACCACAATTATAATTGTGTTACAATCAGTAAACTGCCTTCGAAAAAAGTTAAATATTTGTACATACTATAGTGCTATCTTGTCAGTTACGAATGCCTCCTATGTCTTGTCACCATAGAAAATGAGCGGACATAAAAACATCTTTACCAACTTTAACCTGCCATGGAAAAGTTAAATATTTGTACATACTATAGTGCTATGATTGGAATATCTTGTCAGTTACGAATGCCTCCTAAGTCTTGTCACCATAAAAACGAGCGGACATAAAAAACATCTTTACCAACTTTAACCTGCCATGGAAAAGTTAGATATTTGTATATACTACCATTATTGTGGATGTAAAGAAAAGATCTTGCCAAGATAAAAAAATGCAAGTGAAGATAAAAAAACTCTTGTTTCCTTTCTGTTTGATTCTTTCAGTTTATATATCTACTGCCTTCAGATTTCATCTTTTTTACTTGCTAATACTGGGTAGATTTGTCTCCTTAAAGGCACCCAGAGCATTTTATGAGGCTTGAAAACTGGAAATATTCTAGGTGCTATAATCTTAATGAAATTGACATTTAATGCCACTGTTTACCACATTTGCGTGCTAATTTCATATCAAAAGTGCTCAAAAGCGGCACAAAAATAAGCTACATGGCGATCTTTTAGTTTCACGCGCCTAGTGTAAATAGACCGATCCAATAGCCCCGCCCACCTCCGTCAAAACGTAGAAATGCAAAATTAAAACATAAAAATCCAAATATTTTACGGACATGCAGTCACGCTCTCATTGGTCAAACTGCTAATTGTGATGGACAGTCAGGATCAGTCTATTTGGGCTTAGATTTTCTATCAGTTCTCACCACATAACAACATCATATATTTGCTCCTTTGATGTCGATATGTAATGGTATAGTGTTATTGGAACTTAATATTATGTGTAGAATGACTAGAAATTTGAGTTTTTATATTCAAGTATCAAGCCTCATAAAGTGCTCTGGATGCCTTTAATATATATATATATATCCATATCAATATATATATATATATCCATATCAACATCATCATCGACTATCTAGGCCAACAACTGTCTATTTATCGAGATTTACCACATTTTGTGGAAGGATTGAGATAATGGGTGGTTGTAACATTTTCAAGACGTCAACCAGAGACCAGACTGTAAGGCTTGATCCACTCACACTGGAAAGGACCCCTACTCTTTAAGGTAAGTGTGGTTGGGTCTTTAACGTGCCCCTTGTGTGGCTCTCCTCAAGCACAGGGCTTCAGACTTTACACCCTATCCCACCCCATCCCTAACCGAGTCAAGGATCTCATTTTGACTTGAGTAGACTGAGGAAATAGGTGTAAAATGACTTCCCCAAGGGCACAACATTTGTTGCAAAGTTTAAGTCCTCCCACGCCACTTGGTGAAGACTATTCGCAGCCCTTGGGCGATACAACTTTGTGCAAGTCTCTACAGCAGGGGGCTAATCTGCTGGTAGTGATGCAATGGCAACAGTAGAGTGTTCCCCTTGCGCATGGTAGGTCATGAGTTTGATCCCCGGTCGGGTCATACCAAAGACTTAAAAAATTATGGTACATACTGCTTTCTCTACCAGCGGACAACATTAGTTGCCTTTCCCCCAAGTAAGGGTATCTATGTGACGGGTAATTAATTTATCTAATATTAGCCATCCACAGTCACACAGTAAACAAGCAAGCAAACAAATATTTTCAACTTTTGTATTAAAGTCCATCGGAAAGCACACTTCGCAGAACAGCTTTCTGAGTGCAAATATTCTACGGGAAAATAAAGTAACTCCAGAAAATACCATCTTTTGAACATCTGTGTATGACGTCATCAAGGTCTGTGCACATCAACATCTGTGTATGACGTCATCAACGTCTGTGCACATCAACATCTGTGTATGACGTCATCAACGTCTGTGCACATCAACATCTGTGTACAACGTCTGTGCACAACGTCTGTATGACGTCATCAACGTCTGTGCACATCAACATCTGTGAACGTCATCAACGTCTGTGTACGTCAACGTCTGTGTATGACGTCATTACGTCGGCAGCAAGAACGTTTTACAATACCAAATATATACAGGCTTTATATATATATATATATAATACATAATTATCACGTTACAAACCACTCTAAGTGGTTAGTTACTATACTACAAGGCCACACAACGTCGGTTTTTATGAATGACATTTCTTGCCTGGTTTTATAGTAAGGACTTGCCTAGTAAAATTTCTCACTTCGAAACAATTTTTTTTGCTCTCGCATCAAATCTATTTTTTTCTCCAGACGATGTCATCCATAAGATCAAGTTGATATGACCTAATATAGCACAATCACGTGAGCATGGTCGTCATGAACACGTGATTTTTCTCCTCCAATGGACGGATAGCAGTTCCCCTGACATGCGCGTCAGTAACACACAAAAACATCTGACCAATAACAGCTTATTTGCCTTTCACTAGTAGCTACAGCACAGACACCTCATAGAATCTCTCAAAAATACATATAGAGTCCGATTCCGTATCTAGATACGCGCTACTATCTTAAATATATCAGCAATCCAGGCCGCACAGCCGTTTATATATTTATTTCAAAAATACACAAGTACGTTTAGAATTGGTACTGTTAATATAACAGCTGTTAGGACAAAACACACGGATGTCCATGAGCATCGAGCAACGAGATACTCGGATATCATTCCTTCTCGATTCGCGGGCAAACTGACGCCCATAAGTTATATTTTCAACTACAAACCTTGATACATGTAGTAGAATGGAACATAGTCTAGAAGTCTTTCTGTACGTGAGTTTTTGAAAGCATTGTTGCTGCCAGCAGCGTTGATAAGCCCCTCTCCCCCCGTCTAACAAAGTCAAGTTCACGACGTTCAACTGACCCTCTGGTAAGTTGAAAGATGCAGACACTGATACGGATAGTCCGCGATTGTTCGTTGTCTTGTACGACGTTCAACACGAACTGTAGCGACTCCAAGTCCAAGTTGGCTGATGATGAGAATCATTCTCGCGAAGACCTGTCCATGGTGCTAATTTCAGTCTCCTAAAAGGCCGTTGCCATCTGTAACGGTCGATGTTATATCTCAGAACTGTACACTTTTAAGTGTATTAGCACGCTCCGTCTTCATCGAGTTGCTTCCAAGCGTAGAGTATTAGTATTTCAACTTAAATTAAGGCTTTTTGACCTGTGTTCGAACCCGAACTTTTTTTTCACCATCTTTAATACCATTTTATACAGTCATAGATTTGCAATTGAAATGTTGTTTTTTATACATCTTTGCTTCCAAGAACAAGTTATGATACGTTTGCATGTGGCATCGAACGGTTATCAACCGTCGACCGTTCCGATGGCATCGACCGTGCCGAATAGCATCGACCGTTCCGAATGGCGTCGGCCGTTTGCGAGACGGAAACGCGGTTTAGATCAGGCTGTCGACGCTGTGCGGCGACCCGTCGATACTGTCGGCCTCCGCGAAGCTGATGGCTTCCCTCTTCTTCTCCAGCATGTGCTTCAGCGTGAAGATCTCGGCCGAGAGAAGGGAGACCTCCTGCCGCAGGTGGCTGTTCTCCGACTGCAGGTGCGTGGAGCGCGAGGTGTGGTAGCTCACCATCATGCGGCGCAGCTCCCTGCTCCGCCGCGCCTTCTCGCTGTTCCGGCGCCGCTTCTCCTGGAGGTCGGGGTCCGCCGGACTGCCCGGGAGCTGCTGCGGTAGGGAATGGTGCTCCTCCCGTGGGTGGTCTCGATGTGTGCGGTGGTCGGGGTGGGTGCGGTTGTTGTTGGTCTTGGCGTCGCGGCAGCCCTGCAGTTCGGGGTGCTCGCCGCTAGGGCGCTCGCCCGTGAGCGTGGGCATGACCGGGGAGTCCGGAGAAGTGTCGTCGGCGCTGTCGCCGCTGTGGTAGGCCGACTCGTCGCGATCGCCGCTGTGGTAGGCCGACTCGTCGCGATCGCCGCTCTGGTAGGCGGACTCGTCGCGATGCTGCGCGGACAGCTTCAGTCGGAGCTTGTGCGGGAGGCACTTCTCGTCGCCCCACTTCAGGATGGAGCTGCGGACCGTCGGGCTGAGGCTGGGCGGGCGCGTCGGCTCCTGCTCCCGAGCGGCCGGCGAGTTGCAGTCGCTCAGGCTGCTGTTGTCGTCCTCGGAACTTTTTCTCAAACGCTCCTTGGCGAAACTGAGGTCCACGGCCTGCGACGTGACTCCTGCCGGCTGCATTTCTTCTGTTGTGCCCGTGCTTTCAGAGTCCCACTGCGAATGGTCACTACTTAGAATGGGCTGGTGAGGTTTGGTCTCCGCCGTGTCGTACGCTGCGTATCTAGAAGTCGCTAGGTGTCGCTGTTGATACTCTATGTTGATGTCCCGTTGCCGATCGTACCACGCCTGTTGCTGCTGCTCCTGCACGTGGGGATACCCGTTTATAAACGGCTGCGTGTAAACGGCGCGCTCCCCCGGGTACACGTGCGGGTACTGCACGGGCGTGGGGCTGGGCGGGCCCGCCACGTACTGGCGCTGTTGGCCCGACGTCACCTCCGCCAGCCGCTGCTTGGTGGCGTACATCTCCGCCCGGAGCCGCGCGTTCTCCTGCGTGAGCTGCAGCACGCGCGTCTCCAGCACCATGTCGTTCAGCCGCCGCTTCTCGCGAGACCGCTTCGCCGCCTCGTTGTTCTTGCGGCGCTTGTCCCAGTACGCCACGTCCTTCTTCTCCTCCGGGATGAACTCCCGACGCTTCCGCGACGACAGCACGTCCTTCCGACGCACGTTCAGCACCCTCTCCATCTCCATGGACTCCGTTGGCATGGCGACAGCATCCCCCATCAGCTGAGTGGCGGCCAGGGCGTGCTGGTCGGAGTCGTACATGGCGTCCGTGCTGTCCGCGACGTGCTCGATCCCGTCTTCCTTCACCATGGCAACGCGTTTGATTGACAGGCGGTTCGGAAGGTGTTCCCCAAGGTTAGATGCTCGCTCCTCTTAAAGGCTGACCTGAGCTGATCGCTTCTAAAGGCGTGCCTCAGAGGTCGATTCGTGGTCCAAAAAACTTCAGTCACCGCACCTGAAGAAACACAAAAAGAGAAAACAAGCCATAAGTATCCTTGCAAAATGATAGCATCGGTCTTAAAACTTACAATATCATGAACACAAGGTCTTGATTCCACTCTTAAATGGAAGAAGCCAGTATCATCTTCCCATTAGAACACACTGCCCCGAATCTGCGGCAGCTGAATCACCTGTATCACAATCTACGACCTTCGGCTGTATTTGTTGATTATCAGAAGGTCGCCCGATGCCGATGTTAACATCGATAGAGGGCCGTGCTTGTTTGTCGCCTGAAAATCGACCCTATCATATCTAACGGGGCTCGGTGACATGCGAACACCGGTCGACCCCTAAGAATCTCCCGCGCGATGATCCAGAACGCACCGGGCGTGTTAATGACGAAACCGTCATGTACATGTATAACTCACAGACTTGCCGGCCGGTCGAGTTTCGCGCTGGGGGACAAGGCCAAGGGCTACGAGAGGAAAGGAAAGGAAAGTGATCTCGTACCAGTTTAGCTCAAATGAACTCAATTAACCAGATGAGCTAATCTTCCACTGGTCATGACAGAGAAGACAGGCGCTATGTGCAGTATTTACAGGTTCATTGTACCGGGGAAATTCCCCTAGCTCTTTTCGACAAGTACAATGAACAGTGGACTGCGACCCTTCCCGGTAGCGTGCATGTCGGGTGAGCGACACAGCCGGGCTCGAACCCGGGGCTTCTAGTTCCGGAGGCAAGATCGCTAACCACTGGACTGCACACGCTACCTGAGAAAAGCATAAAGAAAGAACCAGGAAAACGTTACAACTATAAATTAATACACCTGAACTCACAGTGGTCAGAAATATAGACCCAGCACTCTCCTTATACCACACAGGCGGACGGGACAGACTATCGGTAGGTCTTCTCTTAGTGGCTTCGACTCAGAAATGAGTTCACCCACTTTCCCTCTCCCACGCGCTTACGACGTGATTATCGCAGCGACCAACAGGACCGAACTATTTACTCCGCATGACCCGTGGCTGATGTCGTTTGCTGAGGCTTGGATCAAGGAAAGATGACCCAATTCTGTTCCATTCTAAAATAAAACCCAGATGTAATTTCTGCGAAGCTGTATATCATGTATGCATCATGGTATCACTAAACGTGTTTGTGCAAAGTGATGGTGTTAACCAGTACTAAAAAAGAGGTTACTCTAACCGTGTTTGGAGATGAATGTGATATGAGGTGCCCGTGTGCGATACTCTGTAGCAGTGATTGCATCAGCGCGGCGGCCGTCACGTCGACCCCCGTTCGGACGTCAGCGGCTTTGTGCCAGCTGATAAGCGTTGCTAATGTGATCAGGCTAAAGAGGGCGCCCTGATACACGATCTACACGTAACCCACCAATTAGGCCGACATACAAGCAGATGGGACGCGTGGTCCGATTTGTTTTTTTGTCGTTTAGTGCCGTTTTTACTTCAGCGAATGGAATGAAGTGCTGTTTTGGCGTGTCCATGTTACGCGTTTGCCGATTTTTAGTGCACCTTTTTAGTTAACTTGTCGACTATTTTTGAAAACAATTGTGCAGTTATCCGACATTGGTGACAATGCACTGTGCAGATATGCGGAGTCACTAACAATGGAGTGAATGGGGACCGGTTTGGGATTTGGGGATTCGGTGCCATTAAATGGATTGTGCGTTAATCCGTTGTGCAATTAAGTGGCTTCTACTGTACATGTGTTTGCGTGTATATCCGTAATTCCGAATGTACACAATGCTGCGTTGCCATACCTCCTCAGTGCAGCTATTTTCGTATGGGGACTGGGAGGGTCTAGCTCAAAGCAATTGTAATTTGTATGGATAAGGGGATGAGGTCTACCAGGTCAAAACGAGTGTACCTTCCCTGGTTAAGTAGAATAAACTGAAGACGTGCTGTCAACAAGGTTTTGACGACGAATTGAGATGACACTGAACATCCGGGTGGCCTGTTCCACCTACATAGCCATGTCTTCCCAGTCTACATTCTTCCTGAAAGGGAAAACTGTTGTCTACATGGTTTTTGTTTTGACGACGAATTGAAATGACATTGAACATCCGGCTGACCTATTCCACCTACATAGCCATGTCTTCCCAGTCTACATTTCCTACTGAAAGGGAAAACTGTTGTCTACATGGTTTTTGTTTTGCAATTGACGACGAATCGAAATGACACTGAACATCCGGCTGACCTGTTCCACCTACACATCCATGTCATCCCAACCTACATTCCTCCTGAAAGGGAAAACTGTTGTCTACATGGTTTTTGTTTTGACGACGAATCGAAATGACACTGAACATCCGGCTGACCTGTTCCACCTACATAACCACGTCATCCCGGTATACATTTCCTACTGAAGGGGACACTGTAGTGTACAAGGTTTTGACGACGAAACATTATGACAGTAAGCATCCAATTGACCGGTCCCACCTACACACCTTGTTAGAGTACTTTCTTCCCAGTTTAAATTCCCATTTGAAGAAGGACTCTATGTCTATATAAACGCTCTAACGACGAACTCGACCTGTACCATCTGACATGTTGTTAGAGTGATGTCACCACAGTTAAAATTCCCATTTGAAGAAGGAATCTATGTCTATAAGGTTCTGACGATGAACTATGATGATTTTGACCTTTTCCATCAACACATTTGTACTGACATGTCGTTAGAGTAATGTCACTACATTTTAAATTCCCTTTTAAAGAAGGAATCTACGTCTACATGTATATTAAGGCTCTAACGATGAACTATGATGATTTTGACCTGTTCCACCAAAACATTTGTACTGACATGTCGTTAGAGTAATGTCAGCTCAGTTTACATTCACTGCTGAAAAACAGTTCGGGCTATCACGACCTAGGCTTGGTCATTAGCTGGACGAGGCTGTTATATAAAAGCGACCGGACGTTATATCAGGCCCTAACAAGGTCGATTACAAACTTCGCATTCATGTTGATATCCGATTGACCTGCCGATATCTGTACACGTAAGCTGTTCCAAAGGGCCGGATGTCAACGGCCTGAATTCTGCTCCTTTGATGTGTTACGTTTCTCTTCATCTCTCTGTTGTTGTCAAACATCAGAGCAAAGCGTCCCTATGGCCCATGTCATTTTTCTTTATGTAAGAGACAGCGCTCATCTTTGTACGATATCTAGTATCACTGTGAAGTAAAAAGAGTCCTTTACATAACGCAAAACTGTTACTCAAGCAAATGGATAGATTTTGGAAACGGTCAGACGTTTCAGATAGCATCTACTACCTTTCGTCAGGGACGTCTCAGTAACGGTTTTCTTGCGTATCTTTTTACCTGGATGTCTAACTTTCATCGACGTACGTTGATGAAGGTTAGACATCCAGGTAATAAGATACGGCAAAAATAGTTACTCATGCAACTGGATACAATTTTGAAACAGTCATACGTTTCAGACAGCATCCACTGTCTTTCGTCAGTGACTGACTCCATCGACTTACTTTACATAACAACATAGGGAAAGCACTTCACTAACGCAGTGTGGTCGTAGCTTCCCTCTATAGGGTGCTTACTGTAGCATTGTATTTTCAATACATCCAGTGGTTGTAACTACGCTGATAGCTATAGGTTAAGAGAGAGAGTGAGAGATCGGATTTGACAACGTTGCTAGCGTTTTGTCATGATGTAATGATGCCCTGCCAATTGTCACCGGTAGGTGGCGTTGTGTGCACAGCGGGCGAGTAAAGCATAGCCCATGGGCTGAACTATGCTGGGCATAACAGATGCAGACCTTACATGTTTTCGCCACCGGGCACACGGAAGTATTAAACATAAGGAAGTATTAGACATAAGAACATACGGAAGCAGAGGTCACGGAAGTTTTGTATTGGTTGCAATTTACAGGGTTAGGCAGAAGGGAGAAGGTTAAAATGGTTCCAGATACATTTCCCTTTCTAACGTGGCATGGTCTGTCTTATTTTAGTGGCAATTTGATTGAATAATGTTTAGCATAACAGATGCAGACCTTACAGGTTTTCGCCATCGGGCACACGGAAGTATTGGACACACGGAAGTATTGGACATAAGAACATACGGAAGCAGAGGTCACGGAAGTTTTTGGGAGAAAGTATATTTCAGGCTCACTTGGTAAAATGACACCGAATCAGTCTGCACGAGTATTAAATATCAATTCATTGTCTTACTACGGCCGCGTGGCGCGTTGGATACACCCGATCCCTCGATCTCGGAAGTTAAGCAACGCGCGGTCCGGACAGTGCTTGGATGGGAGACCAACCAAGGACGTCCGGATTGTTGTAGCCTCACGAAGCTTTCCACGAAATCGTCTTCCGGGAGGGACGTAAAACGGGGGTCCCGTGCTCGAGGAGGTGCCTCGAACACGTTAAACAGCCTCATTACCCTACACATTGGGTACCTGCCTGTGGCACTGGCTGCAAATACACCTGATATTACTTTAGGCATAGTCCTGAGAAGTAATTCCCCTCATTGACCTATCTACGTGCCTACCCAACAGTGCGAACCCGGGTCACTGACCTGTTCTCGGGTGACCCTGATCTCACGGTGTGTCTAAAAACGGCAAGAACACACAACCCAGACCTTAATGACGTCAGCGATAACTACAGCCCTATCAGATGTCTGGGTCACCCGTCATTCGTGCGTTGCTGTTAATGTCGTCCGTTCTTCGGTTTCTGGGGCGCGAGGCCGTCATCTCTAAGCAGCTGTGAGAATCTAGCTCGTTCTCTGAGTTTGACGCCTGCATTTTTAACATTAAGTACTTTTTTTTCGAGTATTGTATCTTTTAGCCAGATTTCAATCAAGCCCCGTGACCGCTCGCCGCCTGTAACCGCCTCCCAACCCAAGGGTAGGGGAGAGAAACCCCCGGACAGCTGGAGTTTGCGTTATATACAGGCTATGTATCTTTTAACTGTTCGGAACAAGGAGGCGAAAGACATTGTCATTTTGAGGCATAAATCTTGTGAAGTTAAGTTTTTCCTCTGTCACAGCCTCATTCTAAAGTCAAATACGAACTTTTTTGTAAGATTTGTGAAGGCTCAGAAGGTTCTCCCCAGAAAGAAACACCTCTATGCTGTTTGAAACACACACATAGGGGGTCCCTATGCTGAAAAGGCCTGGCGAGAACACTCGACAAAAAGTACTATGCAAAAACAGTACTAAAACACCAATGATGAGCCGGATCCTTACATCTGCTTGGTGATCCAGTCCACTGTTTTTTGTGCTTATCGGAAAGAGCTAGAAGAATTTCCCCGGTACAATGAACCTGTAAATACTGTACATAGCGTCTGTCTTCTCTGTCACGACCAGTGGATGTCTTCAGTGAGCTAACCTTCTCCCTGCTGTAGTAGTCGTTTGGCACGAAGTTTCGTATCGGTTCCATGGTTAGGCAGCAGGGAGAAGGTTAAACAGCTGGTTCCAGATACCTTTCCCTTCCTTGCGTGCGACGATATGTCTTATTTTAGTGGCAATTTGATCGATATTATTTCCGTCTCATGAGGTAAGGCTGTGCACCAAGTAATTTTTATGGATGACGTCCTTTGGAGACCCTAAATGGTAGAATGGAAGGAATAGCTAGAGAAAAAATCAATTCCTCTTTCCGCTGCTGCTATATCTAGAACGTTTCCGTCTGCATTATACATGAGGTCACTGACCCCTGTTCAGGTATCAAAACACGTCACTCCGTACCGATGTTGTCATCTTTTATCATATTTTTTGTAATTTCAAGGGACAAAAATGCCCCTTATTTCACTGCCAGCCTAGCTAGATTTAAAGTGAGATGCTTCTCGGTGTTTCTCAATAGAATATTTCTACGTCGTATGTTTTTTTGAAACGTTCAAAATTGGGTCACTCCTACCCCAAGGTTATACCTTTTACATTGCCATATTGTTTCTTATTTCAAAGTAAACTGCTTCAAGATATTTCTCATCAAAGTATCTTACAGCGGTATATTCTTTTGAAACCGTAAATGCATGATATGTTGGGTCACTCCTACCCTAAGGTACCTGGTTATACCTTTATTTCATCATCTAGTTCTAAGGGACGATAATTTTGCTCATTTTCATTCATAATGAAGACAGCGTATTTCAAAGTAAAGTGCCTCAAGATATTTCTCATCAAAGTGTTTTGCAGCGGTTCATCTTGTTGAAACCGTAAATGCATGATACGTTGGGTCACTCCAACCCTAATAATATATAATCATCTTGTTTCTAGTTCTAAGGGACGGCATTTTCTTCTCATTTAACTCACCATGAAGAGAGCTAACTTCAAAGTACAGTGCCTCAAGATATTTCTCATTAAAGTGTTTTATCTTTTAGAAACCGTAAATGCATGATACGTTGGGTCACTCCAACCCTAAGGCAATAACGTCATCTCATCATCTTGCCAATAGTTCTAACGAACGGCCTTTTCTTCTCATTTACCTCATCATGAAGAGCTAGAGCTTATTTCAAAGCAAAACGCTCCCAGGCACTTCTAAGCGGTATATTTCTACAGTACAGTTTGACATTTGTTTGAAGCGCTAAACCTTTCCGGCATGATGCTTTGGGTCACTCTCCCGATGTTACCGCACATTTCAGTAAACTACACGCATATTCTAAAATCAAAAAACACTTTGGCATGGAAACATATCTCACATCAATTCATAATAAAGTGTTTGCAAATAGCATAACAAAGCTGAGAATCAGTGCACATTGCTTAGAAGTTGAAAAGGGTCGACACCATAACACACCAGCCACTCAGAGATTGTGTCCCACATGTAATGGAAGTGTTGAAGATGAATTCCACTTTGTAATGAATTGTCCAACTTATAGCAAAGAGAGAGATATGCTTTTACAGACTATTATTACTAAAACAAACTTCACCCTATCTGGTACACAGAGCGATATTTTCTATGTACTGTTGTCATGTCCGACTCCTATATCCATGTACATAGGTCAATTTCTCCATAAATCATTCGAAAAGCGAGACAGAATTACCCATACATGATTAATATTGTAACAAATACACTGGTTTCGAAAATATTTTGTACTTAGAATTGTAGGATAGATTAGCCTTGTAGTATTGTTGATTTCATGCCATACATTGTACCATGTACGATTGTTGAGCAATAAAGTTCACTTCACTTCTTTCATTTCCGCGCTTGTTTTTCAGCCCGCGTTACTGGCCCCAGGGACTGCACGCCGCTTCCTGGTCCACAAATCAAAGCCGCGACAGCTTCCTCCTCTGAAACCTTTCCTTACGAAATAATTCATCGGGACATTGAACTCTCCGTATGCGTAAACAGCAGTCGCACATACACGCATCTCTCCCTCATGCGTAGCCCCTACCAGGCTGCGAGGATCGCTGGGAAAATAGTAGAAATTGGCCAAATAGAGTGAATATTACGTGGTTCGCCTATTGTCCGTTTTCTCCGTAGCCAACTCCCTCAATGGCTTAACATACTATTCACTCTATTTGGCATATTTCTACTATTTTCCCAGCTATGTACGTAGCCTGGTAGAGGCTACCACATACCAACGTTATAGAGCACTTTCACTCAATTTCCATTTCAAGGAAGCGGGCAGGTGATGACCGCCATATTGTGTCAACTATAGTGTCCTTGATTCAACTATAGTGTCCTTGATTCAACTATAGTGTCCTTGATTCGCATTTCGAATGATCGAAGGTCAAGTGTTAAAAACAATTTTTCATGTTGTATCGGCAGGTTTTTATGTATTCTTCTAGTGTATATTCTCTTCTCGTTGAGCTATACACACTCAATGGAGGCCGCCTTAGAGGGTGTATAAAGATATCTAAATGTGCAAAAATAAAATTTCTCTGAGATGCAAAGAGCTGGGGTCATATTGGTGTCCCTATGGCGTCGCGAGAAACCGTTCTAAATGGTGTAGTTCCCGTGGCATTGCTGTTACGCTCAATTTGTCATCGTGAAGATCAAGGCCGATTCGATTTTGGAACGTCTACATTTACATAAGATTCATGAGGTTATTCACCCCTTCTCCCGCTTATATCACATCATGTTGAACCATAGGTTGAGCAGAGTGACGTGACGTGCTGTTTTTATGAAACGCCAGCAGGTCACTCAACCCTCCCGTTTTATATAATATTACACACGCTGGTATAGATTTGTTTTAACTGCCGGTGTTTTAAGCTTCAAGGTCCTGCAGAGCCGCTTCTTATTTTGAACCATAGACTGAGCAGAGAAACATGTTGTTTTTATGAAACGCCAGGTCACTCAACCCTCCCGTTTTATATAATATCACTCACACTGGTAGAGATTTGTTTTTATTGCCGGTGTTTTAAGCTTTCAAGGTCCCGCACTGCTTCTGATTTTGAACCATAGGTTGAGCAGAGAAACGTGTTGTTTTCATGAAACACCGGCAGGTCACTCTACCCTCCCGTTTTCTGTAATATCACACACACTGGTAGAGATTTGTTTTTATTGCCGGTGTTTTAAGCTTTCAATGTCCCGCGCCGCTTCTCATGTTGAACCATAGGTTGAGCAGAGTGACGTGACGTGTTGTTATTATGAAACACCGGCAGGTCACTCTACCCTCCCGTTTTATATAATATCACTTACACTGGTAGAGATTTGTTTTTATTGCCGATGTTTTAAGCTTCAATGTCCCGCGTCGCTTCTCATTTTGAGCCATAGGTTGAGCAGAGTGGCGTAACGTGTTGTTTTTATGAAACGCCAGGTCACTCTACCCTCCCGTTTTATATAATATTACACACGCTGGTAGAGATTTGTTTTTATCAATGTCCCGCGCCGCTTCTCATGTTGAACCATAGGTTGAGCAGAGTGACGTGACGTGTTGTTTTTATGAAACACCGGCAGGTCGCTCTACCCTCCCGTTTTATATAATATTACACACGCTGGTAGAGATTTGTTTTTATTGCCGGTGTTTTAAGCTTTCAAGGTCCCGCGCCGCTTCTCATTTTGAGCCATAGGTTGAGCAGAGTGGCGTAACGTGTTGTTTTTATGAAACGCCAGGTCACTCTGCCCTTCCGTTTTCTGTAATATCACACACACTGGTAGAGATTTGTTTTTATTGCCGGTGTTTTAAGCTTTCAAGGTCCATTGCAAGGCCGATTCTCAGTTTTGAACCATAGGCTGAGCAAAGTCACGTGTTGTTTTTATGAAACGCCAGGTCACTCTACCCTCCCGTTTTATATAATATTACACACGCTGGTAGAGATTTGTTTTTATTGCCGGTGTTTTAAGCTTTCAAGGTCCCGCGCCGCTTCTGATTTTGAGCCATAGGTTGAGCAGAGTGACGTGCTGTTTTTATGAAACACCGGCAGGTCACTCTACCCTCCCGTTTTATATAATATTACACACGCTGGTTGAGATTTGTTTTTATTGCCGGTGTTTTAAGCTTTCAAGGTCCCGCACTGCTTCTGATTTTGAGCCATAGGCTGAGCAGAGAAACGTGTTGTTTTCATGAAACACCGGCAGGTCACTCTGCCCTTCCGTTTTCTGTAATATCACACACACTGGTAGAGATTTGTTTTTATTGCCGGTGTTTTAAGCTTTCAAGGTCCATTGCAAGGCCGATTCTCAGTTTTGAACCATAGGCTGAGCAAAGTCACGTGTTGTTTTTATGAAACGCCGGGTCACTATACCCTCCCGTTTTATATAATCACACACACTGGTAGAGATTTGTTTTTCATCACCGCGGTGCTTTAACGCCGCTCCTGATTTTGCGTATCAAAGCGGAGCTTCTTCGGAGCGTTTTATCTTTACACGATGACTCACCCGGTCATTGAACCCGCGCACGCTTAGCGCGGTCGCACATATTCATCCCCTAGCCTCCACCAGGCCCTTCTGAGGGGCTATTAGGCAGTAGAATTCGGCAGAAATAATAGCCTCCACCAGGCCCTTCTGAGGGGTTATTAGGCAGTAGAATTCGGCAGAAATAATAGCCTCCACCAGGCCTTTCTTGGGGTTATTAGGCAGTAGAATTCGGCAGAAATGGTGTGAATAATTGGCCATGAGAGTGAATCCGCGGTAAAAGTAACATTTCCAAATGTCACCGTACGGTAGCCAGACTCCACTGTAGGCATAGCAAATTATTTTCTCTATTTGGCTAGATTTTGTTATTTTTCAGCCGGCGTGGCTAGTCTGTTGGGGACTATCTATCCATCCTCCGTCCTGGCGTTCCAGACTCCAATGATTATTTGTCTCGACCTATTTCTGCTCCCATGGCCACTGCTAACATAACGGGTTACGGCACAGATCCATTTCTGGAACGTTTTCCGCGACATAATCATCCGGTTATTCACCCCTGGCCCTGCTCGGCACGTCAACCCTACACATGCATGTCATTTCCATAACAGGGATCAAAATACTGTACTTTGTTTCCGTGTGACCTGTACAGTACCAACAGAATTTGAATAAGTCGGAAATTTTACTTGCAATTTGGAAACAAAAATTCTGTATATAGACATTCGTATCATTAGTACATTACTAATTAGATGAAATGTGATTCATAATATTTGAGCCTTAAAATTTTTACCCTACAAAATTGCAAGTTTGATTACATTTTATCTGAAATCTGGAGGTGTTTTTCTGCAAGTGTGTACTGTCGTGTTATTCTTTACATGAGAAATCAGTGTATACTACGTAGGCGTCATTGAATAACTCTGTGCAATCATTGTACAGCTTTATTTAGAGCTAAGCTGTTTTCACCCTCCGCTGTTATGTACATTATTCATTGGGGTCATTCAACCTACGGCTAAGTCCGTGTTACCGCTAAACCCCTTACACAGCCTCTAATACACACCCACACGCAATTTGCCATCATGAAATCTCCATTTGGTGACCCTCCATTCAGCGCTCCTCGCTCAACTCGTCCTGACCATATTTGGTAGGCTGCGGCGGACACGTAACGAGCCAGCTTGGTGCGGATATAGCCGGGATTTATTCGCGCGGAGGCTTCTTCAGATCATCTACCTGTTTCACGTACAGTGCTGGCCATATAAGAACACGCGCGCGATCATTTAGTAAAATGGAACGCGTTATCATTAAGTACTGTAGGAGCATCCTCACTAAGTAGCTTTAAAGAACGGTTGCAGTCAGATGTGCAAAGGCTCGGTGTGACCGGCCGTTCAGTGTAATATAACCAGCTGCTGTCGCACCGCGTGCCTGCGAAGCTGGTGTGTTACGCCGAATGGCGGTTGTACCGGCTATATAGATACAGATACAAAAAACAGCCAAAAAGCCATAGAAAACCGCCAGCTACGATGAATAAATAGATATAGCCGGGATTTATTCGTGCAGAGGCTTCCTCAGATCATCTACCTGTTTCACGTACTGGACTGGCTACACGCCCGCGATCACAAACCAGCCAAAAAGCCATAGTAAACCGCCAGCTACTCATTTTTACGCAGACTAGAAATAGCTGAATAAATAGACATAGCCGGGATTTATTCCCGCTGAAGTCTTCTTCGGGTCAGTTATCTGTTTCTCGTACACATTGGCGTAAAAAAGGTAAATCTAGAACTACAATATATAATGCGGCTTCGCTACGGCTAGCGTATTTAGCCAAGCACATCGGATCACTCCTACTCTTCTCGATAAGTGTGTTGGGTTCTTTTATGTGCAAACGTGGTTGAAATACCTGTAAAATGTAAGCGACACCACCAAACTAGTTTTCAAGTCCGCGTGGCCAGATACGAAAAGTCATTCTTTACGTGGGGGTAACATGAAGAACAAGTTATGGAAAGACGATATGCTTTTAACATAGTTTATACTAACAAATTTAACTGATGCCTGGATGCTAAAGCAACTAAAGGTCAGTTCTGACGTGCGGCGGAATCAGATTAACACGGAGAAGTTTTTTTCTTTTTCATCTACTCGGAAAGAGGCAAGCCATGTCGGAAGGCCATTTACAAATCCCATATGACCCGGTGCTAAAGGTCAATAATGACGTCAGAGACTCTTGGATATTTCAGATTAACCTTTTGCAGAAGGTCTGTTTCTTATTTTATGTACTTAGAACAAACGGAGTTAAAGGCATGCAGGCGACGCCGTCAGGCATCTGTGAAGTCACGGTGACCCTGTTGTTAAAGTCATTTATGACGTCAAAGGCAGTTGGATTTGTCAGACTGACATAGCAAGGTCTTTTTCGTTTCCATCTACGGCAAAAATAATAATAACAGACGATCGTCGCCGCGAGACCATTTGTAAAGTCAGGGTGACCTGATTATAAAAGTCACTGGTGACGTCGAACTAAGCTGGACATGTCATTTTATCCTGGTATAGTCCACGAAACACCGGGTGGATTTTGTGCGACCTCCTACTTAAAGTCAGTCCTGACGTCGTAATCATTTGGATAGGTCAAATTAAAATGTCGAGATCAGTCTATGTCTTTTCCATCTACTAAAAACTGCAAACAAACAATCAACGCCGTCGGACCATTTACAAATCCTGTATGACCGGAAACTGAAAATCATGAGTCTCGTCGACGTCGTCTGAAGAGGTCGGACTGACACAGCGAGAAGGTCTTTTAATCTTTTACATCTACTCGAAAAAAACAAAGACTTCAAGACAAGCGTCGCAGTGGGACCTATGTGAAGTCAGTTGGACCTGATTGTTAAAGTCATCAATGGCGTCAGAGGCTATCGGATACGTCAGACGAACTAGTTTTTTTTCTCATCTACTTGAAACAACAACAAAAAAACAAGACCCTAAAAGACAAGCGTTGATGTGAGACCATTTGTAAAGTCAGGGTGACCTGATTGTAAAAGTCACTGGTGACGTCGAACTAAGCTGGACATGTCATTTTATCCTGGTATAGTCCACGAAACGCCTGGTGGATTTTGTGCGACCTCCTACTAAGAGTCATTTCTGACGCAGCAACCACTTTGATGGGTCAGATTGAAATGGAGATCAGTCTATGTAGTTTTCATCTACTAAAACAAGTTGCCGGCAGCCATTTTGATACTAAATGTCATCCGTGACGTCGGAGTAACTTGGATATATCAGATTCACCTCGACAGAAACTTTATTTCTTTTTCATCTACGAAGAAGAAACAGAGTGCCCCGAGCCTAAAAGTCACCCGGGACGTCAGAGCAAATTGAATAGGTCGTATCAACATTTCAGGAAGGTCTTTGTTGTTTCTTTCATCTACTTAGAGCAAGCACAGCCAAAGGCAAGTAACGCCTTTATACCACACCAAAACAAAGTTGCCAGTGAGATGCTGGAAGGTGCCAGCTTTTAAAAGATGTTTTCAGATTGACAATTTTACAATAAAAAGATAGTTTCTACTATCTTTCTTTAAACGTTAAATCGCGGTCAGCTTCGATCATTTCCAAAGTGGCAAAGTTGTCAATCTGAAAACACCTTTTAAAAGCTGACACCTTCCAGCATCTCACTGGCGAGTTTGTTTTGCCAGTTTTTGTCGTTAAAGCAAACTAGGAAGCAATTTGTCCGGTCATGGCTGATTCGAATCGGAGTTTCAAAAAAGTCGATTGGTCGGGGTGTACCATAATGAAGTCAGAATGGCCTGATTTTAAAAGTCATTAGTGACGTCAAAGGCATCGTGAGTAGGTTATATTAACATAGTGAGAAGGTCTCTGGTTTTTCAACCGTATTTAGCCGCCTCGCCAATTTTTCAATTTTTACCTGCGTGAAAATGGAGGTTTTGTTTTCGGTCTGTTTGTTTGTCTGTCTTGGTGTGTGTCCGTAGTTGGCCCGGGTCCGCAGACATGCAGAAAACGAAGTCGGACTCAAGTCGCGTAGACTTGTGTGCAAGTCCACGACTCCCAGTCTACTCCTTGTGAGTTGTGCCATGCTCTTGTTAGGGGTCATATCAAAATTAGTGAAGACGCAAATTTGGATACTGTTTCTTACTGTTTATGCCACAATTTTTCGATATCTGTGTTATGATTTTGTGCACTCTATGGTGCAAGTTGGTCATGATTCAAAGCAATACAATACTGAGGTCGTCACACCGCCTGCGCGGCTGCGCGTTCCAAGTCACTTCGCGGCCCTGTGTGTAAACAGACCGCACTTGAGTCGGACTCCGAGTGTGTTTAGAAATGCATGTGTAAACTGGGCCCTATTGTACTCCGAGTGTGCTTGGAAACGCGTGTCTAAACCGGGCCTAAAGATAGGCGACGTCGTCATACCGGTAACGAGGTCAGCGTGACCTGATTCTAAAAGTCATTAGTGACGTCAGAGGAAATTGAAAAGGTCATATCAACATCGCGAGAAGGTCGGGAGTTTTCATCTAAATAAGCCGCACAAATTTGTCACGTTTTTGAAAGATTTATCGGTCCTGTTCGTTGACTTTGTGACTCCTGTAGTAGGAGGGAGCTAATTGATTCATCAGCATGCAACCTTGTCTTACTATCCTATTGAACCATCTGAAATTGTCTTCCCTTCATTAACATATCTATTGAGAGTTTTGGTATAAAACCCAGTTCTACCAGATCCTTCTTCAGTCACTGACGAAAGATAGCGGATGCTATCTGAAACCGTTTCAAAATCTTATCCAGTTGCTTGAGTGATTATTTTTGGCGACTCCTGTAGTAGTATCTGAATCTTTGTCATGACATCCGTGTCTTTTCTTTTAATTCCCTGTAATCTTTGTTTAATTCGTTCACCCGCTCACTCAATCAGGTTTCTCCTAAAGCTCGAGAACCACGAAATGGAATTGCCGCGGCCTTAGAAAAACAACAGACTAAAGGGTAAGCGAAGCCGTCAGGCGTGAGCAAAGTCAGGTTGCCCCGCTACTAAAAGTCATTCCTGGCGTCTGAGTCAACTGTATAGGTCAGGCTGACATGTCATTTTGTTTTTAAATCTACGAAAACAGTAATATAAGTAATATGAGTGGGTCCAACACGTAACCAAAACAGTCCTGATGCTTTGATTGTATAAGTCGGAGTCGATTAAAAGGTCGGATTGACAAGCAAGTTTTTTCTATATCGACGAAAAGCGAGCTAAGCTGGTGTGTTACGCCGAGAGGCGGCTCTACCGGCTACACAGATACAGAACTGAAGATTTAAGCTGCCCGGTAGCATAAGTCATTCTAACGTCAATTGAAAAGGTCGGATTGACATGTCAGTTTGTTTCATTCTAAATCTACAAACACAGCTGGCGACATGATTCCCCTGGTGAAATTAAAATAAACAAACAACAAACAAATGTGAGTCCATCAGACGATTTAAGCAACCGGTATACAATACCCTGATAGTTATGTCCCTTCTGGCGTAGGAGTCAATCGCTTGGGTCAGACTGACATGTCCTTTATTTATATAATCTATGAACAAACACAGCGTTAAATGTGAGTCTATCAGACGATTTAACAGCCGGAATACAGTACCCAGGTGTAGCTAGGAGGCAATCGTATGGGTCAGACTGACATGTCCTTTATCTATATAATCTACCAACAAACACAGCGCTAAATGTGCGTCCATCAAACGGTTTAGGCAGCCGGAATACACTGATACTAAAAGCCATTATTGACGCTCGCACCACCCCGATGTATAGGTCAAACGCATTTGGCTTATGTAAAAACGCTTTAGCGCCGCATTACAACCTGCCAAGTCACGTTCCCGGTAAGCCGTGGATAGGTCACCGCCGCGGTAACATTTCCCGCTTCCTGGGGTCGTGACGGCACGGGGGGGCTCTGTCTCCGCACCAACTAACCCCCGCCAAGCCTCGGTAAACCCGCCGGGCGGCCGGCTCGAAAGCCTGCGCTGCCCGCACGTGTGTTCACTAAAGCCGTGCAAAGTGCGCTGCTATTTTTACCCATGGCGAGGGTTATAACATCTAATAACAGCTTTGCTTCTGACGGGCTTGTTTTTCTAGTTGTTAGGCAATAGAAGTTGTCATACGATGTATCTTATACAACACGCGTTGCGCAATGAAGTTGTTATTCTAGCGGCTGTGTGTATCAAACGGCGTTTGTAGTTGAGGAGGAAAACTCAAGAATCTATGGGTGGATAGCGCTGAAGTTACAATGGCTAGCTAGAGAGATAGACTGTCAGAAAAAGACCAATGTTAATACAAGGAGGTTTTATATAATATATATATATAAAACCTCCCTGGTTAATAGCAGGACTGGGCCGGTATAAAAACACCCCTATTAATGCTTTGGGCCCAATTGCACCGGTGCCCGTAGGGGGTGTAGTCCCGGCCGGGCCCCGAAGCCAGATTCATTTCCCGGTGGACTGCCGGGTACCGGAGGTACCTCCCGGTGCTCGCACGATTAGCTCACGGCGTCTATTTGTTACCGGGTTCCGCCTTGAATGTCAGTCCGAGTTAAAGTCACAGCGGGTCCCGGCCGGGCCCAAAATAGCCCGGCGGCCGCAGGGTGTCCCCCAGGGCCACGTAGGGGTCACGCCCGAAAGTGCCAAAAACATCAGCCCGTGAACTACCCAGTGAGGTACCTTTTTTTCAACTTGGACCGAAGCTTAATCCGTGAAGTACTGTTACCAGGCTGATGTATAAAGGATCTGCCCTGAGGTTTCGGTACGTCTGAGCACGTACTGTAGCGACATGTAACATTTACCCGCGTCTGATGTTTGGGTTCGAGGCGGTGTCAGGTTACATCACAGGAGCGGCAGAAATATCACGGCCCGGGTCGCGCGTGCCCGTCTCGGAAACGGTCGTCGCCGTTTGAAACGGTCGTCGCCAGTGGAAACGGCCGTCGTCATATCTCTGACCGGTCGATTAGTCTCCGCCAAGCAGAGGTTCGGTCTGGCTGTTTTTGACGTGTTTTGTTCCAGTAGCAAGGTATACATGTATTTGTTTACAGGGAGGGGTTGTTAGCCCTCCGCAGGCACCTCCTCAAAAACAAGACCCCCATTTTACGTCCCTTCTGAAAGACGATGTGCAGCCCCAACCGAGATGTCCTGTCCCAGAATACTCACTAGAGAAGGGTACTAGATGCTAAATATTGCAGCAACAAAATATTGAAACACTTAAAACGAGCCGGGTCCTTACATCTCCCAGTTGAGATCCTTGGGAGGAGCTCAGGTGGTGTCTGGAGCCAGCGAGCTCACTCGGAAGGTCAAGCAGCCTACAGCAGACGCGCGTATGACCTGACATTTTAGCTGGCAAACAGCGTACCACAACCCCACTTATCTCCAAGCAGACGTGCGGAGGACAGGTTGTGTTTCAGACAAAAATGGTAAAGGTAAAGCAGTCATCCTCAATTGAGGTGAAGCATGATGCAGACAAAAAGGGAGAAGAAAATTTCCATAAGATTTTGCGATCTGTACAGTACTAGAAATCCTGGTTAGACCGGAGTCTGTTCATTCAAAGATATTCGCTAAATATAAAAAGACAGTCAGAACTTTTGACTTCAATTCATGTACTGACTTGAATCGATGGATTGACTTGAAATTTAGGATTATAAATGGGAGACCGCTCTAACACATTCTCAGCATCTTAATCGCGATCTCTCTAGACAGATCTCTAATGGTAGAATTGCCTGTTTTCCAGATCACATTCTCTAGCCTGACATATATAGGCTACGCCACTAGACAATCTAACACCCTTTTTGGCACATCTCCAGTTCTTGTCTGCAACTACAAAGTCTGGCGGGGCTTAACAGTCTACTGTCAGCAGGAGAGCAGGGTAAAAATAGATTCCGGCACTAGAGGGTTCTTGCAAAGCTTTATTTATGATATTTCTGATATGCAACACAGAAAAACGGTTATACAAAATGGCGGCGGTCATGTTACAACTGCCAGTGTCAGCGGTGTCAGATTACGTCACGTGACCGGGTGATTGTCCTTATGTAACAGCTGATGACCTTGATGGGTCAGTGATCGCCCCGACGGGTGACCTTGACATTTAGCAGACGTATCTGTGCAGTCGCACCATATGGTGACCAATATTGGACGCCAAGAAAAGAAAAGCTCTGATAGCATTCGCAGAAATCCATCCGAAACTATATCAGAAGAAATAAGGAAAGGAAAATACGGGCGACTACAAAAGTGACGTCTGATCCCCTCGATCCCTCCCCAGAATAGACCCCCCTCGACACCCCCCCCCCAAAAAACACACACACACACACACACACACACACACACACACACACACACACACACACACACACACACACAGACTAGTCTATAAATACACCGCGGATCTGGTTCCATGTCCTTCCTGGCCGCCATATGACTCAATTGCGGGGGGGGGGGGGAAGTACTAAAATTGGCCAAATAAATAAAAGTGAAGATTAAAGAAAGTCAGTTCGACCACAGAGGTTTGGGCTCTTCTTCTGCGTAATGTATACACACCAGCACCCAACCATAGCGGGCCTAATTCTCCACTTAGGAGTGAGGTCGGATGTGATTGGCTGTTGGTCTGCCAGGATCTCAACCCAACATACCAGGTACCAGGTTCCCCGCCTCCATAGACTATGCAGAGGCACGTCAGCTGCATTGAGAACTGTACACAGACTTATCCATAGCACTTCCTGGTATGTCTTGTTCAATTGATTTTATCAATTGCTTTGATCAATTGATTTTATCAGTTGACTAGAAAGTACATGAACTTGATGCTACAATAGTCCCCTGCCCTCAGGCATGAGGATTGGACTAGGTAAGGTAAGATACTAGAAACTAAATGTATATTTCTTTATGGTAAGATTCAGCTTAGCCCTCAACACCCTTACATCATGTTCAACTTCATCTTAGGACTGACAACATAGTACATGCAGTTGTGTTTTTGTCATGTGATCTTACAATATCCAAACTATTTTTAAATTATTCTCCAGGGTCATGAAGGGATCCCGCGGAGCCTTCCAAGAAAGGCTATAGAAGCCTGGAACATGAAGCTAGGTGCAGGGGAAGACAAGCAGATGTTGGAAAGGGGAATGAGGGAAGTGATCAACCACCTGCTTCAACAACACTCCTGCATACTGCTTGCTATCTGGGCAAGTGCGAAGAGAGGAGAAGTGGGGCTGCTGGTCAGTCGTCTCCTCCAACTGGAAGCATGGGAGTTTGGCCAGTACATAGATGGAATACCTGTCATTCCAAGAATGTATCTGTCATCTTTAGGTATGCCAATGGCCCAACCAGTTTGTAGACATTCAGGAGGAACTATTGTCTGATGGTGATGACAGTATATAGCTGTATTGGATATACATGTATGTGTATAATGCCAGTCCCACAATGAAGACATTTCATCGTATAGTTTGTACATGTAAGTATACTAGTGTGTTTTGCTAATAACACCTTAGTACCCATTTCTTTGTTGCAGTTACATTGAAATGAGAAGTAAGAGATTGTCATCATAGAGGAAGGACTGTCCATCAGTCTGTGCCAAGTACAGCTTCATTTAGGCATGTGTTCCTGTTAGTAATTCACCAGCATTGTTAAACATGGATGGAATGGATATTGTTAGATGAATAGACATTGGAGGACAAACTGTGTACATGTACTCTTCAATTAAGGACACATTTTCTTACCCTGTATTTTATCATATTTTGACCAGGAACAACAGCATTCTTCCATGGTTGAGTTTCATATCCTTGTACACCAGCTATTCGGTTAAGCTGAACAGTACTGCAAGTCCAAACATGCTATTTAGCTGCCATATGTTTTGTTTTGTGTTATCAGCTAGCAAGGTCCACTTTGCGATCGGAACATTATGGTGGCCAGTACTGGCAGTTCTTTTTTTCAGGCCCAATTTTGTGTGACCTTTCCATCAAATCATTATACTGCTCGGCACCTTTTCTTGGCACCTTTGCACCCTTTCCAAGAACAGGAATGTGGAGTTAGGGTTAAGCAATATATTGTTCGAGGATGAAAATTCAATTGATGAGGGAAATTACGAAATAGATTAGAAAATGTGTCATTCAACTTTTGCCAATTTTATTTTCAAGGCAGGAAATAATGAGGGTACTGATCTTTTACAATAAACTGTATGTTGCATTTTAGTACTCTTACAAAGCAGCTTGTCTTCTCTAATGTGTGTTCAAGAAGTGAATCATATATTTTGAAAATGTGCACTTTGTAAGTATTTTTCATTTTAGCCTAAGTCAGGAAGTACTTACATGTAGTATTACATTAGGCCATGTTGAATACAGATTACATCCTCTGGGATACCCAAAACCGATGTGACCATGCCAATATGAACACAATATGAATGGTGGCTTGCAAAAATGTTAACTTCAATACATGAATATCAAAGCTGAACAATTCCTATTCAATCTATTGTAAGTTGTCTTTCGTGTACATTGTACTTAAAGCTAGGATATAGTACAAAACCTGTTAATGTTGAAATTAGCCCGGAATGAACTTGAAATGAACTGTCTTCACCTACATGCTGTACAAAATAAAATGTATATACCTAGCCTCACAATTGGGATCTGTATTTTCAGTGATACATGCAAAAGCTAATGGATCATTTTAAGACCTGAGACGCCATTTAATGTGCACCACTTCGTATAAAAGTTGTACCTTTACGTGTACATGTGTGTGCGGATAGTTGTTGTGATGATGAAGAAACAAGCCACTGATCAAAGGAGTGGTTGTATTTTATCAAACAACCGTTAACTAAAGTTCCATGATCTAATACCCTCACCAAGTAATGTTATCCCTTAGATAATACGCTGATAATACGATACACAATTTACTCCCTGTCTCAAGAGCTATCTGCCTCTAAAATCACGGCCATAGCATGTCCACGGCACGAGATATCAAACAAGATATGAAAGTGTCGTTGCAGTACCCCGGAAACCCATTAGGACGCCTATTATCAAACCTTCGTTTTCCAGATACTAGTATCTTCTGGAGTGAATTGGCAATCAAAAATAATTAAGCAGCACGGAAAACATGACTTTCTTGACATTTCTTTAATACGGTGTATATGTTTCTTTACATCCGTATTCCATATTCAAATCAACACAAGTAAATATATATTTAAAACTGGGATAACATACAATGCTGGGTAGCTGTAAACAACTTCAATTTCCCTGTAAAGAAAAGGGTCATAAAACGATTCTAGATCTGTCGTTATCGATCAGGAACTCCGTACAAGACAAGGGTATACCCTGAAGCTTTTAGAGCTTATAACTCATATTTGACAAATAAACGCAGGTTAGACATATTTCCAACCGGGATAGCCTACGATAGCGGGTACATGAAACTGACTTCAGTTTTCCTGTAGATAAAACGCACTATACACGGTACTCCGCACTGCAGTATGCTGAAGCGTTTAGAGTCACAGATCGTATATAAATCAACGCAGGGTCAAAATAATTCAATCCGGGATAGTCAACAATACTGGGTACCTGAAAATAACTTCAGTTTTCCTGTAGATAAAACGATTCTTTTGCAATCGATCGCGAACATGTTTTTTTTTCAGTCGCACATAACAGTTACCGCGGGGTCGCACGCACTACACACTTTTCGGTACTCCGTACGGCAGTATGCTGAAGCGTTTAGAGTCATAGATCATATATAAATCAACGCAGGGTCAAAATATTTCAATCCGGGATAGTCAACAATACTGGGTACCTGAAAATAACTTCAGTTTTCCTGTAGATAAAACGATTCTTTTGCAATCGATCGCGAACATGTTTTTTTCTCAGTCGCACATAACAGTTACCGCGGGGTCGCACGCACTACACACTTTTCGGTACTCCGTACGGCAGTATGCTGAAGCGTTTAGAGTCATAGATCGTATATAAATCAACGCAGGGTCAAAATAATTCAATCCGGGATAGTCAACAATACTGGGTACCTGAAAATAACTTCAGTTTTCCTGTAGATAAAACGATTCTTTTGCAATCGATCGCGAACCTGTTTTTTTTTCAGTCGCACATAACAGTTACCGCGGGGTCGCACGCACTACACACTTTTCGGTACTCCGTACGGCGGTCCGTGTATTCACCGAAATACGGGAAATACGCGAAATACACGAAATACACGTCCGAAATACACGAAATACACATGAAGATGGCTGAAATCTACCGAAATACAGTATGATTTGATGTGTTAACATCACAGGTTGCTATATGCCGTCTTAAAATGATATATTTATAGCCCTGGCGACAAGAAAATGACAGAAAATACTTCGTGATCCCGGCCACGTCCGGTCGCCGCCATCTTTCTTACCATACACCATGATGTTTGTTTTTCAGTGGTGTCTTCTTATGTGTCATTTACACAAAAAGGGTGGTGAAATGTACCGACATACAGTATGATTTGATGAGCAAACATCACAGGTTGCTTTATTTCGGCATTAAATGATATATTTATGGTCCTGGTGACAAGAAAAGGACAGAAAATACTTCGCGACCCCGGCCGGCCGCCGCGTCATCTTTCTTACCATACGCCATGATGTTTGTTGGGTATCAGGACAACTCGGCCCCTAGGCCGGGACAACTCGCACCTTACTAGTACTTACTGAGCACGTAATATGTGTATGTTTGGAGAAGATTGGTAATGATATCGATCTAGAAGCCTCACTACTATAATTTTAACTTCTTTTTTTTTTTTTTTGCTCGGCAGGAATTCTATAGCGCCGGCGTACTTTGGGGTGCGCCAGCGGGGTCAATCGCCCGTGTCGCCCGCCGAGTCCGACCGAGTTGCCCCGCTAGTCTAAAGCGATACTAAAGACTACTGGCTTACATTACAATATGAAACTACACGACATTAAACTACAAGCATATAATAAACTACTTGGTCTTTGTGAACATGATTTGTCTCTAAATAAAGGTCGGTCACAAATCTCATGTTTGCCGACAAACAGCCGTGAACCAACAACACAACCGACACTCGCGGTCCGATTCGTAGGCAAACAAAAAATCCAATACAGCGGTGTCCAACGTTCGTTCATGACTAAACAATCGTCAGAAACTTTCCCTGTATGTGATTTCCTGCTAACTACTGCCCATATGCCATTGTAGAAGCGATAATGTGCAACGGATTGCGCTAACTTTCTCTTGGGTAGCGTACATGTAGGAACAAATATGGCGGATCAAGCTATACCATCATCCTTTGCGCGGCAGGAAATACTGTAACCAGTTAATGAGTTATGCCAAGGAGGTTATATCAATACCAGTGATCTCCAGCTATATGATTGACAGCGAACTACACTTTTGTCATACTATTTGAATGAGAAACGTATGAAATTTAGCCCTGGAAATTTGGTACATCTCCAGCGATACTAGTACAGTAGTTGACAGCGAACTACACTTTTGTCATTCTATTTGAATGCCAAACGTATGAAAATTGGTGACGTCGCATCACTTATTAAACCAGTGATCTCCAGCTATATGGTTGACAGCGAACTAACACTTTTTATCATACTATTCGAATGCCAAATGTATGAAATTTGGCCCGACGCATGGAATTTGGTACGTCGCATCTCTTAACCAGTGATCTCCAGCTATATACTAGTTGACAGCGAACTACACTTATATCATACTATTCGAATGCCAAACGTATGAAATTTGGCCCCACGTACGAAATTCGGTTCGTCGCATCTCTTATTAAACTAGTGATCCCCAGCTATATGGTTGACAGCGAACTACACTTCTGTCATACTATTTGAATGCCTAACGTATGAAATTTGGCCCGACGTATGTTGGTACGTCGCATCTCTTAACGTATGAAAGTGTGCAAGCCATACAAATGCAACGTGATTTTCAAGCCGATTAACACTTTGACACCTTTTCATAGCGCGTCAGCAATCAAGGTGATTTTCTGTACTTTAGCAGGAAATCAATTTATCACTTTGCCTTTTATTGCATGGTGTCACCTTTTTTGCCATGTAAAGACCGATTTGTTGCCATTTTTCGTGATATACGTTTTTAATGGATTGTGCCATTTCTGATATAACTTTGTGACTAGGTTTCTTTACCTTCAACAAGAAATGTTAAGACCCGATTTGTAAATAGTTGTTGCCATTTTTCGTAATATAATTTTTTTAATGGATTGTGCCATTTCTGAAATAGCTTTGTGACTAGGTTTCTTTACCTTTAACAAGAAATGTAAAGACCCGATTTGTAAATAGTTGTTGCCATTTTTCGTAATATAATTATTTCATGGATTGTGCCATTTCTGAAATAACTTTGTGACTAGGTTTCTTTACCTTCAACAAGAAATGTTAAGACCCGATTTGTAAATAGTTGTTGCCATTTTTCGTAATATAATTATTTTAATGGATTGTGCCATTTCTGAAATAACTTTGACTAGGTTTCTTAACCTTCAACAAGAAATGTAAAGACCCGATTTGTAAGTAACTTGCGTACTTTCCATGAATGCTGTTGCCATTTTACGTAATATAGATTTGTGACTTATTTTGCTTTTGCTCTTGGTCTAAATGTCTTTCTTAACATTTTGCATTGTAAATACATTTCTTGATGTTTGCTAATGTACGTTTGCTGTGACTGGACTTCTGTTAGTAACGGTTAGTACGGTATTAACTTAAGTAGGCGAAACAAATGTCTTCGTTCAAAACTTCAAATAAAACAAAACGCGTCAGAACCTGAGGTGTTAGAAAAGAACGAAAGTTGACAATAAGTTAAATATCGAATATATAAAGTTGACAATAAGTTTAATAACAAAAAAAAAAACAGAAACACTTGATAACCCAACAACGCATATTTCAACGTGAACGCATTTGGAACAAAGATTATATTAAGTAGGCCTAATGGTCCTTTCTTCCAGTCTCACGGTAAATTTACCTGAAAAAAAAAACATGTAGAAATGTAAGAAAGTGGCAAAGCTAGGAAGTGGCGAAATTGATGATAACAAGGGAGATTATAGGGAGATAACAGCCTATGACTTATTCAGACGAAAGGAAAACATAACAAGCCCCACACATTACGGAACAAGTGGGCAGGAACTTCTCAAACCTTTACCAGCCCTTCCTACGAGCGTATGGGTCGTAGAATTCGGCAAAAAAAGTAATAATTGGCCACGGTAAAGTTGATAATTTGCCCGCAAATGAAACCCCCTGGCGACCAAACTTCCTTGGCAAATATCATCCCTTTGACAATATCATCCCTTATAATATCTATTTTGCCGCCGTGCCCGAGTGATCTGCTTGGAGATTAGCTTTAGGTATTACCAAGGAGGTTATATAACCTCCTTGGTATTACGTATTTCCTAACTTGTGGTGCATTATGGTATGTTTGTTGTTAATGGTATCCAAACATGGTTGTAAAATGTACCGACATACAGTACGATTTGATGAGCAAACATCACAGGCTGCTGTATTTAGGCATCGAATAATTAATAGAAAATACTATGCGCAGAAAATGCTTTGCGATCCCGGCCGGCCGCCGCGTCCTCTTTCTTACCAATTGACGTGTTGGGACGTTATAGCCTCCTTGGAATGACCGAGCCGAGCGAGTTAATCATGTTGGCTCAACTGGTAGGCCGACTGATCGCGAGTTCATAGATCGTGAGTTCAAATCCATCAATATCCAATTTCTTTTGGCTATCTTTTTGACATCCGTTTTTCTGAATGAATCATTTATTTAAAGGAATGTCTCCATTTTACAGGATCATCTTCAGGGTTTGGTAGGGATGCGGGTTTTGTGTGATTCACAGGAACATCCCGTGTGAACACAGGGGAAATGTTATCTTGTATATTTAACCTCCTTGGTTATTTATGAACCATGTTTATGGTTATATAAGGGCAAGGGTTAAGGTTCTTATTGACAGGCTTTAACTAGTATATGTCAAGAGCGGGGGAAATCTTACTGACACTGTGACAAGTTAGCTTTAATAGCCTGTCAATAAGAACTTGCGGGGGAAATCTTATTCACTGGCCTCTGTCTTGTCGCAACGTTAACGTTTTATATAGTGCAAAAAAAGTCTTATTATCCGATCTTTAGGATCACAGTAGAGCTCAGCTGGTAAGAACTGTGATGGCACTGACTGGTACTATGATCTAAATTGTTTGGTATCTTATTTTATTTCCCGTGACACTCCCCTCCACTTGGCCCCTTCGGAAGAACGGACATGTATATGCATGTAAATGTACAGGCCGACAGGGCCATCCAAGGAAAATAAAGGTTACTACTACTAGTAATACTACTGCTACATCAAATACTTCATAATTTGGCAGAGGTTTAAGATCCTGGCACTCTAGTTATTAATGCAAGAACTTTAATGTACTTAGTACTAACTGCTGTTAACGGTACAATTCTGTTAGATTACCCTGAGTATTTAGTAAATACAGGTATTTAGTAAATGCAGGCACAAGTAATAAAATCCAGTGACAGCAGTGCTGTGTATTTGTTGTTTTTGTACATGCTGTAAAATTGATAATTGGATTCCTGTGCATTTCAACTCATTTTCATTAACAGACTAATGATTAATGCAGTGAAATTTCACTTTAATTCTGGCCACGTTCCATTCAAGAATTCATCAGGTTTTACAAAGGTTATTTTTCATGTCCTTGACATTTTTCTAATGCCCTACTAATCAACAGACAACTCACTGTATCACGGCTTTAAACTCAGAAGTCTAATATTCAAAGAAAGAGAAAATGTTCTGAACAATCCTTCATGTCACATAACATGCCTTTATTCACAGCTCAAGATCTTATTTTCAATCCTACATCTTATAGACAAGGGGTCATTATCTACAATAGTGAATCAACAAACTTTCAGTTGTGACAAACTTTCATTAAGCATTTGGTTTGAACTTAAACTAAGATTTCTGATTTCAAGAATTCTTATTAAGATCTTAGATTATAGTCTGTATAACGCAAACTCCAGCTGTCCGGGGATTTCTGTCCCCTCCCCTCCCCTCCTTGGGTGGCGAGACGGTTACAGGGCGACGAGCGGTCACAGGAGGCTTGATTGAATTCAGGCTACTTAGATTAATACAAACATCTCACTCTGTGAAAAGTACATGAGCTTTTTGCACATGTTGGATCTTACATATTACAAACAAGACTTCTTGCAAACATCTTACAAAAAGATTTCTGATTTCAAGAATTCTTACAATTATCTTATTCTGTTAAAAAAAAATTGTGGTGGTTTCTTTAACGTGCTCTCCTCAAACACGGGACCTCCATTATACGTCCTATCCAAGGGACGTCCCTAACAGAAGCTAGGTACTCATTTGCACCTGAGTGAAGTGAGGAAAGTCGTGTAAAGTGCCTTTCCCAAGGGCTTGCGAGTTCGACCGCGTTGAGTGCACGTGTGCCGATGTACTAAATGTGTTTCGTCTTGCTTTAGTCTAACATTGGTTTCCTTTCTTTGTTTGTTAAATTCACGCCTGCCCGATTCCACGTGATTTTGATACAAATTTTGATTTGAATAAAAAACGAGAATTTGCACACAAGATTCATCATGATAATAAATATATCTCCATAGTCTTATTGCAAACTAGACTGTTGTATAGTAAATTGGCATGGAAAATACATGAAGCAAGAAACCGTACCGTATAACTAGTATACTTTTGTTTGCAAGAGGATGCCTACAAGAGCCCTACAAGTACCATACGTTTTAGAGTTGAATTCACGTTCACCGTCGAGTGGGTGTTTGTAGCCTTTCGCTCTGATACGTTCTTATGTGTGTCAAACTATTGGAAACATTTCTAACATTACAGACAAAGAAAAACCTATTCTTCATTTAACTTCCAAAAACCTACAGACTATAGAAAAGGTGGGACATTACGTCTTCCATTGCTTACAAAAGAGAAGTCAAACCCACTAGTCAAACCCACTAGTTACCCACGGACAATTGCGTTTGTATAATCTAGTTTAGCCGCATTTCGGGCAGGAATTTGCAACAAACTTATTATTATAACATAGGCTATATTATTCACATTGGTTTCCGACATGTGACAAACATAGACTTTTTAAAACAATTTTCTCGATATTCTATAACCGTGCGGAAACCAATTTACAAATCCTCACGAATTAGCACTCAGAATAGACCACCAAGGAAATAATTTAGCCTCTACCAGTCTCTGCGGGTCGCTGGGAAAATAGTAGAAATTGGCCAAATAGAGTCAACTGTATAAAGGGAGCCGGCTATGGAGAGAGGGTCAAATAGGCCCTCCATGGCCAAAGTCCCCCGGCAAATGTTCTCTCTATAGCCGACTCGGTTAGTCTGGTAGAGACCAGAAATAATTAACCCTGCTGTGATACGACAATCTGTCTCAAAGAGTTTATCGGGAGGGGAGGGGGGACGACAGGGGGTAGCACCTTCATTAACTGTTAAAATCTCTTCCTTGAAAATGCTCCATCATCTCAAATCTTTTCACAAATGTCATAACGAGTTCGAAGATTTTCCAGTTTTTGCAAGATTTAGAAAAACAACTGTTACACCAGACCAGACAGAACCCACATAGTAGCATGAAATCTATTCTAGCAGACGAAATTACCATCTTTTTCTGCATACTTAAATACACGACATCTATAAGATAATTGCAATAACTGACCTTTTCAGAGCGGCCTCAACGTCGTAATGTCCCGACCCATGGGTTGGCTTCACACAGCGAGGGCATAAGAACTCAAGCTCATCGGACTGCCACTCCGTCCATATTTCCGGTGCCATGGGCACACATTTGCTGAAATCAGTGTAATAATTCTTTTTAGCTTCAGAATGCCGTTACACATCTCTAAGCAGATGAAATGTTCGGATTTATTATTCTTATTTTTACGCCTCTCTTCAATGGCATTTACTCTAAATGTTTCCTCGTCGTGTACATGATCTTTGTCTATATTTCAAAGCGACTATTTGTCATAGTTAGTGTCTCATCATATTAGTGGTAACATTTTTGTTTGTCTTGGTAAATTTTGCAGGCCGACAGCGATTACTACTTGCTACTTTCCAGCGATATAGAAAGTTATAGTGACACGAACAAGAATTGAGCTTTGAAATTTTAATAGAAATGTGTAGAAAAATCCATGATAGTGCATGACGGAGTCTAGAAAACACTGTCTTGTGGTTTGCCCCCTCATAAGAGATTTCTATACATCGTTATATGGATTTTAACACAATCGATAGGGTACTATGTCAATATGTGGTAAGGGGAATTAGCTATAGTAGGCGTCTGTCTACTGTATCTATTGCGTTTACGAAATGGAACATGGTCGCATATACTACTAAGTGAAATACGGTCGAAGCAAATAGATAATCGTTACATTATTTAGAAGCACTTACCGGTGAATCCACTTCCCGCACTGGTTGCATTCAATCGATGGCGATGTATCTGCGTCCAGATTGCACTGCCCGCACAGAAACACCTTCATAATGCTACGCAGCTCGCGAATCGAAAGAGACTATGCTAAGATGATACTGAAGATCCAAATATTGGTGGCAAACCTCGCCGTTGGACACCGTACTCTGGAGATGTTCACACGGTGAAGATCAAGTCACAAGTAATGTCGAACTTGTGGGCTACAAATTTATATGCTGCGAACACGACGGCTACATTGTTTCCAAACGTGACGGAATCCCGTTTTGTTTACATTGTTCAATTGAGATTTTAATTGTTCATCTTAGATGGACATTATTTGCTTTGTAATATGTGCTAGCCACCTGCGTCTATAGCACACTAGTACTAGACGCCACGTCTAGCATTTTGAATATGAATACTTTCAAAAGTCCACTGAAGTCGAGAAATACACAAAACAGTCTATTGAACCCCGTCGGTATGGCACTTTGTTTAACTAGTACACGAGACACCGACGGCAAGTCATTGTTCTTATTTATGATTTTCGCACCTTGGTCTGTAAAGTGCCGACTTCCGACCGCTAAAAGTCAATATTCATGTATTTTTTCACACATCAGTCTCAGAATCACAGACACCTGCTTCAGCATCTTAGAATTACAGCACCTTGTTCACATCGCACTCTATTTTTCCCTCAACCGTGATACTAGTAATTACCAAGGCTGAGTTTAGAATAAGATTTTAACCTCCTTGTTATTACCGACCGTAAAATAAGTCCAAACAGAGTATTTGCACCGAGGCTTTTGGGAAATAGATATTAAATCCAAGCTAACAAAATGGATATACAGTATGTTGTCGATCCGTGTTAGGACTCGAAAACAAAGTTTGAGTTTGATTGTCTATGCCTTGTGTTCTAATTCTGTGGATCAGTCGTTGGAAGAACGTTCATTGTGAACGCAAACACAGATGGAACTTCGACGGTCGGACGCCGTTGTAGACGGATTCTTACTTTAATCTTGATTAGTTATAGTTATATATTACCTTATTGACAAAACGCAAACATAGGATTTTTCCAAGGTATTATATAACTATAAACATATACATAATGGTGATTACAATTAAAAAGTACACTTTGTTGATATCAACATTCGGGTTTAAACTACCGTGGAAAATATAAATAATTTGAAACGTTTATCACTATATTTTTTCAATATATGATGAAATGACGATTTTATTTGAAATTATGATATCAGCGATCTGATTGATGAATGGACAGAATAAGTGGCCATGAAAAAAACCCGTAATGCTACGAGCCAGTGTTTTCTCATAACTTGTATCCCTTCTTCAATCCTACACCGCAACGGTCTCTTCCTCACATAGCTACAGCAACATTTCCAACACATTGTTTATTACGTGTGACAAGTCTTTCAGTGAAACCTGGCGCATTCCTCCGCGAAGCGTGCTGTTAATTGACCACGCCTCCCATCCTCACAACAGAGCTAACCTGTCGTTACTACAAGTCTTACAAGACACGAAGTCGCTTTGATTGAGCCCCTGGCCTTATTGAATTTGGCAGTGCGATCTTGACTGTGAATAACTTTGTTCTATTGTTTTATTCTATCCAATAAAAATATTCATATTCCATACACCGACATGAGAAGGTTCAAATAGAATGACAAAAGTGTAGTTCGCTGTCAACTACTGTACTAGTATCGCTGGAGATGTACCAAATTTCCAGGGCTAAATTTCATACGTTTCTCATTCAAATAGTATGACAAAAGTGTAGTTCGCTGTCAACCATATAGCTGGAGATCACTGGTATTGATATAACCTCCTTGGCATAACTGGTTACAGTATTTCCTGCCGCGCAAAGGATGATGGTATAGCTTGATCCGCCATATTTGTTCCTACATGTACGCTACCCGAGAGAAAGTTAGCGCAATCCGTTGCACATTATCGCTTCTACAATGGCATATGGGCAGTAGTTAGCAGGAAATCACATACAGGGAAAGTGTCTGACGATTGTTTAGTCATGAACGAACGTTGGACACCGCTGTATTGGATTTTTTGTTTGCCTACGAATCGGACCGCGAGTGTCGGTTGTGTTGTTGGTTCACGGCTGTTTGTCGGCAAACATGAGATTTGTGACCGACCTTTATTTAGAGACAAATCATGTTCACAAAGACCAAGTAGTTTATTATATGCTTGTAGTTTAATGTAGTTTTAAGTAGTCTTTAGTATCGCTTTAGACTAGCGGGGCAACTCGGTCGGACTCGGCGGGCGACACGGGCGATTGACCCCGCTGGCGCACCCCAAAGTACGCCGGCGCTATAGAATTCCTGCCGAGCAAAAAAAAAAAAAAAAAGAAGTTAAAATTATAGTAGTGAGGCTTCTAGATCGATATCATTACCAATCTTCTCCAAACATACACATATTACGTGCTCAGTATTAAAGTAAGGTGACGAGTTGTCCCGGCCTAGGGGCCGAGTTGTCCTGATACCCAACAAACATCATGGCGTATGGTAAGAAAGATGACGCGGCGGCCGGCCGGGGTCGCGAAGTATTTTCTGTCCTTTTCTTGTCACCAGGACCATAAATATATTATTTTATGCCGAAATAAAGCAACCTGTGATGTTTGCTCATCAAATCATACTGTATGTCGGTACATTTCACCACCCTTTTTGTGTAAATGACACATAAAGAAGACACCACTGAAAAACAAACATCATGGTGTATGGTAAGAAAGATGGCGGCGACCGGACGTGGCCGGGATCGCGAAGTATTTTCTGTCATTTTCTTGTCGCCAGGGCTATAAATATATCATTTTAAGACGGCATATAGCAACCTGTGATGTTAACACATCAAATCATACTGTATTCCGGTAGATTTCAGCCATCTTCATGTGTATTTCGTGTATTTCGGACGTGTATTTCGTGTATTTCGCGTATTTCCCTTATTTCGGTGAATACACGGACCCTCCGTACGGCAGTATGCTGAAGCGTTTAGAGTCATAGATCATATATAAATCAACGCAGGGTCAAAATATTTCAATCCGGGATAGTCAACAATACTGGGTACCTGAAAATAACTTCAGTTTTCCTGTAGATAAAACGATTCTTTTGCAATCGATCGCGAACATGTTTTTTTCTCAGTCGCACATAACAGTTACCGCGGGGTCGCACGCACTACACACTTTTCGGTACTCCGTACGGCAGTATGCTGAAGCGTTTAGAGTCATAGATCGTATATAAATCAACGCAGGGTCAAAATAATTCAATCCGGGATAGTCAACAATACTGGGTACCTGAAAATAACTTCAGTTTTCCTGTAGATAAAACGATTCTTTTGCAATCGATCGCGAACCTGTTTTTTTTTCAGTCGCACATAACAGTTACCGCGGGGTCGCACGCACTACACACTTTTCGGTACTCCGTACGGCAGTATGCTGAAGCGTTTAGAGTCATAGATCATATATAAATCAACGCAGGGTCAAAATATTTCAATCCGGGATAGTCAACAATACTGGGTACCTGAAAATAACTTCAGTTTTCCTGTATATAAAACGATTCTTTTGCAATCGATCGCGAACATGGTTTTTTCCCAGTCGTTCTCGAGCTCGGCGGCGGGCACTATTTATCTGTACGGTGGACAAGGCACTTCTTGTCGTGATGGCTTATTGCTGTTGTGTTAAACCATGGCCTTTTTAAATTGTTTTGACTTGGGAAAAATGTGGCGATGAATTGTAGCATACTGGAATCAATTAGCCAGGCTTACAATATGATTTCCATCGTAATGGGGGCTTGACTAAAATCCTGGTTATTGGATCTTATTGATGTTACTGGAATAATGCAAGGAGGATCACAACAGGTGGAACCCAAGTCAGGTATCGACACTCCTGGTCCAGTTGATACAACCACGAGAGGTGAAGCCATGCCCGGCGTCGTCAGCCCCATACATTCTGAGGAGAATGACTGTGTCTCCGTAGGCCGAGCAAATACATGTAGCTAGACAGAGCTCAACATGATGATGCCTTTTCTTTCATAAGCTATTGAAATATTTCATTCCAGGTTGTTAACACTGTTTGATAGAGGTATTACCTTCAATTCCAAGAATTTTGCTTTAATGTGCTCCCAACGTTTTATAGTGGAGCACCTACATTTTTCCTGGTTCGTCCAATTTTAGGGCTAGTAGTGCTTATAAGTAAAAAAAGGTAATTAGACTGACTTATTATCATTATGTAGCCAAATGATGTTGACCAATTGGGAGGGCTGCATTTTGCCATAACGATTTGCCATCAGTATTGCTCTATTGTGATTCCTTTTTGTCTGCTGGCTGTACATGTACAATATGGTGGGGGGAGGGGTGAAGTTAAAAAGTAAGATTGATAAATGATGTCCTTGTTTATAGAATTTACCTTCGCTGATTTTGATTGAATCTGCTTTTTACCATATTTTGAAAGAAACAAATCTGAATATACTGAAAGTGGACCTGTAAATTTTAACTTGACCTATGAGTATGTATGACTTGACAAATGGATCAAGTTGTGTAAGATTACAAGATTTATACCTGTATGTTACGTAGGGCTTCGCTCACTCTGTGGTTTAGGCATTGGTCACAGGAACCAACCATGCCCAACACAAGGCTATATTACCACAATATCCATTGTCAATAAACACTATCTATTATCCAGAATATGATCTTTGCATTCTTATCCATAGTGGACCTGTCTTTGAGTCAAATGTGAAATGACATGTACCCTTCTATGCACATAATTACCAGTCAGGAAAAGACACAATCATCACTAGGACTGAAATGTCAGAAACCTCAGTAACTTTATTGAAACATTTCTTTATCTATTAAATAACTGATGCTGAAAACATCACTTACAAGGCTACAAACAAATAGCAGTAGTTCTTTGGGAAATATATATATAATGTGATAATATATAACATACAGGCCATAGGACGGACCAAAAATACTCCACATGACTTTTACTCTTTTTCACCAAATGTATAAACTGTTTTCTCAAAGCTGGTTTTAATGTAGATGTAGCTTGCCAGGACCATCATAATGTTAGCAGACAGGGAAGGGGTGGTTCAGTTGGGCCTGCTGTCTTCATGCACATCAATGGTTCAGCCATGTGTTGACTTCCACGGTGTGACTTCTGGGACCTGGGACAGGAAAAAAGGAAGATTTAATGTCCTACATGTAGATTCAAAATTTCAACCATGCAGTATGCAGTATTTTACCTGTTACAGCGAGTTACAATGTAAGGAGATTGTCGACCACTGTGGATACTCCTACCCATGACCATAAATTGATAGTTTAAACTGTGACAATGTAAAACCGTATATTGTATTGAGAAATATCTTGAACTTTGTGACTTTGAGCAGCGCTCTGCTACCTATAAGATTAGAATCACATGTAGTTTGTCTTCCACTGCCTCAAAAGAAGTCAAACCCAACAAAACTAGCACCATGTACATTTTAGAATGTAGCATAACAATCATATAGGTCATCATTTAGAAATCTTTTTCTAACATTTCACAGTTGGCAACTTTCCATACACTGAATATGGCCTTCTGGAAAAAGGGAGCTACCTGGTACACTGGTACAAGGGCTAGGCTAGTGGGTTGGGGTACCTCAGCAGGCTACCATTTCTTGGCTTCAACCCTATGTATGGGAGTTTGGACTCTTATACTCAGTATTTCCTTGAGGAAAAAATGGGTCAAGCTGTGGGTTATCCTGATTGAATCACGGTTATAGCGGTCGCCCAACACTGGTCAGCCCTAAAAAAGGTCCGGACAGCAGGGATTTGCGTTAAACAGAATACAGCTAGATGTGGGTGGGTTGGAGGGAAGGCACCTGCTCATCATATTGCTGGGAGATGAGGGTAGGGGGTGGTGGTTGGTGGCAGCAATGAAGATCTCGACCAAGACTGCTAGAAAAGCCATCCATTATAAACAAAATTCTATAATATACAATTTAGAATGTAAGGGGAGGGGTACAAGTAGAAAATTAATAAATAAAACTGGAAGTTGGATGGGCCAAGCAATGAGAGAGCCATTGTATGACACAAATTCAAAACTACTCACAGTCTCACACTTACTGAGTGTGCCTGAATGCATTAGCTTGGAGTCCAGTCTTCTTAGCTTTAGTCCGCTACTCCTTGGCGAGGAGCACAGCTTAGGTAGTGGACTAAAGCTAAGAAGGCTGGACTCCCGGGTATAAATGCATGTGCTTGTATGTAATGTATTTGTGTGTCGATCAGTGTACACGGGTGTGTGTGTGTGAGTGTGTGTGTGTGTGTGTGTGTGTGTGTATGTGTATGTACTGTTGTGTCAGTGTGTTTGTTTGTTTGTTTGTACAATGTATAGTGTCATTTGTGTTGTTCCTTTTTTGTGCAGGATACACATGCCACTATGCTGTAGCCTGTGGACTAGCAGTATACTAGTATTGTATAGGCACAGGGAAGATAACCGTGTATTCCATGTTTAAAAAACTGGTCCTGTCTGCGTTCACTGTGGTGCATTGCCCATCCCCCCCCCCCTCCCACACACACACACACATCCATTCCTATCCCCCAGGTAAGGGGAAAGACAGGTAACGTTACCACATTCTATAGTATTCTCCAAGCAGGTTTCGGTCGAGTAGGGTAGGAGTGTCCGGGATTTTTAATGTCTCTCTCCGTTTATATTTGCCACCAAATGCATAAGGGTGGGGCATTCCTTTCAGAATCAGTGTCGCTGCCCCGCCCTGCATACCATTAATTCATTGTTTGGCAAATCCTTTAATTGCAAGGGATTATCCGCATCTGCCACACTGGGGTACAATGTAAGTGTCCAGCCAGCCGTGCTGGCCCCATGCTGCCCCCATGCTGCCGTCTTTATAGCTAGCAAGTGTTTTTTGTTGTTTTTCGTTTACAAACACTTCAATTTTCCCCAAATATGACAAAAAAATGAAACCAACGTATGCGAAATAAACGTGTTTATGTTTTGAACTGTAATTAAATATTGTTGCAAAAGTAGCCGAATGTCAGAGCACTATGAGGTTTTTTTCTCCAGGAACTTAACCAGTTTAGTGAACCATGTTGCACCGACTGATACACAAACAAATCAATAGCATTTATCAAGTACAAGGATGTATCAAAATCACATGGTCAGCTATGGGGAGAATGAAAGAGCAGAAAACGGACATGCATTTACAAAGTTTATACACACGTTGGACTGTGGCGAGAGCAGAGACACCCACAGCGGGCGACCAGAAACTATGAACAGTAAATTTAAGCTGTGTCAGACTCTGTGCCTGTTCAAATCGGCCATAACGTGTCAGAGTCATTATATCTAAAAGGCTTGAAGCATTCTGTTTTGTCGCAGAGGTGAGGGGAGAGAGACTCGATATCTCCACGGCACTGTGAGTGAACCCCGCCTACCCAGAGAGCTTAGCCTGCTCAGGGTGTTGGTTCACCCCCTTGGATTAAACTACGGTGGCGGCGAAACTACGGTGGCTGCGAAACTCTATATCAGTATATGGCAGCTAAGAAGACAATCTGACAGAAGCAGGTCAATATAGCAGACTGGACCCGGTAGAACACACCTAAGCCGACCCGTAGAGACGGGTGACCAGGCTAACCCTGCTCGACCAGGACCTCTGCTTGGAGAGTAATCCCAATCCCCCAGCAAAATCATCAGTACTAGTTGCCTTCCCGACAGCCCAACCTCACATTGAGATTATTGACCCATCTTTTCCTCAACGAAATTCTATTAGAGGCCAAACCCCCATGAATAGCCTTGGAGCACAGAAAGGGTATCATGTTGAGGAAAAATACACCACTAGCTATAGCCCAGCTCAGCTTTTTCGGGAACCCACAGTTAACAAATGTCACGAGCATATGTATATTTATATTACAATCAGGAGAGGGTTGATACTGGTTAGGTATTTCTATCTCTGTCGTTGTATTCAAAAGGTAAGCATAGTCGCTACAAGGAGCCTTGTACTATATGATTTGTACCAGTCAGGAAAAAAAAAACATCCAGTTTCAGTTTGTGTTTAGGTTAGTACTGTGCATCGTAAATATCGTTGTTATGGCACACATCCTCGCATTGTTCACCTTGACACATGTAGTATGGTGAGTATAATATTTGCAGGTGACTGGGTACCAACAACCAACCAAGGGACCTTCTTGACCCGATAAAGAACGTTATAGTCTTGGTTATGGTCCGCCAATGTAAAATTATATGGCTGTCAACACATACATTTGTATAGCGTACCATAACAGTATAACTGTTATGCGATCAAAGGGATTCGGGATATATTTGTCCTTACCTGCATCGATGCAAGGAGAAACAGAGCAATGTTACTTGCAACAAGCAGTTTTTTTATCTTACCTTTCGGGTTGTTAATTTCCAATTTCCTCCGTATGTAGTGGTCCATGGTCGTCCTCGGAATCGCAGCCGCCATTTTGAAAGGTTCGCTTCAGGTCACGGTTTCCCATCATCCTGTGCGCAGTCCGGAGCCAATATCTTTATGCTCCATAGTTATCGTGAATCAACGTCCTTCAGAGGACGGGAGGACGTACTCTGGTACCATAGCTATGCACTTATTGCTTTGCCTATAACACCATTACTATCGAGAATTGGATATGTACCGGGTGGGTGGCGCGTAGCGCTAGAAGTCTTGCCTCCACCACTCATGGCCTTCCTACGGGGTTACGGATTGTAGAAGTCGGCAAAAAGCGGAATAATTAGCCAGGGGAGTCAGTCTACAGAACCCCCCTCCCCTCCGCCAACGACCAAACCCTACGGGGACCAAACACCCCTGGCGCAAATTAATCTTACAGCGTCGTTAGTCTGGTAGAGACTACTAGATGCCACTCTGTCTTCTCCCCACTGATTTTTTTCATAAATCATTTTGGCGATGAGTTAAACCAAGGAGGTTAAACACCAGCGCTTTGAGACTCTCGAAGCGCATCGACTGCGACACAGTGCAGAAATTGGCAATTTTCACCAAAAAATTGTCTTCCAAGTAGACCCCCCTCCTGCCTAATTTTGCTGATGTCCTGGAAAGTCCCTTAGGTTTCAAACTTATAATAAAAACTAATAACACACTTACAAGGTGGCTAACTGTCTGTCAACCAAGTCCCTTCTGACACTGTGACAGTGGCCATGTCCTTGTCGCCGGCTTGTTTTGATACGGTGGCCGGGAACATCTGATCATTTGTACTTCATAAGACATACATTTAAACATTTGTGCATCTAATGGACAAAAATACAACAGGTACCATGTAGAGTCGCAGAGAAGAAGTTGATTGACTAACCTCAGTATGGAAGGAAGTTGTATTCAGCCTACAAACGCCTTAAAGTCGCAGGGAGCCCGTCTTGTGTGTGTCCGTCAACTGCGCTGAGGTGGTCGGACTACCTGAGGTTAATTTTAGACGTTGGGTTGCCAAAATTGTGTAACATGCCTACAGGTGATACCGGTGGTATTTACCTGTGCCAGCCGTCTGAACATAATGAGTTGTCTGTGAGCTCTGTAAACTGCGATCATGCATCATTATCACACCGATCCTGATCTTTTTTCAGCCTTCATAATTACAAGTAGTTTAAATATTTTTCCTGCACTCCTCAAGTCACAAAGAGGGCAGAATCATCACAGTTTACATGTACATGTGCACAGTAACAGTGTACATAATCCGTATGCATAAACCTTACATAATGTTGAAGTGGGGTCAATTGGTTGAATCGGGATATCACCTGTGGGCATGTAAGACAATAGGCAGTGTCGGCCAACATCTATATTTAACCTCAGGTAGTCCAACCACCTTATCATAATGACCTCGGCGCTGAGTTGAAGGTCACACTTAAGACAGAGTGTTGTCGCGTGGCCTAAAGGTGGAGTGTTTGGCCCAGAACCCAGAGGTCCCGGGTTCGAATCCCTAACATGCCACCGGCGTTGTACCCTCGGGAAAGGCACTTTATACGAATTTCCTCACTTCACTTCACTGAAAATGAGTACCTAGCTTCGGTTAGGGACGTCCCTCGGATAGGTCCCATGTTTGATGAGAGCCACACCCAGAGCACGTAAAAGAACGCACAACACTTATTGAAAAATAGTAGGGGTCCTTCCTGGTGTGAGTGGTGATCTTTTACCCCAACATCTGCTTGGAGATAACGAGGTTCTCAACATGTTGTTCCGGTACCAGTACAACACGCACGCATCATCGCTTTGCCGCTAGCGCTACGACATAAGACACAAACAAGCAGCATCAGAAAACGTAACAATCTTTCACCCCAACATCTGCTTGGAGATAATTTCTTCTCAACATGTCGTTTCAGTCCGGAACACACATGATAGCTTTGCCGCTATGACAAGAGCCACAAACAAGTAAAAAAATAGCTCAGAAGTCAGAAAACGTCACGATCTTTCACCCCAACATCTGCTGGGAGATAATTTCTTCTCAACATGTTGCTTCAGTGCGGAACATACATGATGACTTTGCCGCTATGACATAAGCCACAAACAAGTAAAGAAAATAGCTCCGCAGTCAGAAAAAGTTATAATTCTTCACCCCGACCTCTGCTTGGAGAATTAACAAGCAAATAAAATAGCTCTGCCGTCAGAAAACGTTACAATCCTTCACCATAACATCTGCTTGGAAAATCAACTCTACGTAGGCGTTACAGATATTTTTACTTCTGTGTGTCTTATGGCAGACAAGCCTGGAGACAGATGTCCATCTTCGTTGTCACCTTGCCCCCCCCCCCCTCCCCTAACGACCCGGAGGTCAAGGGACTAGGTCTCCTATGCCATAGAGACTCTCTAATCTTTATTATTTCAGTATCGAGTTATGCTATGATTTGATATATGATTTTTATCTGCGACCAATTCCTATTTTGTCAGCATTCTGTTACTATAGTATCATTATTGTCTGATTTGTTATTGTTATCACTTACTACTATAATTATGTTATGAATTTAATTGTTAGATTTATGTTATGAATTGTTAATTTAGATGGGGGAAGACCTTGTATAAGCCATCATGGCTTTTTTTCTTCCCACAGCACGTGTATTTTTTGTTCTATTCTGTTCTATTTTGTAATACAAACTGATTTTATATGTACAAATAAATCAAATCAAATCAAATCAAATAGTGGCAATAGTACTCACCATGCTGTTGCAGTGCGGGACACAAGTAATGGCTTAGCGCTATGACATAAGAGACCATGGGACACAAAGGAGTAAAAATATCTGTAAGAACCCACGTACAGGACATAATCCCACTTGTGTGTCTGTAGTACCGTACTCATCCTGGCTTAACCACTCACAAACTCATTCACAGACCCTCAAGTTCACGTGCAAAAACACTTCAGATCCGGGCCCTCAATTAAGCCACAGTCAAGTACACGCGTGTTCCAATGGTGAACTTTGGCACAGATGCAGACCTCCCACTTGTACTACCTAGGGTTTCGAGGGCTCCTGACCAGCTGGAGTAACGTACGCGTTGAGTATGTTCCGGTTTTGAAAAGGTCGACGCCCAGAGGTTAACGTTTGTTCGTATTAGTCTTGTTACAAGGTCGTGTTACGTCGTCTTGATACGTGAGTTTGAAAAACAACAACTTCGCGCTGTTACATAAAAGACGTACTAGCCTTCTTTGCTGACCTTATGGGACTTCTGGTACTTATTTTTTTTTGGGGGGTGGGGGGTGGTGGAGAGCGCTGATTTGCCGATGCGCCTCTACTGGGAAACTAGCTCTCTCCCCCGGCATTGGAGAACCTGGTCCATGCTGAAAATCGCCAAATCAGAGAACCCACCGCCCCCACCCCTTTCTGCCGTGAACGCCCATTGTTTGTCGATGTCCTTATAAGTATACATGTGACGAGGAAACACCTACGTTCAACTTCGCACGTGCGCACGTTAGGTCTTACGTGACCTTAATCGCACGATCTTTCGTCGCCACGGAATTTTCTGGGAACCTAACACCGGGAAGGGTCTACGACAACTTTTCCTTCACAAAACAGCTAAATTGTGTATGACACACCCACGGCTGTCCTAAGAAGTCTTTTACTATCTCCATGAAAAATGAAGATATAGTTTTGGGTGTGTCTGTGTGTGTGTGTGTGTGTCTGTGTCTGTGTGTGTTTCCGGATGTTTGTAGTCAGCATAACTCGAGAACCTCTAAATGGATTGCGATGATATCAGGTATGTGGGTAGGTGTTGGAAACACAAAGGTTAAGGTTGATTTTGGGACCCCTGGTATGTGGTCTTGGTACTGCAGTAGAACTTCCGTTTTTTGTATCTTTTGACCCGGACGTGCTATGGTCTTGATTTTTTGGTGGCATATAGCTTGTGATGTAAGAATGATATGGTGTATGTTCGGTCCCCCTAGCAGCTTGCTCCGGAACTCCAGGGGCGTCAAAATCTTCTAAGGGGAATAACTGAACAAAGGAACGTCAGATTTTTCAACGACTATCGTACGAACGTGACCGGCCGTCAGCCACGCACACGCGGTCACGTTCTAGCTGTCTACTACTGACGTTTGGAGTTAAACTTAGACATAACAATAGCCTTAATGAAATAGCAACGTAGGCTTGGAGGGCTGACTCAACAACTGGAACTATAGTTAGAACATAGCTGACGCCAGCAAAGTTAGGCGCGTGACACGCTTCGTGTTGCACAACTGAGGGCTAAGCCCTAAGAAAAGACTTAAGAGAGGATTTAACTATAATTTCCAACTCACTCTCTCACTCACTCAGTCACTCACTCAGTCACTCACTCAGTCACTCACTCACTCACTCACTCACTCACTCACTCACTCACTCACTCACTCACTCACTCACGCACTCACTCACTCACTCACGCACTCACTCACGCACTCACTCTCACTCATTCACACTCACTCACTCACTCACTCACTCACACTCACTCACACTCACTCACTCACTCACTCACTCACTCACTCACTCACTCACTCACTCACTCACTCACTCAGCTGTAACAAATAGGAAAATGAAACCTACCCAAAGTTTCCTTGAAAACGACTGGCGCTGTTCAGTCGAAAATCTAGGGTATCGGTATGTCCAATTTTCGCTTTGTGTTGAAAATCATATTTAAAACTTGCTCCAGAAGGAATTATATCAACACAGATGGACTCTCAAGCTAGCTAGACCTTTCGATTAAAAAATTTAAGTCTCTGCCCCTTATTGTTTGCCACGTGTAACGTGATAGAGCTATGCTTACCCTCGCACGTACACAGGAGCTTGTGTTTATGTCACAAATTGTGCGATCTCGTTCTGCGGTTCATCCGATAGGTTGGCGGGTCATTGCGAAATGAAGTTCTTACACTAACGTATACGTTCTTAAAGTTCTTAAACATATTGATATTATGACTTCGTGTATACGAGGGTAATACGTGTATGGTTCGCGAACTTGCGAGTCTTACGACAATACATAACTACAGACAGACAGACAGACAGACAGACAAACAGACAGACAGAAAGACAAACAAACGAACCAGATTGAATTACTGAAATTCTAAAAAGTGAAAAGTAAAATATCAATCCACAACTGAGGTAAAGCATGGCGCGTTTTCGTTAGCTAGAAGTGCAATGCGGCTTCGCTACGGCTCGCGGGTTCAGCAAAGCACACCGGGTCACCCCTACTCTTCTCGATAAGTGTGTTGGGTTCTTTTACGCGAAACTCTGCAGAACCGGTTTAATGTCTTATACTCCCAGACGTCATCTTATCTTAGTTTATTTATTTATTTATTGGAAGTGTAACAAGACACTACACAGTCTCTCAGGCAGCATGGCTGATTTCGAGAGCCAACATTTACAGGGACAAAACACAAATGTACATGTATAGATAGAAAATTGCACTTAACTAAGTTATAATACAGATTAACTTAACATTAAAATTAGTCATACAACTCAGTTACACATCGTTAAATGTCCTTAGAATACTTAAATACAGACTATTGATGATTGAATGAAAAGGATTTGTACGTAAATTTGTTCGGAGGTCAGAGTTCAGGTGTAAGATGTTTCAAGACTGTCTCACAACACTAGGACATGATTAGCCAACACATCTTATCTTAGAAAACCGGCCTGGCACGATCACATGTTTACCTTAGCCGCTTAGCGACCTGCACGATTTTATATCCTTCATTATAAAATATGTTATTGATAACTTGTATATCATTCAATTGAACTCATTACGCCCCCCCCTACCAAAATTGTAACTCGATCTGTTTGAAAAGCGGGCATGTAATCGATATGAGGCATCGGGTCTAGATGAAGGCATTGACTTCAGTTGATTACCGCAATAATCTAGGGGTCCTTCCCGGTGTGAGTGGCTCAAAACCTACAGTCCTATGGCCGCACATGCATGGGGCAATTGTCGTATTGAGGTCACCTGAGTTAGCGCCGAATGGCAGCCGCTCCAGACCCTTGCGATCTGGCCCCGCCAAATGTGCGCTCCTCGCAATTCAGCCCTTGGCTGCGAAGAGAGAGTGGTCGGCCACCCAATAAAAGAAAATTCACAAACCACCGACACAGTACAGCCAGTTATCATATGCTGAACTTGCCGCTACACAGAGCGAATTTAGACCACAAACTTAGCCTGGTCGACACTTCTATTCGGAACTACACAGGAAATCGGAAACCTCCAATAAATTGTTCCGATCAAATACCTTCATAGCTCCATGCACGTTCTGTCTGAACTCCAGAGGACAGGGTATCGGGTGAAGTGTGTGTATATATATACATGACACGTGCGAACTTACATGTAGACCACGTTCATACTAAGCCTTGCAAATCGGATTCGGGCACCGATCATTCAGGGCCAAAACCCTAAGCCGGATTTATTTAGTTTAGTATGAATGCTACATAATTAGATGAACATGGCCGAACGCCAGGCAAAGGCTTTGACTTTTCACCCACTAAGGATGGAAAACCTACTTTCTTTAATGTTATACATGTGTACATAATGTAGCCAGTATCATATTTGTCATAAAAACGCCACGCATTTTTTCTGTATTGTTCTGCGTTCTTGAGCTCTGTGTTCTTTTGTGATGAAATTGGATTTTGATACAATTAGGATCATAAAATCATTAAAAAGGTTCATTAAAGACCATGTAAGGGCATCAAAATCGTCTGTGTGTACGAATATGGAATCACAGCATATTAAGAACAACTTTAAACTTACGTTGACGTAGTTGCTGAACCCCGTGGCTTTACCTCAGCGGAAATACCTCCAGGTTGCTCGGCTCAGCTGTAAGGCCCGTCCGACGGCTCTTGACGGAAAGGTCGGCGCGTTCAAGTCGGGCTCGCACGCGTGTAGTCCCACCGGCCCGCCCACACTTCTCATCAATCATCTACACGATAAACAGGAGAGTCAACGCCAAGGTGGACGGGCAGAAATAACTCTATTTTGTGGATCACACTCCTTGGAAACCTCAAATTTGCTGCGTTTTCTTTTCTTTAAAACTGATGACTGGCCTAAAAAACTGTGTGATCTCCAAGCAGATGTAAGCAGTTTTTAATGCTTGTAGCAGTTTTTTAATGCTTGTAGCAATTTTTTTATGCTTGTTTTCTTGCAACATTAAGTACGTCTTTCTAGCAGTGTACTCTTCGGGAATCTGAACTTGAACAGACAAGAACAAGAGGTAGTTAGCCTTCTGTTCCAGTTCTTAGAACAAAGGAAAGAACATCGTATTACAATCTGTTGCAGGGAATGAGTCACTCGTATCACAGAGCGATCTCTCCGTTTGTGTGACAGCCTGACTTTGGTGTGCACACTGTCACGTACTGATCACATAGCCTCATTTACAGGCTCTTCGCCGGCTTATATTTGGTTAAAAATGTGCCTTTTCCTGATTGTACATCATCAGTTCTGACTCTATAATGGCTCTATCAGGGTTTCTTTTGAGGCACCACCTTGGAATCCGGATGCAATCAGAATTGATACACAACTAGCCTCTACCAGGCCCCGCGTATCGCTGGAAAAATAGTCGAAATTAGCCAAATAGGGTGAATAGTATGCATAGGGGAGTCGGCTTCTGAGACAGGGACAACAGGCGACCCGTGAGTCACTCTATTTGGCCAATTTCTACTATTTGTCCAGCAATCCGCGGAGCCTGGTAAAGGCTAATATATATAAGAAAAGCAAAACACGTTATAAGCACACAAAAAAGCCCGTCCCTAGAGCCTGCTGCGAGGCTTCCGACCACCAGCGTGTGCGTTTCCGAGTCGCGTGTTGTTTTCTAACGGGCGGCGGGCCAAAGTCAACAGGCGGGGTGACGTCATCCATGGAATCGCACTGATACGGCCCGACCACAAATAAACATGAAGTGAATCAGGCATGAGACACGGACACACTCGGGGATCAGAGCCTATTCTTTCACGCCCTCGAGTCTTGTACAAAGCTGGACTTCTTTCCATGTTGCCAAACATTATGATGCAACCTGTATCACTTAGATACAGATTGACATGTGACAACCCCTGCATGGTATACATAGAAAATATATTAAAGAATGTCTAGACGATAGAAACTCCTCCAATGATTGTAAGAACCCATTCTAATCCCACACTATACACTCTTGTATTAGGTACATTAGCCCTTAGATATATATAGAACTGTAGTTATGTACCAGCCATACTTTGTACCTTGTACAATTGTTGCGCAATAAAGTTATCTATGTTGGCTGACCCTTACCTCTTCCCTCATGATGACCTCAATGAAAAGCGGCCTGCAGGCCGATTTGAGCTTCTCATGAATAAACAAAGATTCAAAGAAGAAGAAAATTTGTTTTGTATTTTTGTGCGTTAATTTTACCTTGATTTTAAGCTTAATTTTGGAACGCGTTTCCAACAGTTACGTAATAAACAAATTAGTCTTTAGTCACGCCATGGGATGACGTCATGCGATGACCGTATGTTACGTGCCGACCGCGTTCTATAGGACACAGCAAAAATTCTTACTTTCATTCTTTCTTATCTCAGCTTTATTTCAGACACAATGAGATAAAGATATAGACATGCTTATTTCTATGTATATATATACATTGTGCATTAAATTACTAACCTTGTCCAGATAGTTTCCATGGGTATTGTAAGCATGTCTTATAGACACGCCGGCCAATGACATAACCGATGACGTAACGTCCCGGGTGTTACGTGGTCGGCAGCACACGTTACGTTCTGATCCGCACGTAAACCAGGGGGGGGGGGGGTGTTCTACAGGGCACCGGAACTAGGTCAACGGTTCCACGGCTAGGACAACTCACTCACAGCGCCCTGCTGGTTCTTTCTTAGAACCGCGGAGTCAACTTTTCACCCAGACATTTCATGTCGATTGTGTAAAGGATACATGGATGTATTTATTTGGACCACATGTCTTATGGATTTATTAGGAATAACTGTTTATGGATTTATCAGGACTAAATGTTCATGGCTTTATTAGGACTAAATGTCAGTTGATGTATTAGGACTAAATGTTTGCGGATCTATTTAGTCCTCGATCGTTTAATCTGTATTTTTGTCTGACCATTACCTCCTCTTGACATTGAAATGAAAAGCTACCGATTGGGAAATAAACAGACAAACAAACAAACGAACAAACATGCAAGGAAACAGACGAAAAAACGGGTGTTAGGTAGCCTCCATAGCAGGCTCTGAACCGGCCTTTTTGGGGGCTAAATAATACACCTTTTGCAGTCAGCCCGTAACCATCAGCCACCCCCGTAACCATTTTACCGGCAAAATGGTTACGGGGGTGGCTGATGGTTACGGGCTGACTGCAAAAGGTGTATTATTTAGCCCCCCAAAAGGCCGGTTCAGAGCCTGCTATGGAGGCTAGTGTTAGGCCCTTTTAACCCACAGTGCTGTAGTGCACGTACTGAACTTTTCAGCCAACTGACCTTCCTCACCCTACTCTTGCAAACCGCAGTTGATACAGTACATGGGTGAAGGTTAGACATCCGAGGCACGGGAGGAACTAAGATCTAAGATTAAGATCTGAGATATAAAGATGCTTCCCAAGTGCTGCCGTCGCCTGAAGGGACGGAAGGGCACGAAAGGGGAAGGTACGACAACCGGACGTTCTGCTGCAGTACCAGGGGAAGCCACCATCAAATCGACCTTGACCTTCGTCTTCCCGAGACCTACCAACGTATCAAATATCATCACAATATATATTTTGCTTCTCGAGTCATACTGACCACAAATATGGGTTAACACCCAGACAGACAGACAGACACACACACGCACAGACAGACCGACAGACACAGACATACTGCCATACAGACACACACACAGACGGACACACACACACAGACAGGCAGATACACGCACAGACACACAGACACACAGACATACTGCAAATAAACAAAGGTTCAAACAAACAAACACACAGACAGACAGACACACGCACAGACACACACACACAGAAGGACACACACACAGACGCACAGACACAACAAAAACAATGCCTCCATTTTTCATGGAGGTAACAACGCGGCTTGTGACGGTTTCTGTCTGTGATGAGAAGAACCTCCAGCAATATCGGTGCATAGTTCTGCAATTAGCCACGTGCGCTCTTCTCTTGGATCAAATTAGGTGCAGAGTTCGCTTCCCGGCTGCTGTCATTGACTTGGCGGACTGCGCACGGACTTTGACCGCGGTCCAGTGTTCACTGCACTTGTCAACAGGACGGTTAATATGTCTTATTTGCATAACCGATGAGAAAATAATGTAATTATTGACATAATCGATGAACAATGATGTAATTATTGACATAATCGATGAACAATGATGTAATTATTGATATAATCGATGAGAAAATGATGTAATTCCTTAGTAGTAGATAACACAAGTTTAATAATTGTGTCATGTGTAACTTGGAGGAAAACGTTGGAGATGAATCAAAGATCGGGGAATCATTTGCGAAGTACTCTGGAATACAAGGCAACTGGCATGAGACAGCAGACTTCACCCCCTTACCCATACTGCTTTGCCACTCTTCCAGTCCCACAGAAAAAAATACCAACACTGAGGATGTTTGGCAACAATTACATTGTACTGTGTTGGGAATCGATGAAACACAAACAAACAGACAGACAGATAGATAGACGGACAGACAGACAGAGATAGACAGACAGATAAACAGAAATGTGGTCAGACAGACAGTGACAGACGGATAAACAGACAGACTGACAGACAGACAGACGGACAGATAAATAGACATGTAGGCAGACAGGCACACCAACAGACATATAGTGACAGACAGACAGACAGATACAAAGATAGGTATACAGATATATATATAATACAGACAGATACGGGTGAAGTATTGTATAGTGTTGGCAAAGTTCATGGAACTCTACTAGTACATGGTTGCTTGTACATTGATCCTGCGCACGCCGCGTATTTACCATGCCCCAGGCCACGGTACAGTCGCTGTGAAAGGAGGGTGCCCTCGTGTAAGCTCGTATTGGATCGACATGTGGTATAAATAGACAGAGACAGACAGGTGGACAGGTAGACTGGCAGGCAGGCAGGCAGACAGACAAAGGGACAGATCTAGACAGACAGACGGACCGAAAGATAGACAGCTAGCTACTGGCAGACAGACAGACAGACAGACAAAGAGACATACATACAGGCAAAGCAATACTTCACTCACTTGGAGTAGTCAGTCTCTAACAGACTAATTACGCCAGCTATAGGGAGAATATTTGCCAGAGGGTTTCATTTGCACAAGCGTGGGGGAAATATATACCTTACTGTGGACTGACTATACTGACCAATTACTGTAATTCTTGTTTCTTTCACTGTAACTTTATGTTCACTGTTTTCACAGTCACCTCTGTACCGTGAACTTATCTCCACCGTAAAAAAAAAGATGTTTTCATCATGATTCCTTCACACATCCGTTCTGTAAATCACTTGCCGCCACAGTGAAGTTAAAGTTCAGTGAAAATGTTCATTTTCCTTACACCGTGAAATTTTGCTCCCGTGAAGACCAAGTGAAAAAAAAAGTATTCATTTTTGCCGAATTTTACGATCCATACGCCCGTAGGAAGGCTGGTGGAGGCTTCGCTTGGAATGAAGTATTGTCCGTAGTGTTGGCAAAGGTCGTGGATTGTATGTAGCACACTGATCCTGCGCAGGCCGTGTATTTACCATGTCCCGGGGCGGTACAGGCGCTGTGATAGGAGGACGACCTCCTGTAATCTCCGACTGGATCGACATGTGGTTCTATTCTTGAGCAAGTGAAATAACTAAGATCAGTGACGTCTCTAAACAGCACATGGATGTGAAGGACTGGCCCCGGGTGAAGCGTGTTTTTTATTGTTAAAACAGTGTGGCAATCATACAGACAAAGGCACACTACCGTGAGTTAAGGAGAGTAGATCACATCGATGAGATCGAGATTACAACCGTTAAAAAACTTACAATGTAACAAAGTACTTAACGTGTCAAGAGCGATAAAAACCATACAATGCAGATAAAACAATCAGGTGAACATACTGTACATGTACTGTACGTATAATAGTACAACGTTGGAGGGAGCAAGTACCAAAGATGCTATAGGGTCATATCTAAGTCAGTTCTAAAAATACGAAAGAGGTCAGTGATACATAGATGTGGGTTTCTTTCTTACTAATTCTTAGCCATGCCATGTTCTAAAGATTGGGTGTAGCGTTAGATCAGTCTCTGATATATGGTCATGACTAGTACGGAACTGTCACGTCATTTGGAAACACTGCAAGCTCAGATAAGAAGAAGACAAAACCGAATCTCCAAGCAGATTTATCGGCGACAATGATAGAATCCACCGGTGGCCAATAATTGCTTTTGCCATTAAGATACTGTCATTGCCACCCATCAGAATTATTCTTTTTCTAATCTTAGCTTGCAGCGTTTTCAGATGACTGGTGTACGTGTCAAGTTCCATACTAGATTACATCAGACAAAGCCCCCCTCTCTCACATGCACTGCCCGTTTATTTACTCATTCTATATATAGCGTAGATTTATGGTTTCGCCCCTTCCCTGCCTGTGGTCTCTTGGCATCTTTATAATTATACTCACTGAATTTATAGAGATTTACACGTAGTTTACCCAGTAACCTTAATATACCATTTTTAGCAAACATGTCCAACAAGGTATGTATAGTTAGAAATGGCTGACTTCATCCCCGTACCCATACTGCTTTGCTACCCTTCCAGGGCCGACGGACCGATTGACAGACAGAAAAGACATACAGCAGGCAGGCAGGCACTCAGGCAGTCACTCAGGCAGGCAGACAGACAAGCACACAGGCACACAGCAGGCACTCAGGCACACAGGCAGGCACTCAGGCAGGCAGACAGACAGACAGACAGACAGACAGACAGACAGACAGACAGACAAGACATCGGACGGACAAAAAGCCAGCCATTTCAGAAACAGAGACGGATAGACAGACAAACGGGCGGAGAACCAGAGAGACTGTGAGATAGAAACACAGAGAGACAGACAGAGAGACAGACAGACAGAGAGACAGACAGACAGAGTCGACAGACAGAAAGACAGACAGACAGACAGACAGACAGACAAGGGGATGGACAAAAAGTCAGCCGGACAGAAACACAGACAGACAGAAAAACATACGGATAGACAGACAAACGGACGGACAACTAGAGACACCGTGAGATAGAAACACAATGACAGACAGATAGAAACAAGGACAGGCAGACGTTCTTGGCTTGGCTTCGCTGACGAAGATTTATAGACAGACATATACGCAGGTAACCAGACAGACAAATGAATGAACAGAGAGACACACAGATCCAAATATACACTGGGAAGTCGAGACGACACGGAAACACAACTAGAGATGGAAAATCTTCTTCACTAAACTACTTATAGATTTATGTTTCGTTTCGTTGTCCGAAATCCTAGTCACAAATGTGAAGATTTCTGGAATTTGTGAAGGTGACCTTGGCATTGGCGGCCATGTTGTCTTTAGCCCACGCACGCGCGGTGCGGTTTTCTGAGGACACGGAGTTCATCTAAGGTCTCATCAGTATCTTGGCTCAGTTCCACGGTGACCGCTAACCTACCAGTGGGGAGGCGGGGAAGGAGGGGGGTCTTGAAGGGGTTTAGATGGAATCGATAGAGGTGTTTTTAATCCCTGGCATTCATAGTGACGACATCGGTGCCGGGGATATACGTTCTACAGTTTGAGTCCGCCATCTAGAATGTTTTCGCAGAGTCAGTAAGGGGAAGGGCTGGAAGGGGGGGGGGGTCTTTAAGTGGTTTAGATGGAATCGGTGGACGTGTTTTTGATCCCTGGCATTCGTAGTGACGACATCAGTGCCGTGGATATACGTTCTACAGATTGAGCCCGCCATTTAGAATGATTTCGCAGTCAGACTGGGGGAGGGCTTGAAGGGGGGGTTAAGGATTTAAGATGGAATTTCAGAAAGTGTCTCTAGTTAAGCCTTAGCCATCTCTAGTGATGCTATCGGTGGCGCCGGATATAAATTCAATGCAACAACTTCAGTGCGCAGTCACAGTGTGTTAGCTACTATTCTGTCTCACTTGCTTACATGTAGCTTACCGAGCTATCAAAAAAAGGAAACGAAGCTTCGGGAGACGAGAAGAAGCCGAACCTATGCATTAGAGTAGTTTTAGAACCAATGTTTTAGATTAGTATTAGAAGTCCTGTCAAGTAATAACTGACAGCCCATGGCCAGCTGCTAAGCTGAGGACTGGGGCTACGCATGGAAAAAAAGGCCCCCTTGACATTGTAGTTTGCTGGTAGAGGAGGATAAATTGCGTACTTTAGACAAAGCGCGCAGGATGACAACTTAAGAACAGAACTGATGCGGGAAGATCACGGTGTTACGTTCGCTACCAACATTCAGACATGGCGGAAACCAGTCGTTAACTATTCACCGTCATGGATGGAAAGTCGGGATTTCATGTCAGCGCGTATTTTTCAACGTTGTAAATCTTGCTACATAAATTCGTCTTCCAATGCCTCAAAGGAAGAAGTCAAGTCTGACGAAACTAGCTCGATGTATGTATCAACATGTTATGTAACATATACGATTGTAATTATCATTATCATATCTATGTTACATGTAATCACAACTATAACTAGCTTTGCGGTATGTATTTGCAATGAGATCCTTGTAAGACACTGGCCTCATAAACAACATTTTTCCCAGTGCGAGCCACACATTGTGCTATAACCGCCCATATTATACCGCCCTGTATGTCGCTCGCATGTTATACAGTCAGACATTAACACTTGTCGCACACCTATATCAATTTCATTGCAAATTTACTGTACAGATCCATATTTTTCACCGTTGTCAAACTATCAGTCTTGCTACGCAAAAGATTGTCTTAGTGTGAGCTATATATACATGTAGTGCCGAAATGCGTATTGTTATATTGCCGTGTAGGCGTTTCATGTTATTTAATTTAGTGAAGTTATAATTCCCTGAAATATCAATTTTCCTTGCAGCTTTATACAAACTATACAGATTTGTATTTTTTAACATTCAGTTTTGCTACAAAAGACACTTTCTTTGTAAACAACATATCCACACATTGCGCCCTATTATTCTGCCCTGCAGGTCGCTAGCATATTCTACAGTCAGATATAAACACTTACGCACACCTACGCACGCCCACGCTTTTCTACAGGAGTTCAACAACCGCAGAGGGTGTGCATGGCGTTTTCCGTGAAGTGTAAGAGATATTTGCGTTGTCGACCTTCCTGAATTTACCGTTTAGCATTGCCCGACCTGCTTACATACACCGTTAAGCGTTGTCGACATTCCTGAATTTACCGTTTAGCGTTGCCGGCCTTCCTGAATTTAGCGTTTAGCGTTGCCGGCCTTCCTGAATGTACCGTTTAGCCTCGCCCTAACCTCTGCCTCACATTATGTCAGGACCCCCATGCAGACCCTCCCCATACCGCGGGGTTTTCTATGCCCTTTTATGGACAAACCGTGTCTATCCGTTCTCCCGGTGGCACTTCAAACTATTAAAGCCACGTTATGAGCCAAGAACCTTCAACGCTAATACTGTGGATTTATTCTTATTACTCCGGAGTGCTCACGGTGGTGTAATCACAGGTCAATGACCCCGACGCTGACGTCACTTCCGGGGTTCGAAACAGCGGTGATTGCGTTTTGAAGGACATGCGAAGGAAATTGCAGAATGATATCATGCGCTGGCACTGACACGTGTTTCTGAACATAGGTGAATTCAATTTGTGTTGAAGGTCACTGTTTATCTTCTTCTGCAAATTGATTTCGTATTCACTGTTGCAAAATTCAGTAATTATTTCAGTCCAAGGACATTAGTCGTGATTTTGGAATACTGTAAATGCATTGAAGTTCGCGTGGTTTTTATTTCGCGTTATTAAAGGGAAAATGGAGTGTTCGCGGTTCAGCGCTACAGTCATCAGTGGGAAAAAAAGTTTCGCGGTGGTTTTAAGTTCGCGCTGAAGAGTTAACAGCGAAAGCCGCGAACATAAAACCACCGCGAACATTTCTGCATTTACAGTATCCCAGTTTTGACTGAAAACCGCAAAATTGATGCTTGTGTACAATACTGAGCAGTCAATATGAAGCCACTGCGGATTCTTGATGACTTAGTACTTTGTGTAGCACCTTCTATAAAACTCCCTCTCGTAAAATGTAGTTATGAAGCCTATACCGTGATAGTATATTGGTCACAACGGCCAGGTGGTCCTTATAGAGAGGTGGACGCTAGCGACTGATCGAGTTATGACTATGATTTCCCTATCATATACCATACGGGTATTCTCCAAGCCGAGGTTTTTTTTTTTGGGGGGGGGGGGGGGTGGAGGTAGTAGTGGCCGCAATTTTTAAGTTACAGCCACTACTAACGATCATAACTGTTACGCTATATAAAAATGTATGCTAGCCCTTATTGTATTGTGTTAGTAATTAGGATGCTATATCAAAATATATACTAGCCCTTATTGTATTGTATTAGTAATTAGGATGTTAAGTTTTATTCTATACTTCTTCTTTGTATTATGTTTACGAATTCTTGCCATACTTTGTACCATGTACAATTGTCGTGCAATAAAGTTCTTCTACTAACCACTCAATCGACACCTCTGCTTGGAGAATACCGTACGGGGTCATCCGGGGAGCTACATGTCTCGAAAACCATTCAGGTCGTTGCTGGTCCCCTTGTCATTTACCCAATTGACACCAGCATCACGAATCATGTCTACATGTCCAACTATTCATTAAATAAACCAAAAGATTTGAGTATCCACCCCCCCCATCCTACCAGTCTTGTAGTACCTGCCCACATATTTATCTGTTTATTGATTTCAATTTTCTTACATTTCAAGATTTCTGTCATGTAGTTTATTTGAGATAATTTGTTGCTCTTATGCTTTGCATGTCTGCACATATTTTTGCTTTTTTCATTTTCAGTATTTGTAACATTTGTTTTGTACTTCTGCAATGTATTCTGTCGATGACGACACGAAAATGAGCTGTAAGCTTGAGTCTGTCGTCATCATGTCATGTATCTAAACGTTGCAATAAAAAAAACTCATGTTTACAGTGGCTGTCTGTCTACTGGAACTATTTCCGTCAAGTCCCCCGATCGCTGAGGGTTATATAGAGTCCTAGTCTGTATAACGCAAACTCCAGCTGTCCGGGGGTTTCTCTAGCCGTTACAGGCGGCGAGCGGACACGGGGCTTGGTTGAAACCAGGCTATATAGAGACTAGTCCTTGCTGCAAACAGGCTTGACAGTTGTGCAGTTGACAGTACACAATGATCAACAATGGCAGAGACGACAACACACAACACTTGCGCGCCTGTCCTGTTTGTACTACGATAATACAGCAGATAAAGGACGCATCAGACCATGTCAAACGTGTGCCAAAAGGCACGTACACCAGGAGGAGGGGATAGCCTCAGACGTTCTAGACCATCCCCGTTACTACTGATAGCCCTTGGGCCACACAGGTCACTACTGATGTGCTCAGCTCCCACACTCTTTCTAATAAGTGCTAAGCCGAGAAAGCATTAGTTTGAGCCCCGACCTTTCAAATAAAAGGTGAACAAGGCCATATACAATACTGTTTATGAATGCATAAATATGTTAGGCTTTACTTTGTTTGTTTGTTTGTTTAAGAGAAAAAAAAGAAGAAAAAAGAGCCCAAGAGGCCTGGTTTCCAGGCTTCAGCAATCACGTGCAAGTCACGTGCTCGCCCAGGAGGGGTTAACGGCATTCGGCAGCCTTCAACTTGCTGACGTCACGGGCCATCAGTATTTGGAGCACGTTTCGGGATCAAACCGGACCACAATGAATCCCCGTCACAGATTGGCGGCTCCGTGTCTGCGGGTGGGGGGTTAGGGTATCCTCTAGCCCCGACTTATTAACTTCAAGAGGGCCTGCATGGGGGTAGAGGGGGGGGGGGGTACCGACAACGCTTTCCGCTAAATTCAGTAAAATCCGCCAAGGCACTATGCTAGATTAAGGAGGTCAATTACGTAAAATGTCGCTACGGGGATTAAAAAAACAAACTTTGTATGAATTACTGTAAATCAAAATAGCCTGCAAACTCCTCCCAGAAACGTGGCCGATGCACACACCCTTTACAGTTCTACTGTCAGTCAAGTAAATCATGTTTGCGCGCGGATTTCGCGACCAAAATCGAGAACACCCCTCGCCCTTTAGTGGTTTGGGCGACCTTCATTTGTCTTTGGACAAACCCGAATGATGGGTTCAAGCCCACATTCATATAAATCACGTCAACACTTGTTCTTGGCCTTTAATTCATTCTTTGCATCCCTTAGTTTTACTCTTTAAACAATTTATACAGCTTTTGGAGGATCATTAATTCCAAGTGCGCGTCTGTATATAAATCATATGAGACACACGGCTTTGGTGAAAATGATAAGACTACTTGCCCTATAGTTTCTTTACTCTTACTTCAGTCTGAAAACAATTTATTTAAGGGTTTTGGAGGAGGAGTTTTACCGGATCATATTGACTTTTCATCCACTCCATACACCCGGCTTTGGCGGACAGAACCCGAGAGTCCTTGCCCTTTCATTCGTTTTGGCGCCCTCTCAAACGTGGCGTTTGTCGGCGCAGCGAACCTGAAGAAAAATCCATACAGACGTGAAGGCCAAGGTTGTGTGCATCTGTGTTTGTAAGTGAGTCTCGTGCAGACAACCAGTCTACACCAGATATCAGACTAACTACGCCGGCTGAAAAACAGTTAGATTCAGCCAAATAAGGGGAAAGAATGATCTGGTAGGGGAGTTTGACCACCATAGGATTTTTGTTACAATGGGAAATGTTTATATAACGCTGGATCACTCTCCTCCTGGCAAGTTATTATCTCCATGAAAAATGGAGATATAGTTTTGTGCGCGCGCGCGCGCGCGCGTGTGTGTGTGTGTGTGTGTGTGTGCTTGTGCGTGTGTGTGTTTGTCTATGTGTGTGTGTGCGTGTGTGTGTGTTTGTATGTGTGTGTTTTCGGATTTTGAACTCAGCATAACTCAAGAAGCTCTTCATGGATTGCAATGATATTTGGTATGTGGGTAGGTGTTGGGAAGACAAAGGTCAAGGTCGATTTTGGGCCCCCCGATTTGTGGCCTTGGTACGGCAGCAGAACTTCCGATTTTGTATCTTTTGACCTGGACGTGGTATGGTCTTGATTTTTTGTGGAAGATAGGTTGTTCCCACTATTTGTGCCGAATTCTACTATCCATAATCACTTAGGAAGGCATGCTGGTGGCTACAGACAACAGGCTTTAGATGAAGTATTTTTTTTTTTACTAATTTGCACTATTTTACTAATTTACAAATTATGGATAAGAAATCCAACTGAAGTTATGGGATCTTATAATGTTGGCGTGCTGCTATGTAGACAATTCGTGCCAATTTTTTCTCTTCAATCATATTCTGTATTCACGGCACGATCTGACGCTTCTTTCTGTAAGAAGTTATTAATCTTTCCGTCGGTCTGTAATTGTGAAATCCCTCATCTTTGTGGATCCCTCCCGGTTATGTCCCTATCAATAGCTCGTCTGTATAACACCTTGGATAACCAAGGATGTCGTCTGCATCTGTATCTGTCTATATCGATCACCGGTATCATGTTTCATCTTTCGAACGTTGATCTTCCCAGACGCGTTAGAATGGAAATACATATCATACAGCCCGACCTGCCATTCTTAGCGACTGCTGTCATAATGATGCAGGGTAACTTAAGTTGAGAGATCTACATAGCATCCTAACTGGTCTAGTATGTAGTGTTCGCCTTGCATACGGTAGATCGTGAGTTCGATTCCCAGCCGGGTCATACCGAAGATTAAAAAAAAAAACAACAACCGCATACTGCTTGCTTTCTCATCTGCTTAGCACTCAGCATTTGGGAAAGAGTATGGAAGTTAAACACACGCCACTACCAGTGGACTAGCCCCCTGCTGCAGTGACTTGTACAAATGAGTGTGGCCCAAGGGCTATAGAAATGGAGATGGGCGCCACCCTTATGCGTCGACGACGCCTTGGTCACTTTGAATTACTATATACAACATTAGTTTAGCAATAGTCCACAGTTTGTCTGTTTCTTAGTCTTTCAAATGTTAGAATGTAACATCTTATCAATTCATGTTTTGCATTATGCTTCCTATAGACCACATGTGGTCCTCTGTGCATTTAGCCCATCTGGGCAGGAATATGCAATAACGACTTAAGACTATGTAGCATTAGTAATCACCAAGGAATGCATACGTCAGGTATTCAGCCAGCACTCTTGAGAACGTCTCGATGATATCGTTATTTCTGTCAGAGAGTACCCGATGGAGTGATGCGTGTTGACGCTGAACCCTGGATATCCCGGGGTTGTTGAAAGATGTTGTTACTGTTAGCGCACTGATCGGCGTGATACGCCCGGAATCCCCGGTATAAATCATGTAAGCAGTGGGAGTGGGAGGAACTCAGGCGGCCTTGCCCTTCCAGTCGTTATATTTCACTCCCCACAGAGTGAAATATATTGTTTTTTGTCATGTTATTCTCCTCCTGACAAATCTTCAAATGGATTCAACTTTTTCATTATGGGGCCAAATGACCTGAAAATTGGCATGAAGGTAATATAAAGTGGACAAATACCCCTAGGCGTTTTTTTTTTCATTTTTGTTGTATAGGCCTTTAGAATTACATTATTGGCGTTTTGGGGTAATCTTTATCGGCTCGGTCGTTAGTGGGGGGAATATTGCCGCCCTTTCCCTTCTAGTCGTTCTTTTTTTTAGTAACTGAATGGAACAACTTCAAAGTCAAGGATCAAGCGTCTCTGCACTCAAGTTGTACAACTCATTGTCACAGCAACACTTAGCATAAATCAAATGCTTATGAAAGTCAAATTAAGACAAGTACAATACAATACAATATGATGCAATACGGCATAATGTAACACTATGCCGTCGCTGCATAACAAACTGTCAACGTAAACACGGATGTACTCAGTCAAAACGTCATTTGGGACAAGATTGCATTTGCTCATTTTCCGACATTTATTTATTTCCATGTATCGATCTTTAAAATGTCTGCCTCAGAAATGCAGAAATCCTCCCTGGCATGTGTGCCTACTTGGTAGGTTCCATCAGTTTGTAGGACTAAACGTTAACCCAGCATATCTAATCCCCAAGTGTTGTTTAATGCTTTCTACAAGAACTCCCGACCGATTCAAGCTGGTGCACTCGAAGTCCCTGATATAAATCATGTGTGTACTCGGAATTTACCATGGGAAATATATGTGAGCGTCCTTGGCATTCGAGGCCGTCGGAGTAGCGCTTTTTATTACATTAAGTTTGTTTATTCATGAGAAGCTCAAATCGGCCTGCAGGCCGCTCTTCATTGAGGTCATGAGGGAAGAGACAGCGAATTTGGAAAAAAGTTTGCCTTCATAATGAAATCTATCTAGTCAGGAAATAGCAAACTCATTTGAGATTTTTCAAATGTTCTTTAACTTTGGAATTATTGACTTTGGCATTGTACGATATTAGTATCCGTTTTCTGCAATATATATTTTTCATTTTACGGCATACATTTGCTCTTTTTCCAGCTGCCTTGTGTTATTTTCAGTATGGTTAGAAACCTTTTTTTGGAAACGGACGAAAATTCATGTGCGCGGATGTCATCCATATAGCCTGGTTTCAACCAAGCCCCGTGTCCGCCCGCCGCCTGTAACGGCTATCCACCCACGGAGCTTGGTGGGAAGCGCCGGTAACACGGGAGAAGCCCACAGAGCTGCCTGCCTAGGCCAGACTCTAGTTGCTAAGGATGATTATTGCTGTTGCTATCCAGTGATTGACAGCTGCAGATGTCTGATCTGCAGGTGGTAGGAATAGAGTTTCACAGGCCGTTTCTCTGTACTTTGAACACTTTTCGGCAGTCAAGTCTTTTCTTGTTGGATTTTCAAACTTGGTTTTTGATGTGGGAGAAACTGACATTGTCTGCCTCTAAAGGAACAGATAAACTAAGTACTAGGTTTAAAATCCCTTTTAACCGGCTTGGATACATCTCATTTCTCACCCTCCCAACATCTGGATCTCATTTCCCATCCCTTTCTCCCCGTCTGCCTGTGTGACAGCTAACAGACAGGATAACAAGGTGGTTTCTATGGCAATGGGAGCCTAGCTGAAATCCTGCCCTGTGATTGGTGTTACCATTTTTGATAACGGCTCCCCAGCCTTAGAGAGAGCCGCGCACAAACTCCGTGGGGAGGGGAGAGAAACCCCCGGACAGCTGGAGTTTGCGTGATACAGACTATCATCCATATAATCAAATCAACATGGCCTCACGGGGGAAGAGCCATAAAAGATGTAACAGTTACGCTCCCCCTGCACACCCCGACCAATCAAACCACGTGAATCGCATTGAAACTCAGATTCGTACCTGCCATTTTCCGCCAAATCGCTTTCTAAGTTACGTTAACGACTACATCTGACAAAACAAACTCACCAGTGAGATGGTGGAAGGTGTCAGCTTTCCAAAGATGTTTTCAGATTGACAATTTTGGCACTTTGGAGGTGATTGAAAGCGACCGCGATCCAACGTTTAGAGAAAAGTAGTAGAAACTTCTTCTTTTTTTAAACGTTAAATCGCGGTCGCATTCAATCACTTCCAAATTGCCAAAAGTCTCAATCTGAAAACCTCTTTTGAAAGCTGACACCTTCCACCATCTCACTGGCAAGTTTGTTTTATCAGATGTAGTCGTTAACGGAAAATGGCTGATACGAATCTGAGTTTCAATGCGATTCACGTGGTTTGATTGATCGGGGTGTTCATCGAGGTCATGAGGAAAGAGACAGCACTAAAAAGAATTTGGAAAAAAAGTTTGCCTTCATAATGACATCTATCTAGTCAGGAAATAAGAGACTTATTTTTGATTTTTCAAATGTTCTTTGACTTTGGAATTATTGGCTTTGGCATTGTACGATATTAGTATCCGTTTTCTGCAATATATATTTTCATTTTACGGCATACATTTGCTCTTTTTCCAGCGGCTTTGTGTAATTTTCTGTATGGTTAGAAACCTTTTTTTTTGTTTGGGGGGGGGGGGGGAAACGGACGAAAATTCATGCGCGCGGATGTCATCCATATAATCACATCAACATGGCCTCATGAGGGAAGAACCATAAAAGATATAACAGTTCCGTTCCCCCTACAGTACAGTCTGCTTAATCTCCAAGCAGATCTACACCGGGCGCGAAAATCGCATATGCTAGCCAGAGAAGCTCCAGTCAGCCAGAGAGGGTCCATCAGGCCCGTCTTAGCGCAGATCCTACCGGGCTGATTGGACCTTCAATGGCTAGCATATACGATTTTCGCGCCCGGCGTGGATCTGCTTGGAGATTACAGTCTGCTGTTGTTCAACGATTTCTAAGAAGCCCCTATACTGTATCTACTGAAGTGCGTAGAACTGTTCAATATCTCCAAGGAGAAACAAGAGTCCGTAGGACACAATTCTCCGTGAAGTATTTATAGTATGTACAAGTATTGACCCACACAAATTGCATCTCTGCTCAGTCCAAGTAGTGTTTTAGAGCAAGTAAAGAAAAAGTGTTTATCTTTTTCTTTCAATACAGGAGTGGTCAACCTGCTGAAAAGTATGTTTTTACAGCATGGCACAGATGGGATCTAGAAATTCTGGGAAAAGTCACAAAGTTAGATCTAGATGGCCCCTTTTCAATTATCAACTAACCATTCAGCCTTACATGTACAACTAAGATGTATCAGATATCACAAATATGCAGTAAATCCTCTTTCCACAATTTATTGCAGGTCAGCCTGATCTATAGCTATCAAGCTATTTGCAATAAAAAAGGCTAATTTATATTATCGTAACATTTCACGAAGGTCAAAGGTCACCGGATCTAACCACCCGGAAGTGACACTGGCGCGCGCACTTTTCTGAGAGATATTTCTCAACAATCTTTCATTCCCTGTGTAAACTTTTTACATTGTCACAGCCTCCGTATTATAAACTACAAGTGTGGTAAGTTTGAAGGTCCAGAGATTTGCCATTTTCACACTGTGCGTAAAAATACATCGTCCGTCCCGTGCGCACACACTGTATGCGAGTTGCGAGGGACACGGCATACTTAATACACAGACTGAAGCTCACTCGGCACATGTTCGCAGCTAAAACTCACAATTCCCGTTGCCGCATTGGTATGTAACTTGGTATATCGGTTCCTAGGTTGCGTGTGGTGATGCACGTTGTCTATTTTTCAATGTAACAGTGACTATACGATCACAGCAAGTAAGGAAGATTTATACCCCGTATCTGCCTGAAGTATTCCAGTCATGCATAACGGATTATAACATGGTCCCTATGGCAGGGCAGTGGGACATAGCATTAATTATAGGGGTGCAATTACGATATTGGATTGACGTTTAAAGTAGTTATGGGGTAACAAAGCTATTGTGCATCCCCACGCCGAACCAGGCAAACGATATGCCAAGTTACACACCAATGCGACAACGGGATCGTGAGTTATAGCTGCGAACGCGCAAACAAATGCATTCCCAATACTCCCAGAAGGAGGTCATCCTCCTCCCCGGAGTAATAAACGAAGTGAAAGTAGTATCAAAAGTGAAAGTGGAGGGACCTTGATTCTAGGTTAAGTACGTAGGAGTGTGATTTTGTAGCCGCCGCGTGTGTTCATCTTCCTTCCAAGGTCGTGTGAAGGTGAGAGGATCGATCTCAGGCCGCGCCTGCGTGATGCATAATTCATGCCGGGTAACTCCAGGACAATCGCCGCTTTCAACCCCTGCACCGCACGCTATCAACGCCAGGAGGCGTCCTTAGGTCACTGAAGGCCATCCTCGGTGTAAAGCCTCGTTTAGCAGACTTCTCTCCAGAGTATAAGACATGGCTGTTAATTTTAGATTATATACTTTTCTCTGCTTGTTACCATGTTCTAATAGCAGCCAATGGAGCTACCGAAACACGGTGCAGCCCAACCTGTCCATAGCGACCACTCCAGGGACTTGAGAAGAAAGTGGTCCTAGTAGACAGGTGGCTGCAGCAGACGTTTTTTTTTAAATTATTAGAGCAGTTGGAATAATAAACTAATGGACCACCGAAAAGTGGCAGTACAATGGCTAGATGCTACTTGTGCAGAGGTGGTCACAAGTACAGGTGTGTTAAATATGTGCACTGAAACCTACACTAGTGTCGTGACCAATGTTTAAGAGCCCTCCGAGAAGGCTGCTTTCAAGGCTGTCATATCGGGTTACTCCCGGTCTAGTGACCGCCTCTGCGATATCAAAATGCCCTCTGAGAAGCCTGCTCTCCAGGCTAACATCTCGGGTTACCCCCGGTCTAGTGACCGCCTCTGCGATATCAAAACGCCCTCCGAGAAGCCTGCTTTCCAGGTTATTATCTCGGGTTACCCCCGGTCTAGTGACCGCCTCTGCGATATCAAAATGCCCTTGGAGAAGCCTACTTTCCAGGCTAACATATCGGGTTACTCCCAATCTAGTGACCACCTCTGCGATATCAAAATGCCCTTGGAGAAGCCTACTTTCCAGGCTAACATATCGGGTTACTCCCGGTCTAGTGACCGCCTCTGCGACATCAAAACGCCCTCGGAGAAGCTTGCTTTCCAGGCTAACATATCGGGTTACTCCCTATCTAGTGACCGCCTCTGCGATGTCAAAACGCCCTCGGAGAAGTTTGCTTTCCAGGCTAACATTCCGGGTTACTCCCGGTCTAGTGACCGCCTCTGCGATGTCAAAAATGCCCTCCGAGAAGCCTGCTTTCCAGGCTAACATTCCGGGTTACTCCCGGTCTAGTGACCGCCTCTGCGATATCAAAATGCCCTCCGAGAAGGCTGCTCTCCAGACTACCCTCTCGGGTTACTCCCGGTCTAGTGACCGCCTCTGCGATGTCAAGGTGCCCTCGGAGAAGCCTACTCTCCAGACTACCCTCTCGGGTTACTCCCGGGCACCGGCCTCCCAGGCCTCAGACACTGATCAATGCCCACTCATCCCTCCCGCGCAAATATAGCATCACGGCCAGGCTTGCTGCTGTAATTCGATCCTGCCCTTGGACCGATATGCCAGGAATGAGCGATCGTCCCACTTATGGATGGCATCCGCGCGCGCATCTGTACAAAATGGAGTTTGGGACTATACTATAATCCATACAAAGAAGCTGTAGATAGAGCAAATATTTGCCGTAAATTGAAAAATGATACATGTATTGCAAAACTAATACCTAGAATGCCAAAGTCAATTCCAAAGTCAAAGAAGAAGATGATAAATAAAAAAGAAGAATCCATGATTTGGTATGCCATTCTCCGTGTGTTAAGTCATTTTTGCAACCTTCCCGACCACTTAGATTTCATAATGAAGGCTTTTTTTGCTTTTTTAAAACGAGTTTGCTCAGTGCAAAGCCACATGGACCAATACTGGGCACTGAACTAACGCTCACTGAACAGCATCTCTTCTCCCTAGGTCAGAACCATCAATATTCTTGTTTGTTTCCACGCTCGCATCAGTTTTGGGGTGCCCTAATGATGGATAATGCTGCTATCGGCTGTGGTGTCACGGCTGCCGCTCATTATCTGAATCCTCTTCCGCATTTATCTGTACAGCCAAGGTTAATGAAATTACAGGTCATTGACCTGGGTGTGGAATTCTTCCCAAATGAAAACACTGTCAAGCCCACTCATTGTAAAATGGCGCCGCCTCAACATTAAGATTGGTGGAGTATTTGAAATTTTCGACATATAACATCTACTATGTAAACATAATTCTGCCTACTCTCCAAGTAGAGGCTGGTGGGGACCTTTCATCATATGCTCCATTTTTGTCCGCTCTCCCCACACGCACAAAAAACGGAGAAAAAACGGAGCATATGAGAAAAAGGTCACAAAAACAGAGCATATGAGAAAAATATCACAATCTAATACCTCCAAACAGATCTACAACCCAACATCCCCCAGTGTGAAGCACTCCTGTATATCTAAACTGTGCATATTACATGTACCTGCGGGGATGCTGCATTAGAGATCTCTCAAACCTGCTGCTTTTCAAAGTGGCGGAATTAAGTAACCGGCGGATTAATGTTAATGGAGGTTAACGTTACATACATGATGGGAAGAATGACAAGCAAGCAAGTGTTGGTGTAGATCGTATTTGTAAATCTTTAATACTCATAATAATGACACAAAATCTCCAACTGCTCAAAAACAATGACACAACAGTTCTTTCCAATATAACTTCTGATCAACACGATATTCACATCAACAACAAATAAATTCCCTGTCCTATATCTACATGTATCACACTTACTGCCTATACAAAACCTTGCCTTGGTGCAATAATAGCAATCAAATGTGTTAGCATTTTTGCAGCTCAATAGATTTTTCCAGAGTAATGTCTATAAATGCATAAAAACTACACAATCCAGTGTCTTTATGGTCTCTCTCTTAGTTAGTGTTACACTAGATGAGGTAGGGTAAGACTTCATTAGACACAAGAGGGTTTAAAAGCAGAAGTACATTTGCTCCCCCTAGTGAAGTTAGTTGCCACTGCAGCAAGACAGCAGGACCCTAACACAAAACTAGTGTAGAGCATCTATATCAGTTGTTTACCCTCTCTTGTGTAGTACCTATCTGAAAGGTTGCCCCAGTTTCATTCCTTGCTTTTGCATTTCTGAGAAGTTTGCTTAAGGTTACATAATACGGATCCAAACAGCATCCACTCCAAATAAACCACTGTGTCTCAGCCATAATCATCGTCAGCTCTTGTAATTTAGCCCCTCGCTCTAAAGAGACATGTCATGGTCAGATACCTGAATGGAGTCTAAACTGATCAGCTACAGTCTTTGTCAAGGAGTACTAGTGAACAATCCACTGCTTCTGTGACGTCACCTTATGCAGATGAGACATGTGACTCGGTGAGCAGTGGATCATATGTTGCAGAAAATTTATGGCGCCCCCCGTTGCTCACCGAGTCACGTGTCTCATCTGCATAACGTGACGTCACAGAAGCAGTGGATTGCTCACTCCTTGACAAAGACTGTAGCTGATCAGTCGAAAATTTGGGTAAGTCTAATTTATTGTGTTGGCATTTACAGTTTAAACTCCATTCAGAATGACTTCTACCAACACAGATGAACTTTCGAGCGAAGTCTTGATACCTGTGTGAAACAGGTATATATCCTCCACAGGAATTTAAGCACATGTATCTCTTTCTTCTTATTCTGTCAAACCACAGAACCTCTACAAAGAACAGGTAAAGCCAAAGTTATACATGGGAACACAATTTACATGAACATATATCACTGAAACCTCCACAAAGACTCTTTTTTTTAAAACACTATACAATCCTGAGAAGTAAGAAACTAATACTAAATGTGGTGTTGCCCATGGGTCTAGTTCTCACAAAACCAAAATCTTACAACTGACTTCTTGCTATATCTTTACCAATTTAGACTGTTGGTTTTTGGACTAAAAAAACAATGCTGAACCAGAAAATCATCATGAAGACAGAGACTGAGGGGACCAAAGTCAGGTTGTACTCCCAGCCATCTTTTTTCATCATAGTCTTTTGCTTAACATTTACAATAAAATGTATGGGAACCCAGGAAATGACTTGGTGTGGCCTAAGTCCATGCCCCTGAGGAGTGAGAAGTTCGCACAGTTTCGCCTGAAGTTCAAGTTCTCAAGTCCCCCGCAGGTCTGCTTCCCTCGGAGCTGTGGCGGGCATGTCCGCCCTCGCCATGGCAACAGTGACAGCTGACAGGGCTGCCTGTACCCTGAAGTGTAGTCTGGACTCCAGGCGATACCCTCGGTACTGGGTCCTGGAAGTACAAGGGTTAAACTGTTAGGTACTGGGTCCTGGGAGCACAAGGGTTAAACTGTTAGGTACTGGGTCCTGGGAGTACAGGGGTTAAACTGTTAGGTCCTGGGAGCGTAAGGGTTAAACTGTAATGCATGTAGGTCCTGGGAGTACAAGCCTTTTTTAGGGTTAATCTGTCCAGATATCTTCTTTCTTCCACCCATATTTCAGGCTCATTTCATCCATAAACAGACAAAGACAAGAATAAAAAAAAACAGTCCATATACAAAAGTTTCCAATACATGTTAAGTTACATAGTTACAATACACTAAGTCTTCAATTTTTTATCTATATCATCATCATTCAATACAATAGTACGTTGCATCTTGTTGACAAACCCAGTTATTCTCTTTTCTATTACTGGCAAAAGACTACTAAGTAGAATATTGCACAGTTTTAAGCCATGCAGTCGTAAACACATATATATGAATAGCTACATACGGCATCAAAAGATACATATATGTTTGTGTTTAATGAGTATCAAGAGCTTGAATACACTGTGTACTCAGTCTTTAGACCCATTTTTAGGCTGCAAAATTTCAAACATCTTGGGGGTCTACTATTCACCACCTAGATAACAACTAAGAGAGTTTGAAGCACAGAGTAACTTGAGCAGGCCATACTTACAGGACCTTCTCCAGGTGGTGTTTCGCCTCCTGAAGTCGGCTCTGCTGCAGGTAGAGAAACCCCAGCTCCGCACAGGCGTAGGCAGGCAGGTACTGGTCATTCTGGATCTGGGGGGCACTGGGGGACAGAATAAAACTGTGAGGGGAGACCTTGCTGTTACAGAACTGTGAGGGGATACCCAGGCGTAAGCAGGCAGGTACTGGTCATTCTGGATCTGGGGGGCACTGGGGACAGAATAAAACTGTGAGGGGAGACCACTGTTACAGAACTGTGAGGGGAGACCCAGGTAGAGAAACCCCAGCTCCGCACAGGCGTAGGCAGGCAGGTACTGGTCATTCTCGATCTGGGGGGCACTGGGGGACAGAATAAAACTGTGAGGGGAGACCTTACTGTTACAGAACTTTGAGGGGAGACCCAGGTAGAGAAAGCCCAGCGCCGCGCAGGCGTAGGCAGGCAGGTACTGGTCATTCTGGATCTGGGGGGCACTGGGGGACAGAATAAAACTGTGAGGGGAGACCTTACTGTTACAGAACTTTGAGGGGAGACCCAGGTAGAGAAAGCCCAGCGCCGTGCAGGCGTAGGCAGGCAGGTACTGGTCATTCTGGATCTGGGGGGCACTGATGAGGCGGGGTTGGGGGGTTGGTAGAAGGAAAAACACTGTTACATCACGATGTTACTGTAAGAGTTACTCCTTAGCAATGTAGATTATTTTTTAGAAACTGATGTGGTCTACTACCTCTGAATCTATATGGCATGTACATACGACAAAAGTTGGTCTACAAAATAGAAATAACTACTAGTATAACCAAGGACATTCTATATTATTGTCCCTGGTATAACAGAATGAACTGTTTTGTATCTGATTCTTTGGTGCTGCAGCTGTCATATGTCGTTGCTTCATAATTCAGAATCTGACTCTGAAAGTCACAAAAAGAGTGAAAAATATCCCATCATTTCTGCTGCTGTGATTATACTGTATCCTTACCATTTCACGACCTCCTGGAAGCACCCCTCTGCTTCAGTGGGATGTTCCAGATGCTTCAGACAGACCCCCTTCAGCACCGTGGCCAGGGACCAGTCATTGTGGTACAGGGGGGTGCAGCCTAGGAAGACAACAATAAAACAAACAAAAAAACTCATGGAAGACAGAAACTACTTGGAGAGAATGAGTGGACCATGATATGATAACCTAAATAACAGAAACAATATGTTACCCTGCAGAGTTGGAGAACAACATAAATGTTGACCTCCAATTCATACTATCTATCAGGTCATTACTGTCACAAACCTGTACAAGTGACCACCTCTATATTATGACCACCTGACCACTTTTTTATTGTCCCTTAGAGATTTTTTCCCATTGATACAAGCATTAAGAATCCTGTTTATAGTGACAGCCTGTCTACATAGACCACACTTTATCATTCCCCTGAGTGGTCTTCTTGGGCAGGTTTGACTGTACAAGATATGGTAAACAAGTTGCAGCTTCAATCAATTTCATTAAAGTGACGAACCAATCAGACACTGATGCCTGCGAACGATTGATTGATTGAGGAACCAGCAACCCACTCTTCTACAATATGTGTGACAATCACTCGTGATCTTTCTACAATATACAATGAAAATGAATTATGAATGTGATAATGACTGAATCATGAAGAAACAAGTAAACCCTAACCCTTCTCCCTGTCCTGACACCAAGATTTCTAAAAGTAACCAGTAACCGACCTTTCTCCCTGTCCAGGTCCTGTAGTGTAGCCTCCACTCGTGAGAGGACAGGCTCCACCAGCTCCCGTCTCCGCCCCAGGATGGTGAACCCGTTCCACACATAGATCAGCTCCTGGGACAAGAATTTCAGGAGAAAGTTGAGGTACATGCTACTTACTTTCTTACTTTGGCCTACTGCCCATCCTTGTGGACGGGGATGGTTAATAAGAATACTAAGTATAGACATTCAATGAAAAAAGTACTGTAATTCTTGATTTGTTAACGGTAACTTAATTTTCCCTACGTTAACGGTCACCTGTCAGCCGCTAAAATGTCATCATCGCAAATATTTGATTACTAACATTTAAGACTGATGTTTGTTCCCACCGTTAAGATTAAATGTCCTGAACTACTCCCTGTTCCATCCAACTGCTAAAATTACCATCCGCAATATCAAATGGATTTACAGTAAATGCTGCAGACCTAAGGTCCATGATAAGAGATTTCCAAACATAACACTTAGATGCTCAACTTCCTTCAGTTTCTAAGGAATCGACTAGTGTAGTCTCGTAGACACAATATGATTCCATAAAAGAGCAAAACAAGTGTGGAAAAAATCAAAAGGAGAGTACATCCTACAGCTTTGAATTGCACATGTAAATGAATACTGGATGATGCAACTCACGTATCCCGGTAGGACGAGCGATAGGTGCTCCTCGTATCGCGCAGACTTGTCGACTGCAAACTTCTCGATGGGAAGCGACTTTCCTGCAATCCTCTGCTTCAGGACTGGCACCTGTCTGTAGAAGCAGAGGTAAAACACCTGTTACGCCTCGGAAAGTTGGTTAGTTTCTGAGCAAAACTATTTTGTTAAAGAATGAGTGCATCTACATATACTGGTACCTGCAGATTAATGTTGTACTTCACCTGTTAATCACTTGTTAGCCTGGGGAAGATGGGTAGTAGTTGGGCAAAACTATTTTGTCAGAGAATAGGAGGAAGGGGGCCAAAAAGAACATTATGATACTTACACCATTTAAACATGAATGATTCAAGTAGAATGTAGTCTCAATATAGTCTCAAGGGTTTGATTTGATGATGCATAGTTCTCCTCTACAGGTGTAATCAAAGCACAATCTGTGCGCAACCAAGGTGCAAATCAGGTGTAAAATAGGTCAAATCAGGTGTAAAACAAGTACAAATCAGGTGAACAGGTAAATATCCAGTATAATATGGGTGCACATCAGGTGTAAAGCAGGTGCAGCTCAGGTGTAGAACAGGTGCAAATCAGGAATAAAACAGGTGCCCACCAGGTGTAAAACAGGTGTACATCTGTCTCACCTGAAGAGACTGAGAAGGTTCCGTCTGCTGTCTTCCGTCTGGTCCTCGCACATGACCAGGAAAGCTGCCCGCTGATACATGTAGCATGCCTGTAAAACAGGACACAAACTTATAGCCTCCTTGTAACTCATATCTCACGCAACAGTTATTTTGCAGCAGGGATCAAAGACCTGTAGGGTGGTAGGTATCAGACCTTCATCTCATAGACAATCAGATGAAGCTGAGGTTTTTATGGGTATACTCAAGGCATATTCAACCTGTCCCAAAGTCTGAACCTCAAGACCTTTGACCACACTTAATCTTGGTCCAGAAAAGATAAAAGATTAACTTGAATTTCGTGACTGACCTTTGACCACTTGCTCTCATTCAAGGAAGGAACAAAGTTAAAAGTTCGGATCTTACAACCGACCTTTGACCACTTGATCTCATTCAAGACACATAACAAAGTGTAAAGTTGGATCTCGTGACAGACCTTTGACCACTTGATCTCATTAAAAGGAGGGACAAAGTTCAAAGTTTGGATCCTGTGACTGACCTTTGACCACTTGCTGTCCCTGAAGAGCCGTTCGGCGTACGACGCGGCCATGAGCCAGTCTCCCAGGAAGGCGTGGCACCACATCAGCTCCCAGTAGCACAGGTGGTGGAACTGGCGCCACTCCGACTGCGCCACGATGGACTCCTCAAACTTCACGATCGCTTCCGGGACGTTGCCACAGACTTCCGCCATCCTGCCCGCAAAGAACAGGAACAGCGCCCCCTACAGTGGGGGAGAAAGTGCAGAAATCGTTCAAAACTAACAGAAACTGGTGCTACTCTGACTGTGTTACGATGGACTTGTCAACTTAACAATTGCTTTTGGGACGTTGCCATGGACTTCCGCCATCCTCCCCGCAAAGAACAGGAACAGCGCCCCCTACAGTTTGGGGTGAGAAGTGCAGAAAGTGTGAAATAACAAACAGGAACTGACGCCACTCCGACTGCGCCACGATTGACTCCTCGAACTTAACGATCGCTTCCGGGACTTTGCCGCGAACCTCCGCCATCCTGCCCGCAAAGAACAGGAATAGCGCCCCCTGCAGTTTGGGGAGAGAAGTGCAGAAAGTGTGAAATAACAAACAGGAACTGACGCCACTTCGACTGCGCCACGATTGACTCCTCGAACTTAACGATCGCTTCCGGGACTTTGCCGCGAACCTCCGCCATCCTGCCCGCAAAGAACAGGAATAGCGCCCCCTGCAGTTTGGGGAGAGAAGTGCAGAAAGTGTGAAATAACAAACAGGAACTGACGCCACTCCGACTGGGCCACGATAGACTCTTCGAACTTCAGGATCACTTCCAGGACGTTGCCACGGACTTCCGCCATCCTTCCCGCGAAGAACAAGAACAGCGCCCCCTGCAGTTTGGGGAGAAAGTGCAGAAATCGTTCAAAACTAACGGAAATTGGAGCTACTCCGACTGCGCCACGATCGACTCCTCGAACTTAATGATCGCTTCTGGGACGTTGCCGAGGACCTCCGCCATCCTCCCTGCAAAGAATAGGAACAGCGCCCCCTACAGTTTGGGGAGAGAAGTGCAGAAAGTGTGAAATAACAAACAGGAAGTGACGCCACTCCGACTGAGCCACGATCGACTCCTCGAACTTAATGATCGCTTCTGGGACGTTGCCGAGGACCTCCGCCATCCTCCCCGCAAAGAACAGGAAAAGCGCCCCCTGCAGTTGCGTGAGAGAAATGCAGAAACTTTAACGAACTGTTCTGGTGACCCCAAACTCTCTGAGTGCTTGCAACATTGTACGGAGATTTATTTTTTTCTATACGTTTTTTTAATTTTCTTGGTTTTACATACCTGCGGATATTTCTTAAGACAGGGCTGGAGTATCCTATCAGCCAGCTCCAAGTCTCCGTCTCCTAGGCCTGCAAAATGAATTAATGCAAAAAGAATAGTTTGCGAAAGGAAGATCTACTTGTAGAAAAACAGTGAATTGTCTTAACATCATCAACATATCTATTCAGAGTTTTAGGTATAAGACCTGGTTTTCCAGTCCTGTCCTTAGTCACTGACAAAAGACAGCGGATGCTGTCTGAAACGTTTGACTGTTTCAAAATTCTATCCAGTTGCTTGAGTAACTATTTTTGGTGTAAAACCAGTACTGACCTAATATGTAGAGCACGACAGTATGGTAGCCAATCAGGTACAGTGAGCAGAGCGGCGCTCGGAGAGAATCCAGGTCAGCTCCCAGTTGTAGCTGTGATAGGCCGAAAGCCTGGAGGACAGAATAGAATAAAGTCAATAGATTAAGCTAATCAACTTAAAAAGTAATGCTTCACAGGGCAATGTGGAGTGAAATATGTGCTAGCCTGGTACCGGTTGATACAGGCCGATGATGATGATGAGAACCATGGTCATAATTACTGTGGCAGAAAACGGCATCAACGTGGCACTGCTCCAACTATGATTGGCTCAAGGCTTTGCTGGGTGGACAGTTTAGGGAGGGAAACTTGGACAGCCATAATTGTTGTGAAATCACAGTGCCAGTCGGCATCAATGCCTCCTTAAAGCAGCATGAAAACTTTAAGTATCAGTGCTGCAGTGAGCAGGAGTTTGACTAGGGTAGTGTTCATGTCCTTTTTCTTAGATGCAGCCATGACACAATGCTAACCAGTCTTTAAGTCCTTATCCTGAAGTGTCTTAGCTGTTGTTACCAAATAATTAACCATATTCCAAATTGATTTACAATTATTATCATTGCTGTCTCTTCATTAAGAAGCAAAAACAATCATTTATGTCGTACCTTATTCCCTGAGAATCCTACAAATTCCAGCAGCTTCAAAATCTTGCCTGGCAGCAGAGAAATCATCTGTAGGATTTGATTGAAATTATTGCTGAATTGATCCAGATCAAGTAAAATGAAAAATACTTGATCAAGATCAAGTAAAATGCACAAATTGACTATAAAGAGGAAAGAAAATCAGAACATATCAACTGTTACAGCTTTAGGTCAAATAAACTCAGTAGCAGGCATCATTCAATTTCAATCAAGAATAGTTACTGTAGCGAAGTAACATAATATCTATGTCACATTGGTCATAGCTGGCCCAATGTGAAGGGGAACACTTACAGAGAAATACTATACAGACATGTTATATCTCATAAGTCAAGTTCATTATAGACATAATTTTGTCATAACTTTTTAAGATGTAGAAAATTTGAAGTCCAAAAGAGAGCATGTTATGATGTACATGTACATGTTGTTTGCATCTATTTCTGTATGATCATGAGCAACCTTCTCAGGATGCAGTCATGGTGAATATATAATTATACCAAACTCCAGGCATTATTTGAAGCTATATAATGAAAAGGTCCCTACAGTAACTGTATTGATGTAAGAAATGATGGTTCTCACCACATTGAAGGCCCCGACCCCCAGCCTGACCCCGCTCTCAAAGTGCACCTTCAGTGTGGGGTCATCCCACGTGCGGTTGTCTAAGATGTACAGGCACTGTCTAGGGAAAAGGGGGATCATGAACCGTTACAGCCTGACGTTACGTCACCCCTATGTACCAACACCCCTATGTTCTGAGTCTTCTGACACCTCTATATTCTGACACCCCTATGTTCTGACACTCCTATAAGTTAGAGTTCTTCTGATGCCCCTATGTTAGGGGTAGAGGTTTAGGGGGTGTTGAACATAGGAGTGTCGGTACAGAGGGGTGTAATCTCATGAAGAAGGTAATTCGATAAGTATGAAAAAGTTCATGTATGTTTGAATTGTGGCTGACATGCTCTGAACCTGAACTGTGCACTCCCTGACTTTTCTTTCAGAATTGCTACCTCAGCGTTTTCAAGCTTAAATGAAGACATGCAAACCAATACATGTACACAAGACCACAATGTGTTCTATACATGTAGATTATAAAGTACTAAGAAAAAATTAAGAAAAATGGATTTTAGTAGTTTATATTTTTCACCTACTTGTAGCAGCTGTGGCAGTTTTTAATCTTTAACGCTCCTTTGACGAAGTTGATCAAACTTTCATCCTGAGGAAGACAGGTAGACAAAATATTTCTGGTGAGTAGGACATCAAACTCTGAAGTTGGCACATGTATAAAACAAAACCACAGTTCCACAAGTACTCTAACACTGAAAGCAAACTCAGTGATGATTCTATGACAAAAGCACAGTTTGTGTGAGGACTCGGAAGAACAGCAACTCACCCAATGTGCCAGCTTCATGTACATGTTTATAGGAGGCTTGGAACAGAACATGGCCACTAAGGATCAAGCTAACTATATACAGTAACCTCAACTCTCATGATATCTATCTATCTAGTAGCATTTATCTAGGGCAAAATTGGGTAATCCCTCTGGTTACTTGCATCTTAGGACTAACAAAATAGATATGAAAGATGGAAACAGCAAATCATGAAAATAGCAAATTGAATGCAGAATCATAAATACAAAACAAGACACATTCATAGCTAGAAGACATCTCAATTTAACATTGAACATGGATAGAAGACATGCTTATCATATGTGCAAGGTCAAGTGTTTCTGTGCTGTCTAAGATGTTGTAAGGTCACAGTGCATCTCACCTCCACAAAGGTGAGACAGGCTCTCTGAAGGAGACATTCGGCATAACACAGCTCCGAGTGGATCTCAACTGGAATGTAGGACACATCATAGGAAATCCATGTCAAATTATCATTCATTACCAACTTTTAGGACATTAAGAAGGCTCCCATTAGACAATATACTCACAGCAGCATTTTCTTTCTAAAATCATTATTGAAACAAAAACTGAGTCAGACTCAAGCTACTAGCTGGCTTGTCAGGACATTTTCAAAACTCAGAAATTTGATTATGTCTTTTTTTTGTAATGTCTTAGAAGGCTATTTTGGAGCAGCACTGATCAGCTAGATAGGAGCATTTTCACAATTGTTACAGCTTCATGTACCTTCTGTCAGCTGATTCACCTGTGATTTCTTCTGGGACCTGGAGAGGGACTCCAGCCAGCTCTCTCTCCTGCGGTATCTGTGAAAACAGTCAATCAATGAAACAAACGAACTAATCAATCAATAAATCTCTTTTCTAAGATATGTACATAGTCAGAAAAGTCAGCATCATAAATATTCAAATAATTCCAGGAAACTTTGTTCTCACTGTGCCATACAAAAGAGCTTTACGCATAAACATATTGGTGTGCACAGAGATTTGAACCTGATAACTTAAAACAATCCTCTTGTTGCACACCTGTTACAGACAGATATTGCAGTCTTCAGGTTGACAACAGCCTGCTTAATGTCCTCCTGTGGACAGGAAAGAAAGAGACTGTGTTAACCGTGATGACTTGTGCATAACCAATGCCTTAGGGAATGAAGGAAATGTTCATCTATTAGATATATTTTGTTCATAGATACTCAAACTAGCAGCAAAAGATCATTTTATTTTGACAAATCGATGCAGCAGTTCTTAAGTCTCTACATATAGCAAAAAAAAGGACAGAAGACTGAAAAGTATTTTTGGTATGACAAGTACGAATGAATGATTAAGTATTTGATATGTAAAAACTGACCTTCTCAAACGTCATCATGGCCTGCATGAAGAGGATGGTGCCGTAACCGAGGGCGTGGTACGGACTGTGGTCCTTCCTGGGGGTAGAACGGGTACATTTTTATCCACCAAGAATAAACTTGCTGGGCTTCACATCCTAACGTAGGAACAATTTGGGTGTACAACACAGAATAAAGTACTATGTCAGCAAAAGCTAATCACACACCTTACTACCCCTCTTCAGAGATTGAAATTCTATCTATGGCTAATTTTAGAAATCGAAGTCGCAACAGAACAAACTGCCCCTTTGAACTCAATGGCTATAGGACCTTATAACTAGTATCTGTTTTACCTAATGTGTATAACTATAAGAAACTTGCCACAACGACTGTAACTCACCAGGGCTGCATGAGGGACTTGGCCTGCGCGAAGCGACAGTTGAGGAACAGATCCAGTCCTTCGATGGCCTCTGTGATGGCTGTGGGCAGGTTCATCTGGGTCAGGCTGGGGAACAATAGAATGGATGAGCATATGAAGGAGAGAAGGGATGGAAGAGGGAAGAAATTAAAGTCCTTCACAGAATCTGAACTAAAACCTGCTGGCCCCATGTATGAGGCAGCTTCAGGCATAAGTCTCAGACTCTCAGGTGTCAAACCCTTGCACCTACAAAAGAACCCAACACAATTATCGAGAACAGAGGGGTGATCCTGCATTCTTTGCTAAAACATGAGCTGTAATGAAGCCATAATGCACTACTTAAGCTAATGTAAAAAATATCTTGCTTCACCTCAATTGAGGATGATAAAAGAAGAATCAACTTGAAGATGACATTTATTTTTATGCCAAAGTAGACATATTTGAGGCATCTACTTACTTGTTGACTCTGTCCACTGCATCCTCAAACTGTCAGAGGGAAGAAAAACACTTCACCATCATCATCAAAACATTTCACCATCATGATCTTCATCACTGTTAATAATGCACTAGTGACTATATAAGGACAGGACACGGAGCGTTGAAAACGGTATTCTTAAACCTCCTTGGTAAGAATAAGAAGCATGAAATACACCTTAACATTAACATTAACCAATGATACATTAAAATCAGTTGAAGACATTAGCTTATGTTTCCATCTCTCTTCCCAACATCTGCTTGGAGATTACTAAATCCTCCCTTCTCAGGTCCGTTGCCAGGCAACGACATGTAAACAGACGACTCCTTACCCCGCAGTCTTGCTCCCCCTCGCTGCTGGAGTCGTTGATGTTGACCTCCTCTCCCAAACCGGCCGGACTGGTCACTCCTTCGGCCATGGTCAGCAGTGGGCGGGAACCTGGACGTTAGCAACTCTATCGCTCCGGACACATCATCGTTTTCTCGTCAGGCAGGTCGCTGGACTTTGTTTGTTTGTCGAGAAGTTGCTATGGAGACCTGTTCCGATCTAGTGTTAGTTTAGGGAAAGATAATTTCTTCCATGGGATATTACAAGACGGGCAGGTGTGTTCATTTGTGGATGTCACTGTACCGGGAAATCCCGGGACCTCCCGACAAGAACAATTACTAGGGGGGGTAATGTACTTGTTACAAAATTGTCACTGGGATACTAAAGAAAAATCTGCCTTAAAGATATAGAATAATCTTAGAAAGATTTAAACAAATAGCATAATTACTACAAAAATATAGTTATTTTGCGGAGTAAGTAAACACATTTATTTCGTCAATATAAATTCTCCCCTGCTACATAGTGAGATCATCTGGGGTCGTCTGAGGTCATTCGAATCTCTGTCGGTAGCATCCAAACGGTATTTGATTACCTATCTTATTCACCGCGATCATAAGTCAGGTCTTAAAGATTAAGTAGTTTTATGATATCAATTAAAAATATTCGTACTTATCATTGAATAATGCTTTTCATTGATTATAAGCGGAATGGCTTATTAGATCATTATTTACGTTGCGTGGTGATGCTGTCAAAATATTATGTGATGGAAGGAAAGAAAGCGTGATTCAGATGTTCCTCGATTCTCTGTCTCCAAACTAAGATTTGCAGCATCTTTTCTCCTTATTAGCAGCTGGAGACGATAGAGAACCATGTCAGGAGCACCCAACAGTTCGTCTGACCCGAGAAGACCCAACAAAGTCGTCAGGTGAGGCCGGGGAAAATGTTTTTGCCTTGTGCATGTGGGGAGGGGGGCAGGCATCATAAATTTTATGAACACACACGTTCATACCTACAAAGCATAATACAATCTTCATCATATTTGCGGTTCTACCCAATAAATATATGGGGGGATTAAATGCAGGACTGAATTTAAGGAATGTAGAGGTGTTAATTTTTTTAACACTAAACAACCCTCATCATACAGTAATTTGGAAAAAAATAAAATTATTTGAATTTCACTTTAGTGTAGTAACTTAAGTTATACCAATGGTTATACAGTATATTTCTAATAAACTTATGTCTCTGTAGGTACAAGCCGCCATCTAGATGACCCCAGCCCGGACTACATGTACCTTCTCATGATGTTTGTTTGTTTGTTGTATTGTGTGTAGGTACAAACCACCATCCCAGGAGCGTTTAGACGACCCCACCCCAGACTACATGAACCTGCTGGGGATGATCTTCAGCATGTGCGGCCTCATGATGAAGGTAAGGCTGGGCACAACAGACACAATTCTTGTGTATCCGCTATATTTCACTGACGAAAGATAGCGGATGCTGTCTGAAACGTCTGACTGTTTCAAAATTATATCCAGTTGCTTGAGTAACTATATTTGGTGTATCCTATTACCTGGATCATGTCTAACCTTCATTAACGTACATGAGCGTTTTACACTGAGGGGCTGTCGTACTGAAATCCCGCCTGTCTGTTTGTCCAGATGAAGTGGTGTGCCTGGGCTGCCGTCTACTGTGCCTTCATCAGTTTCTCCAACTCCAGGTCGTCCGAGGACACCAAACAGATGCTCAGCAGCTTCATGTGAGTTGCCATGGATACCGGAATGTTCTGTCTTATTGTCACGACTTTCATGTGTCACATCTATCAATCAATCATGAAATATCTAATAAATCTATCATAACTATCTGTACAATGTATTGTATCTAATATGTATTTCTCTGTTTGTAAATGTCCTACTATTACTACTGTCAGTCAGTCAGTCAGTCAATACAGACTAGGACACATATTGCACAGACCAAAATTACAAAATAAATGTATATGTAATGTGTATAGAATACTGTATACTTTCTTATTGATAAGATTTGAGTAGTTCAATCCTATCATTTCAACTTAAGTTGCTTGCTGATTTGGCTTACTGTCATCTATTGTTAAGATTAATTGCTAAGATTGCTAGATAAGCAAATAAATAAATTGTATCCAAGCTCCTCTGGGAGGTAAAAATAAAGAATTCATTGATTCCTCTAGTCTGGAGACACTATCTTTTAACCTTGATATACATTTTGACATGTTGTTGTTTATTTTCTCCTTTACTTTAGGTTGTCCATCTCTGCCGTGGTGATGTCGTACCTACAGAACCCCCAGCCCATGCAGCCCCCATGGTGACACAGGAGCAGACGTGTAGGACAAGCTTTAGCAGTAGCAAAAACAAGACGTCAATGGCTTCCATTTTTAGCCTGAATCTTCCCCCACTATTGCCTCTTTACTAACTGTAGTATTGGTTGGAGCAAACTCATGGTTGGAACTTATCTTTGAACTGCAAACCTACAGAATATGAACTGTCTGAGATTGAATTTTTGGAGGACTGGTTTCAAAATCAATTCAGCCTGATATTAAGAATATGTTACTCTTAGTCTGAATCTCCCTTAACCATTGCTTCTGTACCATGTTTCAAGTTACATGTAGAGCTGTATTTAGTTAGCTGGATCTAGTTTTGAACCCCAAGCCTGCAGAATGTGAACTGTCTGAAATTGAATTTTTTTTTGTCATCTTAGACTGCATGACCTTATGATACATGTATATTATTACTTGGTAAGCCTTGGTTAGCTTGTTGACAATTACAAAACGAAATGAAATAGCACATACATGTACATGTACATGCATGAGTGGCATTAGAAATCCACAATGGTGGTACAGACGTTTTTAACGATAATAATATTAAATATAACAGGAAATACCATCTCTTGTCTTAATAGACTTTCCACAATAAAGTTGCCATGTTTATACTGTTGGCTGGTAATCTTTGTATGAAAAATGTCAACATTGTATGATCATATACAAATGTACAAGATAGAATGGAATAAAAATGAATTCTGTTGCAAATTTGATGACATGTACACTAGTTTGATATACTGTGTAATCTTGGTTGAGACTTTGTAGCAAATAATGACTCCATCCCCACTGTTTGTATATGTCTGATGTCTACTTCTATTTTATACTAGCCAAAAATTTGACTTGGAGTACTGTAAACGTTTGCTGAAATTTAATTTCACGGTAGGGAGGAAATGAAGTGCGGTGGCTTTTAGTTTGTGATTGAAACAATGGGGTAGGCAGAAGACAGAACAATCATTTTCATGGTGGTTTTAGGTTTGCAAAAACAGAGAACATTAAACCACCACGAAAATGTTAAATTACATGTATCATATTAGTTTTGCCATGTACCTTACTGTCTTCTAAAATATATGTTCTTGGAATGTGACCCAACTAAGTATATGCAAGATCGAGGAAAACCAAACAAATGTCATTTAGATCTTAGTACAACTTACGGTTATGACGCTAACATCACATCAGTACATTGCCAAACACCAACATCGTCAAGCAGCACGACTGAAAAAATACGATAATCAGGTAAGGTCAAAAGTCGCCAGGTCAAAGGTTAGTGATTGAGTCATTCGTGCACACGCGAAAAAATATCGCAGAATTTTCAACTTGAAGACTTCGTCTAGAGACTCAAGATGTTCCTGAAACCGTTCAGGGTCAAGTCCAAGACAGTAATCCGTGGTTCTGATCGGTAGGGTTCATATGAACGTTTTATAATCGTTGTTCTGGCGCAAAAGTTGCGGTGTACATGTGAGGGGAGGGGGGCGGAAGATCGTTCGGTATTTTGCATCATATTGCGCAACCTTTTGCCGGTCGTATTGAACGCTGTATAATGAAACAGGAGTGTTCTACATCACGGCAAGTCAATTCTCCGTTTATTATGCTTCATAGCTGCCAATATACCACATTTTGCTTTTGATAGACTAATATATTTGTTTCTAAAAGTTTGACAAATGCAAAATGACGTCACTTAACGATATTAGATATCCCTGAGGCTCAGTCAAACCATATAAAACCCAAAGGTCTCACTTAGCTCTCTAAACCTACAAGAATACCATGATGTTCAATTTTAGAATATCTAACTAGTAATTCATTAAACAAATTTTGTGACTATTCGGTGAATAAGACCCTTTCTCAGCTTTCAGTTTTAAAAGACATCAAATCTTGTCTATTCAGGAGGAAGCTGAGAGCAGATGATGTAGGGAAGCCCCCCCCCTCTAACAGAGGAACAGCTGTCAGCTATTTGAATACGATATTACCAGCCACAGTAGTCATAAAGTGTTCTTACAATAAATAACTCTCAATCTGTCTTTGGTACTCAATCTGTCTGTTAACAGGAGGAAGATGAGAGCAGATGTAGGAAAGGCCCTCCCCTCCGTAACAGACTGAGAGGAACAGCTGTCAGCTATTCTGAATATGATATTAGCAGCCACAGCAGGCATTAAGTGTTTTACAATAAATAACTCTACATGTACCTACTAGTAAACTATACTAGTATAGTTCCCAATCTGTCTGTTAACAGGAGGAAACTCCGAGCAGATGTGGGGAAGGCCCTCCCCTCCCTAACAGAGGACCAGCTGCAGGAGCTGGTCCCCACCAAGGAGGACATGTCCACCATGAAACTCTACACTCACGCCGGGAAGAACGTCACGGTCTACTGTCTGGGGAACAACCCTGTCTTCTTCGAACTGGACAAGAATGTCTTTCCTACAGGTAATAGAGAATAGATTGTTTTCTAGTGATTGTATGTTCTACAGATCCCCGAAATATAAGGGAAAAATTTCTATGTGAACTTAAGCCTAAATCAGTGTATAGACTTACAGTACAGTACCTGTATCACCCTCCTGAAAGTTGTACAAGGCTCCTCTGTCTTCTTACGCTATTCGAGAAATAGGATGATTAGAGACTCTACAGCTACAGCTACAAAAGGTTTGGCTATACATTTGTAAGTGTTTGGCTTACAACATAGAAGTCTTACCACTCAATTCTTGTCTACAAACATCCAGAAATGTTTGGGCCTGGCACAAAGTAAAATGTATATAGAAATTTCTTTCAACATGCTATTAGAAACAAAGATGTATACATAATATATATAAAGTTACTTCAATCTATAATCTAACTTTTAAACCCCCAGTGTACAGCCTGTGGAGAGTCCCTGACATGTTACCCTGTTTCACCACCTGGCCGAATGTTCTCAAGAACCTCTGTGGAGGGGCAGGTCAGTTTCTTATCATAGTACAGTACATTGTATATTACGCTTTATGACTTAAGATGGGGGTCTTGTGAGCCTAGTCTGTATAACGCAAACTCCAGCTGTCCGGGGGTTTCTCTCCCCTCCCCGCGGAGTTTGTGCTCTGGTTGCTCTAAGCCAGGAGAGCTGTTATCAAAAATGGTAACAACAATCATAGGGCAGGATTTCAGGTAGGCTCCCATTGCCATAGAAACCACCTTGTTATCATATCTGTTAGCTGTCACACCTGGCACAACAGGCAGACGGGGAGGAAGGGATGGGAAATGAGATCCAGATGTTGGGAGGGTGAGATATGTGATGTATCCAAGCTGGTTAAAAGGGGTTTTAAACCTCCTTAGTTTATCTGTTCCTTCAGAGGCAGACAATGTCAGTTTCTCCCACATCAAAAACCAAGTTTGAAAATCCAACAAGAAAAGACTTGACTGCCGAAAAATGTTCAAAGTACAGAGAAACGGCCTGTGAAACTCTCTTCCTACCACCTGCAGATCAGACATCTGCAGCTGTCAATCACTGGATAGCAACAGCAATAGATCCTTAGCAACTAGAGTCTGGCCTGGGCAGGCAGCTCTGTGGGCTGATGACAGCTGCATAGATTATCCATATTTAGAAAGGAGGATTCCCTTGAGTTAGCAGCCATAGCCATCAAGCTCTTGGGTTGCGAGGTGGTTACATGGCCGCGAGCGGTCACAAGAGGCTTGATTGAATTCAGGCTATTGTGAGCCCAGAACAAGATGATAGAAGGAAAAACAAATTAAACAGGTGACAGTGTCCTATGTTATGTAATGATAAGTTTGCCATGAGGAATGGCTTTGCTTGGCTTGCTCAGTCATTGTTGACTCACAAGAGTTGCTACACTTGCTCTTTATAAACAGTATTCATGCATGTATTAATGAACTGTGATTAGTCTTGTTTCTCCTCCCTCCATCCAGACCTGATGTTGCCGGGGGTGATAGAAGGAGCGGAGGGGCTGCCTGTCATTGAGAAGAACAAACTGTGTGCCATCTCACTACTGGGGAACAGGTAACAGATTAATAAATGACTTCAGCTCCTGTATTAGTTCATGGATATCTGTTGAAAAAAGATGTACTCACAATGTCTTAACTATATATAATGGTGATACGATCCATGACCTGAGTGTCAAAGTGGCCAGTAACTCTGACTTGACCCATGCCTGCAAATGTTGGTCTGTAATTCTAATCCCTGACCAGTTTGTGAATGTCATTGATATGTGACCATTTGCCCTTAACACTGGTCAGTTCAAATTGGGAAATCTAGAAGCAATTTGGAATCTTCAGCAATATCAGATTTGTGCCTATAAGTGTGGTATAAGCTGAAAGCTCTCTTCATCATGAATGTAGTCATGTAAAAATTATTAGTCAGCGATGTTCACAACTTAAGATATGATTGATTGAAAATGCATGTGAACGATGTACTCCTAGGTCAGTACATATCCAGCAGTATTGAGTTCACCTGGGTTTTTACAAACAATTGTGGGCTAATTGTTCCAGTCACAGTGGGCAATGACACCTCTAATCACCAAGCCCATTGAACTCAAGCCCGCCCATTGTACTGGGAATCTGGTGATTATGCAAGTGTATTCAACTGAATGGAAGGACTAATTTTCTACTCATTTGCATGGCATTCATTAGGGTGGATCATTGTCTGTCCACTATCAGGCCAGTATGGGCCAAGTCTAACCAGGTCTGGGGTGGTATTGTGTTGCCAGGTCCAACTAATGATAGTATGGGTTGGGCAACTTTCTAAAAGAAATATATTCATAGCTTTCCATGTTAGGACCAAATTAAAGGCACCATAATGTGTGGGACATCGTGCTCTTTCAAATGATATATGAAACTTAACTGTAAACTCAGTAGAAAAAAAGTTGGAAAATTCGAATTCCAAGATGGCGCCTTTATATCTGGAAACTGAACACCGGATTTGAACTGACTAGTGTTCCTTGATCCTACTCTTTATATGTTATGACTCCTTATCCTTGCCCTGTCCTGTAGCGCCCCTGTTGCGGTTGGCCGTACCACCATGTCGTCTGCCCAGATGGCGGAGTGTGGCATGAGGGGGAAGGGAGTCACTGTGCTGCACACCTACCTGGACCAGCTATGGTGAGGAACATTTGAGTATTTGCGTTAAGGAAATTTGGAACTTTAGGGAAAACCCATGTGTCCATATACATGTAAGCCAGCCCACACTTATGAACAGCTGCCCAAGAAAGTTCAATTTAAATTCTTCATCTTTTCTTTGGGCCAGTAGTAACTGTAAAGATCTACATTATGCCATAACTTAAGCTGCATGCTGGTGATACAAATGTATCCATCAAGCCATCCAATGGTCTTTTTTTTAACCCACCCATTTAAAGTGTGAATTGTATCATTGATTCATGGTGCTCTTTTACATCTTTACTCCCATCCAGGGACCATGGTGACCAGACCCCCCTCCCCACCATGGCTACCCAACAGTCCTGTCATGAAGGTCATGTACCCGACCTTGACTCAGGAGATACAGCATCAGTAGAACAAAGAGAACTTGGTGCAGAAGCCACAAGCACCACAGACACTTTACCAATAGAAAACCTAGTCTTAGAGGATGACTTTGGCAATAAGGGTGACCTTGAGAAAGAAAATGACCTTGATAAAGAGAACACTGAAGGTGGAATGGGAGATGATGGAAATGGATGTGGAAAAGAAGGAGAGACAAAGGAGGAGGAGGAGGAAGAAGAGGAGGTATCTCCTGCAGGTAAGACATAGAACATCAAAATATGCTTTCAGTTTACATGGAGGATGCAGTAAAGTGACTGACCAATTTCATGTTAGATGCTATAATTGATGACGTTATACGATATCATGAATAAGCCCTTGACTTAGCAGTTTGAAAAGTAGAAAGGCATGAATTACTGTAGTTGTGCTAGCAGATATAACGCTATATAACCAGCGAGTAGCATTGAAGAGATCGTAGTCCTTCATCGGACAGGATATTAAGCAGTGGTCCACTGTACACAGTGTACTTGTTGAAAAGAGAAAGGGGAATTTCTGTAAATACTGCGCCTGTCTTCTCTGCCACGACCAGTGGAAGATTAGCTCAACTGTTCATTGAGTTCAACTGGTTAGAGATCACTTTCACCTTTTAACCTCCCCCCAATCAGCTGTTTGAGTAAATTTTGTATTGTGTACATGTATCTTATTTCCTGGATATCTATCCATCATCAACAATGAATAGATAAGACAAGATGTCACATTCCCTCCCTTTGTATATAATTTATCTGAATACAATGTACAAGTTTGTTGTGTTGGGTCCTTCTCTAACTTTAGTAATCCTGCTCCATTCTTTCTGTTGTTGACCCTCCCCCCAAGCCAGATGAACCCCTAAATACTGTACATAGCATGCGCCCTCTCTGTCATAACCAGTGTAAGATTATATGTAGCTAAACTTGTTTAAGATCACTTTGAATTCAATTTTTAATCTTGCTAACTTAAATGCCCCCCCCCCCTCAGACCAGATAGATTGCTGGGTCCTAGAGACAGCCCTGCTTCTATCATCCATTATTAATTTTTCTTGTGGTTTTAGGCTCAGTGATACATTTTGTCCTTTGTGTTTCATACCCCAGACCAGATGGACGCCCTGCTGTACCAGTGTTTCCTCCACGCCTTGAAGACAAACGTGAAGAAGACTGACCTTCCCCTCCTCACCAGTAAACTCCTTAGAGGTCACATGCAGCCCTGCTGGTATGTAAGACTTCATACAGCCCTCAAAGGGTTGCAGTTTTGTAATTTTTGTTGTTGTAATTAACAATGTCCTTAAAAGTAAATTCTTATCACTTTTACAATTCCAACAAGATGCACAGACACATAGACTTCCTAAAGTGTCTCAAACAACAAACGACAGTGTAGCAATTTATCTTGGTCTTGTCAACTTGTAAATGTTAAAAAGTCATTGGGTGCAAAGAATATTTTGCACTTTCAAACAATACAACACTATTCAAACACAAACACAAGTCAGCTTGCTGAAAGTAGTTAAAAACCACAATAAACATATTTTAAATACTTATCATATAACACAACATAGTTTTCATTAAAGTCTAATGCCCTTCATTGTCCATCAACTTCATTGAACAATGAAATATAACTTGACATTGGCAGACTTGATATTTGAAGAAAGTTTTCAATGAAGTCTCTTTTAAACTTCCTTGGTCTTTGGAAAGAACAATCTCTTTAAGATATGTTGGTCAATTAACTCAGTTAAAGCAGCACACATTGTGCCTCTGTCAGTAACTATTATCAAGTCAGGTCCTGTTCAAAGACCTATGTTTACTTAAGATGAAAAGATCTTTACATTTACATGACGTAGCTTGATTTCTCAAATAGCAAAATCTGTTTTTGTTAACTGCTATATACATGTACTGTAATGCTGTGTTTGACATAATGACATGACATGACATACACACATACATGTGTGATTGTTTCACACTAGAAATCTATACAAAGAAACTTTTAAATGATCATTTTTCTTTTTTTGTGTGCAAAATTTATCATGAATACATGTACATTGTTTTTAAGTGGTAAGATTGGAATACTAAAATTAAATGTCCAACTCAATTAGTTCTAAAAGTGAAACGTTTCAGTCATTCTTTGTATCCCAAAGCCTTCTTCATTGGGCTTGTTAGGATATGACCTTATCCTGTACCCAGGACATTCTATTCTGTTACTTCTGCACTGTTACATGTATCTGTACTTCCTGATACAGTTATCTTGGAAGTCAGCAACAAACACATGTCCATCCTCTGCACAGCCAACCCAATGGGCCCCTTCAATTTGTCCCCATCACTGCTAATGGTGGACAACCAGGTGCCATCTGGACAGAACACCTGAAGCTTCCTGCCGTGACCTATACCATACCCAATGTTTGACAGAACAATGTTCCCCCTGCTGTCAGCTGACACACCATTAGGGCCCCACATGTCTTGTGGCTGACTGCCATACTGACCAAACTTGTGTTTGAAGTTCAGGTTCTTGTCAAACACCTGAACACGGTCGTTGTCTCTTTCAGCCACAATGATGTTGTCTTCTTTATCCACACAGACAAAATATGACTGGTCAAACTGCCCCTCCTCATGTCCCCCCACCTGTTTCACCAGTGTCCCATCTGCCTCAAACTGGAAGATGCTTTGGTTGAAATAATCAGCTACAACAACCCTCCCATCCCTCTGTACTGCCAGGCCATAGAGCTTTGTGCAGTATTTACCCAGAGGAAATTTGTGCAGCAGTTCTCCTGATGGGGAAAATTTCTTCACTTCATTCCCAGATTTCACCACTATGGTGCCATCAGTCTGAACTGTGAGTCCTAAAGGGCCAGGACTTACTGAAAATGAGTGATAAAAGTTCCCACTCAGATCAAACACCTGAACACGGTTGTTATAAGTATCAGCCACATACAGCCTGTCCCCCCTGACTGCTACATCTATAGGACTGTCAAACTGTCCCTGCTGGCTGCCCTTCTGCCCAAACCTCAGTACAGGGTTGTTACTGCCCACATCTACAGTGAGAGAACCCAGGTCCTTCTTACCCCCCATACAGACCCCCAGTGAGTGTTTCCCTGAAGTCTGAGGTCTCCATTCTCCACCCCAGACTCTCCTAACTCTGCTGGTTTGTCCCTTCCCTGCAGCTAGTGGGGGACTAGTGTGTGCTGTAGTCTGTATGAGGGTGGTTTTGCCCTGGGGGGAGGTCACCTCTATCTGTGGTGCAACATCCCCACCTGTAAGATCTGCCTTGTTGGCTGTGACTCTGACAGAGCAGGGCAGACTCTCTACTGCTGGCTCCTGTACATCAATACTAAAGTGAACTAACTCTGATAAGGAACCTAGAGACACATGTAATGGGTTGGAAGGTTGAAAGGTCAAAGGTCCATGACCTGCTGATGGTATCTTACCTGTTTGCTGTGATTCAAGTTGACAGAGTCTTTTTGTTATTTGTTGCCTTAAGAACAAAAGCTCTGTGTCATTATTATGATCTAAAATGTTTTTACAGAATGCAATCCCTACATTGGTCTTTTCCAACTCTCTCTCCATGTCATTTTTCTTTTGAATGACTTCATCCTTTCTGTCCCTCTTAGTCTTGTGTATCCTGGTCATCATTTCCTGCTTTTCCCGCTGAAGTTTGGAGATCAAGTCTTCATAGTGCTGCTGGACCTCTCTCTCCACCTGATCACAGTTCACTGCTGTAGTTGTGAGTTCTTTGTCTAGAGTTTCCACTTGCTGGTTTATCTTAGAGACGACTGCTTCTGTTTTTGTCATTTGACCTCTTATTGAATCTCTGTACTTTGGAGCTACTTTCTCTAACTCCTTTGGATCATGGTTTTTACCAGCTCTGTGTTCATCCACCGTACAGTATATGCACACCAGACTCTCACACGGCTCACAGTAGAATGTCATGCGCTGATCTTTGTGTTTCGGGCAGTGGATCTGTCTGGTGTACTGTGATCGAGCGGTGGGATTCTCAAGGTCATACAAGGTGATGATGCTGTGATTCTGGAGTTCTTTTGTGTTCCTGTGTGCAGTGACACAGTTGTTGCACAACATCTTTACGCAGTCCCCGCACACGGCTGCAGCTTGGTTGCCAGACCCACACATCTGACACAGAACACGTGACGTCTTACTTTGCCTCAGCTTCCTGAAGTCCAGCAGTTTGTTGATGTAGAAGTTACTCTTAAGCTCAACGACACCTCCTGAAAATGCTGGATACGGTAGCACCACATGTGAGCGGCATATTGGGCACTGGAACCTCGTCCCTCCACTGTTGTTGGCAACAACTTCCACACATTTCCGACAGAAGGTGTGAAAACAGGGCAGGAGCTTTGGATCCTTGTACACTTCCTTACAGACTGGACAAGTCAGAAACTCATCATCAAAGTCTTCAGCAGTAGTTCTTGCTGTTGCCATGATTACAGAACAGTTTCACAGACCAGATCAAGAGCAGAATTCACAAAAAAATCTATCTGAAGTACAGAAGGTGGCTGCAAATGTGACCAAACTTCTCCCACAGACTTTTGCTAGTGAACTTTAGCCCTGGACAAATACTGTACTTGTTGCAGATTGGGTCTGATTTTATGACTGCCTCACAAGTGTTTGATGGGCAAATACCAAGAACAGTCCCCCAAAACAGTCCCATAAATATGTGGCTGAAGCCTGGGTGCAGTTCTTGACCAAAGGTGCACCATGTACCGGTATTGCTGGCAAAGTCATCTCCAATTTTTATATTGCAGGTAATGAACTTTTTTAACAAAGCGGAGAATTGTTAATCCTTTGGCAGAAATACAAGGAGTAAACTAACTTTTTTGACCAAAATAAAGTCTTTTCATCTATCATTGTATCCCTGTGGTCAAATGGTCTCACCCTATTCTTACTTACATGTATACTGTGTGCAAACATTTCGCCCCTTGTTGCTTGACTGTGCAAATATTGACCAGGCAATTGTGGCTTTATGCATTGTTTATCAACTGTACTGCTGTTAATAATCAAGTCAGCCATAAATTTGCATAAGTACCTGGCAACATTTGAAAGTGTGGTCATTTTGACTTTGAAAACATGCTGGACATTTGGAGAATCGAGATTAAGTTTAAAGTTGCAGCTGAATGTAGAGGGAATAATATGAGGGAAATGTTCTTCCCTTTAACAAAATGTTTGTTGTATTAAGTAATTATTAGTTTTGGTATATCTTTTATCAAATTTACATTTGACTTAAAGTTACCAACTTGAAGATTTCTCAAACATTCTGTTTTTTTGCTTTTAACCTAAAGGTGAGAAGTGTTAAGTCAGTCCTTAACATTATGATATGTTTCCAAAAGAATCTATAAATAAATCATCACTCATAAGTATTTGTTATTTTGTCCTTTATAGCCCTGCTGAGAAATCTCTAGATCTGAAGAAATCAAGTTATAAAAAGGTAAGATTTGATTGATAAGAATTGCATTTCTTATATAATTCTCCTTTGCTTATGATACTTGACTTTAAGATATCATTATCTTTATTTTCAGGAAACTCCTATATTTTCAGTTGTGCTCAAATAGTTTTGTGCTCAAATAGTTTTTTAAGACATTCAAGTATAGCTATCAAATATGATACTTTTTCATTCACACTTTTGTCATCAATGATTATACATGTACTTTGTAACAAAAGGGGCTACAGTACATGTATCATTAGATATTATAGTTATGGTCCACATTGTACATAACCGTAACATTGCCAAATTTATATTTGACTTGGTTGCAGTTATCATTTAAATGTCTGTCTTCATAAGAGTACAGTTACTGATATCCTTATTCCCTGTCCACAGCTGACCAAGTTCCTCCAAGCCATGCAGGCGCAGGGGTTAATCCAGGTCAAGGAGCTGTCCAAGGGGGTGGAGAGTATGGTGGGGGTCAACTGGGGTCATGTGGAGTAAGACATTTACAACTGTCTGAATATCAGGCTAAAATTATATTCAATTTGGCAGAACGTTTGTCTCTTGTTCAGTTTCTGTTGTGAAAGACCAATATCTTGCTATGCATGTTTTTTTGAGGTTGGACTATTTTACCACGGTGAACAATTTTGATAAGATCAAACTAATCAATTTTCTTATTTCTTGTACATCTTAAGGTGGAATATTGAGAAGGAATAGAATATTTGCAGCTTGCAAAAGGTCATTTTGAACTTTGGTCTTCCAGGCTTTCTCTATTTCTTTATCATTACACGACACATTACAGAGGCCATCAAGGCAGCGTAGGCGGATCTCCTGATTGGCAATGCCTCACATGAAGTATGGAGTACAGAACACAACAGATAACATAGAATTTAACACAGCTTGCTCTAGGTCAGTTTGAATCTTTTCCCTCCAGACTGAAAAGTTTTGAGGTCCCTGACGTCGAGCTGCCCTCGGTTGAGGTGCCTGACCCTGGAACGGGCGCGGGTCCGACCTACCAGCCTCCGGAGGTCGTGGAGATGTACAGTGTGACGGGAAACCTGGCTCCGCTGTTTAGGACTGCTGGGATCAGGTACGTTCACACTCACACAAACACACTCTCTCTCACAGTGTGACGGGCAACCTGCACTACTGTTTAGAACTGCTGGGATTAGGTATGTTATTCCACTCACCCATTGTCTAGTTTGTGGTCCATTTTCCCCTGTCTTCCGAGGGTTACACATGTCAGTGTCTAACCTGCACTGGTTCATGATCTGAGGCATTGTGGCTGAAAAATTCCTTGCATTTGCCATAGTATCATCCTTAGATACAGTCAATAACATTGAAAATGGTACTAGTAGGAACATGGTCAAAGAAATGTTTTGATGGGCTGAAAGGAAAAGAATATGTGTGGTTCTTTTAGAAAATGAATGCAGAAAAAAGGATTAATTCAAACCCTGCTGTTCCAAAGTTACCAACTCTTTTTTTCCAGGAAGGGCCACGCCCTGTCCGGCCAGGAGGTCCGAGAGTTCCTGACTCAGTATGTGAAGGAAAATGAGCTGATGGATCCCAACAATAAAAGGTAAATACATGTGCATGTATGTGTGTGCAAGAACCACCTCTGCATTGTTGTTTCTTTATCCCAAAGGCTTGTCAGTTTGTATGTCATAATGCATGTTTTTTGTGTCTGTGTGTGCTTCTATGTCTGTGTGTATTTCTGTGTGTGCTTGTGTCTCTGTCTGTCTGTTTTGTGTCTTTTTCTGTGTGTTTCTGTGTGCCCATCTGTATGTTTGTCTCTGTGTGTTTCTGACTTAATCTTGCAAAGCAATATATCCATAAGAAGAGACTGCTACAAAATAAACAATTGAAAGCAACTGGATAAATTCTCCAACAGCCAGACTTTAGAGGTAGCATCTTTCATCAGCGAATGAAAATCAGGAAAGTCTGACTCTTAAGAGAAATAATATAGTTGCTTGATTCATTTTGTATCATGTAATCTTCTGCCAGGATGTCTAGATGACTCTATCCTTCATTAGAATATGTCCTAAGACTTGTGTTCTCTATGTCTCAGGTTTATAGTGGTGGACCCATTGCTGTGTGATGCTTTAAGACAGAAGGGTGAGAACCTGACTCACCTTACCTGGGAGGACCTCTTCACCAGGTGAGACTTTAGAGTCTTTTTCACTGCATAAGCACAGACTGATGCAGTAGATCCACTCATACTGGGCATACCCCTAATCTCATAGATAAGAGTGGTGGTTCTAAGATGTTTTTAAAGCATGGCTCTCCTCAAAGATGGGAACTCTGATTTGCAAGGTAAGGGACAATTGTCCACATTTGAAGTCTTAACTTCCAGGTCCAGAGGCAGGGTTACTTACCAAGCATGTCGAAGTGGTTAGCAAGGCATTTTTTGGAGCCAGCGGTCACTACGGAGGCTGGTACTCAGAATAGCATGTCATATGTCTAGTTACATTACTAAGATCTAAACAACCATACGGCAGCCTGCTGAACAATGGCCACCAATTGTTGCCCTCCCCAGCCAGGAATATGGATAAGGGGGTGAAGCTTGCCATCTCTGACAGCCTTGTTTCCTACACATGATGATGATGATGTTTGCTACTCCCCCAGAAGCTGTGATAAGATGTCCCCGTGTGCACAGCTGATTTTGCCCGGCCAGTAGTATGGGTAAGGGGGTGAAGTCTGCCATGTCTGATAGTTCCTTTATTTCTCCCCAGATGTTGTGATAAGATGTCCCCGTGTGCCCCGCTGATCTTCCCCGGCCATTAGTGTGGGTAAGGGGGTGAAGTCTGCCATCTCTGACAGCCTTATTTCTCCCCAGATGTTGTGATAAGATGTCCCCTTGTGCCCAGCTGATCTTCCCCGGCCAGCCTCCCGTCCTGAAGAAAGGGAAGCTGGAGCCGGTCGATGTTCAAGTTCAGCAGAGGTCAGGCAATAAGAAGGTAATGTACATGTTCATGTATGGGTTTTCTTATTCTACATAAGACTGTGGCCCTGTACAACGGGGTGTTGCAATGAAATAAGATGAAGCAATGGTTTCCTTTGCCCAATTGCCTCAATAGCTTTGTGCAATTTGTATTAGTAACTGTTTTTTTGCAGTCATTTTAAAATGTAAGCGATCTGAAATTCTGGGTGATTTGTTTATTCACCCTGCTTATGTATGTTTGCTTTTTTGTGATTGTGATTACAATAAACATTATTATTCAAAGCTGGTCCCTTACAAATCATGGAAAGGTTGGAAAATTGGACAACATTTGAAAGTCAATGACATGATTGTATATTTATCTGTTTTTAACTAGTAAGGTTGCTAGAATAAGTTACACAAATCAAGCAAGCAGGCATTCCAATTTAGAAAATAAGCTTTCTTGTTCAAATGACATAAAGTGTTTCTGTACATTGAGTGATGAATTGCTGGAAAGACTTCCAACTAAAAGAAGGTGTCCTTACAATTCGGAAATGCCATCCATTTGGCATTAGTTTGGCACATGTCAGCAGTAAGAATTGTTGAGATTTGAAGAGATTTACAGCAAAAAGAATCAAACCCGTTTTTCTAAGACACGTGACCTCACCTGTAACCTTCACCTGTCTGTTTCACCTGTCCATACAGGTGACCCTGATCTATAACCTGGAGGGGTTCGGGATCCGGCCGGACAGCTTTGCGCACCTGTTGCAGCTGCGAGTCCAGGCCAGCACGGCCGTCAACCCTGCTGTGAACAGGAAGACAGGTTTGCAGGTCATGGTGCAGGGCAACCAGGTCAGCACCGTCGCCAAGCTGCTCATAGGTAAGGCTTGAAACAAACATATACAAACAAACAAGCAAATAAACAAGCAAGCAAATAAACAAACAGCAGGAAGGCAGGCATGCAGGTCATGGTGCAGGGCAACCAGGTCAACACCGTCGCCAAGCTGCTCATAGGTGAGTAAACAAAACAGACAGACAGACAGACAGACAGACAGACAGACAGACAGACAGACAGACACCAGGAAGTCAGGCATGCAGGTCATGGTGCAGGGCAACCAGGTCAGCACCGTCGCCAAACTGCTCATAGGTAAGGCTTGAAACAAACAGACAAATAAACAGACAGACAGACAGACAGACAGACAGACAGACAGACACCAGGAAGACAGGTTTGCAGGTCATGGTGCAGGGCAACCAGGTCAGCACCGTCGCCAAGCTGCTCATAGGTAAGGTTACAAACAGACAAAAAATAAACCAGGTGTTTGCTTGTATTGCATCCTCAGTAAACAGTCTCATGGCGTAACACACCAGGTTTGTACTGAATAGAACAAGCTGCATATCTGGATTAATTTATACACAAAAACACTTTGTACAAGAAAACTCTTGGATCTATATTTTTGTTTTCAAAGCTTTCAAAGTAGCTTCATAACCGAATGATAACTTTTTGTGTGTGTTGTTTTCAGACGAGATGAAGCTACCTAAGAAGTTTGTCCAGGGTGTTGAGAAGGCTGCTAAGAAGAAGAGATGACGACGATGAACCATCATGTAGAGCTAGAGAAAAACAACGCTTCATCTTACCCTCCTGTCAAGCCTGATGCTACATAAGGCCACACCAATTTAATTTGTCTGTTGTTGGGTTTAGATATGATGCTACGCTATGTTCTTCAACTCAACAAAAGCACTCGCTGGAGTTTTTGGTTCTCCTTGTCTCCCTCAGCTTTGTAAACAAGTGATAAAGCTACACTGAAAGATCAAGATAAAAAAAGTCTGTTCCTCGGTACACTCAGTTTCAGGCAGTGAGTATGTATTGCTCAGATTCTAGTTTTCCTCCCTGCCTTCTGTTTTTATCTTGACCTCTTGGTATTCTTTACTTTCTGAGAACCAAAGAATTTGTGTGGTCTAATGGTACGAAGTTTCCTGGCTGTTACTGACAATACGTACAAAGGTTTACACAGGTGTTGCCAACCCTTTGCTTTATATTATTTTATCCAAATATGTTTCGAATTCAGCCAGACATATTCTTATTATTTAAGTAAGATGTGTATAGACTGTTGGCTCTGTAACAACTGTACTAGATCATCATGTTTCGAAGGCAAGCAGTCCCAACATTTGAATCTGTGCAATGTACTAATCATACATGCATGTGTACTACAAGATTGCTTATAAGCAACTTTGAAGTAAATTGAAAGTTAGCATGCTTCCAGTGTTTTTCTTGCTTGTGTGTTTGAGTATGTGTGTTCAGCACAAGGTTTCATAATCAAGAATGTTGAAAAGCAAGTGGCAATAAAAAAAAGAAGCTTAACCGTCTGACAAACGTAAGTCGTAATATTTGGATAATCAGGATGAAATACGTTAAATTTCAGACCTTGTCAACAATTTATGATGCATGGCTAAAAACGCCGCTTAACGACGATAGAAAATATTGCAGGGAAATCCGTGTCCACTAGCTACAGAAATAATGGTAAATGAGTCGCCAGGGAGCGTCACTTATACGTGTGCATGGTTCGTTTGATACGCAACGGTTACGATACCTGTGGCAATAATCGAACATTTGAGGCCGCTAATCGTCTGACGAACATAACTTGTAGAAGTTGGGTAATCAGGACATAATACGATACATTTACGACCTTGTCAACAATCAGTCAAGAAATTCCCGCCAAGATAGGCCGTCCGCATTTTCCTTTCCAAGCCCTCTCTTTCCTTCACAACTACGCATATGTTACCCTAGTTGGTAAAAAGACACAACACAACACAACATAGACAAAGTCTTCTTATTGTGACGTTTTCCTTTGAGCAAAACAGACCCTGTAGATGTAGAGCAAAGAATACAGTAGCCGAAACGCATAATTCAACAGCGCCGCTAAACGGCCAGAAAATATTACTGCAGGAAAACGACGTCCATCAGCGGCAAAGCTTACTTGAACCGTTAGAGGTCCTCATTGACACGTGCAAATTATCTATCATTCACACACAAAGGTAAACCTACAACAAGCTACGATTGAAAGTCTCAACGACTCCTGACGTGAATCCTTGCCTTGACAGTTTGGTTGACATACCGCGACGTTATCCCGAAATAAGGTATCATTGTAATGTAAGTCAGGTTAAAGGTTGTGACCTTTAGCCTAATGTTTGTTTATCATCTGAAGGGGATCATGATGTGGCATGGATTTCGGAGCTATGAGGCAGCGTTTATAGATTCTGTTCGAGCAAATTTGACGCGAACAGGTATGATTTTATCGTATGACGTTAGACACAGTCAAAGTTTTCCTATCAGTTTTCTAATTGATTATTGATTAATCATTCTGTCTTAATCATGATTATTGATTAATCATTCTGTCTTAATCATGACCACCTGTGTTACAGGTGTACATGAACATAATTTACCCATATTTATGTTACCATATGAATACAGAATCACAGAACTTCTCGAACCTTTACACTGTGATTTCATTTTTCATCTATTTTTCCTTCATTGAGGACCACCAAGTACTTTTTTGTGCACGGTAATATTAGATTGAATGTAAATGTATATACAACACACACGATCGTACGAAGGAAGTGTCGTCAACTCTGAGAAGTAAGACATTGAGTTTTCAGTGCTATATATTCAAGCATGCTTCTTACCATAAACAGAAGTGCCCGCGATCGGAACTGAGTTTTACAGACAAAGTTGAAGGTCACACAACCATGTGGCTATGTTCGCTTGGTGATATTGGTTTCGACGAATACCTAGGCGATCGGCTGGTATGACGGATTTGCTGAGGACGGGCTTGCCCTATGACTTGTTGGGAGGGCTTAGCCTGTCTGTTGATAGCAAAGTCCCCATGCGTTGGTTGGCAGCGGAAAAGAAAAGAAACGAAAGTGTCTGTCTCTGTGTATTTGTGTCGCACTTGCACACTAACAAACTAACAAGGGGGGCAAGTAGCAAACCTTCACGTGGTGCCCCCTGTTAATCCCTCGCGGGAGACCAATTGCTACACAACGTACTTACAACTACACACTCCGACAAATCGCTTCCTACTTTGCCTAAATCTGGCAAAACAAACTCGCCAGTGAGATGTGAGAAGGTGTCAGCTTTTAAAGGATGTCTCAGATTGACAATTATGGAAATGATACAAACCGGCCGCCATTAAAAGTTTGAACCAAAGTAGCAGAAACTATTTTTCGAATATCATTTTAATCGGAATGAAGCACAAATAAAAGATGGATCCATTTCTAATTATAACGATTGTATCAATGTCGAGTTTGCGATTAGATCTGAAACTAGTCACGCATCCTAATCGTTAGGATGAAATTAACATCAGAAAGGACAAGTTCTTCAGGTGATTCTTATTAATACTTCCCACACAGGTAACCTGCATGACAATGGCGATGCTTTAGTTACGAAGTTGTGAATCCGGAGAACGTTATTACGACTTCAGACGGACGCCATCCAGCCTTTTTATCTGGTACGTACCCTCTTATTTAGTTTTAGATGGTGGCAAAATGATCTTTATGCAATTAATCAACATCTCTTCCTTTGACGTTTGTAATTTAGCAACCTCAATTATGCTACTTTCTTGCGTTCAAACTTCCAGTTCCTTACAACCGCAGTCCGTATGATGTAACAGAAAATTGATCGTGAGAATGTGGCTCGCTGTGTAGGATTATCTAAGAGATGCATCTTTGTCAGACCAGCAAACTCTAACGTCTTGTTAAATCTCCATAGTATCATCTTGTAACATTGACAATTGTTGATGGCCTTTATCTAGAAACTGTGTTGTTTTTATAGTTCCTGCAGACGTTGTTTCAGCACAACCACGAGGAACCATATCACATGGCCCGGAGTAAACCGTCGATGATGTCGGCAACAAGAACATTGCAATTTCTGAGAGAGAAAAGTCGACAACACTAGGCACGAGTACAGAAACTCATAGTTTATTCACCGATCGGTAAAGGTTGTGTAAAAAAAAACAGTAAAGATACGGAACTAAACTGCTTCTGTTTTAATAGTGTATGTGCTCTACAACTGGCATTTCATAAGGCGAGGGTATTTTATATTATATTGTTCCTTATATTATATGTATTTTATATTATATTGTTCTATACGTGGGGTCTGTATATTTTATGTCTTGCATATTGTTAATTGAAGCAAAAGCATTAAAACATCGAGTCAGTCACCGACATCCAGGGCTGCTAGTTTTTATTGTGTTTGTGACCGAATCTCAGTTACCATAGTAATTGATATATTCAGATTAATTACACTCACCTGTGTTACAGGTGTATATCAACATAATTTACCCAAATGGTGTTTTTAATGTCCAGACCACTAACGAAAGATGCATGCCGTTAAGGTAGTGTTAAGATTTGCGGGGGTGTAGGTGGGGCTGGGGCACAAAAGGTCGCAACAACGATATTAGAATTTGCATACAATATCACACCTTGTATTGAGGGTAGGGCTAGAAGAGTTTGGGAAATAGTGGGAAAATGAACTTATAATGACTAATTCTTGTAATTGTTTGGTATAATTCTCCCGTAATGCGGCATCGTGTTACGTGGCGTCCGGCCTTGAGGGCACCGCGGAGGGCCCTAGTTTTTTGAGACACTAAGTTCCCAGACAGAGAACTAGTGACCTCCCAAGCCATAGGACAGCTCAGCTCAGCCGTCCAAGGCTCGCACATGCCCGCCCACTTGGGCTGACATCTTCTCCCAGAAAGGGAGGCTGCCGTTCCATGACATGGAATGACATAACCAGAAGTTGTCATGGCAAGGGTCCAGTGTAGCTCTCTGTCACTTTCGTTTGTGGTCTGATTGTGAAGATACTTTTAACGAATTAAAGTGTTCAACATTAGCGCTTTCAACAACAATAGTCTCTAAAATACTCTGTCAACTAGTCTTATTTTACTACAAAGTTACAGAGTTACACCTAACGTTTATAAGGTTTAACGTTCATATTTTACGATAAAGATACCTACACGAATAAATTATGACAATAGAATTTTACCCACTGCTCATTAGATCCAGCTGCAAGTAATACTAAACCCAGCCTGTTCCATGTTTACGGATAGGAATCAACACAGACGGAGAGAATTATCATAAAACTTTATTGTACAACAACAGTTTTGACCGATACATTGTACGACGAAGTAGAAGAAATAGATTTGTTTAACTGCATTCACTAATTAACAATACTAGGTATTATAACAACAACTAACATGTCCACGCTACGTTCCTGATATTTGAGAACTTCCATGTAGCACGTCTTACAATTTTGCATGACAAAGTGAAATCAAGGGGTCAAGCTATAACGTTATAGCGAAGTTCTACATCCAAGGAAACAGCGAACATTTTACTGAAGTTACTCTCTTGTTGTGAAGCAGTAACAAAACCATTTTACTCAACTGCTGAACTCTATGTCCTTTGCTGAACACAATTACAATCTCCTCTTATGAACTTCAAACTGTAGTAAAACGTACATGTGTTGAGTCACGTCGTAGCGGCCTCTAGCGGAATTTCTAAAATGTGCATCGACATGAAGACAAATAAAACCGATCGTCACTGTCGTAAATTACAGATCTTTTTTTAGCGGAATAAGCATGAATAATCGTTTTTCGGTATCAAGATTGTACACAATCACTTTCGAATTCAAGATGGGATCTAAAACCGGTCACACGTCCTAACTGTTGGGATGACATTAACTGCAGTAAAGAAAAGTTCTACAGTATCATAGTTACAGTTACTTCATTGTAAGATGGCTTTCAAACGTCTTATGTCTTCCGTGTTCTTACCAAGTGTGACAGGTACCTCCTTAAGGAACCGCTTCCATCTTAAGGTGGCAGGTCCCACTGCGAAGAACCGGCGACTGTACCTGGAGTAACGGCAAACATCACACTATATCAGTTTTACAATACTTCAGTAAGAACAATCAGGCACTCTCTCAGTCAGAGAGTGGCAGTAACAGAAGAAACCGGCTACACCCAATTCCTTAGGGGCAACGTGCTTTGGACCATCCGTCTTCTCTGGGCACCATCCATCTTATTTGTATCGATTTTAACGGTGTTTAAACAGATGATTAAGCAACAGGGACGGGGACAGTTTGTCATTCCGCCTAGCTTGTCATTTTTTTTCTTTTACCAACAGGAAAAAGAGAACCATAGCAGAATGGAACCCATGGCCATCAAATACTGTAGGAACATCCTCACTAAATAGCTTTAAAGATGGTTACAGTTAGATGTACAAATGTTAAGTGTGGCAGGCCGTTCAGTGTAATATAATCGGCTACTGCCGCGCCGCGTGTCTGCGACGCTGGTAGTGTGTTACGCCGAAAGGCGGTTATACTGGCTATACAGATACAGAAGCTGGTGCGTTACGACGAAAGGCAGTTATACTGGCTATATAAATACAGGTACAAAGGAAGACACAGGACAGTTTCTTAGCAGATGAGTAATGGACTTCCTGTGCGTAGTGGATATCCATCCATTTACCGGCTTGGTTGTCGTGTCAATTACGGCAGTATGTAAACATTGCACTGATAATTCATCACCAGGGATAGGTGCAATTCTTTTCACTTGTCGTTTCTTCTTGTTACATCGGGACAGTGAAAGACGAGGAAGCACACACCTTTTGTATTAGAGGCAGTGTATTCCTACGTATCTATTTATCTCCTTGTTTGGTTGTCTTATAGAGTACAACAGCGCCTTACTCTGCACCAATCTTTTAGCACCAGGGACAGGGACAGCTTGTCCTACCGTTCGCTTGTCGTTCACCTCTTTCCCCAAAGACAAGACGCCGTGCATTTTTCTTGGGGCAATGTTCTTCGGAACCTTCACCTTCTATAAGTCTTATTTACTGACTTGGTTGCCGCATGAATTACAAAAGTATTTAATCAATGCACCTAAATTCTAGCACCAACGACAAAGGACGGTTTGTCATACCGTCTGCGTTTTGTTATCTCTTTTATCATTGGGAAGACGCATGGCACTTCCTTTGTAAATGTGCCTCCTGCCCACATCCATCCATCTACGTGTATTTCCTGGCTTGGTTGTCGAATGGATTAAAAAAAGTGTTGAAACGATGCACCGATAGTTCAGCACCAGGGACAGGGACAATTTGCCATTCCGCTTTCTTGTCGCTTTCCTCTTTATGCTTGTAAACTTGCAGTGGAAAATCCCGTCTCGGTCTTACTGTCTCAAAAAAGGCGTCCGCTGCACAAAATCGAACTGTGAGGGATCATTATAATCAACCGTCTGTTCCGTATCACATACACACACACGCACTCCTCGTCTTGGCACCAGAGTACAAACCCGACCCTTTCCTCTAACTGAGCGACAACAAATGACCCCAAATGCAAGTTTCAAATCAGAGCTTCCTCCTAACGAAGCAGAAACAAATCGCCCCAAAGTCCACCAATTTGTGTTTTACGGTCCCAGGTAATCCGCTGAAAGGGACATGTGATCATTCATATTGTCTGATGAGTCTTTGTGCAGGAAGTGGCTCTTAGACATGTCACAACGTGCATATCCACGTACCTTCCGTGTCACTACGGCACATTACAAATCGGAACTTTTCCTCCTAACAAAGCAAAACAAATCGCCCCAAAGTCCTCCAATCTGTTTAAGCCTGACCACCGTACATACCCATCGTCGTGTCGCATCAGTAAATAAAAAAATCCGACCTTCCTCCTAACAAAGCAAAAACAAATCGCCCCAAAGTCCTTCAATTTGTGTAATACGGTCATTCCACTGTCCAAATTGAACTAAAAGGACATATAATATCCCCCGTTGTCTGCTGATTCTTTGCGCAAGAACTGGATATAAGCCTGTTCACCGAACATATCCAGCCCTCGCGTCGCATCAGTAAATTCCAAATCGGACCTTTCCCCCTAACAAAGCAGAAACAAATCGCCCCAAAGTCCTTCAATTTGTGTAATACGTTCCCGAGTAATCCGACACCGTCCGGTAATAGGGCGGAAGTGCCGCGGGGCGGAGCGACTTTCATCCCGAGAATACATCAAAAGGCAAACGGCACTGCCCGGTCATTCACACAACTAAAGCCCCTGTCACACTTGAGCGTATGTACAAGCCAGCGTGAGTTGCGTATGTACATCTTTTTGGTTTAGGTTACGTTTGCAGCCTAATAAGCGATTTCTAAGGTTCGATCACTAGGTTGCACAACCGTGGGTCAAAGTAGAAAACAGCTTTTTCCCCGCAAACCTTACTTTAACCAAAAGAATGTCAATGCGCAACTCACGCGCACTTGAATATACGCACAAGTGTGACAGGGCCCTAAGGCCATGTTGATTTTACTATATGGATGACATCCGCGCACGCATCAATTTTCGTCCGATTCCAAAAATGAATAAAAAAAGTTTTCCATCATACTGTAAGTCGTACAAAGCAGCTGCAAAATGATGAAATATGCCGTAAATTGCAACAAACAAATGTTGGAAAACTATTCTAATGTGGCAGAATGCCAAAGTCAATTTCAAAGTCAAAGAAGAGGATGTCAAGAAATGAAAATGAAGAATCTACCATTCGCTATATCGCACTATTTGTGTTTAGTCATTTGTTCAACCTTCCTGACCACGTAGATTTCATCAGATCATAATGAAGGCAATTATTTTTATTGCTTGACTTTTTTTTATTCGCACGCTCGCATCAGTTTTGGGCTTCTCGGAGGATGTCATCCATATAATCAAACCAACACGGCCTAACAGCATACAGGGAAATTCCGCATGTTTCCATCTCTCTGACTTCTATTATTATTCTTTTATCCCTTTGCTACACGAGCGTTCATCCAGGAAAAGCGCTAAGATGTTAATGAATTAGCACATAAGCCACCTTCGTAAGTCAAACATCGATCCGTTACCGCATCGCTGGTTCTTAAACGTACAGAATACAAACTCGGAGTCTAGAGTGAACCAACCGAGAGCCTGTAGGGTGCACACACCGCCGGTTGAACACAGGAGTACGGCTGTGATAATAACGTGGCCAATCACACTACAGTAAATGCACGCCTCTTGGGCTACAACTGAGTTTCAAACTTAGTTCACATGAATGTTATTTCTTGGTTTTAGTATTGTCTTTGTCTGTTTGTTTGTTTGTGTGTGTGTGTCTATCTCTGTATGTGATAGTCTGTGTCTGTGTGTGTGTCTAGATATGTGTCCGTCCGTCCGTCTGTCTGTCTATTTCTGTGTGTGTGCGTCTGTGTGTGTGTGCGTGTCTGTGCGTCCGTCCTATCTGTCTGCTGCTAGTTTGAAATGCGGAACTGAAATGGTCACAAAGCAGTATAGGTAAGGGGTCGAAGTCTGCCAACTCTGATTGCCTTGTGACGATCCCGTGTCCGGAAACTGACCGTTCAGCAAGTCCAAGTTTATGAGCAGACTCCGAGATCGAGTCTGACATTGGCATTGAACTTCGTCAGTCAAGAGTTGAACAAACCCCCGTACACTCCACAAGATCGATAACACGCCAAGAAAGCGGATCTTTAAGAAGACTGATACCTCCCTGGCAGCGGGGCGTCTCAGGAGGCGAACCAAGACGCCTTTGAAGTTGATGGTGCAATCAGTCGTGCTGGCGAAGACGCCTGGCCAAGACGTCACGTGATCAGCTGTGACGTCATCGCCACGCTTTTAAAACAGCCGGAGTCGGAATGAGATCGACAGAGTCGGAAATCATCCCGCTGGAGGGTCGATAAGTTGTTACATTCCTTCCGTGCAGCAGACCTGTACGTACACGGCATCAAATATCGCGGTGAACTGTTCACAAGATTGCTCCAAACGGCAGTTGGGATCAGATACGAAGGCTATAGGAGTGACAGGTTGTACTGTGTGATATAGCCAGCCACCGCCGTTACGGTGTGCCTGCGAATCTGGTGCGTTACACTGACAGGCGGTGGTGATACCGGCTGGACTATACAGATACAGGTACAGAAACTGTGCGGCGGTCGATTGTTTCTTGTTTCGGTACGTTAGGAGACTTAACGGCATGAGTGAGTTGGAGGCGATTCGTGGGAAGGCTCCGGGCGAAGGCTAACGGCAGAGAGCGCGCGCCGCTGTACGTGAAGAGACGTTCCAAGTTCAACATCAAGAGCGCAGAGCTGGCAATGCCAAGGTAGGTAGAACTATTGTTTAGCGCTTTCTTGTGGCGCCCGCCAAAACGTCATCTAAAGAGATGCAATGTCGGTTATTTTTCTTTTACAAAATGCCAACTTCTTGTTAGGCAGAGATGTTTCAGGAATTATTTCATAGCGAATTAATGCAACGCAAAAACATAACGTACAAGGATAGATAAAACATCATCTGCACTGTAATATGTACGTACTGCACACTTACTAGTATGTAGTATGGTAAACTAGAGACGGTCGTACTGAATTTCAGCACGCACGCCCGTTTGTCTGCCCTGTACCGGTCTGATTACTACATGTACAGCGTAGTTCATATGGCTTTAGTACGCAGCGTCTGCTTGTATAAATCAATGTTCTAGTTTATATCGCCCACTCGCGTCAGATTTGGAGTCTTTAAGGTACGACATCCCTACTCTCCAAGCAGAGGCGAAAAATCTCACGGCATATGATAAAACGGTGACGATCTGCCCATTCACGACCTCTGCTTGGAGAGTACGACATCCCCATAACTGAGCCGGTTGGTAAATTAACCTAAGACGGTCGTTTCTTTCTTCCCTGTGCCGGTCTGATTACTACATGTACAGTGTAGTTCATATGGCTTTAGTACGCAGCGTATGCATGTATAAATCAATGTACTAGTTTATATCGCACACTCGCGTCAGATTTGGGGTCTTTAAGGTACGACGTCCCTACTCTCCAAGCAGAGGCGAAAAATCTCACGGCATATGATAAAACGGTGACGATCTGCCCATTCACGACCTCTGCTTGGAGAGTACGACATCCCCATAACTGAGCCGGTTGGTAAATTAACCTAAGACGGTCGTTTCTTTCTTCCCTGTGCCGGTCTGATTACTACATGTACAGTGTAGTTCATATGGCTTTAGTACGCAGCGAATGCTTGTATAAACCAATGTTCTAGTTTATATCGCACCCTCGCGTCAGATTTGCGGGCTCTAAGGTACGACACACACATAAATGAGCTGATTCGGCCTCGTTATCGACGATCAGATTTGCTGAAGACATCGCGGCGACACCCATATTTGTCACCCCGGTGTTCGATATATTTCACTTTCCATTTCATACCCTTGAGGAGGTTTACGCGCGTCTTAATCACGAGTTCCATCTTCCCTGCCTGCCTGCGCCCCGATAAGGACATCTTAAACCGTTAAGATGATTGATTACGCAATTACGATATCGCCGTCGTCTTAAACATGATCTAAAAGACGTTGCGATTGTGATCGCGCATCGACGCCAGTCTCAGCTAGATCGGAAATCAGAAAACAATGTAAAGAAAAACAAACCTTCAAGGGGGGTGGATTTGCGGGAGTTAAGTTTTGTAGTATTTCAAATTTATTTTTTTGGTCAATTTTATGCTATAAGTCAGAAAAAGTATGATACTCAATGATGTATCAAACATACTTGAAAAGTTACTTTATGATACAGACTAGTTAACTGGTCTCCGGGAATCTAGTCGGTAGGTCTATGGGAATCTAGTCGGTAGGTCTCCGGGAATCTAGTCGGTAGGTCTCCGGGAATCTAGTCGGTAGGTCTCCGGGAATCTAGTCGGTAGGTCTACGGGAATCTAGTCGGTAGGTCTCCGGGAATCTAGTCGGGAGGTTAACGAGGATCTAGTCAGTAGGTCTCCGGGAATCTAGTCGGTAGGTCAGCGGGAATCTAGTCGGTAGGTCTCCGGGAATCTAGTCGGGAGGTTTGCGAGGATCTAGTTGGGAGGTCTCCGGGAATCTAGTAGGTAGGTCTCCGGGAATCTAGTCGGTCGGTCTGCGAGAATCTAGTCGGTAGGTCTGCGGGAATCTAGTCGGTAGGTCTCCGGGAATCTAGTCGGTAGATCTCCGAGAATTTAATCGGTAGGTCTCCGGGAATCTAGTCAGTAGGTCTCCGGGAATCTAGTCGGTAGGTTTGTGGGAATCTAGTCGGTAGGTCTCCGGGAATCTAGTCGGTAGGTCTCCGGGAATCTAGTCGGTAGGTCTCCGGGAATCTAGTCGGGAGGTTTACGAGGATCTAGTTGGGAGGTCTCCGGGAATCTAGTCGGGAGGTCTCCGGGAATCTAGTCGGTAGGTCTCCGGGAATCTAGTCGGTAGGTCTCCGGGAATCTAGTCGGTAGGTCTCCGGGAATCTAGTCGGTAGGTCTCCGTGAATCTAGTCGGTAGGTCTCCGGGAATCTAGTCGGTAGGTCTCCGGGAAGCTAGTCGGTAGGTTTACGGGAATCAAGTCGGTAGGTCTCCGGGAATCTAGTCGGTAGGTCTCCGGGAAGCTAGTCGGTAGGTCTCCGGGAATCTAGTCGGTAGGTCTCCGGGAATCTAGTCGGTAGGTCTGTGAGAATCTATCTAGTCGGTAGGTCCCCGGGAATCTAGTCGGTAGGTCTGCGGGAATCTAGTCGGTAGGTCTCCGGGAATCTAGTCGGTAGGTCTCCGGGAATCTAGTCGGTAGTTTTACGAGGATCTAGTTGGGAGGTTTGCGGTTCAGGCCCACCAATAAATCAGTGATCGAAGCCGCGTCCTCTGGGGCTTTGCGGCGGGGAAGAAATACGGCCCAATCTTTTCTCTGTCGAGAACTTTTAGATTGATCCAAGAATGGAGTACGTGCGCACAATCACAACAAAGCCTGGCGCTCAACTCATTATAAACGTCCAGCCTTAACAACACTTTACCTAGTCCCACTCTCATACCTGAGGGTCGGGGATAATGGTGGCCTCCAGTATCAGCCTCTTCCATTCCCCCCTGTCTCTGGCTCTGTGAGAACACTCTGCCAGTGGTTTGCCCATCCAGTCTCGGATATGGTCATCCCACCTCCTTCCTGGTTTTCCACGGCTCCACTCACCGTTGATTGCCCATTATACAAGAACAAGTTTACCGGGGGCTAAATACGTCCTACTACCTTTGACCTAACACGGACGTCATATGGTCGTAAGTGGGTCATTATTCTTGAGGAAGGCCTTTTCTGTCGAGAACTTTAAGATTGCTCCGATAATGGAGTACGTGCGCGCCCACACAACAACGCCTGGCGCTGAACTTATCTTCAATCAAGCCTAACTGGAAGCTGAAGACTCTCAAGTAACCTTGACTCGTTACTAAAGCTACGTGTCTGTAAGTGCGCCATCAATCTTGAACAAGGCTTTTTCTCTTGAGAATAGTCAGATTATTCCAATAATAGAGTATGCGCCATTGCAACTACGCATGGCTGGTAGTTCAAGTTAGGTGAGAAAAAGATGAAGAAAGTTGAACAAACAACAGGCGATCCGAAATCATTGATAATTGGGATCAATAAAAGGCTAATTAGAGATGTTGCAGACCACTATAAGACTAGGTACCATTTCTACAGGAAGAATATCGTTGACGTTGGGCAACCAATGAACAACCAAACACCATATTGTTCATTGATGTTGTAATCATCAAACAGCATTGAGAAAACAATTGAAACATCTTTGGACAACCTTGGAGGTTATTAAAACACATTAGAGACCATTGAATGCTCACTGAAAGAGCGCAAGCGTTCAGAAACCTGCGATATGGTAAGACGCTGAGCGGTTTCTTACCGATCCGGTCTCCATGGGATCCCAACTTAAGCCCTCAAACCGCTTCAAGACGTCCGCTTACGTCAGCAAGAAGACAAATGTGCACCTGGAGACAGCTGAAATGAGATATCATGCAAACATGAATCCGCACGTCGCCTCCTGCTTAGAGGAAGTTCTCTCTCAAGTTGAAGGTGATTGAGAGGCGAGCTTACCGCGGGTTTGCGTGCGGTAACCGGACCACAGGGGAGCGAACAGAACATCAAACATCAAACAGCTATGAGCAGACTCGCCGACTTTTATAAACTACGGGATTCCGCACAGACGGCCGAAAACTGTCTGCCCAGCGGTACAAAGACGAATCAAGCTCTAACACAACTGATTTATAGAAGAAACTGTCGAGGTTTTTGAACTGTAGGGGTTTTAATAGTTTGCTGGCGTGCGTCAAGTTCAAATTAAGACCTTGTTGGGATCGATGTGTTTCAGTCAGACAAAGCAGAGGCAATGTCCTCTGGTGTTGTAACTTTATATTGAGAATGAAAGCTTGAAGAAGAGCCTGAATGTTAGATCAACACTGACTTTCTTATTTTCTCTGGCAGCTCAACTAAACAAAGGCTGCAAAACAAACTAAAAAACAAAGCAAAATCAGGCGTTACGATCTCTTCTCCAAAGATCTTCATGAAAATTACATCGCAAATTCTAGAGTCATCGAAGCCTGAGCCGTTCAGTAAATCACCCGGGTTGAAGCATGAGTCGTGACGTGTTTTGATCGATGTCGTCATCATTCTCTCATCAACGCTGCACACAAACTAATGACGTATTATTGGATCTCAGCGGCTCGCAACGGTGCATATTTAGTGGGCCCTCATATGCTGCTGATGATGCATTTTCACACAGAGTGTAATTTTGCAGGTTTTTGGAAATTAGTGAATGTTGCAAGCTGCCATAAAGTTTGCATCGTCAGGTGTAGTTCCATATATGGAGTGTTCGAAATCACGTGGCTGTGATGTAATTCTAATTCAGGGTCCGCCATGTTGGTGGTTTAAACACAAGGTCATTTTATGTGACTGTGGAACGTTCGAAACATTTCTCATTCCTCAACTGTTTTTTCCATATTTAGAGCATTAGACTACTAAGTTAACGTATAGTTGTTGAAACATTCAGCTATAGCAATTTCTTCACAACAAACTTTACAAGTTCCATGTACGTGATGAGCATGGAAACGTCTCGGGGATGAACCATGGTAGTCCTTAGCGGCCCCATATTTGGTTGTAATTCTACACCACGCGTTCAGTCCTTAGCGGCTCCATATATGGTTGTGATTCTACACCACGCGCGTTGTGCCAATCAGTGGAACACACAGGGTCAAGTGTCAACTTGTTAACGTAATTGCCCCACTTATGTTGACCCTTTTTTGACCCCCAGAACAGGACCGACAATTTCATGTAGCACTCAAGGTGGAAGGTGGGTAAAAATGTATTCTTTTTATCAAGGGACAAAAACAATGGAGGTAATTGGATCCCGGCTGAGTGCAGCGCCGCCTATGGGCCAGACCTTGCTCTGCAGCATGACAAATCACACAGAAGTGTCGTTTGTTTCACACAAAGGCATCGTTTGTAAAAAGCGATATCATAACGGTAAATGTCGCTCAACATAAGAGCTCGGTAACTTCATCCGACAGAAAAACTTTACAACACTCTCGACTCGTTTTAGCCTTTCAAAAGAGGTCAAAACTTCCCTTTCAGGGGTCGCTCCTTTTCATTTCAAGTTGCCGCGGCAAAGATGAACTTCCTAATAGGATGGTTTGACACCATTGGATTTCTATCGCGCGGGGGTAATTCCTGCACAAAGGCGGGCAGCGTTACAGCTCATTTTCCGGCTCTCACTTCCGTAATCAGCTGCCGGAGATGAAACCATCGCCTCTCCGTCTCCATTACCGCGTCGGGCCCCGCGTCAGGATCAATACGCCGATAGCCGACCGGAGCCGCGCGGAAAGTGCGCGCCTGTCAAAAACTCTCGCCGCAGTTGCTAACGGTGGGCCCTGGAGGAGGCGTAATGGATTGGCGGGTGGAGTGGAAGGGACGGCGGCACGCCATTACGGACAGCGCGCAGGCACTCAGCGCTAAGGAGGTGACGCGCCTGGAGGAGAGCGGAGAGGAAAGCCCAACTCTCGCGTGAGTTTGCGCGTGAGGTCCCGCGAGAGTTCACGCATTGCACCATGGGGGGAACTTTGAGCACTCAGCGCTAAGGAGGTGACGCGCCTGGAGGGGAGCGGAGAGGAAAGCCCAACTCTCGCGTGAGTTTGTTCGTGAGGTCTCGCGAGAGTTCACGCGCTGCACCATGGGAGAAGTTTGAGCACATAGCGTTGACATGGCATCGCTTGTAGTGGGGTTGACAAGATAGGTGTGCAGGAGTTTGAGCAACTTTGTTGCTGAAAGTCTGACGTGGATTTTCTCTTTAGGTCTCGCGAGGGTGTGTGTACTGCACCACGGAGATCGGTTTGAGCACTAAGCATTAGAAAGACGTCATGGACGTGTGCACAGCTTGCATCCTTTTTAAAGTAGAAAGAAGAGTAGACTTCATACAACCCTGAAACGCTCACACAGACCGATTACCTGGTGCTAATTCTGAACACTATCTCATAAAAGGTTTTTGCAGATTCTTCCATTAGCACTAAAACTTTATCTACAAGTGCAGACCAAGATCCCGGATGTTCACCTTAACCTCAAGGTCAGATGCATCACGAATCAGATCCAGACGACGCCACGGCAGATCCATATATCGGATTCTGAAGTACGAGCAACTTTGTTGCTGGAAGTCTCGCGTGAGTTTGCTCTTGACGTCTCGCGAGAGTCTGCGCGTTGCACCATGGGGAGAACTTTCAGTGGGATGTAGAGCTAGCAAGTTGACGCTCCGTCGCTGGGAAATTACGGTTAAAATCCGACTTCATGGTGACTTGATACTATTCTTCCGAGACTGACCTCAACTTTAAGGCTAGTGTAACAATGTGGTTCAAGTGCCACTTACTTGTCTAACAGTGTTGTTCAAGTGCACTTACTGGTCTTACAGTCTAACTGGTCCAGACCTTTAGCCTAGTGGTAAGTGCGTTGGGTCGGTGAGCTGGCGGTCCGGGTTCGATTTCCTGGAGCCAGAAGACTGTACTACCAGCCTCGTGTTTTTTAGTGGTTCCCACACCGGGAATCGAACCCGGACCTTGGCGGTGAGAACGTCCAGAATCAAGGGGCGCACAAACCAACGCCAGCATGAAGTTCTTTCCTCGCGAATCCACTCCAGAATGTCCAGACGCCGCCACAGTACAGATCCATATATCGGATTATTCAAGCGAAAATATTTACGGATGAAGGGATAAAAAAGATTAAATCTGTATCGATTCGGGCGTGATTTCACAAAAGCGAATCGATCCGAACCTTTTGGCGGAAACAATTTGACGTCCCAAGTTGTTACTCATTCTGTCATTGATAATATCGCAAGTCCGGGAACGGACGAACTGGATACAGTGGATATATCAGGAAAGAAAAACAAACAAACTTGATAAAAAAGTTAATATTTTAGATATAAATATCTGAAAAAATGGCTGCGAGTGACTGAGTGGCTAAGCTAGCAAATACGAGATCGAATCCACGGACATCCTAGATCGTGAAGCCCGCTGGTTCGAACGGGGAGTCAGAGAGGCAATATATGAGAGGATGTATAATCCCGCCCTCAATAGGAAAGGGGGTCTTCGCGTTCAACTGTCAGGCACCTGGGATAATGCACTGCCCACCACCCCCCACCCCGGACAAACAACATTTAGTTACTTTTTTACTGTACTAAAACAACAGTAGCTAATTGAACCATTGGCATAAAACTTTGTCTTGAATTAAACTTCTTTTAAAGACTACTTCAAGACATCCTAAATTGTCCTTACCTCATTAACATATCTATTCAGAGTTTTGGTATAAAACCTGGTGTTCTCAGTCCTATCGTTAATCACTGACGAAAGACAGTGGATGCTGTCTGAAACGTCTGACTGTTTCAAAATTTTATCCAGTTGCTTGAGTAATTATTTTTGACGAGATCGAGACGTTATAGGTTCGATTCTTGGCATTCCCGGCAAGATGTTGTGTCTTTGGGAAAGGCACTGTACCTTTGTTGCGTCAATATAGCATCATTGTTGCCTCACCTAAGGACGTAACTTTGTTTGTAGCTTGATCGTTGCTGGATAAATAAAAAAAAGCTGTGAAAAGTTTATCAAAACATTGTAAGGATTTTGCTTTGTCTAGATTCCGAGATGGCTGATTTGAATACGTCATTTCTGTTATTGTCACTTTCACATTAACTAAAAGCACCTATGTTGCACACCACTGAAATTTTGGTAGCAAGATATCAACTTCTACTTACATCACATTATTGTGGTTGTATATATACACACATCAACCCTTTTCCAGTCTACATGTTTATTGTATATCCGTCATGTGGCGCCGCTAGCATATGCAATTTGCTTCAGTACGGTACCATTGTGTATTACTTGTATCTTGTTTTTGTGTGTATTGCAATTAGAAAAGAAAGATATTTGACTACCTCGCGAGCCAAACACTCCGTGAATGACAACATTTCCAAGACACATGCATAATACAGACCCGACCATGTTATTCTTTGTATATTTGTCAAGTTATCTGCTAACATTTGCTTGAGCATGGCATCACTGTGTATAACATGTATCTTTTTCTGTATATTGTAAAAAAAAGACAGATATTTGACAACCTCGCGAGCCAAACACTCCGTGAATTACAGAATTTCTAAGACACATGCACAATGCAGACCCGACCTACTCACCCATCCGAGTCGGTTTCTTATCGATTTTTCCCTCCCGAGAAGCGTCAGGCGATGAATTAATCGTCTGCGAGTATATTTTAGACAAGGACGAAATGCTCCACGCGAGGATAGGTCAGAACAAACTGATCCAAATCCGCCTGAAAAATTGCGCCCCGCTCCTTATATGGAGATGGAGGACACCCGGTGTCGCACCCCCATTTCACGCCATGTCCTTTTATGGACGAGACTCCAATAGCAGCATTTCTGACGGATCGGGGGTAGAATTGTTCTGACGGCTGTCGTTTGTTTCCCTGCCCCGGGCTTTTGGACCGTAGTGGTTTAGCGGCTGAAATCTTTTATGGGAACATTTTAAATGTGGCAGTTGTAGGATATATCACGGTGTTTTATTTCACACGGCGGGCTGAAATACAACGCTTTATTTCAAGCGACCATCCAGGCGAAGCGATGTGACTTGCGCTCGGTTATGGACCGTGTAACAATGATCACTGGAAGTCTGAAAATGTATAGTCCCTGACTTTGATTCAAATTCAAATTCAAAGTCTCTCAAAGTGTATACGTTTTGGCGCAAATCAATGTATAACATCTTGGTATAGATAGTTCAGATGAGTATACTTGATAGCTTAACTCCGTAAACATGCTTTTCTAATCGACTTGTTGGACTTGGTGTCCGTGAACAAGTTGCAATGTTAAGTTTTTATTAACATAGTTCTTTTAAATTTTCGAAAAAAAAACAACAACACACCAAGCAGCAACTTTCTACATCCCCAAAGTCAAAGGAAATTGCTAATGACTTGCCAGTGAATTGTAGACATACAGGACTTTTGCTATTCACACTTTCCAAGGGTGAACCCCTACTATTATAAGTGTGATGGGCTCTTTAACGTACTCGAGGCGTGGCTCTCCTCAAAGACTGACGGGACCTCCGTCTTCTTTGCAAGTACGAGTATTGATACCGCCTCCCACACTATAAACATGCCCAGCAGTCACATCTGCTCACAAAGGATCCATCACCGCCACCATCGCACAGATCTTATGCTTGGGTCACATTTTCAATCCGGGGCCCGGCCGGGTAGTGTTTGGGAACAAAAAGTATGATATAAAAGACAACAAAAAACACAAAACGTACCAAAATGTATTCAATGGCATAGCTCGTGCATATCTATTGATATACATTTTAATTTTTCGTTTCCGCAAACAGCCCGGCCGGGTCCCGGCTGGGAAATGTGACCCAAGCATAAAGTGGGTTTACGGAAGTGAACACACCAGCGCCTCTCTAAGCAGCGATAACCGTGAACTTGGACTCAAAGCAGTGATAGCCGTGAACTTGGACTCAAAGCAGTGATAGCCGTGAACTTGGACTCTAAGCAGAGATAGCCGTGAACTTGGACTCAAAGCAGAGATAGCCGTGAACTTGGACTCTAAGCAGAGATAGCCGTGAACTTGGACTCTAAGCAGAGATAGCCGTGAACTTGGACTCAAAGCAGTGATAGCCGTGAACTTGGACTCTAAGCAGAGATAGCCGTGAACTTGGACTCTAAGCAGAGATAGCCGTGAACTTGGACTCGAAGCAGTGATAACCGTGAACTTGGAACCCTCGTCTCTTCTCCTCCAGAAAGGCACGAACGAACAATTTCCCCTGATCGCCTCCGGTGTGGATTTATGCAGCGCGATGCGTTCATGATCTCCTCAGCTCGGAAGGTCGCTGATTCTGAATCGCGTATTGAATGATACATGTATCTTTGATACATCCTACGTGCAGTCGGGTGTAGTGATATGGTAATAGTGTAGCAGAGAATGTGTCAATGTATCTATCACTACGGCTGCATTTAGTGGCGATCTGCTTGTATCTGACATGTGACAAACACGCGAATAGGAGAAAGCAGACTTCTCACTTCTTGAAGATTTTGGAAGGTCTCTGATTCTGAATCACGTATTGAATGCTAATGATACATGTATCTTTGATATACCCTATGTGTTCAGTCGGGTGCAGGGATATCGTCGATGTAGCAATAGCGTAGACGTGACACGCGTTTCTTGTGTCAATATAGTATCCATTGTTACAGTTGTAAACAGTGTAGCGAAGCTCTTGTACATATGATAAACAAGGCAATAACACAGGGCAGGCTTCTCTACTTGAATATCTTGAAATGTCGCTGGTTCTAAAGTAGACATGGAATGATACATGTACCTACGATGTATCCTATGTGTTCAGTCGGGTGTGGGGATGTTGTAACATTGCAGAGACCATTATCCTTGTGTCAATATAGTATCCATTATCACAGTGGCATCAAGTGTAGCGAAATTATTGTAGGCCACAAGACAGCAATCCAGACCTGCTATCTAATACATGGTAACCATGTAAGAAAGAGGCTGTCAAAAGTCACCTACATGAGTTTTAGTCCATGAAAAACTGACATTGGCAGGGGTGTCTGACCTCTAAAGTTTCAATCTAGAGCATAATTTCAACTTTTTAATCGGCAGAAACCGTACGTATTCAGCCATGTTTCCAAAAATTGACCTCTGACCCCTCTTCATAACCTGATATTCACACCAAACCACCAAACTTCTACAGCCCGCAGACACCACAAACATGGATGAAAGTCTGATTTTTCAACACAATAGGAAGGTAAAAACCCTAATCCAAAAGAAAAGCCCTTTTATACCTACTTTTACCAAGGGTACCAAACCTATCTAGAGTGTGGCCTGTACTTGCGACAAGCAGGGCGATCAGAGATGGCAGACTTCACCCCTTGACAAAAATGCATTGCGACCCTTCCAGTTTCACAGACAAAAAAGGAACACTGAGGATGTACTGCAATCTAAGATGCACTTTGAAATATGAAAAAAAATCACATCTGAATTGAGAGATAGGCTCCTTTCAAAGAGGAGTTGAGAACTCTTTTTTCAATGGCTGTCACTGCCAAGCTAGCTTCGGCAAACCGGCAAGTCACCTTGTCAAAACTGCTCTTAAATGTCATAATTGCTATGGCACTGTAACAGAATTAATAAATATGTTGTAAAGCACTTACAAAACGACTTTCACACTTCTCTTTTCGCGCTCTTCAATCGGATTTGCGGTCTCCAAACTGATGTCACCCATAAAATCCCGATGTTACGGCCTGGACATTAAAAATACAGAACCAGGGGTCCGTGAAATTATCCTTAACGCGGGGAGAATGTCAGCGGGTTGTTCAGGTTTATAGTGTCGGTAGAATTAACTCGGGGCGGGGGCGTATCGATTTTGCAATGCGTATATTTACTGGTATTCCCCCTCATGGCTTGTAATGTACTTACAGGTGGAATCAGGGCGTTCCATTGTATGAGTGTGTGGTCCGACGCGTTTTTGAGTCGACTTGGAGTCAACTCAGCACTGTGCAAGGAGAACCCTAGGCCCCTCAAGTAGCATTTTCTTGTAGGAAAACTCCATTTGAACACCGCAAAGCTCCTCACACGACTCCGAAAACCTGTGTGTATATCTGACCTTAATGGAGGTGTGTGTGTGTGTCAATCTTATAATTAAAGTTATTGTTATGACCACCTGTTGATTGCGACGTCTTGACATTTTACGACACCCGAACGTTCAGGCTTTCCCAGCCGGTTTACGACACCATTCTCAAGAACACGGCCGCGGATCGATATCTATTGATTCCCGATACCGTCCTGTCGGCAGAGGTAATAACCGGGTGGAGTGGTGCTCCGACGCCGAACCTTATTTCCGGCTGCTCCGCATGGTCCGGGGATAAGGGGGAAAAGACTCTCTAGAGAAATTAAGAAGAAAACAGGCCCGGAAATCCCGCATTTCCGTCTCGGAATTAGTCTTGACCTTGAGAAAGTCGAAGCTTCATCAATTCAACTTCAGCTACCCACTCTACCGGCAGAGTTAGGCGGCGGTTGCTCAAGCTAGTGGTTACCATAGCAACAACCCTTTCCAGGAAGGCCCGCCGATCCTGACCCCGGAAGATTAAGAAATTTAATGTTGTCTTCCTACATCTGCTTGGAGATTTGGTTAGGCTAAATTTCCTGGCTTTCTTCATTACTTCATTCGACTTCATTTCTGCTTTCGTTGTCTCTGCGAAAAAGTTCTTGCCGTGAATCGATCGGTTTGACTGGCAGACTGAGGCTAAATTTGTTTTCTCTATTTAAAGACTTTCTTTCTTTCTTTCTTTCTTTCTTTCTTTCTTTCTTTCTTTCTTTCTTTCTTTCTTTCTTTCTTTCCTTCTTTCTTTCTTTCTTTCTTTCTTTCTTTCTTTCTTTCCTTCCTTCCTTTTTTCCCTCCTTTCTTTCCCGCCTTCCTTCTTACCTTGATTCTCTTCGTCCTTCCTTCCTTTTTTCTTTCCCTGATTCCTTCCTTCCTTCTTCCCTTTCCTGATTCCTTCCTTCATTCCTTTCTTCCTTCCTTTCCTTCTTCTCCCCTCCTTCACTTCTCCACCCACCCTTCCTTTTTTCCGTCTTCAATCCATTTCATTTTCTTCCTTCTATCTTACCTGTCTCTCCGCGGCGTGTTCCATGCATGACATATCAGACCACCTTGGTGAAAAATGATTCATCTCGACTCGGATTAGCGGCAAATAAAGTATTTATTGCTTTCGCTGTAAAATACATCAGTGTGGCCCTGACCCAAATAGAGTGCTGTATTTATAGCCCAAGAGCGGGACAAAGAACGTGAAGTAAATGTAGGATCATAAAATGCTAAGCGAAGTTTTTCAGTATGAAGTAGTTGAGAATATAAATTAGCAGTTCCAGGTTTAGATATAGTAAACGGCGTCCCGAGCAATGCACTTTCAGCTTTATTATCCTGAATATTTCTTTGGTCTGTCTTGAAAACTAGAGCTACGTCTGGAAGACTGATGAATCAATTATGCATGTGAAATACTCGATAGTTTCAATTATCCATGGAAGGTCAATATATAACGTATGACGTTCAAGGAAATACACTTTTAGCTTTGTTCTGTTAGAAGCTATTCTTCGTCTGTCGTGTGTCTTGGAAAATAGAGCAAATTGTGGAAGATTGATAATGATTTTTCATATAAAAAGTATCCAATTCGTCAAATGAGACAGCTGCAACGTGATTATGACCAACGCCACATACATGTACGAGCTTTTCCGTATAACACAGAAACCCCCTATAATTAATTCCTCTTTGTCCACTCGACTGTTTGTATGTATAGATGTAGCAGGCCTCACGGAAGTTGCTGTACTTTTGTTGTGGCAATAAAGATGTCATATAAGATGTATCCAATACGTCAAATAAGACAGCTGCAGCGTGATTTACGACCACGCTTAGAACCGTAGCACATAGAGACCCCCGTTATTGCGTTCTTTTATGGTGTAATTTTCCGAGTTGAGCCCAGAGTAGATCAGACATATCCAGTCGGTCGGTCGGGGAGGATTTATGGAAGCGAACCTTTGTGCTAGTTGGGTCTGCGCCAGTCGTCTTCTGAAGAAGTTATTAAACATCGGCAATAAGTCATCCACCTACTTTATGAGGAAATGAGAAACGCTTCCCCGTGTTGGTAGGATAGCCGGGATTCCCGGAACAGGTCCGGGCTGTTGATATTCTCAGAACAGATCATTGCACCAGGTATTTCCGGAATAGATCATGACAACAAGCGTTTCAGGAATAGATCTGGATGGCCAGCAGTCCCGATACACATCCGGATAGCCCACATTCCCGGAACAGACCCGGATAGCCCGCATTCCCGGAACAGATCCGGATAGCCCGCATTCCGGGAACAGATCCGGATAGCCCGCATTCCGGGAACAGATCCGGATAGCTCGCATTCCGGGAACAGATCCGGATAGCTCGCATTCCGGAAACAGATCCGGATGGCCCGCATTCCGGGAACAGATCCGGATAGCCCGCAAACCCCGGAACAGATCCGGATAGCCCGCAAACCCCGGAACAGATCCGGATAGCCCGTATTTCCCGAACAGACCCGGGTAGCCCACATTCCCGGAACATATCAGGATATTTCGCATTCCTGGATCAACACATCCCAAATGGCCTGCATTTACGGAACAGATCCGGATAGCTCACATTCCCGAAACCCATCCGGATAGCCCATATATTACTGGAACAGTTCCGGATGAACATCATTCCGGTAGAGTTTGTGTTTGCGAACCCTTTGTACGAGTTTGCAGTAGGCCAGGTATTGTCCAACGGGCTTCTTTAAGACATGCTATACGTCTTGGACCGACTTCTTCCCTGCGGGGATGACGGTTCTGTTTCCTTCAAGACATCCGTATTCATAAGGAGGTCACATTGGCCGTGCGTCAAGAGTCTTCTCAAGAGGCCATCAGACACAGCCAATATGTCTTAGACCCACTTCTTCCCCGTGCAGGTTGATCGGCATGGCTCCTTTGAGGCGTCTTAATGAGTAAGAAGATTGCTTCTCATTTATGAAGACTTGTTATGTTTTGGCAGTTCGGTTCGAGTTCGTATTCCCGGAACACATGCGAATAGTTCTCATTCCCGGAACAGATGCGAATAGTTCTCATTCCCGGAACAGATGCGAATAGTTCTCATTCCCGGAACACATGCGAATAGTTCTCATTCCCGGAACACATGCGAATAGTTCTCATTCCCGGAACACATGCGAATAGTTCTCATTCCCGGAACACATGCGAATAGTTCTCATTCCCGGAACACATGCGAATAGTTCTCATTCCCGGAACACATGCGAATAGTTCTCATTCCCGGAACACATGCGAATAGTTCTCATTCCCGGAACACATGCGAATAGTTCTCATTCCCGGAACACATGCGAATAGTTCTCATTCCCGGAACACATGCGAATAGTCCTCATTCCCGGAACACATGCGAATAGTTCTCATTCCCGGAACACATGCGAATAGTTCTCATTCCCGGAACACATGCGAATAGTTCTCATTCCCGGAACACATGCGAATAGTTCTCATTCCCGGAACAGATGCGAATGACCAGCATGTTTTTGCGAACCTCTGATACGAGTTGGCAATGACAGTGCGCCAGACATTGTCTCGAGAGGCTATAAGGGATTGTCTATATGTCATCTCCGTTTTACATGTACTTGTAATTAGCCTACGGGAAGGAACTTGTGATAAACGTATCATTATGTCTTATACCAACGTCTTCCCGTGGAGCCTGATCGTTCCGGCTCATTGGATACAATGAGTCTTAATGAGAAAGAAGACAAATGGCTTTCCGCATGAAGACTTGTAGTGTGTTTGTTGTTAAAGCTGTCATCTTAAACTTACGAAAATACATTTTCATGAGTTTCATGTTATGAAGATCAGATTTTCTAGACGGATGGGGTGGAATTTGTTTTCGTCCCAACAAGCAAAGTAACGTCCCTGGACAGGAGCTGGACACAGCCCCGGTTTGCCGTCACGTGACTGTGACGTAATTAAACGTGCGCCATATTGGTTGCTTAAAGAAGTTGAGAAATGTTCAAGAAATGAAATTCTCTCCTCTTTTCAACTTTTCCGCTTTTTAGATCTTGGCGATATCTAGAGATCACCAAGTGATTTGCAACTTCTGTCAGTACATAAAGCATGTTGCAGTGCCTGATTACTTTGTTACAGCGCAATATCTCACCCTCCGAGACAAATCCCACCCCATTGCAGCACTAAGAACCTCTCTGTCCGCCCCGCCATTCCCGCCGTTATTACAACATCAAGGTAAACTCAATAAACCCAGAATTACTGTAGAGACCGCCCGTTCGCAATTCACGCGCCGTAAAATTTGGAAATAAAGCGGGATTACTGTGTTGTTTCTTCGCCAAATGGCCGCCAATGATTCTTTCTGCGTGTAATTTAGCGCCGCGCACGGCGGAAGTGGGCAAATATGATGGGATGTTTCAGCGTTATAATCATAAGTCTTATTGATGTAGGGGGGGGGGGGCAAGGAGTTAGCTAAAAATGCATTGTCAACAAGTTAAGCCCCATATATATCACTTACGGTCTGTGGATACTATTAGTCGATATGAAAAAGAGCAAAAAAGGGAATTTAACAATTTACCTACCTGTCCTCAGGCTTCTCTTCCTAGCAGGTCTTTAGCTGTCTTCAGCGTCTTTTGATGGAAGCCGTGTCACAGGGTCATCTTTTGTCCGATTTTTCATCGTTTGGGGGTCTTCCTCGTGGTCTCTGGATAGAGAGGATTCAACGTTGGTCAAGTCTAAATCAGGAAAGTGATTTGTCTATCTTGGAAGTCATGCATTTCTAATTGATAGGAAATGTACAATATGTTGTCATCTTGTAATTGCTTCAGTTGAATCGACAGAGCATGTGTTATCCTTATAAAAAGATGTAAGTGTTTCTGATTTATTTGACAGCAATTTGTTGAGATGTAATTCTAAACAACACGAGTTTTACACATCCAACGTTAAGGCGTAACAGGTCGCTCTCTGCACCACAACCAACCACAACGTCATCGGTGGTTGGGACTTTGTCGGCGCGAGGTTGCCTACTTATCTTAAAAGTCGTATGCGTCTTGAAAAAATCAAAGTCTGAAAAGTCATATTCCGCTTGATACGTTTAGAGTTGCGAACTGGAGATAAAATAGGACAGTATGCAGGATACCCCTAAAGCCCCCCCCCCCCTCTCACTAGACCCGCGACACGCTGGCTGCGTCGCTGCGGCCGATCGAATTGACAAAGCACTCAGCGAATTTCATCGACAAAAAATGAATATTTTAAAGCTTTGTGTGTTTTGTTGTCTTGGGAAAGTCTTGGGAGGGTCCTGGATGTGTGGCAGGTGCTTTAGAATAAAGAGCGGCTATCCCGACTCATTAATACAGATACAGACAATGTAAATGATGTAAATGATGGCGACGTCTCCACCAAAACAGCTTCAGCCAATCAGAGGGTCTGCTAAACCTCATCTAGAGCAAAAGCGCAAAGAACGCTGGGAAGCTATCAACCAATCAGGTTACGTCTCGCATCGTTAATTTAGGTTCAGAACAAATCAACCGCCAAATTGTACCAAATAAGGATAGCTCATTAATTATTAATGAGCAACTGTCAGTAACGTCGCCAGAACCGTGTCTACCGGGGCTAAAGAGCAGGGCCCCTACGCGAGCCAGCCAACGAATCGAGCGATAGGGGTCCTGCTTTTAGGAGGGTGTTCCCCATGTAAATACTTCAACAATTCCACTCTGCGATTCCCTTATAAATGATCGGAAAGGTCTCTCCCAGTCCATTCATAAAAACTCTTCCCGTAGTCCATATTTCAACAAAGGAATTGATAACAACTCTGTTTTCATATGCAATTTCATCGAAAATGATCCAAAAGGTCTCTTCCCTTCTAGCCATAGAATGATTTCTCGTACTCCATATTTCCCACCTGACTGTGGTAGGAAATACATTACGTTGCAGAGGCAAGGTGGATTAATACAACAATCTCAGCATGCGATTTCTTTGTAAATGATGTAGAAGTCCGACTATAAAATATATTTTCCCGTAGTCCGTATTTCACAACGGACAGTGGTATGAAATACATTACGTAACAGAAGATATGAACAGCGTATTACCAGTATGCAATTTCCCTGTAAATGATGGGAAAGTTCCCTCCCAGTAGAGTCATGGTGTATTTTCCTATAGTCCATATATCATGGTTGACATTGGTATGAAATACTAAGTAACAGAAGATATGAACAGCGTATTACCAGTATGCAATTTCCCTGTAAACGATGGAAACACAATTTCAAAGCCTCCTCCCAGTAGAGTCATCGCGTATTTTCCTACAGCCCATATTTTACGGGTTTACCACGATATAAACTGAACCGTGTAGCAATCGCGATGGAGGTATAAGTACGTAAAATAACTCCGGCTGCCAGTGGTGGACTCGTAAGTGATAGCTCGCCCGTGGGCCGCTCTAGGTGGGTTAAGAGTTTATACCTCTTATGAAAGGAGTTTGCTTTACATCAAGTTGTTTAAGCTTCTCGCTTACGGCCGCCGAGCTAGCATCAAGTCTGTTATTAAATCTCATGGGGGCTTTCGGATGGGGGGATTCATGCGAGCGCTTTCTGGGCTCTGTTCTGCTAGGGTCACATTTCCAAGCCGTTTGAGAAAACAAAGACTAAAGATGCATATCAAGAGTATATATATCGTATGGAAAGGAATAATTTAAAAAAGTTTTGTGTGTTTTGTTGTCGTTTATATCATAGTTTTCGTTCCCACAAGCTGCCCGGCCGGGCCCCGGATTGGAAATGTGACCTTAGCATAAGATACTGCTCTATTTCAACATGACGTAGACTAGTGGGTAGAGTGTTCGCCTTGCATACGGCAGGTCGTGAGTTGGATCCCCGGCTGAGCCATACCAAAACTTTTAAAATGGTACATGCTGCTTTCTCTGCTTAGCCCTCAGCATTTGGGAAAGAGTATGGAAGTTAAACACACTCCACTACCAGTGGACTATCCCCCTGTTGTAGTGATTGCACAAAGTTGTGTGGCCCAAGGGCTACTGGAATGGAGATGGGCGCCGCCATATGCACCATCTATTGCGGGAGGACTTTTAAAAAACTAGTCTAACATGTTGGACCACATGGCTGCGGGAAACACAATGATTGGGAATCTTGTTACATATGGTGTGGAGAAAATAGCACCTAGTATATAAAAGCAAGTACTACAGAGAAAACCGTTAAGCATATATGAATGAAATATGGGGCACTGTGAACTAGTCAGTATTGCCCTGATGAAGATGACAGTCGTCGAAACGGCGGCTCTTATAAAATACTTGGTTGTGAATAAAGAACTTTCCTATTCAGTCATTCTCGAACCTTATGAAATTATTTACGCACAAATGCATGGTTCCAGCTTTTAAAGAAAAGTTACCCATATCGCAAAGGAAACTATTTCGTTAATCTAAGAAGGGGGCTCCAGCCCCATCATGCTTTGCAAGCCACGTCAGCAGTAACCATAGCGACGGAAGAACATATCAAACTCCATACGAACGGAGACATGGTATGATGCGATCATGTAAAAATCAATTTTCTGAAAGCTTCAAATGATGATTATCATTTGACAGGACGAAATTATCAAATGCCCTTCAACTTATCATTATATTGATATACGCTTCAAACAATGATTATCATTTGACAGGACAAAATTATCAAATGCCCTTGAACTTATCATTAAATTGATATACGTGTATCTATTAGTGTGATAATATGTCATAAAAATGCCAACGTCTATATATGAGATCTCCAGAGGACGCCATCCTTAAAATCGAGGTCAGACGACCTCGCCTTGGAATAACGACACTCTGCCGATAGGGCAGAAATGTCAAGCCAGCTTCAGAGCCGATTATACCTCTGCCAAACACATTACTGAAGATAACACAATGCCACCCACGAGAGGCTGCGACCAGGCTGCGACCAGGCTGCGACCGGACTGCGAACAATGATTTGATAGGTCGCTTAACGAATTCCATAGAAAACGAACGATACCTTTGTTGTCTCTTAAATCATACTTGTAAAGCATCTTGAATCTATCCAATTCCGGTCGCTGTACGGTTGTTCAGCGATCGCCGTCAAGTAGACAGGCGGCCTGACACACGCCAATGTCGTACCGATTTCAGAGCCGTTTGTACATTTCCCAAACACATTTCTGTAGATAACGCTCCAATCCACTAGAGATTGCGACCAAAAATTTGTATGATTGCTCAACGAATTTCATAGATAAAGAACGATGTTTCTTTTTGAAGTTTTGTCTGTTTCCGGTCTTTTACACAATACCTTACACCTTGTATCCTATCCCAAATATGTCTAGTGGAAAGAGGGCCAATGTCATACCGATTTCAGAGCCGCTTATTCCTTTCCCAAACACATTACAGTAGATAACACGCTCCAATCCACCAGAGACTGCGACCAGGCTGCGACCAGGCTGCGACCAGGCTGCGACCGGGTTGCGACCGGGCTACGTCCGCTTAGCAAACAATGATTTGATAGGGCGCTCAACGAATTTCATAGATAACGAACGATATCTTTGTTGTCTTTTAAGTCATACAAGATAATTTTTCATCTTGAAATGTATTCAAATTATGAAATCTAGGCCTAGGGTCACATAAATCCTATTTCAGAGCCGTTTATTCCTTTCCCAAACACATTACTGTGGATAACACGCTCCAATCTCACCGTCCGGGCGGAATCCGTCTCCCAACACGGCGGAGGATAATTGAATCCCTCCCAGAGGAGTGCAGAGGTCGCGGTGATTGCCCCCTGATTAATATCCCTCCGCCGGTTTCCCGCGTTTTTATCGCGGTTAATCCCGTAAAATCCGATTTTCATCTTTATCGGGGAAAACCGGCTTTCGATCTGCCGTAAGTTCGGCTTGTTTACGGTCACGGCAGGTCAAGCTGTTCCACCCGGCCTGTAGATCGTCGCCGCGCGCTTTCTACTGGGATGGAGTGTCGCCAAGTTTCACAACGGAGCAGCAAATTGGCTTGTATTTTACAGAGTCGTAACTACGGGGAAGATAAAACTACAAGAAGATAAAACTTTGGACAATCTTACTTGATTCTATGGATAATATCGTCTGAAAATCCCATATCGAACGTGAGAGTAAAGAAAGTAAGAGAAAATAGCTCCTTTAAATAGGACGTTGGGCGTATTTACATAACAAGTTACATTTTGTTAACAATAGCGCTGCAAATTGGCTTGTATTTTATACAGAGTCGTAACTACGAGAAAGATAAAACTACAATATTACACTTTTGGACATTCTTAAATGGCTGTACTGTTGACCCAAACTTGATTCTATGAATGACATCGTCTGAAAATCCCATACTGAACGTGAGAGTAAAGAAAGCAAGACAGAAAATAGCTCGTTTGGTATAAAGGATGTTTCACGTATTTACGTACACTTTAATGACAATTACGACGCACACTGACTGTCACAAATTTAGCAGTGTTACCGTTACCGGATGTTACTTAAGGCTGCTTTCTTAAGTACCTGTATAACTGAGTCTTTTTGTTTAGTTTAGTTTCCTTTTCTTGTAACAAAATCAAAATTGAATGGACCGACCAGCTGTCTGAAAGGTCAATAAACAAATAAATATAACCCGTGAAATCACGTTTTTATGTCTTTACCAGCGCCGTACTTAAAGAAAAGGTGATAAGACGTTCCTTAAGACTCTTAACCTTCTACGCTTCTGTAAAGGTTATTGACTGTAAAAGTAGGGTCATGACCTTATATGGTGCCATAATGTCTTCATATGAAACTGCTTAGGTGTAAAATTGTTGTTTTCCTCAGCACATATCCTGACACGTACGCGGTATTTTAGTCTCGTTTCCAACAATCCAACCAAATTAACAAGCGACTTCTTGTTGATTAATCCAAAATCATCAGTGTTTCATTCATTTATATGTTAACATTACCGCAGAAGCTTGTTCTCCTCACCATCTATTATCAAACGTACAGTACGTAGTATTTCAGTGTAAAATATAAGTTGGTCTTGTGGGTAAACACTAATGAAGTGAAATGAAAAAGTGGCTTCAAGGTTAATGAAGTGTCCATAATTATCGAAGAGCTTCCTTAGTCACATTTGTACATTACAGCAAAAGATTTCGGGACTTCCACTCTAGTAATGTAGTGAAGATTTCTGTGGTTCAAAGCGTGCAAATGACAACCCTTACCAACATGTAGATGCTACTGTTTTCACATTTCGCATCATGACGTTCTTCCGTAAAGAAAATTATGATAATGTTTTTTCTCGAGCAAAGTGCTTTGATACACGCACGAAATGTGTGAGGCGGCGGGCAACAAATATTACCGCAACCAACTGCTGCAATTGGAAATAATAAATGTATATGAAAAGTCTGTAACTTTTTTCGTTATATGAACGAGATGATATAAATCGTTATATTTATCAATTCCTTTCATCATTATAAAAGAATTCAACCGTAAGTGCAACAAATAACCATAACCGAGCCCCTGATATTATCACACCCTCTGACGCTCTTCTGCAGGAAGTAAAGATAAAAGGATTGTCCTGATTCTAGACATCAAACGTAAACATCACCTTAGGGCTGTCTTTAACTAAAAAAATTCCCTCAAAGGAGCGGCAATGAAGGTGACATTTGTGACGTCACGCTTCAAGAGCTTTAAGATTTATTCATTGTAACGTCTTACAGGAAGGACACTAAGAAACCTATTCTAAAGAAAATCCTTGCCAAACAAAACCGTGTCTTCAAAGGAACATCGATGAAGGTGACATTTGTGACGTCACGCTTCAAGAGTTTAAGATTTATTCATTGTCGCGTCTTACAGGAAGGACACTAAGAAACACATTCTAAAGAAAATCCTTGTCAAACAAAACCGTTTCTTCAACGGAGCAACGTCACGCTTCTAGAGTTTTGAGATTTAAGATTTATTCATTGTCACGTCTTACGCGACGGACACTAAGAAACCGTTAGGCGCTTAAAGTACTATCCTAAGGAAACAACCTTCATGATGCCACACTACTTTATTCCAAGACATCTATCTGCGCCTTCTTGAAAAGTTTTCAGATGTAAGACGCCTGACAAGACGGTGCATCTCCGTGACAGACAACCAAGTTCAGGTGACTAAAATCAGGGACACTTGAGAAACGGGTCAAGGGACCTGGGTGTACATAAACAAAATATTAAATGAATGCACAAAGATCTCATGTTGTCACTTAAAGACAAAATATCCGACAAATCTTCCACTGCCAACAGAACAACGTGAAAGCACCCCTCTAGTTGCAAATATCTCAAGACTTGAGACACCTCAAAGGACTTCAAGACGCCTAACAAGTTTCTAACGACCGGTCGTAAATCCCAACTCTGACACCATCCCCGTCTCGGCACAGATAAAACATAGATCACGCCGGCCTTTGTTATCGGGTGGTCGTTAATGCGGAGTGGGATTCAGCGATAAGGCACGCTCAAGACGTCCTGAAGGCGTTAGGAACATTTTACTGTTCTCAAGAGGCACAAGGTGAAGATATTGTGCCAATAAACTTTCGCTGAACTCGTAGGACTAGAAAGATAGAAAGACACTTCAAACTTTTCGAAAAACTTTTATTTTATCAGAGTTTCTATCTTGTAAAATCTCATATGTAGACTTTCAAACTTTGGCTATTGTTTAAAAAGCATTGTAAGTGAACTAGTAAATGTACATCGTACACAAATAATCGTTAAGAGCCTGTTATGATAATCTAGACGCCAGGTGCAGCAGCTACTATCTCTGGCTGCCATCCCCTCACCAATACCCTATACCTTCCTCTTGACAATTTAGGTAGCAGGCGTACTCCAGTATCCTCGCCTTTTGACCAAAAAGTTGGAAGTTAGAATCCGAGCTGTTGCTGCTCACCCAAATGCCTATATGTACGCTACTGGAAAGGGTCGCAGTCCTTAGGATGGGACGTTAAGCCATGGTCCACTGTTCAGTGTGCATGTCCTGGGGAATTTCCCCGTACAATGAACCTGTTGATACTGTGCATGTATAGGTCACGACCAATGGAAGAGTATTGCTCAACAATAGAGTCTACCGATCATCAACGTATTGCTCAACTGTTCACTCGGTTCATTTGAGCTAAACTGGTTCGAGATCACTTTGAAGATTTTTTTGGCGTTGCCGCTTACGACGAGACGTTAAGTTGTGGTCCACTGTTCATTGTGATTGTCGAAAGGGCAAGGGGAAATTCCCCGTACAATGAACCTGTTAATACTGTGCATTTGTAGCGTCACGACCATTGGAAGAGAATTGCTCAACAACGAAGTCTACCGTTCATCAACGTATTGCTCAACTTGTCTAATTTGTTTCCCTATTGGACATTCTAAAATTGTCTTCTCTTTATTTGTATATCAATTCAAAGTTCGTGGTTAAACAAATCTTGCTCAGTGTCACTGACGAAAAGTAATAGATGCTACTTGAAACGTCTGACCGTTTCCAAAATCATATCCAGTTGCTTGAGTGACTGCTATTTGGCGTTTTACTCATTCATTGCATTTGAGCTGCACATTTCTCTTCCCTTCGCCACTTTGCCGATCTCTGTGAGCTGCCGCCCCTCTCAGAACGTCATTTCCATATCGCTCCACGATCTTCTCACTGACGCCTCGCCAAACGGCCATCAAGAGGCCATTCTGCCGTCGTTACTGTCATCAAAGGGTTCCAGACAAATTGGAGGGACTCGCTAAACGCTTCTAGATGGTAATCTTCGCGACATTAGTACTACAAGTGGGCGTTTTGAAGAGAGGCGAAGGACCTTGAGTTGTTTATTGAGTCATTTATTTATTTAGTTTGCCCCAAACTTTTGATAACGTTATCGTTCCGTTTATTTCGATACCCGTTAGTCGTATCAAGATTAATCTTCTAGGGTTTATCAGAATATCATAAAACATACAGGTTGCAAGATTAAAATGAACATTCATAATCACAAAATAAGACATACGGATAAACAACGCGAAGAAGACGAAGCTAACATCCCCCCTCCCAAAGCAAAACAAGCCACACAACCAGCAAAACCTAGCTTGTGACGTCATGTACAGCCAGTCTGTACAAAGGTGAAAATCGGATCATACCGGATTCCAATCCGGCGCCCAACGTTCCAGTCCGTACTGTTATCGTTCCTTATACGAGCCGCGAGAGCCACGCCGGCTTAGCAGTGATGTATTTCGCAATCTCCTTCAGGCACATTCTGTGTTATACAGAGATACGTTACATCAGTACAAACGGTCGTTTATGGGCATTACATGTACTGCAGATGTAGTCTGGGCGAGAAGGCGACGTGATGGTACTTTGTAATCTTCAGGAAAGCGGAAGACTACATTTGTTTTAAACCTGAAACATGATTTGAGTACTATATAGGGAGAAAGAAAAATATGTTGTTCTAGAGGCAAGGTCATTCTATACGGTAGTATTTTCAGTGAGGCTCTGAGAGAACAGACCTTAGGTAAGGATCTAAGATCAACTTTCCATCAAAGCACATCCAATCTATGTAGTGTGAAAGCATGAAATCTGTTGTTTTAAAGGTGCGACCATAGGCCCTCTACATTCATATTCTTGGGTTTTGACAGAACCAACCGTCGGTAAGGATACACATGTAAGACTTCCTATTACAAGACAGCTGGATTCTGCGCGACAAATGTGGAAAAATGCCATGTAGTGAAAAAATGTTACGTTTGCGGTTGTTGTAAGATAAATTTTAATGTTTTGAACCGAAAATGTTAATGCAACATAATTCAGGCTTGTTAAAGCCTGTAGGTTGTGTGAATAAAGATCAATTCAATCAATTCAATTCAAATACTGATACAGATACTGAAGACGGAGAAGTATATCGGATTTTAACTCTCCAATCTCTTAGTCAACGGGAGGGATGCAAACTGTCCCGGAAAACATTGTAAATCTGTAAACCGCACGTAAAGGTTTCGGCTCTGGTTACCGTAAGTATAAGACTACAACCTTTCGAAAGTTTTAGACGAGATGTTGTGGTTTTAAGTTGTTTTTTCTTGGGGGCTGTGGTTAACTAGATTTTAGTATTGAAAGAGCTCTCCGGGAAAGGCTAGATAAACAGTTGTTCGTTGTAAGGCATATTTTCAGATTCGCATTGAATGTTGCTGTCTTTATGAGGCAGCTGGATGTAGAAACTTTGTCTGCAAGAAAGTACCTGAGGTTTTGATTCTCTACTCTCCCATTCAGCGCCAGAAGCGCAAAGTATCCAGGAAAAACCTCGTTACACCAACGTTGTAAATATGTGTACCGCACATTACAGGGATAAGTCTAAAACGCCTATTCACGATCGCTAATAAGAAGGTAGTTGTGCTTGTAGAATGTAGTATATAGGATTTCAGTATTGTAAGAGCTGTCTAACAAAGGCTAGGTTAGCAGTTCTTCGTTATCAGGCATATTTTAGATTCGCGTTGGCTCATGGAATGTTTGTGAGAGCGCTGGATGTTGAAATTCATCTTAAGGAAAGAGCATCAGATTTCAATTCTCTACTTTCCCATTCAAGGCCAGAAACGCAGAGTACCCGGGTAAAACCTCGTTACTACAACCTTGTAAATCTGGAAACCGCACATAAAAGGTTTCGGATCTGGGGTAAGTCAACACAACCGCTAGGAAGGATGTTGTGGTTTTAAGTTATTTGTGAGGGGTTGGGAAGAAGTGATTTCAGTATTGCCAGGGATTTTCTACAAAGGCTAGATAAGCAATTGTTCGTTGTAAAGTGACTACTTAAGATTTGTGTCGGATCTGGGAGTTTTTATGAGGTTGGAGAATGTCGAAGACTGATTTACGAGAAAGTATTTTGGATTTAAACTTTACAATCCCTTATTCAACTCGTTCGCTCGACAATCCCCTTTTCAACGCTAGGGACACAAAAAAATCCCTAAAAACCTCGTTATCCCAGCGTTGTAAATCTGTTAACTACGCATAAAAGGTTCTGACTTATAGTAAGTCCGAAAGTTCGTTATAGCAGCGTCCGGGGCTCCAGAACTATTCCGCTGTGATAATGCCTCTATAGGATCACTTGTGGTTCAGCAGATTTTGGCATTTTCCATAGACCTTTTTCTAAAATATGTGCCAATTTTTATATATATAGCCCATTCTATAGACTGGTCAGTGCACTCTAGCTAGCAGGAAACGATACATTTGTTAAGCAAGGCGTACAAAAAAGAATTGCGAAGCTACAAACACTAGCAAATCGCAACGCGTACCTTTCCCCCTGTTTTTACGATTCCTTCGTTTCCGGAGAAAGACACGGAAAGAGCTACCCTTGCAAAATACCACAAAATAGTAACTAACTTAACTGAAAATAGAAGCATAAACGGGTGTTTTTGACGTAGAGACAAGTTAGCGACCGCAGCAATTAATTCAGTACCAAGGACAGACCCACCTCCACCTTCCAAAACAGACAGCTCAGAAAAACTTTTGTTCCGAAGCTTGGCTACGACCTCCCGGCGGAACGGCAACAAACCCCGGGCCTAGCTAGTTAGGAAAGTATGTTCCACCGCAGCACAAGATCTAAAGCTTCACAACCTTGTCCCAGCTTCTGTAGCGGACATAGTCTACAGAAAAGCTCCAATTCTAAATTCTTTTCAAGGAGGCTCACAACACGTTTGTTCCAAACTTTGTCTGCAACTAACGCCGGAACAGAAACCAATCCCTGGACATATACAATACGAGATGTGAGAGTATGTTCCGCTGCAGCATCAGAGCCACACAACTGTGAACCCCGGTTCAATAGAAAACAAAGTCTACAGAAAAGCTCCAATTCTAAATTCTTTTCAAGGAGTCTCAAAAACGCTTCGGTGCAAACTCTCGATGCAACGATATCCCAGGATTTAGAAATCTACATCCCTCAGCAACAGAAGAGGTCCACAGCCCTGACCGCGCTTCTGAAGCGGACAGAATTTACAGAAAAGCTCCAATTCTAAATTCTTTTCAAGGAAGCTCAAAGCGCTTCGGTCCCTGGCCTCGATTCAAACTCCCGGTACGCGTTGCAACAACGAAAAAGCCCAGGTTTAAAAATCTAGGTTCCGCGGCAACACAAGAGGTCCACAACCCTGACACTGCTCCTACAGCGGACACCTTCTACACCACCAAAGCATCAATTTGCAACTCTTTTCAAGGAAGATTAAAGAATTTGGTCCCGAAATCCTAGTGAAATAAGGATAACTCCCAAGAATCTACGTTCCGCCGCAACACAAGAGGTCCGCAACCCTGACACTGCTCCTACAGCGGACACCTTCTACACCACAAAAGCATCAATTTGCAATTCTTTTCAAGGAAGATTTTGGTCCCGAAATTCCAGTGAAATAAGGATATGTATATATATATCTACGTTCCGCCACAACACAAGAGGTCCACAGCCTTGACACGGCTCCTGTAGCGGACAGATTCAAGTACCAATTTCCAATTCTTTTCAAGATCAAAACCCAAGATTTAGGAATCTACGCTGGGCTGCAACAAAAAAGGTCCTCAACCTTGACACTGCTCCTGCAGCGGACAGAATAACTAACAGTTTCCATGCGGGGTTATTGCCCCTGGGAATCTCCCGGGTGTGCAACTCATGGGGTAGTCTTACTGAAGGGGGCATTGGGTTTGGTTTGAGTAATTTCTTCTTTGTGATTTTTCTCTCTTGCCTATTCGAATGGTACTTTGATATGCAATGATGTTTAAGTGATGTTATGTCGTGTCAAGTAAAAGAAAAGAAAAGACACGAGTGAATTTTCAAAGTTCTTTGCCTGCAGGTAGGCGTTTTTCTATGTGAGAAGCTATTGACTCTTGAATATAGTCCCCTATTTCCAAGACACGCATAACTCCTTGTGTGTCGTGCTAGTGGGATTTTCGCGTCAATAAGTAGTTAGCACTAAGAAGTTGTTATAACCGAGTAACTTCCTTACAGTCGTATAAGTCCTTTCACGTACTACTACAAGAATGTAAGAATGTACAAGCCATTAAGCAGTTTACAACGAGATTAACTTTCTTACAGACACGCATGACTTCTTACTCGTCTTACTAAGATGTTCACGCCAGTGAATTGTCTATACTAAGACACATTCTTACATTACTGATTTCCATAAGACACGCATAACTCCTTGCACGTCTCACTAGGATCTTAAACCAGTGAATTGTTTAATCTAACAAGTTGTTGTACGCGAGTAACTTCCTCAAAGACATGCAAAACTCCTTGCACGTCCTACAAGAATGTTCACGTCAGTAAGTAGTTAACATCTTAGAAGCTCTTAAAGACCCGCATTAGCCCCTGTACGATTTATCAGGATGTTCATCAGGCCGTCAGAGACTACTTTACACTAAGAACTTGTCTTACATGATTAACTTCCTTAAAGACGTGCATAACACCTTGCTCGTCCTTGAAGGGAAAGGCGACAGCAACCTTCAAGCAAAAAGATTGAGCACTTCTCTTCTCTTTGAACCCGCCGGGTGGGATCTAAGATATCGCACATTAGCGTCTCCTTAAAGAGGCGGCGTCTTAAGAAACTAAGACGATTTTAAGCGTCACTAATCCCCGCGGATGAACTAAGTACGTCTCAGCGCGACATCTTGGGGGCCCAGACGTTTTTTGGGTCTTAAGCAGATGTGACGTTTGTTGGGTCTTAAGCAGATATGATTAGGGACTCCGTACAAGATTAGCTCACGGTAGAGCGAGGACAGCGATGATTACAACAAGATTGCAACATAAATCACAGCATCGTGTGTGTGTATATCAGGGACAGTCAAAACACTATCCATATGGAGACAACAGACGTCCTGGATCGTGAACCACGATGGTACGAACGCGGAATCAGGGAAGCCATCTACGAGAGGATCTACAACCCCACCTTGAACAGGAAGGGAGGACTCTGCGTAGAACTCTCGGGTACCTGGGACTCCACCCTCCCCCCACCCAAAGGACAATAACTTTTCCTATGGTGTTGTCTTACCATAGGAACCTTCCTAACTTATTTTACATTATATTACATTGTGTTGTCTTACCATAGGAATCTTCCTAACTTATTTTACATTACAATGTCGTTTATGCATGACTGTGTGATTTGCCATGTAAAAACCGGTTTTTCTAGTTATTGTATATAAGTACTGGTTCGTTCTCCTAGTTCACTTTAGTGACGCTGAAGAAGAGTGATGGATGTCACTCGAAACGTCCGGAAATAAATCTCCGAATTTTTATCCAGTTGTAGAGTTTGAATTTCTCCTTATATATTGTTTACCTGGATGTCTAACCTTCACAAACGCACTATCCATATGGTAAAACTTTGCACGTAAGTTTTACCAAAGGAAGATAAAATTTTACTACGGGAAGCACGCTATCCCCGGAATTACATCGCCCCAGCCCCACAGCCCATATAAGTACATCCCGTGTAACCCGATACACCATATGTGTGTTCACTTATCAGCCGCTCGCACGTTTGAACGAGGCGACGGTTATCGGCGGCTGTGGCGATAGCTGTTCCCGCCGCTGTGGCAATTTCCGACATGTGGCGAGTCTTCCCGCCGCGTGTCGCCGCCTAGGCCGACGGCGCGCCTAGCAACAGACTCGGCCGCGTCCGGAAACATCGGGATCATCTCTCCACGAAATCAGTATCTTGTCATTAAAAAACATATCAGTTGTGACATCAAGGTTATAAATCAAACAATAAATGCTCACATTGTTGGCAACATTAGTTTAAAAACCTTAAAGACCTTCTTAGTTTTAAATCGTATTTTGAAACATCTTCAACCTAAAGCTGTTTTGATAGAAATTTGGAATGGGTTAATCCATTCATGAATGGTTTCTCTGTACAGTGAAAGCATGGTGGCCCATCAGAGAATGTATTTTTTGGTTTATTTTTATTTCACCGTCACACTCCAGTAATTTTCTGCAAATACACGTGAACCGATTAATCAAATTGGATTGGCCATGTCCTTACAAAGACCGACCAAAGCGTCACTAAGCGATGAAAAATGTTCCTTCACGACAGTCTCATCCAAAGTCGTAAGTCGTTTTTCAATTTCATAAAATCATTTCTTAAAACTTTAAGACGGCCGAATCCTGCAAACAAAAGATACGTTAACACCGCGCAACTCTAAATCCCCGCGTCTCGGATTCCTACGACTCTTTGATACTTGCCAAGAAAATTGCTTCTTAAGATGATTTTACATGACGATGTTTTCTTAGACGCCACTTTCTTGAACAGCAAGACGTGTAGCGGCACTGATCACTCCCGACACGCTGGTTGTGTGTCTGGCGAATCTGAATACTTCACGGCGCCAAAAACAAAACGCTTCATACGATTAATGGGCATAACAAAGACTTTCTACAACAAAACTTTTCAATGTCTAGTCAATCGGCATGATTGATAATGATCACATAAACAAGTCTCAGCCAAACATCCTTGCCTTTTACAGACATGGGGTAGTTTGATGGAAAACTGTAGAATAGGATAATCATCAATGAGACGAACAAAAACGCTTTTTACATGATGATGATGATGACCATGCAAAAAAAACGTTTCAATGTCTAGTCAACCATCCTGATCAATGAAATGGTGTGTCTTGTGGCATTTTGAAGATGTATCCAAACATAGACCACCTGAGTTGTTCGACTGTATACGTTGATAGATTGTAAAACGCTACACAAGTGGTTGAACGTTGATGGCAATTTGTTACCGACTGAATTATTAGAGTGGTTTGAGTAGAAACGCTTCAATTTCATTCGTGCCGTGGCTTATATGAAAATGGATGCAGACCCTTGTATATAATAACGGTTACAGGCTGACGGTTATATATGGTAATGTGTTCCCCAGCTGGATCTAAATGAAATCACACGACATAACCGCGCTGCGTTACTCGTGACGAATGGAACCAGGCTCACCGCGACATGGATATTTGTACCCCCATCAACCATGTAGGATTGACGAGGAAGGATGGGGGAGGGCTGGAATGGAGAACAATAGCTTTACCACCATGAATACATTTATCTGGTAAAATGATGGGTATTAGAGAGCTTTTATGCTACTAGGCTGAAAAATACATTTCATATCAAAGTGGCATGATAAATACTAAAACGTTGAAAGGTATGTTTCTTTTGGTTGTGAAAAAGAGCTATGTTCATTAATTTCGACCAACTTAATGACTGTATTCATGACTGGAAAGTTATTGCTTTTTTCCTTAACCAGTATCTTAAGAAATAAAGACCTTCCAGAAATGTTCCACGGAAAGCTTGAGAATAAGTAAAATGCTCAACAGCAATATTTCACGGTCGATCGCTCATTAGTTGATAAAGACTGGAGCGGACAATCAAAAATGTGGATGTGTCAATATTTTTGTTTTTGAAAAGTACAGTTCAACTTTGCTTAAGAACAACAATCTGCAATGACTAATGCCATTCTCCAATTGTCATAGCATTCAAGTGTTCAGTGCATTAGCACGCAACATCGTTTGAGTTGGTAGAGTATGCAGCTCAGATGTAAACTTTCGACTCTCTAAAATAGACATATGCACATTTGATTGCTACAATCGTTCTACATGCGGTTAAGTGCTGCAATCTGCGCTGCCTTGTAAACAAGCAAATCTTTTTGATTGCACCGGCAAAGAGGATTACTCGAGAATAATTATCCCAGCTTTTGAGTACGATAAGTACCATAAGGAGATTACACTCAGTTTTCACCTATTGTTATTTCTACTTTAATCCAGTTAATATGCACCGCTCACTGCTCAAGTCATGTAACTGTAATTAAATGTAGTTCCCAGTACTGTCTTCATCAAAAGGGAAAATTGCTCGCTGCTGTTGATTTGATTGCCTAAGCATGAATAAATAACACTTATTAAAACAAATTGTTCTGTTTTAAGTACATCTTGGATAGAAGCAATCTGTGTATGTCTACCAATCCACTTACCCATCCTTCTATCAATTAAGTGGAGTCTATACACATTTTTTGTTGCGATTTGATACATTTCATCCATCTAAAAATTCATATATATAACGTGATTGACTTGAGTCCTTACTTTTTATTTGAATCAGTCTTAGCATGAAGATTCAGCTAACATTTAAAATTCAACCCCCAAACCAAGCCAGACATATGAGAACCCATACAGGTGAAAACCCCCACAAGTGTGACCAGTGTGACTATTCTGCTGCACAGAAAGTCCACGTGAACCGACATCTGGCAACAACACCCGTTCACGCCCAACTGATGGCCCTTCGCCCTGTTATATTTTACAAGAGTATCTCAAGAGAACATCACGGCCCACAGGTGTAACCAGTGTGATCTCCGGCGGTTTGGACACGACGTAACGATGCCCACTGGGGCTTACTAACTACGTTAGCTTCTAGTTTGTGAAACTGTTATATTTGACATGGTTATCTCACGAGTACATCACGGCCCAGATGGGTAACCTGTGTGGTCTCCGATGGTTCGGACACCGTTAGTGCGACGTAACGATGTCCACTGGACTTTGCCATCTCCATTAGCTTCTAGTTATTTGTGAAACAAATCCCATGTTCGTCCAGGGGCAACACGGGTTAAAGAAGTGCAAATCTCTGCTCGCTAGGTTAGACTGTGAAAAAGGGCACTGGAGCGTTCGCTTCCTACGAATATCAACTATGACTGTAGTCAGTCAAGTCAAAGTCTAAGCCTTCATTTTCCTTAGGATGCTTGTTCGGTCACACAGGCCGCTTTTCAACAAGGTCAAAGTGGAGGGGGGAGGAGTCACGGATGAAGAGTAGAGGCGTCCGACAAGAAACCAATTGCATATAATTAGAATTGATATTTGATCAGAAAAAAACACACATTATAGCCCCCCCAAAAGACCGACCCGAAGAGCCAGTGTTTAAAAAGCCAGTGTTTAACCTTCACCACACTGAAGTAGCCGTTTGACACCCCATTTCTTATTGGTTACAGAGTTAGGCAGCAAGGAGAAGGTTAAGGAGCTGCTTACTTTGCTATTCTCAATCATTCTATGTGAAAACCTACATTTGTACTGCATAGCCGGGATAAACGCCCTTCCAAGTCTATAAGAAGGTGAACTTGTCTCAGGTCACGGAATGAGAAGCGAAGGAACCCCGTGGCGGCGTAAGAGTTTGGCAGCTCCGCGCCTCCGCGCAAGGAGAGCCAGAGGACGAACACACCCGGTAATAAACAGCACTCAGAACTCCTCTCCCTACTTAATCAGGCGCGGGTGAGTTTGTAGCGGGAATGAGAGACGGAGGCGCGGTTGGAGGGTGTAATTTTCTTCTTAGCTTTGCCGCTTACGCGTTCGGCTGGCGCTTACAGCTGCGGATGGCCGAGAGAAAATGGTACAGTTGAGAGCGAGGGAGCGGGCGGGGGATTTTTTTTATTCAAAGATAACATCAGATAACAAATAAATGGACGGAGACAAAGTGACAGCGGACTCAAATTGTACACAATTTTTTTTTCTCGCCGCTACTTGTATATTGTAGACAGGACAGTAGAATATTTGACAAGACGCAAAAAAACAACAACTTGTGAATGGTAAATGAACAAATACCTAGTTGAAACGTAGTTATCAAATTTGAAGACATGTTGACTCGATTTTTGAATGACCCTTCATTGTTGGAAAAAAAGCCAGAATTCTAAACGTTCCGGGTCGTAATGACATCGTTGGCTCACAGCGCTGCTAGAACCCGCTGTTCTTTGTCCATTAACCGACTTGACCCCTTTCACCATGATCAAAGTTACGCCACTTTGATAAATGCATTGGTTTGAAAACACCGTGGGGGGTACACATATTCCTGAGCGACCTAATAGAGTTCGTTGTTGCATGACCATTTGCTATCCGACCCTCCAACTTTTAAATCTCAATTTGTCGTTAGTCTGATTTCTTGACATGTTATTATTGATTTGTTGTATACTTATTGTTGTATTTATCTATTATTGTGTTCCATCATTTACTTCTATTGAATTGTATTAGAAATTGGTTGTATCTAAGGTTTCCTTTATAATTGTATTTCATTATCATTATTAGTTAGTTTATAGGAGGAGGGCTTAGAAAAGCCTCCCGGGTTTCCTCCCTCCTCCTGCACTATTGTTATATTTTGTATATACATTTGCCTGTTTTTATTTTATTTCTGCAAACCAATTAACAAACCAAATAAATGATAAAACCCTAAGATTTGAGACGTTTCGGGTTACGAGGACATCGCAGGTACTTAGTACCGGGATTTGCGACTTACGCTGCTGAAGCCTCCCGTCCATTAACCACCGTGACCCCTTTTACTGCGGCCTGCGGGCAACTGAGCTGGTGATGGGGGCATCTGGGTGGATGCTAGATTTCCTCACTTAACAGATAAAAATTACACCCCAACGGTTCATCTAAATCTTCAGTCGAGACGATTTAACCATTTGTCACTTCTTCCATGTTTTGTTTTACCCCAAGGGAGTGAGGTGTGCCATCTCTGAGTGCCTTGAGTTGCAAGAGGTCTGAGTGGTTGGCTCTAGTGAAAATTGTGTTCCCTTTTCCGTCATAGCTTGCCTAGATCAGAACTCGAATAAAAGGAAGACAGGGTGCAGACTGTCGTATCGATAAGTGCTCAACAAACAGATCACGTGTTATGTTACACATCTGCTGGTTGCATCGTCTGAAAGGGATGCAACATTAACCGCCCTGACCCTTATATCATGTTCTCTAGGCAACTAGGTTGATGCTAGATTTCCTCACTTAGAATATTAAAGCCACGTCCCGAATGTTCATCTAAATCTTCAGTACAGACGATTCAACCATTTGTCACTTCTTCCGTGTTGTTTTACCTCAGGGGAGTGAAGTACGCCATCTCTGATTGCCTTGAGTTGCACGAGGTTTGAGTGGTTGGCTCTTGGGAAACATTTATTTTCCTTTTCCGCAATAGCTTGCCTAGAAAGAGCCCGGGCTAAAAAAGAAGAAACGAAGGCTTTAGGCCGGGAAGTACTCATAAACCCCACTGTGTGCTATCTTACATACCTGCTGGTTGCATCGTCTGAAAAAGATAAAACATTAACCGCCCTCACCCCCTGACCCTTTTTACCATGTTCTCTAGGCAACTGGGTTGATGCTAGATTTCCTCACTTAGAATATCAAAGCTACGCCCAACTGTTAAATCTTCAGTCCAGACGATTTAACCATTTGTCACTTCTACGATGTTTTGTTTTACCCCAAGGGAGTGAAGTATCTCTGATTGCCTTGAGTTGCACGCGGTCTGAGTGGCTGGCTCTTGGGGACCATTTATTTTCCTTTTCCACAATAGCTCGGCTAGAAACATCCCTGGCTAAAAAAACGAAACTAGGAAACGAAGGCCCCAGGCCGGAAAGTACTCACAAACCCATCATGTGACATCTTGCATAGCTAGAGGTGGTGTTATTTGAAGACGATACAACAGAAAGTGCCGCTCCAATTCTTCGACGTCTTTAAGAGTGGCTCTAGAGAATAGTTTTCTTCTCTTTGTTTCATCATACGGATGAAGCCATTGATAAGAAGACGAAATGGGGGCAGCAGAATTACGGTACGTCTTCTAGAAGTGATAAGAAAGTCTTATGTGTAATGTGATACTCAGAATGTGCTCCTAGGTGAACAATAAAAAAAGGGAAAGTGTCAAGAAAAAGTAAGACCGATAAGTACCGTTGTGATGTCCTTTAGAGGCTCTAGGGGCCATATCTTCCCTTCATTCACAACAGATCACATCATTGATAAGACGAAATAAGACGAAGAAGACTACGTTACGTCTTCTAGAAAACTGATAACAAAATCTTATCGAGTAGGGTGATACTCAGAATGCGATCCTTGGAGAACAATAAAAAGGGAAAGCGTCGTTCCAAGGCGCCGTTGCGGCCATATAGACAGCCATTGTCCGACCTGCGTGGCATTAGAAACCTCATCCTGTTAGTGAGTTTGGTCGGATGAACTGACAGCTATGTTCTTAACTTTAATGTGCACTTTTCCTAGCCTCCCGCGCAGAACTGTTGCGTGGCTGTCGGGTTTGGGCTGTTTTGGGCTTTGGCTCGCATGTTCTTGTTTAGCCAAGTTTGCAGAAAGTAGTACTAGGCTGGCGTACTGATAAATATTGGTCATAGATGAACACGAGAGCTATTAGGAAGCAGCACAAACAAGACTGTAGCATTTCCAGGGCAAAAGATTAAAAAACCGGGAGTTCTGCTGCATTACCTAGGAAAACAGCCAGATAGCCGATCATCGACCTTAAAATTCGTCTTCTCAAAACCTACCCACATGCCAAATATCATTACAATCCATCTTCGTGTCCTTTGCTTACCACAAATATCCCGAGACACAGAGACAGACACGCACGCACACAGACAAACAAACCGAAAACACTACCTCGATCTCTCAACCAACGGCCACACAGAAGGTCTGTGAAGAAGGTTACATTTTCCAACCTATATCTCCTTCTTTATTCATCTACTAGTATCTGTTTCTTATTAATCTTTGGGGGTGGTCCCTTTAGTCAACATGGTAACCGATTTTTTTTTAAAAGCCCTGTTTTTCAGTGGCTACACTGCGATTTCCCATAAAGTTATCTGTATCTATCTTGAACACGCGAGCGACAGTGCAATAAGCGGAACCACCAGCCTTCCAGAAGGTCTGTACATGAGGCTTCATTTTTTCCATCTATGCCCTCTCCTTGTCCCTCGGTCCCTTCCACTACAGATGATGTATAGGCACTTCTCGTGGTGAAGGTGATATTCTGTAATCATACTGAACCATTCGGGAAATGGGTCGGAGGGATATTAGGTTCTAACTGCCGGTGTGAGCACATGATATAAGTATAATATCGACGGTTATGGACTCTGCGAGCGAGTGTTGTCAGACTATTGTGGGCGTGACTTGAATTGATGGCGACGCGCGAAATGAGGTCGACGGTCCCGACGACTCTATTATGAAACGAGATCAAATTTGTTGAAAGGTGCGGCTGAATTCTGCCTTGGACACGATGCAGAATTTTGAATTGTCATTGCTTTTTAAACGCATGTAGGACGTTTTGTTTATATTTCAAAACCACAGTAGGCATTTGCACCCACGTGACTATGATGTAATCACAGTCTGCCATGTTTGATGGTCAAACCCGGAATTTGCCAGGTAGATTTCAGTGTATGTACAGTTTGCGGGGGTTTGATTTGGTTGCAGGGAGAAAATAGGGTGTCAGCGATATGATTTTAGATTCGAGCTTGAAACAAGGGGGTAGGCGGGCAGAAGAACAGGCGCCTTCGCGGCGGTTTAAAAAAAATCGTAGTGAAGCGGTCACAGCGCAAACCGCGAATATAAAAACACAGCAAAAAGTTTAAGAATTACAGTATGTGATCACTGTATGACATCACTGCACATTACATACAGGCAATTTGATAGGCTAGATCTGACTCTTGGAGGTCCAACTAACCATTCCCCATGCAATACACATGCAGGAATAAAAACAACACACTTTGACGTTGCCGTGGTAACGGAGATGTGAGTGGCGTTATTTTGCTTTTAGTTTATTTCACAAGTTGATCCACTCTCACGTACTGTTAGGGGGGGTCTTAAAAACCGCCAGTAGGTGACATATATATCCTGGAGAAACAAATAAATTGAAATTGAACTGAATCATCGCCGCGTGAATATGCTCCAAACGTCTCCATAGCGTTCTGTCAGATCTAGATTAATGTAGCAAACCACCCGTCAGCTTAAATGTATCAAACTCGAGTGAGCGCCATCTGCCACAACTGCCGCCCTAATGGAAAACATAATGCAGGTGCACAAAGTGATTCCGCCACAATCCGTCAGCTGTCAGTGAGCTGATGTGTAGCAAACTTGCTTCGGGAGGAACGCCGGGAGGCAGATGTGATGGCATCATGCAGAGTGAGAGAGGATCTAGGCAGCCAGTGTCTGTTTATATCAGGCGTGCGTAGTCCAGTGGTTAGCGATCTTGCCTCTGGAACTAGAAGCCCGGGGTTCGATCCCGGCTGTGTCGCTCAACCGACATGCACGCTATCGTTAAAGATCGCAGTCCTTAGGACGGGACGTTAAGCCGCGTGGTCCACTGTTCATTATGCTTGTCGAATAGCCAGTACCTGTTTATCGTCATGTTGTGCCATCAGTCTGGGAGTGCTTCAAGGCCGGCCTCTGGCGTGTTATTTGTCTATTTGGCAAATGTCTAATATTTTTATACATTAGCATGAAAGTTAATCTGAGTTGGTAAAATACATAATGAGAAATAAACTGCTCTCCAACTCAAAAAAATTCCGGTCGAAAATTTCTGTGATTTTTTTTTTTCAGTTGTAGAACAGTTTATTTCTCATTGTTCTTCCTGCATGCCTATCGTGATGTTGTGCCGTCAGTCTGTGAGTACCCCAAGGCTGAATAACTCCTCTGGTGTGTTATCCGTCTATTTGGCAAATTTGTCCTATTTTCATGCATGTTCGTCATGATGTTGTGCAGCCAATCTGGGGAAATCCCGGGCCGACTAACTCCTCTGGCATGTTATCTGTCAAGTTAGAAAATTTCTACTAGTTTTCCAGAACCTATTGGGGTCTGGTGGAGATGATATGCTTATGAAAATAGTATTACCTAAATGAAGGCGACAGTTCGTAGAGTACAGCTTTAAAGTATTTTGTAGATTGGGTGGTCCACAGAACCAGTGGCAACATATTGCTGTATCTCTGTACATAGACTTCTTCAAGAGTTTGTTCTAGTCTTATCTAGTCTAGAGATTGGCTTGGAAGCAAAGCGAGAACGCAGCGGTTGGGGGGGGGGGGGGGGTATATACTTCTCTCCAGAGGGGTCTCCAAGATGCCGGTTCTGAGTAAGGAAGGAATTAAGGCGATGAAGAATTGCCTCTCCTAGGAGGTCATGAAGGGAAGGTTTGTGGAACGCCCCTGTAGACTGGGCGGTCCACAGTACCAGTGGCAACTGATTCCATATCTCTGTACATATAGGACTTCTTCAAAGAGTTTGTTCGTGGCTTATCTAGTCTAGAAATGGGCTTGGAAGTAAAGCGAGAACGCAGCAGTTCGGGGGGGGGGGGATTATATACTTCTCTCCACAAGGGTCTCCAAGATGCCGGTTCTGAGTGAGGAAGAAATTGGGGCGATGAAAAACGGCCTCTCCTAGGCAGGGAAGGTTTGGGAACGCCCCTGTAGATTAGGTGATCTGCAGTACCAGTGGAAGCCGACTACATATTGCTGCAGCTCTGTAAATAAAGGACTTCTTCAAAGAGTTTGTCCTAGGCTTATCTAGTCTAAAGATTGGCTTGGAAGTAAAGCGAGAACGCAGCGGTACGGGGGGATTATATCCTTCTCTCCACAGGGGTCTCCACGATGCCGGTTCTGAGTGAGGAAGAAATTGGGGCGATGAGGAATGACCTCTCCTGGGCAGGGAAGGTTTGGGAACGCCCCTGTAGATTAGGTGATCTGCAGAACCAGTGGCAGCCGATTACATACTGCTGCAATTCTGTAAATAAAGGACTTCTTCAAAGAGTTTGTCCTAGGCTTATCTAGTCTAAAGATTGGCTTGGAAGTAAAGCGAGAAAGCAGCGGTGCAGGGGGATTATATCCTTCTCTCCACAGGGGTTCTCCACGATGCCGGTTCTGAGTGAGGGGGAAATTGGGGCGATGAGGAATGACCTCTCCTGGGAGGTCATGCAGGAAGGGTTTGGGGGACGAGGAAATTGTGGCTGATGAGATCTTTGGTTGGCCGTGCGCCGCAAATTGGCTCTGCGATGGGTCAGGCGTTTGTTCTCTCTTGTAAGAGAAGATGATGAAGGTGTGGAGGGATATTTAATGTGCTCTTCTCAAACATGGAGCCTTCGACTTATGTTTCATCAGAAAAATGTCTCTACCAAATGGTAGCCGTTCTCGCCTTGCCTTCGTTTGAAGCAAGATGTATATTGTTATAGCTCGTTATGCTGTCCATGTCAAAATCCGAATGTAATGTCTTATCTTTATCAGCAGGGCTAGTTTTTTTTTTGTAATAGCAACAGGCTACCCGGGCAGCCCTGTGTGTGCTGAACGGCCAAAGCACCCAATGAATGAAAAAGCAAGATGATAAGTGGCATGGTGGCTGAATGTGCTCGAGGTGTGCTTCTCCTAAAGCATGAGACCCCCCCCCCCAGCTTTACGTCCCATTAGAGAAGCCATTCTTAACCAAAGCTGGGTACTCATTTTCACATCCAAACATATTGCTAAAACACAGCTTCCAGCCTTTTGAAGCGAAGTTGAACTGTAATTTCCAAGACAAAAGTTGAACGTTTCCAAATATTCGACTGTACTGATATATTCAACTTCAGTGCTCTATACTCCACCGTACATGAGAGGGCCCAAGCAACAACAACAACATTGACTAATGTATTCTACAATGGCATGCTGTAATTGTGATTCTAATCTGCTCATGTAGCTGCTGTCTGGCTCCCTGTAGGTATACCATCGCCATCGGGTGTGTACATTTTTCTCTACTGTGAGCAAAATGACGAACGTTTCACTCACCAAACTGCCAGCAAAGCGCCATCAAACAACTCGCTAGGGACAAACCCATAGACACTCCAGCTTCGCCGGGTTATAGGTCTTGCTGAGTAACAAAGTTTACACTGGAAAGTAACAAGCTTGGTGAATCCCATTTCAGTCTTATCCCAGTTGAGTCGACAGCATGATAGCTAGATGTAGCCACGAATCCTTTTTTTACTTACTCTGTATCGAAAACAGATTAGCAGTTTTGCACAGGAACACTTTGAGATAATTTTCGACTATCCCGAATGGACTCGGAGCTCGTCTGGGATGAAGTCCTTTTTGGGATACAACAAAGCCTATCACAAACGGAGCAAACTGAACCATGCATCTAGAAGAGATCAACCCGAGCCACATGGATCTTAGGATCCTAGGTGGCATTTTAATTTTTCCTTTGCTGTTGATGACAAATGTTTCACTCACTGAACTGCCAGCGGGGCTCAATTAAACAACTCATTAGAGACAAACCCACAGACACTCCTAGTTCAGGAGGTTATAAGTCTTACTGAGTTAAAAGTTAAGACCGAAAAGTAGCAAGCCTGGTGAATCCCATTTCAGTCTTATCCCAGTTGAGTCGACAGTGAGACAGCTAGATGTAGCCACGAATACTTTTACTTACCCTGTATCTAAAACAGATTTAACAGTTTTGCACAGGAACACTTTGAGATAATTTTCGACTATCCCGAACGAACTCGGAGCTCGTCTGGGACGAAGACCTGCTTCGGATGCAACAAAGCCTATCACAAATGGAGCAAACTGAACCATGCAACGTATCAAGAAGAAATCACCCCCAACCGCATGGATCTTAGGATCCTAGCTGGCATCTTAATTTTTCCTTTGCTGTTAATGACGAATGTTTCACTCACTGAACTACCAGCAATGTGCCATCAAACAACTCGCTAGCTATAGGGACAAACCCACAGACACTCCTGGTTCATGAGGTTATAAGTCTTGCTGAGTAAGAAAGTTTACACTGGAAAGTAACACGCCTAGCGAATCTCATTTCAGTCCTATCCCGGTAGAATCGACAGCAAGACAGCTAGATGCAGCCACGAATACTTTAACATAACATATCCTTTATGGGTCCTGCACAAGATCCATTTTGCGTATCCAAAACAGATAGTTTTGTTCAGGACCAGTTTGGGGTAAACTTCGACTATCCCAAACGTGAATCGGAGCTCGTCTGGGATGAATACCTGTTTTTCGATGCAACTAAACCTATCAGAAATAAAGGAAATGGAGCCTTGTTGTTCACCTAGAAAAGATTAACCGCAATCACACGAATCTCACGATCTTTGGTAGCATGTTACTCGTTTCTATACGAAGCTGTTCAATATTAGCCAATTATCAGTTAAGATTAATGTCAATGCAAGGGTGGGAATGGAAATATGTGAAAAATCCAAGAGTACTTACTAATATTTCTGATGCGTATATTTGAGATAAGTGCGTAAATTTAGTATCCAGTCCTATCTATCACACAAATGCCATCATGCTCTTAAAGGTGACATCTGCAGCATAAGCAGTTAGTGAACCCCCTGGCCTAAACGCAGCTTCACGAACCTGGTGGAGATACACATCACCAAAATCTAACGAATGCTGAATAGATGAGTAGATAAAAGTTTACAAACGAATACGCTTCTACTAAGAGGCAATTTTGCGAACCAGGTGGAGATACACATCGCAAAAATCTTTCAACCCCGACTTAATCATGCGTGCGTTGATGAAATATTATCCTGTGGTGCAAATATAATAAGAAATAAGGAGGTTCCTATATTCATCGTTATCATTATCATAATCTCCAACTGCACATTAAGGCTAGACTAACCGTAGCATAGATTGTGATGCACTGATTCTCAACGTCGATCCTCTGCATACGGCAATGTTGTTCGGTGTAACTCATCATTGATGAATAATGAATAGATGAGCAGATAAGAGTTTGTAAATGAATACTTGGCAGAACTTGTGAAAGAGGCAATAGCTCTTAGATAATGGCATTTTATTTTACATCGGCACACCTTTTGAAACAAATATTCATTCATATTAGGACTTGAAGGCAGCATTTTGCTTTATGTTTCAAATATCACTTATATCATCGCTGTGTGTAACTATCTTTAGTGAGAGAGCGAGGGAGAGAGAGGGGAAGAAAGAGAAAGAGAGATTCGATACGAAAAAAAATCATATTCTACACTGTTGTCTTTTCCCAGTATGCAATGCGCCAAGTCACGCGAGACGAGTGAAATCTCGCGCGAGTGTCCGATCACGCCCCATTAGCGGCCGCCCCGAGTGTCACACTCTCGCGCCCCCTGTATGACAACAGCCGCTGAGTTACGGGCGTCAGCAGCCCGCCTGACGGGCGACAGATGCATCATCGCCCGCAAACAGATGGCGGGCGCTACGGTCGACTTGCGCTAACGAGAACGGGGACTCGCGGCTAATGGTTCGGCGTGACGCGGGGTGATTTGTGTGGAACCGTCCCGCGCCCCGCTGTCACAGTCTCGGGCCTGTCGTTTGTCAGGATCCGGGCAGACGGAGAGGAATTGCGCGGGAATCAGCAATTAGAACGGCGATGTCTGTGGGGATGGGGAAAGGTTGGCGGGCGTGCGTTGTGTTTTTTTTTTAGTGGGCCGAGGGGATTAAATCGTTGGGTTGTCGGTATGGCTGTTCCGGGTTTTTGAGTAGTCTCTACCAAACGAACTACGCCGGCTATAGGGAGAATATTTGCCAGGGTTTCAATAGACAGGCTCCTACGCGGGCGAAATGTGATCTTCATCGTGACTGACTCTACTGGCTACTTATTCCTTTTTCTGCCGAATTCTACGATCCATACGCCGGTAGGAGGGCCTGGTGGAGGCTAGTTTTTGAGTGAAAGTTTGTCAAGAAAAAGCAATTTTCAACTCAGCACCTGTGTTGCCCTCTGATAAATACTTAATCATTACAACCTTGTTCTCCTGTCTCACACTTATTAAATGACACACAAAGATTCTGTCTCTTAGCCAAGAGGTCCAGACTTTGAATGCATGGCGTTGTCGTTTACTTAACAAAAATGGTCGTAGTCCCCAAACTAATGCAATGTAAAGCTGTGGTCCATTTTTCATTGTACTTGCCTAAAAATGTATAGAAATTTATCCGCTACAATAAAACTGTACGAACATGTACGCCTTCTTACGACCAGTGGATAAAACCTTTCTGGAAACCCAAACTAATAGGATCAAGACACATAATCATTTCCTTCGCAGTCAACGTTTTTTACACGACGCACATTTACGTGTCACTGAGTACCCCTCACGGACTTCATTACTTTCTCCTTAACAATCTTGATGAAAGAATTTAGAATTAAGACTATTGACCCACTTATCTCCATTCAGAACATAAAAATTACATCTTTCTTAAGATCTACATTAAGTAAGAGCACGAGCACAGAAATGATTTGTAATAATGGAAATATACGACGATACAAGTTTAGCTAAGCTTAGTTAATCAAAACGCATGCGAAATATAAACTTTACTTTCCTACTCATACATTTGAATGGTACAGGGGGGAATTTACCTTTAATGCATGATTTCCTTAGCGGCGTACAGGTATTGTACATCACCCGTTCGGCGGTACATAGGCGTGATTAAAGGGCCTACAGACACAACCCTGCCTCCCTCAAGGAGCCTGAATCGCTGTTTGACCTTCAGAATGTTTTATTTGACCTTCCGAAGGTTATAAACAAGCGCCGGGCGAAGTTAAAACAACAGTGATGAGTTTTTACGGGGGTTGAAGTAGTAAAAATGATGTGCTGAACTCATAATAGGGGTTATGTCGCCCCATACTGGGCGTTAAACACAAAGCAGATGTTTTTTAGCATTAGTTTGGACTTAGATGGCCTTTCAAATACAAATGTTTGAAATGGTAAAAACAAAATAAATAGTCTTACTACTGCCTTATAACAGGAATGTTTGACATGGTAAAAGTACTTAAATATGCTGATATAAAAACCTAAAAACAGAGGTAATATTCTTACTTCTGTTTTGAAACAGGACTTTTTGACATTCAGTCACTCTAAAAGCACGTAAATATGCCGATGTCTATCTGTGAATGCAGAGAGGCGACATGCTCAACCAGTGAAGTGCCGGAGACGAAGGTTCTTTCCTGGTGCTCTGTGATGATTACTACTAGCCTGGGTACCATCCTCCGTAGTTACCGCTGGAGCAAGCGGAAAGATGGAGCCAGCGTTTACTACGTAGGATGGTAGCCAGTCTAGATGATTACAGAACTCCAGCAATCACAGCGCGGCGCCAGTCACTGCTGAAGTAGGACAGCCTTGAGAAATGCCGTGACATCTCCGTAACGGTAAACCTCGCGGCGTGTCATTGAACCTGATCGCCGTAATGTCGTCTGAAATGGCGGGAAAGTACCCGTGAAGGATCGTCTACATTACCGCCAGACGTCGCCGGTAATAAGTTTTACGTCGGGCGATTCGTTCTACCGTTTAAGGTCACAAGCTGTGCCTCCTTCTCCAAAATTAAAGTGAATATCAAGTTTCAGCATGGAAACTAGATACTATTGAAAAGTATAACTCATTTCCATTTTTCTGTTTAAAAATGATAGCGTTCATCAAGGGGAATGGCCGTCACGTGACCCATGCACACGTGACTTCAATTATGGGTCAAAGGTGACAGAAAGCCAGCCGTGACGTGAAACTCCCGCGCTTGACGTTAACCCTGAGGAGTGCCAGAGTTCGTCAGAAATGGCGGGAAAGCAGCCGTGACGGATGGTCCGTATTACCGTCAGACGTCTCCGGTAATAAGTCCGCCTCGCGCAGGACGTATGGCGATCCGTCAAGCCCGTTTTAGGTCAGCGGCACAGGCTCAAGTTACAGAACGGCGTGCTCGGGGATAGTCTCAAAATTTCTCTCACTTTCGCCACACAAAGTACATTTTCCAAGACTATCAGGAAAACATACCCTGATGATTAACTCAACTTCTCGTACAACTCTTCTGTGAATCGTACTCACCAAATCTTGGGGAGTTCACGTCAGGCAGGTTACTTTGATAGTTGTTCGAAGGTACCAAAGCTGCTAGCTGCATCTGTACTGGTAAGGACAAAACGAGTTTGGTTTTAGAGTCCAAAATATGAATGAAGGCCTCTTGGAGTGTTTACACACACCGTAACCACCATAACAAAATAGATTTTCTAGCCGCCATTAAGGAAATATTCGCCAAAGGGACATGATTTCATATAACTAGTACTCGACAAAGATTGTTCTTACCAAATTCCCGACTGAGGCTCAAATCTTCATCACGGAGGATGACCCATCAAATTCGTCACGATCACGTGGCTGTAATGATGGATCAAAGATGCTAAGGAGCGAGTGACTTGATATGCGTCTCCTTGGAGCTTGCAAAGGTTGCCACATCCGATGATCATAAAGATGATGATAGTGATGATGGTGATGGTTATGATGATTATGATGATGATGATGTAAAGTGACTGTGGGACATTGCCTCTTTCACCCCCATTGCAAGGTCACCTTATTCAGAGTCCGGTATACCTGTAAACACATAATACATCGTCCCTTATAAATATGACGATTAATGATTGACCTTATTGCAAAACCATACCCAAAGGCTAATGGCAAACAAAGCATCAACACTCATCTACAATTCCCCCATCCGTTCTTCGTATTATTCTTAGGCCTTCTTTCCCCATCCATAACGAAATGATATCTTTTCTGAAAGGCAATTGTCTTCGTGGAACATCCCTGACGCTCCGAAACAGATGCGATGGCATTGCCGTGACGATGCGTGCAGGGGACTGATTAAGAATTCCATAATTACGTTTTTCCTGACATGCAACATATGCGAGACATATCGCCACTATTAGTGAACAACGCTGGAACTAATGTTTGTATCTCCACGAGACTATTACATCTGTTCCGTACTAACATCAATTAGCAAGGGTAATTCTACGTTTTAATTAATTATTGCGGTTTAATTAGAGAGAGACTGAAATTCAACAACATCACGTCTCACGTAAATTGGACAATTTTTCAGTATCTATCTTATTAATTCTTATAACTTTCTCTCCTCTTGTGTTTCCCATACTTCAGACATGGCTTCCTTTAAATTATCAAACAGGCATGCTTGTTGTATCGAGTCATTCAACATTCGATAGCTTGCTCTGGTACCCTTTATGATAACGCAGTTGCCATCAACCAACAGAATTGTGACGGAGCTATCTTGACATGCTAATGCATCGCCTGCCTTGTATGCACGTGTTTGAAATCTGTGAAATCTTTGTTGAACTTTATTGAAGAAAATCCATTAGCGATAGGCCCTAAGGCACATCACTAGTCTACCTGGACTTCTTATAACATACATATACAACATCAAAATAACAATACATACGGTAACGATGACAGCGTAACAAACATACCACTTGGCCGACTAGTTAAGTCTGAATTATGTTGGTATTTTCATTCTTTATTCTCAAACACTACGCAAGAGTCAAGACAGTTGTCATGTTTTGAAATATACGGTACATATATTAACCCTACACTATTAGTTAAAATATTTGAACACTTTTGAAATTGGGACATCATAATTGGGAGTCGCACACACATTACAATAGTACATTTAGAACAGATAGTACATATTTTACACTACACTATTAAATGAAATGTGGACGCGTTTGTTAAAATATTGAGACATTATTTACGAACTCGCACTGCGATTGTCGAGATGTTTACTTCGATACTTTTACAGCTGGCAGCGGTTCAAACGCGTTTCCGCAAAAGGTCCCATGAGAAATAAATTAGCTCGGCAGCGTGTAATGTACTCAATGACCCCTGACCTCCACCCATCCGTTTCCCGCGAAAACATCTGCTACATTTCAGTTTGAGTCGGTAGATAAAGTCAGACATGGCGTCTGAGGGAAGAGGGATTAAACCAACATCCCTCACAAGCCTCCCGTGCGTACGAACAGGAAATCCACGATATAACGTTACTTACAGCGTTAACTGTGTCTTGTCATTTTATAATCCTCTTGTGCATAATGGTACAGGATCCTCTCAACATGGTTGAATCTCTTGGCTATGCTCTTGACAAAGCTCTTTTTTGGAACGCGTGCTGCACAATAAAAACAATCACTGGCCTCCCTTCGCATGTACAAACTATCATTCAACACGAGCGTATGTGGAGAGCGGCTTTTGCCTCCTTTGGTATGAATTTAATATACAAACTACAATGTTGTAAAATTGATACAGACAAAGTATGTGCTTCTGCAATTCCAGATTCCGATTCAGTTTCATTTCTCATGACATTGCATGTGACATTTTATAGAAATATGCAAATGAAGTGCGTTATGATTTACAAAGGAGCTAATGATTTTTTAAAAATTACTCATTAAAAACATGTACTATAAAATTACGAATCTGAAAATAACTTGTGCGAACAGATTCAAGATAAGACAACAAATTCCCAGTGTCTAGAATGCGGCGTTGTCATACAAGCATTCTCAGTGTCTCACTGGTTCACACTGTACGCCACACACAGTCAGGAAGTCCCTCTTTAAGCCCTGTCGCACTTGTGCGTATAAACAAGCCCGCATGAGTTGCGTATTAACATGTTATGGGTTGAGGTTAAGTTTGAAGCCGAAGAAGTAATTTCTTTAGTTTGATAACTAGGCTGCACAACGGTGGGTCAAAGTAGAAAACAACTTTCTTCCCGCAAAATGTACTTAAACCAAAAAAATGTTACTGCGGAACTGAATATACGCACAAGTGTGACAGGCCCTTAAACCTGATGTATCCCGAGGATTCGCGTTTAACCCAGACCGCCGTGACGGACAGCCCGGAGGTCCCGCTCACCCCTCCGTCTTACTCCTGTAACTCCCGCGGTATTCCCGACGCCAGGCTCAATCTGCCGACCTCCCTGCCCGGGCCTTTATCATAATGATCCCCGCCGTGAGGTGCCTTCCTCCGGCGACCTGCGTCATCCATATCCACACAAAACATCTGGTCCTGCGGCAGAGGAAGTCCGACTTTCGGAGGGTTTGAAATTACGTTCAGGTTATTGGGTTGCGTTTGATCACATGGTGAAAGTTTGACGTATTTCTACATAAAATTGGTCCTTTTTACTGAACGTATTGATGCTCTCCAAGTTATCTTACAAATTCAGAAGAACATTCATCTATTCCTCGGGCAAATGACGTAAGACTTTCGGAAGGTTTCAAACGACGGTCAGGTTATTGCGTTGTGTTTGATCATATTGCGAACGTATGACGTATTTCTACATAAAATTGGTCATTTTTTCTGAACGTTTTGCAAATGCAAAAAGGGTCTTCATCTTTTCTTGGGACAAATGACGTCCGACTTTCGGAGGGTTTGAAACGACGTTCAGGTTATTGGGTTGCGCATGATCATATTGCGAACGTTTGAGCTATATTCTATTTAAGATTGGTTCTCTTTTACTGAACAAATTGCTGCTTTACAAATTCCCCTGCAAATTCAGAAGGGCATCTATCTATCCCTCGGACAAATGACGTCCCCGACTTTCGGAGTGTTTGAAGCTACGTTCAGGTTATTGGGTTGCGTTTGACCATATTGCGAACGTTTGAGCTTATTTTCTGCTTAAGATTGGTTCTTTTACTGACCGTATTCCTGCTTTCCATATCCCCTCCCGAAGGCAGAAGGTCTTCATCTTTTTATGAATCTTGGGACAAATTGCGTTCGACTATCGGAGGGTGTTTTCGTTTGAAATGACGTGCAGGTCACTCAATCACATCGCAATGTCAAAGGAACGTATGGCATGTTTTCTATATCAAACAGGGTCATTTTTACTCAACTTATTGCTGCTTTTCGAATACCATTCGAAAGACAGAATGGTCTTGATCTTTTCTGGGGACAAATTACTTCGGCTATGGGAATGTGTCTTCGTTTCAAATGACGTGCAGGTCTCTCAATCACATCACAATTTCAAAGGAACGTATGGCACGTTTTCTATATCAAACAGGGTCATCTTTACAGAACGTATTGCTGCTTTTCGAATTCCATCCCAAAGACAGAAGGGTCTTGATCTTTTCCAGGGACAAATTACTTCGGCTATGGTAATGTGTCTTCGTTTGAATTGACGCGCAGTTCACTCGATCACCTCACATTGTCAAAGGATCATATGGCATGTTTTCGATGTCAAATAGGTCCTTTAACTAAACACATCATTGCTGCTTTCCAAATTCCCTTCAAAAGTCAAAAGGGTCTTCATCTCTCTCTGGGACAAATGACGCTCCACGTTTGGGAGGTCAATAGATCAACTCGCTTTCTCACATGGCGTGTTCTCTACGATAAGTCGGTCATTTTTACTGAATATAATACTGCTCTCCGAATTCCCTTCCGAATGCAGAAGGCTCTTCACCTGTGACAAATTACGTCCTACTTTCGAAAGGTCTTCCCGTTGAAATGACGTTCATGATACCGTGCAATCAGTACCACGCATAGTCAAGGGAGCGTTTGACATGTTTTCTATATTACTGAAAACTGCTTTAATTTCAAAATGCAGGAGGGTGTCCACTGTTGAAATCACGTTCAGATTGTCTGAAGGCATTCGATTATTTTGATCTAAGTCTTGTACAACTTTTCGGAGAAAGCTTGTTATGTTTGGTAGTTATGGATTCTGTTTGTGGTACTGAATGTGTTGTTGCTGAGGGAAGAACGAGTGAATAACTATGATGGTTTGGAGGAGCATTTGGCATTTCTTTAGACATTGGCAGACATAAATGCCCTGCTGAATGTTCAATGATACATGACCTACTTGGCTAAGGATTGGCGGTTTGATAACTACTTAAGAGTTTTTATTTCTTCAGGAGCGAAAATGACGTTCACAAGAGTAACGATTATAAAAATGAAGCGAACACGTAACGTTTTCTTTGCCTTTTTTGTGTGTATCTAGGCCCCCAGGTGGGAATTGGGTCGTCTTCCGTAGGTTAACTTATCCTTGTCACAGCTTCAGTAAACAATTACTTTCAAACCCCGACTGCAGCACTTCCCAATTACAGGAGACATTCGGAAGCAATCTGACAAATCCCCGAGGAACCGATCCAGCAATCCCCGCAGCCGGGAAACACGTCTGCAGCAGAGCCCTCGTCCCAAAGATCAATGGGGAAACGTGAACTCTATCTCACGGAATAACCCGCACCGCGCCTAATGGCTCGGAACGCGCCCAAAGACGGGAACTTGTCTTTATGGGGGGCGCATCGTTAGACTCAATTTGCGCGGGACCGACCGTGACACTGGTCCGGGATTGGGGTCGGCACACGAGCGCTGCTCTCTTTTGAAGACGTGCTCTTTTGCAAGGGCTGCTGTGATAGTCGTACATACCTGTTACATTGACTTGGGTTAACACTGAATATATATCACGAATAGCATCACTGTAAGGTGGCCTCTTTTCCCGATAAAATACAACAGTTCTACAGCACAGTTAAAAAACGACTTTAGAACGACAGAAAGCACATTCCTAAATGAAAATTATCTCGACACAACTAAAAATCATCTAAAGTCAATAACATACATATCTGTTTATTCAAACGCGCAACAGCCTGGATGGTGCTTTCATTGGTAAGATGAGGCCATGATGAGATAAATCATGATGACATATTCGGAATCTAATTCTAACATCTTGAAGAATGTAGTTTTGAGAAAAGCACATTACCTCGACACAACTAAGTAAGCATGCAACTCAATAACATGATATAACATATACCTGGTTATGTAAACGTGCACTAGCTACGAAGGACTACCAACATACCAACCCGCGTGATGCCTTCTCTGGTAAGAGACACAATTTCAGAGATAAGAACCTCATGATGAGGCAGATAATGCAGACATGTGGTAGGATTTAGCCGATAGGACTGTCTGTTGGGAGGATTTGTAGCTATACGATACTCTTATGCTTATAGGGAGAGCCTTGATCCTGAAGATCCCCTCATATTTTAGCTGCGCTGCGTCGAAGATTAAGAAATTCCTGGATGAGGTGGAACCGTATGATTTGTGATATTGCAGCTTCACTACTGTAATCATATTTTTAGGCACCGCCTCTAGGGAGAACTAGATCTTGGCGAGGAAATTAAAGATGGCAAAATATACTTGTCATGTTAATCAGAAGTAGTCAACAGAACACACAGAGTAATGTTAAGCGTTGCGGTGATACCTTTCAGTTTTCGTTCTGTTCGTCAGAGAGCTTTGAAACCCGGACGAAGTCCAAACACTAATGATATCTACCTGATCTGCGTGCTTAAAGCACTGGGGTGAACTAAAAGTTACTTCCACTGGTCGTGACATTTTAGATTTAGTATCTATCGTTTCAATGTTGGGAGAAAGTTTTTAATCGCTGTCGAGGAAGCACAATGAACAGTGAACAGTTTAATTTCCCGCACATATCGATAAGAGTAGGAGTCCATAATGATGTGAGTGGATCAAACTTATCAGTCCTGTCTTACGCAGCCTGCATTTACCTTACAAAGCTGGTGTAAGGTCAGGCGTTGTACTGGTTATACAAAACAAAGCGAGAATACAAAATGCCCAAATACTGTAATACAATTTCCCGTAATGCCCGGTCTTACGCAGCTTCCATTTTCTGTTCAAAACTGGTCTAACTGGCTATACAAAACAAAGTTAGGAAAACTGGACTATCACTCAGGCATGTCAGGCTTGTATATTAACATTGACGAGATCCTGAGATTTTATGTGAGTTGACCCAGTGTTACCAGCTGGGCTTGATGATGGACTGTACGCGCCAAGAGATGGTCGTCTTCATTCTATCCCTGCTGTAACAAAAACTGGTGTAACTGGTTATACACAACAAAGTTAGGAAAACTGGACTATTACTCAGGCCTGGCAGGCTTGTATAGTACCATTGACGAGATCCCGAGATTTTATGTGAGTCGGCCCAGTGTTACCAGATGGACTCGATGATGTACTGTACGCGCCCAGAGATGGTCGTCATCGTTCCACCCCTGCTGTAAAACAACCTCTGCTGGGCCTGATGTACTTTATGGAACCCCGTAAAGAAGCCAAGGACCGTTCGTCATGTCTGGGTGCCGGGATCGAGTTCGCCAGAATTTGTAGTAAGGATTTGATACGCCGATCCGTTTTGTCTTGGCGTATTCTCACTGCACGCATTTCAAAAGCTGGCCTGACCCGAAATGGTGCCATGAATACAGCCGCGTGCTCAACGTTCTACACAAATCTGCAACGCGGTCACCTCTCCTAATCATTTGACCTCCATCTGGAGCATTGCAACAGTTTATGATGACCACCTTCGGAGTGATTGTTCCGCTTTGCTACATCGAGGCATATCAATTTACAGGAGACTGCAACATGGAGATGCAACATTATATTCACTAGGTGAACAAACAAAACGTATCAAAATGTTTTGCACGTTTTCCCATTTGACTATATCAATGTCGCTATGAAGAGTTGTCAAAAAGAGAAAATGAACATTCTTCCAGATGACTATTTTGTAGATAAAAATGACAATGGCCCAAAGGCATGAAGTAATGATAAAGACTGAATTACATTCCAAATCGGTGATAACAATGAAGATAATGATGATGATGATGATGATATGGCCACAAAGAACCGTTTTAGAGGAAACTGCGTTTGTCTATCGCGGAAGCAATCTTTGTTACCGGTTACATAACGATGTTTGGCCGGAGGGGACCATACATCTAGACGCGGCATGTGGTCCTATGTAATAATCATAAACCTTCCTTCAAAATGTCCTCTACAAAAGTACAAATAGCTAACAACATCGAGTAGAACAATGGCAAACAGATAAAAAGAAATGCAAAATTAAGGGGGAATAGCCTTTGCCTAGAATTATAAGTCACGCAATTGTCACTAAGTAAAGAAAATCAAAAACATCCCTGCAAAAGATTTGTCCTCTACAAAGGTAATAATAGCTAACAACGCCGGATAGAAGAATATCCAACAGATAAGCATCACATCAATGAAATGGTACATGGCTCACATAGGAACATCTTGGCAAAAACAATGTGTACTGTAATATTCATTACAAGTTTTTGCCCGGAAGCGTGCCGTTTAGATCTACCGATGTTCAGGAAAAACTCTCTTTCCTGGGAAAACCGTCTTGTCGTAGATAATACCTACATTTATCATCGGTTCAGCTGTAGCGTAGAATACAGCCAGGGATGTCCAACTAGCCGGAGGCTACTGTAAAGAGCTAACTCTACTGATAAGGACACACAGCAGGACATTAAACTAAGACTCGGGACACTGAATTGAATACATTACAACATCTGTAAAGCGTCTGTGAATATTAGCCATCCTGAGTATGGAGGAATAAAATTTTAATTCAATTTATATTTGATACAGTATAGAATTATCAGACGTTTCAAGTGTCCATCTGACATTTTTCATAATTGACGGAAATTTCCTATTCAACATTTGCAAAGGTATAGCGGAAAATGACTGGAAAAACTTCAATTCTTGGAAAATACTAATTCTGCTTGTAATCCACTTGTTCATAAAAGGTTCGGCTGCAATAAAAGATAGAGGCAGGCCACTTGACTAATAGAAAATTTTCTTAGAAAATAGTAATTCTGCTTAATTGCAATCCACCTGTTCATAATGGATTCAGCTGCTGTATAAGATACAGGCCACTCAACTAGCCTTAGGCTGCTGCAAAATTGAAAGGCTGACCTTGCTGACAAGCAGAAAGCTATATGATGACATAACAGGACATTAAAATATGGCATGGCATTCAACTGGGAACATTACTACATCTGCAAAGTGTTTCCAACATCTACAAAGCACTGCGGAAACAGACTGCTTGACTCCAGTGGTGTACAGGGTTTAGGCCTCAAGGCGTTCGCAAAGCCAACTTTCTTAGAAGAAGCAGACTGCTTCTAGGAAGGGTAAACATTTATGCAGGCGGCAACACGATGCGGTAGTACAAGCATTGTCGCGGGTCACTGTACATCTATCAAAAGGAAACATATATTGTCTGACAAACAGATCCAAATCGATGCCTTGGCGTATGTCATCTATAAAGCAAGTTGTAAATGGCAATGGGAACGTTAACCATGTTTCCGTTATAATAAACGTTGATCTGGGATTACTTGAATGTCAAGACCGTCTGAAGTGCATCTGTGGACGCTCGTACATCATCCGGTCTGGCGCCAGCGTTTCTAGTCGAGCCAGTCCCATCCGAGACATCCTAGTTATAAATAACGCTTCAAGAAAGTTTTAAAAAGATTGCAAGAGTTTAAATGAATGCTGTATGAACTACATACGTATTGGACTATCATCGCTATGGGCATGCCCCCTGGAAGAAATACAGAGCGGAAGGAGATACAGTATTTCATACTCTAACATCACAATTAGTCCCATCACGACACCAGCGCGCTAGCGACAGTCACGTTGTGAATCGTATGTTTATGTAATAGAAAGGTATGAAGATTGTGAGTATCATAAAATGCACTATAATGATATGGACATAGTAAAATCAGATTTGCCAAAATGAATACGAGACAGGCGATCAACACTGTAACAGCTGCCACTTTTGCTGTGTCATTTGAATGCAGTTTATGAATATAGTAGTATCATCAGAAACGGCATCATGTGTAAATGTGATGTGTCTAATATGAATGGCTTCCCGTAACTGTATAGCGTACAGCGTGGAGCTCAGCAATATATCATACTGATAGGATGCTTTGCTATCAGATATGTTCAACTTTATATTAGCTCGGATCATAAGTGAGGTACTCGTGTCGCCTTCAAGAAGATTCATGAAGACATCATGAACTGATAGAAACTATATAAGCTGTACGTGGGATGGGCCAGTAAAATTGTATATTCGCACGGACGGACACACGAGCGTAAAGCAGCAATATATCATACAGCCAGGACCTTATGCTGTGCCATGTTGAAAAACACGCTTTGGGGAAAGATTATGGACCTCGTGAATTGTTAGGAACTATCCATTTCATCTGTATGTGTGATGGGCTTGTAAAATTATACCTTTGCACGAACAGATGCAAGAGCAAAGGCTAAAGCAGCAGTATATTATACAGCCCGGACCTTATGCTGTGGCACTTGGAAACATACGTATCATGGAACGTTTATGATGGTTCTAGACAACGCGAATTGTTCGGAGCTATCATTCTATCTGTATAAAGTTTATTAAACATATCTTCGCACGAACAGATGCAATAGCGTAGTAAAGGCTAAAGCAGCAGTATATCATACAGCCTGGACCTTATACTGTGTTACTGAAAAATACGATGTTAGAAAGGTTTCTTATGGTTGCATCATGAATCGTCCATACGACCTGGACCTAAGGCTCTGGAGATAGCGCAGAATCTGTAGCAACATGCGAGTAGCTTGCGCAAACAATGTATAGAAAGTTCATCAATAAAGCAAACTGAAAAAGATTAGATCCTCGACAAAAGTATCAATAGCCAAACATCAGAGAACATCAGAAAAAGGATAATGCACCCCTATTCCTAAGGTCAAAATGGAATAACCCTACCGTAACTATGGTGATCTCAGAGTTGCTACCTCGTAACCACATAACCCGAATGACCACCCTAATGTACGCGGAGTTTATCAGCACATAACTGTCGGGGCGTTTACACAGCACAACAGCCCTTGCGCCTTGTCTATAAAACACCGAAGATGAAACCTTTACGTCTTGAGTGCGAAGAAAATACGACTTCACGGAATTCAAGAAATAGAGATGTAAAAAACACAAAAGTTAGTTTGTGATTATAACAAATAAAGCTCTGGTACTTACAACCTAGCTGTATTGGTAGTTGTAACAATATTGTTTTACTTAACCGTTAATATCTTGAGAAGGATAAATAAAACCGGTTAGATATACTCTGCTTTCATAAACCTTTACACATGAAGTAAATGTGAATTAAAGTACTTAAGCAAATAAAGATGTGATGAAGCGGTAGTAACCTTTTTATGAGCTTAACCAATAACGTTACTTGCACTTACCGTGTTGGCTGCATTAGCAGCAATGGAACGGTCCGGTTTTATGGACAGTGTTACGGCCTGAAAGAAACGTAAATAAACAGAAAACTATCAACTGCATCAATGAAACGACTCAGATTCTGAACCTTTAAACACGAAGCAAATATGGCGTAAAGCATCTCTTCAAATAAAGATGTAACAACGTTGCACGTTACGATGATAACAACTAACGTTAGGAATACTCACTGTCCTAAGCGTATTGGTAGCAATTGAACGGCCTGGTTGTACAGCAAACGTCAGGTTCTGAAAAAAACGTAAATGATTATAGATACACAAATAAAAAAACCCTCTTTCTCGAGATCTCGAAAAGTAGGTTTCAACTGTGTATTAGTAGATGTAAAAGGTACTTAACGACATCTTTAACATGTTAAGAAAGAAATGTATAAAATGTATGCTAAGTAAATAGAAAATGAAGTTGTGACAACTTGGCTGGTTTCATCGTGCCATTAGAAATAATATGAGTGAGTCGCTGACGTTGCAAACGCCTGTTTTTCATCGGTAGTATCTAATGTGTCATTTGCAATTTAGTGACGGATTAACGTTTGCGTGGCTTTTACTCTAGCCAAAAAGTCAATCACAGCTGGCAGACTTCACCCCCTTACCCATACTGCTCTACCACTCCAATCCAACAGACTAAACTAGCAAATATACAAATGTAAGGGAATGCTGTATTGTGAATCTATTTCATACCAGTCTTGGTTTGGTTCCAAGACACAACCACAAAACAACGGTGATTTTTCAACGGTGACATTTTAACGAACTGTTCAGAACGGTAAAAGCGTCGTAAAGTTAGTTTTGTTCTTCACACGTAACCTCGGGGGGAGTTTTCTCACTTTATTACTTAGGTTATAACCGGACTCATAGCGAGCCTTTGAAACTCCAGGCTCTCCCGTGCTGCGATATTCGCTTTCGCAGTTTATTTCTACATTAAGGTTTTAGGCGGCACGACAGACGGTAGTAAGTAAGTCACAGTAAACGTGGGGAGATGGAATTTACAAGGTACTTTCTATTTCATTTGCGTCGGTAAAATTTATGGTAGCCGTCCAGTCCCTTAGGCAGCTTCAAGCAGCTGTAAAATGTTCCACTACCTCCGGACGAGTCAGGTGTATTTATAAAAGTGATGCAGATGTGGTCAGCTATGACAGTCGTGATGCTCCAGGTGGCACTGATGACTGCGGATGTTGTCTGTTATGTCTGACCGTTATTATATCCAGTTGCTTGAGTAACTGTTACCTTGCGTATCCTATTACCTGACTAATATAAGCAGCTGCTGCCGCGCCGCGTGCCTGCGAAGCTGGTGTGTTACGCCGAAGGGCGGTTATACCGGCTATACAGATACAGATGACCTCGATGTCGTTGTACTTCTTACTGAAGACGTTCTCCAGCGTTTTTGCAGCTTGCCGTCAGCTCCTGTTATGTCATTAAATGCATGTCATGAGATCATGCAACTGTTTCCTGGACTCAACGTCACCATACGGTGCGTTGATCTTGTTGTGGCTTTGACTGAGCTCCCGGATGGCGCGATTGTTACTGAAGGCGCCGTCGATGTTGGTGATGTCGTTACTCTGCAGGTCCAACACCTCCAGCCGAGGCAGGTTGTCGATGAGCAGAATCTGGCTGTACCTAATATCTAGAAACTGCTGGACTCAAACCATCATACAGAGCGTTGGTCTTACTGCGGTTTAGACTGAGCTCCCAGCTCGTTACTCTGCACGTTCAACACAAGGCAGGTTGTAGTAGACGTTGTGGATGACCTGGATCTGGTTGTGGCTGAGGTACAGCTGGTCCAGCTTGTTGTTGTGGTGAAAGACATACTCCACTGTCGTGATGTTGTGCTTTAACACCATGGTGACAAGGTTGGGTATGGTGTTACAACACCCTGCATAAAAGCAATGCGGATGTAGTCAGCCATGACGTAGTTGTACGAAAACCAGAAAAAGTGTCACTCATTTGTCATCCGTCTGGATTTTCTTTCACGGACTGCTCGTGAGTTAGAAAAGCTTCTCATATCGCTGTCTCAAAATCTCGATGATTTATGGCGAGAACCGCACGACCGAAGTATTTCCGGCTCCCGCGGCGTCCAATAACCGTTTCCGACTAGTTCCTCCAGGTGGATTGGTAAGAACGGCAATCCGTCATCGAAAAGTAATTATGTGCACAAGCTGGGAGCGTCCCCGAAGAACGTTCCTTGCAATACTGCACCGGCTTTCTGCAAAGAGGAGGTCACCGCGGGAACAAGAATATGACAGCGCTCTTTCAGTGGTCGCTAAATGATTCCCATATCATTGTTGTCATCATTGAATTTCGAACTGATTAAAAAAAGTCGGAGTTTCCTCAAAAACATTTTTTTCGAAGGATTTTTTGAACGCTCAGGAATCTAGTAAGTTCTTGGTTTTGCATCGGTCTCTGAGCTGTGGATAGAGCCCCAGGCTTGTGGCGTCACACCGTGGCGCCGGTGGAAAGGTACCAAGCAAGGCTCATATTTGAGGATGAGAGTCATCGTGATGCGCTCCTCAAGGTGAGTTGCTAACGAGGGCAATCCATCATCTAGCAGCAATTATGTTGCCATTATGTTGCCGAGTTGGAGGTGTTGGAGGTTCCCATGTTATGAGACGTTGTGACGACGGTGGTTGAGAATAGAGCTGTAGTTGGACGGTTGAACGTTGACGTGACAGGTAGTTAGATGTAATGTAACTAGCTGAAAGCCAAGAGCTTTCTATCATTCAAAAATAACGACCATAGCATGTCCAGGACACGAGATATCGCAGCTAGGGAGCCCATTATCGAACTTGACCTTCGTTTTCCCGACCCGTACCCATCTACCAAATAGCATGATACTGTATCGTCGACTTATTTTCATATACCGAATATGATTATGGAATATTGAATGAGACATTACCTTTGTTAACAATTGTTTTGTTCTATTTTCCTATGTTATGTCAAAAGACCCTGACCTCCTCCCTTGAACTCTTGTAAAGCGGCCACGGCCGAAGAGTGTGTAAACTATCAAGGTTAAATGAAGGCTGAGAAAAAAGATCCACCCGTAGCTTTGTGAGTTATACTGTCCACAGACAAACAAACAGCATCGTAAACATTACCTTCTTCGCGAAGGTAATAGCCATCCGGCTGCGTGCTTACAAAGCTGGTGTGTTACGCCCAACGGTAGTTATTTCAGCTCATTAGTACAGACACGGACGCCGCACCTACAGATGACTGAAGAGTGAATCCACTCCCCGAGCACTCTGCGCTGGCTTCCGTCTTACTTTATTGCGGCTCCTTAGCGAGGTTTTCTTCCTTAAGGCCACAGGGGCGCTCTGTTATGGATGGCACTCATACGCGCGTCTGTTTCCATCTGTTGTCCCCGAGTGAAAAGCTTTCAAACCACACACGACAATGCCGGCACCCGGTATTGAACTGTCACAAATAAAAAATATGTCATATGTTATGTTATGCTATGGTCCAATTTCCTTTCCGGGGCCCGGCCGGGCTGTTGACGAAAAAAAATGCATATCAAGAAAATACAATAATTTTTTGTGCGTCTCGTGACTTTTGTTGTCTTTCATATCTTATTCATCGTTCCCACAAACTTTGGAAATGGGACCCTAGCATTACATGTAGGACATGGGAGTAGGTGATAAATGACATGTAGTTTATTCTAACCATTTTTGACGCTAAGTCCTTTGTCTCAAATACATAAATCAAAGGCCTTATCGCTTTTTGGCTCGTGAGCTGTAGGCTCAACAATTGTTACAGCATTTTGGTAACTCTTCTACTTTAAACCTTGTTTGAAACCTTTTTTTCCGCACTGCGGCATCGGATTTAGAGTCTACAGAAGATATCATCCATGAAATTAATCTCGCGTGTACTTGCTGCAGTTCCCAGTTGATGTACTTGTCCTTGGAAGTGAGCTAGGCTTACCGAGCGGGGATCTTTACCTCTCCCTGTGCGGCGGAGGATTCCTCGCTTCCGGTATCATTATCCAAAGCCTCGCTGTTGGTTACTCATCAAGCCGCAAAGCTCGCTTGTCGTAAATCTTCAAGTCGTAAAACTCGCTTGTCGTAAATCGTCAAGCCGCCCTGGTAAGGGCAACTCTGTAAATCTTAAAGTCGCAGTTATCAGAAGTGCCCTTGTCGCAAAAGATTTCGATAAACTTCAAAGCACATTCCTTAATTTCTTTTTGACGTTTTGCTGCCATCAATCTATATCTAGGTTTCTCAACCAGTAGCATGAATCCTCAATCCGCTCTGATACGCACAACTCTGTCAATGGGAAAGGCGCGGTTCGCAGGAATCCCTATGTCGGATACGATTTTGATAGCCTGTATCGGATATTTCAGAATTTCATTTCCACGTTTTGCTGTCATCAATCTGCATGTGGATTTCTCAGTCAGTAACGTAAATTCTCAAGCCGCACTGGTACCGGTTACGCTGTCAATCTTAAACTGTACTTCTTAAGAATTTCAATACTGAGTAAGAATTTGATAGCCTTAATTGCATATTCCTTAATTTCATTTTGCTGTTTTGCCGCCATCAGTTTATATTGTATCTCCATTGTTGTATTGTAAACTTAAGAGCCACTCTGCTATGAGCAACTCTGTAATCGTTAAATTGTTAACGTACGTCTTAAGAATCTCGATTCTGCATAATACTTAATTTCAATAATGTCATCAGTCTATGTCTCTCTTGGTCAATCTATGTTGTAAATCTCAGAGCCCCTCTAGTGTGGAACAACTCAGTCGTAAACGCCATATTCAAGAGTATCAAATTCAGAAAAGACTTTGATAGCCTCCATTGCTGTTCTGCTTGCCATCTATCTATGTCTGAATTACTCAACTTGTACAGTAAATTCTAGGCCGTACCGATACTGGTAACTCGTAAACGTAGTTCTTAGAGATATTTATGTATGGAAAGACTATGATATCCCACATAGCTGGTCCCTTTATTTCGTTTAGCTGTTATCACACTATATTTGCCCAGCGTAAACCCTTAAGCTACGCTGAAAACTCTGTTTATCATAAACGCAATTTCTAGGAATAGCAATTTCGACGACATTTTTGATAGCCTTCATCGAATATTTCTTAATTTCATTTTGCTGCCATCTATCTAAATGTATATCTGAATTATTCGACTTGTACCGTAAATTTTCAGCTGCACTGATACTGGTAACTCTTAACTCAAGTGGTAACTCGTAAACGTAGTCATTAAAAATCTTGATGTATGGAAAGACCATGATATCCCTCAAAACAGGTCCCTTTATTTCGTTTAGCTGTAATCACACTATATCTGCGCAACGTAAACCCTTAAACCACGCTGGTATGGACAATTCTGTAAATTATAAATGCAATCCCTAAAAATAGCAATTATGACAACAATTTCGATATTTTTCACTGCACATTTCTTAATTTCATTTTACTGTAATAAATCTATATCTACATTATTCAACTTGAACCGTAAATTTCCCCGCCGAATCTGCACCGGTAAGTCGTAAACTCAAGTGGCAAGTCGTAAAACCAGTTCTTAGAAGTATCAATGTACGGCAGGACTGCGGCACGTTTTATGGCAAGTCCCTTGATTCCGTTCTGCTGTTATAAATTTACATCTATATCAGTCACAACATTCACACATCATCAATATGCGGTGGTATTGGCAACTATATCGCTCGTCAACATAGCTACTCAAGGGCTCTATGCAAGAATTAAGTTGCAAACGTGAAAATATTTATGATAACAAAATCACCATGTTATTGCCAATTATGGGCATATTTAGTACAATAGCATCACTATTCTTTAATATTTCCAGCATTTACAAACAGCGCAAAAACAACCCGTACCAAGGCCCCCTGGTTTTTCGGTGGTACCCAAAAATACACATTAGCTACTTGCAAACCAAAATCCAATGCTACAATCCAATGATGTTGCACACTCGCCTGAATATCGTTATACAATGCTGAAGGTCTTATTCCACTTCGTATGTAAAGAAATAAATCTTTAAAAAATATTTCAAGTCTTACATTGGGTGCCTTTAAGAACCGCAACTTCGGCAAATCTTGATAGCCTTCATATAGCAGGTTTCGGCCGTCATGCTGCTGCGCCGCTGACAGGTTTATTTTGACTTTGATCAGTGTCTGTATCATTCAGCAAGTATTACCTCGCCCTTCAGCATAACTCACCAGCTTGTCACAAATCTCCACACTCCGTCACTCGTTATCTCAGTACAGTACCGCGTACGATTTAATATCATACATGACAGGTGTTGGGCGGCATGTCGATATGGTTGCTAGATCCGCTATTGCAGCGCTAGACGTTGAGATGTGTGCCCGAGCATATGAAGATGTTTTAAAATCAACATTAAAGGCACCGTATACAAAATAGTGGCACGATGCGTCGATGTACCAACTAGCAGTTACTCAAACAACTGGATATGATTTTTGAATCGGTCAGACGTGTCAGGTAGCATCTTCCACCATCTGTATATCTGTAGACCAACTGGTTTTTAACCACGAACTTTGAATTGATATAGAAATTAAGACAATTTTAGAGGGTCCAATGGGAAACAGTGGCACGATGTAAGTGGGTAAACCGGACCCCACAGACTTCCCAAGTGCTGCTACCATCATATGCATCTGTATCATTTATCTGCTATAACCGCCCTTCAGCATAACGAACGAGCTTTGCAGGCGCACCGCAGCAGGAGCCCATAACACATAACACATCAAAAATCCCGTCACAAGCATTGAAACCTATATCCAATAGATCCGTAAATCTACTGTACTAATGTCAAGTTGTTTCATCATACACTAGTTCCAGAACATGCTTTGAAACACCTCGACTCTAAGAAATCAGAGCTGACAGACTTCATCCCCCCTTACCTTAACAGTTTTGCACCCTCTCAGACAACATTAGCAGAGCTGGGGATGTATGGCAACGGTGCCTAGTAAATATTGGAAGTAGCGAAGCCCAGACAAATAGACAGAGGCAGACAAGTCCAAAGCCTTCCCTGGTAGTAAGTGATTCAGAAGTAATAAACCGTTAAAGGAGCCCAAAGCTATTTCTGAACGTTGGAAGTCAGATCTTCAAATTCAATTTTCTAGTCCTTTCTATACAAAGTATGTCTAAATAACACTATTCCATTGTATACGGACCTTAATGGAGCAAGGATGCGATGATGCTGTGTAGTGAAAACTCATTTAAAATTTGGACGCTGATTTTTTGATGGTCCTAATATATGAATAGAGTGTTATGGCGACAACTGGTTATGAAATGATTCCGAGGAGTGAGTGAGTGAATATACAAATGACTTATCATACGGCTTGTTTCTCAGTGCTCTTTTTAAATGCCCAGAGTATGAAATCATTTTACAAATGTGCTGATATGAGCAAGTTAACACATACAGATTGCCATGTCCAGAATATTTCCAGTTTTAACGTTTTGAAATTGCTCTGGGCTCCTTTAAGACCGTCTGACAGAGCGGGAAACCGCTCATCACCGGCCCAGACTGCCCAAACCGCTGCTGCCCCCCGCCCAACCCCTCCTCTCGTAAATTCTCGTGCTGGAGTTGTCACGCGAGAAGTCGTAAAGACGCGGTTCTCTCCCCTCGGTGGCCATCAAACCCCGTTTGCAGCGTACATGTGAATTAGAACCACCATAAATCCCCCGCAACTCCCGACAGCGGCCATGGCACTTCATCAGCCCTCGGGAGAGAGTGACGCATGCCAAAACATTTCCCTTCTCTTCCGCGGGAATCCCGTCGCCTAGCAACCGCGGCGAACCAATGAGGGCCGCCGATTGGAGAGGGTCCATTAGAACTAGCGTAGATTCGATCCAGCGGGCGTCGGGAGATGGAGACCTAAATTTTGTCGTCTGAGATCCACTTGGCGTAAATTGGCTGCCCCGGGACCTTACGGAGAGAGGGAACACGACCTTGCTGATCCACGTGCAGGGGGAGTCGCGCCGCGAGACGTTGTTTCTGCTGCCGTCTTAGACAGGAGACAGTTTTGGCGGGCAGTCTGGTCGTGAGCGGAGGGACGCTAGGAGGTGGAACACGGGGTTGGAGATAGTCGCGGGAAGATCGTATCGTCCGGTGGAGCCAAGGCTATGCATGCCCCATACGGCGTGCAGAGAAGAGAAGCGGGCGTCACAGTTTACAACAAACGGTTCGCCAGCGTCTAGTGAGAGGTAAGACAAGTGCATCTATCTGTACACATGTTTCAGACGAGGTTGCGCTCGGTACAGGTTCGTACAGTTTATCTATCTGAATCGGGAAATTTTTCAGCGTCTAACGAAAGCGCTGCACCCATATACCACGGCTATGTAGCGCACTGTACACTGTACACGCTCAACGCAAACTGTACTCTGTACACTGTACACGCTCAACGCAAACTGTACTCTGTACACTGTACACGCTCAACGGATAGCGGGCCTTACCGTACGGCGTACGTTCGCCGTAGAACGGCTATCAGAGGTAAACATTGTCTATGATATAAGCAAGTACAAATTTCTCCACGTCTTACTGGATCAGTTTGTTACAATTAGATCTGCGTAGAAGCATATGTCTTTCAGTGGAGACATATCTTCCATAACAAATGGAGGGGCATTACGTTTTACCATTGGCAGTTTGTCAGCGGGTGTGTTTAGAGGGTGCTGCTTTTTCCAGTTCTTAACAGAACACACATAGCAGCTGTCGGGCGGCGGATGAGCTTGGCACATCTATTCCTAGTTTGACAGGCACATAATATCTACACGGGTAGCCGTACATTTGCTGATTGTTCCTGGTAGACGGGTTTACGCTTTTAGGTTGGGCTCGCACCACTATGTAGCACAGGGGCTATAGACACGGAGGTGGGCGACGCCCTGTCCACAAGAAGGTGTGGGGGGTTTTAACCACACTGAGATTCAGGCTCGGTACAGCTATGTCTAGTTTGACTGGCATTTTTGCTGTTGTTGTTGTAGCGTTGCTGCAAACAATTGTCCGGTTGCGCGTTTCTGTGCTTACAAAAAAGCTTAAGTAATGGATTTATTTTGTCTACGTCATTTTTTTGTCATGATGCCTTCATTAAGAAATAATGCCTTCTACGTTTATATGACTTCACCAGGGAGAGTGAAAAAATGAAACAACTTAAATTTTTCCTGGAAAGTTGATAGCGGCCTCCTCCGCAGTGTCATTTCGATCAAGAAATCCACCTTCTATTTGGTTTCCTTGCTAGAATGAATCAGCAGATCCTGGTACTTTATGTGATAAGATGCACCATGCAGCTTCCCCGATGTGTTTACTGAGCCCTCTTTTGCCTTAATACAGAAATGCATCTCCTAATTGCTGTCCCTTTTTGTGTTCTTAAGCGGAAAATCCTACCATTTGTCTCCAAAACGCGTTTTTTTTCTATACCCTGTTAAACCTGCGACTAAATCAGCATCAAAGTGCGCGTAGCGCCTCTCCTTAATATCATTTTAAGACAGAAATTCGTCTTCTAATTACCATCTTTGTGCTCTTAAGCTGTAAATCCTGGGATATTTTCTCCTAAACGACCACCGCGCAGTTTTCATCAATCCCGTACAGACATAAGCTTAATCAGTATTTAAGGACGCGGAGCGTCTCCGTCATATCATCTCAAGACATTCGTCTTCTAATTACCACCTTAGTGCTCTTAAACCCGGCTGTAATTCTCCTCAACAATCCTGCCGGCGGTTTCCGCTATACTGAGACTTCTGGGCATCTACGAGCGCGTAACGTTTATCCGTAATATCATTGCAAGGCAGAGAGGTGTCTTCTAATTACCTTTATGTTCTTAAATCCAGGTGTATGTTTTGTCTAAGATAATCCACCCCGCGGTTCGCTTAATACCGTACGAATTAAGACACCAGTATCTAATTGTGCGTAACTTCTCTCCTTAATATTATTCCAAGACAGAAAGTAGTCGTCTTGATAATAACCTATGTACTCTTTAATCCGGGTGTATTTTTTCTCGGCGACAATCCAGCCCGCGGTTTGCCTTAATACGGAAAAGACTATGACTTTCCCTATCAGTATCTAAAAGTGCATAAATTCTCTTCTTATTATCATTCCAAGACAGGAAGTAGTCTTCTTTATAATAACCTCTTGTACTCAAGGTGTAACAATTCTCCGTTTGTAAGGCAGAAATACGTCTTCTAATTACCTTTATGGTCTTAAAACCGTGTGTATGTTTTCTTGAAGACAACCCGCCCCGCGGTCGCCCTAATCCCTCGCAGACCGAGCCTTTATCAGCAGCTAAGAGCTCGGATCGCCCGCGGCCCGAAACGATGACGAATGCTCGCTGTAATCCGATCCGGCGGCGCCATGACTGTCGGGGTCCCGGCGACCGCTATCTCCTACCTGCTGTATTATCTAACCCTTTCATGCCCGGCTCGCAGTGATGGATGCCATCGCCGCGGGCGTACGTCGCGAAATTGGCGCGCGAGCTGTGTTTTGGAACCGGCAATCCGGAGTGAATACACGGCGATCTGCGCTCCCGTGGTGCTTCGTAGGAGACGAGTCGGGGGGTTACAAATTAGGCTGGGTTTCAGTGGTTCCCAGACTGTGCCACAGTGGATGCATGATTAGTTCTGTCTTGTGGATATAGTTTCCACTTTAGGTACAGGAATTCATGTTTACTTAGATTGATGTATTCGTACAAACTGATGTATTCGTAACTGTAAGCTTGTTATGTCTTGAACTGTAAGCGCGGTAAAGGTTTTTATGTACTCATTCAGTTACTTATCACCTTATCTTAATGTTTTAAAACAGCTAAGGCGGATGTATTGGTCCCGTTCAGACCTGAAGTTGCACTGGCTGTAAGTTTTACTGTGGTGAGCTTCAAGAAAAACAGCCCAATATTCGGCTCCGGAGAGAGCAGCCAAATGATCAGAACCAGGCACAACCGCCAAAAGTTAACCACTAGGGACAGTACTAGTACATCGAAAGGCTGTAAAAAGCTATAATATAATTCTCGGGTGGAAAGCTGCGCTTTAGAACTACGACAAAAATAAATCAGTCAGCAACAGAGACAACGACTGGGAAGTTAGCACCAAGGACAGCCACAGTGTATCGAAGGGCTCGGGGAAAATCATGATATCTTTTACGGATGGAAAGTTGCGGTGAGCTTCAGCACTAGAAAATAACATAAGGCATTCAGCAGCAGGGACAACAACTAAGAATTCAGCACCAGGGACAGCCACGGTATATGAAAGTTGAAAAAAACAACTATAGGATATCTTTTACTGGTGGAAAGTTGCAGTGGGTTTCAGCACGATCGTCAGCAACCAAGCATTAAAGAATGAGGGACAGCAGCCACGCAATCTGCAACAATATATCGGAATGCTGGAATAACGCAAAGGATATATTTTACAGTATGGAAAGTAGCGGCGAATTTCACCACTATGGACGGCAACTGAGCATTCAGCACCTGGGACAGCCACATTGTATCGAAGGGCTACTTAATATCTTCTACTGCTGGAAAGTTGCGGTGAGCTGCAGTACAATCGACAATAACCAAGAATTCAGTACCAGGGACAGCAGCCGAGCATGCAGTACCAGTGACAATAGTTACAGCGTATCTGACGGCTGCGAACACTGCAGGATATCTCTTACTGGTGAAAAGCTCGGGTGACCTGTGGGCAGCACCAAGGCACCCAGCACCAGGGCCCACAGCAGTGTATCGGAGAGCAGGATATCTGTTACTGATGGAAAAAAGGAAATCGTTTCACCCTGCGGACCGTGCAACGTGATTTATAAGCCGCGTTGAAGCGATACTTGAATTTGTCCTCGTTGGTGAAAAAGGCTTCGATCGTTCGGCGTCTGGAAAGGCAAGTGTGGCCATTACCGAGATGAGGGGTGTCAATACCGGGCGGGGAAATCTGCCGTTATGCCGACTGGGCCTGTCGGGGAGAGGGACACGGTTCTCACCTTATCCTGACAGCGTTAGAGTCGTGTGGCGCAAGTGGTAGAGCGCGCGACTGTCAAACAATGGGACCTGGGATCTAATCCCGGGTTGTACACAGAGACATGTCCGAACTTGCGCCCCGACGTTGTGCCCTTGGGAAAGGCACTTAACACGACTTTCCTTACTTCAGTACCTAGCTAATCTAGGGTTAGGGACGCCCCTCGGATAGGACGTTACATGGAGGCCCCGTGTTTGGAGAGAGCCACACCCCGCGCACGTTAAAGAACCCACCACACCTTTTGAAAAAGAGTAAGGGCATGCCCCGGTGTGCGATGGTCCAAACCTTACAGTCCGGTCTGGGTTGACATCTTGAAAAGGTGATAGTTCACCTGTTATGTCAATCCTTCCACAAAATGTGGTAAATCAAAATAAATAAATAAACTCTGCGCTATTCTGTCATCCTTGCAATGGGGGAAAGCATCGACAGAGCCAATTTTTTAATCTTCGAACGAGGAAACCTTATTATCTTATGAATTATACATTTTCTGGGGGGGTGGGGGTTCTCGCCTTATTCTGACAGCGTTAGAGTCAACTCTGTGCCATTCTGCATGCAGCTAGATTTGCGAGGGTTAGATGTGACAGGTCTCCCGGTGTAATATAACCAGCTGCCCTCGCGCCGCGTGCCTGCGAACCTGGTGTGTTATGCCGAATGGTGGTTATACCGGCTATATACATACGGATACAGAAGCTGGTGTGTTATGCCGGAAGGTGGTTATACCGGCTATATAGATACATATACAGGCACAGATTCTGTCATCTTTGGGAATGGGGAAAGGGAAAAGGACAGACAAATCCAATTTTGGAACCTTCGAACCGAGAAACCTAATTATCTTAGATCAATTATTCAATTTCTGTTGCAGAGGCTGGGAAGAAAAAAGAAGATTATGGGAAAAGTCTCATGCTCTAGTCTGAAACATTTAAATCGCAAAAAAATACGTTGGGTACATTTTACCCTTCTGATAGGTATAGCTTCGAACAAGAAGACAAGAGGTATGAACTGTCACAGACATATTTGCTGTGTTTTTTCTTCGTGAACAGTTACGTCTAACTCTCAGGTACTAGGTGGCACACGTTTCGCGCCTTTTCTGCCAATATTATAGTCAACTCTGAGCCATTCTGTCATTCGTTCAAAGGCGAAAACACCGACAAATCCAATTTTGGAACCTTCGAACCGAGAAACCTAATTATCTCAGGTCAATTATACAGTCCTGACACCTTCACGGTTATAAACTTTCCTCCCTAGTGGCAAAGAGAGGCAGCTTATAATCAAATTTGGAAGCCTTGAACCGCAAAAAGCATACGTGGGGTACATCTAATGTAGCTGGTAGGAATGGGTAAGAGTTGTGGTGGCGAATGGCCGAATGGCTAGGCTGGTAGACATGAGACCGAGAGGTCACTGGCATTCCTGGCTGGAAGTTGTGTTCTTGCGAAAGGCACTATACACGACTTTCTCCTCCCGGGTGTTAAAAGGGTACCTGACGTCGGTTGGGGGGGGGTGTAAAAGGAGGTGGAAGGATAGGGATGGGCTCCGCCTTCAAATACCGCGTCAAAGGCACAGTCGATAACACCTCACTGCCCCTACGGGCTAAAAAATGCCATGGGTTTGCCTTCACCTTGTTTACCTGTTATGGCCAGGCTAGCGGCCATGAGAGGTCACGGGTTATATTCCTGGCAGTCCTTGCTAGACGTTGTGTCCATGGAAACGATACTCAACACAACTTTCTTCACTCCACTCTGGTGTAAAAGGGTTATCTGACTTCGCTTGGGCAGGTTAAAGGTGGTGGTAGGAGAGGGCTTGGCTCCGCCTTCCAATATCGTGTCCTAGACACAGTAGATTAACAAGTCTGTAAGTAACAATGTCTCAGAAAAGGCTAAGGAACTAATTCACCTTGTTTACCTTCCATGGATCATAACAAAGAGGCTGAGAGGGAGAAGTTGTCATAGACACACTACGTCTTATTTTCGTGAACCGTTACGTTTGATTCTCAAGATGACATTTTTCTGAGAGGGACGGATCAGACTGAAAAGAAAATCATAAAACAATGCTTGACACAGTTCGCGCCTTTTCGTGTCACCTTTACGGCCGTTTCCCAATTATGTGGCAGTTCTGGTAAAGGGCTAAGCATCAAAATCCAATTCTGGGATCCGCGAACCGCGAAACTTAATTACCTTGTGTAAATTGGTGTCTCTGCTGCTGAGGTGCACGCCTTTCCTACAACCTTCACGGTGAACTCCTCGCCTTTCTGTCATCGTGACAGCGTCTTCCAAGTCAAATATTACATTCCTTTGCATCAAACAGGCAAGTTCATAACAAAAGCCATGGTTTTTGCTACCGTCAAAGGATTACAAGGGTCTATGCGCTGCCACAACTGACCTGAATTGACCTAAGAGTGTTTTTGTAGTCGCATCGCCTTCGAAGTGAAATATCAAATTCCTTTGCATCAAACAGGCAAGTTCATAACAAAAGTCATGATCTTTGCTACCGTCTAAGCATAACAAGAGTCTATATAGGCACTGCCACAACTGACCTAAGAGTAGCCACAGCGCCTTCCAAGTCAAATATTAACTTCCTTTGCATCGGGCAAGTTCATGTATGTAACATTAACAATAGCCGTGGCCTCGGACGACCTTTGCTGCAGCGTAAGCCTGACATTGGGTATGGCGAAGGCCTGGATTGATCTGAGTGTGTTTTCCTCCGGGACATCTATACGGCAGCTATATTCAGCCACAATAATAGGGTAATGCGCAACTCTCCGCCATTGATTGATGCCGTAATTGGTGAGAAGCGACTTGAGTGAGTGTGTGGTTTTTAAGAAGCCCTATTGCCAATAGCTCCGTATTGAACCCGTTATAATGACACGCTAAGTCCAATCTAGCGCGTTTCTACGCTCTAAACTCAGACGACGCTGTATTATAAGTGTGATATGACTTAATAGTTAAGACTTGTGATTTCTTCTGTACCTAATGTTTACTCATTTATCACTATTATTTGCACTCTGTGTCAAACGCAATACACGAGTGTTGGTTTAGCCGTATTATCTCACAGTCTATTGAGACTATACGACGTGACGTCCTGTTATCCCAAAGTGAGATGTCAGATTCTACTTCTATACCAGCTTCTCCAGACACACCAACTTATTGATATATATTTGAGAGAGAGAGAGAGAGAGAGAGAGAGAGAGAGAGAGATGCGATACGACATTAAGATACAATGGCCATCCATATAACCACACTACACAGGTTTTTACAACTTCTTATATACATGTAGGTAGTGAAAAACTCAAGTTTGCCAGAGAAACCAATCGATCGACACCATTCGTATTTATGTAGTTCACACGTTCCAATACAGTCTATATAGTCAGCCATCTCACCAAACTACATACGATTTTACTACGGTAGCTTTATCTGCTCATGTACACTTTGGATTCTTTGTCAGACGCACAAATATTCACTGGCACTATTGGTATGCAGCAGCCCAATAGATCTGATACAGAGAACAGGTATGCACATAGCTAACACAGGGTCCAATACAGGAGTGAGACACGCAGCCAAACTGCAGTGAGACTTAATCTGCATAAACTTTATCCGCTAAAGTTGATGTAGAATCTGAATGCTGTTCCAACTTTGCCAGACTGACCTATTGACTACTACCATTGATATGTATGCTGAAATATACCAGTTCAGGAGCAAGCCAAGTAGCAGAAAGATTTTTTACTACTCTATCCGTTACATGGAATGTATAATTCGTATTCTTTACCAAACTTGACAGACATGCCAATTCTGCGTCGCCATTGATATTTTTCCGCAGCTCACCATTTCAAATACAATAGTCAACCAAACCAAACGGCGTACGGATTTTACTATCAGCTAAAGTTCATGTAAAATGTGAATTCTTTACCGGACGCACCAATATCCACTGACTCTATTGATATGCAGCAGTCCACAAGGTCCAATACAGACATCAGGCACATTGACAAACTGCAGTGAGGCTTAAACGACATAAACTCTATCCGCTAAAGTTAATGTAAAATCCGACTTCATTCCCAACTTTGCCAGACTGACCTATTGACCGATACCTTTTGATATGTGTGCTGAACTATACCAGTTCAGAAGCCAGCCAAGTAGCAGAAAGATTACGTACCACTTTATCCGGTACAGTGAATGTAAAATGTGACTCTTTGCCGACCTTGACAGAGGCGCCAATTCTCCATCGCCATTGTTATATTCCCGCAGCTCACTAGTTCCAATACAAGTCAGTCATATCACCAAACTGCGTACGGTTTTTACTACTCTATCAGATAAAGTTTATGTAAAATGTGAATTATTTTCCAGACGCACCGATATCTACTGACGCTATCGATATGCAGAATTTTACCGGGTCAAATACAGAGGACAGTCATATAGCCAAACTGCAGCGAGATTTTAACCACATATACTTTATCCACTAAAGTTGATGCAAAATCTGAAGTCTGTGCCAACTTTGCCAGACGCACCTATTGACCGCTACCATGGATATGTGTGCAGTTATACACCAGTTTTGATACAGAACTTTACATAGTTCTGTAACATTTTATGTCCTACTTCGTTCCCTACAATCAATGTTAAATTCGAATTCTTTGCCAACTTTTCCAGTCAGACCGACTGACCGATGCTATTGACATTCATGCCGTACACCACAACAACACTACAGTCAGTCCTGTCACCAAACTGCATAAGATTCCCACCACTTTTAACGACTTCATCCGTCACAGTTGATGTGAAATTTGAATTCTTCACCAACTCTTCTAGACACAGTAATATCCACCGACGCCATATTGGTATGTATGTAGCACACCTGAGGTCCTAACGCGACCAGGTATACTACTCACACGGCTGGACTGAGCCCCTAGAGTACGCTCCGCGCAGAAAATGCATTAAATAATGGGTTCGTGTAGTCGTAAAATGCAGGAGAACGCGGCTGTGCAACGTAACTGGGAGAAGTCCGGGTCTGCAGAGGTGGAGGCCTGACGGAAGTTAGGGTAGAGATGGGCCATTTATACTTATCCATAATGATAAGGCTACAACAGAAGTGACAACACGCAACGATGTTACACCACGATTGAAACAGTTTTAGGGAAAACTTTGATTAACTTGGGAGCAACCTAGAAATCCATGATAGTTCTACCACGCCATTGATATGCGTGTACTCCTCCTACTGCCCTTGCGTGACCGGATATGGTAGACACATAGCTTAGTTGTGGGCCCTCGGAGTACTCTAAGCACAGAAAACGCATTGAATAATCAATTCGTATAGTCACAATGTACAAAGTAACTTGGTTCTACTGAGGTCTGTCTGTCTTGAAGGACGTAATAGTAGAGATTGCCGATGAAAATAGAATAGAGTTCGCATAATAAGATATATTTCAAATGTCTAGAAGTTATGCGAGAGTCAAGTCTTTTTTTTGATGTTCACAACGATTGAAACGACACTTTTTTTGGATCAACTTCAATTGACATTACAGCGACCTGAACTTTCATGACAATTCTAGCATGTCATTTATATGCGTGTAGTACTCCCTCTGCCCTTATGTGACCGGATATGGTAGACACATAGCTTAGTTGTGAGCCCCTTGAGTACTTTCCGCGCAGGAAATGCATTAAATAAAGAGTCCGTTTAGCCGTAAAACACAAAAAGACGTGGCTGTGCAACAACGTAACTTCGAGAAGTCCGGTTCAACTGAGATTTCCGACAGGGAGGAATTAGTAGAGTAAAGGTGTTGCACTGAAATAGAGTCCATAATAAGTAAGCTTTTTGAACGTTAAAAGGCTATAGAAGAGTCACGTCAGTTGACCTGAAAACAATCTAGAATTCTATCACGCCACATTGGCATGTGTGCAGTGCTCCCGTTGTCCGCGTACAGTACTTACATAGCTTAGTTGTGAGCCCCGTGAGCACTTTCCGCGCAGGAAATGCATTAAATAAAGAGTTCGTGTAGCCGTAAAACAGAAAAGGACGTGGCTGTGCAACGTAACTTCGAGAAGTCCATTTCTACTGAGGTTTCTGTCATTTTTGTTTCGATCGTCATGTCTAGACGGAAGCATAGTATAGATTGTGCATTTGAAATAGATTCCCGCATAGTAAGATAGCTTTCAAACGTGGATATACAAGAGTCGCGTTACGCCAAAAACAATTACTCAAGCAACTGGATAAGATTTTGAATATTTTAAATCTTATCCAGTTGCTTGAGTAATTATCTTTGGCGTATCTTATTACCTGGATGTCTAACCTTCATCAAGAGTCGCGTCAGTTGACCACATTGGTCATGCACATGTATGCAGCGCTCCCATTGTCCGAGTACAGTACTTACAGAGCTTAGTTGTGATCCCCGTGAGCACTTTCCGCGCAGGAAATGCATCGAATAATGAGACATCCTGACACTCGTAAAACACACCAGCACGCGGCTGTACATGCTGCCCATCCCGCCGAGTCAATAAAATACTCCTAATGCGTCCGTAGCGCGGGGAGTCCGCCTGTGAGCGCTAAAAGGACTGGACAAGAGAGGGGGATTATGCCTTGATGTGTATTTTGGGATCTTCGTGGATGAACCCGAGAAGCTCGTGGAATGAATGCGCAGGATGCTGTATGAAATATGCATCGGGCATAAACTTGACTTTGGAATAAACGGGGATCTCGTGCAAGTCGGTCACGTCGGCGTTTCAGTCATTATGTACTTTCAGTTGCGCTATGCTGGTTTTCAGAAGAACGGTTTTCAAAGGTTTTGTCACTGTTACGTAGCTGTATGCAAGCCGTTATCGTCGGCGTTTCAGTGATTATGTAATTTCAATTGTGCTGTTGCGCTATGCTGTTGTTCAGAAGAACGGTCTGAAATATGTATCTGACATAAAAAGTGACGTTGGGGCGAAATGGGAATCTCGTGTAAGCCGCTAGCTGCCAGGTTCAGAGCCCACAGTCTTTCACCTGTGTCATTTCATTATGCTGGATGACAATTTTCATGCGCATGCCGCACCTATTTTGGCATCTCTACATATTCTGTATGAAATATGTGTCTATCATGAAAGTGACATTAGGATGAGAAATTCTATCTTACTTGAGCCTCCAACAGCGGGTTATTTCTATGCTGTCGGTAAGAATACCAACTGACAACGGGTATGAAGAACCTGATTTGTTTACATCTCTACTTAGATGTATGAAATGTACCTGACATAAAGATAACACAAGGGAGACATAGGAGGTCTTTCATGAGCTTCTACCAGCGGCGCTTTAGTGCTTATGTACTATTTATATATCTGTACGGGATCACTACGCTGTCGCTCCGAATAACAACAAGAGATGGCGTATTATACATCTGCTTTGTCCTCTACTTTGCTGTATGAAATATGTATCTAGCATCAGAGGGATTTCACACGAGCCTCTGGCGGTGACGCTTGAGTACTTACGTCCTTTTATCTGTGGGTGTTGTGTTATACTGATGTTCAGAATAACAACTGAAAAAGGTTGTGCTGTTTGGCATCTCTGCTTAGATGTATGAAATGTACCTGGCATTAGGAAGACATAGGAGGTATTTCATTAGTTTCTAGCAGCGGCGCTTTAGTGCTTATATACTGTATATATCTGGGCTTTATACTGTCGCTCAGAATAAGAACTGGCGGTGATGCATTATGTATCTGCTTTGCCCTCTACTTAGCTGTATGAAATATGCATCTAACATCAGAGAGATTTTACATGGGCCTCCAGCAGTGACGCTTCCGTGCTTACGCCCTTCTATCTATTAGGAAATATGTATCTGACATAAAAGTGACATTAGGATTAGAAGGATATCTTGCCTCTGAGTCATCAGTGTCAGTGGTTCAGTACTCATGGCATGCACTTATGCCTGTGCGGGTGCGCTACGCTGTCGCTCTGAATAACAACTGAAGACGATACATTATGTATCTGCTTTGCCCTCTACTTAGCTGTATGAAATATGTATCTAACATCAGAGAGATTTTACATGGGCCTCCAGCAGTGACGCTTCCGTGCTTACGCCCTTCTATCTATTAGAGTTGTGTTGTGCTGTTGTTGAGAATACTAACTGACAAAGGTTGCTTTGTATCAATGTTTAACATATCTGCTTAGCTGTAGGAAATATGTATCTGACATAAAAGTGACATTAGGATTAGAAGGATATCTTGCCTGAGTCGTCACTGTCAGTGGTTCAGTACTCATGACATTCATTTATACCTGTGCGGGTGCGCTACGCTGTCGCTCTTAATAACAACTGGAGATGTTGCATTTTACATCAGTTTTGCCCTCTACTTAGTTGAATGAAATATGTATCCAGCATCAGAGGGATCTCACACGAGCCTCCAGCAGTTACGCTTCAGTGCTTACGCCCTCCTATCTGTGGCTGTTGTGTTGTACTGTTGTTCAGAATACTAACTGACAAAGGTTGCCTTGTACTTGTGCCTGGGATCTCTGCTTAGCTCCATGAAATATGTATCTGACATAAAAGTGGCATTAGGATTAGATAGGATATCTTGCCTGAGCTGTGTCGGTGGTTCAGTACTCATGGCATGCACTTATGTCTGTGCTGTTGCTCCGAATAACAACTGGAGATGGTGCATTATACATCTTTTTTACATCTGCTTTGCCCTCTACTTAGCTGTATGAAATATGCATCAAGCATCAGATGAGTTTCACATAGGCCTCTGGCGGTGACGCTCCAGTGCTTATGTACTTAAATCTGTAATGTTGCGTTTTGCTTTCGCTCAGAATGACGATTTGCGAAGGTACCGTGCCTCTTTAGCCACCACTACTTCCATACTAAGAGAGCCTAGATCAGAGTAAATATGCCAGACGGTGCATGGAAAGTGCATTTAGATGACTGTGTATCTCTATATTGTATCTGACCCTTACCTGTTCCTTCATGACCTTAATGAAAAGCGACCTGTTCGCCAATTTGAGCTTATCATGAATAAACAAAGGTTCAAACAAAGAAACAAACAAACACGAAATAAGCACAGCCGATAACGACTGGAATATTCTTAATGTGCTCTTAAATATATCCCATCTTGCTGTGTTACACCGCTGTCTAAACTGACAATTTGCACCTATTTTTCCACCCTCATGCATACCTAGCTGTGAGATATATGTATCTGACAAAAAATGACATTGGGGTGAAATAGGGATCTCATCTGATCCCCCAGTGGCGGCGCTTCGGTACTTATATACTTACACCTGTGATGCTATTCGGAATGGCAATTTGCAAAGGTGGCACCTGTTTTTCTATCCCCGCTATAGATAAAAGAACGGGGCATGCGAGTATGCTGTGTAGAATATGTATCTAAAGTAATACAGGCAAGGCTGACATTGGGTGGAATTGAGTCTCATACAGAATACTAGTAGTGATGCTGTAGCATTTGTGTATGCCAACATTGTAGTACAGGCTTATCTCAATCCGTATGTAGTTTGATCTCTTAAGTTGTTGTTGCTGTTGTTTTTGCCATACGTTGTACCTATGCAATTACCGTGAAATAAATCCCATTCATTTATAACGCTTCGAATATCCTATTACGGTTATGAGAAACGTAATTTCAAATTGAAAGTTCAAAAAAGATAGATTAGGGTTATCAAGTTTTGTCATTATTTCAGTCTGGGCTTATCATAGTCATGTGTAAATCAATCTATAAATTTACTGTTATTGTTGTTGCTTATGCCATATGGTGCTGTAAAATTATCGTGCAATAAAGTTCAGTCATCTATAACACACCAAACATTTCATTAAGGTTATGAAAAGCAAAATCTGAAACTGTTCGATTTGGCTTGTAATTTTTTTCCATCACTGTAGTCTGGGCTCATTATATCCATGTTACATGTATATGTTGCACCTGTTTTGTCTATGCGTAGACCCAGACCTCAGCTTAGCAGCTGGGCTGTTACTTATTCCCTTGACAGGACGCTGTCGTTCAACACTGAGGCTATAGCCTATACTTGACCTGCACAATCATAGTGCAAAAAGTTCATTCATTTATAATACTCCGAACCTTTTACTAATAATGCAAGAATGTATCTTAAACTGTAAGATCAAATACTTTAGATTACGCTTGTCACATTTTGACTAAACAACACCAGTCCTCTACCGGGAATGATTTGATTACCTCTGGCACTTATACCAAGGTTGTATCGGCTCAACATCGGATCAATGCATCCGTAAATTAAAGCAAAGACTTATTGAGTCAATATAATTTCCCCAGTAATGCGTTTTCGTCACTGGTAATGCCTTGTTTTGTCCTTTGATTCCCGCATTGTTCAGTTTGTTCAATATTTACCCACCGCGAGCTTTGTGGACTTGGCATGTATTTCCTGTTCCTATTCATCAACCCATTACGCTCGCTCTTTTCTCGTTACGATGAAAGAACGGGCTTGCAACAATCGTTACATGTCCTTCCGTTCTCGATGTCTTAATTGGAAGTACATGACAATCAATCCACCCTTTTCCCGTTGTTCCTTTGAACGTTAAGATGAAAAAGAGAGTACACGCACAGTACAAATCGTTAGCATAAAGCCATGCATGTAAAGTAGAAGTCTCCAAGTCTAGATCTCTTGAGTAAAATGAAACATCCTTTCGATACAATTATACCAAAATGTACATCCGCTACAAAATTCTAGAACTTGATTTCCTTCACTTCAGTAAGTTTGGTGTCAGATCTTAAGTCATCAATGAAGTTGATATTTGGTCTCCCCCTGCTATACTTATCTTGCAAGAGCATAAACGTGCAATAAAGGTATTTCATTTATTCATTTATCTATTCATTTATTACGCGTGTTCAGAATCGTTATGCTGTAGCGAAGTGTAATTTTCAATGTGTTAAATGTTACGCTTGGGCAACTAAGTAATGGATTTGAGCTACGTAAACATCAAAACTCAATTAGAGAAAAAATTGCTCAATTAAAAAACAAAAATGAAAAAGGCTTCATTACATCTTGTTTTTCATTTCAGGAATGGCATACGTGCTGCTGAAATCCTATATTTCTAATTTGCTCATTTCCTAAAGCAGTTTGTATTGTCTCGATGGGACCTAATTATGAAACAGTATCGCTTTTGGGGGATCGTTTTGGGTCTTGTAATATTCAGATTCATATTTCAATTAATTTATCTTCCGCTGATGATCAATATGTGGTTGGTTTTTGCATATCTACTTAATCATGTCTAAATTAATGGTTCAACCTTTCCAATTCCACCTGACGGTTTTGTTTCCATGTTTCCTTGTTTACCTAATATCACCCCAAGTGATCAATCAACCATAGGCGTATAGTATGATGGAAAGCCACCTTAGTTGCTCTGTTCGAAGATTCGGTGTTCACAATCTGCATAAGGAACGGATTGCTTTGCGCCAGGGCCCACAATGCCTGAATCTACAGGGGTGATGGAACCTCTGAGGCGCGGTTCTCAAAAGACACTTCTGAAATACAGATACTAGAAGTACATCAGATTGTCTACCTGGCGCCTCACTATGTTACTATTGTCTTGTTGCAATTTTTTAATAAAGAATAACGAATAGAACAACGCAACTTGGGTGCAGAATTTTGACGAGAAAGTTTGTACTAGTCAAGTCAAGTCAAAGCATTTATCTAGCAAGTCAAGTCAAGTCAATGCTATCTCAGAGCATGTACTGAGCCAAACACCCTGCCAACACGCCACGCGCCACCATCACGTCTGACTGGTTTCCGATAACTTAAACCTCTCCTGAACTCCCGCCCGGAAAGTCTGCCGGGACCGGAACTAGCGCAAGGTCAACAGTACGAATTTCACGCACCGTAAGATTTAGGAAGGAGTGAATTTGTCTGTAAGCAACCCGTTACATTCAGTACAAGATTAGATGCACTACAGGCTTACTTCGGCAAATTAAAAACATTCTTTAGTGTGGGTACAGGGCCGCTATGGGCATCACTTGTCCCAACATCTAAGAACTCATACAGGAAAAAGAAAAAAACTTACAAATGTGACCAGTGCGACTATTCTGCAGCACTCAATCCCATAACTTAGTCAGCCGTAGGGGCAGTATAGCGTTCAGCAAAGGTTCTCCACTGCTGGCGATCCTCTGCCAGTCTGGCCATCTGGTTGGCTGTATGATCAGTCCAGTCCTTGCCACAGGATTGGATTTCCTCAAACACGGGACCGACGGCTCAACGGTGTGTTTACGTGCAAGGCGGTGCCATTAACTATCCACTAACTGTCCCGTAACTTGTGATTGATGTGGAGGTACTTGCCGGGCTGACAGCACGGAAAGGCAGATCATTAATGGCGTTTATGTGATGCGAATGCAATAATCGTCAGGCATCGTTTGTCAAAATCTGTTATTTGTTTTTTTTGAAGTGATTTATGCTTGTAGGAGGAAAAGTGTATTGGTCTTGATTCCATGCCATAGTCTGGAGTCCCTACTATAAGGTGACTTTAATACAACTGCAATCCCTAAGGTGTGTCTATCAGATTGCATGTGGCATCGTTTGTCAAAATTTGTTGTTTGTTTTCTTTGAAGTGATTTATGCACGCTGGAGCTCAAGTGCACTGGGCTGCATTCCCTGCCATTGCCTGGAGTTCCCGTCATTGTCAGGAGCCCCTAATATTAGGTGACTTTAATACGACTACGCTTCCCAAGGTGTTTTTACGTGTGCGAAATCATACCCCTCCAACTTTTTAAAAGTGTGACATCTTTTACTATACTAAGGGTGGGGCTGTCCGCAATCATCAGCCTGGATGCCCACAGATGCTTCACTATGATTAAACATTTGACTGAACAGTTTTAAGAGTCGTATCATGTGCGCACTTGCTGTAAGGGGCTATCAATTGTCCAGTAACTCGTGATTTATGAGAGGGTACTTCCCGCATAGGTTCGCGGGGCGACTACACGGAAGCCTAAATCATTAGTGGGTAGGTTGGCGGGTATTTATGGTGTAGGAAATGTTATAACTGGGACTGGATTCCGTGATCATCGTGGAAAAGAAAAATCCTCAATGAGATTTTGTCTTGTTTTGCATTCGTTTTGTTGAATATCTTGTTAAGTATTGAATAGTTTATATAATGTTTGCAGATTGTTGCTATTGTAAGGTACTCCAATCGTGGCACACAGGAGCGGATCAAAAGAGGTTCATTGCAATTTTACAATCCATGTTTCTTTTTCAGTTCAATCAAATTCCTCAATTTCATTCCCCAAGCTTGATCCACCGTACGTATAAAAGATACGACCCCCAAGTCCTTCACATAGTTCCGCCACAGCGCTGGCAGAAGGCGAGTGAAATATGCAGCACGTTGTCAGCCATATGTATGAGATGCGTGCCCTCGGCACAGCGGGATTGGGAAGAATGGGTGATTTGTTCGACAGAACTTTGCCTAATGACGTCGGAATCGGTCGGGAAGCTGTCAGGAGTACTTCCATCATCCGGCACTTCTACTGTGGCATCACGCGCGGAGTAAACGAGCCCATCATCTCTTCATACAAACGAGGAAAAAGACATATTTCAGGTCGTACACGCCAGACTTTCTACGTCTATATGCATGCCAATCTGCGTAAAGGTAATAGCAGCAATATAAGAAATAATCATTGATGAATGTAGTCAATTTCTACTCAAACTCGCCGGTCATAGTGCACGTGATGCACGTGTGAATAGGTTTCGAACGCTGACGTTCCATCGAACGAATTCGATCGACAGTTTTTCGAACGTGGTTCCATCGAACCAGGTTCGAGACCGTCAAAAAGCCATCGGAGGCGTCTCACATTACAGTTGCCGCCACACGTACGGAGCGAATAAGTCAATCATGTCTTTATGAAAAAAAGTATCCCAGACGTCTTGATAAGACGCACTGGGTTTCGCCCATCTCCATTTCTGTAGCCCTTGGGTCACACATTTGTGCAAGTCACTACAGCAGGGGCTGATCCGCTGGTAGTGATTTTAACTTCCATACTCTTTCCCAAATGCTGAGTGCTAAGCAGAGAAAGCAGTATGTACCATTTTCCAAGTTTGGTATGACCCGGTCGAGGATCGAACTCACGACCTACCGTGCGCAAGGCGAACACTCTACCCACTACACCACTGCACCGTTCATAGAAGCGGAGAAAAAGACGGCGGAGACGAGTTTTCCTATTCTTCAAGCAGAGGCTTCGATCGAGAGGGGTAGTTTTGTCCGGGATTTTAACGCTAAAATCCCGGACAAAACTATCCCTCTCGATCGAAGCCTCTGCTTGGAGAATAGAGTTTTCCCCTTCACGGAGAGCTGGGCGGAGGTAATCTCTCTCTAACGCGCGCTGGGTGGCCGCGAGCAGGCATCTGTATTCATGAACGGGGCCGACGTGCCGACGTGGTGGAAAATTCTGCGCGTGTTGAGGAGACAGCTCGGGTGCCTCCTGGGGGGAGGGGCGGGGATAATTCACCATGTTGAGTTATTACACACGGCTCATGATGAATAGACATGATCCATTGCGCTGGTGGGGCTGGCGACAGCCGGATAATTGGGCCTTCTCGTGTGAGGGAGATGTAGAACTCCCGGCGCGAGGCGTGAAGTCTCTCCTGACGTCCTGAGAGACGGAGGAACGGCGGGAAAATGGGACAAAATGGATGAATCATTTTTCACAGGAGTGATCAGGAGGTCCGGGTGAACCTTCTTTAGCTGGATAACTTTTCTGAAAAACCATTCCACGTTTTGGCCAATGTAGCCCCAAAATAGGCCAGCATGCGGACACAAAATACAAAACACTCAATTTACATCCAAATGACGTGTCACTGAGAATAAAAAGTTTTTGTCAAACATATCAAACACATCTTGTATACATACAAGACGCTTTATCTACAATCTACATCCAGTGACATGTTACCGAGAATAAAACGTCACTGTGGGATTGCTTATAACCTATCAAAATGACCGTAAAATATTAATCGGCATGGAACTGTAGTAAAATGAGCACAACGTCATAAAATGTGAGTTTCAAAGAGGTAGAATAGATTATTCGTATTAACCATGACGAGGATGCGAGAAGAAGCCGAATCCACGTAATTTATATCTCATGTATAGACGTATCTGTATACTATTCTTTTGTTGTGACCGGTACTTAACCCAGTGGGTATACCGTATGTGTACAAGAAAAGTCATTCATTCATTCATTCGTTCATTCATTATTTCACACTCTAACGAAACACATTGGGCCTCCAGGCGACGGCAACCATGAAATGCCGCTAGTGTGGCCCGAAGGAGGTTTATACTCCTGTAGTTATAAGTGTGAGATAGCCATCCCTAAGCCGAGACTGACGCTGACAGACGACGCGGCACTTTTATCTCTGCTCGCACCGGCGTTCGGTCTATCTTGAGCTTCATCTAGAAGCCATTTATCATAATGAATAGGAGATGGGAACCTGGGGGAATGGCTCAGGCTCTGGTCTTGGGTACCAGGAGGAAAACCGAGTTAGGGGAAACGTCCAGAAACTGAAAATAATCTTTCCTGGCTGCGCTGTAACTGATAGAACAGATAAAGACCTTCTGGGGGGGGGGGGGGGGGGTTCAGGGTCTAATCTCGTGTACCAGGCGAAAAGTAAGGCGAACAAAATGTGCGGAAACTAAAAATAATCTTTCCTCTCTGTCCTATTTAGTATGCACAAATTCATGATAATTAGAACAGATTAAACCATATCGGGAAGGCTCAGGTGCTAACCTCGCGCACAGATAAAAAAAAACACAGCGAGGGAAACTGAAAATATCATTTCTTTGCTGCATTTTCTGTTCTATCGGAAACCATGTCTAGTAGACATGTGCTAAATTCGAACAGGTAGAACAGATAAAAACCTTTTCTAATTTTCGGTGCCAGATGGAAAACGAAGGTAGGGGAAACGTGCAGAATCTGACAATAATCTTTCCTTTCTTTGTTGTTTGTTCTATCGGAAATCCTATCTAGTATGTGCTTCATTATGATAATTAGAACAAATAAAAATATTTCGGGAAGGCTCAGGTGCTAATCTCGCGCCAGATAAAAAAAAGCACGGCGAGGGAAACTTCCGGAAACTGAAAATAATCTTTATTTGCTGCGTTTTTTTGTTCTATCTGAGGCCCTGTCCAGTAGCCCTGAGCTGCATTATAACAGCCAGAACAGATAGAAAACTTTTGGGAAGGCTCGGGTCCTAATCTTTTGTACCAGATGGAAAGCAACGCGACGGAAACTTCCATAAACTGAATATCTTTCTTTGCTGCGTTTTTTTGTTCTTTCGGAAACCATATCTAGCAGACCTGTGCTTAATTATGAGAGAATAGATAAAACCTTCTGTGAGGCCCAGGGTCTAATATTCTGTGCCAGATGAAAAGCCAGGCGAGGGATACCTCCAGAAACCGAAAATAATCTTTCCTGGCTGTAGAGTTTGTTATAAATGAAAGTTAATCTAGTAGGCGCTTGATTACATATCAAAATAGCAACAAAGAGAAACTTAAGCGAAGGCATAGTGACTACTATTGTGCATCATGCAGAATCTAACTAAGAAAAATAAACCTCCATATAGAGAAGAGTCCATATCTTAACGTTTCTCGACTCTTATCGGAAGCCCAGATAGAAGGTGCTTAACTATGATAAATAGAACGGAGAAAACCCTCTAAGGAAAACCTTTGATACTGATCTTGTGTACCAGGCGACAAAATCGAGATAAATGAGGCAAAAGAACGGACAGAGACGGAAGTCCCATATACATACCTAAATGTTGCACTTTAGGAAACTCAAAATAGCAGGTGCTTAACTTAGAAAAAACTATGATAGATAGAACAGAGAGAACCCTGAAGGTAAGGCTTAGTTCTCTTCTCTGCAAGTTCCGAAGAGAACTAAGTTTTCCGTCTATTTCACAGACAACAAACACACAATTAGGGTAGTCAGTTCACCGTCACGATTGGGGTCATGTGATTTGTCTGCTCAGCTGACGGGAAACTTGACTTCCTAATCTTGTGGACCAGACGACAAAACCAAGGCAAAGGAAAGAATATCCCTTACCTTAATCTTTCCGCATTTTGGCACTTAATTATGAACGATGGAAAAGAGAGAAACCTCAAGGGAAGGATTAGTTCCCAACCTTGTGATGCAGCGAGAACCAAACAAGAAGACAGAAACGACCAGAAACGTCGATCTTAGTGAATATAGGAGAGGGTTGCAGGAAAACAGACTTTGTTTGAAAGTACACAAACTTTGTGTAGCCCTACTGGCATTCTGTGAATGTTTATGTCAGTCATGATGATGATGGATTAATGTACGAACATCTGTCCGTGACCTTTAACTAAATCTAAGCTTTGATCTTTAAACAGAAGCAAGAAGAAATCAACCATGTGTATCAGCACAGCGTAGCCCTACTAGTATAGTGTAAAAAATCCAAATTTTTCCTTGTACAAAGAAGCAACAAGAAGTCAACCATGTGTATTAACTTAGAGTAACCCTACTACATGTAGTATTCTGTGAGTGCTTATGTCAGTGTAATACGGTCTGGCCTTGCCCCGACCTTAACCCAACCTACCGGCGCAGAAAGGCGCAATAAAGCCCTCTCATTCATTCATTCATTAACTGCAGCTTCGCAGCGATTATACATGAAACGGCTTTTGGAGCGTTTCGCTCAGACTGCGGAGTAGGTTGCTGTGTTCTTTACAGCCGAGCGGCGATGTTTTGCGTGTAAGTTAATAACTTACAAAAACGGGAGCACTGGCAAGATCTTGTAGTATCTATGAGTTTTGAAGAGTTGGGATCGTCTTTTGGAATCGTCCGTTGGATCTCTTCTCTCAGACGGTAAGGTAGGTTGCTGCGTTCTTAACAAACGGGCGATGTTACGGTATATAACTTGTGAGGATGATCGAGGTTGACATTGGTAAATCTTGTATGAGCATATTGTAACGTTTGGAACGTCTTGTAGTATCAGCAAGATCTGGAAGAGTTGGAAACGCCTTTTAGAGCGTTTCTATAAGACGTTGAGAACGTCTTGTCACATTGGTCTGGACCTTTAGGAACGCTTCTCGTAGACAGGGTAGTAGGTTGTTGTGTTCTTTACAGCCGAGTGATTGTGATCTGTGTAAGGCTTAACTTGTGAGGAAGAGAAGAGCATTGGTAAATTCTTGTATCAGCAATAGTCTATTACAACGTTGAAGACGTCATGTTATTGGCGAGGCCCAGACAAGGTGGAAACGTCTTTCGAAGCGCCCCCCCCCCCTTATGAAGGGGGTTAGTTTGCTGTGTTCTTCACAGTCGAATGATGAGCGATTGCCTCACTGAGGCATCGCAGGGTGTATAACTTCATTTCGTGACAACGCAGGCAGAATTGATAATGTATTGGAGAAATCGGCAACGTCATGCAGCACTGGTGATAGCTTATAGTAATGTTGAAGTCTTAAAGCGTTAGTTACGTCTTGTATCATCAGTAACGCCTTAGTCGTAATAAATAAACTGAAAATGCCTTTAAGCTTATTTTAACTTATTACAACAGCTTCCAGAATTGGTAATGTCTTGAATCAATTCACAGCTGGTCATGAGACCGCCATGTCTTTGGTTTTAAGGTCGCGCTGAGGAGTTCACCGCGATAACCGCGAACATAAAACCACCGGCATATTTCGGCATTTCAGAGACATCCTTGGTAGTCCTTCGAGTGGAAGATGCAGACAAGAGAAACTCACAACTTGAATTGGGAAGGATACAGAAACAAGCTGCCAGATTCTGTATAAATAACAGACCTTCGATATGAGTGCTAGTGTCACCTACATGAAAGCAGCCCACGTATCATGACGTGCAAAGTTCAAGGCCTGGATCAGGCTTTAATGTGTTGTTTCCGCCCGGGCGCCCGGCGACACGCATCCTTCCGCCGCGCTTCCTCGCGCCCAATATTGTTCCGCGCGCTTCACGCACAGCTCGCCACGGAGCGCACCGGGCGCTGGGCTGCAATATTAGCGACAGGCACAGGGCGAGACGGCGCGGCGGCTCACTGAAGCGGTGTGTAGAGCGTGGTGTAACTTTGAGGTAGCCTCTACCAGGCTCCGCGAGATCGCTGGGAAAATAGTAGAAATCGGCAAATAGAGTGAATAGTATGCCAGGGGTACTCCGCTATACAGTGAAGCTCAAATGGCAGATTGGACCCTCTCTCCGTAGCTAACTCCCTTGGCACACTATTCACTCTATTTGCCGATTTCTACTATTTTCCCAGCCATCTCGCGGAGCCTGGTAGAGGCTAACTTTGAGGGAGTCGGGAAGCATTGGTAATGTATTCACTCTCTCGAAGATGTTTTAAAAGCGTATTTGCCTTGGTTCTTTGACGTATTCGTAACTTGGCTGGTCGACTGGTTGGTGTATTTTGTTGATCATGAAAATTGTTGGAGATTGAAATGAAACTAAAAAAATGAAATACAGGGACGAAATTCCACAAATGTAGAGATAAAATACAGATATACAGATAGAATAGAGCAACAAGAACACTTTTTACCCCGCTTGACGCTCTTTCTGGACAGAGACCTCTCTTGTATCCGCCAGTACTTGCACCTGTATTTCCACATGGAAAGTTTCGATTATGCAGTCACCTTGCACCGTTATTGCGGCAGGAGCAGTGAAGCCGCATGTGTTATGTAAAGTCTGAGCCGTGATATTGGAAACTGAGCGCCGTGCTGGAAAATGTCAAGCGGAAAAACAGAGGGCGCCGGTCGGAATAAAACTTTACACGGCGGACGCGGTTGTCACGGATGTGTGCTCTGTCAATGTTGAGCATGGAGGGAAAAGTCAAGTACAAATTGTGAATGTTTTTCAACCGTTTCCATGGTTGTTTAATATGTGTATGGTATTTGTTGTGTGCACACAGGAAAGCCAACTTAGCATTATATAAGCTCAATAATGTAGCTAATTCTACATGATAGTATATGCCTTTGTACGCAACCTGATTCTACCTACATGTGTGTACTTTTAGTTTTGGTCTAATAAGACCTAAGGGAAGACCCTGTAATTCTATCATGTCAATCAGCTATCACTACCAATTAGCTTACCACTCTGTTCTGCAACAAGTGAACAGTCCTGTACAAAGGTATAAGGCTGTGAGACATTTTCAACTGGCAAGCTCACTGCACGTCACATAGTTTGATTATAATGATTTTTTTGTTAGGAAATATCCTTCAACTTTAAATTTATGATACAGTACTTCTACTCACGTCACTCACCGATCTACGGCTACGTCACTCCGGTAGTGGGTCAAAGGTGCCAGGAAATCTGTGCCGCCACCCGTCTCGGTTTAGGGATGGTTGGTGGGCCCTGATGTAGATGCCCTCCTTTACTATCATCACAGGCTGCACTGCAAAAGCAAGAAAAGGAAAAATCTTTACTATTATACTGTAACTACCGATTTGAGTGAATGGCGTCCGTGATAATTTTTATTTATTTATTCAACTTTACAGATTCAAAATCTGTGAGGAGCCGGCAACAGAAACCTGGTTTCCCTGATCTACAGGGCCGGCTCCTCAACAAATATACAATACATCTGACAAATTGTTGAATAGAGGAAATTTGATTTCACTGGCACTTTTTGGATTCCCTCCAATGCAAACGTCCTAAGAGCATGTCATACACCAAACTCTTCGTCACCCTTTTGTTGAGTCCCAATCACAATAAACTAATCAGGAAACGGTTATTCCGACGTAAATGATCGTCTTTAATCACGACCGATGATCATGCGTGGATAGTTTCTGCCCAACGAGTCGTAAACACTTCCGCTTTAAGCACCCATAACTTCCGGTTTAGCACGTTGTAAACCGAGTCGTTTTCTGGAGAAAATTGAATTCAGAAATGTGGAAAACCCGTTGTGTAAATTACTGTAAAGCACTGTAGTTGAAGCCTATTGAGGCACTATTTGTGTGATTCAGATTTTCACGCGAATATTTCAAGCTGGTTTTGTCACAGTTAGAAATGATAGATAATGGAGGTATTTTGCCCATAATTGCGTGCTAGATTTGCACTTTTCATCACATTGACTAGAATCTGTATCTGTATTGGTTAACACGTTGGTATAACCGTTCTTTGGCGTAACATACTCGATGTTCTATCATACTTCGCAGGCCCTCGGCTGGTTATATTTCCATCGTTTAAAGCTCTCTGATTAAAGTCATCCAGAGCATTTTATGAGGCTTGAAACTTGAATTAAAAAAAAATCAGATTTCTAGTCATTCCTTACACATGGTAAGTTTCAATAACACTATACCATTACATATCGACATTAAAAGGAGCAAATTTAAAGATACGATGTCGTTGTGGGGTGAAAACTGACAGAAAATCCAAGCTCTAATAGACTGATTCTGACTGTCCATCACAATTAGCAGTTCGCCCAATGAGAGAGTGACGGCATATCCGTCAAATATTTGCATTTTTATGTTTTAATTTTGCATTTTTACGTTTTGACGGAGGTGGGTTGGGCTTTGGTATGATTTACACAAGGTGTGTGAAACTAAAAGATCACCATGTAGCTTATTATTGTGCCGCTTTTGAGCACTTTTGATAAGAAATCCGTACGCAAATGTGGTAAACACTGGCATTAAATGTCAATTTCATAAAGATTACAGCAACTAGAATATTTCCAGTTTTCAAACGTCATAAAATGCTCTGGGTGCCTTTAAGAGACCTGTACCGTATTTGCTAGCCTTTATGCTAGTGGTAGAGAAGAACTAATTAATTAGTGAAAACCCCGATTCTATCACGGGAATAAATATGTAGTCGTGGCAAGTTCTTATTCATATCTCAGTCAGTCGGTATAAGTAGCATACAGTTTAGTACGTCCGTCAGTTTGACATTTTTTTACATCATGCGCTGCTACAATTTTTCTCTTCTCTACCCTTTTCTCATAATACCAAGACAAAATGAATCTCATGAAATCGGAAGTGGAAAAAACATCTGATTCTTTCGACATTCAATTTTCCGGGTCTCCGTCAGACTGGGAACCCAATTTCCACCCCCGGCTGCAGCTCGGTGGGCCCTTCGCGGATCGCGTGAGTTTTACAGGTTATTAGGAGTTTTACTGTCGCCGTGAATCTCTAGCTTATGGCTGAGACGAAATCATTACACAGCCGGGGAAGCGTTACGCCAGACTAGACACCGTTAAAACATATGCTGATAAATCAGTGGACAATAAAATGGAACTATGTTCTATTGTATCGCATGATATCTAATTTCGTTGTATGTTATAAAACAGCTTGATATAACGTTACACAGCGAGAAATCTAAAAAAAAAAAAAAAACGCTGCAATGTTTAGAAAAAAATTCATTCATGTCATAACGTTAATTATGTAACAATGTCAAACAAGAGAAGCCTTATGAAACGTTTTACAGAAACCGATATCAATGTTTCCAAGGGTTGCGTCAGCACAGTTTTGGCGGGAACTTTTAAGTTTTGAAACATGGGGAGGGGGGCAGAATCTCTCGGCTATTTTTCTACCACTTTTGCCCCTTTGAACGAGCTCTACAGCATATATTCACCGGGTGTGTGTAACATAAGCATCCTGTATACCTTCTAAAAACCTGGGAGTCGTTGCTGACGGAGCCTTCTCTTGAATAAACATCTTTCTGCGGGTCAAACATACTAGCATGATGAATTGTTCAGCAGACGGCGCGAGGGAAAGGTCAGGGGTCAGAATTGGGCAGAGGTCACGGCAACCCTGATGTAACAAATGATGTCTGTTAGCGCCGCGTATCGATTTGTGCCTGGGGGAAGAGATCGGGTGACCCGATCTGTACATATGTATGGACTGCGAGTGTCTGCTCTGGTTAGGGAACGGATTTGTTTCATTTCTGCGTGTGCCCCCGCATAAAGGAGCCATTTAAGCTCGAATTCATGATGCCACCATTTTGGGGCAATATCACGTATCATATCGATGAATATGTACGTTTGTAATGGTTTTATTCGGATCTATATTAGTGATACAATACTCATTATCATTCCTGGAAACCAGAAAAATGTAGCCATGCAAATAAAGCAAGTGAAATATGTAACAAAATATACATTTTGATTTACAGAAAACGGAAACCGTAGTAACAGTTATGATACTGTGCATACGTAAGATTAGGCTAACATAACACAAGCTTCTGTTGTTAAACATTCGGTGGAATACAAAAAAATCATTTCACCATGATTTGATATGCTATCTGTTTCTGTTGCTAGGTGACGGACTCTAGGTGACGTCAACGAGGTCTTGAGAGGATTTCAGAACGTCTTACAAGGAAGTAGCACCATGGACTGCGCATGCGTTGGAACTCAGCCCCGGTGGATATTCTTGATGCTGGTTTTAGCGTCGATGCAACAAGGTAAGAAAATCTTATAACTCTAGACTCCACAAAGCCTTCCTGATCGTAGATCGTAGAGTTCGTCAGCAAAAAGGGGAATAATTTACCAGGAGAGTCAGTCCAAAGTAGCGTTTATATTTCCCCCACTAACTGCGCGGTCAAGCCCAATGGTGACCAAAGTACTCCTGGTAAATTGTTCTACCTATAGCCAGAGTACTTAGTCCAGTCGAGACTAGTAATACAGCAAATTTTGAAAGCATTTCCGCAGGAACGTTTCCTTTTGCTCCTCGAATCAACTAATATATTCGGTTTTCGAAAGCAATAAGGGTAAGATACGCCAAAAACAGTTACTCAAGCAACAGGATAAGATTTTGAAACAGTCAGACGTTTCAAACAGCATCCGCTGTCTTTCGTAAGTGACTAAATATATAAGCAATAATGGTACACTTTATCGCAAATACCATTAGCTGGACCGTGTATGAAAGGGAAGCTCGTCTTTTAAAAAGTTATCCCTGTTTTCAGTTTACTTCATTGGGCTCAAAAGGCTTCAGCACTTCTAACAGATTAGGTCCATCCCGGGGTTAGAGTGAAGTCTTTGGCCTTTCTTCCAGTTGAGCCGAAAATCGATGTCCATTTCAGCCCGACCCTTTGAACTGCTAATGTGCGAGGGTGCGCTTCCGACCGGTGTTCACATTAGCACGATTACAAGTTGAATCATACACGTGTTTCTGTGCAAACCTGCCTGGGGTAATGTTCTATCAAGTGGAAACAAGTCTTCATCTTTTTTGCGAAGTGGATCAAGTCACCTTTTCATTCACCGCCTCTGTTTAAGCATGAGCAGACTTGAGTGATACACACGTGTTTCTGTGTTTGGGTAATCTTCCATTAAGCAAAAAAAAAAGCTTCATCTTTTCGAAGTGGGTCAAGTCACCTTTAGAGTAATCTTTGCACCTGTGTTGGCGTATTGTTTTATAAACAGTTTTCATTCACCGCATGATCAAAACTTGAGTGATACACACGCTTATATGTAAATCAGCTTTAGCTGATATTCTATCAAGCAGAAAATAATCTCAATTTCTGTAAGAGGGCCATTTTCACAATAATCAACTTCTCTTAGATAAGTTTATAGACAGCATAACTCAAGAAGTTGTTGATGAACGTTAATTATCTTTAATAGTTGGGTAGTTATTTAAAAGACGAAGGTCCTGCAGGGTTTCTTTGGTACTGCAGAACGCATTGTGTGTAATGTTTTTACAAACTGATAACTGCCGTTTCCATACATCGCCTCTTTTCAACCATGATCAAAACTTGAGTGACACACACGCTTTATGTAAAACTGCTTTAGGTTCTATCAAGTATATAATTCTTTTTTGCCTGAGGTGTTCCAGGTCACATTCACTATAATCATGCGTCGCACTTTTGTTCGCTACCTTCTCAAAAGTCTTCACGCATTTTTCACACTCTGACAGACTCTGGTTTTTAGGCATTCACAAGTTGACTGATACATAACACTGCTCTCCCACGAGGCATTCCCCAGCCAAAAATCGTCCCTCAAGCAGAAAAGTGTCTATGAAGTAGAGTGGTTCAGGTCAGCTGAGCAGTAACCAACCTCCCAGGCTATATCTTAGTTGATTGTGAAATCACCGCGTATTTTCCACTCACAGCCTCTGCTTTCTACACAAACATTACCAGCAGAGTGATCCGTGCGCTGCACTCACAGGCAATGTTCCCGCAGAGAGGAAAGTAGTCTTTCGGGTAAAAAAGATCAAGTCACATTTGAATTCATCGAACATGTTTATTAACGAAGTGTCACACAGTTTCCACTCACCGCCTCGGCTTTCAACACAAACATTACAAATAGAGAGATGCGTGTACTCTGATTCGGAACCCGTCACGGTAAATGCTCATTCAAGGAGAAAACACATTCGGTTCCGTACAAAAGTTCAAGTCACGTTAGCATTCGTCAACCTCTTCTTCTGTATGTTCGTATCCCGTTTACAAATCACAACGCCTTATCACCGAACCGCCCTGGATCTATCACAATTTCAGCTTGACTGACACACAAAGTAAGTCCCTTATGCGACCTATCGTAGTAGGAATTCAGGTAGGAATATTTCTCTTCTTCAAGTGTGGTTGAAGCCACTTGTAAAATAATCGACCTCTGTGCCTTTACGTTTCCATCCTGTTTATGAAGTGCCGCGCCTTTTCCACACAACATATTTCGTTTTAACATAATTTCAGGTTGACTGATATACAACGCATAGTGCCATTCCTATGCCCTATTACTGTCTGTCCCTATCTTTTGACTCACCAATATCAGCTACGCTGCCTGGGAGTCAGTGTAATGTATTGTGACATTTGCCAATAGCTAAAACAACGTAAGTCTCTCATACGACCTATCGTAGTACATACATGTCCATTTAAGTAGAAAGATTTCTCTTTCGTCAAGCGGAGCTCGAGTGGTTCAAGTCACCTATAAAATAATCGACCTCTGTGCCTTCATGTTAAAATCCTCTTCACATAATTCCACGCGTTTTCCACACACCATCTTCCGTTTAGACTCAGTTTCAGGTTGAATTGATATACAACGTAAGTCTCTCATACATCCACCGATGTTCATTCAAGTATAGTACAAATTTTTCTCTTCAAGTAGAGTGGTTCAAGTCACCTATGAAATAATCGCCCTCTGTCCCTGCATGGTCACATCCTGTTTGCAAATTGCCGAGCATTTTTCACACACCACCTTCCGTTGTTTTGGCTTTACTTTTGACACAATTTCAGGTTGACTGATATGCACCTCAACTCTCATACAACCTATCGTAGTATACCGATGTCCATTCAAGTAGAAATGTTTCTCTTCAAGTAGAATGGTTCAAGTCACCTATGAAATAATCGACCTCTATGCCTGCATGTTCACATCCACCTACCACCTTCGGCGTGAACACGATTAAAGCCTGAGTGATGCCTACACACTCTCTCGCGAGCCTCCCTCGATCATCATGGATGTTCTACTAAGCGGAAACGTGTCAAAGTCACCTCTACCAGGATGGATCTTTAAGACTTACGTGGCTTCAAAATCAATGTTCATCACCATCTCCTAGCATAATCATTTCCATAATGTTGTATATTTTAAAAAAATTTAAATTCGTTTCAAGGCTGAAGTCATTATAAGTAACATGTATTTAATGTAGGATTGTATGATATCGTTGTATAAAACCCAAAGTGCATATTCGTATGTGGAAGCACGTGGCCAAGCACGTTTTCTATTATTTAAACGTGTAATTGAGAACAAGACTTGTTTTAATTGTGGCGGTGTACTGTGTAAAACAAACCGCAATTCAGCCTCTGGCTGCGAGAGTTTTGTTGACAATAAAACTAACCATTTGATTGATAATTGATTGATTTCCATCTTCCATCAACTTAGTTCATCATCAGTGCCTAGAAGTGATCAAATATGCCCTTGCATTAAACAAACCCGTTAAGAAAAGACGGTATTCATTTTGTCCAGAACCGTTTTCTTTTTGGCATCTTTTCTTTCGAAGCAACAATGTATAGAATTAAGCCTCCTCGTTCAAACTCTACGATCTGGGTCAGATACTGCCTCATTTTGGTGCATGACCCCAGCTGACCTCTGGGAATTCAAAATGGCCGCCGTAACTGGAAAGAGGTCCTCTATAAGCCTCCTTGTTCAAACTCTACGTACACTACACGAAATCTGATCTTTAAGCATCAGTTACTCAGTTAACTGAAGGGACTACCCTTAACTTCATAAATGAATAAATAAAAACATGCAAAGCATATGCAAAGCATACTTCCGTGAAAAACGCAACCTTCACGCAAGCTCTTAGGCCTGATTTTAAGATTGGATTTCGTGCAGTGTACATTAGTCACCTTTCTCGCTACAACGCTGTCAAAAGTGTCGTAACTCAGATGATTCAGACAGTAATTTTATATTCGACCGACTGAACTATCCATGAAGGGAAGGTTATCTTTCTCGTTTCGAGTTGGGGTTCATACAGAGTTCAGCTTCTCCATAAAGATTTATATTACCCATGATCACCTGCGGCCGTTATCGCAAGTGGTAATGGGTAATAAAGATGGCTACCTCTGATCGAACTTAATTGTCTGAAAGCCAGCAGTGGACCTAAAGCACCAAACAGATATCATCTTATTAGGAACGCAATCTCAGTAACCTGTTCTTGGATTGAGTGCAGAGATTTACTAGTGCCCGGTGTGGCGTCGAATTGCAGCTCCACCAGATTTTTTTATCTGAGGCGTAGTGCGCCTGCGTGGCGGGTTACGGTTGGGTTTAGGCTCTATTCATTTATTGGTTTGGCTGTTAAGCACACACAGCCAGGGCTGCTCAACCAGCCTGTGGTTATTACATAGGGCTAGCCCTGCTGACAAATACAATACATTACAATGGCAGCATAACGGGCTATAACAATATTCTAAATAGGGTTTAGGGTCTTGTTAGGGTTGGCCTCTACAGCGCGAACGCTCCATAGAAACTCCAAACTTCTGTTTGGAAATATTAACACGCCCCACGAGAGTGCCGCACTTTTCATCTCTCATGTACACTGGAAACCCCCAAACAGTGTTGGCACAAACACAATATTGGCAGGAGCAGACACCGGGCGTGACACCGGACGTGTGGTGTCGCCTGCGGCACACTTGTCCCGGTACATTGTAACGTTACATTTCTGTAATGTTTCTGGACTTGGGAGCGGACTATAGTTCAGAGATCCGATCGTCTTTTGCATGGAAGGTTAAGCCTCCAGTCTCGTGCATGGGAAAGCTCCAGGCACAAAACCCCGGTCCATTATAGAACAAACACGCTTACTGATAAGAGAAGGGGTGACCCGTTATGCTTGGCCAAGTTCCTGGGGATATGACATTCTCATGTCAGGAGCAGTCAACGAGCAATCAGTCGATAAACAATGTAGCTGCCCTTTTGTGTAGCACACAAGCCTCTAGGCCCTTGCACGTTGCAATGTTATATGTTGATAGGAATTGAAAATCTCGACTTGGGCATTACTGGAAGGGGACTATACACAGTTCAGTGATCAGATGGTCCTTTAGATGGAAGGTTAGGCCTTCGGTCTCGTGTATGGGAAAGCCTCTGGCAACAAACCCCTGTCCATTAACAACAAACACGCTTACTGATAAGAGATGGGGTGACCCGGTGTGCTTTGCCAAGTTCCCGGGGGCGCAAGTCAGGATCATTGGATGGTCAATGGGCAATGATAGTTTTAAGTGTGTGGGGGCTCTGACCTCCCGCTGAAACTTTCGGAAGGAAGGGCAAGACCAAGAGGCCTTTGTTTCTGTATTTTGACCAATCGGTAGATATAGCTGCCTTTTGGCATAGCACATTAGCTTGGAGGACCTGGCATTTCATAAAATTATGTTTCATGACTGGACTTTGACACTACTGTAAAGGGACTATAGTTCAGTGATCAGATCGTCCTTTGAATGGGGAGGTTAAGCCTTCGGTCTCGTGTATGGGAATGCCCCAGGCACAAACCCCTGTCCATTAAGAATAAGCACGCTTACTGATAAGAGTAGGGATGGCCCGGTGTGCTGGGCTCAGTTCCTGGGAACATTACAGGCCAATAGCAGGATCACTGAATAACTGATCGTCCTTTGAATGGGAAAGTTAAGCCTTCGGTCTCGTGCATCGGAAAGCCTCTGGCAACAAACCCCTGTCCATTAACAACAAACACGCTTACTGATAAGAGAAGGGGTGACCCGGTGTGTTTGGTCAAGTTCCCGGGGCGCACGCCAGGATCATTGGATGGTCAATGAGCAATGATACTTTCAAGTGTGTGGGGGCTCTGACCTCCCACTGAAACTTTCGGAAGGAAGGGCAAGACCAAAAAGCCTTTACGCCAAAAATAATTACTCAAGCAACTGGATGAAATTTTGAAAACTTTAATCCAGTTGCTTGAGTAATTATTTTTGGCGTATCTTACTACCTGGATGTCTAACTTTCATCAACACAAGAAGCCTTTGTTTCTATATTTTGACCAACCAGTAGATATAACTGCCTTTTGGCATAGCACATAAGCTTGGAGGACCTGGCATTTCATAAAGGACTATAGTTCAGTGATCAGGTCGTCCTTTGAATGGGGAGGTTAAGCCTTTGGTCTCGTGTATGGGAATGCCCCAGGCACAAACCCCTGTCCATTAAGAACAAACACGCTTACTGATAAGAGTAGGGATGACCCGGTGTGCTAGGCCAAGTTCCTGGGAACATTACAGGCCAATGGCCGGATCACTGAATAACTGATCGTTCTTTGAATGGGAAAGCTAAGCCTTCGGTCTCGTGCATCGGAAAGCCTCTGGCAACAAACCCCTGTCCATTACAAAACAAACACGCTTACTGATAAGAGAGAGGATGACCCGGTGTGTTTGGTCCAGTTCCTGGGGCGCAAGCCAGGATCACCGGATGGCCAATGACCAAAGCAATGATTACGTGCGCGGGGCTCTGACCTTCCGTAAGACCTCTAGGAAGGACGCAAAAGACCAAGAAGTCTTTGTATCTGTATCTGTACCAATCAGTCTATATGCCCTTCTGTGTAGCACACAACCCTCTAGGCCATTGCACGTTACAACGTTACATATTGACAGGAATTGAAAATCTCGACTTGGACCCATTTATAAGAGGACTATAGATCGTCCTTCGTACGGCCTAGGGAAGGTTAGGCCTTCAACCCCGTGAATGAGGAGGCCTTGGGCGGCCATTAGGAACAAACGCACTTATAGATAAGAGTAGGCGTGGCCCTATGTGCTTGGCCAAATTCATAGGAACATTACGGACTCATGCCGGGATCACTGTATGACCGATGATCAATGTACGGTCTAATGTGTGGAGCTCTGATCTTATTGGACCCACAGGAAGAAAGGATAACACCAATAACGCCTCGTATCTAAATCTGTATTCATCGAAGTGTATAAGATAAATACCCTCCGGCGTAACACTCCACCAACAACATCATATTCTTCTATTCATCCTGTCGGACGATCTGCTCAACGTCGATGGACTCGACCGTGGGCAGCTAGTCTAGCTCTGCTTTACTCTCTACTCAACACACTTTACGACGTAAACTGTTGGTGCAATGCATTGTCGATTAAAAAGAAGGACGGGTCAAAGAGCAAAAATTTGCATCAAATGCACGTCAGACACGGATGACAATATTCGATGTTTAACCACCAAACATGGCGGACTATACTTACGTTACAGTCACGTGGGTGCAAGAACACCATCATAACGATTTGTTGATGACAAGAGGCGAAGACCCTACTCTGCAAGGCGAGGTGAGGCCCCGGCGTGTTTTTAACGTCTTTTCAGACGTTTTAATCGGGCTTTCTACTTTGTCAGGCTTCTTTTATTTGGCTGGCAGTCAGAAAGAAAACCTGATAAGATATAAAGCCGGACAGAAAAGCCTAAAAGATGTGAAAAACAACCGGAGCCTCACCTCTGCTTAGAGAGTACGAAAATCCCTCCAAATCCACGTCAGACATGGATGGCAACCCTCCTCCCACCCCACTCCCCAGGCGCTAATACACTATAATAGGAACCTACCCGGCAGAGATTCCCGCCGTTCTGAACACGGCCCGGGCAAATGAAACTCGCCCATTCGATGAAATTCGGTCCAGTGAAAGCGATTCAGAGGATTAATGTCACGATTTTTCTACCCTTGCCACCATCCTCGGGTCGATGGGGGAGAATTGATTATTTTTCTTAGGTCCACGCGCGTATCAATTATTCTGTGAAATATGTTGATGAAATTTTTGAAGCGATAGCGCCTTCTGTTGTTATAGATCTATAATCTCAGCGCCCGGCCTTAAAAGGTCGCAGTTCTGTATTTAAATCAGTATTGGTCAGTCGGAATAACCTTCCAGCTTCTGTATCTGTATCTGTTTAGCCGGTATAACCGCCCTTCGACATAACACACCAGCTTCTGTATCTGTGTAGCCGGTACAACCGTCCTTCGGCGTAACACACCAGTTTCTGTATCTGTGTAGCCGGTACAACCGTCCTTCGGCGTAACACCCCAGCTTCTGTATCTGTGTAGCCGGTATAACCGCCCTTCGACATAACACGCCAGCTTATGTATCTGTGTAGCCGGTATAACCGCCCTTCGACATAACACGCCAGCTTATGTATCTGTGTAGCCGGTATAACCGTCCTTCGGCGTAACACACCAGCTTCTCTGGCACGCGGCAACAGTACTAGTCATGTTACACGAATAATGAACGACTGTCACACGCATGCGTGGTTTGAAATTGTAGTATAGATAGTGATGAAGTGGAATTTTCAGTAGTTTCAGGTCACAGACTCACAAGTTAATGAAATTATTTCTAACGGTTCCAAAATCCTCGAAGAAAAAAGAACGAAAATGAATTTTAATCATGTACATGTATGCATGTTTTCATCTTTCTATATAATCTACGAATGATGTAAGTCATGCAAATAAGAGGGTCTGGGCTAAGTAGTTTCAACACCCCAAGTCTCTCAACCGAGTTGCTCAGGCGAGGAAGTCTACACGGAACCTGTCAGGAAAGAAACTTGTTCGGTAAGACTAAAGGTACCGGAAAGCTCTGCGTGCTATGTTCCATTGGAATTGGACGACACTGCCTCCCCAAAGCCCGGCCAAAGCCGCAAATTTTCTGCTTCTCTGCGTTTGACAGCGCTCATCAATACTTCGTTCGCATTTGCATGCGGTCAGTCAACGTGATACAGAAAACGTGCCGGCCATATGTAAACCGTTTTGTTGAAAAAGAAACCTAAATCATGAAAAAGAAAGTAAAAAAAGTGAAGCTGTTATCTGAAATAGGAGTCAAAGAGGACGGATTCATTTTTGAGGAAAGGTAATTTAAAGATTAAAGGCTACAAGGTAACCGGAACCGAAGTAACGACGTCTTGCAAGGTTTGCAAACCACGCTGAAAATACACGTACAGGTAAAGTATGATGATTCGACACATTGTAAGCACCTAGATGGATTGATTTTTCGCCTTGAATTAATTTTTTCACCTTCAAAGTTGATAAAATACTTGCCGCCAAAACTATGTGCTGTCCATAGCGATAATTTCTATCAAAACCACCAATAGGTGTTATGGACCTTAAAACGACTTTATAAAAGCCTTCACTCTGTAATTAAAGTCTAACAGGAGAGTACGTAGAACTCTAGGAAGGGAAGAACGTGTAGGCAATTTTTCATATTCAAAGCCGCCAAACATACTTAGCGAGATGGGAGTGTAATCGGACACCGACTAGAATAGATGAAAGCGCCCCGAGCCCCGGGGTCAAAGGTCCGGGAGAACACAAAGTAAAGAAGACGTGGGGTTGATCACATCGTTTGAACTGTAATCCATCCGCGTCGCGGCCGGTTTGCGCATCGCTTTGTTATCCTGCCGCTCGGCGTTGTTGGGAGTGAAAATATCGCTGCGGCTGGCGGAAAATGTGACGGAACGGCGTTTTGGGCATTCCAGCCAGTCAGAAAGCGGCGTTTGATGTTACATGATGGATGTTACGGCCACTGGCACCCCCAAATTCAACGGCATTACAAACTCTGTGACTGCCGACTGGTCTATAAATCTGCTACACTCGCTCCGTACCATGTTTGATTCATTGTTAAAGGCAACCCCAGAGTCGGGTGTTATTTTGTGAAAGACCACATCTTCACGAATCCAAAATCAACCAAATTTTCAAAATGAGAGTGTAATCAGGCACCGACAAGAGGCATACCCAAACTCAACGTTGTAAATTTCCCTGCACTCGCTCTGTACCATGTTTGATTCATTGTTAAATGCATAGTCAACCGCAGGATCGGGTGTTACTGTGTAAAAGACCACATCTTCATGAATCCAAAATCAACCAAATTCGAAAAACGAGACCGACCAGAATGAATGTTACGACCAGAGGCACGCCTGAATTCTACGATATTACAAACTCTGCGACCGGTAACTGGTCTATAAATTCGCTGCACTGGCTCGGCAGCATGTTTGATTTATAGGTAATGACACGGGTGTATGGTGGTTAGTATTGTGTCCAAGTCGAATGTCACATAAGGCAGATAAGTCTCTGTCAATAAACTTGTCTGTTTATGAAATAGTAGAGCATATATATCTTTAAAATGGCAATGCAATCACCTTGTCACTTTCACAGGAATGCGGCGAAACAAGAAAAGGCGAAGGGAACAGAATCTAACTCATCTATCTCTAATCATCGAATAACTGGTCATTTTCTCGTGGTCTGTGAAATGCTACAAGTACCAGGGCAACAGCCAATTAAAAACAGTATAACACATGGCTATTCTAAGTTAAATTGTAATTCTAAGTCTTAAATAGTTTGTATTGACCTTTTTCAGAGATAGTGAAAACGATGTGTGGGTTCTGTGAGAAGAGTAGTTTTCTTTTGTTTATGAACGTGGAAAATTCTAAACGCAATTTAGTGGCTTCTATAAAGAGCTCACTTTGGAAAGTGTGTTCAGAATTGATGACGTTACATCCACTCGAACCGACTAACGTTCCCCCTGATCGTATCGATAAGTGTGATGGGTTCTTTAATGTGCTCGAGGTGTGGCTCTCCTACGCCTTAGTGCCCCATCTTTACCAGTAGCACAGAAGGGGTTCAGAACTTCAACCAGTTGGCCTCCATTCGAACCCGCGACCTTGCAGTCCAACAGCGGAATTGCTAACCAATGGACCACACCACGCACTCCGTACAAATTCCTTAACGTTTCATAAACAGCGTTAAATGGGGCGTCCGAACGTTCCGGTTTAACTGAGACCAAATTGAAACGCCGCCTGCGTGACGTCAGAGCCATACGTCACCCGTCTCTCTCCTTTATGTCGCGTAACGCGGCCGAGATGGCCGCAATTTGCGGAATGGGCCCGGGTGAAAGGGGCGCGCTTTACTCCAGTAATCGCCTGTAGCACTTTGGCCGTGTCGCCTTAGACGGGGTGATACAGTGTCGCAATTTGCAACAAAGTGGCAGTTTGTCTGCTCGGGGGAGTTCGGGAAGGGCTTTTGTAGGGTGCTTAGAACAGACACCGTTACTAATGGGACATGGAAATGTGCTGAGATGAGTCTCAGTCAGTCTAGCCCGAGGAAGGTGAAGGCTGATGCTTATAGAGAAAGTGATATCGAACCTTACTATTCTATTGAACCATCTGAAATAGTCTACACTTCATTAACATATCTATTCAGAATTTTGGTATAAAACCTGGTTCTGCCAGATCCTTCCTTAGTCACTGACGAAAGATAGCGGATGCTGTCTGAAGCGTCTGACAGTTTTCAAAATTTTATGCAGTTGCTTGAGGAACTATTTTTGGCTAATCTCGAACCAATCCAGCTCAACTAAGAGCTATTCTTCCACTGGTCGTGACAGAGAATACTGGCGCTATGTGTAGTATTCAATATACCGGGAAAATTCCCCTAACTCTTTTCGACACAATGACCAGTGGGCCACGACTTAACGTCCCGTCCTAAGGACTGCAACCCTTTTATTCCCAAATCATGGCTTCCTTGTCGAGAGGCATAGTACGTCTGTCACTAAATACTGGATTACGCCACTACCCCACTGTCACAGCACGATCTGACATTAGGAATGGATAGATATGTGCGGTATCTATAAGTTTAGTTTTCAAGAAGTATAACATGGCAGAGGTGGCAGACATTACCGTCTTCACGCAATCAGAAACACACACATGAACAGACCCACAGACTAACGAATTACACTCACTCAGGCGCGTACGCGCATACGCGTAGACAGAGGGAGAGAGGCAGAAAGAAAGAAAGAGACATAGACAGACAGAGAGAGAGAGACCGAGAGAGAGAGAGAGAGAGAGAGAGAGAGAGAGAGAGAGAGAGAGAGAGAGAGAGAGAGAGAGAGAGAGAGAGAGAGAGAGAGTACTCGTAATTTTTTCTGTTAGCAAATTTATTATTGTTCAAAGCATGGCGATCTTTTTGCCTAATATCTTCCTCAATTTCGAAGCTCTAATTTTTACTTTTAGCTCATCCCCTTTTCTTTGCTTTTATGACTTAATTACACCGAACATTTTTGAAGAGAATACCACCACATTCTCACTTCTCCAACTTCTCACATTGAAGAAAAAGCTCCTACTATGATAGTGAACCTGGGAAATTAAGCAAAACATCCCGAGGAAAGTAGCGAACATCAATCAATATCACCGCAACATAAAGTAATAATCCTTGTTAGACCTAATAATGATATCATCATTATTTTGTAATAAGCGCTAATGCGCTAACGGTTTGTAATTACACGTGATATTCCCGGTGCTGGGGGGATGAGAACTTTAAGAACTGACGAAAGAAATGTCAATATAGTTGTTATGCCGCGTGAAGACAGTTTTAGGGATGTCATCCGCAAACGCATAGATGTCTGCATATTTGACATAGATCTTTTATCTGAGTTTCAAACCTTTGAATACAGGTTCAACAAGCATACGGGTAGAAATAAAAATATGTTATTTGTGTGTCTATCGTGAACTCTGCTACGTAAAACCACGTGCCTATCAAAAAACGGGACTATAGTTTTGTCCGCGACCGGTTTTTGAATATTTACAAGCCCCCCACCCCTTCGATTCCTACATGGAAGAAACGTAACCATTGTGACTTGAATCTATTAGATCATGAATCAAAAATAGAACAGTTCCGCGACCTGTTTCGGATATCCAGGATGTGACTCCGAGCCTGCTGTAGATTCTGGAGAACGACTTGTTCTGGATTCAACAACCCTACTGTACTAGCAATCGGTACAATTTCAACACATCTTAAGTTATCCATAGAATTCCATTAACATAGTCATACCGCAGGATTAAGACAAAATGTTCCACCTGTATTCGCCGCTGTGGGGATAAAGTTTCTCATTATGACAAATTAGTTAATCCCCCCGGGACGCTTCGTCTGAACAGGAACTAAATAATCAAGAGCTGTGTTTAATCAGCAAAGATGTGAGATATGAGCTTTAGATGAAATACTATCCGGAGGAGTTACAAATATTGTCTAGCTTCACCAGCCTCGGGAAAGGGAAATGTCAGCGCGCTGTGATAATTCACGCATCATTAACGTTGCGAAATATGTCTTAGCTTTAGAGTGATGAATGTGATTGATTATTGATACAAGTTTGGCAAAGAAAATTTGAAACGTCTGACTGTTTCAAAATTTTATCCAGTTGCTTGAGTAACTATTTTTGGCGTATCTAATTACCTGGATGTCTAACCTTCATCGACGAAAAACATTTTACTTCTGTCGTTTTTTATTGGAGATAATGAACAAGTGAAGTGAAATTCCTGGGTAATTTTTTGTATGTGTTCTGAGAGTGAGGACTTACTGACCTAATAAGAGAAACAGCGGTACTAGGGCTGCTCGGGAAATTTGCACCCCATTTAGATAAAAATATTGCTAAATATCATCCAATTGAAATCGTCTGCAAATTCTATAGTGATGTCAGTGGTGACGTCAGTCTAACATTTTCCCGCCATCCTCAGGTTGCCATGGTAACCAGGGCACGCCCACCGTCCGGACCATCCGCGCCATGTCAGGTGACACCGTGACGTTGCCGGCCAGCTATGACGTCAGCCTGCCCGTCATCGCGGTCACGTGGAACAAGCTGGAGGGTCCGGAGAGCGAGAGCACCCGGGTCGGGGTCTACATGTACTCACCCAGGTGGGTTTATTAACCCATCCACACACCCACACGAACTGGGGGGTCTACATGTACTCACCCAGGTGGGTTTATTAACCCATGCACACACCCACACGAACTGGGGGTCTACATGTAGTCAACCAGGTGGGTTATTAACCCATGCACACACCCACACGGAATGGCAATGTGAATGCACTAGGTGGGTTTTAAGAAAACGCAAACTGGGGCAACCCACATGAATTTACAAGGCGAAAAGGGGTCTACATTAACTCACCCAGGTGGGTCGCCTTAACCCATGCACTCACCCACGTAAACTAGTAAGACGAAGTGGAGCATGGGTTCTAACCCTATCCCAAACTGTATAGACACAAACATACAATAAAACACATGCTAACGTTCTTACTCTTCACAGGGCTAACGGTTCCCTATCCATGTCGCTGGGTCCGCTGAAGGGCCGCGCCACGCTCCACCTTAACGGCTCGCTCACCGTGAGTGACGTCAGCGTGAAGGACGAGGGACAGTACGTCATGACGACGCTGGTAGACGGGCTCGGGCAGGAGGAGACCTACGTCTACCTGGAGGTCATAGGTCAGTTCTGGTTCCGTTCAGGCAACACCCCTCTAATTGGGTTCAAGTGCACAGGGTGTTGTACCGCGCAGCTATTGTCGATTCTGTATCTGTGTATCTGGTAAACCGCCATTCGGCGTAACACACCAGCTTCACGGGCACGCGGTACGGCAGCAGCTGGTTATATTACACTGAACGGCCTGTCACACCTAGATTTTGCACCTCTGACTACAACCTTTTCTTAAAGGTATCTAGTGAGGATGTTCCTACAGTATTTGATGACAACGAGTTCCGTTCTAATGTAGTACTCAGAAAATACGATTCCACAGGTGTTGGGAGACCTCCTCCCTTAACTTCACCGGACCTGATATTTGAGTGGTTTCATATGATATAAAGTTCCGATCTAAGACTAGGTACGTCAGGTCACCACCGTACACGCACTTTGACCTGAAAACAACATACATGACGTATTGTACAACAGCGTACTAGTACTTCAGTACTAAGGACAGGCCAAAGTTTCACATTTTGGAGCTGCTAAAATCATCTGCTAAATAAATCAATCATGCAAGAAAGTAACCTACATAACAGTTAATCAAGTATGGATTTTTTACCTCTAGGTCTGTTTTATGATACTACCAGGCTGTAATCGGACAATTGTTGGATATCTTAGTACCCTAGTAACCGTACACAATCGTACACGTACAGTGAATTAATAACAACACGACGTACTCAGCGTTCAGTACCAAGGACAGGCCCAAGTTACACAGCTAGGGACAGTTTAATTTATCTGCTAAAGAAAGCAAGCATGCAAGAAAGCAGCTCACGCCATCGATAATCAAATATGGATTTGTTGTCGCTTGCTCTGTTTGTATGATACAGCGAGGCAGTAATCAGACAGTAGTAGGATGTGCTGGTCTCCTACTGAATATAGGAGGCGTTTACCGCTGTCATCATCCTAGACGTTCTTTGAACTAAAAATAACACGAATGACATACTTGCATACCAGTGCATAAGTGCCATATTTTGGAGCTGTTGAAATTATCTGCTAAAGAAAGCAACCGTGCAAGAAAGCAATCCACATCACCGATAATGAAGTATGGATTTTTGTCACTAGTTCTGCTTTTTTAATACAACGAGGCAGCAACTGGACAACAGTAGGTTGTGCTGGTCTCCTATTGTATCTAGAAGGCGTCACTATCGTACACGCACTTTGAACTGAAAACAACGCGAATGTACACCAGTGTACTGTGAGTTCAGTACCAAGGACAGGCCCAACTTACACAGGCCCAACCCACATCACCAATAATCAAGTATGGATTTTTTGTCGCTAGTTCTGTTTTCTTTAATACAACGAGGCAGTAATCGGACAATAGTAGGTTGGTCTAAATATGCTACTGAATCTAGGAGGCGTTCACAGCTATCACCATCATACACACACTGTGACCTGAAAACAGCACGAATGACATACATGTACACCAGTGTACAGTGAGTTCAGTACCAAAGACAGACCCATGTTACACAGTTCGGGACAGTTCAAATTATCTGCTCAAGAAAGCAACCGTGCAAGAAAGCAGCCATAATCACCGATAATGAAGTATGGATTTTTGTCACTAGTTCTGTTTTCTTTAATACAACGAGGCAGTAATCTGACAATAGTAGGTTGGTCTAAATATGCTACTGAATCTAGGAGGCGTTCACAGCTATCACCATCATACACACACTGTGACCTGAAAACAGCACGAATGACATACTTGTACACTAGTGTACAGTGAGTTCAGCACCAAGGTCAGACCCATGTAACACAGTTCGGGACAGTTGAAATTATCTGCTCAAGAAAGCAACCGTGCAAGAAGGCAGTCTTAATCACCGATAATGAAGTATGGATTTTTTGTCACTAGTTCTGTTTCCTTTGATACAACGAGGCAGTAATCTGACAATAGTAGGTTAGTCTGAATATGCAACTGAATCTAGGAGGCGTTCGCAGCTGTCACTTTCGTACTCGTACTTTGATCTGAAATACAACATGCATGGCGTACTGTACAACAAGCGTGCCTTGGGTTCAGCACCAAGGAGAGATCAAAGTAAACAAATCCTGGGTCCATTGAAGCCAACCGTTGAAAAGTAATAGTGCAAGAAAGAAACGCACGCTAACCACATTTGGGGTCTGCTTTTGTGAGTATAATGTTGATAGGACGCTAGTGGGATTTTCCCTCTCTTAGTGTCTTAAGAAGCTTAAATGTACTAATGCCACGACAAATGCCAAACCCCCAAACCACTCATTTTTTTGCTATCTTCGTTTAAGTGATAAATCTATGGCGGTCAGTGACTGACATGCTCTACTTACGGCTCGTCCCCAGAACGATCGTTTCCGTGTCGTCTGGTGGGTATGCTCGTTCCCAGAGGAGTCGTTCCCAGATTAATAAAATGATGATGATGGAAATGGAAGGGATCTTCAGTCTGAATTAACGACGCGTGCTCACGGGAAAAGTAGACCACAAATCAATCAATTCTGCGTCGTCATGGCAACTCAAAAGAATGACACCTGTCACGTTTTGACTTAAATGTTTATTACCACCGTCGGTCAATACTGATTGTGGCTAAATCCTTATTTGCATCAGCTATGGCTAAACAGTCCTATCCATAAGAGAGGCAGTCTCAACCACCTTTGACCTCTCTTTACCACCATGAAAAGTGATTTGGTTGAGTTGTGTAGAGGATATTGGTTCTTGATTCATTCAATATGATTCAATGCATTCTAATTAACATTCTATGTTATTACATTTATCTATTATCTGTACCCATATGGGCTCTCTTGGGAATCAGCCTTTGTTTGGCTGAAGAGACTACCCATTTGTTTTAAGATTAATAAAAAAATAGATATTTTAAAAACGTATGACAAACGTAAAAATAGGGCCCAAAACACTAGCCTCCGATGCAGACTCAACCCGGCTGTTTTCTTTTTCAAGTTATTGTTTTTATACTATTATATTTTTTTTCTTATTGCTGGCCGGGATAGATCCGGGATCTATCCCGGCCAGCAATAAGAAAAAAATATATAATAGTATAAAAACAATAACTTGAAAAAGAAAACAGCCGGGTTGAGTCTGCATCGGAGGCTACCAAAACACAATATTCCTGCCCAAAAAAGTGGACAGATGGGCGACAACAAATGAGGACCAAAAAAGCGCGCCATTGACCACCATGCCCTACATACGGCTCGTTACCAGGGCAATTGTTTTCCTATCGTCTGCAGGGACGGCTCGTTTCCAGTGGTGTCGTTCCCAGACCATTTAGACGATGACCATACAGGCATGGATTAAACCATCCCGTCCCGATGTTATTATCTGTGTGATTGCCCTCCGCATCTCCAGGGCACCGCAGTAACACAGTGATAATCACAAAAGAACAGTAAAGACTGACCTTAGGCCAGAGAAAGTTAATGTCAGGGTTCTCATAATCGTCAGTACGACATGTTCAAATTAGTGACATAACTTCGGAACACAAGTGATAGTTTTGACTGCGCATTCAACCTTATCTCTCTCTAGAACTGTCAGTGTTACGATTACGCGTCGAATCTCCTTATATATACCTCAACATGAAATAGACAACCTCGACCGTATGGACCTCCATCGTCATCATTATCATCATCTTGTGTCCGGAGGTACACTCAATAAAGTTTGTCCAGTACTTATTGTCCTTCATGGTGGGTATCAATGTAGAGACCTTGAGGCCAGCGTCTCTTCCAATCCATGTCAATAAAGTAGTGTGAGGTCTTCCAACTCATCGTTTTCCCTGGACCTCCAAAGCCGCCAAAGTCAGTGTAGATACAATATATGTCGTTCTTGTTTGCGACTGCCACCCTTCCCATTACAGGCTAAACCTATCCTTACTGTCTTTAAAATTCGTTGAAAATATGGTAACTGAGCGTAGATATCGATGTCCAGGAAATGTTTCCAAATAAGAATGAATATTAAGGAACGCCAATCTAGTTTCCACTTACTCTAAAACAGGCTCTTTCTGTTCTATTGATTGCCATTAAATGGATATTGGTAATTATCATTATTAATTTTAGTACTTTTACTATGGATTATTTTGCTTCCTTGCCTCATGTTTTTCTTTGCTTAATTCGGCATGCGGTAGGTACGATTCGTACTATTGAAATAAACTTATGCGTTTAGACAACTTGCACAATTGCACCATGTTCAGCCATCCCCCTGGATTAACAGTGAAAGTGTAACGACGTAAAGTCCTAAGCTAGGAGGCAACGAGTCTTAAATGACGCACGTCGATCGATGAATAGCTTCTGGGCCGGCCGCGATATTGCTGTACGGACGGAAATGGCCGGACATTTATGATAATTACAACCGCACAATCGTTAAGTGGAAAATCAAACTGTTCGGTTGATAAAAATCGTTAGAATGCATTTCAGTTCCCACATTAAAGAAATGGTGTTTACCGGTACATTTCTCAACAAAGGAAAAATGCTTTATTGTCGATAAATCTTTCGTCAACTTTTGACCTCAAAATACTACTAAGTAAGATCGTAATTCAGCTATATTTGAAGCTTAACATTGAGTTGATACTCTCCACTTTCAAAAATCATATTCAACAACCTCTAGGAAACTGGTTCAACACGATAGACATATAAAAGGATTTCATAAAGCAGCAAGGCTAGAAAAACACACCTGGCACATAACGCCAAATAATGACTCCGAGATACATTGAAAATGCTTAGCTGAGTCATTAACCGTATACAGATATAGCTTATATTAGTTTTAGTGTATTGTAGTGTATATTGAAAAACATAGCCATATAAACAACGTAAAAATAGCAGACAAGTCACGTATAGAAACACCACGTCTATGAGAAACCCTACTTTTGTTTGAATACGCCTGACTGTGCCTCTCCCCATGTCCACAGCATGATCAGTGCAGCCTTGTACAAACCATGTTCACATCTGGGTCAAACAGTATCAGTCTCCGTCATCTGGACTACCTGGGGGAGATGGATGGGTTCCCATGACTACGATAAAGATCTGCTGGAGATAACGACGGCCATATTGCTTCCCCTGACCTTTCATTTGTCAACCTTTGTTTCCTGTGACCTTGTAAAACAAATTTGCTATGACCTTTTAATCTCACGCAAACAGGTAAGACGTGCATGATTCGTCTTCCTGATCTTTGACCTGTAGGGAAGAAAATTAGGTGTTCGGGACGGAAGTCTCCAGAATAGAGGTCACCTCCAACTCAGGGCGTCCATCCTTGTTTTGTGTGACGTTTAATCTATCCCAGGATTCACTGCAAGAAAAATTGGTCATGACTTTGGCCGTGCATCTTACATAAGCACGTCGATTAGTCTTTGTTAAGTCTTAGAGTTTTTTTTTATTTAAATAAGATTAGGCGTTCGTGGCAAAATGCTCGTCCGTAGAGGTCACCTCACGATAATCCATGATGTCCATCTTTTGTTCTTATAACGTCAGTTGTATCCAAGAATTCATTGCGTATATGACGCACACCTTACGTAAGTGGGGTTACTGGTATTTGTTCTAATAATCCAAGAGACGGGAGAATTAGCTCCAATATCGACAACCCCTAATCCCCCGCGTCCATCTTGTTTTGTCGTGACGTCAGCTGCGTCCCATGATTCCTTGCGAGTACGATTCGTCATGGCCTTGGTTGCGTGTTTTACAAAAATAGTTCAAACGGTATTTGTCTAGTAATCCCTTTGGCTGGAGTTCGTGACAGAATAAGTTATGTTAGAGGTCACCTCTAATCCACGGCGTCCATCTTGTTTTCTTGTGACGTTAAATGCATCCCATCACTCATTGCGAGTGCAACATATTTCGGCTTTTGTTGTAAATTCTGCATAAACAGGTTAAACGGCATTTGTCCGAGTAATCCTACGGAATGGACTTTGTGACGGAACAAGATAGAATCGAGGTCACCTGATCCGGGGCGTCCATCTTGTTTTGTTAAGGCGATTATTCTATCCCAGACTCCCACGCGAGACACGATTCTCGTACCGCTGGTCAATTCAAATTCAGGGAGTCATTTTTCAAATCAAGTTCAAGGCTAGAGCACGATGTTAGCAGTCCAAACTTTTTCTGTTGTACAGGCAATTGCAACTTTAACATGGTACCTAGACAACTATTATGCTTCCAATTCGTGTCTTGTTTTACCAGGTTGGCAGATCATGCAGCGGATATATGACTTTGACTTACAATACGATGTTAAGCACCAGGCAGCGAATGTTAATGTGATGCACCACACATAACAAAATATACCACACGATACAAAGCTAGATACAAATCTAACCAGTGGATATTGGGGTTCTCTTGAACACAACAAGCTCTTTTGACCGGCAAAATGTTGGTAGTTCTTTTGATACCTTATTCGGGGCTAGACTGACGGGCGTAACTTCTTTCCGCTATCTTCATAGCCATATAGAAGGGAGTAGACAGTCTACGGAAACGAAATACGACTCGGTTGTGTACAAAGGAACCCCTCTCCACATTCTAGTATTCAATTTATTTGTATTACTTGTATTTGTGGAGAATGCGAACAAGATACTGCTAAGGCGAGCCAGACAATTGTAGGTGGTAGCGGCTGCCAGGAATAAAATCGACGCTATAGTATTTTTATGTCATTTCTTATACACACTACTGTGGAGTATCAACTCAAGCAAGATATTTAACAACAACAAAAATCAATGTCAAAAAAATTCATTTGCCAAACTCGATGGGAAAATTGCGAATCAGGCGTAATCACCGCACGATTCGTACGCCTGCACAAAATATCTCATTTTCTGATATAGATTATTAGATTCGCGCGGATCCGGTGGTATCAGCGGGCCCCACAGTTTCCCGCTTTGGCGCAATCTGCGGTTTCAGTAACTCAATTTTCCGCGTTCACCCGGGCAGAAAAGGATGGAACAAACCGCGTTAAGGCGAAATGCGCTCTGTGAAAAACAACACTGCGACGGAGAGGTCGGGATGAAATGGGCATCGATTTTTGGCTCAACTGGAAGGAAAGTCTAAAGAGACTTCACTCTATCGCCGTGATGGACCTAATCTGGGAGAAGTACTCAGGCCTTTGGTGCGCAGTGGGGTGAAATGAAAGATGGGAAAGCTTTTAAAAGACAAGCTTGTCGATCATGTTTAGCCCGCGATGCGTGTGCGTCATTATTGACTGTAAACATAGTCTTACAGGAAAGGTAAGCTTTGTTAACATGCGAATTCATGGCGGAGAAAGGAGAAAGACGGAGTAGAAAAACGTTGATACAAAACAGATCAAGAAGCTACTTCAATTCCCGTATATTGATAGGATTTCCCTACATTGTTCTGTTTGATTCAACGCTCTATAGATTGGCCTTATGGAATACAGAACTGCCGATCCCGGAATGCAAACGACATTCCAAAGAAGAATAGTACTGACTGACTTTACTAAGGCCTTTGACACTGTCAGCCATCAACGCGCTATCTGTAGATTACTGAGCATGGGTACTAGAGCTTCTGTCATACCATGGATTGTGAGCTTCCTGACAGAGAGACGTCAGAAAGTACGCTATGGCTCTGCCTTGTCGGACTGGGAAACATTGACCTCAGGTGTTCCACAAGGCACCAAACTAGGCCCTGTCATTTTCGTCTGTATGATCAACGACGCAAGCCAATCCCATGACGATCGATGGAAATATGTGGATGATTTAACACTCGGGGAAAACAGAAGCGTTCGCAAACAGTCACACCTTCAGGATCAAGTGGATTCACTTGAAGTATGGTCCAACACTGCGCAACTGAAACTGAACCCTAAGAAATGTATGGTACTGACTGTTTGCTTTATGAAGAGCCCACCTCCCCCTCCACCCATAACTCTCGGGGGCAAACCCCTTCTGGCAGTGGTCGTTGCTAAAGTGTTGGGAATCTGGTTGCAGTCTAATCTGAAATGGGACAAACAAGTCTGCGAGTCTACCAAGAAGGCCAACAAACGTATGTTTATGCTCCGAAGACTTAAGACGTTCGGTCTTTCGACGCCAGATTTAGTAACTGTGTACTGCGGCTATATTAGGCCTATACTGGAATACTGTGCACCCGTCTATCACCACAGCCTCACAAACAAACAGACAATAACTCTTGAAAATGTACAAAGACGCGCATGCCGAACCATTCTAGGTCGCCACTACCATGACTACGCCACATCTCTACAACAGTGCGGGCTCGAAACTTTGAAGGAAAGGAGGAACAACCTCTGCCGAAGATTTGCTGCCAGCATGGAGAAATCAGAGAGAACTGTAGACCTGTTGCCCCCAACCCGACTAGCATCACATGGACGTAACCTCAGAAACTCACAAACCCTGTCTCTGCCTACTACTCGCACCACTAGGTTTAGTAACAGCCCAGTTCCATCACTTCTAAGGATACTAAATGAAACAAAATGACACTGCTGCCTGAGAAGTATTATGTTATGATCAATGGACTTAATGTTGTACATGTGTGTATCCGCTTTAGACGTAATAGTATTTTAAAATGACAATATTGACAGAGTCGATTTTATGGCAATAAGTGCAATAGTGCAATAGTTTTGTGAGTAAATGTGATTGATTTGATTTGTTTTATTGAATGTCACAATAGACGCAATTCAGTCTACAAATGTAGTACTGCAAGTTCTGTTGATTAATAAAACCATTTTTGATTGATTGATTGATTGATTGATTGATGATGCAGGTATTAACTGTGTATAACGTCACTTCCGTTTTGCGGAACACACCCCCCCCAACACTAACTTTAGGACCACATTCCACAGATCCCACAATGCAAAGCGATGCCACAGAAATCACGACGTATGTGCTAACGGTGTATGACGTCACTTCCGTTTTGCAGTGCCCCCTACGGTGACTGTGGGACTGCAGATCCCGCTGAAGGTGCCCGTGAACACCAGCGTGACCTTGAACTGCACCGTCAGCAAGAAGAGGGCGATGGTGAAGAAGGTCATGTGGCTCAAAGATGGCCGCTCCGTCCCGTCTCACATCAAACGGCGCGAACTGGAGGACACGTCGCACTACAGGTATCGTACGCCATAGACGGGGGGCGATACATACTTCCTGGCACCTTTCACCCACTTTATGAGTCACGTGCACAAGATAAAAAGGGTAATTCCATATGAGAAAGGCGAAGACCGTTTATGATTGAATTGAGGTTCAGCACCTGATACATTGTGTTTATTAGCACGTGATCAAACTGGTTTAGGTCACGTGCGAGTCACTTGGGAATCACGTGTGAATCACGTGTAAGTTACTGATTCAGAAATACTCTGTTTTGTTTTCAGGACATCCCTGGAGATGTGGCGAGTGGCGAGACAGGACATGGGGAACTACACATGCGTGGCGCAGCACGTGGGCGGGCAGGTGTCTGACAGCCTCATCCTGGACGTCACGTGTGAGTCACGTGTACATCACGTGTTCATTACCAAACTTCCAATGTTCATTGTTAAACTTCATGTAGCTAGAACGTGCACATGTTGATTCAAATTAACAGGTCATTCTGTATCAAAGTACAAGAATTTGAACCAAATTCTCGACCGATCAACTGCAAGGGCACACATCTTTCTATTTGGCAGGGGCCTTAAACTTTGAACTTTCGGCCACAATGCATCACAATTGCACATGCGCACTTGGCACTGTGAACTGACTTATATCCCTTTATCGGCATAACTTCAGAGCAAGGTTAACTCTGGCCAATAGAATTATGCCTTTCAACAAGACAAATTCGACCTCCACAAAAAGTGACGTTTCCCCTTCCGAAACAACACCCCCAACCTTGAAGCCGCGTGTGTTCTGCATTTGGGTTCAATTACGGGGGTGAAGCCAAGTAATTGGAGCCCGTGCCGCCATATCGACCCATCATCCCCCGCGCGCAGCGGAGCGTGTCTGCTGGAATCCCGGTCCGGTCAGTGCCCTTGCCTGGCGCTTACGTCACGGCCCGGTGGAGGGGAGGCTTGCCCTCTACATTCTAAGACCGTCAGACGACTTTTCTGGGCCCCAGTGTAAAGCAGTGTCTTACACTGAGTTGGGCCATCCTGGCTAAATAAAACCGAAAGAAAGAGGGCATGGAAGCCTAGTTGGTTGCGCCGAAAGTTATATCAGCTAGGTAATACCTCCAGTTTAATTCAGCGGTCAAATAGCGACATTGACCATAGCAACGTACAACTTACATACGATATTCAATATGTGTCTCTGGAATAGATATCCTCCACCTTGAACCTGTCTACAGTTTTAATGTTTGGGTCCGTGGAAAAATAATCTAAATTTGGGGATCACGAAAAGTAGGCTCAATGGACAAGTTGTCCTTCTGTATATATATAGCTAATACATTTAGCACAAGTTTGAATGCACATGTTTTGCATTCTGTTGGAGTTAGCCGTGCAAACTCCAGTTCCACTTCAAGCTGACATAGTTCTCACCAATACTTTGCAAGGAGCCCCCCGGCGAAGAAACCTCGATTAACATCTAAACTAGTGGAATACTCACTGAGACCTATTTCCGGCTATGGCAATTTAACGGCACTTTATGGGAGGAATAGGTGTTATAAGCAAGGAGTTCGAACTTCCTTCGGTTATTTTAGAAGTCATTACAAGACATTCAAGAAGTCTTAAAGCGTGTCTTCCACAGACAGCTACGAAATGGATGTTAGATTGGATCAGCGTGGCCCACTCAAGATGGAGATCTTGCCAAATTTAGTACAGCCAAAACTGTCTGTAGTGGCCACTCAGGAGACGTAAAGAAACCGGGAACAGTAGACTGGTGGTCCTTCTGCAGAGGAATTCCTTTCTGTAGATGTGGTCACTAGTACAGGTTATATTGGTAACTGAAAAGCATCTATTTCAACAATAATCTTCTTGAAACATTTATTCCAACAATAATCTTCTTGACCCATTGCCGGCATTGACACCGAAATATAAAAAAATATAAAAAATTAAAAAAAATTCAACGGTTCTTGGCAGTGTGTTTTTGGCACACATTTTAACATATTAGCCCAAGTGGCCCGGTGGGCGTCACTCCAGCGTCAGGGAAGGTCGTGTTAAGTACCTTTACCAAGGGCACAACGTCCGGACAAGGTGAGTATCGAACTCGGGACCTATTGGTTCCGAGTTTAGCGCTCTAACCGTTACGCCACGCTGACGCCACCGAAATATCACTGGTTCCTCCACAATAAATACGCAACCTTGCATTCGAATGCATTGCAAACATTACTCCGGGTAGAAGAAGAAGTTTACTACGCATGCCCGGACATACCATGATAATGCCTGTACAATGCCTGGAATTCTTGGAACTCACACATAATACTATACTAATGGGCTTGCTCCCCGAGAGCGTCGCCAAAAATAAAAGATAAAAGATGACGTAAACATATGTGAAAACTTTACTTTTGGGATCACAACTGTAAGCAGCGACACATAGCTGCAGTGCAAAGTGAACCAGCCAGAATTACCCTGAGGAAGGTGACAGACGGTTACCAAAACGTCCGCATTAATAAAACATTTAGTTGTTGTCTTTTTTCTATTTTGCTCTTGACAGACAAGGACGACGTGGCACTGCACTGAAGTTTTCCATAACTTATCTAAACAATGCCACGTACAGAAGACCATTTTTGCACCTGGGTGGAGTGAAAAAAGTCGTGTGAAGTGACTTTCTCAAAGGGCACAACATCGGTGACTTCAGCGGATTCGAACCCGGGACTACACGTTGCCGATACGCCACACGAGCCCACAAAAAAAAAATACAATATTTTTGTTCATTCCGTTCTGCAGTTCCGGGTGTCGTCATCAACATCTCCAGCCCGGTAGTGGTGACGTCAGGGATGACGGCGGTGCTGAGGTGCACCGCGGACGGCAACCCGCTCCCGGACATCCGCTGGCACAGAGAGGGAGACAGGTAAGGCCACGGTCATGTGTCGTATGGAAGGTTTAAGTTAAAATCCTCCCACACCATAAGGTGTATAGGGGGGGGGGGGGGGAGCCCATCTCCGTTTCATAGCCCTGGGCCACACTGTGGTGCAATCACAGCAGCAGGGGGCTAGTCCACTGGAAGTGGAGTGTGTTTAACTTCCATACTGTTTCATAAGTTTGTATCATTTTTTATAAAGTCTTTGGTATGACTCGTTGCGCCTCTTCTCCAGGCGTGTCCTACCCGGGCGCGAACTCGGGCCTTCTGGCTCCTTATAATTTGAACCAGATGTGGACACCGTATGGCAGGTTTGCGACGGCAAATTGGGGACAATCTCGGCTTTATTGTACAGAAGAACTCTGTCTTGTGACGGAACAGTTTGTAGAACCTTATCGAAACTCAGACAGCAGCAAGTTCTAGGTCATAAAAGGCCCGTTGTTAGGGCTCTTCCGCAGTCTGGTTGTTGTTTGTCTGGATGCTTGTTTATTTGTTTAAATACAGTATATATATCAAATCATGTTATCAATACAGGGCATTGGCATTCAAGTACTTTCTACCAGTAGGAGTGTCTTGTATCGCATCTGGAATCAGATACTAAGTATCAAACGTATCTGCTCATGAGAATTCTTTAAGGAAATGCTGTACCGACTTACCATGTCTCCTCGGCTCTTTTCCGTCAGTCAGGAAATCGGCGTGACCTCACCGGAAGAGGAAACGACGTCACGGGTCATTCTCCCGGATGTGCACTTCAGCGACAGCGGCTGGTACTGGTGTGTGGCGTCCAATGGAGTTGGGCAGCCAGGCCGCCAGAAGGCGCTGCTGTCCGTTCTCGGAGGCGAATTATCAATGCCCTCAAGTGAGTAAACCTACTGAAATGTTTAGAAAAATTAACACCTTTTTGTAATTTGTACATGTCACTGTGTTTTCTTCCTCCTTCGATCCGTGGATTATGTTTCTCTGTATGTATGTAATGTGAAATGCACGAAAAAATAGAATAAATGTTGATTTTGTTTTGATCATATTTACTTATCACAGTAAATAGAGAAAATAACTGTTAATTTGGGGGCTGTGTGTAGGTGTTTCTGTTTGTTTGAACCTTTGTTTATTCATAAGAAGCTCAAATCGGCACGCAGGCCGCTTTTCATTGAGGTCATGACGGAAGAGGTTAGGGTCAGATACAATATAACCGAGATACACTGTGCCCAAAGCATGTTGGTAAAATTGTAGAAATTTGGAGAGAACAATTACTTTTTTGGGTCTGTTTCTGTGTGTTTCTGTGCGCAAAGCATATCGAGAAAAGGGTTGAAATCGGCCATTGTCCTCAAGGGAATGAAGTATTGTTTTGGCATGTTTGGCTCTCTCAGTGGCTAGGCTGGGCTTTTCAGTGGCCCGGGGTACATTCATACAAACAGAACACCTGCATATGTATCTTACAAAACAAAAACAGACTTTTATATCAAATACTAAAATTACTTGAAAATTCATCTGTGTTGGTAAAAGTCATTCTGAATCAAAGTTTAACTGCAATTGCTAACACAAAAATTTCGGACTTAACCAAATTTTCACCTCCAGTATTCTGTTGGCAATTACAGTTAAACATTGATTCAGAAATACAAAAATTCCTATCCATAATCGCATTCGTAACCCATACCAGGTCGCAAGATCTGGAGGTCTGAAGGCCACAGCAGGTGCTTAGAAATGCTCGGGCGGTTCTGTGAGCTAATTTGTCACATGTATCGACAGGAGAGACGCGCCATGTTGGAATATGTTGCGCCCGCGGCCAAAACCGAAACATCCGCAATTACCAGAACTTGACCCCTGTGACCTTGACCACCCGCCATGTTTATGGCCCCCGAGAGGCCGTTACTCTTCCTTCCGATCTGCGCATGACAAAATGGCGGTCGATAGAGGTTTAACCTGGGCTGGCCAAGGACACAAATTATGCAAAGGCTGGTAGAATAGAATACACGGAGGGTGAGAGGAAATGGATTGGCTACCTTTTGTGTTTTGACAAGAGAATAGTAAAATACATGTTGAAATGTTTGAGTTTACAAAGTCAAAGATATGTGGCTGGTACATCGGGATGCAAACGCTGGCAATACTGAACTGAAAGGCTGGAATGTTTCGCCATCTTTGACAACTACAGAGTACTGAAATATTGGCAAAGAAGTATATTTCACACTATCTCCACCATAGTTACTGCGTCAACGTTCCGCATTGTAACCTTAACACCAAGCTCTTCAAAGTTTATAAACTAACATTCACGCCAAATATGCCTCTTTTGATACAGTGCAACTGGCGAAAAATTATTCCAATCCCGCATCACCCTACCATACGTTACCGTTACGCGCTATGAGTACGCTCCGAGCTTTGCTCCCTGTCTTGACCCGGAAATCCTGCCCTATGACCCGGAACTGATCCACCATAATCCCGTCATTTGTCTTGCATGGTGGCATCGACCCTTGTGTGCTCCCATATCAATTATGTTCTGAAGATATCGACAACAATTTAAGGAACCTACTAGCAGAATTTACTTCGATGAAAACCGCAACTAACTTTAGACAAATTTATTTCTTTTATTTCCAGGTCGATGTCAGAATGGGATTTTCTTGTTGCACATTGAATTTTTCCCTTGGAAATCTAGAAATTTAAAAAAAAAAGTTAACTTTATCTCCCATAGCACGAAGTCTGTCAATAATTCCATTCAGGAGATATCTCCTTGACTTCAAACCTTAGAAAAGTTGTTAAGATTGTTTTAGCCAGCACTAGACCGTAGACAGCGACATTAATTCCGTTCAGAAGCTATCGACCAGACTTCAGAACCGGAAATCTATTTTCGTGAACGTCACAACCACTTCAGAACCGATGTCAGGAGAAGATATCAGAATGGTCCCATCTCGCCTAAAGGCTTCCCTTAGGGATGGAAAATAACGTTTATCTCGATAAAGTTTACGTAACACTTGGACCGAGTCTTCCATATCAATTTTAGTCCGGAGCTCGGAGATATCTACCTAACTTACTTACAGACAGGCATGTGTTTTCATAAAATAAAGTAGTCCTATAGCTTTTTCAGGTCGTAGGGGTAGCGGGTTCTTATACATTGTGTCTAGGGCACTGTATTGGAAGTCGCCCCCCCCCCCCCACCGAAGCCAGGTACCTATTTGTACAGTCACCTAGCTGAAGTGGTGAAAGTTGTGTGTTAAGTGCAGATCCTAAGGAAAGCCAGATTCGAACCCGTCAAGTCTCGATCTCGTATTTCCTAGCCTACGTTTTTTGGCAAAACAACACAGAAACTTAACAAAATCAATGCTTTTATTTCTTAATGTATTGATCCGAAACTCTGTGTTGAAATACGCCGTGCTTCTTGAGGTGATGAGGACACGATCGTTTCAAGCGTTTTCTTTGATCTCACGTCAAGACTTTTTTCGATTCTCGCCTACGCAAGGGCGATTACCTCTCTGAACAACTGTCAGACGCTTTGCTTGATGCAAGCCTACCGTCAAACGTAAGTTCGTTCCTGAAGGAGTTTCAGAGAAAGTTTCGAGAGCATCGCTTGCAGAAGTTCCAACCTCTCTTTCCTTAGACGTACTCATTTCACAGCAGAAACTCTGGGGAAACAATGCTTCATGAAAACCGCTCAGATCCAAGGTGAGGCCGACTGAGTGAGTGTCAATCACTCTGCTAGACACAAGCCAACAATGGGAAAATCTCTTTTTATCTAAAGAAGTTTCAAAAAAACTTGTAAGATTCTAGAGTATCACTTGCAAACGACTTTACTTTTCTTTCCATGGACGTACACTCATTCGCAGCAGACATTCTGAGGTAACAATGCAACGGGAAAACCATCCACATCCAATGTAAAGGCCACTCAGCTAGTGTCAATCACTCCCATCGATTAAGGCCAACTTTTAGACAAAATCTGTTTCTTTCAAAAGGAGTTTCAGAGAAAACTAGATAAGTATCAATTGCTTTTTCTCCCTGAGCGCAATTCATTTCTCGGCAGACATTCTAAGCCAACATCACCTTGTGACAACCGCTCGGATCCAAGGTGATGTTCACTGAGAGAGTGTCAATCATTCAGCTAGGCACAGGCCGACCATGAGAAAAAACTCCTTCTTTCTAAGTGAGTTTCAGAGAAACTTGTCAGATTCAAGAGTATCACTTGCAAACGATCTAACCTTTCTTTCCCTGGACGTACACTCATTTCTCAGCAGACATCCAAAGGAAACAATGCCTAGCGAGAAGCACTCAGATCCAAGGGGGTGCCCACTGAGTCAGTGTCAAATCACGCTGCTAGACACAAGCCAACCATGGGAAAACCAATTTCTATCTAAAAGAGTTTCAAAGAAACTTGTCAGATTCAAGAGTATCACTTGCAGAAGGTCTAACCTTTCTTTTCATGGACGTACACTCATTTTCTCAACAGACATTCAAAGGAAACAATGCCTAGTTGGAAGCACTCAGATCCAAGGGGGTGCTTACTGAGCCAGTGCCAATCACTCCGCTAGATACAAACCGACCACCACACAAAATATCTTCTTTCAGGAGTTTCAGTAAAGCCTCAGATGGCACCACTTCCAGCTATACGACCCCTGCTTTCCGAAAGATAGCTTCTGTGTGTGAAAGACATTTCGAAGGAAGATCGCCTGATGTCAGCTATTCAGATTCATGAGAATCCTTAGAGTAATCTCTTCTAGCATCTTAGACAACTGTCCGTTTCTCAAAGCAATTCATTTTAGCACAAAGGCTGCTTGAAGGCCCTAGCTTGGAGGATTCCCATGGTCATGACCTTTTTACGACTATGTGCCAATAACTGGTTATATCTAACTCAACGGCCTCTCGCCTTCTATAGCGACCCTGTCAGGAAGAATCACGGTCTTTTCAGCACCAAGGACATGCCCAGTTTTCAGATATTGATTGACTGTTTGTAGATACGCTTTTCAGTTTCAAGAGTATTTCAGCGCGCAGCGCAATACTAAAACGAGTGCATGCTGTTATTTCTATACGTTTAATCACATCGTGACTAACAGCACATGGGTCAGCTCCAATTGTCAGCTGTTACTTCTTTCATTTGCAGCTGCACTCTTCACTGCATTTCGGTTCACATTTCTAAGTCTGCAATAGCAGAGAATTTATGACCTTGTTAGCTCCATTATCTTTTTTTTGTTCGAAATGGCTTGAGCTATTTTTGTTGTCGCTGTCGTTTGAAGTAGGCAAGAATTTGAAGGTCATCTTATTCCTCGCAAATTCACCATTGAAGGACACTAAGGAGAAGAATTTGGGACTTAATTCTGAAACATGTCTCCGCTTTGAAGATGTCGCTCTGTCATGATTAATCCTTTCCGTTTCGCTGCCATCACGGGGAATCCTGAAGGTCACGTTCGACCCCCTGGGCGGGATAAAGGTCATCCGGTCCTGGCGGCGTGGCGGTTGGCAACCATCCCGGACTCAGAACTCATCCAGTCGCCTGACGTGGCTGTCAATCAAAGTGGCTCTGTGGGGTCGACTTAAAGAAGACAAATCGCATCAGGGAGGAAGGGCCTTTGTTGGAACAGACGTGAAGTAATCACTGAGGGGAACGTCGCGTTTGGACGTCGCTATTCTTCATAGCAAGTTGTGGGATATAAGGAATAGTTGTCAGGAATTGAAATCAAGTTGGACACTTATCTTCGTTGTAGTCACTTGGCGGAATTTCTTTTGAACTGAGAAATAATTCTGTACACATGGGCAAACCAGGGTTTTCTTCAATGTATACTCTTCAATTTCAAATATAGCGTTGTTTTACTACACTTGGTCTTTCAATCCGGACTGCCCAACCGAAATACGAAATTTCTGTTCTCCTTGTATTTGTCAGCTATTTTTCAATTTCTATTTTCCAGTGGTGTCGCTACTAATAGCAGATTAGTAGAGCTCTTGTACCTTTTTATGTTTATCAAGAAACTAGCAAGAATACGTTCTGGGGGGACAGGATGACGTAGGAGAACTTACTAAAAAGCTGTTCTCCCAAGACCGGATGCTTGAGGCAACATAACGCAAAGGGATTTGGATTATCTTTCAAACTTTCATCTCGGTGCGTTTGGTGTCTGGCGGTTACCTGAAGCAGAGAGAACTTGTGAGGTAGAAATCCCAAGATACTGATATAACATGTAATCATGCATTTCACGATTGGTAGATTCTTCCGGAAAAATGAACAGTTTGCCTGACTCCATACAATATGAAAGCCTTACAATAAGCCTTACGTCTAACGCATATCTCGGTTGCACATCCCTTCCGGAAAAATTTACACTTCGTCTGACTTGATGTGAAAGCTATTTGATACGTTTCAAGCCCAAAAAGGCCCTGAGGAGAAATAAGTATCATAGTGGAATAATCACAATAAGCTTCCATTCTGATGCACTTAACGACCAACGCCTACCCGTAGCGCTCCAAGGATTATAAACACATGCTGAGAATACATTATCTATAACGTAACACCCACTACAATCAGTTCATAACAGAAAGTTGAGGGCATTCATGGGAAAGGCGTGGATGTGCCGTCAAGATACAGCTAATTTGACGGAAAGAATGATAAACAAATAGCTAAAATCATACAAACAAATTGTTTTCCCCGCAGAATCTGTAGTGGACAGCTTGACGTGGTTGGACATCTCTATAATCGCGGGCGTGGCGACCGGAGGGGCGTCCCTGGTGCTGACTCTGCTCATCGCGGGGATCATCTGCGCACGAAAACGGCGGGACAAACCCAGCTACAACACGTGCCAGGTTGGTTTGTTACTTTGTTTGTTTCAATAAATGAGGAAATCACAAACCAGTTGAGAGCGTCGCAACAGCCTGCCCGCAACACACTCATGGGGTGGGTTTGGCCTCTAGACTAAACTGACAAAGCAAAAACATTGTTTTATGTAGAAATTCCGGACCTACAATTTTGAGTAGCGGACCATGTCGTCTGAAGGGACAGAGCAACCTAATGCTAGGGTCACATTTCCAACCCGGGGCCCGGCCGGGCAGCTTGTGGGAACGAAAACTATGACATAAAAGACAACAAAACACACAAAACTTTTGAAAAATTATTCCTTACCATACGTTATGTATATCCTTGATATGCACCTTTTATTCTTTGCTTTCTCAAACAGCCCGGCCGGGCCCCGGCTTTGAAATGTGACCGAAGCATAAGCTTAGTCCGGGTAATCCGCCCGACATGATGATGTGGAACACGATGACATAATCAATTGTTGCTCATAGATTATCAGACGTATTTCCTACGCGGGCAGATATATTCAGTATCTTAAACCGACTGAATTGTGTGCATGTTTTCCAGGTTGTTCGGATCACCCAGCCGGCCGAGTTCATGTGCCGAGTGAACGGCTGGACGGGCGTCTGTCAGGCGGGAGACAAAAACACAAGTGAGTAACAGAAGCCGCAACAAATAAATAAGGAGGGCAGACAAACGCCGCAGTGAGTTGAAGAAGCTCAAACTTGTATCTCCAGCAGTCCCTGTACAGCTGTGGCTTTTTTCACGTCGAATGACCCAATTAGTATTGTAGCCATGTGATCTTTCAGACAATTGCCACAGTGAAACTAAAAGTTGTAAATGTATCTTCAGCAGTCCCCGTGGCCGTCATCATGTCGACTGACCTATGGCACATGGGCTATCCCAGCCATATTGCAGTGATAGCGCTTCTTACAGTTCTAGACACGAAAATGTGCACTCAATACACATACACGGAGATTCTTAATCTTCTGTCGTCTCAATGGCCTTCTTCATAACGACTGATCCAGTGCTTTGTACACGTGACCTGGCACACACGTGACTCCAATAATGGCACCCCTGGCCAATCACTGAACTCATGAGTCACGTTGCCTTAGAGTCACGTGTTCAAAGTAGTGGGTCAGGTGCCGTGAAGAAGGTCATAGAGAAGGATTAAAAACTGCATGGTGAATCTTTTCTTTTACGTTAATGAAAATCTGGTGGGTTTAAATTTTGAGGTAAAGTTGATGTGATTTAAGAGTCTTATTCACAAATACACAAAACATTTGATTAGCTTTCATGTCTGTTTTCCCTAGGAAGATGCCGAGCCCAAGTGATATCCAGTTACTACCCGCCGGGGGACGGGGGTCTGCACCTGGAGGTGGGGGAAGTGGTGGAAATCCTGCACACGGGCAGGGACGGGTGGTGGTACGGCTACCGGCGGGGCAGGGTGGGCATCTTCCCCGCCTGGTGCGTGCAAGTCATCGATGAACCGGAGCCCGAGCCCGTAAAAGGTGTGTGTGAAGGGGGAGGGGGGCAGGGACGGGTGGCGGTACGGTAGTGGCATTCAGTGAGTGCGCAACGATCTCAAGAGTCTTTAAAGAATGCTCTCAATGATTTTTCAATGACCTTTAAAGGCATTCCAATGGTTTATCCATGGTTATTGGTAGCACATTGATTCAGTCTCAGTCCTGTGAAAATGGGGCACAACAATGACTCTAAAAGTTTTCCTGTCACAAGGTTGTGCTCAAGACTCCTTGTGCTTACCTAGCAGAGCAGGGCAACCAGAGATGGCAGACTTCAGCCCCTCAAAAATACTGCCTTGCAACCCTTTCAGTCCCACATAGACACAAAACGTTTAGCAGCAGCACTGAGAATGTCTGGCAACACTGCAAGGTGTCCATAGTGGCTAGAAACGCACACAGACAAGCCAAAAACTTCACTTCCTTGAGGTTGAAGTAATCACCAATCTTACGATGGAGCCATTAAAGAAAAATCTTTAAACCCTAATGATCAGCAGGTGTTTGGCGTGTAGTATCGAACGTGACCTTGGCGAACCGTGAACTTGGTATCTCCGTGGGCCGATCATCAACACCCGCCTTGACCATCCAGGCTATCTGCAAATGACCACCAAAGTTCTTAACATTTAGAAACTTCTATTTGTGTAGCCCGATCGATTCTACCTAGACCTGCTATACATTAAGTTTACCAAGATATGATGACGATGCCATTCAGAGTGCTTCCACTAACTGAAATAAGGCAGACCTGGCAGACTTCACCCTCTTCACCTAGATCAGAAACTCACACAGATACACAGACGGACAGGCAGGCAGCCAGACAGCCAGCCAGACAGACAGACGGAGAGCCAGACAGACAGACAGACAAGTAAACAAGTAAAAAAACAATGCCTCACTCCCTTAATTAAGGTGAAGTAAACGTCATAAAAATCCATCCATCAGTTTTCGGTCATAACGGAAAAAAATAAACGACCGGTTGCCACTGAAACGTGCTATCGCAGTGGATGTGAAACTATCGCTAAAATCGACCGCCCTTTCCCGCGGCGTCGGCGGATGTGACCAGATAGACACGTAATTGGAAAAGTTGCCTATCTCCTAAGTGACCGTATCTCAAGCTGCGTCCTTGTCAGGGATTGAGCGAGCCCATTCTCTGTAGAGAACCGAATGCGGGTGATTGATAGCCTAAGCTCCAACAGACGACAGGCCTTAATACCAGTGGGGCTGGGATTAGCGGTATGAAAGTTTACAATGTCACCGGCGTTTTAATGACGACCCGGGTCGAGCACCGGGCCGCGCAGCGGGCGTCGCTCGGCGCCGTGTGAGGGTAACGCCGCCGACCTGACGCCCACGCCCCGGTGCGGTCTGTCGGGTGTGATTAACGGGTATTTCACTACACGAACCCCCACTGTGTTGGGATGTAAGTGCTTGCCAGACAGTTTTAACGTTTAGCTGACCTAGTCGGCTGTGGTGTCTATTAGTTCGGTCTAACGCAGCGTGTACTTAATGCACAAAATCGGTGTGTTATGCCCTTTGCCAAACTTTGCCTTTTCAAAAGGCTATATGGAATATTCGCTTAACACAAAACTCAAGTCATTCATATCACGTATTCAAAGTTGAAACCTGTATTAAAGACCCTTACCGCTTCTATTTCTGCTAAGCTGATAGTGTATAATACTGATATGTTGTTAAATGTGGAAAGGGCAGTGTTTCACCTTTCCCTTATCCTGCAATGACGTACTTTCAAGTCGTACTTGTTCTGTATATCATTTAAAAGTCAACAAGTTAGAATTTAGAGCCATCATTCAGAGTAAAGTAGGCATGTGTTAAATTGTCCTTCATTTTCTGTTCGTCTTTTCCGGTTACTTGCTATCATCCATCGGGCAAGATGTTGCAATAAAAAACGTATCATCAATTGGCGCTGTTAGAATAAGTCGTAAACTTGAGTTCAGTACCGCTTTGACCTTGCCTGCCCTTGTATTTGTTTTATCGAACAAACAAGAGCGCGTTTCAACCCTCCGAGGAACACTTCCGAGTCTGAGCGCAGCTATCCGGCCCGTAATGGCCGTTCCGGGTAATGTTACACCGTGCTAGAACTATCGATTAAGGAACTAAAGCCGCTCGATGATTGCCCGTTTCCAGTTCGCAACGGGTCCCCTAAGGTCATCATAATGTGGCCACAGCCGGACGAATCACGTCTTTAAGGGTCGTTAAGACGGTCGAAATGTCTTGAAGACGCCTTGAGGGAGGCTAGCATTGATTAGACGTGGGTCGGTCTGAAAACGTTGGTCTAAAGCCGCAGGGCGTGATTAGGGGTAAACATTGGTTTGATACCACAAAGGAGTGATTGGCCGTGAACATCGGTACGATACCACAGGGATGATTACAACGCGGCCATTGGCTCGGCCTAGTTGATGGACAAAGGGTCGAACTTCATGGCGTGTAGAATCAAGGACACTACATAGATCAAGTATAATGTCCTTCGGTAGCCTGTGGACTACCTCAGTAGTAGTGGGCGCGGAGAAATTACAAAATTATTCAGGAGGTTGGGTCAGAAGGAAAAGTATGTAGAGTATGTATAAACCGCATCACTGATACCAATTAAACCAAAGAGGATTATTAATTTCACATTCATACTTGGTCACTGGTTACGTAAGTTAGTAGGTAACCTTTGTTTCCCGAGAATTTTGCCATTATAAAACTCACGGTCATCTTATTCCTAGAAAATCTGTAAAATATTTGTAGGTACGACTATGAACTGTGTTGTTGTATGAATAAGTTATTTGTGGTGGAACCGAAGTTGTTGTTTTTTGTTATTTATAGGAAAGTCTAATCATTCAATTTCTTCCATTTCAGCGGCTGAAGGAGACATAGAAGTGCGTTCGACCAACGGATCGTCTGACGAAAGCTCCCGGCATGCCTCGGGGCAGTCGTCCCCAGCCAGGGAAAATGGCGGGAACGAAACTTCCCCGGATGTGGAGAAACAGAGGGAAGAGAAATCCAAGTGGCCTTCTGAGGAGAGCGTGAAGTGACTTAAAGGCGGACTGTTGTGTCTTCCTCTAAACGAGACTGCAACGGGGCAACGCGTTGACTGTAACGCAATTCCCGCGTGTAAAACTTGCAAGAAGATGCGGGCGCTTTAAGAGGGAAGGGGCATCCCGTCGCCTAGCAACTGGAGGCTGCAATTAGAAGAAAACCGGTTTTCTTAAGTGCACCTTCTTGGCGACGCCCTAAAGCTGCCACCTTTATGAACGCAGAGTGCGCTACTTTGGGACACGAAGGATTGGTACTTCTAGCGACTTGGATAGGTACTGCACTAAGCTTGCAGGCTGACCTGAGAAATGCTGTCAGAACTTTGATACAAAAGTGATATCATATTACATCAGTTTCTCGCCGAATGGACACGAAGCTGTTGCAGACAATTTATAACACCGTGCACGAGCGCTTCCTAGCGATTTAGATCCACACTGCAACCAAGAGGCCGGGATGCATTTTTCATCGGTGCAATTGGACTGATGTTATTCTTTCAAGAATTTGTCAATGAAGGGAAATGGAATATTCACAGTGATGGTTTTTACCATTCTTCTACAACAGAGCTGAATCCGCGTCGTCGAAACTCCCTACATTTCTCCAAAGGATGTATAACCGGGTTCGGCTCTGCTAATAGGAGACTGCTTTTTTTTTACACAATCGGTTATCTGTAGAGCCCATGTATTTGTCCTGCTAGGTTGTCAACGAACGCCCCCTAGCAACTTGGGGGCGTACTGCTATTAATGGACCGGGATTTATTTTTTTCAACTGTGAAACTGGATAGATGTTAAATGCGTCGCCAAATGAAATAATTACAAATGTAGACGGTTAGGAACGAAATTTCGCATACTATTATCGATAACACCGTGTATTTGATTGTTTTCCATCGAAGTAGTGTATGAGCGGTCCTGGCGATTTGGAGCCGCACTGCAGAAAGTAATTCCATACGCTGACGTGTATTGTAGGGGGTGCGTAAATGCTACATACAGGGGGTACTGAATATAAAATTACAGGCAACTTTTTTCCCCTTGCTTCCGTTGTTGGAAAAAAATTGTTTTCGCAAAGTTGCAAAACTCTTCCTACTTAAATGCCATTTAACAGCACTGTTGTTCCTGGATATTTGAATGGAATCAGATAAGCAGATTAAGTGTATTTGGCAATAAATGTACTGTGTATATGCTTGTTTATACAGTTCACTCGAAATTGAATAGGTTGACCGTATAAGAGTACGCTTTAGATATCATGTGTGTTTTAGGGTTAATAAACTATGTCCATGTTTTTAAATGATCGATAGATTTTGTGACGACCCAGCCGAATTTTGCCTTTCCTGTATGGTGTGCGAAGTAGAGTCTACTCAATCGCAAATGTTGCCAAAATTAAAGACGTTTTCAGGAAAAAAAACGCGTCTTCTTTTTATGTCTTCTCTAGGATGACTTACCTAACCTTAGACCTTAGATTAGAGGACTAAATAGAAATAAGATAAAGCGGTATACAAAAAGAAGGGTAAAGAATTCCAGACACCCCTCATCTTTACAAAATGGAACAGCCCTTCTAACGTCACGTCCTGACAGCCTTGAACTTGAACACGTTCCGGGAATATCGACTTATCGGCAGCTCTGATATTCCGGGAATATCGACTTATCGGCAGCTCTGATATTCCGGGAATATCGACTTATCGGCAGCTCTGGTATGACAAGGACGTCGATGACCATAAAAAAATATTGGGCCTGCACAATCATACAGCCCAGGGGAAATCTGAACCATAGATATGATTTTCATCTGAGGACAAGTCAATCTCTACAAGTGGGTAGGAAACGGAGATTACTTCCGGACATAGATTTGATTGTCTTTTTCGTAGAATGCAGCAGTTGTAGATGAACGTATCGATTCTAAATGGATTGTGTGTCGTGTTGTGTGAGCAGTGAACAGAGGTCAAAACGCTGGTTACTGTATTTCCGATTGTAAGCGATTCTGAAAATGTAGAACTTCTAAGAAATTCACATACTTGTATACTTTTATCCGTGACCCCTTATCACAACTTGACATTGATGAAGAGCGGCCTTGTGACCGAACAAGCATCCGGGGTAACATAAAGGCTTTAACTTGACTTGACCCATGTATCTTAGAGCAGGCGCTCGTAGAGGGAAGCAAGTCAGCACCAAGAACAGGGAATGCAGTGCTATGTGTGGCATACAGGGCTTAACATACTGGCTCTAAATCGAGTCTGGCATGGGGAATATAGAACATGTAACCAATACAAAGAGTCGTCGATGAAGATTAGACATCCAGGTAATAAGATACACCAAAAAAGCAATTACTCAAACAAGTGGATATGATTTTGGAAACGGTCAGACGTTTCAAGTAGCATCCACTACTTTTCGTCAGTGACTGTGAGCAAGATCAGTTGAACAGCAGGTTTATAACCACGAACTATGAATTGATATGCAAATAAGGAGAAGACGAATTTTTTAGATAGTCCAATAGAAAGCAAATTAGACAACTCAAGACAAGGTTGAAGTAAAAGACAACCTTGTCTTGAGTTGTCTAATTTGCTTTCTATTGGACTATCTAAAAAATTTGTCTTCTCCTTATTTGCATATCAATTCATAGTTCGTGGTTATAAACCTGCTGTTCAACTGATCTTGCTCACAGTCACTGACGAAAAGTAGTGGATGCTACTTGAAACGTCTGACTGTTTCCAAAATCATATCCAGTTGTTTGAGTAATTGCTTTTTTGGAATACAAAGAGTCAAATAACACACACACAATAAATATTATTGCAGAGATAGAGATACCGTAATGAAAAGGGAAGGCAGTCAGCACCAAGGACAGGAAACGTGGTGTGGATTGTGGTATACATAGCTTAACATACTGGCTCTCAATAAAGAAGGGCATGGGGAATATCTACCCTGTAACCAATACACAGAGCCAATCATTACACACAAAACACACATTATCAATGAGATAGAGATATTATAATGTAAATCGAAGGCGGTCAGCACCAAGGACAGGGAATGTAGCATGGTGTATGGTAGTGGTAGCTGTGAGTCGTTTTATGGAGTCTATTGTATTGCGTGCCATTTCACTGTCAAATAAATCCCTAATGCCCTTTGCAGATTACTCCTACACCCATATAAGGTTTTCATACAGTTAGTCATTCACTGAAAAAAATATGAATATGCACAGAAGCTCGAGTCCCGTACCCGTTCTAAAGCAAGTTGTGGCCTTTCCTATCTTTGTTCTGGTACGCACTATGGTATTCATTTGCCGTTTTGTACATCATGCACAGAGTGGACTTTGTATTCTCATTTATGCGTTCAGTCACATACATCGTATGACAAATTTTAAAATCGAGAGCCTTCTTTGGAAAGTTGTGGAATAATGTGTGTCACACAAAATCCATCTGTCCTGTGACAGGAAATGTCGACAAAGCTGGCGTAGATTTAATCTCCAAGCAGATTTCCACGGTGCTAAAATCGTACAAGCTAGCCAGAGAAGCTCCAATCAGCCAGGGAAGTTGTCAGGCACCGTCGGATTGCAAAAAAAAAATCTTACTGCCAGTTGGATACGGTCTTTGCAACCGCTGGGTCTACTTGGAGACTAGCGTAGATCCTAGTCCATATCCGGTTCTGTCGTAGGCCAGCTAAAATCTATACGACAGAAAAATCCTACGCCGAATGTGACCCGGAGCTTGAGCTTTTATTCTAAAGATTTTGACGCTACCAACTTCTGAAAAAATGGCCTCTCCCAGAATGGTCAAAGGTCAAACAAACACAACCTTTAACCTTCCATGTAAACGTGTTCCCCCTGCCAGCGTACGATAGGGGTGAGAAGAGATAAGGTTCCAGGCGTGGGGTGAAGTTCACGTCACAGCCCACGTCACCAGCGATAACACACGGGGAAGGGGCGCGTGGTGCGTGGGAAGGTCTTCAGGCGACTTGAAGGATTTTACAGATCACTAGACCACGGTTGAGACGGCGACATCCTTTCGAAACATCCTCCGAACCTACGTCTTGGGTAGACCACCTCAGAGGCAATCTTAGAACGAACATCTTTGACGAAAGTCTCCTCAAAGACCACACGTCTTGAACAGTACTAAGCCTCCAGACGCGCAGAAACAATGGAGTCCCGGCCTGAGGTAAATTCATCGCTCATTTATCACATGTTAAAAGGGCGTGACTAATTGTCCTTTATTTTATTATAGATATGTAGGCTAATATACATACAATATAAAAGAGTACATGCAAGTCATCACTGTTAACATATTGCAGCGTACTTTGAACCTTCTTCAAAATTATATCGTTCTTTAAAATTCATGATCTTCCATAGATGTCAAACTAGCTTAGCTAAGACTTGCTAAGGCTGAAGTCAGATCATAGTCCCGTGCTCGAGGAGGTGCCTCGAACACGTTAAACAGCCTCATTACCCTACACATTGGGTACCTGCCTGTGGCACTGGCTGCAAATACACCTGATATTATTATTATTATTATTATTATTATAATACAGTACATGAAGTACGGTATTTGCCATGTAAACATACCTGTGATATAATTATGCGGTACGTACTCCATGTAGTTTATATCATGATTTGATTACGAAGATATTCTGAGGAAAAAGTAATCTATAAAGCGCACCGCTACCCCAGTAAAGTCATTTAGTACAGGCGGTAATTTGGGTTTTCATGTCATAAACAAAGGCTACACTTCCAGTTCCATATGGCCAGGGCATGTTTGCGTGTTTACGTTAATAGAATGGCTTCAATGCAGTCTCATGAATCAACAAACCTTAACAGAACAAAGCTCAAAGTGTTGCCCTCGGTACTGTCCTCATAGTTTCACCTACCAGTGCAAACTTGTACCCAAAAGTTCGGGTCAGATTTCTCGTTCAAAGTTGCCCGCCCTCCCCATCGTCTGCCAGGTGACCTTTGACCTCCGCAATGGCTGACTCAGTTTGACCCGATTACCCAGATAATGGCGCTCTGTATTCAATGGGTTTACAGGTATGTTTTGCATATGAGCGCCTGGCTTAGGCTCCCAGAAAGCCTTAGCGTTTGAAAAGTGATTTAACCAAGGAGGTGATAACCAAAGAAGAAATAATTTGTGTCAATTTTGTAACCAAAGAAAGGTAGAGGCTAACCAAGATTTTGGTGTAGATTGTACTCTTTGTCATAGCGAGAGAAATGCGTATGTTATATATTTTACAGAAACAGAAGAAACGTTCTTCCATTTCTTCTGCGTAAACACCACGGAAAAACCTATATTCTTTATGCAAGTGGATATGAACGATATTTCAATGTACCTGTATCCACAGACCTTCAGTTGGTGGGTCGCCTTCCGGAACCCGGCCGAAAACTACCGAAACCATCCGACCTACCTGGTGCCTGACGTCATCTACCACGTCATCGCAGCGCTCTTGCTCGCCCATGGTAAGAAGGTTTTTCCCATCGATCGATCGATAGATCTTCCAATCAAGCAATCAAACAATCAATTAACAACACCATGGACGAATGGGTTAATTCACGGACAAACAACGGTCCACTGTTCTTTGTACTTCTCAAAACAGTGCTATGAGAGTTTCGAAAGATCTTACTGTATATAGTGTCTTCCTACTAGCAAGGAGGTTTAGAATTTGATTTTGAACATCTTTGCCTCTAGAGGGATGTATTGTTTTCGGTGTGTCTATGAGTCTGTCTGTCTATCTGTGATTCCGCATCTTTGCCAGCATAACCCAAGAAGCTATGAAGGGACTGTGATGGTATTTAGGTCTCAGGAGCCGAAGGTCAATGTCAATTTTTAACCTTCTAGCAGCTTGCCAAGATTCCTTTCTGTAAGCTACAATTTCTTTCTGTAAGCTACAATATAGAGGAGAAACATTTCTATTTTTCCCGCAGCGCTGCGGAAAGGAGGGCGTTACCCGTGCCTGTACTTTACCGCCCTGGCGCACGGCGTCTTCACGGAAGTGTTCAGCTATTGGGTGCCGCAGATCAACAACTTCTGGCACGGCCACGCCACCGTCATGTTCGCGGGACAGCGCCTGCCGTCGTACATCGTCTGCCAGTGTGAGTAGTCGTCTTCAACTAGTTAGAAACGCCACCAAAGTTAAGCTGTGGAGCTAGTTTCGGTCCCTGGGGATCCTACACTCGCTACCCTGAAAAAAACGGGAAGCAAGTGCGCCCCGGTAGAAATCGGATCGCACCCAGGCTATCGTGGATGTTCACAGAACTCAAATATGTCAACCCTTCTGAGATAAGTGGATCCCGAAGCCAATCATAAAGAACCATGCTACGTCAACAAGCTTGTGTACATCATGTGTAATTGGCACATGTGTTTTGTAGGCGTGTTTCCTTCCTATACACGTTTCTTACTCCTGACTATAAACATACATAGCCAGTGACAAAATTGAGCCACGTACTGTCGTTCTTTTTTGGTATATTTGAACTTTTGGTCTTTTTCATGACCTATGTGCCACCAGGCACACGGTGTTCACGGTGAACGAACAATAACAAGAAGTCAGCTACGCTTTTCTTCTCCAACCCCTACAGACATAGCGGTTGAGCGACACAGCCGGGATCTAGCCGGGATCGAACCCGGGGCTTCTAGTTTCAGAGACAAGATCGCTAACCACTGTACTACGCACGCTACGCAAACAACAATTCAACAACACCTTTTTTCTCCACCCCTGCAGACATAGCGGTGATCTACACGTCCAGCGTGGCGGCGGCCCGGCTGCGACTTGGCCTGTTCGCCACGGCGTGCGCCACGGCGCTGACGGACTCGCTCTACTACCACGTGTTCGACGTCACCGGCGTCAAGATGCTCTGGTGGTCCTGGCACGACACGGACCCGAACGTGTAAGATAGGAATTTTTTCCTTTGTTCTTATTTACAGATTCTACACGGTTGCAAGCTACCTATCCCCGACTACATATCAATGTATATGAATTCATGCATTTTTGTAAGGGCTTGAGGGGAAAGGGGATTTTAATGATGTCTTAAGTTCACGGTTAAAACAACTCTATGGTACACTTTAGAAACACATGTACACTGCCACAGTGTTATGTATTTGCGGAAGAGACGTCACCACGCAAGCCGCGAAAATTTAACCACAAAATTCAAGATTTACAGCCAGTGATAATATGGATCTTTTTGTTTTCTAGGTATATTCTGGATAATCTGAAAGTTAAGATTAGTTTGTAAAGTTACGAAAATGTAACGTTTCTCATATAAAATGAACTTATATATGATTAATTGTATTCACTGTGTTGCGGGAATTCAATTTTGTTCCACTTTTCCCCTCCAGGTACGACCGGACGTACTGGGTCCCCTGGGGCAGTCCGTACTGGCGTCTCTCCTTCGCCTCCTCCTTCACCCTGCTGTTCCACGGGACACACCGGCTGCTGGGTGGGCAGGGCATGTTCCAGAAGGGAAGGTTAGTATCGGAGTGGGACTGTTACATGGTTAGGGAGCTACGTTGGTATCCAGGGTATGTCCGCACTGGCGTCTGTCCTTCGCCTCGAGTTTCACTCTGTTGTTCCACGGGACACACCGGCTGTTGGGCGCGCAGGGCATGTTCCAGAAGGGAAGGTTAATTTTGGAATGTGGCGATTACTTTACGTGCCATTAATTCGTTTAAAAACATTTCAGTTTTGGGGTCAGCAGCACTTGGGTCAGATAGCTGAAAAAGACAGATTCAGTCGAAAACTCCGGTGAGTCATTCTTCTCATTTTGTGGTAGGGCCATCAGTTTAACAGCCTGTTTGGTGTGAGGCTGTAAAGCCGGTCTCTTAGCCAGAAGGGCAACAAAACAGATTCTCTCTAATTTATGAATGATGAATCCACAGTTTGGTGGCAGAGCTTGGCAGCGCTGCCGTTGCGGTGTTCCTGACGTTTCCCGTCGGGGTGGCGACGCAGTTCGTTCCGCTGTTCCACGTGGTGAAGGACGTGCTGGGCGTGCACGGCGAACGGCATGCAGTTATGTCTGATGCGAATGATCTTAGTGTAACAGGCTGTTTGGTGTGTGCCTGCAAACCGGTCTCTTCATCAATCATCAAATGGTTTTTATTGTCAACAAAACACTCGCAGCCAAAGGCTGAATTGCGGTTTGTTTTACACAGTGCACCGCCACAATTAAAACAAGTCTTGTTCTCAATTACACGTTAAAACAATAAAAAGCGTGATATATACTTGCTTTTTAAAATATACGACATTATCATAAAATCTTACATTGAATACACCTTACTTATAATGACATTAGCCTTGACACAGGCTTAAGAGTTCAAAAGTCTCACAATATGTGGAATGGCAGTGTTCTTAAAGCGGTCCGTTCTCGCGGAGATAGTGTTCAGCTTGTGACAGGACCTGGTGGTTCGTCCACTGGTCTCTCCTCTCGTCGGAGGAAGCCACTCTCTGAAGGTGTTGGATTTTAGTAGACCACGGCCGAACTTCAGGATCAGTTGTTCACGTCTTTCCTGAAGTGTGGGAAGGCCTAGGTAGCAGCGTGCCTCAGAGTACCGGGTGTAGTTACTGCCGAGAATGATGCGGCATGCTCTGCGCTGAACGTTCTCTATCTGTAACGACTGGGTAGCTGTCAGTCCGGGACTCCATACGGGGCATGCGTATTCGCACAGCGGGCGTACGTAGCTTATGTACACTGTCGTCAGGTCAGGCACTGGTAGTTTGAAACTTTTGAGGCGCCGTAGAAGGAAGAGTCGTTTGCTACTCTGGCTGGTGATATGACTTACATGGGCGTTCCATTTAAGGTCCGACTGCACTATGACCCCTAACAACTTAGCAACATAGACTTCTTGGAGGGCGTGACCATCAATATATAAGGTTGGGAGGGGAGGGGGGACTTTTGTGAAATACACATGCATAGCTTTGCATTTTCTCGGGTGCAGTTTCATGTGGCTGTCTGTAGTCCATTGTTCCAGGGCATTGAGGTCGCGTTGTAGGAGTGAGGTTTCGCGCACAAGCCTACTTTCTATCAGTGTAAGGTCGTCAACGAACTTCCAATTGTTCGTTCGGGTATTGTTGACGGCGCTGTTGATCATCGCTATGAAGATGATGGGAGCTAGAACGGTGCCTTGTGGCAGGCCGCAGGTAAGTATCTCCCATGCGGAGTATGAACTCTGGTACAAGACGCGTTGTCTCCTCTCAGTAAGGAAGCTGCATATCCAGGGGATCAGAGAGGGTCTGCAACCTAACTCCAGCAGTCGTCTTATCGCGGTTGTATGTTCGACCCTGTCGAATGCCTTAGAGAAATCTGTAAGGACAATGGTGCTAAGCGTTCCTCTGCGGTCCGAGGTAGAACTGAGGTGATGTAGGATATCTACCAGGCAGTGTGTTGTTGATTTCCCTGGCAGCCCGCCAAACTGTTTGGGATCGATGTTTGGGAAGACGTCTGACAAGGTCCACTTGGCAATGAAGCCTTCACACACTTTAGCTAGCAGCGAGGTGAGCGAGATCGGTCGGAGTTCTTCCACGGACGGGGGTTTTGTTTTAGGTATTGGGATGACGGTTGCCTCACGCCATTCACGGGGAACACGGCCCTCGCACAGCGAGGTGTTTAAGATACACGTCAGCGGTTGGCTTAACTCGTATGCGAATTCTCTTATCAGTCGTCCTGTGATGTTGTCCGGACCGGCCGCTTTCCGCACCCGTACTCTCTGTAGCTTGTCGTACATCTCCCACACATTCACCTGTGGTGGCTGAAGTGCGGGGAGAAAGGCGGGAAGGTGACTGATGTCCAGAGGTGAAAGTGACTGGGTTATCTTGCTGAGACTGGCGTTAATCGCATCGGCTGTAGCCTTACTGTTATCAGGGGTAATTCCGTCAATGTGGATTACTGGGTTGGATTTGCCGATATTGGCCATTGACTTAATGTCCTTGTGCCAGTTGGCTGGATCATGTCTTCTTAAGTTATTCACCTTACTACTGTAGAAGGTCTGTCTCGCACGTCGGATTTTCGCCTGAAGTTTGTTACGCAGAGATTTCCATTCTGACGTCGTTCCGTTGTGGAAAGTACTTTGACGCTGGAATAATATTACTCAGAAGGGCAGCTTTACTAAAAAATGTCTCTAATTTATTAATGATGAATCCTGCAAAGCTGGTTTTCCTCAGAGGGCGGCTTTACTAGAAACAAGATTTTCTCTGATTTATGAATGATGAATCCACAGTTTGGTGGCAGAGCTTGGCAGCGCTGCGGTAGCGGTGTTCCTGACGTTCCCCGTCGGGGTGGCGACGCAGTTCGTTCCGCTGTTCCACGTGGTGAAGGACGTGCACGGCGAACGGCATGCAGTTCTAGTTATGTCTGATGCGAATGATCTTAGTGTAACAGGCTGTTTGGTGTGTGCCTGCAAGCCGGTCTCTTACTCAGAAGGGCAGCTTTACTAAAAAAATGTCTCTAATTTATTAGTGATGAATCCTGCAAAGCTGGTTTTCCTCAGAGGGCGGCTTTACTAGAAACAAGATTTTCTCTGATTTATGAATGATGAATCCACAGTTTAGTCGCGGAGCTTGGCAGCACTGCAGTAGCGGTGTTCCTGACGTTTCCCGTCGGGGTGGCCACGCAGTTCGTCCCGCTGTTCCACGTGGTGAAGGACGTGCTCGGCGTGCACGGCGAGGTGCCCGTGCTCATGCTGGTCTGCATCTTCGTGCTGGTCGTCTGGGGCACGGACCGGAACCGCCCGGCCGAGGCCAGGACTAACACGGGTGTGGTTTGTTTGTCTCTTCATGATCATTCTCATGCTCATCTGCATCACTGCATCACCGTGACAAGGTTTTTTTTTTACCTTCGCTGAGAAGGTTATGTCAGCGTTCGTGTGTGTGTGTGTGTGTCTGTGTGTCTGTGTGTGTGTCCTTCTGTGTACTCAATAACTCAAGCGTGTGTGTGTGTGTGTGTGTGTGTGTGTGTGTGTGTGCGTGTGTGCGTGTGCATGTGTGTGTGTGTGTGTGTGTGTCCTTCTGTGTACACAATAACTCAAGCATGCCTGGATGGATTGTCTTGATATTCAGTAGGTGGTTTGGCGTTTGTTACGTCAACATCACAGATACGTAAGCACATACACCCTGCATAGTGCTTTGCCTGGCTCTTTTAATTTTTGTGAGTTTTCTATCGCCGTTGTTTATTTTCCCGCCCCTCAGCCCGATCAGGCTGGTTTGACGAGGTGGCCGTCTCCGTTCTGATCAACTTCCTCACCATGTGGGTGGTCGTTGCCATAGCGACGCCCGAACAGCAGCGTTCCATCGGCCTGCACCAGCCGACCGGGCCGTGCAACGAGACGGAGGACATGTACCTGGCAACGGGGCAGGTGAGGAGGAAACAAACAAACAAATACAACAGGCAAACACTCAAGAATGATGCTGAACTGTATCAATATATTGATATCAAAGATAGTCACGTGCACTTAGAAAACATTTTTAACTCTAAGGTTTTCCAGACATTGAAAACTGCGACTAACTTGCAACCTTCACTCCACCGAGACGGGGTGAGACAGACTTTCTGTCACCTTTGACCCGTTACTGTTGTCACGTGATGGTGCCGCACCTTTTCATAACTAGCGCTAAAGAACTTCAGAATATCGTCTGTTCTCTTCTCTTCTACAGCTACCATTATCCAACCCAAAAAGGCTTGTATTGTGCTTGTCTGTCTGTGCTTCTGTGTGTCTGTGTTTACGCACTGCGTTTTCGGTATGTTCTGCCAGAGGGCGCTTGCCGTGATGGGGGTGAAGTCTGCTATCTCTGACTACCTTCTTCTTTGAAAAGCATTTTTTTTTTTCACCACAGGTTGTTCAGAAGGGGAAGTACCTGTGCGTTACCGACTACGATGAGGGGTACTTCGACTGGCACTGCCTCCCCGGGGGTCGGCCCCCACCCCACGGGATGGAGTGGTATGTTCGTTCGTTCCTTCGTTCAGATCCTTGTAGCGCCTATTGCCACACAGGACAATAAGTTTCCTTTCTGTTTTTGTACCAGGGTATATATTCACAGAAAGGGGTTGCTAGCCCTTACCCTCGTGCAGTGCTATGATAGAACATAATAGAGTTCAAAATGTTACAAGAACAGGCGTAAAACACTGCGACTGAACCGGATCCTTACATCTGCTTGAAGATTATGTTACCTATGCTCGCTATGGCTCAATATGGTCTCTCTCTGCCTGACAGGTATATCCGTTCCTTTACTTCGTTTAGACTGTTTCTGCAGCAGGACATCAATGTTTACACGGAGGGGTTGCTAGCCCTTCCCCTTTAGTGTGCTCGAGGCGCATCCTCGAACACAGGACCCCCATTTTACGTTCCTTCCGAAAGATGGCTAATAGTATGCAGATACAGAATCAGATACAGATCCTTACATCTACTTGGAGACTATGTTGCCTATGCTCGCTAAGGCTCAGCGTTGTCTCTCTTTACCTTCAAGGTACACCCTGTGCGGCACGCCGTTCGCTAACCGTGCGGAGTACCTGGTCGTGGTGGGCGCCATCGCGACGTGCGGGATAGCCGTGTACTACAAGCTGCTAGCCATGTCAGCAGGGGACTATGGGAGCGGCAAGAAGAAAGCCAAAACCAACTAATACAATGCTAAACTTTCTTCCAACACTAAGGGCACTCAAGGCAGTGGGCGTTATAAACTTCCTGGCACGTTTGACGAATTTCTGACGTCACGTATCCGTAAAGACACGTGTCAATTAAGTCACGTGTCTGTAACTCTCGCGAGCTTATGTTCGGAAGTGATTGGCCATTATTGACCCTGAAGAAGGCGACAGTGGTGGTTGAAAATTTGATCCGTGAATACCTTAGTGTTGGAAGAAAGTTTAGCGTTGTATTATGATTACTACCAACACAGATGAGCTTCCAAAGCACAGTTAGATTAGCCTCCACCAGGCCTTCCTACGGGGATAAGAGATCGTAAGATTAGGCGAAAAAGGGAATAATTGGCCAGGAGTGTCATTCCAATGTAAGGTTAACGCCGGCAAATGAAACCCTCTGGTGGCCAAACGTCCCTGGCAAATATTCTCCCTGTAGCTAGCGTACATAGTCTGTTAGATAGAGTTTGGCCATTTATGAACAGTACCTTATGCGTAACACGCGTATTACATGCTAGCATATTCAGGCATCCGGTCGTCCCGTAGAAACTATAATCCACGAATAAATGCTTTTGGATGTTTCGCTATTGCTGTTCTGACAGTTGATGTATTTGCTATTTCATGCTGTATGTCGTGGTTATTTTGCTACTTCTAAACTAGCTACCTATCGTTATTCTCGTCTTCAAAAAGAATCCAAATTCGTTCCTTGTATGTATCCCAACATACTTTACCAAGTGATGTAAGACTGGACAGATATGTGACAAGTGATGTAGACTGGACAGATAGGTTAGATAGACCCACATCGGGGTGTTATCCCGCATATTCTTATGGATGGTGGGTTCGTTAACGTGCTTGAGCCGTGGCATGGGCCTCCGGCTGTACGCACCATCTGAAAAACCTGGACCTTTTATGGCAGCAAGTCGGTGAGTGACGATATTTGGGATTCGTACTCCCGACTAATCTCCAATGAAGCAGATGTGAGGATCCGGCTCTTTCTTAATGTTTCGGTCCTTTTTTTGCGACATTTAGTACACCTTTCTAGTATTGCATTTTTAAAAGTAATTTGCCTCCCATGACAAAAGAACAGTACTAGAAAAGAGTACTAAATGTTGCAAAAAGAGGCTTAAAAGACTGAAAATGAGCCAGATCTTCACATCTGCTTTGAGATGACCCTTGACCCCCAGCCAGGGTTATTGACCTCTAGACGGAACATGCTCCTTATCATCCAAGATCTAAACCCCTTAAGATATCCCAGAAATCAGCGTTATGTTTTTAAGACATGCTCAAATTAACAAGGAATCACCAAGAAATGTGAGGGTTATGATTCATCATTTTATTGAAAGTATATCAAACAACCACATTGAGACGAACAAACTCTGTAACGATATAAAGTTAGCTTCTAGTATATCTTTACTCTACAATTGAAACACATCTGAATAACGATCGGTATTTTTATCCCTGAATATCATTAAGTCATTCCAAACCACCCTCGTCGATCCAGACAGTTATACCAAGTAATCACCAATACCAGATTGGTAGAGAAACCTTCTCCCATTGTTAACACCCTGCTTAACATAGTACCGACTTAAAATACCATTGCATTGATACTTGCATGCTTTGGGATGATAGCACCACACATAGATAGGACGAGTCCTGTCTACTATAGCCAGAAAAAACGGCTTGTTTCCTGTATCGTTAAAACGGTGGGTTTTCCTTTATCTAACTGCGAAAGTGTGTAAGAGCGAGCGCAACAGATTTGAGTAAAGGCACGTTAATTTGCTCAGAAATCAAGTCTTTAATCACATAGGGAAACTCAACAAAGTTTTAACACACAAAATGTACGAAATCTTTTACAACCTCGGGAACTTATTTTTTTCTTTTATATATAATTGCGATAAAGTGTGTCTACGTCAGAAACATGTCTAGTAAGCGGTCTGTTTAGAAAAGCATCCACCATTTGCCGTCGGACTCTGGCTTGCTCTTGACGGGCCTGGCCTGCTTGGCAGACTCGTCGAAGGAGAACATCTGCAAGGACAAGACAACGATGCATGAGATGATGCCTAACATGAGCCGAAATCTTGTAATCTCTGTGGAGAATTATGTTTCCAACCATAGCAACTGTAATCATAGAGGCGTACTGGGATCCTAACGTTAGAGGTGAAAAGCTCTATCCTAGCCGCAGCAGCAGTAACCATAACAAATAATTGGGATCCGAACGCTCAAGATAAAAGGATCTATGATAACCATAGCAACTGTAACCATAGCAACTGTAACCATAACGACAGTTACCATTGCGACTCATTGGGATCTCAAATTTAAAAGCGAGGTGATCTGTCCTAACCATAGCACCAGTAACCATAGCAACAGTCACTATATCATCAGAAACCATGGCGACAGTAACCATAGCCACAGTCACTACATCAGCAGTAACCATAGCAACCGTAACCATAGCGACAGTTACCATTCCAACTCATTGGGATCTCAAATTTCAAAGTGAGGCGATCTATCCTAACCATAGCAACAATAACCTTAGCAACAGTGACTATATCAGTAGTAACCGTTGCAACAGTAACCATAGCAACAGTAACCACAGCAACAGTAACCACAGCAAAGGTAACTCACGGGGATGTCGACGCTGAAGCTGTCGTCGCACTTCCTGCAGACGGACCTGGGGGCGCCCCAGGAGTCCTGCACGCAGTCGCAGACCTGGCAGGGCGCGGGGCGCACGGACCCGGACACGCGGCGGCTGTACACGTCAAGGAACTCCTTGTTGTTGATGGCGTTGGAGTCGAAGATGCAGCCCTGGAGGATGGACCAAAGTCATGTTTATGTTATTGGACGTGGAGGATTCCAGGTGCATGCCCAGAGGGCTAGATGTGCATGCCAACGCAATCTTAGCTTCATGGTAGAGCTTGCATTTTGTCCACGTCAAGGAGTGAAATAGATCACAAGTATACCGTACATTGACATGCAGTTGCAGTTCTAGAGAACAGTACAGCTAGCGAGTCAAACATCCTAACAAGCATGCCTGTGGCCATGATCTAAGTACAGGTCTTGACTGTATGATGCTCAGACTATGGATAAAATACAGTTTTGACAGCGAGTGGCTGGTCACTCCAGAGGTAGGGAGAAATAAGCGAGTGAACAAATGAATGAAATAAAATAAAATAAATAAGTAAGTGAACGAATGATTACCTCAGTTTCCAGAGCCAGAGCGGAGCACATGTCCTTGGGCGCCTTGACGTACTGCAGCAGGCTGGACTTGTCGAAGTCGCGGCTCACGTCCTTACTGGTGAACACCTCGCGGCGGTCAAGACCTGAGAGGGTAAAAAAAACATCGTATGATCATCACCGAATATACAGCAATGCTTTCTTTCTAGTACACTGGTAAGTACAGAACCCAAGTCCGAAAGCAAGGCCTCCCTATGTGATTTTACCTTAACAAAGGACTTGAAAGGAGTAAGCGAGCGATCTCTGTTGGAGTATCAATTTTATCAACTAGTTCTTAAATGACGTCATCCAACAAAGAAGAAACATTTGTAAGTCCGACTCCTCCTTGTCTACGAATATCTGCTTCGTTCCATATCAAACAATGTTTGGACAACATATAATAAGCTTTCTTCAATGTTTCAACGTAGGACCCAACTAACTGTAAAGCAGTGTTAATCACCGAGCTGGGCAACCCTGGATAAAAAAGATAAAGAATCAAGCTTTTCTGAAAAGTCTCAAGACGTCTTACCGTAGATGGTGACCCTCTCGATGTCCTTGGTCTTCCTGAGCCTGAAGCGGTGGTCCTTGAGGAGGTGCACGGTGATGTCGCGGTCCTTCAGCATGGTGGAGATCTCCTTGTAGTCGCCCTGAGGAGGGGGGGGGGGGAGGGGGGAAGGGATCATGTTTAGGATTCGTACTTGAAATTCCTGCTCTTTTAACAGAAGGATAATGTCCTCATCATTGTCCAATGCCGTAGAACAACACCACAATCATGTGCTTTGACATTTTCTTTGGTACTGTGAGGATGCCCTATTTGTCACACATATTCACTTGTTATATTTTCGATATCACCGGAGTTTTCTTCAATTCTACAGGTAGACTTTTGTAAACCCACTAACCGTGCCCCAGCTTTGCATGGTTCTCTTTTAGTTCTTCATCTTGTTTTATTGTTAATCCAACTTAATAAAGTTAACTATACTTCATATATGTTTGGGGAGAGAGTATTTTTTGCCAGCGTCTCCTAGTATAGTATGCACCTATAGATTCCTTCCAGTTGTTGTATCTTAAAGCGCCTCTTTTTACGTGTGTCTTATGACATATTATGTACCTATACATCCCAGAACACCCGTATTTACCTGTGTCTCCTGGCACTCCTCAGAGCAGGACAGGATGACGATGGACTTGGCGGCGCCGGTGCGGAAGGGATAGTCAGCGGCCATGCGGAGGGAGGTGAAGGCGTCGTTGTTCTGGCCCTCGCCGAACTCCAGCTTCTCCACGCCGAGCACGAACTGGCGCGCGTCGTGGAACAGCTGGCCGGAGATGGTGTGGGTGTGAGAGGCGTCGTGCACGCCCTCGCCGCCGTACCCGACAAGCGCGAAACGGTTGTCCTTCATGCCTGGGGGGGGGGGATAGATTGACAATTAATGATCTCAGAATTACAGTGAACGATCCTAAAAGAAAGAAAAGCTGTTCTGATTTTGGACTAACAGAAAGAACAACGCCGCCGTCGTACCCGACAAGCGCGAAACGGTTATCCTTCATGCCTGGGGGAGGGAGAGATCGACAATGAACGATCTAGACTACAAAAAACTGTTCTATTACCGTTTTAGGATAGGATACAGAAGTCCCTCCATGCCGGTAAGTGGGGGGTAAACCCGGTAAAGATCGACGGATGCTTGAATTAGTTTGAAACCCTAACATTAGTTGTTGCCATTTCTAAGTACCACAACAGGTCAATAGCATGACAACATCTCCTACTCTTGCACTGGGAGTCCAGACTCTGCACCAGGTAGATTAGAGTTAGAGTTACAGACCTTATAGTTAGAGTTAGAGCTGGGTACTATTCACGATCAGTAGCATGAGAACACCCCTACCCTTGCACTGCAGCTGGATGTCCAAATACTGCACCAGGTCAGTTTGGTTAGAATTAGAGCTAAGTTTCATTAGATTTAAAGTTAGCTACTACTGAGTAGCACGTAAACACCCTGCAGCTGAGTGTCCAGGCACTGCACCAGATAGGTTAGAGGTTAGATTGCTGTAGTCAAAGTTACAGGTACATGTACAGTTAGACCTGAATACTACTAACAGTAGCAAGAGAACACTCCTACCCTTGCGCTGCAGCTGCGTGTCCAGGTACTGCACGAGGTCGGTGAGCTGGGGCGCGCGGCGGCGGTTGCAGCTCTTCTCCTCAACCACCACCACGATGTCGGCGGTGTTGACCTTGCGGGTGTCGGTGATACGGGTCTGCTCGCCCTCGTGGAACACGGACCCATCGGGGTTCTGGCAAGTCACTGCAGGAAAAGTCAAGACACCTTTAGATACCATCTTAAGACTAGCATCGGTGACATGCTTCTTGCGCGTCACTGATAAAGAACATCATGAGATTTGCGATCTTAAGTGTAGCGTCGCAGGTACGGTGTTTCAATCTTCCAAGTTAGGTGAAATCTAATGCAGCGATCATATGGTTGTGATGCAAAAGCCGGCTACGGTTTAAGGCGGTCACTGGAAGATTATATCGAAGACCTTCTAAAAGTATTTCTATCATCAAATGCGTAGAGGAGCGATTCATAAATCCTTACCAATGACCTGTTTCATTTCTAACCATTTCAGATACTTACGATTAACTTGAGATGACAAGATGAAGCTTTGAGTACGGCCAAACCACAAGGCTAAACCTTAGGCAGTTTCATTGTCGAGAAACAAACTTTTTTGTTGTATCTAAAAACCACTCACCGCACTTGCTGGGCATGGTGAGGGGCACGCCGGCCTTGCGGCACTGCTCGATGTAGGCGGCGGTGACGTTGCAGGGCAGGGTCTCGGGGTGGAGGCTGTTCTGGTTCTCGCACACGTCAGACTTGCACATGTCGTGGTACGGGGTCACGTCAACCTGGGGGAGGGGGAACAGGTGAGTACAGGTAAGTACATGTAATTACAGGTGAGTTTATGGTTCTCGCACACGTCAGACTTGCACATGTCGTGGTACGGGGTCACGTCAACCTGGGGGAGGGAGAGCAGGTGAGTACAGGTAAGCACAGGTGAGTATGTGGTTCTCGCATGCGTCAGACTTACAAATTCCTTCCCTCCTTCATTCCTTCATTCCTTCCTTCCTTCACTCATGCATTTATCTATTCATTCTCTCGTTCCTCCAGATGAAGGATTATGACAGACTTACGATGTGGAAGCAGCGCCTGAGAGGAGAGCTCATTTATCTATCCACTCACTCACTCACTCACTCACTCACGCACTCACTCACTTACTCACAAACTCAGTCACAAACTCACACTCACTCACACACTCACTCACAATCACTCACTCACTCACAATCACACACTCACTCACAAACTCAGTCACAAACTCAGTCACAAACTCACACTCACTCACTCTCTCTCACTCACAATCACTCACTCACAAACTCAGTCACAAACTCACACTCTCTCACTCACTCACTCACTCACTCACTCACTCCTTCAGCTGTTAGATTCTGATACTTACGATGTTGAAACATCGCCTGAGTGGAGGGATTATTCATTCATTTATTCCCTCATTCCTTTAGTTTTACGTTTCTGTCAGACTTACGATGTTGAATCAGCATCTGAGACGAGAGCTCATTCATTCACTCACTCACTGAATCTTTCATTCCCTCATTCCTCCAGTTTTACGTTGAAGCAGCGCCCGAGAGGATAACGCATTCATCTACTCACTCACTCATTCCCTCATTCCTCCAGTTTCACATTTCTGTCAGACTTACGATGTTGAAGCAGCGCCTGAGCGGGGAGCTTATTAACTCATTCACTCATTCATTCACTCACTCACTCACTCACTCACTCACTCACTCAATCTTTCATTCCCTCATCCCTCCAGTCTAACTTTTCTGCCAGACTTACGATGTTGAAGCAGCGCCTGAGCGGGGAGCTCTGGTCCTTGAACATCTGTCCGCAGACGCCCTCGGCGCGGCTGTCCTGGGGCCCGGGTGCGCATGTGCGGGCCTTGTTCCTGTTCTTGCGGCAGGACTTGCTCACGTCCCAGCTGTTGGTGAACTGCAGAAGGTCCTGGGGACGAGAACAACATACGTCAGAGATGGAACCATGGGAACGAGAATTACATATCAGAGGTGGAAGATGAAGTTGTTCAGAGCAGTAAATATCAAGCTGGTTAGTCGTTGGAACATAAGAGCGAACTCACAGTAAGGTGCAGTACAGCTTTATTAGGCAGCCAAACATTTTATGAAATGTTGGCCATGTAGAAGGCCTTTAGGTTGTGTTATTATCCATAAGAACCTTATTTTGCAGTTGATCAAGGGTATTAAGCAGGACCGATATCACTAAAGATGCCTTGGAATCCGCCAACAGATATTAGGAGACCAGTGGTGTAGTCTTACACTAAATCAAATTTCCTGAATGAATTGCTAAGAACTCAAGACCTTAGCTTTCTACATAAAAGAGATGCCCCCGCCGAACCTCAACACTCTTTAATACCTGAGTCTTGGCGCCGTCAGACATGGTGAACTCATCGTTCACCTCGTTGTTGTAGATGCCGAACAGACCGGCGGTCTTGCCGAAGTACCAGCCAGACACCTGCACGTTGCATAGGTCATGGGTCAGGTCACAGGTCACGGCGACGCCGTTGGAGTTCTCGACGACGACCCTCTGGCCCTCGCGCCTGATGGCGGTGTTCTTGTCCTGCAGGGGCAGCTCGGTGTCCTGGTTCTCACGCTTCATCTGCGGAGGGGAAGGGCAGAACGTTAGGTAAACCTGAACAGCTTCGTGCAAATGCAATAGACAGCATAGATACAGATAGCGTTCTTTATATATATATTCATAGCCCAAATATAAGTTGGATTTCTATCGAACATGAGGACCAGCTGATCACATGATCACAGGACTGCAACCGCTATATTGATTATCTAGATCTATCTATTGGTCTATGTATCTCTTCATTACTCTAATCTATCTATCGAATACTAAAAACTGACCACGCCGGATGGGAAGATCTCGTAGGTCTTCTCGTCGATGATGACGACCAGAGACTTCTTCTGCAGGCTGGCGCCGGAGTGGTAGTTCAGCACCACGCTGAAGTTGCCGTCGATCATGTCGCGCGCCAGCACGTAGCTGCAGTCCCCGCCGAACTCGAAGTGCTTCTTGTCGAAGGTCAGGAAGTGCTGCTGGCCGGAGATCAGGGCGTCAGCTGGGGAGAACCGTGGAAAGGTAGGTTAGATTATGTTAGAGTCAAGTGAAATAGACTCATCATCACTTTTTGGTTACTGCTAATGAATACAACTCAACATATCCTATCCTGGGGTTTGTCGATTAGTAGCAATGTCAGCAATTGACTCTGGTTTCTGGTCGCGCTCTGGACACCTAGTAGTGTTTGTATATATTGCATATAGTGTGTTTAGTTAGTGTCTTTCTGGACGCCTCTGTCTACATTGCTCCAATGAGTTTTAAGTTATGCCGATATTTCATTTCTATGTAACTTAATGTTTGCCAAACCATTTTCCCCAGTTACCACGTTGATTTTCGGATGACAAATATGGGCGCTTGTTCAAGTAGTGTTAAGAGCTGCTTTATCTAATCACGTACCCATGAACGGAGGGACCATGTTGGAGCTGGAAGGCTTGTAGCGGTAGATGGTGTTTTGTTTGTGTGTATGTATGTTTGCTTGTTTGTTTGTTTGTTTGTTTGAATCGTGACGTACCCATGAACGGAGGGACCATGTTGGAGCTGGAAGGCTTGTAGCGGTAGATGGTGTCCCAGACGGAGTAGTTCTGCATGGGCAGGATCTGGTTCTCCCACACGTCCATCATCTGGGCGTACGGCTGCGGCATCGACTCGAAGCTGCAGAGACAACAGGCACGTTTTAAACAAGAGACAACAGGCACGTTTTAAACAAGAGACAACAGGCACGTTTTAAACAAGAGACAACAGGCACGTTTTAAACAAGAGACAACAGGCACGTTTTAAACAAGAGACAACAGGCACGTTTTAAACAAGAGACAACAGGCACGTTTTAAACAAGAGACAACAGGCACGTTTTAAACAAGAGACAACAGGCACGGTTTAAACAAGAGACAACAGGCACGTTTTAAACAAAGCTTGGAGTTGGATACGGAATCACGCCGCTAGCAGCGTTTCCACCGGTCAGGCCCCAGAAGTTTGATGGCCAAGACAAACCAACAACTCTAAGTCAGGAGAATCGGGACATCCTAATAAATTGCAAGTACCCTGACAGGAACAGTATTTAGTAGCTGATTTATCTGGTAATACTATCGATTGAGTCACACAACTGCAACAGTAGGAGCACAAATCTGGCTTGCCCAGCGACCAAGAATATTCCTTCACTCACTGAGAATAATATCATAATAATAATAAAAAGCGTAGAGACAGACGTTTTGACTTTTGATTAAGTGTTGCCATCGCTACGTTCTTTCCTCACCTGTGCCACTTGAATGGCAGATGCAGGTCGGCAGCGATGCGACCCTGGACCAGGTTGAGCTGGTGGATCTTAGTCTTCATCATGGGCAGGGGCAGGACGCCCATGGACCTCTGCCAGTTCTTCTTCATCTGGCTCGCCACCTCGGCACCGACCTGTCAGATGTGCAAGATCCACGGTTAGTATTCATATATGGGGCACACCTTTATGTTTCTACGGCCCTGTATGTTAGAGGGGAGGGAAAATTCTTTTCATTTGGTACATCACTTCCGCAACAGCCTGCCAGACGTGTAAGTTCCACAGTTAGTGCTGATATCTAAGGCATGAACGTACACTTGTATATGCCGATGTGCGTAAGAGGAAGGACTCTTATGGATATGGGCCTCTTCTCTTTCTTAGTTCTCACTTTCGCACCAATCTGTTAGATGTTCAGATCTGTTATTCGTGCTGATGCACATTCTGTATCACTAAGGAAACCTCTTCAATGTAGTCGAAGTGTCAGCAGGAAAGTTAGTCTTGGTATATGAATGCAGTTATCTTTGAAGAAGCCAGATGACCAGTAGATGAGTGCGATCATCTTCGAAAAAACGGTTGAACTCTAAACAAAATTGGAACGAAGACTAGATGACAAAAAAATGACAGATTGCGTACCTCCTTGGCGATGCTCTTCATGACGTGCATGGACTTCTGGACCTCGTTCCTGTCCAGCATCTCGCGCTGGCTGTCGGTCAGCTTGGAGCGCAGGTTGTAGGACATGTCGGCCATCTTGTCGTCGTACTTCTGGTACAGGTCGCTCATCAGGTTCTGCTCGATGTAGGACTTCAGGTCTTCCATCGGCCCTGTGGTAATAAAGGCAGGACGATGTGTTAGCGTATTTCTAGCATCATTCTGGTGTTATTTTAGTCTAGTGCCAAAGGTCTTCCGTAGGCTCCGGGGTAACAGAGGGAGAATGGTGTGTTAGCGTCTTTCTAGCTTCATTCCAGCGTTAGTCTAGTATCACAGGTCTTCCACCGGCTCTGCGGTAACAGAGAAAGGACCATCACGTCATTTCATCGTTTCCTAACGCCATTCTTGCATCATTCTAGTGATATGCTAGCGCCACAGGAGCCTTGAGGCTTAACTGTTTGTATTCATTCCCTGGCACTGTGCGTACCAATGTACAAGCTTTTTTTCTGAGTCTCTGTTTTCATGTCGATAAAAGAGTTCATTCATTATCATTTTATATGTCCGAACAGCAACAAAGTAACCTGTTATGGCCTGACGGTATTTATTCCCTGACACTGTGCGTACCAATGTACAAGCTTTTTCCTGAGTATCTGTTTTCATGTCGATAAAAGAGATCATTCATTTTCATGTTTTATGTCCGAGAACCAACAAAGTAACCTGGTGCAGCCCGATGGCGTGACTTACTCATGACGGTCTCCATGGCGCTTCTGTAGGTCTGCCTGACGGTGTCGGCGGCGGTGTTCAGGGCGGACATCAGCCTCTGGGACACGCCGGACAGGCCGTACTGCTTCCGCAGCTGCTCCAGGGTGGGCGCGGCCACGCTCTTGCGGTCGCCGAGAACGGCTGGGCGCAGCTTCTGGATGAAGCTGAGGACGGTAACGGTTGCTTTAGCTCATTTGTCTAATTAATTATTTATTCATATTTACCACATTTGGACCAAAGTCAGTCTGTTCTACTTACTTATAGTAGAATCAGGTTGCAATGAACTTTACAAAATGATGTGCTTAATCAATAAACCAGCGGCCACGCTCTTACGGTCGCCGAGAACGGCAGGGCGAAGCTTCTGGATGAAGCTAAGGACGGTAACGGTTCTTTAAGTTGTCTGCCAGTACATGCTTGTCTTAAGGACTCAAGTCAGTCTGTTCTACTACGTGGAATCAGGTTGCAATGAACGTTACAAATGATGTGCTTAATCAATAAGCCAGCGGCCACGCTCTTACGGTCGCCGAGAACGGCAGGGCGAAGCTTCTGGATGAAGCTAAGGACGGTAACGGTTCTTTAAGTTGTCTGCCTGCGCATGCTTGTCTTGAGGACTCAAGTCAGTCTTTTCTACTTCGTATAATCAGGTTGCAATGTAATTTAGAAAATTGTGTGCAAAATCAATAAACCAGGGATAAAAGCTGTTGAACATCAATCACATCTCATGTTTTGAGCGATCACGTTATGTATTTTTCGTACTTTATGTATGATATGATTGTCCTGTTACCTTAACCCATCTCTTATACACTGTTTTACAAGACGAATAGCTTATCCTAATGGAGGCTAATTGCGGATTAAAATAGAGCCAAGTCACTCCTGATGGACCCCGGGGGACTGGTCGAACGTTTGGTGAGTTCAATATTTTTGTGTTTGTAGCACTGAATAGTTTGTTTACAAATGAACGGATGGTTCCGAAACAGGTCAGATAAACTTACCCCTGGAAGAAAGTGCCGGTGCAGCCGTACTTGGTGGAGCTAGACATCCACTCGCGGGTCTCCTTGTCGAAAGCCTTCTTGAAGTTGTCGACAACCATCAAGTGGTGCTGCATGAACCTGGCAATGAGGTTGTTCAGACGGTCCTGTGGGAAAATAATCGATCCATCCATTAATTGATATAACTTTCTATACGTCCTGGCGTTCTAGGAACGTCAAATGATGCCAGTATTTTGACCAAAAAGGGTGTTAAGTTGTTGAGATCAACAGACTTACCAAAAGTGACTCAAACGTAAATCTAACGTTATTCCTATCCAGATGACCTAAACGTATCAAGTTGTTGTGTTGACATGTTATACTCTCAAGTTTTCGCCTTACTACATTTTTTTCCCAGATTCTTTGGCTTTGAGTTCTTGGGCTCCCCCATCCATGTGCAAGCACGTCCAACCTCATATGATGGGGCATAAAAAAGACGTAAAATTGGAGAGAGAGATTCTTTGCATTATAACTTGCCAAAAGGTGTTAATACTCTGGATGCCGAAAATAACTACTTTGTCAGAGAAGTTGACGATACAATTTACATCACCAGCCTTAAGCTTCTCTCAGCCGGGACGGGAGGCGGTATCGACTTCCAACAACCTTTGACCTATTGCTGACGTCACACGTCGTGAAGTTTGTTTGCTCACCTCGACGATCTCGGGAGTCTTGGGGTTGTAGTAGATCTTGCTGGCCAGGATCTCGGGCGTGATCAGGCGGAGAACCACCTCGCTGAAGGCCTGCATGCGCTGCTCGCCCTCGGTTTCGTACATCTCCATGGAGACGGCGGTCTCGTTGAGGTACTTCATGACGATGTCCAGGGATTCTTCCTTGGAGTCTGCAACGGGGAGAAATCATGGTGAGACGTCGGAGCTTTGTTCTATGCGTGAAGCTGCCTCAAACACTGGTCATTCTGAATCAGTACGTCTTAATATAACATGCTTTATTCATCATTGTCTTAATCCAACGTCAACGACGTATGGAAGTTTGCTTTGAAAAGCTTGAGTTTTTCTGCTCTTTTGTGTCGTAGAAATGGAATCTTTCACATTTAAGGTTTGAGGCTATATATAACACGTACACTAAGCTAAGGTTAAAATGGAGAGTTCTCAACACAGTGCTAATGATATCTGGAAAATGGCTCTCGTAATATACTAAGTGACCAGTACTAGCAGTGGTGAAATACACGTTTAGTGCAGCCTTGCAAATTACGGGGAAAACACCAAAAGTGGCATTGGCAAATCTTAGACACTGACCGACGGTGTGTCCGTGCTTGAACACAATCTTCTTCTGCTCAGGGAAGATCTGCGTCTTGAAGAACAGGGCGTCTCCAAGACTGCTGGTTCCGCGCATGAAGTAAGTCTTGGTCTGACTGTCCTCGTCCATGCGCATCTCGAAGGTGTAGCCACGGCCCAGAACAGGGGAGTCGAACTGGAACGGAAAGTAGAAAGTTTCAATTCACGAAGATGACACTTTTCGCAGAATATAACGGTGCTGTATCGACAGACTTTGTGCTCTTATCTATGATAAGCATTGTGAACAAAATTAATGCCGTGCTATTTCTCCATTCGAACTCGATTGACAATGTTATTGTTGTCGCCTGATGTTGTTTACTTTGCATTTTGACAGGCAAGGACGACACAAGGCACTGCACTTTAGTTTTTATTTCTTATATTAACAGTGCTACGTACATAAAACAATATACCCATTTTACACCTGGGTGATTTCTGTTGACTGGACAGGACAATTGCGTAGCTTGCTTGGCACTTTTCGCAGAGTTGTCACAAATACACGTCGAATTAGATGAAAATGAAAAATTAACGACCATAATCGTCCAAACAGTTCTATGTACCTTTGCCTCAAACAGGTTGGTCTCGTGGTCCACGTGGAAGTTCAGGGTCCACGGCTCCTTGTTCCCCCCCCACCTCAAAGCGACGTCGGTCTTGCGGGCTGCCAGGGTGATGGTGGTGTCGATGTTGATGACAGGCAGGTCGATGTGGCGCACGGCGAAGCCCATGTTGTGCTTCATGGCGCGGTGGCCGCCCTCCGCCTTCATGTAGGTGACCATGACCAGCTCGTTCCTCGGGTTGGAGTCGTAGCGGTACTTCAGCTGGGAGTTCAGGATCTCCCCCTTGCGGCTGTTCATGGTATGTTCACCCTCAAGGCTGTACACCTGAAGGGACCGATATGTTTGATTTATTGGTATTCTGTCACAAACAAAAAAACAAACAAACAAACAAACAGGATTGCTGGCAATTGGTTCATGACATAATTAGAAGACTTTAAAATGACATAATACAGTATGAATGTATCTCTGCGAACATGTAAACCGTATTTACAAACTTTGAAGCTTTCATTTAAAAACGACAGGGCAGAAAGGTTGCGACTACGGCCGGTTTGACTGAACTCGAACTCGATGCGGTTCTTCTTATAACTCATTTGATGACAAGAAAGTCGAACGTACCTGAAAAAACAGAACGTACCTGGCGAGAGATCTAATCCTTTAACTCGACCTCCGTGTAGTTTTCAACAACATTTTAGGCTTTCATTTAAAAAGGACCGGGCAAAAAGGTTACTGATAGTCATACAGCCAATTTGACTGAACCCGAAACCCATGCGATTCTTTAACTCTAATAACAAGAAAATCTTAAGAACAGAACGAACCTGACGGGGGATCCTGTCCTTGAACTCCACGCCGGTGTAGTGCTCCAGGGAGCCGCGGCGCCACTTCAGCTGCTGGGTGAGCTCGATGTCCCGGCTCAGCTGCCCGTAGCAGGCCACGGGGAGGTCGAACGGGTGCTCCAGGCGCAGCACGAGCTCGTGGTCCTGCTGGCGGTTGTTGCTGTTGTCGCGGTAAGAGCCCTGCATGGACATCTTCTGGTCGTCCCACTCAAACTCAACCTTTGAATAGAAACATTTATGTTAGTTTCGCAAAAGAAGGTCTATGTTCCTAAAACGATCGGAACTCGTTACAACCAAGTACAGTGGAAGCATCCTCATTAGATAGCTTTAAACAATGCATGAAGTTAGATATGCGAAGGTTAGACGTGACAGGTCGTTCGGTGTAATATAACCAGCTGCTGCCACGCCGCGTGCCTGCGAAGCTTGTGTGTTACGCCGAATGGCGGTTATACCGGCTATATAGATACAGATACAGATGTATTGTACTTGAAACGTCTGACCGTTTACAAAACCATATCCAGTTGCTTGAGTAACTGTTACCTCGTGTATCTTATAAGCTGGATGTCTGACATTCATCGACGTATTCATTGCGCAAAATGGCGACCAAATTACTGAAATATGGCTATATGTATTAATAGTAATACATGAAGAACGCCATCAAATGTATTCGTAAATATTAGAAAGCGAAGAACATTATACTATAGAAGGTGTCTAAACTCTAACAAAACAAAAGACTGTGAACAGACCTTGGAGCCCCTCTTGAGCTGTATTTCTGTGTATATTTATGTCAGATGAAGCTTTAAGTTTTGTCTAAACTCTAACAAAACAAAAGACTGTGATCTGACCTTGGAGCCCCTCTTGGCCTGTATTTCTGAGTATATTCCTACGGTGGTTTTCAACCAAACACAATCAGATGAAGCTTTAAGTTTTGTCTTAACTCTAACAAAACAAAAGACTGTGAACAGACCTTGGATCCCCTCATGGGCTGTATTTCTGAGTATATTCCTACGGTGGTTTTCAACCAAACACAATCAGTTGAAACTTTAAGTTTTGTCTAAACTCTAACAAAACAAAAGACTGTGAACAGACCTTGGATCCCCTCATGGGCTGTATTTCTGAGTATATTCCTACGGTGGTTTTCAACCAAACACAATCAGTTGAAACTTTAAGTTTTGTCTAAACTCTAACAAAACAAAAGACTGTGAACAGACCTTGGATCCCCTCATGGGCTGTATTTCTGAGTATATTCCTACGGTGGTTTTCAACCAAACACAATCAGTTGAAACTTTAAGTTTTGTCTAAACTCTAACAAAACAAAAGACTGTGAACAGACCTTGGATCCCCTCATGGGCTGTTTTTCTGAGTATATTCCTCCGGTGGTTTTCAACCAAGCACAATCAGATGAAGCTTTAAGTTTTGTCTAAACTCTAACAAAACAAAAGACTGTGATCAGACCTTGGAGCCCCTCATGGGCTGTATTTCTGTGTATATTTATGTCAGATAAAGCTTCAAGTTTAGTCTTAAGTCTAACAAAACAAAAGACTGTGAGCAGACCTTGGAGCCCCTTTTGAGCTGTATTTCTGTGTATATCTATGTCAGATAAAGCTTCAAGTTTAGTCTTAAGTCTAACAAAACAAAAGACTGTGAGCAGACCATGGATCCCCTCATGGGCTGTATTTCTGAGTATATTCCTACGGTGGTTTTCAACCAAACACAATCAGTTGAAACTTTAAGTTTTGTCTAAACTCTAACAAAACAAAAGACTGTGAACAGACCTTGGATCCCCTCATGGGCTGTATTTCTGAGTATATTCCTACGGTGGTTTTCAACCAAACACAATCAGTTGAAACTTTAAGTTTTGTCTAAACTCTAACAAAACAAAAGACTGTGAACAGACCTTGGATCCCCTCATGGGCTGTATTTCTGAGTATATTCCTCCGGTGGTTTTCAACCAAGCACAATCAGATGAAGCTTTAAGTTTTGTCTAAACTCTAACAAAACAAAAGACTGTGATCAGACCTTGGAGCCCCTCATGGGCTGTATTTCTGTGTATATTTATGTCAGATAAAGCTTCAAGTTTAGTCTTAAGTCTAACAAAACAAAAGACTGTGAGCAGACCTTGGAGCCCCTCTTGAGCTGTATTTCTGTGTATATCTATGTCAGATAAAGCTTCAAGTTTAGTCTTAAGTCTAACAAAACAAAAGACTGTGAGCAGACCATGGATCCCCTCATGGGCTGTATTTCTGAGTATATTCCTCCGGTGGTTTTCAACCAAGCACAATCAGATGAAGCTTTAAGTTTTGTCTAAACTCTAACAAAACAAAAGACTGTGAACAGACCTTGGATCCCCTCATGGGATGTATTTCTGAGTATATTCCTCCGGTGGTTTTCAACCAAACACAATCAGATGAAGCTTTAAGTTTTGTCTAAACTCTAACAAAACAAAAGACTGTGAACAGACCTTGGATCCCCTCATGGGATGTATTTCTGAGTATATTCCTCCGGTGGTTTTCAACCAAACACAATCAGATGAAGCTTTAAGTTTTGTCTAAACTCTAACAAAACAAAAGACTGTGAACAGACCTTGGATCCCCTCATGGGATGTATTTCTGAGTATATTCCTCCGGTGGTTTTCAACCAAACACAATCAGATGAAGCTTTAAGTTTTGTCTAAACTCTAACAAAACAAAAGACTGTGAGCAGACCTTGGATCCCCTCATGGGCTGTATTTCTGTGCATATTTCTCCCGATGAGGCTTTAAGTTTAGTCTTGACTCTAACAAAACAAAAGACTGTGAGCAGACCTTGGAGCCCCTCTACTGGGCTGTATTCCTGTGTATATTTCTCCCGTAAGTTTCAACCAAACATCACCAGATGAAGCTTTAAGTTTTATCTAAACTCTAACAAAACAAAAGACCTCGCACAGACCTTGGATCCCCTCTTGGGCTGTCCCTTCTTCTCGTACTCGACGTGTCCCTGCAGAGTCATCTTCTTGGGGGAGTAGTCGAACGGGTGCTCCAGGTTGTTGTAGAACCAGTGCTTGTTCATCTGGCGGTCGCTCTGGTCCACGTAGCCGTACCCGCCGGTCATGGTGTTGGTCTCGTCCCACACCGTGGTCCACTTGTAGTCAAGGTTCTTCATCTGGGGTGGAACGAATGAATTTTTATTGTTTGTTTGTTTGTTTCACATAACCGGTAAACTCTCCTTTAGGAATAACACTCTAGTACTATAAACCTAAGATCGGACTCAAAGGTTTGACCAACCAACACCGGGATTCAATCCCAGAACGTTTGAAATTTACCTCAAAAACCCTTAATCACAAGATCACCTTCTCAGCATTGTAACTTTGTACTCCAACCGACAGATGGGCACTGATAATCGTGAACTAGATCCAGTAACAATTCACCAGAAAATACAGATTTTAAGTTTAATGCTTAGTGTGAAGAATCGAGCTAGGAGTGAGATTAACACAATGCCCATTTCCAAAATACACATCAGAACAAGCATCAGCAAAAACAAGTAACGATAGAATTAGAGTGAGTGATAAATTTGCACAAGAACTGATGACGTGACGTCTAGTAAGCAATAAACGCTGACGTACCTGGTTGTTGGGCATGTCCATCTGGTACTGGTCAGAAAACTGCAGCTTGTTGAAGGTCTTGGTGAAGGGCTGGGTGATGATGTAGAGGGAGTCGTAGCGGTACGTGCTGCCCAGGGTCTTGTTGTTGAACTTGACCTTTGAATTTGAAGTGTTTGAATTTCTGTTATCTCTTATGTATATGTATTTTTTTTTCTTCACTTATCTATTGATATAATTGCATATTATGTCAAGATTGATATGGATAATAACATCCTGATTTCAACCAGATTTCATTCCATTATGTTTTGTTATTAGTAATAAATAAATTAGTCCATTTATTTGGTTATATGATATTATGTTTAGGATATCTAAGTTATTCCGATTTTATATCAATTTGTAGTTCGTCTAAAATTTTGTTATATCTTGCAACCTTGTTTGAATTTTATGTTAACAACTTTGTTTGGGGTACCCCCCCTCCCAGGGCTCATTGAAAACCGCCAGCTTGCGACATGATCCCCCTAGTGAAATGAATAAACAAACCTCGAGCTTGACGCCGTCCTTGTCGTCCCAGTTGGTGTTGAGGTTGGCCTGCACGGTGCGGTAGGTCTGCTTCAGGTCGTAGGAGGTGGCCATGTCGCGGAAGGGTACGTAGGTGGTGAAGGGGTGGCGGAAGGATACGGAGCCCTCCACGTTCCTCTCACCGTTCTGCATCTTGTCTTCGTGCTCGATGTCGAAGGAGATCTGTAGATGGTACGACAAAAATAGTTACTCAAGCAACTGAATAAACTTTTGAAACAGTCAGACGTTTCAGATCTTTAAGGATCTGGCAGAACCAGGTTTTATACCAAAACTCTGAATAGATATGTTAATGACGTGAAGACGATTTCAGATGGTGGTTCCATAGATCTGGGAACGGTTTCATAACATACTTACAAAAACGAACAACAGTCTCGCAGGCAACCGTTGGTTATCTGCATTGCGCTGGAGATTAACGTTACATTCAGTTGTTCAAAATCGCAATTATTGTTGGATGAGTCATGGTATAAACTCGTGTAAAAACTGAAATCATTCTCACTAAAAGATATCAAGCGCGATGTCGAAGGAAACCTGTGAACGGTTTCATTCAATATTTACAAAAACAAACAAGAGCCTCGCAGGCAACCGTTGCATGACATTCTAAAATCACATTACTATGTAGCTGAATGATTCGTTGTACAAACTCGTATACAAATTGACGTTATTCTCTCTAAAAAAAACATCATTACATATATCGTTCAATACAGACGGTAGTACAATATCAATGTACTACGTTAACATTAAATCATTCCTACATATCGTTAAAAACAGACTGTCCGTAAATTTGCACTAACCTGCTGTCTGCCGTAGCTGTCGAGTCTGATGACGGGCAGGTTGATCTTGATGTTGTGCGTGTATCCGGAAGATGTCTTCTCGAACTCGCGGTTGGCCTCGAACTTCATGGCCTTGTCGCAGGTGATCTTGATGGACTGGGTCATGCCAACCTTGACCTTGACCTCCTGGGATAGCTCGACCATGGTCTCGGTGGGGATATCGGTGCTCCAGGGCTGGTTGACGCGGACGGTCAGCTTGCTGGTGGTCGGTGAACCGTCCAGCTTCACTGCGGTCTCGAAGGTCATGCCGCTGTACTTCAGGTCCATGCTTATCTATTAATGACAATGACAATGATAATGAACTTCACTGCATATTCATGCTCAACATGGGCCAAATGCATAAGGTAACATGAGGTACATCGTGTTATATTCCGTCTAAATCTACAGAGTCTCTTCTCTCTTCTTGAAACATTTGTAAACAAATAATATGATTTCACATTATGTCAACATTGACATGCAAATTCAATCCTGATTTCAATGCTAGCTGATTTCATTCTGTTATATTCTGTCACTAGTACATTTAATATGTCATGGCTGCACCATTATTTTACTTATTTGGTTTTGTATCAATTTGTAGTTCGCGCAGTGTTCTTGTTATCTCTCGCAACGTTGTTTAAATTTGATGTTAACAACTTATGTTTGGAGTTTTCCCCAGGGCTCATTGAAAGTCGCCTGCTGGCGTCATGACCTCTCCTGGTGAAACAAACAAACAAACAAACAAACAAACAAATGCTAACCTCGCGGAACACGTAGTAGACCTTGTCCATCCCGTAGCGTCCGGAGGCCTCGATGCGGCTGGGCAGGAAGTCGAAGGGGTGGTCCAGAGTTTCGGACATGACGTAGACCATGTTCCTTCCCTCGGTGATCTTCTTGAAGGACTTGACCATGTGGATCTGCCTCATGCCGTCCCACGTCATGCTGAAGTCGCCGGCGTAAGGAGTCGCCTCGCTGCTGTCGGCGATCCAGTCCAGGGCAACCTCCTCGGGGATGGGGAGCTCGAACTGAGAGAGAGAGATAATGGTTTGTTATAATATAACAATCTTAGCAGAGCCAGGCTGAATTCGAACACACTTGATGTTAATCTCAGTTACCGGTGTCTGTTAACCTCCAAACGTTAAGTGTGCTGTTTTTCATTCGTTCAGTCAGACACTTGAACTGTGCTATTATCTGGTTGTTTCTAAGTGTTATGTTAAACACAAACATTACAGAAAAAGTGGGATTATTCGTCTTCCACTGTCTCGGAAAAAGAAGTCGAACCCAATAAGTAAAATTTAGTGTCAGTAGTTGGATAAGAGTAGACATGCTATACTGTTCATCGTTGTCTGTCAATCATTTTCATGTTACGCATTGTACTTGCAATTAGCCTACGGGCAAGAATTTGCAATAAACTTTCAATATGTTGTAAACATCACCTTATGGGCCAGAGTGAAGAGGAGCTCATGTACTGGATCGCTATATTGAGTTTCTGTCATAGCATTCATGATAGTGACTATTGTTCACAACAGCATGTTATAGAAAAAAAAATCACCTTATGGGCCAGAGTGAAGTGAAGCTCGTGGTGGCCGGCGGTCTCCTCGGGAAGGGGGCCGTCGTAGGTCACCTGCATGTCGAGGAACGTCTCCGTCTGGGCCTTCAGCTCGGTGGTGATCTTGGTCGGGAACTGGGTGGCCTTCTCCAGCTGAACCATGGCGCTGCCCTCGGTCTTCTTGGCGAGGAACTCGAAGGGCTGCTGCATGTCGAACGACACGGTGTACATGTCGTGCTTCTTGGTCTGGGAGCGCTGGACCAGCTTGTTGAGGACCATCTGCTCGCCGTCCCAGCTCATGGCGTACTTGCTGTCGTACAGCTTCACCTCGTCGCTGTCGATGGTCCAGTCCACGGAGGAGACCCTGGGGATGGGGATCTCCTCCCACGGATGGTTCATGGTGAAGTGCAGCTCGTGGTGCCCCTCGAAGGCGTTGGGCAGAGGGCCCTCGTAGGTGGTCTTGGTGTTCATGTTCTTCTTGTTGGCCTCCACGTCGACGTAGTTGAAGTCCAGGGACATCTCCTGGGGGAAGGAGTCCTGGTTGAGGACGAGACGCCAGGTGGTGTCGTGCTCCGGCATCTCCAGGTTGATCGGCTGAACGACCTTCTCGGTGAAGGTGTAGACGTCGTTGCCGTTCTCGACGGTGTGGGCCATCTTCCTGACCAGGTGGTACTGCTTGCGGCCGTCCCAGGTCAGGCTGATGTCCTCCATGTAGTTGAGAGGATCGTTGCGCTCGATGATGGCGTCCATCCTGTACTCCTGCGGGGTAACGTCGATGAGGTGGGTGTAGACGCAGTTCACCTCATGGCGACCGCCCGACATGTACGCGCCGGGTCCGCTCCAGTCGATCTGCTGCTTGAAGAACTTGCCGTTAAACTTCAGCTCCAGGGTGGTCTGGTACTCCTTCTCCTCGCCGCCCCACTTCAGCTGGTTCTTGTTGGTGAGCTCGATCTTGCTGGGCACGCCCAGTTCCATCATCTCGGGGATGCCGTGCAGGAAGGTCATCTCCATGCCAACGTTGAAGCTGCCGTCCCTGGAGACGGTGTTGTCGCTCTTCCCCTCGAGAGAGGCGGTCCAGCTCTTGCTCTTGGAGGAGAACTCCAGCTTGCCTTCGCCGCTTACGCCGTTCTTCTCCACGTGGAGATCCATCTGCATGTCCTTGGGCACTTCCATGTCGAAGGAGTGAGCTGTCTTGACGGTGACGTCATGGGTCCAGTCGTTCTGGTGCTTGCCCTTGTAGGTGACATCCAGGGTTGCGTCGGAGCTGCCGTAGGTGACCTCGGTCTTGAAGGCAACGTCTTGCAGACTCTTGGGCTCGATCTTGACGTAGAGCTTGTTTGAGGAGGGGACGGGCATGTCGGGGATGCTGTGGCTGGCGGTGAGGGTCATCTCGTGGCGGGTGGTGCCGGTGTGGTGGCGGTGCATCTTGTACTCGTGCTCGAGGGTGACCTTCTGGGTCTCGTGCATGGTGAACTCGACCTTGCCGTTGAGGTTTCCCAGCTTGAACTTGTTCATCCCGGAGAGGCTCATCTGCCGCGGGATGGGTATGTACGCGGGCAGCTTCAGGCCGTGGCGGAACTCGAGAGAGGCGTCACTCTGCTGACTGAACCTCAACCCCCTCCCCTGAATCTCGTTCATGCTGTTGAACTCCAGACTGATGGGCTGGGAGTCGTCCACCATGCCGTCCAGCTTGAAGTGGAGCTTGTTCTCCCCCTTGTCCTGGCTGAGACCGGTGATCTCGACCTTCTTGGGCATCTTAAGACCCTCGCAGATGTCGCAGTCGTACGGCTGCTCCACCTTCAGGTCCATCTTCCTCTCGGGCATGTTCAGCTTGGAGCTGACGATGGTCTTGTACAGCTTGTTGGTCTTGTCGTTGCCCTTGTGCTCGAAGGAGACCTCGCCGCCGTAGACCTTGTAGGGGGTGTAGAACACGTCGGCGTTAACATCCATCTGTCTGGTCTCGCGTCCCTTCTTCTGGGAGACGCCGAAGTTGACCACGCGGCGCTGCTCCTTGCTCTTGCCGGTGTTCTTGTTGTCGAAGGAACCGTGCACCTCCACTCCAAGCCACTCCTTCTTCTGGGCCTCGGTCCACTGGGTGTTCATGGACACGGACTTCTTCATCTCGCCGATGTCGAGGATGAAGTCGTTCTTGATCTCCATCTGGGGCATCTGGAGATGCAGGTTGGTCTCGTGCTTGTCCAGCTGGTTGGTGTAGACGAGGTCCACCATGGAGAGCGCGGTCTGGATGGTCTCCATCTCGCCGTGCACGGTGAAGCCGTCCTGCTTGTTCATGAAGTTGGTCTCGGCGCGGAACAGAGTCTGCTCGTCGCTGTTGGGGACGAAGACGCGGATGCTGCCGTCCTTCTTGTCCTCGTGCCACTTCAGGGTCTTGTCGACCTGCCACTGGGCACCCTGCAGGAAACATAACAAAAGGTTACATGTGGAGCGGCAACATTGTAGCTATGATAAGTATAAAAATGTAACACATCATTCGGTGTTAGACAGTTGCCTGCCACTGGGTGCCCTCCAAGAGCACCACAAAGGTTACATGTAAATTGGTAACATAGCATCTATGATAAGTCGCACGGCAGAACTTGTGACAGGACATTCAGCGTATCATAGCCAGCCATTGCTGTAGAAAAAGTTGATGACCATTAGTACCCGTGCATTTCATCCGTGCGATGACGTGCTAGATGTGGTAGATTACTCAACATGAAGAAGCCCAAAAATGAGGTAAGGTCTACAATTACAGTTGGAACTGTAAGTTTTGCATGTCTACGAAAATGATCAACAAAGGGCTCAGAACTTGTAACAGGCCATTCAGGGTAATACTCAACCAGCCATCCAAAGATAGACGATCACGTGCTAGTTGTAGTGGTTCACTCAACATAAAGTGATTCACTCAACATAGATCTGATTTAATACCTTTACAGTTGAAACTATAAGTTTGGTGTGTCTACGAAGTAGATCATACCTGCTCCAGCTGGATAGTACTTATGGCCTTGTACTCCATGGAGGCGGTCTCCTCAATGTCCTCGGCGAGGCGCATGCGGCTCATGGGGGTGAAGAGGGTCAGACCTCCGCCCATCTTCATCAGCTTGTTGTTGTTCTCGGTGTCGTTCTTGTAGGTGATCTGGACAAGCACGGGCTCCTTCTCCTGAGGAGAAAAAGTTGTTTTACTGTTTTATTTTATTGTTCTATTTAGATTTATCACAACCAATGTGAAAGAAAGGGCAAAATAGGTGTTAAAGCACCTTTTGAAGTTGCCCTCCCACACACTAAAGACGCAACGGCTGTGGTGCTATCAAACCCAATATGTACTATTACCAACGAGTTTGCTTGGAGGTCAAGACCACATTATAAATGTAGGTAGTGTCTGCAAGACTTCTTGGCGGACTAAAAGGATAGAAATGGGACGAGATAGAGGTGATATCTTGGCCAATCTCTACCGGTCTATCATCATCATCATCATAATCGTCAGTAATACCCCCAAACAAAATTTGTCTGCCGAAGGCTGTTCGTTGGTTGCAAGTCGTAACTCTAAGGCTGGCAAACTCCTCTGTCAAATTACTCAACCAACACACGGACCCCGTAAAACGTGCCAAACACACTACACACACAAAGTTACATCCTCAGAAAGAGTAACCACTCGCTCTAACCTTGTCGTAGGTGACGGTGAGTTTGGTGTTGAGGTCGGTGATGAGGCCCATGCTGTGCTGGTGGTGGAAGGTCATCTCGGCGTCGATGCCCTGCTCGGGGTGCTCCGCCTGCAGCTCCGCGTCGTACATGTACTTGGACCTGGGGGAGAGTTAGGTTCATTACATTAGAACCATGTTAACGTTCTCTGTCAATGTCAATGTCTGACCGTGCTCCAAGTGCAGGAGTGGTAGGTACATTACAACCAGGTTAACGTTCTCTGTCGATGTCAATGTCTAGCCGTACTCCAAGTGCAGGAGTTGTACATGTACAGTAGAACAGAGTTAACACTCTCTGTCAATGCTAGATTCACAACGTACATGTACTTGGACCTGGAGGAGAGTTAGGTACATTAGAACCAAGTTAACTTTCTCTGTCAATGCTAGATTCACATCGTACATGTACTTGGACCTGGGGGAGAGTTAGGTACATTAGAACCAATTTAACATTCTCTGTCAATGTCAATGTCTGACCGTACTCCAAGTGCAGGAGTTGTACATGTACAGTAGAACAAAGTTAACTCTCTCTGTCAATGCTAGATTCACATCGTACATGTACTTGGACCTGCATGAGAGTTAGGTTCATTAGAGCAAAGTTAACTTTGTTTCCCAATGTCAATGTCGGATTAACATCGTATAGGTATTTGGACCTGCAGGAGGGTTAATTGAAACCAAGTTAAGTTAATCTGTAAACGTCAGATTCTCAACGTGCTCCAGGTCAAAATGTTTGTACAAGTAGTACACCTTTGCCAACTCTTCGCCCACCCAACTGCATGTCCAAATGTACGTAGACTAGACTAGACTAGACTAGACTATAGCTAGACTAGACTAGACTAGACTAGACTAGACTAGACTAGACTAGACTTAGGCTAAGCTAAGGCTAGGTTTGAATAGAACAGATTAGGATAGAACATAACACAATAGACTACAATAGAATAGACTACAAAAGAATAGTGAAGGTACCTGTCTGATCCGTCAGTGATGAGGCTGGAGAGGCTGAGGCGCTTCAGGTTGTTGTCGCGGAAGGCGTCCTTGCCGTAGTCGAACTGGATGCTGGACTTGGCCATCTTCTCGTGGTTCTCGTGGTTGACGGAAAGCTGCGCGAGAACACACGAGATTTGTAATGTAGCGTCATCACTGGAACTTACTGTGGTCAGTGTACCACAAGGGAGCATACTGGACCCACTCACACAAACAGCGTAGCGTATTGATAGGGGATAAGTGCGATTGGTGTATTCCAAGAAAGCATAATGAGTCCAACCACAGACACAATCCAATATATACAAACATTGTTTAACGTACATACTTTGCAGAAACTAGAGTACATCAGGTAACAGAGTGGGTGGTTATGTCAATGCTTACAACAAAGAGAGCTTTGAAAACTTCTTGTTGATGGATGATCATACTATCGCAAACGTACCTTGTGGTGGAAGTCGGGGAAGCAGGAGAACTTGAAGTCGTGAGTAGCAACGAACTTCATCAGGTCCTCAGTGCGGAGGTCGCGCAGCCTGAAAACACAAAAGAAAGAACAATACTATTTCTATGCGTCTTCAGCCCAAAGCGATTTCAACGCAGATCACACAAATGTCTCAAGCATGATGTTTCTGATCTAGGGAGAAGAGATGATGTTCTAGTGAGTGTAAAGAGTGCACAGACGTGGTCCATTGGCCTTGCACTCCGTAAACTCGAGCTCGTTTAAAATAGTCTTCACCGTCGGTTGCTGATTAGAAAATCTGTCACTCTGTGGTCGGATACACCCTCTAGTCAATCGTTCAACTCATCTTACCTATATGTACTATTTTTTCCGTAACCAGCGAGAATGGTGGAGACTATTAACCTTCTCCCTGCTGAAGCAGCCGTTCGGCACCAGACTTGCACTGATTAAGCCCCCGTCACAAATAAGAAATTCAGCTCGGCCGACGTGTTGGCGAGCTTCAAATGGGCATTTTCGGCCGAAGTACGGCCGGCGTCCTGCCGATTACGCGGGCTTCGGGCGATTTAGAAATAAAAGTTGATCCAAATATTAGCCTTTTACCAAGTTAGTCGATACTGACTTCGTCCATGTCCAAGAGATGGTACCATCTCATGAAGGATTTTTAGTTTTTAGTGTTCGACGGACATCGCCCGAAATTTTCATTGGAAAATACGGTCGACGCTCGGGCGATTTTGAAATTCGGCGAGCTTCGGGCGATCTACAAAGTCGGCCGACGCTCACATGAATTGTGACGCCGGCTTTACAGGGTTAGGCAGCGGGGAGAAGGTTAAGAGGTGATAATCAAGACGTTACCCACCTCTGGTTGAGCTCGATGGTCTCCTTCTTCTGGTCGAAGAGAGAGTACTCGGCCTTCAGCACGTGGGTCCACACCTTGTCCTTACCCAGCATCTCAGCCTCCAGGGAGGCGTCGATGATCTCGGGGTACTTCATCTGGAGGTGCGAAAGGAAACAAATGTCCGTCATTGATACGAGATTACTAGTCACAGCGTAAGGAAAGAGGAAGGAAGAGAGCCTTGTAGGTGCGAATGAAAACAAATGTTCCTCACACTAGAGATGAACAGCTATAACTAAAGGGAAGACAAAAGGAAGGAAGGAAGGAGGAAGGAAGGAAGGAAGGAAGGAAGGAAGGAAGGAAGGAAGGAAGGAAGGAAGGAAGGAAGGAAGGAAGGAAGGAAGGAAGGAAGGAAGGAAGGAAGGAAGGAAGGAAGGAAGGAAGGAAGGAAGTTAATCGTCAATCTACCAAAAAGTATGATACTAAGAGCTTATGCTATGATAGGTGCATGCTCAAAAAGAGCACCTGTGTTACAAAACGTCTAGCTTCACAAGATTGGTTCCTAAGGCGATACCATCAGTGACTTAAAGATGCAAGACAGAAGACTACAGATAAGGGTCTCACCTGCATGTCCATAGAGTAAGACTTCTTGTCGTCCTTCAGGGTCTTCTCCATGGAGGTGGCGAAGACGATGTCCTCGGCCTTGATGCCCTGCAGGGTCATGGTCAGCTCGGCCTTCCTGTCCTGCTCGAACCCGACCACGCCGTTAGCGGAGATGGTCTTCATCTGGGGCACCTGGAACATGGAGATGCATGTTTGGCACAGCTTTAGCTTTCTGGACATTCAAAGACATGCATTGAAGTCCCCAACTCTTTTCGACAAGATCATTGAACAGTGGATAAGAATGACTGCGTTTTTTTGTATACATGTATAACCACGCGAGCTATGTTGTGACATAACCGACGATCTGTCCCCTTATAAGGCAGCTGGATTTCACGACTGAACTAATGACACTCAGCATGGTGTCGTATAACATATGTTACACAGACCGGATTTCTGTACCATTCTCTCGAGACTGCTTTGTTAAGCCATGAGACAAGTATGTGGAAAACACCTGACAGAGTCAGAGAGCTGTTCTACTGGTGGTCATGGCTACATTACGCACTGCATAAAGGTTCCGTGCACCTGATTTCTTCTATCAGTGCAATAAAGACGGCAGATCACGAAGAGCCTAGCTGTTACTCACCTTAATCTCCAGACTGGGCATGTAGCGCCAGTTGCCCTGCAGTTCTTCCACCATCATCTCGCCCTTCAGAGTGTACTGGTCCTTCTCGTCAATGGTGAGGTCAAGGTTCACAGACTTGGTCTCGGCCTGGTCGTTGTAGTTACCTGCGTGTTGTAAATGGTTGGACTATAAGTTAACTTTAAAACTGACAGAAACGTTACTGAGGGTTTGTTGTGAAAGATTTGTACGACTGTATTTTTCCACGGCAAAAATGTTCGTAATGAAATGCAGCTAGTGGCACAGCCTTCGTAACCCCTGCTTCTATTGGGTCAGTTATACAACTGTATACAGGCCTAGGTGGTAGAGCATTACCCACCAAATGACCCAGTCCCCTGCCCTTGATATACAAGTGACAGATCTCTCTATCGAGATGCTTATTGATTAGTATTAACCTCCGTCCCAGACTCCTTATGCATATTTGCCTAAGTTACCGTTTTCGTAATACATTTTTTCTTTAATTGCTCGACCAGCAACAAGAAAAAATGTAATAAAAAAAAGGTGAGTTGAAAAAGAAAACAGCCGTAAGGAGTCTGCAACGGAGGCTACTAAAGTATTGCCCAGTGTTCTAACCGTTGAAGGAGATGGTCTTCTTGGGGTGCTGCATGGAGAACTCGGCGGCCTTGCCTGCGATGTTCAGCCCGGCGTTCAGCTCCATCTTGCGGTCGATGCGGGAGCCTGGCGTGTCCAGCAGGAAGTGCATGGAGTAGGTGTTCTCCTTCTTCCCGTTCACGCGAGACTGCGCGAGAAAAAACGGTATTAATTAGACGTGTTCTCTGACTTGTCGAGTTTCTTTGGAGCATGCCTACTACTTGTATAGAATTGACTTTGTATTGAGCTAAATTACGAACGTTTACAATCTTTGGCGCAATTCTAGTATCAGTGAAATATCCACCAGACCCCTCGGTAGACTGGAAAAATGGTTAAAAATCAGCCAAAATATGGGGGAAACTTTATCAGAAGGCTTGCTGGCCATATCGAGCACAGATTTGTCCGTGCAAGGTCGCTGGCCTGATCCCTCTTCTGACCAATTTCTACTATTTTTCCAGCAACCAACGGGTCTGGTAGAAACTCTCGGCACTCTTATAAGTGTGGTGAAAAGACGACATGGCTTACCGGCTTGATGTTGTAGCGGGCCTCCATGACGTAGGAGTCCAGCCCGGCGTCGGCCTTGTTCAGGGTGATGGAGGCGCTCATGGGGCCGGTCAGGGGGACGTAGGGGGTCTCGTCCTCGAGTCTGGTGATGTAACAGAAAATCTTGTTATATCTCTGTTTTCAATTACACAGCTAACAAACAACGCAGCATTACTGTTGTGGATAGAGACCCAGGGAAAAGACCTCTACCCTGGGTTGGGGTACTGGTTGGTTGGGGTACTGGACACAGATAGATATGTGCGGGTCTGGGTGCTGGACCTCTGTAGGTGTAGACAGACATGTGAATAAGGTTATGATAGAGGAAAATATAGCTTGGATTTGGGTATTGGACATAGATAGAGGCTATGAGGAGCCAGGTTTACCTAAGGTTTGGGTACTTGGCATAGATAGAGGCTATGAGGAGCCAGGTTTACCTAAGGTTTAGGTACTTGGCATAGATAGAGGCTATGAGAGACGAGTTTACCTGGGGTTGGGGTACTGGACCTCCCCGCACATCTGCAGGCCGAAGGTCTCGATGCCCCAGGTGCCGGTGCAGGCGCTCTCGTCCACACGGTCGGCCTCGACGCCGCGCACCTCGCGCTCCTGGTCCTGGTTAATCAGGAACAGCTTGGACCTGCCGGGGGGGGGGGTGATATCAGGGTTATCTTTCTGCATTTTGAACTGATAACTTCTGCTTAAGTTTGTATATCAATAGCACTGGATTCTTGGAAGACTTAGTACTGATACTTGAGAACATCTCGTCGTCCTAGGTCATGGCGTTTAATAGATTTCTTTGTGGACAAAAAAATAATCTAATTTCTAGACAATACAGGGGTCGTACTACGTTTTCTGTTAACTGAATGCGTCTATCTGGACATAATATGAATAACAAAATCAACAGAATATAGGGAATGTCGTGAATGTTCTGCACCGGCGACAATCAAAAACGTCACATTCTTTCTTCTTTTTTGATGAAACCTTTATGGAAGTATCACGCGACTTACTGGACGTTGACGATCTCCATCTTGTCACGTGGCATGTTGAGCTTGACCTCCAGGTCGCTGCCCTTCTTGAGGATGATCTTGCCGTCAGCGAAGGTGGAGGAGTGGAGGGTGGTGGTCATCTTCATCCCGCAGCGGGCCACGTGCGCGTCGATCCCCATCTCGCTGGAGATCTCCACGGCGGCGCTGCGGGTGGAAAACATCGTGAAAAGTGAGAAAACATCGTGAAAACTTACAAACCATCGTGAAAAATGGGGAAACATCGTCAAAATTCACTGACTCAGAGACAACATCGTGAAAACTGGGGAAGGATGGTGAAAACTGATAAAAACATCGTGAAAATTGAGAAAACATCGTGAAAACTGAGAAAACATCCTGAAAATTCACTGACTCTGACAACATCGTGAAAACTGGGGAAACATCGTGAAAACGTAGAGAACGTCGTGAAAACTGGGAAAGCGTCGTGAAAACTAGGAAACGTCGTGAAAACTGAGAAAACCTCGTGATGAGAAAACGTCGTGACAATGGAGAAAACGTCGCGAAAACGAAGAAAACGTCGTGAAAACGAAGAAAACGTCGTGTAAATCGAAGAAAACGTCGCAAAAATGGAGAAACCACTTTGAAATTCTTTCTTTCACTTTCTTTTGCAAGGACAAAGGTGCCGCAATTGGTAAATTAAGTCGCAAAGGAAATATAGAATGTGACGGCTCAGTAGCTAACCTTTATCAGTACGTGGGCACGACCTTACCTTTCTATCCATGGGCACAACAATGTATATATCACCTTTAGAGCCATCTTCCATAACGCCTTACCTGGGCATGACCTGTCCCTCGATGTGCATGCTACGTGGGCTGAAGCTGGCGGGGGTTATAATTACTGCCTAATGACCCCCTCCATCCGTCGGGCCGACCACTATGAGCACTATTTAGTCAGGCTACTAACAATGCACAACGGTTACATTTCTGATTCCTACGAAAGCCCTGATACGTACCTGGGCATGACCTGCCCCTCGATGTGCATGCTGCGCGGGCTGAAGCCGCTAGGAGCGCGATTTAGTCAGGCTACTAACGATTACTAGTACATTTCTGATGACCACGAAAGCCCTGATACGTACCTGGGCATGACCTGTCCCTCGATGTGCATGCTGCGCGGGCTGAAGCCGCTAGGAGCGCGATTTAGTCAGGCTACTAACGATTACTAGTACATTTCTGATGACCACGAAAGCCCTGATACGTACCTGGGCATGACCTGTCCCTCGATGTGCATGCTGCGCGGGCTGAAGCCCATGTTGCGCACGTCCATCTTGCCGGACACCTTGACGTGTGTGGTGGCGGTCCCGTTGATGGCCAGCCGCAGGGGCAGACCGGTGCTGGTGGGAATGGTGTGGGTGGAGTCCAGGAACATCGTGCTCTTGGTCACCTGCGCGAAATGCCACAAACAAACGATAACGTTACATGTAAAGTTGCAACATTGTATACACATGGCATAACGTAGCAAAATACACATATATACGTACGTTCGTAGCTATACAACGATTCTCCTCTTCTGGCTTAAAGTTTTTTTCTTTTAAAGTTTTCCTTACTTAGAGTCAGTTTTGCTTTAAATGTGTTTAAGTACCCTATGCTACACTGTTCCAAGAATAAGCAGGGAATCGACACATCTATAAGCTACAGTACTAGGCAATACAAATACATCAATGAAGACATCACATCCACAATCTGATGATTCTTTGATGTATCGTTACCCTGATGTATCGTTACCCACAAGCAGCCATGTACGTCTAAGTTCTAGACGGAAAACAACTGAAGGTGAGAGAGACAGATGCTGACCTCATAGTCCTGCTACTTAGCCAGCTTCATCATACGATGTAGTATGTATTTGGTGTTTTACACCGATTGATTCTTAAATGTACCCTGAAACCACATGCAGCCAAGTATGTCTAAGTTCTAGACGGAAAACAACTGAAGGAGAGAGAGAGACAAATGCTGACCTCATAGTCCTGCTGCTTAGCCAGCTTCATCATCATCTCCATGACGTTCCAGCCCTGCTTCTGCGCCTGGATGTCCAGCCCCTTGAAGTCGCCGTACATCATCTCGTCCCCGTACATGCGCACGTAGTACGAGCCCTCGGGTTGGTTCTCCTGCTTAGCGTTAAACTGGGGAGGGGGAAGATTGTGTCATGATCCAGTCTTAAATTACATCTTAAGTGCCCTACGGTTAGGTCCCCTTGTTTTTCATCCTTCTTGGTCTTATGGACCTCCACATATCTGCCCATTCTACAGTTCTTACTACTTGGAATTAAACTGGAGAGGCACGGGGAAAAGAAAAGTGTATCATGGTTCATGATACTTTTTTGTTCCCACATGCCTCTATTGGTGATATTATAGCTTGCATAAAGATATTCTCACATCTGTTGCATTTTAAGAGACTGGCACTGTATCAAAAAAACATAAAGGTTCTGTATGGTACTTGAAAGATTCCCATGTCTTTTGCGCAAGTTACCATGCTTGATAAAACCACAGTACTAGCATAACCAAAGGTGGACAATATTAGGATATCCTTTGTAAAAGAAAACGTTATTCGTCCAGAAACGCTGTGTGAGAAATACGGTGCTACTAAGCAATAGTCTTAGCTTGTGTAAGGCCTTCGAAGATTGTAACTGGTCAGAATCTTAAGACACATACCTTGCGGTGGACCTCCTCCAGCTTGTTCTCCTTCAAGACGGAGCGCTTCTCCTTGGTCTTCAGCAGGTGCAAGACGTTGTTCTCGGGGAAGTAGCCTTGGTGGCCGAAGAAAGACTCGACCAGGTAGCTCAGGCCCTCGATACGGCCACCCATCTGTGTGGAGAGGTAAGAAATAAATACTTTTAACATCTTTATCTAAGTAACTGTACAAAATGTTCAATTCAGTTGTGAGCAATCTTGTTGTCTTGTTTGGAAAAAATACCAGTACAGCCGAAATTGTCCAAGAAGACCACTCAGGGGACCGATCTGATATCTGGTATAGAGAGGTGGTCGCTATAGACAGGATTCGTAATAATTTGTTTCTAAATGTACTCTGGAGGTGTTGGCCTTGTAAAGGATGCATCGATCCTGTTGCCAACACCTCTCAGATTTCATTCTGTGAAGTTTAATAAATTGTGTCAACTGATTCTACCGAACAACTGAGTTAATAAAAGTAAGGAAAGTGGAGCTTGTGTAAAGATTATGATTTAACTGAACAACTGAGTTGCCAGTAAGGGAACGTGAGCTGACCTCCAGCATGTTAAACTCTGCGCCGAACACCATGGCGGTGAGGTTCAAGCGGGCGCTGCGGGGCACGAAGGACGTGTCGGAGAAGATCAGGTCGGCCTGGGCCTCGCCGCCCATGTTCCAACGGTCTGTAAAAACATCAGGAGTTAGACTTCAGTAACGCTACCATAACCCATAAGCTATAATAGGTCTGGATTCCAGGCTGACCATAACCCTAACCCAGGTCGGCCTGGGCCTCGGCACCCATGTGCCAACGGTCTGTTGAAAAATAGGATAGTTAACATGAGATAACATCATCGTTGAAGAGGTTCATCAGTCACGTATAATAACAGGTACACGAATATTCTTCGAACAGTGACTTGATAAAAGGTAGTGAAACACTAAGGTAGTGCGTGCTGGGATGAACCGTACCGGAGGTTGGGAGCTGCCCAAGTCCTACTTACCCCTACTCCGCAAGGAGGCGGGGGAGGCAGGACGATCTTCACAAGTCTCGGCCTAGTCTCGTGTTCTCGCGAGACTAGGTCACTCCGTGAACAAGATGTACAGACTAGACGTCGAAAATTTTGAGGTTAGTATTTCACTACCTTTTATCAAGTCACTGTTCGAAGAATATTCGTGTGCCCGAGATAACATTAGCACTGACAGTCCATAACATCAAAGGCTTTGTCCTTACGAGCAGCTGTAGCTACATGTCTGCTAACAAATCAATCTGACGTTACAAATATAACGCTTAGCCTTTCTCTCTGTACTATTGAAGAAAAAAAACTTAACTATTAAATAAAGACGTAAGAATTCGCTCACCAGAGAAGACGGATCCCTCCCATGCGGAGGAGAACTTCCTCTTGTCTCCGGTGAACTTCTTCTCCAGTTCGGAGTTGCGGAGGATGTCGGACACGGTGTTGTGGAACTCGTCGTGGCGCTTCTGGAGCTGCTGAAGGTGGGACCACACGTAGGAACCAACTGTGGGACAGAGAAGATAACGTTAGTCAGGTTTGGGACCACCGTGCCGCAGCGCCACCGTGCGACACGACACGGTGTTGTGGAACTCGTCGTGGCGCTTCATGACCTGCTGTAGGTGGGACCACACGTAGGAACCAACTGGAACGGGACAGAGAAGATAACGTTAGTCAGGTTTGGGACCACCGTGCCGCAGCGCCACCGTGCGACAGGACACGGTGTTGCGCCACTCGTCGTTGCGCTGCTGCAGGTGGGACCACACGTAGGAACCAACTGTGATGGGGGAAAGATGAGTTTGGGTTAACTTCGGTTGACTTGTTTCTTAATGATGGATGCCCCAACCAGTGCGCGCGGAATGCCAGCTTTACTCTAGTCTAATGTACAAGAATCGACGTCTTAAACAATCTTAGTTGTTGTAGATTGGAGCTCGTTCAATTCAGATGAAGACCACAGCACGTCTAGGACCAAAGACAGAAAAAACGGAAGTCCTGCTGCAGTATCAAGGTTGGTCCGTTGACTGTCATGTTCACTACACCTACCCAAGTACCAAATATCATCGCAATACATCTGGGGCTTCTTAAGATATTCCACCGGTCACGCACGCACACAAACAAACAGCGAAAAAAATGCATCTCCACTTTTACATAACTACATGTACATATTAGATGTCTAACCTTTATCAACGTAACTACGTCTTAGATGGTCAGAAGCTTAAGAAAGACAGTCCGTACCCTGAGAAGACTCCTCTGAGTCCATGGCGCGCTTGACGATCTGGAAGAAGTCGTGGGACGGGCAGAGCGCGGCCTGGATGTAGGCGGCGATGCGGACCTCGCTGTCCTCCTCCTTGTTCATGAAGGTGTTAGTCAGGGCGGTGCGCTGTGTAAGGAACGGTTAAAGAAAGTCAGTAAGGCGTCATCGCTGTTATATAAGTCAATGCTATTCTCCATATCATTGAAGGTGTAGGTAAGGCTTTGCTTGTAGAAGAGAAGAGATGAGAAACTGAGTAAAATGTTGTCATTGTCACGGTAGCAAGAGCTATCTTCTGGTAACGGTATATTTCGAAAGGTTGGCGCACTTATGTACCAATTTCTAATATCGTTGATTACTCTTTTGCAACTTTCTTATCAAACATAGTAGATCGTTTACCATTTAGACCTCTAAATTGTAGAATTAATGACCAAAATTTGCCCTGGCGACGTACACATCTCTGCCGATAGTCTCTTGAACGATTGGCCCCTCATTTTTATATATGCAGTGGTCTGAAGATTTGAGACGCTAAAATTCCATGAGAAGTGAAACTTAGATCAGTTACTCACGCTGACTGAGCAGGGCAGGCGGCGGAAGGCCTCCATGGCGGCGCGGCGGACGGGGATGGGGTTGGCGTCGGTCAGGACGCACTGGGACAGCGTGGGGGCGGCGGACACAGCCTGACCGGCGTTACCGATGGCCTTCAGGGACATCATCACCTGCGGGCACGGGGACAGTCAGTCATGGAACAGACGTGAAAGAAATGCTGATACTGATCGTGTGGTCTTACACCAAGGAGGTTTAAACATTATTTTCTTAATTAAACCTCGCTTGGGATGTACATAGTTTCTGTCTGTGCATTTGTTTGGCTTTTGCTTATTTGTGAACAGAGTCACGCAGTGATTGTTAGTTCTAATCCGAAAAATGTTGGATTTCTCCTGGCTGTCGTTGACTTTATTCAATGAAAAGCACAAATATTTTCATTCATCCATTCGGTCACTTACTCGTTTATTCCATCAATCCTCCATTCCTCTACTCACTCAGTCATTCACTTACTCACTCACTCACTCACTCACTCACTCACTCACTCAATCATCTACTCACTCACTCACTCACTCACTCACTCACTCACACTCACTCACACTCACACTCACTCGCTCACTCACTCACTCACTCACTCACTCACTCACTCGCTCACTCACTCACTCACTCACTCACTCACTCATTCACTCACTCATCAGATCGTACCTTCTCTTCTTCCTTGTCGGAGAAGGAGTGGCAGCGCTCGCCCAGGTTCCTCTCGAAGACGGCCAGCGCGTTCCTGATCTCGGGGCGCTGGGCGCAGTCGGACTCGGCCTGGCAGTACTTGTGGATCAGCGCGGAGAGAGACAGGTAGGCGGAGCGGCGGACCTCACGGCCTTCACACAGGGGCTGGGGAGGGAAAATATACATAAGTACACATGTACACGGGACGGGGGGCGCTACAGGCTACTCGGCCTGACAGTACTTGTGGATCAGCGCGGAGAGAGACAGGTAGGCGGAGCGGCGGACCTCGCGACCTTCGCACAGGGGCTGGGGAGGGGAAACAGACATAAGTGCACATGTACACGGGACGGGGGGCGCTACAGGCTACTCGGCCTGGCAGTACTTGTGGATCAGCGCGGAGAGAGACAGGTAGGCGGAGCGGCGGACCTCGCGACCTTCGCACAGGGGCTGGGGAGGGGAAACAGACATAAGTGCACATGTACACGGGACGGGGGGCGCTACAGGCTACTCAGCCTGGCAGTACTTGTGGATCAGCGCGGAGAGAGACAGGTAGGCGGAGCGGCGGACCTCACGACCTTCGCACAGGGGCTGGGGAGGAGAAATATACATTTAAGTACACGTGTACACGGGGCGCTACAGGCTACTCGCGGCCTGGCAGTACAGTACTTGTAGATCAGGGCTACGGATAGTCTCCAAGCAGACCTACGGGTTGGCAAAGACCGTATCCAACAGGCAGAATGAGTTTTCATAGCCAACCCAAGTCTCATAGCCAACCAAGGTCTGCCACAACTCAAACAGGGCGGAGCATTTCTATTCAATAAAGGTGCCGCTGCCCCTCCTCGTTGTAATGCTAACAGCCGTACGAATGTCCGGGGTACTAATCTTTTTATGACCGATTTCTGGGATAGCCAGTCACCCGCGCACGTCCCAGTGGGAGGTTCGCGCCTTTGTTGAGCCTAGTAAAAAGCTCACAATAGCAGTTTCTTTCACCCATCGGTGATGTTTGTGGCATCATGGAAAACCGTTCTTACAAAAACATTCGTAGACAATGTTAACTGTTTCGGGTTCAAGCCACTATTACTACAGATTAACTGCAAGATTCCACGTGACCACATGGCGGGAATTGTCCTTACAGTTCCGACGTAACTGGTCAAAATTGATCGCATTTTGTGACGATTGAAGCAGTTTTGGTAGCGATCTTCGTAACAGATTGATTTTTAAAAAGAGACCAAGTCTTTTCTGTTGGCAACATTTAGTTTATTTTTCCTGGGAAGTTTAATTTTCGCGGTACAGCCCTGCCCAAGTGAACGGCCTCTCAGTCGCGGCCTGGAGGTGTCAGCCCGGCATGGCGCCGCACGCCCGTGCGGACAGAGAGTAATAAACTCACTTACAGAAGCACAGTTTGATTAGGTAACAATTAGATGTTAATAGCCTTTGTTCAGACCGACTTGTTCCAGACCTTAGATTGCACTATAAGCTCCTTCTTCCAGTTGGATACGGTCTTTGCAATCTATTGGGTCTGGTTGGAGACTAGGCTACGGAGGGAAAATACACATCAGTAAACACGGACATGGGACGGGGGTTGATACAGTCTTCTGGGCATTTCTGATCCCTTTCTGAAGTAAGTTTAAAAGATAGAATATGCAGTATTTTTTAATTCTATATCAAAAGCGTTCTAATTTGCCATGTGTTGAATACTCGTTACATGTTTGGTTCTTATCACAGATTTCTACATTTCTGTATCAGGGAATCGAGGCATGTGATAAAAACCGTTGCATCAGCCTACCTGCAGTTCGGCGATCATCTGCGGGGTGGGGTTCTTGGCGAAGACCTGGGCGGCCAGCCAGGCGTCGGCCTGCTCGCCGGTGACCTCGCCCTTCATGATGTACTCCTTCACCAGGCGCGCGGACGCCTCGTTATGGACCAGGGGGACGGCGTCCATGGCGAACTTCCTGGGGAAGGGCAAACAACAAACTTGGTCAAAAAACGCGGCACTAAAGCATTGATGTTATAGTAAATTTATACAAATTATAGCTAAGCGTTCGTGGCAAACTTCCTAAGGACGGGCAAACAACAAACTTGGTCAGAAAACGCGGCGCTAAAGGATGCACGTAAAAGTAAATTCATTCGAATTATATGCGAACCATGGCCAGCGGCAATGACGAACATATTAAGGAGAGACCAGGAACAGTTGGTGGAAAACGCAAAAACTCTTGATACAAAATGAAACTCTAGGCTTCTTTAACCAACCAAAATGGCTGGCGCTGAGCTACGTCACAGTCACGTGTGAGCCAAAAACTCAACACAATGTATACTTCATCTTGTCGGCTTCACTTAAGCCGATTTCTGACTTACAGGTATATATGGCCGATTTTTGCACATTTGTTTGACCATGGCTCACAGGAAATGACGTCATAGTCACGTGAGCGCAAAAATCATACGTCATGTGTCATACGTCATACGTACTTCATCTTCTCGGGGTCGCTGTTGCAGATGCCCTCTGCCCTGGCGATGACGGAGCGCATCTCCTGCACGTTCATGTCGCGCATCTGGTACACCAGGCGGCTGAACAGGGCAGGGGTCTCGGGGCGCACGCCCTCGGCGGTCTGGGCGCACAGGTCCCGCAGGGTCTGCTCCACGCGCCCGCTGGCGGACTGGGAGTCATCGGAGTCGTGCTGGAAGCGCAGGTCGGAGCGGATGAAGCCCAGACCAGACACTGTGAAGGAGACAAAAATGTTTGAATTAGTTATTTAAATTTCACAACGACAGAAAATGGAAGAAAAATACATAACTAAAAGTTTAACACAAGAGAAGGATCGTTAACAAGACCATCGCATGTCCAAGACCAAATATACAACAAAAAAACAACACCAGGAGGCCCAAAATCGACCTAGACCGTCGGGTCTTCAACACCTACCCACATACCAAATATCATCACAATCCTTCCAAAGGTTCTTAAGTTATGCCGACTACAAATATCCTGAAACACAGACACGACAAAAACAATACCTTCATTTTGCATACAGATAAAAACTTACGGAGAGAAGACTTGGTGCGTGGCCTCTGCGGGGTCAGCTGCAGTTTCTGCGTGCTGCGCACGGTGGCGCCGTTCTGCCCGTGAGAGAAGGGCCTCAGCAGATGACGCTCTGTACACGTCACAGACTCGATGAGGCTGTTGCTGTCGATGGTGTGGGTGCATTCCTGGTTGCTGTCCAAAATGTGGGGGCGCTCCTGGAAGAAAGAAGAAACACACGTTAGAAAGACGTTTAGCGAAGTCTAAGAAAACGATAACTCGTCGACGGGGCCATTTTGAGAGGACGGGGTTCGGTACCGACTTTCTGTCAACTTTGAGTTTGACCCTTCACTAGTAAGAGCCATATTGAGTCCATAAGGCCACGTGCTGAATGTAATGGGTCATTCTACTTGACGAAGGTTGAAGTGACAGCCTAAACTCTAAAGTCTGATTTCATTTTTTTTTTACTTTTAGCACGTTTTTACATGTTATGATACTATGGAACTTAAGCTTTTGGTAGAAGTTAGCCTGGATGCCAGTCTAGCTAGTGAGGATTTTAACACGTTTTTGCATGATATAATGCTACAGAACGTACTGTCTGGTTGTGGTAAAAGTTAGCCTAGATGTCAGACTCGCTAGTGAGAATTTTTGCACGTTTTTACATGTACATGATATGATCCTACGGAACTTACGGTCTGCTTGTGGTAGAAGTTAGCCTGAATGCCAGATTCGCTAGTTAGTTTTTTTTGCATGTTAAACTTACGGTCTGCCTGTGGTAGAAGTTAGCCTGGATGCCAGTCTAGCTAGTGAGGGTTTTAACACGTTTTTACATGTACATGATATGACCCTACGGAACTTACTGTCTGGTTGTGGTAGAAGTTAGCCTGGATACCAGACTCGCTAGTGAGGATTTTTGCACGGAACTTACGGTCTGCTTGTGGTAGAAGTTAGCCTGGATGCCGGTCTCGCTGCCGAGGCGGCGGTCGGAGCAGCGCTGGAAGGTGCGGGTGCGCCTGTACTGCGTGGTCAGGCCGCGCTCGTCAACGGGCTCGTACTGCACATCGCAGGCGCCGGTAACGTCGGTCTGGGATGGGAGGAGAAAGTTACGTTACGTTAGTGTAGTTCTTTGTTGAGTATGCTTGTCAGTCTGCACCTCGTGCTGAAAATAACAGCAGCCGGTAACGTCGGTCTGGGATGGGAGGGAAAAGGTTGAGGCTATGTTAGTGTAATTTTTTGTACTACTGTAGAGTTTTGATTCTTTATCCAGCAGTTAAGACTCAATTTTATTCATCTTTCACGTGATCTGGATGTCTAATATTCACAAACGTACTGTAGATTAGGTTTGTCAGTAGATTATACATTATACTTCGTTTGAGGTCTCACTAACATGATTATATAACTGGCATACTAGTGCAAATTGATCCCAACTTTTACAAAATGATCGCCATTTATTCTTAGAAGTTGGGCAGCGATACGCGACAATAGTCGCACGTCGGTAACATATTACCACATATCAATGTTAACCTCTCATTAGAGTCTTAGACAATCATGAAATATGTCACACTTGTAGTCAAAAGCCCGATACAACGGTATAACGTTCTGTCACAGCAGGAGCTAGCGTCAATGGCCTTTTCGATAATCTAGGATGCCAAATACTTCTGTTCAAAAGTGTAGTCTTCTCCGGCAGATTTGAGGTTTAGTTTACTTTAATTCGTTCATGCCTTTTTGCTCCTTTTTTAACGTCTTCTTTCTGTTAGACCTTTTTTGGAGACGTTTATTCATACAAGAACATCCATAAAGTTAGAACTTACAAAAATGCGCACAAAAAACGGCCAAAATGACGCTTTAGAGACAAAATTACACATTCGTATCGGCAGATTTGAGGTTAAGTTAACTTTCAGTTGTTCATGCCTTTTCACTCCTTTTATTAACGCATTTTTCTAGCAGACTTTTTCGCAGACGTTTACTCAGACAACCGAAAAACACTCGTACCCTTAGAGCTTAACAACGCGCACCAATACGACACTTTAGAGGCAAAGCAACACGTGTGCTTGGACACGATCGACCGGGCGTTCCCACCCCGTGCAACGTGAGGCGGCCCCACGTGCGACACCTGCCTAACCCGGCCGGGGGAACGGCCACGTGGCACTTACACCTGACACAAAATCGATTCTCACGTCGTCGATCTCAGATTTGTTTGCAAATCTCTACAGCACAAGACGTTGATACGTTACGTCTTTACTATTGATTGTACAATTTCTGTTCCTATATATTCTTCGTTTTATATGTCCAATGTTAGCATATGTGACTGATGAAAATGTTTAAAAGGTTGTTGTGAACATAATTTTTACGTGGACCGTAAGAGTCCATCTGTATAATTACTTACTCTTATCAGCGTTTTCTTTGCGGGGAGATAACGGCTCTTTTCTTAACCTTTGTCCGTTTTTTTAGCAGATAAAAACCTACTGCCGCTTTTGTGTGGCGTGTTTTGCTGACCAAAATTCCTCTGTTGCCAAGGGAAAAACGATGACCAGCGAACTCTGACGTTTGGGAAGCAAACATTAATCATCCATAACTCACTTATTTGTTCCAATTTTGATGATTAAAAGCATTTAGGGTTTAAAAAGCAAATCTGACGATCGATAATGTGAGTATTTGTTCGGCGAGGCGTCGGTTTTTGATGACTGGCGCTTTGTGCAGCAGCCAAAGTTCGCGCGTTATGTCCACACATTATTATACAACCAACCGGTAGGTCGTCCAACAAATTACTCTTCTCATGAAATTTGAAAAAAAAAATGAAAGGGATTGAATACGTATGTATATTACAGATGTTGGCGAAAATTAAAGCACAAAATTTAATATTTCATGGAAGAATCAAAAGAATAGAATGGATATTTCTGTAGAAATTGCCAAATTGTCGCAATTCGGTTCTTTAGGATTATCCGCATCAGCATCTGTATAATGAAATGGTATTAACAAAAGAGCAAGATTTTACAAACTTTTCGAAGGTGATCAAGAGTGACAAAAAACACTCGGAAAAAGTATCTACAAAGTTACCGTTGTTTTCCGTCTTTATGACATTACATTAGTTACGGAACAACTTGCTGTAATCGAGTCTTACCAAAGGTTGTATTAGTTAATTAGTACAAAGGTCACCCTCATTAATTAGGACAGAAGTTCTCAACACGTTTCTAGCTGTCCCGCACACGGCCATTAAGACAATGCGATTCCACCGTTGCCAAGGCAACAATCTTCTGATTGGATAAGCTAACCTCAAAGGCCATCTGGGACAAATGTGCCCGAACACGTTTTTTCTGCCGTCCGCCATCTTTGTTTGCCGACCTTGTGTGCTGTCGTCAAGGACACTATCTACCGTGTGGTCAGTTGATCGACCGACGTGGGCGAGAGGGCAGCTCTTGTTGGACAAACTCAACCTGCTACTGTGATTGCGCAATCTCTAGAGGAGCAACTAGTCTTTTATGAGTTTTCCCGCGCATTTAATAAAATGATTCTAAGGCACACTGTGAGGTCAAGGACACTCTTAGAAACTTCTGAATGAAAAAAATATTTGACTAGCAAACCGCAAAGTTGAATAGTTTGTCAATCCATACATCATAGCTTGGTATCCAAACCTATATAGTATAAAAGCTCCCGAGATTCTTCTGTCCTCTCTGCAAATCTATTTGCGGAGAGGACAGAGGAGGCTCGCGAGCTATTATAGGTTTGGATACCAGACTACCACACATACAAAAGTTGCCCGTCAGCTACTGTGAAACTGTTGGACTCTGGCCCGACTACTTGGCCCATGTGTCCCAAAAGAGTGGGTCACTTTTCCTGGGGAATGCTGGGGTGTGATGGCCCGAAATTTGGTGTCCAGTGTTTTAGATTGCGTTGGAAGATATAACAAGAAACGTTAACTGTGCTTCGACACAACATTCTACCCTGCCGATGTTCAGTACCCATGCACACACCTCCTCCATGTATGTTGGAAAATATTTCAGGAAACTTTAACTGTTGCGATACATGTTAGTATTATTTTTGTCTGATATGTTATTGTTATTATTTACTACTATAATTATATTATGAATTGTTAGATTTATGTTATTTTTGTTAATTTAGATGGGGGAAGACCTTGTATAAGCCACTATGGCTTTTTTTCTTCCCCCAGCACATGTTTTTTGTTTGTTCTTTTATGTAAAATTGATTTTAATACGTGCAAATAAACCAAACCAAACCAAAACAGTACCTGCTAATGTTTACTACCCATCCACACAACAAACAAGCAAATAAACAGTAAACAAATACACAAGCAGTAACTGACCTCCTCCATGTCTGTGCGCCTCTGGCTGAGATATGAGTTCTGCAGCGCGGACAGCACACCACGTTTGATGTTGACCACCCAGGGCTCGTCTTCGGCAGACGGACAGATCTCGGGGACAATTCCATCCTAGGGCAACAGGGAGGTTTGTATATCAATCAATTCTTACGTACTGTTATCAAAGGACAATGGAGGATTGTTAGAAGACGACTGTACGCATCTTAATGGTTGAATTTAGTCCATGTATATTCTGTTTGGTTTTCGTTCAATATGTACGTTCAATGAAAAGGAAAGAAAATAAACTTAGGGAGGGAAAGAGAGAGAGAGAAATGAGAGGAAAATGGTACTCAGTAGAGAGAGAGGAAAGAGAAAGGGAAAAGAATGGGAGGAAGAAAAAGAGGGGAGGAAGAAGGAGGGCAGCTAGTAGGAAGGAGAAAGAGAGAGAGAGGGGGTAGGGGAGAGGGAGAGAGGGGGAGGAAGAGAGAGAGAGAAATATGAAAAATCCAAATGTATTTGAGAGAACGAGTTTCTTACCTGGAAGGAGAAGCGGAGAGGATGTCTCTCCAGCGCTCTCTGGAACTCCCTCTTGTTGGAGGACGTCACCATTAGAGCCTGGCGAGATGCTTCCTTCAGATCCACGTCACTGAGCTGTGGGAGGGGGGCGAAACACAAGGTCAGCTAGGGCAAGGTCATTCTTCAGAAAAGTGTTACAAAAAGTGGCTCAAAATGTTACAAATGTTGAACAAGCTGCCTGATCTAAAATCAAATTAGTGTTTAAGGTCAAGGTCATAGTCAACGTCATATTTTGTGGCAATGTCATACTTTGGAAGGTCAAATCAAGTTATCACTACAAAAGTATAAAAATAAAAGGAGCGGGACTTCGAACGAGAGCGCGTTACGTACCCTGAGGACGAGCTCGCACTTTGAGAGCACTTCCAGGTCAACTGTGGCTGCGATTTCCAAACCGGAAGTTTCGTCACTGCTTCCGACCAGCTGTGTCGTCGTCTTTGCGTCATATCTGTACCTGTAGGTGCGGCCTATTCTGTAGTCGAGAACGTTGCTTTCTGTAAACAACAATCAAACGAGCAATATGAATACACAAAATAAACATCTGTTATAGCTTGTAAAAAATGTTTCTGTCTTATTCTATACCCCCCTCCCACTAACAATGAGAACTTCTAATGCATTGGAATGATATTTTCAAGACGGCCGAAGTATTACATGTACCTTGAAGTTTTAGGCTTCGCCCCTTGGGCGCCGCCAAAAAATAACGGGTTAGATTTAGAGACATCTAGCGGTTTTTATAAGAACTACAGCACAAGCATCCATAAAAAGGATGACGCAACAAGTGTTGTTCCAGCTGTTACAACAAAAGACATTTAAACGAAGCCAACTCAAGAAACAGCGTTGGGAACTCAATGTCTTTATCTTCTAGCATTGAGTCTTCATATCTTCATAATCTTAAGGTCTTTGTTGCTGTTAAACCAAGCAAAACGATCCATGATATGTGATATCCGTACAGATCCGTGGCTGGATTTTGGTGCGTCGACAAGTGGGGACGAAAACAAGTTATCGGGTTTCCCGGGTCTAATCCGTCCTTCTGTACATAATCTATGTAAATCTGTAAATCCTCCTCAGAATCACAACGGCGACGTTAGGTTTATTTTTCCAGACTCTCGACACAAGCCAAGATTACTCGATCACCCAAGCAGCTGAGGGACTGGACTAAAACCATCCAGGACTCATTCAGAACGGCTAATGCTGATGACAATGCCTTTGTCCGTATCTACATAAGTCTTGTTTTCCGTTTTCCGTCATCGCTTCGGTTTAATACAGAGTTCCTCTTTGTGTTGGTAACAATGAGCAATTTTGCCTTGTCCACAAAAAAGATCGACATCGGCCAAATAGCACAAAACCTCACTTTGGGTCCTTTCAAATCAATTCAGACATATGACTAAATTCTTTATTACAAGGAGGTTTCAATCAGACATATACATGTACGATATCTCCAATTTTGTATGTGGCTCAGGCATCTTTTCCATGCCTTTTCACCCATTTGAAAGTGTCCTTTTGAAAAAAAATGCACCGCTTGAGAGACATAAAGAACGAACAGACCGACTTTTGAAAAGAAGCCAAGGACCTACAATCTACACAGAGATCGAATCCGTCTGGCGACAAGACACACAGCCAAGTTCCCTACAAACACCGTCCGCCGGCGCGGCTAGAACAACGAGTTAGGCAAACCCGTCCATCTCGGATTCCTCCGTGTTATTTCCGGACATTCACCCCCCCCCCCTCTCCCCAAGTATTGCATCACTTTTCTGGCCAGTCGCCATGGTCAAGACAGGCTTACAGATTCTTATGCATAACCCGTGTCTATCAGATGCCCTTATCTACAAACAGATGCACAGATTTAACATGCGGTACTTTACTTTTGTATCCGCTGTCTTCAGAGGCGTTCAAATACACTACACGCCACACAGAAGACAAAGCCTTATATGAACTTCAAGATTTATCTTCTAGCAAATGTAAGGATTCGTGTCATCATCAGTATGTGTTTTAAGAACATTTAGTATGCCTTATGCAAAACCTTCAAAAATTGCAATACTAGAAAGGCGTATAGAATGTTACAAAAATACGCGTGAAAACCGAGCCTCTTCACATCTGCTTGGAGATTACTCGAAGATAAGGCCGGGCGGCCAGATGCTACTTCTTCCCATTGTCTTCCAGACACTTCGTTCCGCTCGGGCGAGTTTTGGATGGTAGCCCAAAACGGGACCGCCGGGACTTTGCTCGCCAAATTTGTCGTGTCGCATTCTATTGTCCGGACCTGTTTACCTCCCGTAATGCCTCCGAGCAGCGCAATTAAACAATTTTCCTTTCCCAAGGGAGATTCTTTATAAACCATCCCTTTTAAAGTGTGAAAATCCCCTCCAAATAACAAACTATCGACATACAACGTTCTAACATCATGTAGCCACTATCAGCACAAAGTAAATCAAAGCGTACGTCACAGAAAGACAGATAAAAGTTACCCCCATTATCTCCTGTACCTTGCCCCCCGAGTTTACTCGCTACCCGTGTGTACACATTGCGGCTCCGCACTTTAAAATCTCAGACGCGGACTCTGAGCGCGGAAAAATTCCGCACGCTCCAAGCCAGGGACGATATTTCTGCGCTTTAAACCTTTCTCGTGTGTGTGTTTAATATTTAAGACAGGGTTATGTAATATCCACCTTACCTGTACAGTGTCGGGAACATTGGTCGTCTGTAACGGACGATAGCGGCACTGCAGCAAAGAACAAAAACAGGAACAAGTTGTTACATCAATGACTCAATATTTACTCTAAAAACCCCACACAATTGATACAACACATCAGCAGGTTTTACTACCGATTGCGACATCGTGTATGTAGCAATTAAGGTCGGTCTGTTGTTGCCTTTTGCGCCGAGGGAATAACGCACAAGAGATCGCTGCCAAAACTTTGACAAAAGCGCCCGGGTTGTTTTTTTGCCTCCGGGCTTTGTGGTTCACGTCACACAAAGGCGCTGCGCTAGAACAGAAAACTCTTAGAAACAAAGGCTATGGGTTTTTAATGGAAACACGCTGTTTTCATGACCGTTTTTAGATTAATTCCTTTGCATGAGTTAATGATCGATCATGTAAGAAGTATTGTTCCGTAAAAGGAAGCCCTCCCCCGCTGAGGGTGCTCGGCGCTCTGCCCAACTTCGCTTCGTCATCAGTTTTTCCCCGGGACAAACAACCTCGCATCCCCTATTGTTTGTGCACGGCTCACGCAGGCGATAACACCTCAAGATACCGCTTCTTCTGCCACTTAAACGTCTTAGAACGGTCCACACAAGACAAGAACTTAAACCTCGCAATCTTCATTGTTCTGAGTCTGTCTAGTGCGCACGGATTACTTCTAGTGGTTGGGTCAGAGTCCAAGGTATTAAAGTGCCCTTTGTCACAAACAGCTGACTGCGGGAAGTATCGGGTACCCAGATTGAAAACAGGCCTTCTACTGTAAACACGGCAAGAGATATCTCCTTTCGTAGACTGCTACTCAAGATTTCCTTAACCGGAGTCTTAGGGTGTTTTTACCGGGGAGGGAGCAACTTTGTTTTCGGCGCAGGAAGTTTACGTTCCCCGAGGTCTCACAGAGCCCGCGCGCTCCCCTCTCTCTCCCCACAAGCGCTCTCCGAGGAAACAATACACGATCGCTAAAAGAAAAGAAGAAATTCCCTTACCTGAGAAGCCTCCTGCCACTAGGGCGAATAGGACAACGGTTCTGAGCTCCATTTTTGTTGAGCTACAATCCGTTCGGGCGTCCTTCTTGATTCTGAGTCTCCACCGAATGATGGAGTCCTTCGCGATGGGGTTTTTATACCCGACCTGTAAACAATCGGAGACCAAAGTCGGAGCGCGCTGATTGGTCGGCAGGGACGGACATTCTGCTGACAGCTGATCTCGTCCCGCGAACAAGCCTCATCCCGGCTCCTCATTGGCTGAACCGCGTGTGACGTCACGGGTAAGGGACTGAGATTTGGGCGGGAAAATGTGAAGATGCTTTCTTTCTGCTCCCGCCATGACGAGACAATGAGTTGGCAAGGAGTCTCTGTTTTCGCTGACAATTAGCTTTCCGTGTGTTTGTGAGTTTGTGCGTGCGTGCGTGCTTGTTTACTTAACTTATATGGTTGATCACCCCTCCATGGTTATCGGTTATGAATGATTATATCAGCTGTCATTTCGTAAGGCGATAGAAACGAAACAGCTATTTTTAGGAGCAAACAAATGTGTCTTAGATAATAGAACATGATAGAAAAACACATTGCGCAATAAGGAGAAACTGCAATGTAGGTAAAAGGGTTGGATAATCACGTTTGATTAACAGACAAATGTGTTAGCCAACTTTATTTGGTATCAAAGTTTCCGATGCATCTTAAGAATATACTCTGCTGATATACTGTATATAGTTTTTGATGGAACATTTTGTAGATGGTTTGATCAGTGTTGTACCTTGTGCGTAACGCAACATGTAGATGTAGAAATGACGTTTCACCTACTTTTGGACACCATCGCCAAGATGTCTAACCCTTTCTCAAATCCACTATGTATTGCGATAATGTCAATTGTCGAAAGAAAAAACGTTTTCCGAGGCTTTGACTTTTACACACGCTTTCAAGAAGCACTTTAGATATATACTCTTCATATCTTGTGTAAAGAACATGTTTCGACAACATGCACTTGGCCCGTTTGGGCGTAAAGTTACTATAAAACTAGGTCTCGATTTATTTACATGTAATTTGTATCAAAGCTGATTGATGTAAAAGTCCGTACTTACTACCATCGTACAGTAACGCAATGAAGAGGTGAAAGGTTACACCGTTCCAGTGACAGGTGGCGCGAACTTTGCTCCCTACCCTACAGTACGGTGTGACTATCCGATCACAAACTACTCATAACTAGTGCTGTGGTCAGTGTAGAGTGTAGACACTGTAGCGTTACAAAATTTCATGAACCTCATTACAAAACTGTATGTGATGGCTGTCAATGATTCCTGTTATGAATTTGCAATAAAAAGAAATACATGTAAAAAGAGTGCTAATATCAGAAATCAGTCAGGTGTACTTTAAGAATTTCGGAGTATAATACCTATATGACTACATGTATATACAGTATCTTCATGGTGATAGATACGATATCTATGACTGGAAGCATGCTTGTGGAGGACAGGTGCGAAAGATTTTACTGACTGGTGTTTGAACTTTGCCCCGTACCGCGCGGTGCACTATCTACTACTTTGGGTGTCGTGGCCCAGGGCAAGATATGGCAAGTATATCAGTGAACCAAATAAACAAACAAACAAACAAGCAAACAAGGAGGGGCAAATGGCTGTTTCAAAGTTCAAAAGGCCGCACAGAAAAAGGTGACAGTCAGGTATATTTTTCTACCCGGCACTTTAAATTTGGCTAGGAGATATATTCTAGACGCTTGGAATTCCTCATAAAATCATTTCCAAGTCATGCATGCAGGATGATAGCACTTTCAGAATGTTATGACCAAAAATTGGATAATATGACTATATTTGTTTTAAAATGTCCTTGTCCACATATGTCGCACAACTTGTCTGAAATTATTTTTGGTACATTGAATTTAATTGCCAATTACGAAATTGACAAAAACAATAGACGATAACACTAGAAATTAAAATGAACACACAGACACATAACAGAAATGTAGCTGAACGTTACATTTGATCATTTAATAGCCATCACCACTTTAACATATCAATTCAGAGTTTTGGTTTAAAGCCTTGTTCTCCAGTTCTTCCCGTTAGTCAGTCACGAAAGACAGCGGATGCTGTCTGAAACGTCTGACTGTTTCAAAACTTTATCCAGTTGCTTGAGTAACTGTCATTTGTCGTATCTTATAACCTGGATCCTGGATGTCTAACTTTCATCAACGCATTACTTTGCTTATCCAGGTCGGCAGGGTACAACATGAAAGATCATGAAGAATTGTGGGTGTTCTTCAGTAATCACCAAGAAGATGTAGAAAAGGAAAATCTTAACGTTTCTTAACTTCCGATATGCAGTTCAGCGGGCTTTTCTCTACTGTGCGGGACCGGGAGGTTGATAAACGTTACAATTTTGCCTCCCTACATCTGCTTGGAGCTTAGTTCCCCCAGGTCATTCTGCGGTTTGGGTGGAATGCTTAAAAGATGACCTTTGCACCCTGACTCACCTGAAGAAACGACAAACGGGAAAAACAAGACGTCAGAAAAACGTCGAGATCTTTCCTCACAATATCTGATTTGAGAAAAAGAGAAAGAAGAAAAGAAACTGACATCTCACGAAAGTTTTATTAAACAGTGAACTTTTAAAGTGTTCTGACTGCACCACTATTCTAAAGACATGCAACCATTCAAAAGTGTATGTACGTGTACAAAAAACTGGGTAGCGACAAAATCTTGGCAATTCTTCACTTTAACATCGATATCTGCTTGAAGATTACGATATTTGTAACTTGACTATCATTTTTCTGCCCGTGGATTTCCAAGTACTACCTTTTTACGACTCGTTCTAGCATAACAGCTTAGAAGTCGCCATTTGGCGACATGATTAGTTATGAGCTACTCTCCAAGCAGAGGAGCGGTTTCGGCTGGTTTTTGACGTGTTTCTAGGCGTTTTCGTCGGGTTTTCTACGTTGTCATGTTTTTTTTTTATAGCCAACCCATGCACAACTTTCTTTGTATAGCCAGCCCACACCTCTGCCCGTGTGGGTTGGCTATACAAAAAAAAAAAAAAAAAAAAAAACATGACAACGTAGAAAGCCCGACAAAAACGACTAGAAACACGTCAAAAACCAGCCGAAACCCCTCCTGTGCTTGGAGAGTACTTATGAGCGTCCTCCTGGCCGTCCTGTGGTTTGTAGGAATGTGAGAGATAACCTTTGTCCGTACCTGTCCCCGGGTGGACGGAGTGGGCAGCCGGACTTCGGACCCGCTTCCGCACCGTACCGGGAGTGGCCAGGCCGGATCGGGGCTTCAAATGTGCTTTATTAATTATCTTAGATTAAAACCATTCATAGAACAAACGATCGAATTACTAACCAACCAACCAACCAACCAGACACACTGCCCAGACAGCTCAAGTCAGGAGAAGCCAGACTGATGCACAGCGCAGAAGAAAAGCGGATCCGCAGAAAAGAGCTTTGCAACAGAAGAACTGAGTCAGCTTACAGATGTGATTTTTGTGGCAGAGACTGCCATTCTCGTATAGGGCTGTTGTGAATTAGGATTGTACCATGGTCAATACTGACCGACGGAGGCCATATATATAACCAACCAACCAACCAACCAACCAACCAATTAATTAATTAATTGATCAATTGACCGGTAAGTCAACTAAGTAAAGTCAGTGACTAGCCAATTGCATTTTATTCTCCTTTCGTCCATTCAAAAATCTTTTTCATTCATTTAGTCGATATTCATTTTCTTTTGTTTCATCATTTTCTCAAAACACTAGCAGTGTTTCAAAAAGCTGTGTCAGAAAAAGGCATACACATAAACATTTACCAACAAAAGATATATAGATACAACTCTACTTTACATCACAAACAATACAACAGCGTAATTTGTCACCATCTATCCACTTCATTAACTGAAAGGTTAACGTTGTCTGTGTTTACTTGTGGTTGTAAGTCTTTCCCCTTCCAACTTCTGTAAGCTCCACAACTTGTCCCAGTTTCCCGTTGTTTTTGTTATCCACGCGGGAAAAAACATCCTTTGTTGTCCCCGAGAGTTTCGGACAAACAAGTTCGAGCGAGAAGAAAGAAAACGTTTCTAAGAAGACGCCCGGTTTCTCCGTGTGCCGAATGGAGAAACGGGAGAACAAAAGACTGAAAACTTCTCCGTTTGTGATAGGATCGCAGTCCGGCCGTGAGGACGCCAAGTCCGGGCAAAACAGGGTATCACAATACCCACTTCCGTGGGAAGAAGTTCTGTATGCGCGATCATATGCCTTATGGCATGAAGATTCGAGGAGATAGAAGAAGAATATGTCCAGATAGTGCATGATAAAAAAGACAAAGAAACGAAGTCAACATGGAAGAATAAATATATAATTGATCGCTCTTGAAAAAAGTCATTTGAATTCCCAGTTCAATACATCAATGTTCGCGTATCAGCTTATGTGAACTGACCTATTTTTACACAATACAGGAAATGTCGAAATACATACCGGCGAAATTAATCATACAATTTTCATCACACATCGAGGGACGAAGCATTCAATCTACTCTTTCAGCTTTCTTATAGAGCATTTGGTATTTCCCACAAATCGGTAAGGACATGCAGCAGGTACATATATCTTAGTGCTGCTAACAAGTTGCTTATCAGATGGTCCCTTCACTGCTGATGCAAGCACGTGCATGTACATGTACAGCACACTGCTGGGTACAGGGATCAGAAACCACCACCGTCAGCAAAATTCGTGCTGGGGGCATTTCTGAGTACCTCAACCTTCTCCCTGCTGCCTGTAAAATAATGCAAATCAAGAACAGAAGTCTAGTTGAGCAGAAAGTAAAGTAGGTTAAATCTGCAATGTTGGAATCTATGTTCTTGAGGGATTATCAGCTGTAGAACGATTGAAGTTTAGACAAAAAATAATTTAAAGCACAATGTCCCTACACTGGTTTCTGGGCACCTCTTAAGTAATTATAAGTTGTAACCTTTGGACAAAGCCACTTCGAGATAATTGAAATAGTGTACATAAACGTTCATCTATTAAGTTGTTCTAATTTAGCTACAGGTACTTCAGATTAAAAACAATGTAGCCTACATATTTCTGGAATCTGAACCACAATATCGTGCTGAATATACTTTTTCTTTTGCATGAGTATAGTCATGATAATAATGAATCTATAGATTTTCGTCATGTATCAGTGACATATATATCACGAATAAATCACAGTTTTGATTATGCATATGGTTCTTTCTTCACAGTAACAATAACAGTACAAGTTGCGCCACGAATAACTGTGCCGGTATACACAGATTGTATAACTTAATACTGATACAAAGTCATAAGTAGAATAAAAGGCAATGTAACGAATGTGTATTTTTAACCTCTACAAAATGAGTTGCATTACCCTTACTCCACTGAACTCTACACAGACACCTCGCTATCCTGTGTTTTATTCCGTTGTCCTTGATTGTACTGAATTGATCGACTCGATCACAACCTGGCAGAATGCCAAGGCGTGAGTCAAGGTCGCAAGGCCATGCTGGATAACAACACTGCCGTCAGCTTTTGTTACATTTGGGCAATAGGAATTTTGAACTTGAGTTTTTGGCAGTTTTAGTTAGAGTTTAGGGTGGCAGCGCGAAGGTTAGGTATGATAATGTAAACTTCCACCTTTCAGAGCGCATTATACATTTGTAGTCTTCCGGATCTTACATATATTTCTCTTCATACAAGTATGGTCGACGCAGGACTGACTTTTAGCAGCAGTACAATTCCTATAGTAATTCTATAAATCTTCTAATATCTTTGTGCTGAATTTTTCTATTACAGTAACATCATTCTGGATCAAAACACAACCTTAAGCGCCTGGTCTAGTTAGAGAGTTCACATAACTTAGTAACATTCGACATTTACCTTGCACACTAAACATTTCAACGCAAACCACAGGTATTAGTCTGTAATGCTACGCTTGCCTTAAGTACATATCCCGTTACCAAAAATACACTTTTCCCCAACAACAGCCTTAAGAGGCGCTCCCGTGGTCAGGCTGGGTTTCCGTACTAGTTCATGTTCGGTACTCTGCAAAGCAGAGGAGGGGTTCCGGCAGGTTTTTGACGTGTTTTTAGGCGTTTTTGTCGGGCTTTCTACTTTGTCTTTTTTTTTTTTTTTGTATTTGGCATTTGGCTATACAAAAAAAGACAAAGTAGAAAGCCCGACAAAAACGCCTAAAAACACGTCAAAAACCTGCCGGAACCCCTCCTCTGCTTGGAGAGTACATGTTCGGGTCTGCTTGACAAACAAAACCGCTGCAACAGCAGAACTCGGCCGGGTGACTCAGTCGCACGTGGTTGGTGAGATCATACAACACGGCGCCTACACATTTCACGGGACTTGTTCAGGATTTTAAAAGGTCTATTCACGCGGGTTTAGCCGTGGAAGACATACCGCCAGGGCTGCCCCACTGATGCTTGGGTCACTTTTCCAAACAGGGGCCCGGACAGGCAGTTTGCGGGCCAATGAAGGAGAAATTTGATATGAAAACAAAACCCAAAAAAAGTAAAACGATTTAGTCATGAACGTAATTTGTTTTATACACCTTTAGTTTTAGTTCCCGCAAACAGCCCGGGCCCCGGTTTGGAGATGTGGCCCTAATTTAATCGGATATATTGTTACAAAGTCGTAAACGTGAAAATTTAACACAGAAGAGTTTCAGAAGTATGCATATATATATATGACACATGTTTTAGAAGTCTATAGCTAGGGTCCAGCTAACGAAATTGAGAAACTTCATGTAGTTAAACGAAATAGAATAAATTGACAAAAGATGAAATAATTGTTTTAGACCTTTATTGAGTAAAACCAAGTCACTTTTTAACAGTTTAAAAGTTCCGAGATAAAACTTTTATCAAAGTTCGCAAACACGTTAGTTTTGGAATTACTTTAACGGAGGGAAAATGTCAAAGATTTCTTTGAAAATGAAGTTTTTCACGCAATTGTTGAGATGAATTCTTTAAGTTACAACACCATTTCACATATTTCGAAACATTAACGTTACATTAATAGACTTTTCACACATTTTGAAACATTGGATGAAAAAGTCTTAATGTATCAGATGCAATATTTAGCAATCTCGACTCGAAGACTAACCTTGGTTATCCAGTCGAAAATTACTTTGGTTGGACAATCAAACTTCCTTTTGGTGATCGACAAATCTCCATGGCAACGCTAACGCCCTCCCTCGCCTAACAGGTGGAAATCTTTCCTGGACGCTGATTGGTGCAAACGGCGTTCCATCGTGCCTCAGGTCTTACAAAATTTGGCGGGAACGGTAGAAAATGTTGTTTTTGCTCGCAATCCTTCAAGAAAACAATCCAAATTGCTGAAATCCGAGCCTACAACTTAGGTGTACGAAGTCCATTGTCGTCGGCAGGACGATCTCCTTGCTCTGACCAAACATCCTCTAAGATGCGAGATTCCTTGACAGGATTAGGAACGCTGTCCTCCTTGAAGACGCTGGTGTCTCAAGTTAATCCAGATGTCTTGTGTGCCGTCTTGGCCAGCCTAATTTCCTCGGTAGACTCTGATTTAGGACGGTTTGAATGATCAGACGACACTTTAGGTCAGAAATGCGGCTACCCGATTGGTCTGTGAGAAATGGCGCCATCAGGCCACCTCCTCACGTGATGACGTCAGGGCGCAGCCCCGCGCGCTGATTGGTCCGATTTGACCTCCGCGCACGCGCTCACCAACCAAAACAAAGAGGTCACCTCCGGAAGAATCGTACGATACTGGAGAACATATAGACTTTAATTGCTTTTTCTGCTTAAACTGTCGGAGATACGGCATAGACTACACGCTCAGTCCGTCTGTAAGGATATCAGGACCGTTGAGGTGCTTTTGGAGGCCTGGAAACCGAGAAAAAGGTGAGAAATTGGTTCGAAACTGAAGTATTTCCTGTCTCGTGTGTTGGGGAGGGGGGCGTGTTTTATAACGGGACTTGTGATGATTTGTTTCCCAAAATCATATAAATTCTATACTTTTCATCACACCAAAATGAGTGTCACATGCTTGATAGCCTGTGAGTTTATGTCATCGTAAGTAAGGTATTTTGTTCGACCGTTCAGGGTGTCTAAGAGCAAATTATTTACACCGCTAAAAAGTGTCACATGTCTCGTCCGATCTTCACAAGATCTTCGATATACTGTGACCCCAAATATTGAAACTTACACATGTACCAATCCGTCTTGACCGCTGGTAGACTTTTAGTCGCTTTGTGATATCATTTATTTCCTTGTAATCGTAACATATTGCACAGTTACTTGAAATTGAAGCAAGGTGTGATGCCACAGTCACAGTTTCAAATGACTCACTCGGGTGATCCCCACGTCTATTACTAATCACTTTAGTCTAGAGTGTTTTCATTCACTCACTTACTGTGTCAATGAAGCAGCCAGGTGCTGACTGCCATGTTGGTGCTCTTGACTTGCATTTCAATGGATGTTATGCCATGTGGCACTTTTGTATCATATCGACAATATTCTTGTTTTACTAGTCTTCTGGTATTCTCTTCTTCCAGGCCTGGTCAACTTAATACATGAGGTTGGGAAGATCTCGACATGTCTGAAATTTAGAGCTTAAACTTTGATTCACTGAAATGCAAGTAGCTAGCGAGTCCGCTTCCATAATTATTATTATCATAATCACAGTCCATATTGGTGTCACATGAAAATGCTCTACAGGGTTGCCTTAATTAACAATAATGCCATACTGCAATAGCATAAAATGCAGAATGCCCTGATTCATGACAACATGTGCAGTATGATAAGTTGCAAGTGTAAGGTACCTAAAGCTAAGTTTAGCATCTAACGAGATGTTTTCTAATCTTCCTTATGTTCACACTCAGATAGACAAGATGCCAGGATCCGCCGGAAAGAGGAAAGCCGAAAACTGCTGGCCCGACGATGTCGGCATCGTTGCCATGGAGATGTACTTCCCCGCCCAGTACGTGGACCAATCGCAGCTGGAGGAGTTTGACGGCGTGTCGTCGGGGAAGTACACGATCGGGCTGGGTCAGCAGAAGATGGGTTTCTGTAGCGACCGCGAGGACATCAACTCGCTGTGCCTCACAGTGGTTCAGGTAGGTAAAAGCAAAGGTAGTCTCATAGCCTTTTGAGGCCGTAGGGGTAGACAGGGGTTCATCTAAAGAGGGGAACAGGGGCAGAGCACCCTGACCATGCGCCCCTTACCCTAGGGAGCAGATTCTCTGACAAGCATAAACTTCTGACTGACCAAGGATGTTTCTAGGGGTCACATGTGGCCACAGTCTTCAACTGTGACCTGTCTGACAGTAATTTGAGATTTGCGCCCAGGAGGCTAAAGAAGGCCCCAATATAAAATTCAAAAGTCTCTAAAACTCCACACCATCCCCCGGCCTGGTCGCTCCACTCCCTTGCAGCTCCCCCTTTTTTCTAGAAAGAACCCTGGGGGTAGAGGGTTGTTATCCACTGTGTCTAGGGTGCGGCATTGGAAGGCGGAGCCCATCCCTCTCCTTTCACTGCCTTTTACCTGCCCAACCTAAGTCAAGTCACCAGCTTAACACCTGGGTGGAGTGAGGAATGTTGTGTAAAGTGCCTTTCCCAAGGGCAAAAGTTCGGTGACATGACAGGATTTGAACCCAGGACCTCTGGATTCTGGGCCCTGTCGTTATGTCGTTACTGCTTTATCATTAGAAAAAATACTGAAACTCATGATTAGCCCACTCGATTGTAACACTATATCAAAGACTTATGCTAGCCCTTATTGTATCAGTAATTAGGGTGTTAAGTTTTATTCTATACCTCTATTATGTACTTTGTACTGTGTTCGTGTTGTGCTATAAAGTTCATTTCTAAAGTTTTCTATAATGTATTCCACAGAACCTCATGGAGCGCAACAACATCTCCTACGAGAACGTCGGACGGCTGGAGGTCGGCACGGAAACCATCATCGACAAGTCGAAGAGCGTGAAGTCCGTCCTGATGCAGCTGTTCCAGGACTCAGGGAACTCCAACGTGGAGGGGATCGACACGACGAACGCCTGCTTCGGGGGAACGCAGGCGCTGTTCAACTCACTTGCTTGGGTCGAGTCCAGTGCTTGGGATGGTAAGATAGTTTTAAACTTCTGTATTTGCATGAAAGTTCATCTGAGTTGGTAAAAAACATAAAACATAAACTTCTATATTTGTGTCTGTGTGTAGGTTTGTGTGTGTCTCACTCTGTGTGTGTGAGTGTATGTGTGTGTGTATGTGTGTGTGTGTGTGTGTCTGTCCTTGTCATTGTCTGTTTTGTTGGAATGCTGGCACGGTTCAACTCACTCGCATGGGTGGAGTCAAGTGCTTGGGAAGGTCAGGAATGCAGTTGAACCTCTTTGTTATATCTGTTTTCAAGTATGCATATGTGTATGTGTATGTGTAGGTCAGTGCCAATTTGCCTGCCTCGGGGGCACACACACCCTGGGTGTAGTCAAGTGCTTGGGATGATACATGATGTAGGTTTTTGTGTGTGTGTGTGTGTCTGTATGTGTGTGTGTGTCTGTATGTATGTATGTATGTGTGTGTGTCTGTGTACATTTATGTGTGTGTGTGTCCTTGTCAATATCTGTTTCAGTGGTTTTACCACAGTTTTACAAATATCTTGAATGCAAGTTTGGATAGATTTTGGTGTCATTGAAATAATACTGCATTTATCATCATTTACTGGTGTCTACTTCTATGGTTGTATCCAGTCTATTAAAAGCGAATGTATACTCCAGCTCAGTTTTGAATGAGTCTTTTGAATTCAAATGACTGTGTATCTCTGTTATATTGTATCTGACCCTTCCCTCTTCCCTCATGACCTCAATGAAAAGCGGACTGTGTGCCGCTTTGAGCTTCTCATGAATAAACAAAGGTACAAACAAACAAATCTAAGAAAAGTGTTGTCTGTTCCTCAGGTCGCTATGCCCTAGCGGTGGCGGGCGATATCGCCGTGTACGCGACGGGGAACGCACGGCCTACTGGAGGCGCTGGCGCTGTGGCGATGCTGATTGGACCAAACGCTCCTCTGGTCATCGAAAGAGGTGAGATGGCTTCCATCTATTCACTTACAAACAGGTTTTGTTTTAGCCTGGTCACCAGTCTCTACGGGTAGGCTTAGGGGTATTTTACTGGCCCAGTCTGCTATATTGAGCCATTTCTGTCAGCTGGTCTTCTTAAATGTTCCGATTGATTGAATTTATATAGAGTATACCCGTTTGACTTGAGGTTCCCAAAATCAGGCTCCAAAGTGGCAGCTGGGTATGTGATTTTTATGGCTGCATCTGTTCCCATTTCAAAGTACTGCAGCTTGCTGTTCCAGACATTCATACTTGCTCATTTGACAGTCTACACGTGTGTAGCGGTCGCAGTATGTTTGTATATCCCATAGTTCCTACTCACTCACGTGCCCGCTGCGAGAAATACCAAACAGTAACATAGCGGCTGATAAAGTTTACTTTTTCTCCTGTGTCCAATTGACCTTTGTGTTGGCTTGGCACATCCATGAAGTTTGGTTTTTATGTGTTTGACCTTGAGGCGAGGTTATCATTTGTCATCACACCTTCCGCAAACATTCGTAAGGATTTTGGAGTGCGCATGCGTCGTCAAGACTTTTCCACACATCTCATACCGTTATCACTTGGTAGCTTAGACTTTGCACGGTTTGGATAAAGGGTTTTCGCACAACCATTGACCGATGTTATGTCATTGTTTCCCACGTGAAGGCGGTCATGTTTTCGACCGCCCTGTGTGGTTTACTTTTAGATAAAAGGCTGTGCCGTCTAGTTACAGTTGAGGTCATATTGTCATATTGTTGACTTAGTAAAATATACTCACTGATGTGTTATGTTGGTGTTATATGTTAGTTAGAATCTGTAGGATTGTTTCTTTCACTTTTGTTTCCTTCACTAAGTTTGAAGAGATGCTATTTAAATACATTTGAGCTATACGAAAAAAGTTTCTTGGGCCCTGCTTTTCTTCTATTGTTAGTTGACCTGAATTGCTATTTTTACCTATGCACAGTCTGTATGTTCTTGTTTATGAGTATTGTATGTGTCCAGGTACACCTCAAAAACAGGCCGTAGGCCCTGATTTCTCCCTGGTAACATGTGTGAATGAATGAATGAATTTTTTTTGTCTAATGCTCTATTTTGGTATAGTTTAATGCCTGTTTCCATTGCTCTTGATTTGGCTAAAGTGGTTTCCAACAGACAGCTTGCAATTGATTTAAGGTATCTTTTTTTCTTTTTGTCCATTATGTCATATCACCAAAAGTCGTCCCCATTTTAGTTGTGTGTTGAGAGCTGAGCCCTTGACTGTGGGTAAGATAGTGAAGTGAAGTGAACTTTATTGCTCAACAATCGTACATGGTACAATGTATGGCATGAAATCAACAATCTGTTCTACAAGGCTAATCTATCCTACAATTCTAAGTACAAAATATTTTCGAAACTGGTGTATTTGTTACAATATATATTCATGTATGGGTAATTCTGTCTCGCTTTTCGAATGATTTATGGAGAAATTGACCTATGTACATATAGATATAGGAGTCGGACATGACAACAGTACATAGAAAATATCGCTCTGTGTACCAGATAGGGTAAAGTTTGTCTTAGTAGTAATAGTCTGTAAAAGCATATCTCTCTCTTTGCTATAAGTTGGACAATTCATCACAAAGTAGCTGGTGCAGAACCTCCGCCAGTGTCATATAACAGTGTTTGTTTATAGAACTTGCTGCAGGTTTAGATAACTGCTGAGTTGCCAACTTGGTGGCAGGTCAACTTTGGCCCACTTGGCACTTCTAACTCCGTCCTTGTTTTTGAACTTCAAAAGTCTCAATGGATAGGAGGATTTTACAGAAGGCACCTGAACACATAGATTTTGGCATGTCTCTCTTGAGAAAAGAAAAATCCTTGCTTCTTAAAGTTTAAACTGATTGGCCACTAGCCTTTGTTCTATGGCTAATCATAGCCCCATAACATTAAAAAGTAAAGCAGTCATCCTGAACTGAGGTAAAGCATGATGCTTTTCCAAGTAGCTAAATGTAGAGCAATGTGGCTTTGCTATATGGCTTTCGTTTTCAGCCAAGTACACTTGCTCCTGTGTATTGGGTTCTTTTACAAGTTACATATATCAAGACGTCACTGAAAGTACATGGTAAATCTAATGAGGGAATACTTCAATATTGTCCTGATGTTGTTATGTAGAGAATTTTTTTCTATTTCCTACATGTAAATTTTGTAATAAAGATCCATCTTGGTGAATTACGTTATTCCCTGTCAGTCATATCCATAGGAAACTGGAACAAAAAAACAGGGACGGACGGCACTAAACAAACGTTTGTCACTACGCAAATGTTTACCGAGGTTTGGCATTTATTCAAAGTGATAAGATAGCGTTGTTATCTGACAGATTCTTCGTTCTATCTGGGTGCAAGTCATCAATGTTGGGAACGATGGGCAAAAAACAACTTTTAAGATAGCAATATCTTAGATATGTTCCACCTTTCTTGTACAACAATCCAGTATGGTGACCATGTAATCGTAATTGTAATTCAGGGTTGCAGAAAAAATGTTGACAGCTTGCAATTTTGAGGGGGGGATTGAGGCTATTGATCTGTACCTGTATCAAAAATCACAAATTGCTGGAACTGCAAAAAGTAATCCAAGCCCTGATTTCATATTTATTGTAGTTCTTGATCTGATCTACAAATGTACCCAAGAAGACAATTCAAGGGAGCAATAAAATCTAGCATGTGGTGGACAGGTAGTTACTATAGACTGGATTTTTAATTCTTGTGATTGTGTCCATGGGAAAAAGTATTTTAGGGTCCAACAGAAAGTGGTCACATCGGCCAGGTGGTCCTTATGTAAAGCTGGTAACTTGTACAGTGCTTGACTGTATATCAATAATTAATGGCCAGGTGCGTGGTCCTTTAAATATGTAAAGATGGTCAGTTGAATGTTTTAAGTTTCGAATAATTCTTTGGCAGAGGTTTGAGCTCCTTGGTTTCCTTACTCATCATGTGAATCTGCTGAAGCAGTGAGGACGGTCAAAGTCCACTGGTGATGTAATTAAGATGTAAGATCGTTAGTCAGCACAGGTCAGAGGGCAAGGTCTGAACACGGCCAGCTGGTCTGTGTGAGTCACAGGGGCAGGACAAATACAATTTATTGGTTTCGAAAATAATTTCATCAGGTTGGTAGAATATAGGGTATAGGAGATTCTTTGTACACAACCAGGTAATCTCACCTGCTAACGTTTCGGTGTCTCTCAGACACCTTCTTCAGAGCTTCTCAGAAATTCATTGGTTTATTGGGATTATTTTTCTGAGGAGGAAAACAAGGAGGAAATTAGAAAAGCCTATTGTCATCATTACTAAGTTTCCCAATCTAAGATGTCAAACTTTTTTTTTGTCATAAATAGTTTTAGAATGCATGTCATTCACACATCATCATTATGAATTTGAACCTGCGGTTACACAACACTACTCCACATCCTGCAATCCCACATAGCTCTGTCCAAGTCCATTTACGTCACCATCAAAATAACCTAACTAAATTGTGCTCCTAGCATTCTGCCCAACTTGCCGGCCAAATTTAGCCAGAGTTTGTGTAACGCAGGCTAAGATAGAAGCAGACTAAATCTCAATCTGTGTTGGGCAGTTTCCATTAGAGGTCACAGTGTCCTTGATAAGGCCCTTGTTCTACTTGTAGCTGCTTATCTGGCCTCCTTCCCAGGTTCTTGTTCTGCTTCTGTCAGCAGGGTAAAAAGGAACGCCTGTTTTAGAAGTGTGTTTACCACCGAGATACCGTAAATGCAGAAATGTTGGCGGTGGTTTTATGTTCGCAGTTTTCTCTCTCACTCTTTTACCATGAACTCAAAACTACAGCGAGAAGCCGTACCTATGTGTGACTGTAGCACAACTGTTGTTTCAAGTGCGAACTCAAAACCACAGTGAGTGAACACTCCATTTTCTCTATCTCGAAATCAAATTCCTGTGAACATTTCTGCCTTTACAGTACTGTAGATAATGCTATTTCTGCACACAACCTCAAATTTTTCTTTCATTTGGTTTATACACTGACGTTAATAGTTCCTTGGATTGTCATTGGCAAGTCCTAAATCTATATTTGTCCTGTAAAGCATTCAATCAGGAAAGTTTTATAGATCTATCATCGATAGGGCAATAAATTAAATGCCCCCAACTTTCACCAACTTTACAGAAATCAAAAATTGAATATCATGAATAGCAAATTTGACATTTCTTGTAGTGTTACATTTTGTTCTGAATGTACAATGGATGAAAAACCTCCTATCTCCTTTATCTTGCACTTCTTCTCTTCAATCACTGTTTTATAACGTTGATTAAATGACATAGTACAGCCTAATGAAATGATGCATGTTACTTCATACTGGTTTCAATGAGAAGGTTTTATGCCAGCTTGCACATTGTCAGCTTTGACATTGCCAAGAATGTGACCTTTGTTCACGACCTTTAAGAATCCAGCGTGCGACCTTGAGACTGTAGAGCAAGTTCGGACTTTGTACCCTTACGTACACATAAGGAGTAGAGCTTGTGTTTGTGTTTCAGAGACTCCTTGTTTTTGTGCTTAGTCTGAGGAGGATTTGTAAAGTTTAAGGTTAAGACAGAAATGACAGAAATGGATGCAGACTATAGTATAAGACAGGCTGTTGTATTCTTGGTTTCTCCTGTTGCACATACTGTAGATAAAGTTGTTTTTTCGTGGGACTTAATTTTGTAAGTTTTCACAGTATTTTATTAGTTCGTAGATAAACTTAAAACAGTACTGTAGTACATTATACGAACTAATAGTAATACAATGGAAACATATTTTGGTTGTGCAGAGGTCACAGCAAAACCACGACAATAAAACCGCTGTGAACATTTCAAGATTTATAGTACAAATGTAGGTCTTTTAGATTTGTCCTGTGAGAGTCAAGTACTGTAGTACTTTTTTCTATTGTGCGGTTCCTATTACATACTTTGTGTGTTTTGTTGTCTTTCAAATCATGAGTCACACCAAGGACATTATATAGGAGTACATTATACATTAAATACATCATAGTTTGATGTATATATTATATCCTAGATAATGTCCTTGATCACACAAATCCAATGTTGATTGCTCAACAGTTAGTATTCAGTGGAAAAGGGGCCCATATATTACATGTTTATCTACCAACTTAAAAGCTGGCTTATTTAAAGTAACTTGTGTTGTTTCCTTGGTGCTTTGTTTGTGTTTTGAGTAACTTGGCGTGTCTAGTTCCCCTTTTACATCATCCTTGCATCAGTCCTGCCTCTATTTTATACATTTATATCTACCAACTTAAAAGCTGGCTTATTTAAAGTAACTTGTGTTGTTTCCTTGGTGCTTTGTTTGTGTTTTGAGTAACCTTGGCGTGTCTAGTTCCCCTTTTACATCATCCTTGCATCACTCCTGGCCCTGCCTCTATTTTTGGCTCCCCTGCCCGGTAACAACGCTGGACTGTCTCACGGGGTAATTAGTCAGTTCTTTGTCTGGATGTTAATTGTGGAAATCCTCAAAGGAAGTAGGGGTGGCTTTATGAGGCAATGCGGCGAAATTAATCAAGTCTAGGGCTTGAGAAACAATTCTGAGTTGGTAGACCAGTGAAGGCAGCTTTTGAGGAGAGAGTACATCTATCTTGGTTTTTAGCAGAGTTTCATGGAGTCAATTTTGCAGTTGAGTACTGTAACTGCAGAAATGTTTGCGGGGATTTAATTTCGCAGTAGTATAGGGAGAAAATTGAGTGTTCGTGATGGTCTTGAGTTTGCGTTTGAAACAATAGTAGTGCTACAGTCACTCGATGGAACGGCTTTTTATTTGTGGTGATTTAAAACTGGAAATAAAACCACCACGAACATTTCTGCATTTAACCGTTAAATTCTATGTGCAACTGTTTTCCCTTTGCCTAAATTTTACTCAAAACATATTCTATTATCTAATGAAAGGGAAATGATTTGTCAGGACCTGTCTTTTTGTCCAGACGGCCCTCGAGATTTAGCTCTCCTGGGACTGAGATTGGCTTGTTTACCAGCAACAGCTGATTGGGATAGCAGGGCCAGACTAGGTTAATGTTGTGGATGGCATCACCACTTCTGACCTGGTTTCCGACAGAGAAAAAAGAAATTCTGCTCATTTTAATAGATGAACTGTGCTAACTAGAAATTGCTGCAAATTTAAGCCATTCCAAGTAAAAATGTAAGGTGTATTTTTCTCTGTAACTTTCTTAGATATTTTAAAGTCAAAATTCATCAAAACTGAATCTGACTACCTGGAACTGTTTATAGGACGTTATCCTCAGATTTACATATTTAGTCGTCTTGTCCTTTTTTTGTCCAATCTTTTTGTACTTCTTTGATTAGAATGCAAAATGTTTTTTGAAATTGTTGATGTCCTAGTTTAACTTCTATATATTTAATCGTTAGACGTGGTTCTTGGCCCTTGGAGGATACCTTCCATAAAATCCAGCTAGCCTGGCCCATGACTTGTTTACCATAGCCAGCTGACAGATTGAAACAGAAGCCCCCATGTCTGTGTGAGGGGGAGGAGCTCTTTAATCCCTGCTGCTGGTTTGGGCCGCCCCTTACAGGGAGGCGTGAACACAAGCTGAAGACAGGTCCATGGCCATAGCAACAAGCTGGAAATAGGATGGACAAAAGGGAAAGCCTTATTAGCCTAGCCTCCGTTGCAGTCCTTTTCCCCGCAGCGTTTTTTTTTTCAATTTTTTTTTTTTGGGGGGGGGGCGCCACGTATCTGCTTGGGATCCCGTATCCGCCGTGCCTCTGTGTCCGCTATAGACCCTGTGTCCGCTGCTGGGGAAGGACTGCGTTTTGTCGCTTCCAGCAAAGGCCCATTAAAAATCACTTATCACCATTGCCATGGATGTGCGAACTTCCCGTAATAAACACGGCCAGCGCGGGGAAATCTTCATGCTCCTTTGACCAGCGACAACGTTCTAACGGTTGCCGGGATGTCTTTTCAAAACACGACGGACGGACACCTAAATGAACGAACCTTTCGCATTTTTTTCTTTGTACATCCATCGAAATTGCTATCATGATTTTGTGCTTTTCGTGCAAGGAAACGTGGCTCAAACATGTCTCACAAAGCGTGAGAAAGCTGCAATACTTTCTCCGCGCACGCTGCGCTAGACAATGGCCGATCATAATCTAACCCCTGACCCTTTGTTGTCTTCTCTGTCGTAAAAGAAACGCTCTAATTATAAGATCTCTTAGCTACGACGGCTGAATCCACAGAAGATATCAGCAATAGAAAGAAACATCAGGCCACATTTCAGACAATTTGTAACTCGACTTTTAAGACAACATGATAATCATTTGCAAGGAAGCATGCGTCACTTCACGTGGGCTTTGTGCAACGTAACATTTGAATTGCTTCTCGCGGTAGTGTGAATTACTTCTCCCGGTAGTGTGAATTACTTCTCGCGGATACATTAATGGGCCTTTGCTGGAAGCGACAAAACGCAGTCCTTCCCCAGCAGCGGACACAGGGTCTATAGCGGACACAGAGGCACGGCGGATACGGGATCCCAAGCAGATACGTGGCGCCCCCCCCCCCCCCAAAAAAAAATTGAAAAAAAAAACGCTGCGGGGAAAAGGACTGCAACGGAGGCTATATTAGCCTTTGTTTCCTAATCTCAAAGCAGATGTAAGGAGAAGACAATACCATTAAAAGATCTTTATCTTAAAAGATTGAATACTAGAAAAGAATACTACACAGGCCATAGCAGGGAGGTGTGAACACAGGCTGAAGACAGGTCCACGGCCATAGCAACAAGCTGGAAATAGGATGGACAAAAGGGAAAGCCTTATTAGCCTTTGTTTCCTAATCTCCAAGCAGATGTAAGGAGAATACACAATACTAGAAAAGAATGCTAAATCTTGTGAAAACAGTTGTAAAGCACAGAGAATGAGCCAGATCCTCACATCTACTTGGAGATTATTGTTTCCATTCCATTTATATTTAGAATTAGATGAGGTTCTATCATAAGTGAGTAAAGTGACACATATGACATATTACATGATATCACCCCAACCTAAAAGTAAGACACTGATTTGCCCCTACGATGCATGTTCAAGTAATAAGTGTTGACAGAAAAAAGTCTGGTTATTTGATCCAAAACAACAATAAGGCAAGCTGAGATGGCAGACTTCACCCCTTTGACATAGGCCAGAAACACACTCACACACATTGACATTCAAACACTCACAGTCACAGCACACAGATATTCCAAAAACAATGCTTAACTCCTAGCCTGGATGCCAGAGCCCCAATCTCTAAAATATCTATCGTGTGGAGTAGATATTTTAGAGATTGGGGCTGTACTGAACTCCTCGGGGTGAGGTAATGACTGTCTCACATACAGTCATGTTTTGCAGGAGGAACAATGAAAATCGAGGTCAAGAAAATACTGAGTCCACCATTCCCCCTGTTTGTGTGAGGATTGGATGTCATATAAAAACAGTTGAGTACCCTCAGCACTGTGCAGGTACAGGTGTTTACAACCTTACCTGGGCAGGTGTTTTGTTGAGTCAGCAGCAGGTGTCTTCTTACCATCTACTCCTCAGGTGTCACTGCCCTTGAGATTTTCTTAAGGGCAACTTAGGCTAAAGGAAGTTATTGTCGGGATTCAATGGCTCAGTATCTAACCACAGGCCTACTACAAGGTATATACCACTTAAAATTTGAAACACTGTTTTCTTTTACACAAAGAGTTTGTGACTAACAGTGAATCTTTCCCTTTTAAACTGCAACAGTGTCTATGATTGCAACATTATTATATATTAGCAATTCTTCACTTGTTCTTCACCGGAATGGAACAAAACATTTTCTCATGAATGCCACAAAATAAAAGAAATAAAAAAAGACCTTTCTTTAGGAATTCATATTTCATGCTTTATTGTGTTGTTATGCACCTTGGAAAGTACATTTGTTTCACCAAAAATCAGGGAGAAATCTGCTGAATTTTGCTGCAGTGAAAATACTGAGCCCTACGGTAGTTGTTGTTGTGTAGAAGTGGAAAACAGCCAGTGCTGAACAGCTGGGCTGCCTCGCTGCCTGGCATGGCAACAACACACAGGAGGCAGACTCAAGTCAGTTCTGGGTATGGTGTTCCTGGTATGTTAGTGACATTTAAGCAAAGCTGGCACCTAAAATAACAAGACTGGGAAAGATTACAGAAGGACAGACTCAAATCAGTTATTTGTATGGTGTTCCTAATTCAAGTGACATATAACAAGCTGGTAACTAAAGAACAAGACTGGACAAGAATATAGAAGCTGGGCAGACTCAATTCAGTTATGTGTACAATTGTCCTAGTACAAGTGACATTTCACCAAAGCTGGCAACTAAACAACAAGTCTGGATAATTATACACAAGGGCAGTTCAAAGTCAGCAAAGTGTATAATGACAAACATTTTTTGTGACGTTATTTTATATACTGTTAATGCAGAAATGTTTGCGGTGGTCTTATGTTCGCCGTTTTCGCGGTGAACTTTCAGCACAAACTTAAAACCACTGCGAAAGTTCTTGCTCACCTATGACTGTAGCGCTACTATTGTTTTAAACGCAAACTTAAAACCACAGCTAATTATAACACACCATTTTTTCCCTACTGCGAACTTAACTGCATTTGCAGTAACCCGACAACTGCCTAGCACCTCAAATAATGTCAGGAATTGAACCCACAATCTCTGGATCCGGTGTCTTCAAGTCCAACCTCTAGGCCATTCACCCTTCCCAGCATGGTTTTTCCCAACTTGTTATTGTCTTAAATTACACATCCAAGCAACAGTAGTATGATTCACATGTCAGCAAATACTGTGGATCCCACCGGTGACTTGTTTGTCACAGGATAGGGGTTGTTTGTTTACTCGTGGTGCCTTGTTTTTGAGCTGTCCTGTTTGTGAGCAAAGGTGAGGAGGTCTCGTAAGTGGGTCACAGCTTCCTTGAAGGTCTTCTGGAGGTGAGGGTTATCTCCAAGCAGATGTTTGGGGGAAAGATCGTAATGTTTTCTGACTACCATGTTTCTCTGACAGCTCCTGACAGCTTGTCAATCGGAAAATGTTACGACCTTCCACCCAACATCTGCTTGGAGATTAAAAGCAAGGCGATTGGAGATGGCAGACTTCATCCCCTTACCCATACTGCTTTGCCTGTCCTACAAACAAAAATTGCAGTGCTGTGGATGTATTGAAATACTGTTCTTTTTCAGAATTGCTCTGTTCAAAGGCTTGCATCAGTTTTGCCTGGATGCCATACGATTACTACCGGGGCTCCTACACTTGCTGCCCTGAACAATATTAATCAGATTATTTCTGACATAGATTTGAAATATCAATAATCAACTTCAGCTGTTTCCATGATATCATGCTTGCTATATCAAATTTGATATTTGTTGAAATAGTTTTAACATTTGTCAAGTCTTAACATACGGTATACCTCTGTATGTAACATGTTTTTATTTGAGACAATTGAGTTATGTAACTCTGAAAGACTGATGCTTGCTTGGCAGAGGCATGTGTAAGTTGGAAGTTTGCCAGGTCTCAAGAGAAGTCTCTGGAAGGACTCCAGTTGCAGTCTATGTTAGAAATGTAAATGCAGACATTTTAGATCTGTGTTGTCAAATTCTGCTCTAAGTGTAACATCTTAGTGAATGTACTGTAAAACTTGACATTATTTGAATAAACAGTCTTCCCTTTGCATGAAACTTTGTATGATAGTAGTTTTACTTTCACCAAGAAGCTTATGTTTTCTGTAGCGTTTGTATGTTTGTGGTTGAACAGCATAACTTAAGAGGCTTTGGATAGTTTGTTATGAAATAAGGTAGGCCTTGTCGTATTAAAGAAATGATTAGATTTGGGCTCCCTGGCAGCTTTCCGTGGTACTGCAGCAGAACTTCCTTTTTCTGTTATGACGCAAGTATATACATGTACCTACAACTATATTTGGCTCCAAGTAATTCTTGTATCTTTCGAGTATGTATTAGGTGGCTGTTGTACCGTGCTCGAGGCACCTCCTCGAACATAGGACCCCCATTTTACGTATCTTCCGAAAGACGGTGCAGCCCCAACTAGGATAAAGTGGCTGTTTCATATTTTGTAGAACATGTGTTTTCTCCGTTAAATGTTTCTACAAGTGTCCTTGGCCCAGCTTCAGACTCACAGCTGTTTATGGAGAAGCAGTTATAGAGAAGTAAACATGGATATGAAATTTCACTAGCAGGTTTTGGCAGGCATTTACTGTAGTGGTCCTGCAAAGGCTATCATCTTCTGTTACAGTCTTCTTGGAAAGGGGAAGTCATACATCAGCAAGAAATAGGTGTGGTCTGAAATAAAACTGTTTTGCAGCATGGTTGATTATATATAGTCTTGCCAAAAGTTCTGGCACAAACAATGATGATGAGAAAGCTCTTAAAGGCCCTAAATGTAAATCAGATAGAAAGTTAATGCTGTTACATGCAATAAATGCAATAGATTTAACAATAATTAATGATCATATAGACATCACAATCAATCATACAATGTAGTGTGCTAAATTGGTGTCTCTGTTTCTGACAATTGATGTTTATCTGATCCTTTTTCAGAGGTTTATGAGGCTTAGCCCTTTTAACAGACGTCTTGTTTTGCATTAAAGTAAATGCTGCCCCGGCCAGCCAACAGTGTGTTCTGCAGTTACAGGCTTTATAAGGGCCAAAGTTTCCTGTTGAGGGCGCTAAATCTGGCCTGCTGACCTTCACCTCAGTTGACCCCTGGCCCGCGAATGACCTGACGGGCACAGTGGACTGCCCGATAACAGATTCTGTTGCAAAGCTTGTATCAACTCATACATTGTAATTCTTAGGGTTACGAGTGAGAATGGGGGTCTGGCATCCAGGCTATGAATTTACTACGAGATGTCTTCATCATTCTGAAACATGCTGTTTGCTTAGGCGAAGTAAAATAACTGTACACTTGAATGATGTTGTGCTAGAATATCAGTCGACTAGAGCAAAGTCCAAGGCTTTATGTTGTGTATTCAATTGCTATTAGGAGACTTATCATATGCTAGACAGTGTCACAACTTCATTAATATTGGAAGAAAAAGATTGCAGATTTCCACATTTGATGAAAGCTTCATGTATCTGTTCATACATACTATTATTAGTTTATCACCAACATTTCCTGTTCCATATTAGCCAAATGTGGACGGACACAGAAGGAAAAATATTTTGCTGCTTCAAAGAAAAAATCTCCATTCAGTTTTAGGCAATATGTGCCAAAAAGAGTTGTACATAATATATATTTTGGCCATGACATTGTACTTTTTTAAAGGTGACACCAAGCCAAAATCTGTGTATGTACAGAGATCATCCTCGGTCTGTATGACCTTATCCAAGTACAGAAACGTTGCCAAAGTTTGTCACACTGCAGATGTGGCAAGAAATAGACACAACAGTGAACGAACCGCAAGAAAATAAGGGACGGAGCAGGAAGGATCAGAGGGAGGGGGGGAGAGTGGGTAAAATTTAAGAATCACAAGAAAAAAACACAGCATTGGCGCAGAGTACACAAATGTTACCAGAGATTGAGGTGTTGAATTTTACCTCAGATGAAACTTTCCAGCAGTATAGTTGTAGAGTTAGGCAACATCTGTGACAAGTTAGGCAAAAGATAGTGCAACTGATGCGATGAACATTACATATCAATACTATTACATAATTGTCAAGCAAACACCCATCTCATTTGTAATGCTGTACAGCTATTAGCTGAGAGTCTGAGATTATTCAACAGTTGGAGTTAGTGACTTATTTGATTGTCAGACAAGTTTGATTCAATTGTACAATACATTCTGGTTTATTTGTGTGAGATTATGAATTGGAGTCGACTACTTCAGCAGTTTGAACAGTTTTAAGAAGTTATAACCTTAGACATGATAACAGATATTTTTTACACAAAAATATTTGGAAATAGCTGACAAGTTAACATCAGTTATGATGTGTTACTTCTATGAAATTCTATGGTAAAACTCTTATTGTCTAAACCTTTTGTCATCATGTTTAGTTTCTGTTGTTGAGTTTGAAAGAACAGTCCTTAATCCAAGAAGGAGATTCTCACTTTAAAAAAAACCTCCTTGATTTCAAGAAGCAATCTCTAGAGGTAAAATCTGTCAACCATTTTTGCTTTCTTTCATGTAATAGCTGAGAACCAGACAATACTATTACTTCTGCCTTGTTTTTCCCCTGTCCACCAGCAGAGCTGGGGCTGGCATGTTTTGTGTTCCTCTCAGCTTGTTTTGACAGCACAAAAAAAACTTCAGTCAGCATTTCTTTGGTGTGTTCTTCTTTAACTGAACGAAAGGATTGTTGTACTGGACTCTTTTCTTGCACAAGAATGAAATAGATCATAGAAATGGATCAAATTGATAGAATATGTAGCTGAAAAAGGACAGGAAAGGGAATTCAAACCACTGGGCTTCAGCTTATTGACGAGCTGATCTCAGATCTGTTACTTGTGGTATGTACAGTAGGTTCGTTGTACAGGGGACTATGGCTTTATGTCCTTTTCTTACAATTGTGATATATCAGAGTTTAGCTTAGAAAGTCTTTGTCTTTAGAAGCTCAGAAAAATGATAGAAATCAGCTGAACAGAGAAGATATAGCTGGCTGGACCTTCTCTTGATGGCTCACTCATCTTGAAAATTATACATCCTAGCTGGCTATGTCAGGGATGCCCTCAGGACAGTAATTGTTAACAAACTACACGTATCTGGGGGGCTGTTTGTGTGATGTGCTTGATTGTTGAACTATTGTCACCACTCTTGAGACCTGTCTTAATTGATGTCATTTCATTGCTTGTGAATTCGAAATGCACAAGGCGCGTAGTGCAGTTTCCTGGCCCCTTGGAATTAAATCCGGGTCACCAACGCACAAACCCAAACGCACCTACTAGTGCCACTAGGTTACAAGGTGCGGTGCTTGAACCACACTATTACACTTGTTGTGTTTTTATTTGAACCAAATGTTTTCAGACACTGAATCAAGATCATCTAGTTGTGATGTCAAGTGTTCCTTATAACCTTACTAATACTACTGTGTGGCTTTTACTAGGTTTGGGAACTGTACTGTGTTGGACATAAAATTTCAGGATTACAGTGCCCATTGTGCTTGTTGAAAAAATGGAGGACTTTTCCAGTATAAACTACATATTTATCTACATATGTCGTCCTTGTCCAAGTAGTGCCAGATTATAATATAGCTTCTCAGTACATTAAAACTGTATCAAGATTCATTTCCACTTTATAATACATCCAACCATTGAGTTAGGCAAGTTGTACACAGCTACTGATTGTGGTACAAGTTAGGCAAAAATCCAGCAGACTCACACATGTACACATGTAGTTACACGAGGCAACTGGCCAGTAGTCCAGTGTAGATATCTGATCATTTCCAGAACCTAACCTCAGTATGTGTGCAGATTTTATCTGTCAACATGTTTGGCACGTTCCATAGTTGTCTTAGTGATACTGTTCACACAGTTATAACTTACGCTTGGTTTTATTCTTTCAAGGAACAGTTTTTACGAAGACGTTTTTGTTGGGTTGTCCTGTTCAGTTGTTGAACTTAAAGATGCATGGATGATGTCTTTAAGAAGTTCTAGATGGCTTAAGGAGTGGTTTTAATGGTTGTTCTGCTTTATAACAGAGGCACAATTCAAAGGTACTTTGCAGATTTCCGTCGTAGAATATCTGCTGATGATGAGTAGCCAATCAGAGCGCAGCATTTGCCACGACAAAGGTGGGGTGATGCTGGGCAGGTTAGAGGAATTCAGACTTTGATCGTCTAGTTCAAATAAAACCTCAGCTTTTTTTCTAAGATGTTTTCTTGGAAGATCATAATCTTGATCAGAAGGGGTGGCATTCTTTGGTCTATTGGAAGGCCTGTCGCTGCCAAGCATAAAACAGTGGTCAGTGTGGTGGGCAGCATATACTGTAGATGCGGAAATGTTCGCAAGGATTTAACTTCGCGGAAGGTAGAAAATGGTGTGTCCGCAGTAGTTTTAAGTTCGCGTTTGAAGCAATAGTAGTGCTACAGTCACAATGGAACGGCTTTTCGCAGTGATTTTCAGTTTGCAGTAAAGAGTTCTGAACTTCATGGCATAGATTTTATGAAAAAGAATTTTTGTTGGCTTAAAAAGACAGATTTAACCAAAAAAATTAACAACACAGGCTCCCAAACAATGAGTGGGACGAAAAAAAATTTAAACCTGTAGACAGCCCTGGTTGCAGGGTTCCCATACTAATAGTGGGTGAAGGGAGAGTATGGGATTTTCATTATTTTTTGCTACTGAACTTAGTCGAATATGCTGAGAGAAAAACAAAGAAAACTAATAAACCAGTCTTCACTTGAAAGTTCATCTGTGTTGGTAGAAGTCATTCTGAGTAAATAAATGAGCATTTTCATTTGTAGAAGTTATGAAATTCTAAGCTTGAGTCCCTTTCCATAAGAATTTTTTAGCTATGATTATAGCCTAGAAATGAGGATGCCTTGAAACATAAATGAATAGCCTGGACTATCATGATACTTCAAGTCATTTCTTTCACTGCCTCTGAACCTTAGTTTCAAAAGAAAACTCTTGAGCGTGACTTTGTCAACTTCCAGAAGAAGCAGATTTGTTTAATCTCTGCCTCTAAAGTGCTGATCGCAAGTTTATATTTTTAGCTGTACATACAGATGTAAGTTGAATCATACTTTGTACATCGTGGGCATTGGGCCCAATAATGTGTTTGAACTTGGCCTAGTTATCGGCAAAGCGCAGACTTTAATTGTTTGATTTAGACTTTGAAGTTGTTTTTATCACCTTGAATGACCGACATTCGTATGTTTTTCATGTAACCTGAGATAAATGTGTGTAAAACGTGAAAGACAGATACTAATTTGCATATCCAGTCACATTTTGTACTTGGTGGCTTTCAAAGTAAGGCACTGCAGTTTTACCAGTTTCTGCTAGATGTCATTCTTGAACAGGTACCATATAGTTGGAAACATAAAAGGTAATATAAAAGACCGTCCTTGGTCATCAATGCTAATTTGCATATCCAGTCACATCATGCTCCCTGAGCTATGGTATACAGTATATGAGACACTGCACTTTGTGCCATTTCTGCTAGGTGTCACTCCTGAACAGTTCACACCAAACCTCACCAATGTTTCTTGGACTTAGGACCTGAAACATAATTGAATATCAATATAAAAGCAAAGTCCCCACAAGTGACATGTAAAAGTGACAAACAAACAACATAGTTAAATCTAGATATTGTCGGGTTTGACTCAACTTTGAGTTCTTTTTCTAAAACACTGAAACAGTGGCAGACAAAAGAGCCCACTTTTTCTGTAATGTGTGAGTTCTGTGATGGACATAATGTTAAACATAATGTAGTTTTCCTTTTGCCTGTAAATGTTAACACATTTTGATGGAATTGGTGAAAGAGCTCCCTTCTTTTTTTATTACAGAAGCATAAGTTTGAAATAGGATTTACTTCATTTTCCACCCAATTGACATACTGTTTTTACATCATCAATCAATCAATCAATCAATCTATTTATTTTGTTGCTTTTGCTGTGCAGGTCTTCGTGCGACCCATATGCAGCATGCGTACGACTTCTATAAGCCCGACATGGTGTCGGAGTATCCGGTGGTGGACGGGAAACTGTCCATCCAGTGTTACCTGGGGGCGCTGGACAGGTGCTACAGACTCTACAAGCACAAGGTGCACACGGTGGAAGGTACGTGAGTCGTATACAGGTGTGTGGGTCTTAGACAGGTGTGTGGGTCTTAGACAGGTGTGTGGGTCTTAGACAGGTGTGTGGGTCTTAGACAGGTGTGTGTGAGTGTGTGTCTTACACAGGTGAGAGTTTGTCTATCTGTGTGTGTGTGTTTGTGTGTGTGTGTCTGTGTGTCTGTGTGTGTGACTGATTTTAACTGACCGTCACTATATATATCTTTTTTTTTCCCACTTTTTTTCTAAATTCTTCTGTATGTCCACGTGACCAGTTTTAGCTGTGCATAATTCTTGTACTGTTTTTCTGAGTTTGCCTTCTCTACTTTCTGTATCTTATTTAGCCGCCTTCGTTTGTCACATGTCATCTTCGGTGGCTTACAGAGGGAACACTGCAGTTTGTTCAGTTGCTGCTAGGTGTCATCCTTGAACAGTTATGTTGGAAACATGAAAGGTCATGTAAAAGACTGACCTTGCTCTCTACAGTTCTAATACGTTGTTATTTGCCCTTGACAGAAGGTCGCACGTCCCCCCTGACCCTTGAAGACATCGACTACTGCCTGTTCCACACTCCTTACTGCAAACTGGTGCAGAAGTCCTTCGCAAGACTCTACTTCAATGACTTCTTAGATGCCTCCAAGGACGACCCCAAGTACACCGGGCTGGAGGCCTTCAGGTAACAGTCTTATAACTCTTAAAGATTAAGAAAACTAAACTCTTAAGAAAACTAAAAACTCATCTTACAATAAAAGACTTAAGTATAGCGCAAGACACCTAAATCTTTATTTATTCATCCATCATTCATTGATTCATCCAATTCTTCATTCATTGATTTGTTGACTCATTCATTCATTCATTCACTTAAATGTCCTTGGAACAAGACATCTCCATCCCAGGACTAGTTTCAGCTGGCACCAAGAACAGTTTCTCTGAAATGTGGAAGGCACTTAAGAGGTTGACAGGAAGTAAAAAGTCCACAGAGATACCTAGCTTGGTTGACAACAATGGAGAAGTAACATCATCCCCATGCAGCATAGCAGAGGAACTTAATACATTCTTTGGTGGAGTAGCAGACAAACTCGCTGGGTTATTACACAAGTGCAAGTCAGCATTCCATCCGTTACAGTTTGTACAACGTAGTACAGCACTTTTCTCTTTTCAACCCATATCAGAAGCCTTTGTACTAGGGGAACTTTCAACCATGAAGGAAAGCAAAGCCACTGGCCTGGATGGGTTAAACTGTCGGCTACTAAGAGCTGCTGCTCCAGTTATTGCACCATCTCTAACCGCCATTCTGAATGCTTCTCTGTCCTCCTCGGAATTCCCCGCAGATTGGAAGAAAGCGCGAGTGGTACCCATCTAGAAGTCTGGCCTACTCTGGCTCAGTTGCATGGAATGAAACACAACCACACATTAGGGCGGCTTCGTCCATCCATGTCTTCAAATACCTATTGGATCATACATAATTAGCCCTTGAGTGCAAATATGGACTGGATAACGGATTAATGACTTAATTATGTACTATGATGTATTCATGTATTTATTTATCTAATTATTTATTCAACTATTTATTCTGATGTATTTTCCATGATTGTATTGATATCGGTTACGTTAAGTTTACGTTAAGTTTATTTTTGTACCGTGACTCCTGCCCCTCCGTTTCACTTCGACCTTGTCGAAAAGCGGCCATATTATGGCCGAACAAGCATTCGAAGTAAAATAAAGGCTTTGACTTGACTTGACTTGACTTGAGTAGTTCTCCTTCCTAGAGCAGTAGTAGTACATGCACAGTATGTTGTTCTGAATGTCGTTTTCAAAAATTGTATCATTTTTAGATTGTCCACATCTCTATTAACCTTCTCCCTGCTGCCTAACCCATAACCTGTAGAGAATTGATAACAAAATGTTCAGTGTTCTAAATGTTACAAGGCAGCTAAGAAAAGTTACTTTCTTATTTTGTTGTTGCTTTTATCTGGTAAGTAAATGGCTGGATTTGAACCACTTTTGAAACTTTCATAAAAATCTACCACTTTCACTTTCCAGGGACTTGAAGCTAGAGGACACTTTCTTCAACAAGGATCTTGAGAAGGCATTTGTGAACGCCAGTAAGGAGCTGTTCAACAGTAAGACTAAACTGGCCCTACTGCTGGCAACTCAAGTGGGGAACATGTATACACCATCCTTGTACTCTGGACTGGCCTCTCTACTGTATAGGTGAGTATTGTAACAGCTACATGTGTATAGTGTTTAACACAAGTGGGGAACATGTACACCCCCTACCTGTACTCTGGACTGGCCTCTCTACTGTATAGGTGAGTATTGTAACAGTTATAGTGTTTAACACAAGTGGGGAATATGTACGTATACACTCCCTCCCTGTACTCTGGACTGGCCTCTCTACTGTATAGGTGAGTTTTGTCACTGCTATATTGTACATGTCTTTAGACTGTGATATCTTTGTTTTGTGCATAGTAAAACTAAACTAGCCACACAAGTGGGAAACAATTGTACACCCCCTCCCTCTACTCTGGACTGGCCTCTCTACTGTATAGGTGAGTTTTATCACAGCTATATTGTACATGTCTTAAGACTGTGATGTCTTTGGTTTGTGCATAGTAAAACTAATTAAATAAACTAGCAACTCAAGTGGGGAATATGTACACCCCCTCCCTGTACTCTGGACTGGCCTCTCTACTGTATAGGTGAGTATTGTAACACAGTTATAGTGTTTACACAAGTGGGAAACATGTACACTCCCTCACTGTCAACATCTACATACACATGCATGTATCTTCAGACTGGGATGTCTTTTTTTGCACCAATAAAGAGTTGTTTAACTAAACTAGCAACACAAGTCGAAAACATGTACACTCCCTCCCAGCACTCTGGACTGGCCTCTCTACTGTATAGGTGAGTGTTGTAACAGCTATCTATGGACCAGGGAGTTGTAGATTTCCCTTTCTCTTGGATTATCCTTCTTTCTTGCTGGTTTTGTTTCTTTCTCTGTGTCTGATTTCTTCTTTTTTCTTTCCTTTTCTTGTTTCCTACCTTTGTTTTTTCCTTTTTCATGCATTAGTAATTTCTTTGTCATCTGTGATCAAAAGTCACTGTCATAATTTGTCATTATCACCTCAGTTTTCATTCTTTTTGTTTATCTTTATTTCATCTTCTGCCCGGCCCTTCTTTCCTAGTGTCCTTCCTTGTTCTCCTCCCTATATTTTACTCCTCCCCCTTTCTTCCCTTACTTAGGTAAGGCACAACATAAGTATTTATTGCAAATATTTTACAATACATTTCCATGCACAAATTAAAGCCCTTACCAACAAGCTCTTCGTCAGTCCTCTGATCCTTCTCAAGAAGAAGTTGAGATGACCTTAAGCCTGTGTCAACTCGAGAAGGATCAGACTCAGAGCACTGATGGGAAACTTTAAGGTACATGTATATAAGAGCTTTACTTTCTGTATGGGATTATAGGGTGTATAATCTCAAGTTTACATGTCAGTTACGTTAAGAGATGACCCTTTGTTTGAGAACTTGTATTTATTCTTGAAATCTCTCCCGCAGCAAATCCGCGGCTGACCTCGCCGGTAGGAGGGTCGCGTTCTTCTCCTACGGGTCGGGCCTCGCGTCCGCCATGTTCTCCGTCCGCGTATCCCAGGATGCCGCACCAGGGTCGCAGCTCGAGAGGCTCGTGGGGAGCTTCTCCGACCTCCAGGTAAAAGAAGCATTAACAGTACTGTGTGACTGTGTGCCTGTAGAGACTAGAGTAGGGCTTCACACCTAAATGTGACATCACTGGTACAGAGGTTTAAAGGAAAGCTACACAAAAAATCGAAAATCCTTCTATGCTATGCTTAATATATTCCAAAGTCAAATTCTTACTTCAAGTTAATTCACATAAGTCTGTCATAGTTCTGGGATTTTCCACAGTTTGCAACTTATGCCGTGCTGAGGCCTTCTCGCCTGATAATTGAATTATATATATGACGTCAGTGTTTCAAATTTTTCACCTGATGATTGTATTATATGACGTCAGTGTTCTAAAATTCAATCATCAGGTTAAAAATTTGAAACACTGACGTCATATAATTCAATTATCAGGCGAGAAGGCGTCAGCACGGCATAAGTTGCAAACTGTGGAAAATGCCAGAACTATGACGGACTTATGTGAAACAACTTGAAGTAAGAATTTGACTTTGGAATATATTAAGCATAGCATAGAAGGATTTTCAATTTTTTGTGTAGCTTTCCTTTAAGTACAGATCTGGATCTGTGTACCTGTTCCAAAATAATTTGACAGAGTAACCAATGTTTTGGGATGGTGACATAAACAGTGTATATTTTGACTTTTGATATATCTTGTTGTAGAAGGACGCAGGTTCAAATCTCAGCTGTGGATGATCGCTGGACTTGGCACAGGGTTGCAGTTCATGTAGGATCTGTGGAGAAATAGAAGCCAGTTCAAGATGCATTTTGTTTTCCACCTTGCAGGCCAGACTGGACTCCAGGAAGTGCTTCTCACCTGCAGACTTTGCAGACATGATGAAACTCAGGGAGGACACCCATCACTTAGGTAAGTGGAGGGATGGTGGCATACCTTAGTTCTCTGGTAGAAGCTAAACCTGTATGATACACAAAGCACCTGACAGTTGTTTTTCTTTCTTTAATGATTCAGTTGCTTAGGTCTCTTAAAAGACAGTGAGGTACACTCCGGTTGGACCTGTACCCCAGTACCTGGTACCACACAGCAGTACAGGCAAACCTGTCTCCTTCTAAACCTTCTCAAATATTCTTGTATCTCTGTTCACAGCGAGATTCTCTCCTGTTGGACCTGTACAGGACCTGTTCCCTGGTACCACACAGCAGTCTCCCTCTAACTCTAAGTCTTCTCAAATGTTCCCAGTTCTAATGTACGGCAACACACACTCCTGTTGGACCAGTACTACAGCAGTACAGACAAGCCTGTCTCCCTCTAAACCGTGTCAAAAGTTCTTATACAGACTGTATCTCTCTTCACAGCAAAGTACACCCCTGTTGGGCCTGTCCAGGACCTGTTCCCCGGTACCTGGTACCTGACACATGTGGATGAGATGCACCGTAGACTGTACAGTCGCACGCCGGTCTCGCTCAGGGCAGGCGTCAGGGACAGCGCAGACACACCCGTCTCCGATACACCGCATATAGAGGTGAGAATTCAACTTGTTCTTGATGCGTCTATGAAGGTTAGACATTAAGGTAATAAGGTACGCCAAATAGCAATTTTTCAAATCTCAAAAGTCTTGCGTTTGGAAAGTCAGGGTTCAAACTTTGGCTGCTGGGTCATACCAAAGACTTGAAAGATGGTACATAATACTTTCTCTGCTTTGCACTTATGAGAAAGAGTATGAAAGTTTAACACACACAGCTACTAGTGGACTAGCCCCCTGCTGTAGTAGCGCTTGCCTGTGTGGCCGAAGGGCAAATAGGAACAGTGGCATCCACTATCTATTCCCAACTAGATAGCAGTTAATAAGGAAAGCTAGAGCTTCGTTCGCTAATGGAAGACCGGATTGAGTGGTGCAGAAGAACCCATTGTCTCCCGAGGTGACATCACCGATGTCCTTGTTCAAGGTTCAAGGTCAAAGGAATTTATTGATACAGTTGAAGATTGATCACTTCACAGTTCCTCACTCTGAGACGTCTTGTCTTCGCAGAGTCCTTCTCGACCTCAGAAGAAGTCTTCCCAGGGCTCATCGGACCCCACACCTAGCACATCTTCTTCCTTCGACGGGGAGCTTTGAGGACACGCAGGGAAGCTAAGAATTTAATGTCTTAAACTTAGTTTGTTCTTACCTTATCTGAGAGCACTGGTCATCTTAGATTTGGGGAAAGTCAGTATAGTCTTGGGAAAATCTTAGTCATGAATCTGTTGTCAATCAAAGTATGTAATCTTAAGAGATACCACACACTGGTTCTAAGATACTACTGTAACAGTCAGGGAAGCTCTGAAAACTCAGGATTTCTGCAACAGCCATAGATCTAGAGGTAAGGGAAATATCAATTCAAGAATTATCATGTCGCATCTAAAAGGTTCTGAATGGAAGTTTCATAATAGCAGAAATTGCACTTAAATTAGATTATGAAAAGTTTGGAAATGATACACAATTTATGAAATCAGTTGTTACCCACCAACTACAGTAACAAACAGGACAGGGATACAGTATTATTAGGACCAAAGAAACTTGGTTTTGTGGATGACATCCTTTAGACTTCTCGAATGGTATGAAACTAATTTTGCTAAATGAAAAAAAGGGACACTTCTTCTTTGTTTGCTAGTCTAAGAATTAAGCTAGTGTCACAAACTGGGGCCAGGTGGGTCAGTTTGTGGGAACAAAAGAACAATTGAAAGTGTTTATCAAAAAATATATGCAAATTATGCTAATGACTAATTTTTAATGTTTTGTGTGTTTTGTTGTGTCTTATATCATACTTTTTGTTCCCGCAAACTGCCCTTCTGAGCCCCAGTTCAAAAATGTGACCCTATATTGCATAAAGCCTGGATTTCATCCACAAAGCAAGCTTGTGTGGTCTTAAGCTTTTATTCTGAATGTCAGTCCAAGCCATATTGTGTTTATGTTCAGCATAATATTTCTTTTGTTTTAGTGATAAGCTGAATCTTGCATTTGGTGATATGTAAAGCTTGTCATATGTCACACTTTAAAACTTAAACCTCATTCCTAAACATAGTTTTACCAGCAGGTAATTATTAATCAGCATTTTGATTGGTGCTTTTAATCAAATTAAATTAATAACAGATTAGCTAAATAAGTCAAAGTGTGTACAATGTAGCTTTTCTATTCAGAAGTGTCACAATGTTTCATGTATCTCTGGATGCATGTGTGGCAAAATACTTAATGTAACAGTTATAATGCAATGCAGCTATCAGCTTATAGTAGAAATAAGAAATGATTCATGTGGCAAATGCAGTTCCAAAAAGGAGGAAACAAATCAAAGTTTGACTTATAGCAAAACGAGAAAATGCAAGTCTACTTGCAATTATAGGTAGGTTATACTGTCAGAATTACTTAAGTTTATGTTTTGAAGTTTTGAAGGAGATTCAGTTGTTATTATCTTGTGTAAGATTATGAACTGAAAAAAATTAACAAATTGATATTTCATAAAGTATAATTTATGATTATATTTTGTGATCCATAGGAACTAATATCTGTTAACATGATGTAATATTTTGGTACTGAGATTTTTTTCATGTTTGTGAAATGGTGAGGAAGTTAATAAATTATTTGCAAATTCATGTTGTGTGTTTTGTTGTGTGTGTGTGTGTTCGTGTTCATGTGTCTGTGTGTGTACATGTGTGTGTATGTACATGTGTGTTTGGTTTTGTCAATTGATGTCTGTTAGTGTGTATGTGTCTATAAGTGTAACTATACATGTATGTGTATGCTTGCGTGTGTGTCTAAACTACAAATACATGTACAGGATAATAATCACATGTAGTGATGAATTTTTAACCATCCAGTTCAAAGGTCTCAATTCAACCATGTATTACGGAGATCAAGGTACAAGTCAGACTACAACTGTGAGGCCCCTTTAGAAATTAGAAGAAAGGAGGAGCTACTAACAGCACTCAGAGCACTAGATATTCTGCAAGTTCATCAGGTACAAGAAGAGAAGTACATCTTATCTCACATTTGCCATCCTGTGCTGAAAGTTCTGACTGACCTCCAAGGAAAGTCTCGGGACAAATTTTTTGAGGTAAGCTTTCTGTGTATTCTGTAGATGTACAATATGTAACTTATGTGCACAATGTTTTGTATGACTAAGTCTTGGTAGTTTGATACCTGGTCCTACTCTGACCAAAACTGGAAAATATTGTCTTGTCTTATTTTCAAGTATGATGTGTAACCTATTCTTCTGTAGCCTCCGTTGCAGGCAAAGATCCCCACAGCGATTTTTCAACTTATCAGGGCCAGATTCTTTGGCTTGGGGCCGTATCTGCTTGGGGGCCATATCTAGATCTGCTGGGGCCCCATATCTGCTTGGGGGACTCTAACCGTCCCCAAGCAGATACGGCCCCCCAGCCAAAGAATCTGGCCCCAATAAGTTGAAAAATTGTCGTGGGAAGCCTGCAACGGAGGCTAATCCTTCTGTTCCTCCCTTGTGAACATGAATTGTTGGGAACTAGCACAGAAATTGCTTTTAAAACATTTCCTTGAAATTTTACTTCCTGAACATGTAATCTACAGTAAAGAAAATGTAGGAAAATAATGCTTTTACAGACTACAAAGTACTTTGGATAGAGTTGACAGCACTTTTCTAGAATGATATTAGCAAATTTATCATGAAGGGTAGGGCAAGTTAGAAGGTAAACTTTTGTAGCATAACCCCATTATTTGTTTAAGGACCAGAAACCACCCCCTTTTTGTGGCTAAGGTCAGTCAACTGCTGTTAATCTTCACAGCATTGCTGCAAAGGTAGGTTTGGCCCAACTACAGAGATATGAATTTCAAAGTAATCTTGAAGGAGTTTAGCTCAAACGAGCTGATCAATGAACATTACCTATTGTTTATTTTTTATTTATTCATCTTAAAACATATGGGTAGTCTCTTCAGCCAAACAAAGGCTGATTTCCAAGAGAGCCCATAGGGGTACAGATAATAGATAAAATAATGTAATAACATAAGACAGTGATTGAACATAGGAATACATACGGAAACAAAAAATCAATTTGTCAAACAATAACACTGAAATCATTAAACAAAAACAATCAAATGATCTTGAGAGGTCTGAGGTCAAAATTCCATAATGCAGAGCAATTGTATTGTATTGTATGATTACTACTAAGTGTCCCTAATCTTGTACCATGACAGGAAGTGCATCATGGCTAAGCCGCTACCAGGTGTGCTGATGTACCTCCTGGTCGTCCTGAAGGCGTGCAAAGCAGCAGAAGACTGCACGGAATCTTCGATACTGGATTCCTGGGACTGCAGCGATCGTCGCCTCACCAGCGTTCCACAGGACCTGCCCACAAACATCACAGGCTTGGAGCTGGGTCACAATTACATCTCATCTCTGAGTCAGTCGGACTTCTCACTTTATAGGGGCTTAGAAACTTTGGATCTTAGTTACAATCGCATATCTACTGTCAATAGCCAGACATTCTACGACTTGTCGTACTTGACAACGTTAGATCTTAGCAGTAACCATCCGTCAATCCTCCGACCGTACATATTCACAGGGCTTGGGAACCTGCAAACCCTTGATCTGAGTAGAAATTATCTCAAATTGAGTGACATTCCAGCTATAGTTTTCAGTGCAGCACCGGGAGTAACCTCTCTGGACCTCTCTTACAACAGGTTAACAAGCCTCAGATCTGACATGTTCACAGGGCTGGGAAACTTGGAGACCTTTAACTTATTCAATAATGAGATCAGTGACATTCAGGCTGGAACTTTCAGTTCAACCCCCAAACTGAGAGACTTGTCCCTGTCTAACAACAAGTTAAACATTCTCAAACCTGACATGTTCGCAGGGCTGGGAAACTTGGAGAAGCTTTTTCTATACCGTAATGATATCAGTGATATTCAGGCTGGAACTTTTAGTTCAACCCCGCAGCTGAGAGAGTTGTCCCTGTCTAGCAACAAGTTAAACATTCTCAAACCTGACATGTTCGCAGGGCTGGGAAACTTGGAAAACATTGTCCTGTACAGAAATGAGATCAGTGACATTCAGGCTGGAACTTTTAGTTCAACCCCCAAACTGAGAGAGTTGTCCCTGAACAGCAACAGGCTAACCATCCTGAGATCTGACATGTTCACAGGGCTGGGGAACTTGGAACACATTTCCCTGTACAGAAATGAGATCAGAGACATTCAGGCTGGAACTTTCAGTTCAACACAACTAAGAACCTTGACCATGTACAGCAACAAGTTAACAACTCTCAGAGCTGACATGTTCACAGGGCTGCAAAACCTGACAGAAATCCAACTATACCAGAATGAGATCACTGATATTGAGGCTGGAACTTTCAGTTTAAATCCTGAACTCTCCATATTGTACCTGTACAACAACCACATTCGGTCCATTCCATCCAACTTACTAGTAAATCTACCGCAACTGAAGGAGCTCAGACTGTCTGTGAACAACATCTCTACGTTTCCCTTCGAAGATTTGTCAGGCATGCAGAAACTGACTTCTCTTAACCTTGACAGTAATCAGCTGACGACTCTTTCCTCAGCGGCACACGACATTCTAGTGAACATCTCTCTACAGGGGCGTGTGAGAATTCAGTTCAACCCCTGGCAGTGTTGTAGTATGCTGGACTACAAGGTGGCCATGATTCCTGATCCTGATTATTATTGGCAAAGTCGAATCGTTTGTGACAAGCCTAGTCAGTTCCATGGGCTAAAACTTCAAGATCTCAGCCCTGCTAATCTGACCTCAGACCCAGAGTGTATAAAACTAAATGCTGGTAATGCTTTAGGTGGCTCCATCTGTGGTGTAGTAGCTGGTACTCTCATTGTTGTCATCTTTCTCATAACATAGTGCAAGAGGAGGGCCATCTACCCAGGTGTTATTTCAAACAACCACAGCACCTAATGTTACTGTTACAGTTAGCAACTAGTACTGTTACTGTAGCAACTGTCACTGTTACAGTAGTGACTGTAACTGTAGTAACTGTTGCACTGTAGCAGCTGTTTAACTGTAGCAAGTATTACTGTAGCATCTGTTGACCAAGACATTTATTTTCATAGCTTTAAAGTTCACAATTGAAGAAGGAAACATTCCTGACACGTGAAGAGATTGAACGCCAAGAAGACATTAATTCACGTCGAAAAGTTAAAGAGAAAACACACCATTGTGTAAATTTTAATAGACATTACAAGAAGGTTGAACAAACAAAGAAAGAGCATCTGGTCTGGTGTTTTTTGTTTGTTTTTACAAGCACAGTGTGTGTGTGTGTGTGTGTATGTGTGAGTTTGTGAGTTTGTGAATACATGTAATACACACACACATACACCGTGTATGTGTGTGTGCATGTGTGTGTATGGGTGCATGTAAGTGCATGTAAGTATGCTTGTAACTACATGTATGTACTGTATGGGTGTGCATATGTTTAAGCTATAGATAATGTGTGTGGTAGTGATCACATGTCCTGGTGAATATTCAACCATGATAATTATCCAGTTCAAAGCAGAGTCCACAAACCAACCAAAAGCCAAAAGTTGATCGGTCAAGGTTCAAGTTGAGTTGCTGCAGGTTGTGACGCAGGTGCAGCTACCCAGAGTGGATATTCTTCAAGCTCAACAGGAGCAAGGAGTGAAAACGCCCCCCAAGCCGTCCTGTGCCAGGAGTTCTGACTGTCTTCAGAGGAAAGTCTGCGGACAAACTTTGTAGGTATATTAGCTTTTTGTGTAGGCAAGGGAGATACACCATGTAACACCGTGCACCATTTGTATGATTATTAGGCTTAAAATTTGATATCTAAGGTCTGAACTCTTACTGTTTTTCCCTTAATATCTGACCAAAAATTGTTTTAGGTACATGTATCATATTAATTAAGAGCTTACTAATAGGCTCTGTTCCTCTCATGCGAACACGGTACTAGGTTGTTTTCACGGATATTTGCTTTTGGGAAAATTTTATTGGGGAAAATTTCACTTCCTCATAAGCTACAGTGAGGAAAATGTGATGCAGATTTAGATTATTTCTTGGAAAGCGTTGTATTGTCAGGATACAGATCACTTTGGATATAGGTGATGGTACTATTCTTGAAATTAATATCAGCCGTATTGGCATGAAAGGCAAGACATGTTACATTTAGAAGGTAAATTTTTCTAACGTTACCCCATTATTTGTTTAAGGACCAGACACTGCCCCTTTTTGTGGCTGAAGTCCATCAACAGCTGTTAATCTTTACAGCAATTTGCTCTGCAGGTGAGGTTTGTCCCAGTTGCAGGTATGCATTGATGTTAACGGTCGAGTAATGATCTCTTTTTAGTTCTTATAAAACACAATAAGACTCTTGATTTGTTCATCACCTAATAGATACATACAATGTAGTACTCTTCCTTAAGATAGCACTTTTTTAAAGATTCAGTTACTAAATGTTTTGCAATGTAAACCCAACATACCCACCATAGTTGACATCATAAGCTAATGCCATTAACTAATTGATCACAAGAAGAAGCCACATGACATATATATACACATAGTTACAAAGATATTGAATGTGTATTTCCGAGAGAAACCTATAATCCTATTTTTCTTATAGTTTCCAGGTTTGACTTCAAAGTAGCAGCTGAGTTTTGTCTGTATCAATCGTCATAACATCTCTACCAACTTGAAGGTAAGTTTGGTTCTTAGCACTAGTCATTTGTTGAAGTATGGTAGCATCCCCTCAACTACATTTGTACATGTAAATGGGTTTTGCAACTCAAAAATGAAGCTACTGTAGTAACGTTAATTGCTAGACAATTTAATGTTTGAAAAAATGTAGGATTTGTACGTGATAGTGAGCACGTATTCTGGTCAATACTTAACCATCCAGATCAATGTAGTCAAGACAACCATGTCATACCATAAGTGAGTTGATCAAGGTACAAGTGGAACTGTTTGAGTTGCGGCTGCCTTTGATGAGCTGAAAATGTTATAAGGATCAGCTACCCAGAACACGTAAATCTTCAAAAAAGCTATTAAAAAAAAAGACTTCTTACAAGTCTTCTTTTGACTGTGTTCATATGAAAGTCTGGACAACAATGGCATCGTAGTGAATGTAAGCTTGTCAAATTTAAAACTGCCAGATTAGAAGTAAATGGAGAATTTAATCATGAGAAATCAACTTGTGCAGCATCAGTGAGGTATGACAGTGAAACTTCAGATATCCAAGTGTTCAAGACATTCTTGAAAGGGCCTTGATGACCCTGTTTTTCTTTAATGTGACAGGCAGTCCCATTAAGTGTTGAAGATATGTCCAAGCTACAACTTCATAGTGTGTAGGATTGCAAAAAGTACAGTTTCAGCATAATGATGATATTTATTAATTTATTATCTCAGGCGAATCTTTGTACTGGGCCATGGTGTGCATGGTGGGTAAGCTGCCTGCCTAGTGTGCTGAAGGTCATGATAAACACAGACATATCTTGTTGACAATGTGGCCTAAGAGTATAAAACATTATGATTACTAACAAGTGTCCCTAATCATGCACCAGGACAGGGAGTGCATCATGGCTAAGGTGCTGCCAGGTGTGCTGATGTTCCTCCTGGTCATCTTGAAGGGAGCAGCAGAAGCCTGCAGAGAATCTTGGAAACCTGATTCCTGGGACTGCTATAATGACGGCCTCACCAGCGTTCCACAGGACCTGCCAACAACCATCACGGGCTTGGATCTGGACGGCAATTATATATCAACCTTAAGTCAGTCGGATTTCTCACGTTATAAGAGTTTAGAAACTTTACATCTTAGTGACAATCGCATCTCTACCATCAATAACCAGGCATTCTACCACTTGTCAAACTTGACTTATTTAAGGCTTGGCAGTAACCGTCTAACTAGCCTCAGATCTGACATGTTCACAGGGCTTGGAAATTTGGAGTCACTTGCTCTAAGCAATAATTACCTCAATGAGATTCCAGCTGGAGTTTTCAGTGCAGTATCACGATTGAGCACCTTAGTCCTGTCTGGCAACAGGTTAACAAACCCCAGATCAGACATGTTCACAGGGCTGGGAAACTTGCAGGACCTTTGGCTGGACAAAAATGAGATCAGTGACATTCAGGGTGAACCTTTCAGTTCAACCCCACAACTGAGAGACTTGGTCCTGTCTTACAACAAGTTAACCATCCTAAGACCTGACATGTTTACAGGGCTGGGAAACTTGCAGTACATAAGCCTGTACAATAATGAGATCAGTGACATTCAGGCTGGAACTTTAAGTTCAACTCAACTAAGAACCTTGAACATGTATGACAACAAGTTAACCACTCTCAGAGCTGACATGTTCACAGGGCTGCGAAACTTGACGGAAATCCATCTACAACGTAATGCCATCACTGATATTGAGGCTGGAACTTTCAGTTCAAATCCTGAGCTCAGTGAATTGTACCTGACCAACAACCACATTCGATCCATTCCATCCACCTTACTGGCAAATCTACTGCAACTGAAGTACCTCATATTTTCTAACAACAACATCACTACGTTTCCCTTTGAAGATTTGTCAGGCATTCAAACACTTAGTACTTTTAGAGTTGACAATAATCAACTGACGACTCTTTCATCTGTTGTACACGACATACTTGCGAATATCTCTTTACGGGGACATGTAAGAATTCAAAACAACCCCTTTCAGTGTTGTAGTATGCTTGACTTCAAGTTGAAGATGATCCCCGATCCTTATTATTTTTTTGAAAGCCTGATCGTTTGTGACAAGCCCAGTAAATTCCATGGCAAAAGGCTCAGAGATCTCAGCCCTGCTAATCTGACCTCAGACTCAGAGTGTAAGGAAATAATAAATACTGGCAACGTTTTAGTTGGCTCCGTCTATGGTGTAGTAACTGGTGCGATTTTCATGGTGGCCATCTTTTTCATAACCTAAGAGGGGACCATCAGGCCTGGTGTTGTTTGTAACACAGCAGTTAATGTTACAGTAACTATTATATCAACTGCTCCTTTAGCAATTCTTTCTGTAGTACATGTAACTGTTGATCAGCTAGTGGTTTTCATAGCTTGCAAGTTCATCTATGTTGGTAATATGAACTAAATGACGAAGTCCAGTTTTTGAAAGGAATTAGCAATCAACCGCATATAGAACATGACTTGTGACTAGTTGAGCAGTCTTTCGTGAGTTGCAGAATGTCTTTTGCCAAGTTATTTTTCCTTTTTAGTACAGTTACATATAGTTAGAAGCGGATGCCTGTTACTGTTATTTGTTGGTTAGCTAGATATAGCAATGTCTTAGCTGTGAATCACAAGCCGACACCAATTTATGAGCCTTTAACTTTATTATGTGATATTTTGAAGAAAAGGGTAAAGGTCAACAATATTAACAGCTTCATGCCAGTCCCTGAAACTCTGTGCACCATGAATGAACCATCCTATAAATCATACAGAGTTTCAATTTCAATTCTTGACAGGATAATCTTTGCACAATACATAGTCCTGTATATACAAATGATTATAACATTCCATGATTTGCTAGTAATATCATACTTATACTGTTGTGTATGAAGGACTGCTTTTATTATTAGAACAAGACCGTGTCTAAGAGCTTTTTTGGTGATCCTCTCTGATAACACTTAGTCTTGGAATAATGTAAACTTGCATGTACATGTAGGCTCAAATTCAGACTCTCTGTAACATCTGCATGACTTTGAAGCAAGGAATATGTGAGAGTTAAAAGGTGTAACTAAGTGTTTAATTTTTTAGGGTGTTGCTAACAGTTTTGAAAGTGTAATGATTGGTTTAGAATTAGAGACTTTTGGTTCATTGTGCAATAACTGGCTTCTACAATAACTGTACATGCATACTTGTTGTGTTCCTTGTGTTTTGGTGTTTTTTGGTACATGCACACGCGTGTGAATGTATGTTCACATTATCACGTGTATCATTTGTATGTGTATATAATATATTATGTATAATGTACAATGTGTCTGTACTGTATACAGCTGCAGTACATATGGACTGTATATATATTATGTGTGTGTGTGTGTGTGTGTGTATGTATGTGCATGTGTGTGTAAACACGGTAAATAGAAGGTGAATTTCTAAGTTGATAAGTTTTCATATCTACTAGATTAAATCAAGAGGGTTTTTTGGTCTTCTTATCACATACACAATTGTACAGCATTTAAATGTGTGTCCTGACCAATGGCAATAGACAACGAATCGTTTCACAACCTCACAGCTTCAGAAATTTTTTTTACCATGGGCGGAAACTTAGTAACTTTGGGATGTATTAGTCTGTGCAGAGCCGCAGCTGTTGTCAGCGAGCACATATCCTGGTGAATGTTTAACCAGCCAGACCAAGGTATGCCATTCAGCCATGTCATATGGGGAGCAGGGTACAAGGCTGACTAGTTCAGTTACTAGTACTGCTGTTTGTCACGTACGTGTACGCACTACACAGAGCAGATATCCAACTGCCTTAACACCTACATGTACAGTAGAAAAGAGAAGTACTCCAACTTAAGGCTCCAAGCCTTTCTGGCAAGAAGTGTCCAGAAGACCTGAGTGTCCATCTTGCTCTGAAAGGTTAGTTTTATGCGTACAGCAGAGATTTTGTGCCATGTATACATCGCATGCGTTGACCTATGTAAGCACTGAGCCCACTTATGAGACTTATCTTTCAAAGTTAAGATATAGAATATCTTTGGCATCATACAGTCATTTTGTGAATATTTAGTTCTAGACTACCAAATTCCAAAGTGCTATAATCATTTAATGGTTTATTTTGTCATGTCATTCAAACCAGATTGATAAACTATTCAAATTCAGTAGGTAGAAACAAGTCATAGAAATTCTTACATATGTATGAAACAGACTTGTTCTTTTTTACTGTTTGCAGGTTTGACAACCAAAGTACAGTGTAGCAGCTAGTCAGTCGTGACCTTACTGTTCATCTCAACACTATCAAGGTATGTTTGGGTCCAAACTTACAGTCACATGTGCAAAGAAATGTTATCTGCAAATTGAACCATGCAAAACAATAATGAATCATCATCATCATCGAATGACTGAATGAAGACCTTTATTGCACGCATGTACCCACTGGGTTAAGCACAGGTCACAACAAAATAGTATACAATAGTATACATCTACACACTGTCAAATTACTTCAGGAATTATTAACTACATGACTTTGACTTATCCTCGCTTCTTTATAATCAGGGGTGAACATGTAACAGTAGATATGGTTCATAATCAATGGTTTGTCTAGAATCACTAAAAATATACCTGCGGCTAGAATGAAACATTCTGATAGAATATGTATTAAGCAAATGTCTTTGATATTATACTAGGGCAGAGGGTACTAGTACACCATGGGTAGACGGCTTCAAGGTGTGCTGATGGTTCTTCTTGTCATCCTGAGGACGTTGGCAATGGCAGAAGCTGACTGCAGGTCCTCTTGTTCACCCACTGCCTGCACCTGCTACACTCAAGACCTCACCAGCGTTCCACAGGACCTGCCGACAACCATCACCGACTTGAAACTGTACCTTAATCAAATCACAGCTTTAAGTCAGTCTGATTTCTCACGTTATGTGAGCTTAGAAACGTTAGATCTTAGTGACAATCGCATTTCTACCATCAACAGCCAAGCGTTGTATCATTTGTCAAACTTGACTGATTTAGATCTTCACAATAACGACCTAACAACCCTCAGATCTGACATGTTCACAGGACTGGGAAACTTGGACTGGCTTTCAGTATACAATAATGACCTTACTGATATTCAGGCTGGAAGTTTCAACCCAACACCACAACTTACATACCTGGACCTGCATAACAACAAGTTAACAAGCCTTAGGGCTGACATGTTCACAGGCTTGGGAAACTTGCAATACCTTCATGTACACTATAATGACATCGCTGATATTCAGGCTGGAACTTTCAATCCAACACCACAACTGGGATGGCTGTTCCTACATCATAACAGGTTAACAAGCCTCAGATCTGACATGTTCACAGGGCTGGAAAACGCACAATACATTTCTCTTTCCTTTAATGACATCGCTGACATTCAGGCTGGAACTTTCAGTCCAACACCACAACTAAGAACCTTGGTCCTGGAGAATAACAAGTTAACAATCCTCAGATCTGACATGTTCACAGGGCTGGGAAACTTGGGGTACATTTCTCTATCCTTTAATGACATCGCTGATATTCAGGCTGGAACTTTCAGTTCTACGCCACAGCTGAAAGACATGTCCCAGGGCCTGCAACATAACAAGTTAACTACCCTCGGACCTGGCATGTTCACAGGGCTGGGAAACTTAGAGACCCTTTCTCTAGACCACAATGGCATCAGAGACATGCAAGCTGAAACTTTCCATTCGACACCAAACTTACAGACACTGCACCTCCATAACAACAAGTTAACAACACTCAGATCTGACATGTTCACAGGGTTGCGAAATTTGACGACGCTTGATGTAGATGCTAATGACATCACTGATATTCAGGTCGGAACTTTCAATCCAACTCCACAACTCACACTCTTGCATCTGTCCAGAAACTACATTCGGTCCATCCCGCCCAACTTACTAGTAAATCTACTGCAACTGAACGACCTCAAATTGTCAGAAAACAACATCACAATGTTTCCGTTTGAAGACTTGTCAGCCATTCAAAAAATCAATGAGTTTTACCTTGACAATAATCAACTGATGACTCTTCCATCAGTGGCACATGGCATACTTGCGAATGTCTCTGTTGTAAGAATTGAAAACAACCCCTGGCAGTGTGACTGTAGGATGGTTGACTTTAGGTTGAAGATGACAGGGTCTTACCGATTTGAAAGCCAGATCACTTGTTTCCAGCCTAGTGAGTTCCGTGGGCAAAAGCTGGAAGATCTCAGTCCTGCTAATCTGACCTCAGACCCAGAGTGTATAAAACTAAATGCTGGTAATGCTTTAGTTGGCTCCATCTGTGGTGTTGTAGCTGGTACGCTTTTCATGGTTGTCATCCTTCTCATCACATAGTGCAAGAGGAGGACCTCCATCTTCAAACAGATCAAAAAGATCGGTAGCCTACCGCGGACCAAATGTCTGGAACAGCCTACCGCCAGACACACGTACGGCTCCGAATCTGACTAAGAGACTCTTGAAGTAACGGAAATGAACAAAACGAACGGACACGGACCATGAACCAGCTTTCGCCCTACTATATGTTGTATGTTGTACCATAAATATGTAATGATATATGTTGATAGAGTTATTAGGACTCAAATGACTGTGTATCTCTGTTATATTGTATCTGACCCTTACCTCTTCCCTCATGACCTCAATGAAAAGCGGCCTGCGTGCCGATTCGAGCTTATCATGAATAAACAAAGGTTCAAACAAACAAAAACATTCTTGCAGACCTGAAAAGCTTCACACACAAAGCAAGATTCAGCCCAACACTGGTCCTGGCACTCTAAACCACTACCAGTCTCTAGAAAGACCTTAGACAGCCCAAAGAAATACCTGAATATATAGTCATCTAAAAGATTAAATGCTCATCCTTTATATCACAAAGTCGTCCTTAAGATGAAAACGTCAGCATAGATGAAACAACCAGCCTGGATATCACCCAGACTTGTTGATTAGCCTATAGATTTGACTGCCATTACAGATTAAAGTAGTCATCAGATGTTAGTTGAATACTACATGTACATGTACACTCATGCTGTAATATTTTGGTAGGTTTTAGTAGCACAATTGTTTTACTGATCATGATTGGAATTTGTGTCAAAACTTACAGTGTATAATGATTTGTATTGTTGTATATTAATTGTGTGTTGTTGAATCTTTACTGAGATCGAGTTGGCATGACTTTGTATATACATTTTCACTAACTTTAAAACTGAAGCAGGTGCTTTTGTACACCATAGAAAACTAAAGTATCTTAAAAAGACATAAACTTTTGTTACTGAGGGCTTTGTGCCAATTGTGAAGTTGATAGGTTATTTGCATAATACATGTATTATTTGCTGTGGTTCGTTGCATATTTGTGCGTTTGTGAAGTTTTTTTTTTTTCATGTATGTGTATCCAGCTATATACAAGTGCGTGTATATGCATGGATGTGTATGCGTTGGATTGAACAGGTCAAGTCTGAACATATCTACAAAGTCACCTCGTATGTGATACAGAGCACATGTTTAACCATCCAGATCAATGTAGTCAAGACAACCATGTCGTCAATTTGTAATGCTTTAGTTTGTGCAGGGTTACAGCAAGTGTCAGTGATAAGCACATATCCTGATGAATGTTTAACAATGCAGACCAAGGTACGCCGATCGACCGTGTCATATGGGGAGCAAGGTACAGCTCTGATAAGTCCAGTCACTGCTGCTTGCGACGCTAGTGTAACAACTACACAGGGCACACATCTTACAGGCACAACGCTCAAAACGAGAGACAAAGTCCTCCAAGCCTTTTCTTTTTAGAAGTGTCCAGAAGACCCGAGTGTCCAGCCGGCTTCAAAAGGTTAGTTTTATGTGTGTACAGCGGAGATTTTGCGCCATGTAAACATCACATGCGCTTAGACCCCTGTAAGCCAAGTCAGATCATGACACTGATAGTTTGATATGAAAATTTCAATTCAAATGATACAGGAAATTTTCATTTCATTGAAGCGTGGATTTTATTCAAGTCTAGTATGAACATCCGTTGCAACAACGTATCGGCATTTATTTCTTATTTGAAAGCTTTTCATAACTCTACTTCCTCATAAGATAATGTGGGGATGATGCATTTTTGCTACAGATGCGGTTACAGTAGCCTTGCTAGCATGCTGTGTCATTGAAGTGCGGGGAATATTACTTGCAACGGGAGGCTAAACGTCGTTTTTGTGTTTGGATGGAAATGAAATATAACAACATTCTTTTGTTACTGTTGCTTGGTTGCATGCCACAATATCTATCCTTGCCAATCTATCAATCTTGCCAATCTATCTATCTTCAAAATCTATCCTTGCCAATGGACAGTCCCACTTCTGATTATGGGAGTCAACATCTTAAGCTACTTTTGGCATCATAAGATAGGAAAAGTTGTGACAGTTGTAATCCTTACATACTCCTACACTTGTATAACATAAACTTGATTTTTTCATTGTTTCCAGTTTTGCCTACCAAAGCACAGGCTGGCAGCTGGCACCGTGTACTTTGACCTTCACATCAAAACCACCAAGGTATGTATTGGTGCAAAATCACATGCAGATATGGAATATTCTCTACAAACTGATCTATGTATCTATAGCAAGAATGAAGCATTCTGATGGAATCTTGATTGAGCAAAATCGATGTCCTTAATTTTCTTCCAGGACAACCAGGGAGTGAACCATGGATAAACAGCTACCAGGTGTTCTGATATCTCTTGTCGTCCTGGGGGTGTTGGCAATGGCGGAAGCTGACTGCAGCTGCTCGACATACAGTTACTGCTCCTGCAGCAATCAGGGCTTCACCAGCGTTCCGCAGGATCTGCCGACAACCATCACACGCCTGTCTTTGAATGGGAATCAAATAACGACTTTAAGTCAGTCTGATTTCTCACGATATAGTAGGTTAAGAAAACTATATCTACACAACAATCTTATATCCACAATCAATAGCCAAGCATTCTTTTTCTTGTCAAACTTAGAAACCTTACATCTCTACAGAAATCGCCTTACAAGCCTAAGAGCTGACATGTTCATAGGACTGGGAAACTTGGACAGACTTGACCTACATTATAATGACCTTACTGATATTCAGGCTGGAACTTTCAATCCAACATCACAGCTACGGACATTGCAACTACATTATAACAAATTAACAAACCTCAGCTCTGACATATTCAAAGGGTTGGGAAACTTGCAGAGCCTTTATCTACATAGTAATCGCATGACTGTTATTCAGGCCGGAACTTTCAATGCAACATCACAACTAACAACTTTAAGCCTGGGTTTCAACAGGTTAACAGTCCTCATGGCTGACATGTTCACAGGGCTGGGAAACTTGGACAGACTTGACCTACGGTCTAATGGCCTCACTGATATTCCGGCCAGAACTTTCAGTCCAACACCACAGCTAAGAGTCTTGGAACTACATTATAACGACTTAACAACCCTCATCAGGCCGTACATGTTTGCAGGGCTGGAGAACTTGCAAGACCTTTATTTATATGATAATGACATGACTGATATTCAGGCCGGAACGTTCAATCCAACACCGCAACTGACAACCTTGCGCCTGCATGATAACAGGTTAACAAGCCTCAGAGCTGGCATGTTTACAGGGCTGGGAAACTTGCAGGAACTTAACTTACACAGTAATGACATCAGTGATATTCAGGCTGGAACTTTCAGCTCAGCACCAAATCTAACAACCTTGTGGCTGTACCGGAACAAGTTAACAAACCTCGGATCTGACATGTTCACAGGGCTGGGAAACTTGGAGACCCTTTCTCTATATGATAATGACATAACTGATATTCAGGCTGGAACTTTTCATGCAACATCACAACTGAGAACCGTAAATTTGGAATACAACCAAATTAAAGAAATTCCTTCCAAATTATTCGCAAATTTATCCCAACTAGTTGAACTCAGACTGTTATACAACAATATTCACACCATTGGTTCAGGGGCCTTTACATTGCTTTGTAACCTACAGAAACTGGAGTTACGTTACAACCAGTTGCATGTGATCCCAACTGTTCAGTGCGAGCTGCCAGAACTAACCGAACTGTACCTCAACAACAACAACATAACAGACATTCCTGCTGATGCATTTTCAAATTATTCCAGGTTGTTGATTCTTCATCTCCATAGCAACAGAATTTCAACTGTTGCTGCCACAGCATTCAGGGGACTCAATCTGACTTCCCTCTATCTCCATGACAACAAGATTACAGAACTCCCTGATAATCTGTTCTCTAATCTGCCCTATCTTAGCATTCTATGGCTCCAAAGAAATTCAATTTCGCGTATGTTTCCTAAGACTTTCACAAACGTTTCAAGTATCTCTGAATTAGATTTGTCATGTAACCAAATTCAAATATTCCCTGTTGACCAGTTGTCAAACATTCAACCAATTTCTACTCTCTACCTCCAGAACAACACAATGAGGTCACTTCCATGGACAGCCTATAGCATGCTTTCGTCCATCTCTACTGTAAACATTGAAAACAACACCTGGCAGTGTGACTGCGGGATGCTTCCTTTTAGGTTAAGGATGAACGAGTCACATCTATTTGAAAATCAGATCACATGCTCACAGCTTGGCAACTTTGATGGACTACAACTTCTGGATATCAAACTTCGCGATTTAATCTCCGACTGTGAACAACCAACCATTTTAAGGTTTGGGAGAATTGAAAACATCCCCTTGGTAGAGGGGGAAACCCTGCATGTGTTTTGTGAAGCTTCAGGAATCCCAACACCAGACATCACAGTCATTCTCCCATCTGGACTGAAAACAACTGTTGATTCAGATGAGGAAATGAATGGTACCATTACTATGACAAACGTTACTGCAGCAGATGCTGGTTTATATGTCTGTATTGCAGTGAATGCAGCTGGCTCAAGTTTTGCCACCCTGGTCGTAGATCTGCAGACAGTGCCCACAACTGTTTTCATACCATCAGTGACCTCCACTCTTGCAACAACCTCAAACAGCCCAGAAAGTAGCACTGACCTTGATTCTTCTATGTCATCTTTCTCTCCACCTGTTTCTGCTTTCTCATCACATTCAAAACTACCTGAACCAGCTCCCACATTCTCACTTTCTGTACTCCTTGGTGCCATCTGTGGTTCTATAGCTGGCACTGTCTTCATTGGTGGCATCATCCTCACAATCTGGTGCAAGAGAAGCAATAAGAGTCCTCACAAAGGCCCAGACTTCAGCGTAGTCTTTAACAACACCAACACAACAACTACAGTGATAACTAATAGTCAGACAGGACACCCACAAGCTATGAGTGAAGCCTTTGATGCCAGAAACCCACAGCACGTCCCACGGCCAGCTTCCTCACAGTTCGAACCTTACGAAGATGTGGAGCCTCCTCCAAGTAACGCCAGATCTAAAGGTGGACTTCCAAGGAAGCCCGGTGCAAGGCAGGCCCTCAGACCACCCAATAGAAACAACACCTTTAGCAATGACCCTCCCCCACTTCACCCTCCCAACGCTTCTAACAATGAGCCTCCCCCACTTCCTTCTCCCAACGCTTCTAACAACGAGCCTCCCCCGCTTCCCCCTCCCAACGCTCCTAACAGTGATCCTCCCCCACTTCCTCCTCCCAACGCTTCTAACAATGAGCGTCCCCCGCTTCCCCCTCCCAACGCTCCTAACAGTGATCCTCCCCCACTTCCTCCTCCCAACGCTTCTAACAATGAGCGTCCCCCACTTCCCCCTCCCAACGCCCCTAACAATGAGCCTCCCCCACTCCCCCCTTTCCGCACAGCTAACGCTGTCGTGTATGAGAACATACCTGAGCACGCCTACCAACCTCTAACAATGACCAGGGATCAGCCCAACAATGGCCATGACACTTCAAACCACTACCAGTCTCTGAGAAGGACCTAAATTACCATATGATTTAGACGCCCAGCCAAAAAAATTAAATGCCCGCCCTTATTAATTACCAGCTTGAACGTGAGACTACCATCCTTAAGACTTCACATCTAGTGTAAAGACTGAATGTGATGGCACAGCCTTTATGTAGGGATAAGATAGCCATCTAGTGATAATCTACAGATGTTCTTTAATTTGTGATTCTACTTTACGCCAGTCTCTTACAAAAACAGTCGTCTACAACACCAAACACCCTTTTTCGTTTGTAGCTAGGTTCTAGTGCAAGAATTATTTCTTGATAGCTTATTAAGGCTATCTTTATTTCCAGAACCTACCTGGAACCTACCGTGTATATCGATTGTGTATTGTCAAAATATTAAAGGGATTTAGTTTTTATGATTTTGTAAATAAATGATTAATGTCTAACTTAAAGACTTTCACTTAAAAGTGAATGTTTTCGTAGGAAACTGGCATCCTTAGCATGATGTGGATGATTTGTTTATCTAGGTTTTTTTATGGTTATGAAGTTGATAAAGTATTTGCATAATACATTACATATTTGTCGTGTTTTGTTTTGTTGTGTGGAGTTTTGTTTTGTTGTGTGTTTGTGAATGTGAGTGTGTTTTCATGTATATATGTGTCAACAAAAAAGATAGCAGAAAGATGAATTTCTGAGTGCATAAGATCCCACATCATTTGTTTAAACTACTACTCAATATCTTTTTTCAACAAACTACACACATATACGGCATTTATATGGATGGGGCTTAATATAAGATTCCTGTCTTCACCAATGCCAATGGAGAATGGAGTAACAGTTACACATCTTCACAAATACGTTACAAGAGTCAGAACTTAAGTACATATGTCTGTGGAGGGGCAACTTGCAGTTCGTGATAGTGAGCACGTATGATACGATGAATATTTAACCAGCCAGATCAAGGTACGCAAATCACATACAGTATGTCACATGAGGAACAAGGTACAGGTTTCAGTAGTTCAGTCACTGCTGTTTGTCAAAACAACACGGGCAGATATCCTACAGGTCAACACTTGGAACGATAGAAGAAGTCATCCGAGTCTTCCTGGCGAGGAAATAGTGTTCATCTTGCCTTGAGAGGTCAGTTCTATGAGTGTACAGCAGATATTTTGCGCCATGTAAACATCGGATGTTTTGACCTCAGAGCTGTAAGCCAGTTCTTGATACTGATTTAGGCTCAGCAATTGAAACAAATTGCAATGATACATAGAGACATGGATTTTTCTTCTCCTTTCAGAACGTTCGTTGCAACAACATGATACATAACATACATACAAAACATTTAAAGGATTTTCCAAATTATACTTCCTCGTAAGATAATATGGGGATACTGTTTTTGTTACAGTAATTGTTCTGTGTTTTTTCTGTGGTAGAGAAATAATACATGCAGTGGGAGGCTACAAACAATATTTCATAACTGTGTTCTTAGCTTAGATGCCACAATATCCTTGAAATCTCTTATTGGTGATGGGAGTCAACGTCATAAGATACCTTTGGCACCTCATCATCATATCATGCAGCTCCGTGCAAATAGTGGCTTTTGTTTTGTAAAATAAAAACTACATGTACTTTGGATAGAATTGATTTTAGTGTATGATGAGGGTCAGCACACCTGAATATGCAAATAAATTGCCATTTTATTGTTTCCAGATTTGACAGCCCAAGTGCAGGGTACCAGTTGACAAGTCGTGTACCTGACAGCTGTCAATTTCCACATCATCACTATCTAGGTAAGTTTGATCCTATGTCCTACATTGTACAAACTCACAAGTGTCATGTTGTCTACAAAGAAAGTTTCCAAATGTACAATCACCTTGTAAAGATTATGTGGAACGAGTAGATGGAGAACAGTTTCTGTCTGGTATCCCGTCGGCAAAGGAATTAGATCTCATGCAAACAATCATGATTGTAAGTATGTATCCTATGGCATTAGTATGTCTTGTCTTGAATCTTGCACCAGGACAGGGATTGCATCATGACTAAGACGCTGCCAGATGTGCTGATGTTCCTCCTGGTCATCCTTACGGTGTTGGGAACAGCGGAAGCTGACTGCAGCTCATCTTGTTCTTCCACTGCCTGCACCTGCAACCATCTGGGCCTCACCAGCGTTCCACAGGACCTGCCGACAAACATCACCGACCTGGATTTGGGACGGAATCAAATCACAAACCTAAGCCAGTCTGATTTCTCATGGTATAGGAGTCTAGAAACCTTGAGACTTGAACATAATAGTATTTCTACCACCGGTAACCAAGCCTTCTATTACTTGACAAAGTTGACCAGATTAATGCTTGACAGTAACCGTCTAACAACCATCAGAATTGACATGCTTGCAGGGCTGGGAAACTTGCAGAACCTTCGGCTGTACAGTAATGAGATCAGTGATATTCAGGCTGGAACTTTCAATTCAACACCACAACTTGGAACCCTGTCCCTGCATTATAACAAATTAACAAACATTAAAGGCGACATGTTCACAGGGCTGGGAGACTTGCAATACCTTTATATACCCCGTAATATGATAACTGACATTCAGCCTGGAACTTTCAATTCAACCCCAAAACTGAGATACTTGGACCTGAGTAATAACAAGTTAACAGTCCTTAGACCTGACATGTTCACTGGGCTGGGAAACTTGCAGACACTTTTACTGTTCACTAATACCATTAGTTATATTGAGGCTGGAACATTCAATTCAACACCACAACTAAGAACCTTACACCTGTATTATAACAGGTTAACAGCCCTGAGATCTGACTTGCTGGCAGGGCTCCGAAACTTGAGGAGCCTTAAGCTATTCCATAATGACATCACTGATATACAAGCTGGAACTTTTGATTCAACACCACAACTAAGAACCTTGCACCTGTATTATAACAGGTTAACAGCCCTCAGATCTGACTTGCTGGCAGGTCTCCGAAACTTAGAGAGCCTTAAGCTATTTCATAATGACATCACTGATATACAAGCTGGAACTTTTGATTCAACACCACAACTGGAAACATCATTGCGCCTGAATAACAACAAGTTAACTAGCCTAAGACCTGACATGTTTACAGGACTGGGACACTTGGAGGAACTTTACCTATGCAATAATGACATTGATGCCATTCAGCCTGGAACTTTCAATCCAACACCACAGTTGTTGATCCTGCACCTACATAATAATCGAATTCTAGAAATGCCTTACAACTTGCTTGTAAGTTTAACAAGCCTAACAGACCTCAGATTGTCTAACAACAACCTTAGGATGTTTCCCTTTGAAGAGTTATCAAGTATTCAAACACTCTCTACTCTTTACCTTAACAATAACGAACTGACAACGCTTCCCTTACTGGCTTATAACATACTTAACTCAATCTCTTATGTTAGAATTTACAGCAACCCCTGGCAGTGTGACTGTAGGATGCTTCCCTTTAAATTAGAAATGATGACTGGGTACTATGATTTTTTTGCAGACCAAATTGTCTGTCTACCTAGCAATATCAGCAATATAACTCTTTCAAAGCTGGAAGACGTTGATCCTAAAGATCTTATGACAGACTGTGAAGAACCAACTTTACTGAGATTTGAGAGAAGTGACAATATGACGGTACAAATGAAACACCTCCATCTGTTCTGTGAAGCTTCAGGAATCCCCACACCAGACATCACAGTGACCCTCCCATCTCTGTTGAATGTAACTGTTGAGTCACTTGGGAGAGTGACAGTTAGTAGAAATGGTACCATCATCATAAGAGACCTTACAGAAGTAGACAATGGTCTATACACCTGTACAGCATCAAGTCTTGTTGGCTCCACATTTGCTACCCTGTCTATAGATCTAGCTTTTGAAGAACCAACCATTGGAAGGTTTGAAAGGAGCAAAGATAATGCATTAACACAAGGCGAAACACTTCAATTGCTCTGCGAATCGTCAGGTTTTCCTGCACCAGACATCACAGTCATTCTCCCATCTGGACTGAACGCAACTGTTGAGTCAGGTGGGAGGGTGACTGTGGGAGTGAATGGTACCATCACCATAAGAGACATTACTGCAGCAGACGCTGGTCTGTACGCCTGTATAGCAGCAAGTTCTGTGGGCTCCACAAATGCCATACTTGTTGTAGAAGTGGCTTTTGAGGAGCTAAAGATTGTAAGGTTTGAGAGAAATGATAACAACCCATTGGATCAAGGAAAGCTTCTCCAGTTGATCTGTGAAGCTACAGGAATCCCCAAACCAGACATCACAGTCATTCTCCCATCTGGGCTGAATGCAACAGTTGAGTCAGTTGGGAGAGTAACTGTGGATGAGAATGGTACTGTCATCATCAGGGATGTTAATGCCGAAGATGAGGGCCTGTACGCATGTATTGCCGCGAGTCCCGTTAGCTCAACATTTGACATCCTTGTTGTTGGTCTTCCACAGATATCTGAAGTCTCTGTCGCAACTCCTTCTAACATTGCAAACACCCATCATAGCACTTCTATTTTCGCTCCACCTGTTTCTGTTGCCTCATCACCTTCAAAACAACCGGAGCCTGCCCCTTCTTTCTCTCTACCTGTACTCCTTGGAGCTATCTGTGGCTCGGTCGCTGGTACTGTCCTCATTGGTGGTATCATTCTCACTACCTGGTGCAAAAGGAACAACAAGACTCCTCCGAAAGGCCCAGACTTCAGCGTTGTTTTTAACAACACCAACACCACAACTACTGTGATAACTAACACTCAAACAGGACATCCCCAAGCTATGAATGAATCCTTGAATGTCCGAAACCCACAGCACGTCCCAAGGCCAGTTTCTTCCCAGTTCGAACCTTACGAAGACGTGGAGCCCCCTCCAAGTAACCCCAGACTTAGAGGTCCAAGGCAACCCGCCCTTCGACCACCCAACAGAAACAACACTCCCAATGATGATCTACCCCCACTTCCCCCTCCCCGTATAGCGAGTGCGTCTGGGACAGAGGACAGCTTGCACCACTATCAACCTCTGTCCAACACCAGGATTGAACAAAGCAATGGTACCCCACACCACTACCAGTCTCTCTCAAACGCCAGGAATGAAGGAAACGGTAACACTCCAAACCACTACCAAGCTCTATCAAACACCAGGAATGTACAGAACAATAGCCTTGACAGCCCACACCACTACCAGTCTCTAAGAAGGACCTGAACAACCATCCAAAAGATCGAATTCCCGTCCTTACGTTTATAAAGGCACACTGACGATCCTTTTCAGTAAAAAGCTAGGCTATATGAAACAACCCGCCTGAATATCCCACAGACTTAAAATGTGATGATTAAACTCTAAGACTGGCAAATGTTGGAATACCCACCTCGTGTTCCAAAGAATCAAGTTAAGTGCGACATGTACAATCATGCTCTAATATGGAGTTATATGTACGTTCCAGTGCCAGAATCATTTCAGCGATTAGGCCAGTTTTTACAATGTATGTTTACTTAATTGTTTACTGTTGAATTTTTATTGAGATGTTGTCACATTTTTGTATATACGGTTTCATAAACTTAAGTCTGTAGTGAATGTTTCTGTGCCCCATCGGAAGCATATATTTGTTGACATGGTGTGAGATTTTGTTACTATTTTGTGATGATTATGAATTTGATGCATAATGGCATGATACAGGCATCTTTGTTTTTGTGTTTCCTTGAATGTATATACTATGTGCGCGTTTATATCTGTGTATGTATGTATGTATGTGTGTGTGTGTGTGTGTGTATGTGTGTGTGTGTGTGTGTGTGTGTGTGTGCATGTGAGTGCACGCACAGACATTAAGTCGGTAAGCGAGAGGGTGAATTCTCACTGATAAAATAAGGCATTATAGCATTTGTAAAAACAAGAAATCTAGAGAGCATTTCCACTAACTACATAATTATACAATGCACAGCATTTACATGACTACTGTTTATATAAGCAAAATGTCTGTCTTGACCACTGTCAATAGAGGAAGTAGTTGTTTCACAGTTTTACAAATATATGTTACCATGGAGAGAAACTTAGTAAATTTGGAATGCATTAGTCTGTGCAGGGCTACTACTATTAAAAGTAGTGAATGTTTAACCATCAAGATCGGGGTATGCAAATCAACAACACCATATGAGGTGCAAGGTACAAGGCTGACTAGCTCAGCCGTTGTTGTTTGTCGAGCTAGTGTAAGAACCACACACGTCTGAGAAGATATTCAACAGACAACAGCAGAATTCCTACAAGTCTTCCTAGCGAGAAAGTGTCCAGTCTAGAAGGCAAGTTAAATGGTTTTGTGTGTACAGCAAAGTTACATTCCGTTGTATGTGCATTCAGTTGTAAACATCAGATGCTGTAAGATAATTCATTATACTGATACGTTATATTTTATACATTATACTGATCTTTGTATATTTACTTTAAACAGTAATGAAACCTTTAGTATGACTATCGTATGACCAAAACATTGACTTATAATCTTATTTACAGAATAACAGCTTTACAAAAATGAACACCTGGAACGATTAATACTCATAACATAATATGTACTCTTAGGTCATGTAGATGACCTGTACTTAAGATAACGTTGTTTTTCCCATGTTTAGCAGTTTAAGGCACATACTCTATACCGACTGACTACTTTGGTACAATCCCCGCGGCTTTAGTATCAAGGTGAGTGCAATGCATCTTAAAATTTGCACAAACTCGTTAGTCATATGAAGAAGCGTTGTATTACCGAAAAGCGAGAAGTAGAATTTATCTAATGATAGTCATATCATTTTTGTATCCGTTAACTGTACTTGTTATTTTGTTTTGTTGTGACCTTTACTTAGCCAAGTGTGGCAGAAATGTGCAATAAAGGTCTTCATTCATTATCTATGTATGATGTTATAAAATGACCAATCATGTAGGTATGGGTAAACTGATAGTGATAGTATATTTGGCCTCCGTTTGTCAAGTATGGATTACATGGCATGACAGTTGTCATGTTCACAACAGCACTTTCAAGGCAAGTCTGATCAATATATGTACAGATTCATAGTCATTGATGATTGATATGTTGTCTACAAAGAAATTTGCAAAATGTACAACCACTTAGGTATAGATCATCAGGTACTTAGAACCTCTTCTCTTGTCTTAAATCTTGCACCAGGACAAGGAGAACACCATGCATAAGACGCTACCAGGTGTGCTGATGTTCCTCCTGGTCGTCCTTAACGTGTTGGGAGCAGCTGAAGCTGATTGCAGCTGTACATCCCCATTCTGTAACTGCAACAACCAGAGCCTCACAAGCGTTCCACAGGACCTGCCTACAGACATCACCAGCTTGGACTTGGGAACTAACCAGATCACAACTTTGAGTCAGTCTGATTTCTCACGGTATAGCAGCTTAACGGATTTATATGTTGATAACAATCGCATCTCTACTATCAATACCCAGGCATTTTATTACTTGTCAAATGTTACTATAATATGGTTTAACAGAAATGAAATACCAGGCCTCAGGTCCGACATGTTCACAGGGTTGGAAAGCTTGCGGAGCCTCATTCTATGGTCTAATAACATCAGTGACATTGAGGCTGGAACTTTCCTTCCAACGCCACGAATGAGAAGCTTGTCCCTTCAAAGCAACAAGTTAACGGGCCTTAGATCTGACATGTTAGCAGGGCTGGGAGACTTACAGAGCCTTTATCTATATGATAATGATATCATTGATATTCAGGCAGGATCTTTCAATCCAACACCGGAACTCAGGAACGTCTATTTGTCCAACAACCACATCCCGTCTATCCCGTCAAAACTACTGGCTAATCTAGTGCAACTGAGATCGCTCCAGTTATCTAACAACAACATCACAGAGTTTCCCTTTGAAGATTTATCAAACATTCAAACAATCTCTACTCTATACCTTGACAATAACCAGATGACAACTCTTCCATCTATAGCATATGACATACTTTCGCCAGCCTTCCTTGTGAGAATTCAGGACAACCCCTGGCAGTGTGACTGTAGGATGTATGACTTTAGGTTAAAGATGACAGGGACTTATTCATTTGAACACCAGATAAATTGCTCCCAACCTGACCACCTCAATGGCCAGATACTCAAAGACATCAATCCTGAAAATCTGATGTTCGATTGTAAAGAACCAACAATTGTGAGATTTGAGAGAGGTGACAATACGTTACTGGTACACGGAGAAACTCTTTATTTAGTCTGTGAAGCTTCAGGTCCCCCCACACCAGATATCACAGTCACTCTCCCATCTGGATTGAACGTCACCGTTGCGTCAGGTGGGAGGGTGGCTATAGATGTGAATGGTGTCATCACCATAACCAATGTCACTGCAGCAGACACTGGTCTGTACGTCTGTATTGCAGCAAGTCATGTGGGCTCCAGCATTGCCACACTTGATGTCCAGGACTTATTCTATAAAGAGCCGACTGTTCTTAGTTTTAAGAGGATTGAAAACAATGTCTTGATACAAGGGGAGACTCTCCATTTGGTCTGTGAAGCTTCAGGAATGCCCGCACCAGATATCACAGTAATTCTCCCATCTGGGCTGAATGCAACAGTTGGGTCAGTTGGGAGAGTAACTGTGGATGTGAATGGTACAATTATCATCATGGGTGTTACTGTCGGAGATGAGGGCTTGTACGCCTGTATTGCAATGAATCCCGCTGGCTCAACATTTGCCACCCTTGTTGTTCAGTTTCTACAGATACCTGAACCTGTCCCCACTTTCTCCTTGCCTGTACTCGTCGGGGCCATCTTTGGTTCAGTAGTAGGTATACTCCTCATTGGAGGCATCATTCTCACAATCTGGTGCAAGAAGTACAACAAGAGTCCTACTGAAGGTTCAGAAAACACAGTTGTTTTGAAAAACATCAGCACCACAACTACCGCACTGTGAGAACCAACAGGTGGTCTGACAGGGGAAACTCACAAGTGTCAGAAACCCTCAGCATGTCCCACGGCCAGCTTTCTCACAGTTTGAGCCTTACCAAGATGCGGTGCTTCCAATTACTAGTAAGCAAGACCTAGAGGTGCAGTTCCTAGGCCACCCGCTAGAAGGCAGGCCCCTAGACCACCCGATAGAAACAACACTCCTAACAATGCTGTCATTAGTATGAGAATAGACCTGAGCACGCCTATCAACCACTTACAATGATAGGGAATCAGCCCAACGATGGTCGTGAAACTCTAAAGAACCATTACCAGTCTCTAATGAAGACCTAAAAAGTCAACCGACAATCAAAAAGCCAGACAAGATAAAACAACCAGCCCGAATACCACACAGTCAACCCTAAGACTGACTTACATGTATGTAATAGCTAGGTGTAGCAAAAAGACTGAATATCCTAAATACGATGTACAACCTTTATACAATGTCAAGTATAGAAATAAGTCGTCATCTAATGATAACAGATCTGATGTAAGTTGAATCGTAGTTTAATGAAAATGATGGGATTTTCTTCATGTGTAGGAAATGACAATGAAGTTCATAAACCATCCATAGTTCCTTGTGTATTCTTTTGTTCTTCGTGTATACTTGTTTGTTTGTTTGTTTGTCTGTTTGTTTGCTTACATGCATGTTACTGTGTGTGTTTTTGTCAACAACATTGGCAGGTGAAAACTTGAAGTTGTGGTTCGTTTTCTCTTTGTGTGTACAATGTATATTATGTGGGTGTATGGCAAGCAGAATGGTAACAATTCGTACCTACTAAATACATGTCATATTCTACCTTTGAATGGACAGAGTAATCCAAAATTTCTATCGTACCAGTGTGGAAAGATACTTGTTTCACCAGCATAGCAACAATGTTACCAGGAGACGAAACGTGGTAAATTTGGAATGCATTAGTCTCTGGGGGGCTGCGACTTTTGTGTACAATCGCGAGCACACACCCTGGTGAATGTTTAACCACCATGAACAATCTAACCTACACAGCCATGACGTCATTAGGGCAAGGTACAAGTCCGACTTGTTATGTCACTGCAGTTTGTCGTGTAAGGGAACTACATAGCAGATATCGCACAAGTACGGCAGCTAGAACGTGCGAAGAAGTCATCTAGGCCTGTCTTGGCAAGAACAGGTGTCCGGAAGACCTGACTTGACAGTTTGCCTCGAAAAGGTTAGTTTTATGCACAGTGTGTGCAGTAGTATGTTCATCATCATCGCATTGGATTACCCTTATTTGGCCCCTTCAGGGTTAAAGTAGGGGAGGGGGGAGTTGGGGTCCCGGGCTAAGACGGGCAGGCCTCCAGCCTGGCACGGAACGACACAGCGGTGGGAGCCGTCACAACCGTGCCGTGTTCCACTGGTGCGAGGGGAAAATGAGCATTTGTATGTATCTGTCCTAGCGTTTATAGTTTGAAATTTGAGGTGGTGGCTCCTCCGGGTGCCTAATAGTATGTAAACATCACCTGCTTTGACCTCTCTTTGTTTGAACATTTGTCATTCATGAGAGGCTCAAATTGGCATGTAGGCCGCTTTTCATTGAGGTCATGAGGGAAGAGTTGAGGCGAATATATGACAAAGATACAGATTGCATGATCTAATAAATCTATACACATAATACACATAATCTATACAATTCTCTAAGGCTGATCTTCTAGATGTTAGATAAACATGAGAGGATGGATTTTTCCTGTCTTATATGAACATATCACAAAAACGTGTCAGAAATAATAAAGATATGATGGTATCTTAGGAAGCAAATGTCCTGATGTTGTTGTAGGACAAAGGAATCATCATGGATAAACAGCTACCAGGTGTGTTGATGTCCGTTCTTGTCCTGCTGGGGACGTTGACAATGGCGCAAGCTGACTGCAGCTCCTCTTGTACATCCACTGCCTGTGACTGCGGCAGTCTGGGCCTCACCAGCGTTCCACAGGACCTGCCGACAACCATCACGGAACTGGACTTGGGGCATAATAGAATCACAACTTTGAGTCAATCTGATTTCTCACGGTACAGGAGCTTAAAAATTCTTTATCTTGACACCAATCACATCTCTACCATCAATAGCCAGGCATTCTATCACTTGTCAAACTTGACCATCTTCTGGCTTTTTGCTAACCGTTTAACCATCCTCAGAGCTGACATGTTTATGGGGCTGGAAAACTTGTGGGCACTTCACCTTTACCATAATGACATCACTGATATTGAGACCGGGACTTTCAACCCAACACCGCAACTGGCATTTTTGGCCATGAATAACAACAAGTTAACAAGACTCACATTTGACATGTTTATAGGGCTGGGAAACTTGGAGAAACTTTACCTAGGCAGTAATGAGATCAGTGACATTCAGGCTGGAACTTTCAATCCAACATCACAACTGAGAGAGTTGTCCATGTATCAGAACAAGTTAACAATCCTCAGATCTGACATGTACACAGGGCTGGGAAACTTACAGAGGCTTGAAATAAACTCTAACGATATAGCTGATATTCATGCTGGAAGTTTCAATCCAACACCCCAACTAAAATACTTGTATTTGTCTAACAACAACATTGCAATGTTTCCCTTTAACGAGTCATCAAATACTCACACAATTTCTTTTCTCGACCTTGGTAATAATCAAATGACGACTCTTCCGTCTGCGGCATATGAGGCACTTTCGTCAATCTCTGATGTCAACATTGACAACAACCCCTGGCAGTGTGACTGAGGATGGGTCCCTTTAGGCTGAGGATGAACGGGTCCTACCCATTTGAAAACCAGATAACCTGTTCCGAACCTGATAGTCTCCATGGGCAGAAGCTTACAGATATCAATCCTGAAGATCTGATATGTGATGTATCTGGTGCCCAGTCTGTTTCTGTAGGATCTGCGTTTGGTATAGTAGCTGGTGCTGTCCTTACTCTCATCCTCCTCACAATCTAGTGCATGAATGGAGGGTCCAAGGATAATTTCAAATTAAGACTAAAACGAGGGGAAATGGGAGGGCGGCTGGTTAGAAACTTTGAACCGTACCATGGCACCTTTTAGTTTGTGTACATCCTATGGCAAACATGATGAAAAATCAACCTTCCTGAGGATTAAACACCTAGCCTATAGTTCAAAGGCCCATCCTTACAATTTCACCCAGCCTAAAGCTAAGGAATCACTAAATAGTGGTCAAATTGGCCAAGTGGACACTATTTAATATGTATAGTGGTCACTTGTACAGGCTTTACCGAATATCAATGGCCAAGTGGTCCTTATGTCGTGTATGAAGAGGTTGTTACTTGTACATTGTCAGGTTTGACTCTGCTGCTAAGTCTACTAAATATAATATAAGTTTATAATCGTATGATAAGCAGTTGACAATGTGTATTCTTGTACATACGAAATCAGATGATTGTGGCATTCTGTTTGTTTTTTCAAGTTCTTACTGATAGATAAATAAATAGCACTTGACCAACTGCCATTCTCAGTTTGTGTGAGTATGCGTACGTGTATGCGTAGGCGTAGGCGTACGTGTACGTGTACGTGTACGTGTACGTGTACGTGTACGTGTACGTGTACGTGTATGTGTATGCATATGCGTATGTGTGCGCGCGCGGGCGCACGTGTGTATGTGTTTCTATGAATACGCCCCACCCCCCAACCAACCCACGCCCCGTCTTGGATATCCCCCGGGTGGTCTCTTTCTGGGATATCCCCCGGACTGCTTTCTTGGATATTCCCCGGGACTAACTACTGCGCAAGCGCGCGGACAGAACCCGGAAGTGCTCATGTTATATTTCAAACCGCGGCGGACAGAGAGCACATATTCTGATAGACCACCACGGTCAGTGTAGTCAAGACATTCAACAAGCTCAACACAAGGAGAGAAGACGTTTCCCCAAAGCCTTCCTTCGCCAGAAGTTCTGACAGTCTTCGAAGGAGAGTCTTCACGGGGCGAACTTTCAAGGTACCGTAGTGAAGCTAAATTATCCTGGTCCTTTCTGTGTAGCAGCATAGCTTACACCATGTAAGTTGTAACTTACTGTACGCAATATATTACTCTAGGGGGCTATCTAAGTAAGTATCTAACAATATCAGATGTTTTCCTCTTATCTGACCAAAAATGACGTGGTGAGATTCACTATGACGTCATTGTAGTGATAATAAACTTTAGTCTGAATTATGATCCCAAGAAGAATTCAATAAGACGACAAGCTAACAATTGATGGCCCCCTTGCTGTTTCCTACTTTTGTGCAGATAACAAGCCAAGCTGTGTTGTGTTGTGCCTGACAGCTGTCAATCTTCACGTCAGCAGTATCCAAGTGACGTCAACTCTCCACATCAAAACATTAAAACCGTTCTACTTCACCCACCACATGAGGTATGCCTACTTCAGTTCCGAACATTCTTGAGAATGTGTCGATAGCACTGATTTTACCCCCATGAAAAATTGAGGTATTGTTTTTTATATGTGTGTGTGTTTCCGCATATTTGTAGTCAGCATAACTTAAGAAGGTCTACATGGATTGTGATGGTATTAGGTAGGAAGGTAGGCCCTGGGAAGTCGCTTTTAGGCCTCGTGGTGGATTTCCTTATAATTAGTTCTGTAGCAGTTCTGTAGCAGTTCTGTAGCAGTTCTGTAGCAGTTCTGTAGCAGTTCTGTTGCAGTTCTGTAGCGGTTCTGTAGCAGTTCTGTAGCAGTTCTGTAGCAGTTCTGTAACGGTTCTGTAGTGGTTCTGTAGCAGTTCTGTAGCAGTTCTGTAGCAGTTCTGTAGCGGTTCTGTAGCAGTTCTGTAGCAGTTCTGTAGCGGTTCTGTAGCAGTTCTGTAGCAGTTCTGTAGCAGTTCTGTAGAAGTTCTGTGGAAGTTCTGTAGAAGTTCTGTAGCAGAACGTCTGTTTATCTATATCTTTTATCCTGGACATGCCTTGGTCTTGATTTCTTGGCGGCAGATTGAGGTTTTGAACCCCTGGCAGTTTGATCTGGAACTACAAGGGCGTTTTTGTATTTCAAATTTATTCACATGTGACGGTGACTGTGTGTTTTCCGACTCTGATATGCCATGAATGAAATACTGATGACAGGGTATTCCGCATCAATCTCGGTCCCAGCCCTCCCACGGGTGATACGGAATGCACTATGTTGTATTTTATACTATGATATTATTACTTCATATCCCTAATCTTGTACCGACAGGAATTTCAGCATGGTGAAGACGCTACCAGGTGTGCTGATGTTCCTGCTTGTCATCCTGGAGGTGTTGGGAACAGCGGAAGCTGACTGCAGCTGTACATCCACTTCCTGTGACTGCAGCAGTCTGGGCCTCACTAGCGTTCCACAGGACCTGCCGACGACTCTCACTGACCTGAACTTGAGGAGCAATCGAATCACAGCCTTAAGTCAGCCTGATTTCTCACGTTATAGGAGCTTAGAAACTTTAAATCTAAACGCAAATCATATATCCACAATCAGCAACCAAACTTTCTATCACTTGTCAAACTTGACCAGTTTAGTACTCTCCACCAACCGCTTAACAAACCTCGGTGCAGACATGTTTGCAGGGTTGGGAAACTTGCAGACACTCAATCTACATAATAATGACATCAGTGACATTCAGTCAGGAACTTTCAATGCAACATTACAACTATCAGCTTTGCACATGGGTTTCAACAAGTTAACAGTCCTCAGAGCTGACACATTCACAGGTCTGGGAAACTTGGTGACCCTTAACTTATTCAATAATGAGATCAGTGATATTCAGGCTGGAACTTTCAGTTCAACACCACAACTACAAACACTGTCTCTACATAACAACAATTTAAGAATCCTCAGCTCTGACATGTTCACAGGGCTGGGAAACTTGACAGAGATTCGGCTATATAGTAATAACATCAATGACATTCAGGCTGGAACTTTCAATTCAACACCACAACTGAGAACCTTGGCTCTTGCTAATAACAAGTTAACAACCCTCAGATCTGACATGTTTACAGGGCTGGGAAACTTGGATACCCTTCTACTGTACAATAATGAGATCAATGATATCCAGGCTGGAATATTTAGTTCCACTGCAAAACTGGTATCTTTGCGTCTGTATGATAACAAGCTAACAAGCCTCAGATCTGACATGTTTACAGGCCTGGGAAATTTGCAGGAACTACGATTATACAGTAACGAGATCAGTGACATTCAGGCTGGAACTTTCGACCCAACACCACAACTTGAAACATTGTATCTGCAGAACAACAAGTTAGCAAGCCTCAGATCTGATATGTTTACAGGGCTGGGAAACTTGCAGCACCTTTATCTGGGCAATAATGACATCGGTGATATTGAGGCTGGAACTTTCAGTCCAACATCACAACTGAGAACCTTATCCCTGTATCAGAACAAATTGACAAACCTAAGATCTGGCATGTTCACAGGGCTGGGAAACTTACAGAGGCTTGAACTAAACTCTAATCATATTGCAGATATTCATGCTGGAACTTTCAATCCAACACCCCAACTAAAATACTTGTATTTGTCTAACAACAATATCATAATGTTCCCCTTTAACGAGTCATCAAAAATTCAAACAATTTCTTTTCTCGACCTTGGTAACAATCAAATGACGACCCTTCCGTCTGTGGCCTATGACACACTTACGTCAATCTCTGATGTAAGCATTGAGAACAACCCCTGGCAGTGTGACTGTAGGATGGTCGACTTTAAGCTGAGGATGAACGTGTCCTACCCATTTGAAAACCAGATAACCTGTTCCCAACCTGATAGTCTGCTTGGGCAGAAGCTTACAGATATCAATCCTGAAGATCTGATATGTGATGTATCTGGTGCCCAACGTGTTTATGTAGGCTCTGTGTCTGGTACACTAGCTGGTGCTGTTCTTACTCTCATCCTCCTCACAATCTAGTGCATAAGGAGGGATAAGGATCGCTTTTGAGACAATTTTGTATCATGTATTTCTGTTGTCAAAATCATCATCAAGAACTGTAACGTTATGTAGATGTTTAGTAATATCATGATGTATTCAGCATTCAGGACGAGCTAGACATTTACATTATACATGCATGTTACAACGGATAAGTACAAGGATAAACCACGATTTTAAAACGGATAAGTATAAGGATATTACCATGATATCTACTCTGCATATTCATAATGTTTTAAGAACATAGTTTTATTAGATTAGGTTTGAGCTATACTCATATGTTATGTATTATATTCTTGTTTAATGTGTGGACAATGCTTCACTTAGTTGTACAATGATTTAACGTTAATTGCATACTTTAGCCACAAAATTTCAGTTATTGTGTACTTTGCCACTTTTCTAGTGTTCCTTTCTTTTCTATCTTACGATTTTAAGTTGTCCCATATCAGATAAGTAACAAAACGCAACGCAATATTATCATTCTTCCATCCTGCTAAGCCCAATAGAAATTGGATTATCAGCAGTTTGTCAGTTTGTTTGTTTTATTTAGTTAAAAAAACAAGTGACTGGAACAAGTAAAGAAAGGGAAATAAAAGAAAGGGCACTCATCAACACAATGTCTCGCTGGTTTTAAGCGACAAATGCTCACATCAACAGTCGTTCGTCCCTTGGTATCATGGGGTTAAAATTTGATAATGACTCCCTTTCAAATCATGTTATATTGGGGTCAAGAGCTCTCTCCATGTAGCCAGGGGATGAACTAGGACCGCAAGCATTTTGTTTAGCTTATTCAAGTAGTGAGATACCGGACTATTTCCTGTATACCAAACTTGATCTTACCAAAGCTAGCATGTCTCCTCCCTGACAAAAAAAACTGATCTTGGCACACAAATCAAAGCCTGATTCACGGCAGTGCCAAGTCCGCATATCTTATTGATCAGGGCTGGAAGGAAACTGGTCACAAAGATTAACTTGATTCAATTATTTCCTTGTTAGTACTACCAGCTAGCTGCCAATGGCAAGGAACGTCCAAAAGAGCTGACATTATCCCAGGCACAGATAAGGCAGATGGCGTTACCCGACAGTGTGCAGTACGATAGCAAGCAAAACTGAACAAAAGAAGGAAGTTTTCCTTGTTAGTACTGTAGAGTAGCTACCATGACACGCCCATAAAGCTGGCGTTTGCTGAGACAGAGGTTGAGAAGGCAGCTGGCGGACGTTTTCTGCCAGTGTGCAGTGCCAAGTTCACAACGAGGAAGTGCAAAAGGCCAGGACTATTGTCAGTTTCCAGTGATCGAGACAGAGGTTACAACGCGCGGTCCAGCTCTTCGCTCTGACATTCAGGTTGGTGCCCTTCTTGCTTTCTTCATCAACGAGCGTACGCAGTTATGTTTATATATGGATGATTTTTGGCTGATATCCGCAGAACACCCACCCAACACTTTTGTCATCCATCGCATCCGGTACCAGAAAAAAATGCCATCTCAAAAATGATACGTGTGACAGCGACCTCCCGGTAGTAGTAACAAACGGTCAAGCTACCCCCCCTCCCCCGTGGGTCTGCATAATGTAAGAGGTGGAGGTAGTTGTTCTGTAGTCTCCAAGCAGACCCAACGGATTGCAAAGGCCGTATCAAACTGGAAGAAGGAGCTTTTATACTGAAATCTTTATTGACACAACAAAAGTACAGCGACTTCCGTAAGGTCTTATACAACTAAACATGCAAACAACAACAATGGGATACAAAATAATTCATAGCAATCCAAGATTGGGTTGCAAAAGTGACTTCTTTCTGCCAGTTGGATACGGTCTTCGCAACCCATAGATATGCTTGGAGATTAGTTGCTCTGGCCTTGGCTTCGATGGAGTGCCCTTCACGAAGGGCTTACAGAAGTCGGGCCGTAATTTAAGGAAATCTTGGACAGTACCAGGAAATAAGCTCTATCATAATGCCATGCTAGTGCACCCTATTACATCATGCCCTTTTCCGTGAGGCGTGGCGACCTTTTTTGATTCACCGTTAATCGTAGCCCGCCCGCTCTGATTCATTGTGAAGTGTTTTCATTTGTTATCCTGAATTGTGGCTGTGTCGGTGTCCATAGAGTTTTGCCAGACACTGCCCAATTAATACAATTGAGCAAGCCAATGAATCCGTTTCTAAAATTAAAACTGTTAAACGTTGGGGTCCTCCTAAATTTAACGGTTAAGCATTTCCAGTATCCCCCCATGTTGGTCCTCCCAGATGTCTTACTGACATGAGGAAAGATTGCGGTGCGACAGATGTCGGTTAGCTTGAGCACGCACCCACTCTACTCATAAGCCATAGATATCTACGTCGTCATTAGCCGCCCGATGGTTTCTGGGATATCCCCTGGATGGTTTCCGGGATATTCCCCGCGATGGTTTCTGGGATACCACCGCTATGGTTTCTTGGTTTCTTTTCACACTTCCCATAATACACCGTCTGGGTCCCAATATGGCTGCCCGGGAACCGGATAAAGACAAACGGTCCTGTGATTTACAACAGTTTCTCTCTTTACTTCTCGTTTTAGTCAAGTACAACTTTTGTTTACCAATTGTTTCTGTCTTAGCTGGGGAAGTTTCTCATGATTGGTTCTTCAAATTGACAAAGATTTGAAGGCAGCGTCTCTCAAGATTGAACTGAGTTCTGAGACAAAATTTCTATTTCTCCCTTTGAGATTGTGTCGTTAGTATTTTTCGATGAAAGAGAATTCAATCTATAGGAAAATGAGATTGAGAAAGGATATGAATGAATTTTTGTGTAGATTTATCGTTTCAGCGAAAACGTTTGGGGTGGTTTTGCTTTAACGTTAGAGATTTTTTGTTTTGTTTTTCACAAGGAAGTCATGATTGGGTTCTTGCTGTTCTGAATTTGAATGGAGGAAAACTGATAACTTGCAATGGTCGGAAGAAATAGTTAAGGGATGAACTTGAAATAATAAACAATTTGAAGAAATGTGAAAATGGTGAATGCTCCCACTTCAATTAGGTTATGGCTTAAATGATATATACGGGTAACAGTCACATAAAAATCAAAACAGATTATGTTACCAATTGAGAATTGCTTTATACTTGTAGGTTCTTAAAGGTGCCTGTTTCCGACAACTTTTAAAATAATTTAGATTTGAACAGGTCTTGACTTTTTAGATGTCCTTATCTACATAGAAGAATTGTTCTTACCTCAATTTAAATAAAGAAGATTTTGTTGAAATAAAAAAAAAACTTTCCTAGCAACATGTACGGTTTCCTCAACGGTCTTCTGATGACCAAGCTCGAGGGTTTCCAAACAACTTCAAGTCCCTGAATGCATGCATATGCCGTTCTTTTACAACATATATCAAACAGCTGCTAGAGTTATAACTTAAATATCCTTGACTACTTTGTCTCAGGCCCGGTGAGTTTCTCCGAGAATTGGCGATTGCAACTGTGTCTGGATCGACTTCTGTGCTTCTTTGGGGCGTTTCCTCTCGGTAAGTCTTATTCTTTAAGGTGTATGTTGTTTGGTTAATTGATTGACTGGATGGCGGGTTGGCTGGCTGGCTGGTTGGCTGGCTGGCTAGCTGCCTGGCTGGTTGGTTGCTTGTTTAGCCGGTCAGTTGGTCGGTCAGTTTGTTGGTTGACATACTAGCTGATGCTTTGTTGCTTATAGAATATGAAAAACAAATAAGTGCATAAGTGCTTTTTCAGTTTTGTATGTATGATCAGAGGCATTTATTTTGTACCATGACAGGGAGTGAATCATGGCTAAGACGCTGCCAGGTGTGCTGATGTTCCTCCTGATGATCCTGAAGGTGTTGGGAACAGCGGAAGCTGACTGCAGCTCATCTTGTTCGTCCACTGCCTGCAGCTGCAACAGTCGGGGCCTCACCAGCGTTCCAAAGAATCTACCCTCTACCATCACGGAATTGGACTTGGAACAGAATCGTATCACAGCCTTATGTCAGTCTGATTTCTCACTTTACAGGAGCTTAGAAACCTTAGATCTTAGTAACAATAGCATTTCTGCCATTAGCAACGAGACATTCTATTACTTGTCAAACTTGGTCACTTGTCATCTCCACCAAAATAGCCTTACTAGTCTCAGAGCTGACATGTTCACGGGGCTGGAGAACTCGCGGGATCTCCGGCTAGGCAATAATGAGATCAATGAAATTCAAGCTGGAACTTTCAATTCAACACCACAACTGATAATCTTGTGGGTGCAGGGTAACAAGTTAACAATCCTCAGGGCGGACATGTTAACAGGGCTGGGGAACTTACAGAGTCTCTGGCTGTCTAGAAATGAGATCAATGAAATTCAGGCTGGAACTTTTAATTTAACACCAAAACTGAGATACTTGTACCTGCACAGTAACAAGTTAACAGCCCTCAGAGATGACATGTTCACAGGGCTGGGAAACTTACAGGCCCTTTTCCTTTACAGTAATAACATCACTGACATTCAGGCTGGAACTTTTAATCCTACATTACAACTAGAAGAATTGCACCTGTACAGTAACATGTTAACAAGACTCAGATCTGACATGTTCACAGGTCTGGGAAACTTAGAGAGCCTCTTGCTGTATGACAATAAGATCAATAACATTCAGGTTGGAACTTTCGATTCAACACCAAAACTGAGAACCCTATCACTGAGGAACAACAACATCGCAATATTTCCTTTTGAAGAGTTGACAAGAATCGAACACATTTCTACGCTAAACCTTGATAGTAACCAGATGGAAAATCTTCCCTCAATGGCCTATGACGTGCTGTCATCGATCTCTGTTGTAAACATTGAGAACAACCCCTGGCAGTGTGACTGTAGGATGGTTGACTTTAGGCTAAAGATGACAGGGTCACATTCATTTGAAAACCAAATATTTTGTTCTCAACCAAGCGACTTCTACGGACAAAGGCTGAAAGATATCAACCATGAAGATCTAATTTGTCAAGAACCAATCATTGGAAGGTTTCAAAGAATTGAAAAGAACCCCTTGGTACAGGGAGGGACTCTCCATTTAGTCTGTGAAGCTTCAGGAATCCCCACACCAGACATCACAGTCATTCTCCCATCTGGACAGAACGCAACTGTTGCGTCAGGTAGTAGAGTGACTGTGGGGGTGAATGGTACCATCATCGTAAGAAACACAACAACAGCAGATGCTGGTCTGTATGTTTGCATTGCAGAAAATCCAGCTGGGTCAAATTTTGCCACATTGGTTTTGATGCCATCAGTGATATCAACTGGTTTCTCTCTTCCTGTCCTCATTGTTGCTATCTGTGGTTCTATAGCTGGCACCCTCATCATTGTTGCCATCATTCTCACAACCCGGCACAAGACAGGCAACAACAGTTCTCCAAAACGCCCAGATCACAGAATCGTTTTTAACAACACCAGCACAACAACTGTGATAACCAGTGCTCATGGTCAGGCAGAGCAGATGCAGTCCCAGTCTTTGCTAAACCCTTTTCAAGATCCGGCTGCCTCGATGTCTGATGAGTACGAGCCTGTCGAACCTTGCCCTGACAACTCTAGACCCAGAAGGAATGCCTTAGGGCGTGCCAATGGACGCGACGAAAACCGTCCACCGCTTCACCCAACCCCCAGACCGGATGGTGATGATAACCTGCACCACTATCAATCTCTAAGGAAAATTGACATTGTGTCTGCTGATGACTATGAAACCCCGCACGACTATCAACCCCTTACAAAAAACTAAACAGCCATAAGCACCCAACTAGATACAACCACATCCTAGATATTAAGAAAACAGCAATCAGATCAAAGACTTAAATGCCAAGTTCAAAATGTGACAAAGTCAGCATAAAGTTGCCACAGCCATATACTCAGTATTTTCCAGCCTGTCTGAAAATCAGACAGCCCACTATAGTTTTTACCTAAACTTGATGCAGAAAGTTACACATAGTTAACAGATATATGTTCTATTAAGTATTATCTTATTATCATTGTATAGAAAGATTATCAATTTCTTATTCCATAACTGTATACAAAAACTGAACATAGTATATATTGCTTTACATACAAACACATCTGTATCATTTCTTATTTCAGCAATTGGCATACTTTATTGTATACGAAGGACTGTTTCAGAGGAAATATCCTCAGAATAATGATAGAAATGTTGTAATTTGGTACTTTTACCAACGCATACAGATGTATGTCTTTTAGACTATATTTAAATCGACACGGATGCTAGAAACATGTGTATGGAACAACTGTAGTAATGTAGATATGACTATGTTTCATTGTTAAAAGTCGTTGATTGCCAATGTTGTGTTGTTAGATACATGTTTCTATTTCTAGAAGCTTTGGATACGTCTTGATCTGTTAAAGATTGTGAAGATCAATAGAAAGTTGAACGATTCCACCCTTTATTATATAGGATGATGTTGCTGTGTTCCATGTTTTATGATGCCAAGTTGTCACATATCTATTATCATAAGTAACACAATGCAATGCTTTCTTACTATGATTAACCTTCTGTTACGTTTAGAATAAATACGGTAATTTTAAGTCACATAAACATGTCTCTGTCTTGATGTTCAGAATTTAAAACGTGTCTAGGAATAGTGACTCCTCTTCAAAGCAGGAACATGTTATATTGTGCTGGGGTTCACAGCTCTCTCCTTGTAAACAGAAGATGCATTTAGAATTCAAGAATTTTTTAATCTGTTTCAAGATGTGAGATACATGTTTATAGAATAAAGATATAGTGGAGAAGGATGATGTTAAATACTAATAAAACGATATCATAGGAGCAGCCGTTAAATCTTCTATTTTGAGAGGATCTCTGACTGGTAACACTAGATTCAAAATTAGAATCTAAGCCACAGAAAAATGTACATGTTTCTTCCCCTCCCCCCTCCCCCTGGTCAACGGCTTCTGAGTGTTTACAATGTCTGTGTGGAAACAACAGATTACAATCTTACTGTACATGTGATAAAAATGTTGCCTTTTTGTTCAAGCACATCGGTGAAGGTTTTATTTTCTGTTGTAAAGAGATAAGAGCCCTGATAATATCCTTGATGTATTGTAAGTTGATGTTTACCAAATGACTGATAGCTCGCACTTCAATTAAGGTGATGACCTGAAGTGTACATATGCGTAATAGTCACATGCAAACCAAATCGTGTTTCCAATAGAAACAGCTGTATAGTAGTAAGTTATAAAGGTTGCCTTTTAATGGGGTTTGTTGAAGTTGAACATAGATAGTCCAGATTAGAACAGTCCTTGCCTTTTCAGTTGTATTTATCCAAGTAGAAGAATTCATTCAAAATCGTATGATTTTTTAAATAAAATTTCCTTGACTAGTTTACGTGTTCAACTGTGGCCTTAAACGGTCAAAGGTGATGTCCTTATCGGGTCAACAACCTTATTCATGATGTGCAAACAAGTTCGTGGGTTTTCCAAACAACTTTAAAGGCAATGGTGCATATAATAAATTTCATCTCAACAGACGGAATTAGCTTATAACACATATAAAGCCCTTCAGTGTATGCAGATGCCATTCTTTACGACATATGTAGAAAATACTGCGCAGCTGGAGTGTTTACCATATGAGGTGGCAGAGCCATGACTTAAACTCCTTTGACTACTTTAAGTTGTCCCAGACCAGGTGAGCTCCTCCAGGTGAAGGTGACTGTAGGTGCCAGGACCGACTTCTTCTGTGTTTCTTATTACGGCGGACGTCTTCTCTTTGTAAGTTTTAATCTTTAAGCTATACGTATCTGACTCTTGAACTTGACAAGAATTGTGTTGTGTGCCCGGTGTGTTTGTTAGCCACCCTACGTTGGGTCACACAATCGGGTGGTGAGTTGTGTGGCCCCAAGTGAGTGTTCTGATCTCTGATTTGCATGTTACTTGTAGCGACTGCAGCATTTGGGACGAGATGTTGCCATTCCTGTATGTAATACCCGAAGCTTCGGTCATATTCGCAATCCGATTTAAAGATAGACAGAGCTCGGTGACCTGCAAACATCGATAGATCCCTACAAATCTCGCGATGGTCGAGTACCATAGAACGTATTTGTACCAAAAATGTAATTAAGAGCTCACAGACTCGTCGACTGATCAACTTTCCCTGCTTTGTGAAGAGGTACATTCGGACAATCACACCATCAACATGGGCCATAAATAAAAGTCGAGTTACATACAATTTTGCAAGATAGGTAAATTTTGCGTCAGGTAAATCCTATAATGCTGTATTTACAGATGACTATCTTAAACTGGCGGTCACATACAATGAAGTAATCAATTATATCCTACATGCTCAGAAGTTACAAGCAGAGCAACAAGTCCTCGAAGCATTCCTGTGATAAAGACGGCTTGACAGGAAAGTCTGCAAAAACCAACTCAGGTAAGCGTTTTGTATTTTAAAAAACTACTTGTGTCTTCCATACTTATGTATCTTTTAAAAACATGCATGTAGATGTCTTGATGCAGACAGTAAATAAATTCTATGGATGTATGGATGTACAAGCCATTTATTCTGTTCCAGTACAGGGAGTGCATCATGGCTAAGTCTCTACCAGGCGTGCTCATGTTCCTGCTAGTCATCCATAGGGTGTTGGGAACAGCGGAAGCTGACTGCAGCTCATCTTGTTCATCCACTTCCTGCACCTGCAACAGTCGGGGCCTCACCAGCGTTCCACAGAATCTACCCACCACCATCACGGACTTGGACTTGGAACAGAATCATATCACAGCCTTAAGTCAGTCTGATTTCTCACTTTACAGGAGCTTAGAAACCTTAGATCTTACTAACAATAGCATTTCTACCATCAGCAACCAGGCATTCTATCACTTGTCAAGCTTGATCTCCTTAGATCTCCACCAAAATAGCCTTACAAGCCTCAGATCTGACATGTTCACAGGGCTGGGAAACTTACAGAGGCTCTGGCTGTATATCAATGAGATCAGTGAAATTCAGACTGGAACTTTCAACCCAACACCACAACTGAGATACTTGTCCCTGCGCAATAACAAATTATCAAGCCTCAGATCTGACATGTTCACAGGGCTGGGAAACTTACAGAGGCTCTGGCTGTATATCAATGAGATCAGTGAAATTCAGACTGGAACTTTCAACCCAACACCACAACTGAGAGACTTGACCCTGAACGAGAACAAATTAGCAAGCCTCAGATCTGACATGTTCACTGGGCTGGGAACTTTGCAGAGACTCTGGCTGTATGGTAATGAGATCAGTGAAATTCAGACCGGAACTTTCAACCCAATGCCACAACTAAGATACTTGTCCCTGCGCAATAACAAGTTAACAGTCCTCAGATCTGGCATGTTCACAGGTCTGGGAAACTTGCAGACCCTTTTCCTATACAGTAATAAAATCAGTGATATTCAGGCCGGAACTTTCAATCCTACAACACATCTAGGAAACTTGGCCCTGCATAACAACAAGTTAACAGCCCTGAGAGCCGACATGTTCACATGGCTGGGAAACTTAGAAAGACTCTCACTGTATGATAATAAGATCAATAACATTCAGGCTGGAACTTTTAATCCAACACCGCAACTGACATACTTGTCCCTGCGTAATAACAAATTAAGATCCCTCAGATCTGACATGTTCACAGAGCTGGGAAACTTGGAGAGCCTTTTCCTTTACAGTAATAACATCACTGACATTCAGGCTGGAATTTTCAATCCTACAACACATTTAGGAAACTTGTCCTTGCATTATAACAAGTTAACAAGCCTCAGACCTGACATGTTTACAGGGCTGGGAACTTTGCAGAGACTCTGGCTGCATGATAATGAGATCAGTGAAATTAAGGCTGGAACTTTCATTCCAACACCACAACTGAGATACTTGGACCTGTCCACTAACAAAGTAACAACCCTCAGATCTGACATGTTCACAGGGCTGGGAAACTTGGAGACCCTTATCCTACGCAGTAATAACATCAGTGATATTCAGACTGGAACTTTCAGTCCGACACCACAACTGAGACACTTGTCCATAAATAACAACAAGGTAACAACCCTCAGAGCTGACATGTTCGCAGGTCTAGGAAACTTAGAAAGCATCTGGCTGTATGATAATAAGATCAGTAACATTCAGGTGGGAACTTTCGATTCATTACCACAACTGAGAATCTTATCGCTGAGGAACAACAACATCACAATGTTTCCTTTTGAAGACTTGTCAAGAATCCAAAACATTTCTAATCTATACCTTACTAGTAATCTAATGAAAAATCTTCCCTTGATGGCCTATGACTTGTTATCATCAATTTCTGTTGTAAAAATTGAGAACAACCCCTGGCAGTGTGACTGTAGGATGGTTCCATTTAGGCTAAAGATGACTGCTTCACATTCTTTTGAAAACCAAATCATTTGTTCCCAACCGAGCAACTTCCACGAGCAAAAGCTGATAGATATCAGCCCAGAGGATCTGATATGTGAAGAACCAACCATTGAAAGGTTTCAAAGAATCGCAAACAACCCATTGGTACAGGGGAAACCTATCCATTTGGTCTGTGAAGCTTCAGGAATCCCCACACCAGACATCACAGTCATTCCCCCATCTGAACTGAACGCAACTGTTGAGTCAGTTGGGAGGGTGACTGTGGAAGTGAATGGTACCATCGTCGTAAGAAATGCAACAAAAGCAGATGCTGGTCTGTATGTTTGCATTGCAGAAAGTCCAGCTGGGTCAGCTTTTGCCACCCTGGTCGTAGATCTACAGACAGTGCCCACAACTGTTTCAATGCCATCAGTGACGTCACCACTTATCGCAACTTTCTCCTTCCCTGTACTCATTGGAGCTATCTGTGGTTCCATAACTGGCACCCTCCTTATAGTTGCCACCATTCTTACAATTTGGTGTAGGAGAAACAGCAGCAGTCCTCCTAAACGCCAAGATTACAGAGTCGTTTTTAACAACACCAGCACAACAACTGTGATAACCAGTGCTCGTGGTCAGACAGAGCAGATGCAGTCCCAGTCTTTACTAAACCCTTTTCAAGATCCGGCTGCCTCGATGTCTGATGAGTACGAGCCTGTCGAACCTTGCCCTGACAACTCTAGACCCAGAAGGAATGCCTTAGGGCGTGCCAATGGACGCGACGAGTACCGTCCACCGCTTCACCCAACCCCCAGATCGGATGGTGATGATAACCTGCACCACTATCAATCTCTAAGGAAAATTGACATTGTGTCTGCTGATGACTATGAAACCCCGCACGACTATCAGCCCCTTACAAAAAACTAAACAGCCAACCATAAGCACCCAACTACATCCTAGATATTAAGAAAACAGCAATCAGATCAAAGACTTAAAGTTCAAATTGTGACAAAGTCAGCATAAAGTTGCCACAGCCATACTCGGTATTTTCCAGCCTGTCTGAAAATCAGACAGCCCACTATAGTTTTTACCTAAACTTGATGCAGAAAGTTACACATAGTCTACAGATATATGTTCTATCTAGTATTATCTTATTATCATTGTATAGATTATCAATTTCTTATTCCATAACTGTATACAAAAACTGAACATAGTATATACTGCTGTACATAAAAACATCTGTATCATTTCTTATTTCAGCAATTGGCATATTGTATGGAATATGAAGGACTGTTTCAGAGGAAATATTGAGTCAGAATAATGATAGAAATTTTGTAATTTGGTACTTCTATCCGCGCATATGTATTTTAGACTATATCTAAATCGACAAGAAACATAATGTAAATGTAACAACTGTTGTCATGATGTTAATTTTCATTGTTAAAAGTCGTTGCCTGCCAATGCTGTGCTGTTAGATACATGTGGATTTTTCTTGAAGCTTTGGATGTGTCTTGATCAGTGTAAGATTGTGAAGAGCAATATAAAGTTGAGCGATTCCACCTTTTATCAAGTAGGATGATGTTGCAGTGTTCCATGTTTTACGATATAAAGTTGTCACATATCTAATAACATAAATAACACGATGCAATGCTACCTTACTATTATTAACCTTCTGTAACGTTTAAGGAATAAACACAGTAATTCTAAGCCACATACACATGTCTCTGTCTTTTGATGTTCTGAAGTTAAAATGTGTTCAGGAATAGTGACTTCTCTTCAAAGCAGGAACATGTTACGTTGTACTGGGGTTCATAGCTCTCTCCTTGTATAAACAGAAGAAGCATTTATAATTCAAGGAATTTTACTCTGTTTCAAGATGTGAGATACATGTTTATAGAGTAAAGATATAGTGGAGAAGGATGATGTTAAATAGTACTAAAACGATAGTAGTATTTAACATTATAGGAGCAGCCGTTAAATCTTTTATTTTGAGAGGACCTCTGACTGGTAACACTAGATTCAAAATTAGAATCTAAGCCACAGACAAATGTACATGACCCCCCCCCCCCCCCCCGTCAGCCACTCCTGGATGTTTACCATGTCTGTGGAAGCAACAGATTACAATCATACTGTACATGTGATAAAGATGTTGCCTTTTTGTTCAAGCACATCGGTGAAGGTTTTATTGAGGTTGTCAAGAGATGAGACGCATGAAAACACCCTTGGTTTGTAGGTGGATGTTTACCAAATGACTGATAGCTCGCACTTCAATCAAGTTGATGACCTGAAGTGTACATATGCGTAATAGTCACATGCGAAACAAATCGAGTTACCAATAGAAACCCCTGTATACTATTAGGTTCTAAATGTGGCCTTTTAATGGGGCTTGTTGAACGTAGATTTGAACTGGTCTTGCCTTTTCAGTTGCATTTATCCAACTACAAGAACTCATTAAAATTTTATGATTTTTTAAATAGAATTTCCTTTACTAGTTTAAGTGTTCAACTGTGGCCTTAAACGGTCAGAGATTATATCCTTATCGGGTCAATAACCTTAGACATGATGTGCAAACAAGCTCGTGGGTTTCCAAACAATCTTCAAGACAATGGTGCATACAATAAATTTCATGTTAACCGACATGATTCGCTTATATTTTTTTTTATAACACATATGAAACCCTTGAATGTATGCACATGCCATTCTTAACGACATATATAAAGAATACTGCGCAGCTGGAGTGTTTACCATATGAGGTGCCAGAGCCATGACTTAAACACCTTTGACTACTTTAAGTTGTCTCAGACCAGGTGAGCTCCTCCAGGTAAAGGTGACTGTAGGTGCCAGGACCGACTTCTGTGTTTCTTATTGACGCCGTCTCTTGGTAAGTTTTAATCTTTAAGCTATACGTATCTGACTCTTGAACTTGACAAGAATCATATTGTGTGCCCGGTGTGTTTGTTAGCCACCCTACGTTGGGTCACACAATCGGGTGGTGAGTTGTGTGGCCCCAAGTGAGTGTTCTGATCTCTGATTTGCATGTTACTTGTAGCGACTGCAGCATTTGGGACGAGATGTTGCCATTCCTGTATGTAATACCCGAAGCTTCGGTCATATTCGCAATCCGATTTAAAGATAGACAGAGCTCGGTGACCTGCAAACATCGATAGATCCCTACAAATCTCGCGATGGTCGAGTACCATAGAACGTATTTGTACCAAAAATGTAATTTAGAGCTCACAGACTCGTCGACTGATCAACTTTTCCTGCTTTGTGAAGAGGTACATTCGGACAATCACACCATCAACATGGGCCATAAATAGAAGTCGAGTTACATACAATTTTGCAAGATATGTAAATTTTGCGTCAGGTAAATCCTATAATGCTGTATTTACAGATGACTATCTTAAACTGGCGGTCACATACAATTAAGTAATCAATTATATCCTACAGGCTCAGAAGTTACAAGCAGAGCAACAAGTCCTCGAAGCATTCCTGTGATAAAGACGGCTTGACAGGAAAGTCTGCAAAAACCAACTCAGGTAAGCGTTTTGTATTTTAAAAAACTACTTGTGTCTTCCATACTTATGTATCTTTTAAAAACATGCATGTAGATGTCTTCATGCAGACAGTAAATAAATTCTATGGATGTATGGATGTACAAGCCATTTATTCTGTTCCAGTACAGGGAGTGCATCATGACTAAGTCTCTACCAGGTGTGCTGATGTTCCTGCTAGTCATCCTGAAGGTGTTGGGAACAGTGGAAGCTGACTGCAGCTCATCCTGTTCATCCACTGCCTGCACCTGCAACCATCTGGGCCTCACCAGCGTTCCACAGAATCTACCCACCACCATCACGGACTTGGACTTGGAACAGAATCATATCACAGCCTTAAGTCAGTCTGATTTCTCACTTTACAGGAGCTTAGAAACCTTAGATCTTAGTAACAATAGCATTTCTACCATTAGCAATCAGGCATTCTATCACTTGTCAAGCTTGATCTCCTTAGATCTCCACCAAAATAGCCTTACAAGCCTCAGATCTGACATGTTCACAGGGCTGGGAAACTTACAGAGGCTCTGGCTGTATATCAATGAGATCAGTGATATTCAGGCAGGAACTTTCAACCCGACACCACAACTGAGAGACTTGTCCCTCGGCAATAACAAATTAGCAAGCCTCAGATCTGACATGTTCACAGGGCTGGGAACTTTGCAGAGACTCTGGCTGTATGGTAATGAGATCAGTGAAATTCAGACTGGAACTTTCAACCCAATGCCACAACTAAGATACTTGTCCCTGCGAAATAACAAGTTAACAGTCCTCAGATCTGGCATGTTCACAGGTCTGGGAAACTTGCAGACCCTTTTCCTATACAGTAATAACATCAGTGATATTCAGGCTGAAACTTTCAATCCTACATCACATTTAGGAAACGTGTCCTTGCATCGTAACAAGTTAACAACCATAAGAGCTGACATGTTTACAGGGCTGGGAAACTTGGAATACCTTTGGCTGTACAGTAATGAAATTAGTGATATTCAGGCTGGAACTTTTAACCCAACACCACAACTAAGACACTTGTCCCTGAACGATAACAAGTTAACAGCCATCAGGGCAGACATGTTCACAGGGCTGGGAAGCTTACAGAGACTCTGGCTGTATATCAATGAGATCAGTGAAATTCAGACTGGAACTTTCAACCCGACAGAGCAACTAAGATACTTGTCCCTCGGCAATAACAAGTTAACAGTCCTCAGATCTGGCATGTTCACAGGTCTGGGAAACTTGCAGACCCTTTTCCTATACAGTAATAACATCAGTGATATTCAGGCTGAAACTTTCAATCCTACATCACATTTAGGAAACGTGTCCTTGCATCATAACAAGTTAACAACCATAAGAGCTGACATGTTTACAGGGCTGGGAAACTTGGAGTACCTTTGGCTGTACAGTAATGAAATTAGTGATATTCAGACTGGAACTTTCAATCCGACAGAGCAACTAAGATACTTGTCCCTCGGCAATAACAAGTTATCAAGCCTCAGATCTGACATGTTCACTGGGCTGGGAACTTTGCAGAGACTCCGGTTGTATGGTAATGAGATCAAAGACATTCAGACTGGAACTTTCAGTTCAGCACCACAACTGGGGTACTTGGACCTGAGGAACAACAACATCACAATATTTCCTTTTGAAGACTTGTTAAGAATCCAAAATATTTCTTCTCTATATCTTGATCGCAACCTGGTGGAAAACCTTCCCTCAATAGCTTATGACGTGCTGTCATCGATCTCTGTTGTAAACATTGAGAACAACCCCTGGCAGTGTGACTGTAGGATGGTTCCCTTTAGGCAGAGGATGACTGGGTCACATTCTTTTGAAAACCAAATCATTTGTTCCCAACCTGGCATCTTTTACGGACAAAGGCTGATAGATATCAATCATGAAAATCTGATCTGTGAAGAACCAACCATTGAAATGTTTCAAAGAATTGCAAGCAAACCCTTGGTACAGGGGAAACCTATGCATTTGGTCTGTAAAGCATCAGGAATCCCCACACCAGACATCACAGTCATTTTCCCATCTGGACTGAATGCAACTGTTGATTCAGTTGGAAGAGTGACTGTCGATGTCAATGGTACCGTTGCCATAGCCAATGTTACTGCAGCAGATGCTGGTCTGTACGTCTGTATTGCAGCAAGTCCTGTGGGTTCAGAATTTGCCACACTGTATGTTGACGTATTTTATAAAGAGCCTACTATCTTGAGTTTCAAGAAGAGTGCAAATAATCACTTGGTACAAGGAGAGACTCTCCGTTTAGTCTGTGAGGCTTCAGGAATCCCCGCACCAGACATCACAGTCATTCTACCCTCTGGACTGAATGCAACCATTGAGTCAATTGGGAGGGTGACTGTGGGAGTGAATGGTACCATCGTCGTAAGAAATGCAACAAAAGCAGATGCTGGTCTGTATGTTTGCATTGCAGAAAGTCCAGCTGGGTCAGCTTTCGCCATCCTGGTCGTAGATCTACAGACAGTGCCCACAACTGTTTCAATGCCATCAGTGACGTCACCACTTATCGCAACTTTCTCCCTTCCTGTACTCCTTGGTGCTATCTGTGGTTCCATAGCCGGCACCCTCTTCATTGTAGCCATTATTCTCACCATCTGGTGCAAGAGAAGAAACAACAACAGTCCACTCGAACGCCCAGACAACAGCGTCATTTTTAACAACTCCAACACTACAGCTGTGATAAATCGTTTCCATAGTAGGAAGGAGCAGACTCGGCCCCACAGTTCCCCAAACCCTAGCGTTGCTTCTATGCCTGCTGAGTACGAAACTGTGAAACCTTGCCATGAGAAACCTAGAACTAGAAGTGCAGATCCAATGGTTGCATTTGGACGTACAAATGAAAGCAATTATTATAACGAACGTCCCCCACTTCCTTTGCCCCGCACAACAGCTAACGTTAACGATGACAGCTTACATCAGTATCAGTCTCTACGGAAGACTGATACTGAGTCTGTCGATGACTATGAAACCCCACATGACTACGTGACTCTTCCATAAACGTAAACACGTCATTCATAAGCATCAATTGCCCATCAATTGCTGTAGGTTTTACCTACAGTTGATGAAGAAAGTTACACATAGTTAAGTAAGCATAAGTGCACACAAATATGTTTCTGTAACATATCTTGATATCATCGTATTAGCATAAAGTTACTGATTTCTCATCACATGATTGTATACATTAAGTGCTCGTGCACATACAGACATCTGTACCTTTTCTCATTTTGCCAGTCAGCATCTTTTATCGAGTGGGGACGAATGCTTTTTTTTAAACAGGTCCGTGTCCGTCCATGGCACTTTATTTTTTCCAGATTAACAGCAGTAACAAAGCTTAGCGTTCACAACAGTGCTTGGTAACACATTAAGGACCTTAGCACTAAGTCGTCTATAGTGTACATTTTAAGAGATTGAAATTCAGGAATATTGCAGTACATTTTTTTGAGTGTATATAACGTTTCATCAACATTACAGCATTACACAATATGGATAACATCATGGTGAACAATTTTAAGGATTTATCTTCTATACACAACAGTGTAACTTACTGTAAGGTAAAACACAGTACAGGCTCTGACGTTAAGTCCCCTGCAGGGCTTCTCCTAGAGTTTGCAATTCAGGGATCTTACAATACATAATAGTGTTTTTAATATCAGTTCGGAAAATGTACATGGGTTTGGATATGGATATGTTATTTCTATCTTTGTTGTAACACCATTTCTTGAATATTGCATACTTAGCTATATTTAAAAGTAGGTTTGGTATAGGCAAGTTATTACAAGTGGGTACCCCAAAAATAATTGGGGACGAATGCTTAGTGCACATATCAAATCAGAATCACGAGACAATGTTTGTAATTTGGTATTTCCATCAACGCATTCAAACTATGTCTTTTATATAACTAGACTTTTTAAAATAAAAATGGTACGAAGGCAAGAGACAAATGAATGGTACACCTCTAGTTATATTGCTAGTTCCATTGAAAGGTCCTTGTATTGATGTATTGGTATAAAGGTATTGATGGAAGCTATGGATGTGTAATTATTGGTTTAAAACGATGCAAAGTTGAACAATTCCACCTTTCATCATTTAGAATGATGTTGCTGTGGTCCATGTTTTATGATATAACGTTGCCGCATATGAAATGATATCAGTAAGACATTGAAATGCTCTCTTGTCATGATCAAATTTCTGTGGTGTTATGAATATAGTCATTAACTCATTGGTCTTTGTCTCTTGATGTTATAGAATTACAATGTGTATTAATGGTGACTCCTTTTCAAAGTAGGGAATATGTTATATTGTATGGAATATGGGGGAATAAAGTTTAAGTACCACTAAAGCAACAGGCTATAGGAACGGCGGTAGAATCTGATATTAGGGGAGGGCCTCTCACTGTTATAAGCCGCAGACGAGAGATACCCGTTACTCTTGTCGCCTTGGTCAACCACTTAAACTTTAAACGTCTGCAATATCATTATGGAAACAACAGATTACAATCTTACTGTACATGTGATAAAGCTCTTGCTTTTTTGTCCAAGCACGTAGGTGGATGTGTTATTGATGTTGTAAAGAGATGAAACCCCTGAGAGTACTATAAATGCTTTATAAATTCTGGGATGTTTATTTGGTGCTCAAGTCCCAATCATGATTGATAATTTGCACTTCAATTAAGTTTTGACTTGAGGGCATATATGCGTAACGGTCACATAAAAAACAAATCACGTTATAAGGTGTCTTTTTTGTCGTGTTTCTTCTACATTTTCGACAACCTTTAAGATAATTAAGGTTTGAACATTTCTCGCCCTTTCAGTTGCCCTTGTTGAAGTAAACAAATTTTTCTTGTCCCGATGGACAACACGATTATTGTACATATTCCCTTCAGTGGGGAATCATTCGGTTCTGGCCTTGCGCGGTCAAAAGTTACCTCCTTTCGGAGTCGTCAATTTCTAATGAGCAATCCTGAGATTAAGCTTGACGGTTTCCAAACAACCAATCAAGTCATTAAATGCCTTTTAAGATCATTCCTATTTGAACAGGTCTTGGTGTTTCAGTTGCCCTTGTGCAGGTAGAAGAATTGTTCTTGTCCCAATTTAAGAAGAAACTAAATGATGAGATTCCCTTTACAAGGATGGCTTGGAACGGTCAACCGCTTTATTTATGATGTGCAATCCTGTAATCAAAAAGCTCGAGGGTTTGCAAACAGCTTTAAGTACAATAATTCATATGTTTAATATCATGCCACCGACTAAATTGGTCCTTGAATGCATGCAGATGCCATTCTTTACAACAGAGATCAAACCGAGCGCAGCTGGAGTGTTTGCCGTCTGAGGTGCCAGAGCCATGACTTAAACACCTTTGACTACTTTAAGTTGTCTCAGACCAGGTGAGCTCCTCCAGGTAAAGGTGACTGTAGGTGCCAGGACCGACTTCTGTGTTTCTTACGGACGCCGTCTCTTGGTAAGTCTTATTTTTTAAGCTGTATATATCTGACTCTTGAACTTGACAAGAATCATATTGTGTGCCTGGGCGTGGGAACATCAATCAAACAAGTTCTTATTTCTGTCCAACAGGTCAACAACTACAAACAGATCAATACGTCACCTTTGCCAAAGCCGTTCGTCACAGGAAAGACTGGACAGACAGCTAACTCAAGGTTAGCTTAGCTACTTCGTGCCTTCTAAAGACCAAGATTTATGAAGATAACTGCATAATGCAAATTTTAGTTTAAGCCACAGCAAGTAGATTCTATTGATGTTTCATGGCCATGTACATTTATTTTACACCAGGACAAGGAGTGCATCATGGGTAAGACGCTACCAGGTGTGCTGACGTTCCTCCTGGTCATCCTGAAGGTGTTGGGAACAGCAGAAGCTGACTGCAGCTGCTCACAATCCTACTGCAGCTGTGTTAACCAGGGCCTCACCAGCGTTCCACGGGACCTGCCGACAACCATCACTGGCTTGTATTTAGATGGTAATCGAATCACAACTTTAAGTCAGTCTGATTTCGAACTGTATAGGGGACTGACAACTTTAATTGTGCCAAGGAATCAAATCTCTACAATCCACAATCACACATTCTCTTACCTGTTAGACTTGAATAATCTAAATCTTGATGGTAACCACTTAACAACGCTCAGAACTAACATGTTTACAGGGCTGGGAAACTTGCAGACCCTTTGGCTGAGTAATAATCGCATAGCTGGTGATATTCAGGCTGGAACTTTTGATCCACTACCACAGCTTAGACATTTGTATCTACATAACAACAACATTCACATGGTTAGTCCAGAAATCTTTACATCACTCACCAATCTAAGGCTTTTAGCCCTAGATAACAACAAAGTCAGAACAATCCCTACCGCAGGGTACAAGCTACCAGAGCTGACTGATCTATACTTATTCAACAACAATATCACGAACCTTCCCACAGATGCATTTTCGAACCAGCCTAAACTGCGAACTCTCCAGCTATCCTCAAACAGAATTTTAACTATCACTAGCCCGACTTTCAGAGGACTACAAAACCTAAGGGACATACATCTCGATGATAACCTGATCACTGAACTTCCTGATAATCTCTTCCTTGGCCTGTCCGCCGTGAAATACATAAGGCTCAGCAGGAATTCCATCTCCCGTCTGTTTCCCAATACATTCACGGGAATATCAAATCCTGAAGTGCTAGATTTGTCAAGAAACAAGATAACAAGGTTTCCCACCTTTTCAACAGTTCAGTCAATGTCTGAACTTTCCCTTCAGGATAACCTCATGTCAACACTTACTTCAGAAGCCCATGACTTGCTGTCTTCCATTTCCAATTTTCGTTTTCGGCCTCGCATTAGCAACAACCCCTGGAACTGTGACTGCAGGATGCTTAGCTTTAGGCTAAAAATGACGGGCTCGTACCAATTCGAAGACCAGATCATCTGTTCCCGGCCTGAAAGTCTCAAGGGGCGAAAGCTGATAGACATCAATCCAGGAAATCTGATGTCGGTCTGTCTAGACCCGATAATTGTAAGATTTGAGAAGAGCGTACGTGGAGACAACATTCTGGTACAGGGGGAGCCTCTCCATTTACTCTGTGAAGCTTCAGGAATCCCCACACCAGACATCACAGTCATTCTCCCATCTGGAGTGAACGCTACTGTTGAGTCAGGTGGGAGGGTGACTGTGGGAGTGAATGGTACCATCATCATAACCAATGTTACTGCAGCAGATGCTGGTCTGTACGTCTGTATCGCAGCAAATTATGTCGGCTCCACATTTGCCGTCTTCTCTGTTATCGACAATGAATCTTCTCACAGTTTCTCCCTCCCTATTTTCGTTGTCTCTGTGATCGGTGCTGTAGCCGGCACTCTTCTTATTGTCGCCATCATTCTCACAATCTGGTGCAAGGCGTGTGGCAAGGCTCGTTCTGAATCTGCAGGGCCTGACACCAGCGTTGTGTTTCACAACACCGATCCCCCAACCATGGCGAGCGGTGGTCGTGGCGCAAGAGTGGCATGGGGCTATCCCATGTGATTGGATAAAAGAGACTTTTTTTTAGTTTTTTAATCATCCAACAGTAGCCACAGTCACTGACGAGAAGTAGCGGATGCTACTTGAAACGTCTGACCGTTTCCAAAAGCATATCCGGTTGCTTGAGTAACTACTTTTTGGGGGTAGCCAATAGTTTTGTCCCAGATACTTTTATCGTATACAGGCTTTTCGTATGACGGCATGTTCACCATGTTGGATATGCTGTAATTCAATTACCCGTCTACATGGTCGCAGGGAGGTTCAGATTATAACTGTTATGACGTGAATGAAAAGCCTCTATATCTTGAACCTACGGATGTTGTAGCTGTCATAGAATCCAGACAGTGAAAGTTAAATCTTCCACCCCAACATCTGCTTGAGTTTCAAATTGAATTCTTGACATCTCAGACCAATGACATAAACATGAAATTTTGCTACAGTATATATTAATGATTGGTATATTCATGTATTCGTATATTCATGTTTTGGTTGATGTATTCATGTATTTATATATTCCTGTATTGATTGGTATATTCATGTAGTCAATTATCCATGTATTGATTGGTATATTTATGTATTGATTGACATAATATATATGTATTCAAATATCCATGTATTAATTGATATATTCTTGAGATACAGTTAGTTGCTATAGTTAGAAAACAGTTTTCAGCGTGTTGTTGTGTAGCATAAAGTATGTAACGTTGCATTTGATGGATTATAATAATATCAGCAATAAACGAGGACAAGAGGAATTATCGGTGGTGTTATTGCTAAAATCCTTGTCTTATCAAGTCTGCTTATATACACAATGAGGAGCTTGAATTTTAACCACCGTTTGTTAGGTCGTTATTTAGTGTACAGGTTTAGAAAAATGTGATGGAGTCGGTGCCGGAAACAGTTCCATTTCAGACCATCTGCTATTAGAAGCAGATGCGTTCCTTGGCAGTTTGACTGGCATACCGCGACGTTATGGAAAATTGAGATGCGGTGTAGCGTAGAAAGAGGTCAATGGTTAAAAAGTTTTGCGAGGTGAGTTGGCAGACGGGTGAGCTCCGTGTCTCCGGACAAACTTACGGAATTCAGCTGATTTTCTGTGAAAGCAAGGGAGCTCAAGTATGGAGGTAATTAGCCGTGGCGACTAACGAAGGGAGTTTTTTCTTGATATTACATATAGCATATGTGATAGTAATATCAAGAAAAAAACTCCCTTCCTTAGCCGCCACGGCTAGGGCTAGGGCTATGAGTATTTACAGTATTGTAGTAACAGTATAAACAGTGGCATTAATTGTCAATTTCATAAAGATAACAACAATTAGGATATTTCCAGTTTTCAAGTCTCATAAAATGCTCTGGGTGCCTTTAAAGGTAACCTCAAGGGTGCCAAAGAATTCATACGAATTTTACGGAATTCATACGAGTTTTAAGGAATACATACGATCCATTGCGAGAAACATACGAATTTTTTTAATGAGATTTCCTTTTCCTTTGTACACACAAAACTCTGCGATGTGTTGAGCAGCCTGTCTTCCGACTGACTGGAAATTCATCGTTAAGATGTCGGCTGCAATTATATTTTGATCCGTTGCGGGGCGCTTTTGAACCGTGTGAATAATACGTTGTCTTTTCTTTGCGGTTTTCATAGTGTAACGGAATACATGTAGCTTACGTTTCGGACAGGAAAGGTTCAGACTTTGGTCGTACTTTTGAATGAGATTTCCGGACATTTGTCCAATGGAAACACGAAGATCATTCCCTGAATAATAGGGTACTTTTTAGTGAAAGTCGGCAACTTTGATAGCATTACTCTCCAAGCAGAGAAGTGGGTTTTTGTCGGGCTATCTACTTTGTCATGGTTTCTTTGTCTCTATAACCCACAAAGAAACCATGACAAAGTAGAAAGCCCGACAAAAACGCCTAAAAACACGCCAAAAACCTGCCGGACCCACTCCTCTGCTTGGAGAGTAGATAGCATAGCCTGATGAAAGCGGCGACGACGATGATGATGATGATGATCAGATGATCAGATGATAGCCTAATGATCCAGATAGTGCACATTGTATGCTGGTCAGAGGAATTATCCTTTACCGTGCTATCCTCAGTCACAGAGGAACTACATGTAATTATTAAAGGGGGATTGTCTTTATTTGTACGTTTTTTTTCCAGGTATAATGGCCTAAATGCAGTAGCTATTGAGTCACCACTATTATACGGAGGGCTAAATGTAAATGTATGATTACTTGCAGCGTTCCTAGTGAACAATGTGAGAAAAAAAAGCTAAAGCTATGCTACCACTAACTCTTTAGCCAACAAAACAGTAAAACATATAAAGATACGCTACCAATGAATTTATCATTTTCATGTATCTTCCCTTTTCTTTAAACAGGTGTACACAAATCCACAGAGTTTTATTACTGTGTTGATAAAACAAAGTGATGGTAAAAGCAATAACATGAAGTGTTACAAAATCAAAATATTAACAATACATAAACCAATACATTAAGATATTGAATCAACAACAACCTGGGCCCTTTGTGATAAACTAACTGAGTGCGCATGCGCATACTGTCTTGATCCTAACTTAATCTTGGCCGATCCTCAAAGTTTTCCATTGCGATTGATGTATTCATTCATTCTTGATCATGTTCACCTGCATCACAGGTGTACATGAACATAATTTACCCACATTGATCATTTCTATGTCCGATGTTACCATATGAATACAGAACCGGTCGAGCGTCAACTCTATGGCTTCATTTTTTATATGTTCTTCTTTTATTGGAGACTAACAAGTAATTTTGGTGCACGATGATGTATGCAAAACACACAGCCGTACGACGGAGGTGTTACTAATTTGGAAAGGCAAGAATGGAGTCTTCGGTCTATGTATCCAAGCCTGCCTCGTACCATAAACAGAACTGCTCGCTTGTTGACTTCGCATACGCTTCTTCCCTTCCCTCCCGTGTTGCTTCCCAACCCTATGGCCGGGCTATGGGCTAAGTTCACTTAGTGCTATTTGTTTCGACGAATACCTAGGTGATCGGCTGGCATGGCGGATTTGCTGAGGACGGGCTTGCCCTATGACTTGTTGGGAGGGCTTAGCCTGTCTGTTGATAGCAAAGTCCCCATGCGTTGGTTAGGAGCGAAAAAGGAACGAAAGTGTCTGTCTCCGTGTATTTGTGTCGCACTTGCACTTGCACACTAACAAACTAACAAGGGGGGCAAGTAGCAAACCTTCACGTGGTGCCCCCTGTTAATCCCTCGTGGGAGACCAATTGCTACACAACGTACTTACTGCTATATGAAAGGGTGGTGAAAATTACATAAACGATATACCCTCATTTCATTGAAAAACACCGGAACTTGTTTTTCATTTTATTCCTACGTTCTCAAAAGCAGTGATTGACAGACTGGTGATTGGTACGTCCAAGGAGGTTAAGATAGCATTTTAACCTCCTTGGTACGTCAGCTCACAGTAGTATGTGTGGTTTCTGTCTCTGAAAGGTACCCAGAGCATTTTATGAGGCTTGAAAACTGGAAATATTCTAGTTGCTGTAATCTGTATGAAATTGACATTCAATGCCACTGTTTACCATATTTGCGTGCGGATTTCTTATCAAGACTGCTCAAAAGCGGCACAAAAATAAGCTACATGGTGACATTTTAGTTTCACGCGCCTAGTGTAATAGACCGATACCATAGACCCGCCCACCTCCGTCAAAACACAGAAAGGCAAAACGTAAACATAAAAATGGAAATATTTGACGGACATGCAGTCGCTCTATCATTGCCATTGGTCGAGCCACTAATTGTGATGGACAGTCAGGATCAGTCTATTAGGGCTTGGATTTTCTATCAGTTCTCGCCACTCAACGACATCGTATCTTTGCTCCTTTAATGTAATGGTATAGTTTGAAACTTACTATGTGTAGGAATGAGTAGAAAGGATTTTTATTCACATTTCAAGCCTCATAAAATGCTCCAAATATTTGGGATGAAATTAACAATAGCTCTGCAGGTGATTATCATTGATATTTCCCATACAGGTGATCACAACTGACCTGCATAACATGGCCTTAATGGCGATGTTTCAGTCAACACGGAAGCTTTCGGCATTTTCAGAGGAAGAACGCAATCCTTTCATCTTGTAAGTACCCCTTGAGACAGTCGTCAAATGAACTTAATGCAACTTTTGTTTATTCACACTCTACCATGACGTTTGTGATTTAGCACTCCTCTTTCCACTCCTCTTTCCTGCTTTAAAACTTGCACTCATACGGTTATCTAATCAATGGAGCCCTTAGTGTACGCATATACCCACTGTGTTAAGCCCCTGTCACACTTGTGCGTCCGCATGAGTTGCGTATTAACGTGTTTTTAGTTTAGGTTAAGTTTGCAGCCGAATAAGTGATTTCTTAGGTTCCATCACTTGGCTGCACAACGGTGGGTCAAAGTAGAAAACAAGTTTCTCCTCGCAAACCGTACTTAAACAAAAGAAATGTTAATGCGCAACTCAAGCGCACTTGTATATACGCACAAGTGTGACAGGGCCCTTAAGTACAGGTTACAACAAAAGAATAGTTGACAGATACCTTAGATAAATTGTCAAATTACTACAAGAACTATAAACTACATGGATTCGAGTTCTGCTCGCCTGTTCGTAATGGTAATAATGTAAGAATAGATTGCTACGAAAGACGCATTTTTTCTGACTCCCCTGCAAGTGTATGTAACTTCGTGTAAAATCTTTAGTCCAAGAGTGCTTTCTAAGGGCCCTGTCACACTTGTGCGTATATGCAAGTCCGCATGAGTTACGTATTAACAAGTTTTTGTTTAAGGTTAAGTTTGCAGCCGAAGAAGTAATTTCTTTGGTTCGATGACTAGGTTGCACGGCGTTAGGTCAAAGTAGAAAACAACTTCTTCCCTGCAAACATAACATAAACCAAAAAAAATGATCATGCGCAACTCACACGCACTTGAATATACGCACAAGTGTGACAGGGGCTTTACAACATTGACAGACGTTGAATATCTTTCAGTCACTGCGAAGTTGTTCCAGCGCAGGAGACGATCCACCGTCTTCATGGACCGAAGGAAGCTGTTGATGATGTTGACAACAGGAACCACGTCGTTGCTTGGGGAGATATTCGCACGAACACCGAAACGCGCATGGCCAGTTTAAGAATGAATAAGCAACATTTTCGGGTCCAATACGGCATTATAATTCCCTAATGGTTTGTATGCACGATCTGTGAGACTGAATAAGATTATTGTCGCAACATGTACAACTCCCTTTACAGTCTAGTAGAAATCTCTGTGTATAGCTCTTTAGCTTTGCACATTGTTAATTGAAGCACAAAGTATTAAACCATCAAATTACCGACACCCAGGACTCCTCGTCTTCACCGTGTTTATGATTTTATCTCAGTTACCATAGCAACCAATATATTCAGATTAATCACAATAACCTGTGTTACAGGTGGTCATGAACATAATTTACCCAAATGGTCTTTTTGGTGTCCAGACCACAAGTGAAAGACGCTTGCTCTTAAGGTACTGTAAAGATTTGCTGGGGTGTAGTTGGGGCTGGGGCATAAAAGGTCGCGAATAACGATATTAGAATTTGCCTACAATATCAAACCTTGTATTGAGGGGAGGGCTAGAAGAGTCTGGGAAATGGTGGGAAAATGAACTTATAATGACTAATTTTTGTAATTGTTTCGTATAATTCTCTCATAATGCGACATCGTGTTACGTGACGTCTTGCGACACAGCCTGGCCTGGCGTGGCGTGGCCATACCGGCCTTGAGGGCACCGCGGAGGGCCCTAGTTTTTTGAGACACTAAGTTCCCAGACAGAGAACTAGTGATCTCCTAAGCCATAGGACAGCTCAGCTCAGCCGTCCGAGGCTCGCACATGCCCGCCCACTTGGGCTGACATCTTCTCCCGAAACTGGGAGGCCGTCATTCCAAACAAGGAACGACGTACCTCGGAATTATCTTGTCTGAAGCCCAGTGTAACTGCTGGGACATTTCGTTCGTGGTCCAAGAACTGAAAGAAAAAAAAGGATTCCTTCTTGTAGCTTTTTCTTTTAAGATATAATTTGACCTTACAATATGCAGTTTATTATATTTCATATTTTGATTATATTTCTCTTTATATCTCCCTCTTTCACTATCTATATGTATGTATTAAACTGTTGTCTTTCCCTGTATTTTCGCTTTTTCTGGCGCAGACCAAGCTTCTGGGTAAATTATGATAATCAGAAGGGCTGATGCAAGTGGTTAAACCTGGAGCTTGATTTTAACTATATTTCAGTGGTCAAAAAGCGAATTTTCTCAGACTACTGTATAAAAACGTCACAACATTCTTAAACAGTAAAAAATTCACAAGGAAAACTCAAGCTCAACAACAGTTGTCTTTAATACAATCGTTTTTGTACATCTATGTGTGGACATATCAACTCTTTCAGTGACCAGAGGAAAGTCTACATATACATATGTGTGTTGCGTTTCAGTGCCATAGCAACAAAAATAATACATATCATATGTAGTTCAAATACAAACAATATATACAGGAAAGGCATCAATGACAACAGGAATGGTGCTGAATACATAATATATTACTCACGTAAAGGTTTCTATAGCAGAATTTTGATCAGAATACCTTTCTCTGAAATTTTCCTTCTATTTTTAACTTCTGGTGAGAAGTCATGTCACACAAGTTGTTAAATTTCTTTGGCCTCAGTGTCAAATGTGAAACAAAAACCAACAAAACTAAACAGTTTCTTTTTTACAGCAAACATACAGTATCCACACTTTTAACAACAACAAACATACAAACAGTATACATACAATAAAAAAGTCACAGTCCTGTTTTTTTTCTTGAGCTATAAATAGGGTAAAATGCAACAAATAAGTACAACAACTCTAAGAAATCATTTTACTCTGTTCAGATGAATTAATATACAACACAATATTTCCTATATACATTTCCACAGTTGAATAATTATCAACTAGACTGGTTTGACATTACAGTTTCACTGACAATAGGTTTGAAAAAAGGTGTAAATATAGGTATACTTCTTTGTACTCTTTACACAAGATGGCATATCAGTCTACAATTTGCCACAATTTGTGACGAAATGAATAAATACAGTCACCCAGTCTTCTGCATTCCAGACTATAAATATTGACAGTAAATCTCACCTACTGACGTTTCGGAGTCTGTCAGACACCTTCTGAAACGTCAGCAGGTGAATTACCTGGTTGTGTTAAAAGAAACTCCAAATATCCTATGTTCTACCAACCTGATGAAATCATTTTCGGAAATAAATATTGATGTATGTACATGCGTATCCTTCCAATACTAACACTGCTGTCAATTCCTTGGGGCGAAAATTGAAATATGAATTACGGTATTTTTCCACGTTCATTAAATGTTAAACTGCTAGTATCAACCTGCTGTAGTCACAAAACCCAGTTTATCATTAAAACGTCTTCTTGTACCTTTTTACCTTATCATATCTATCTGTGCACCCCCTTGTAATTAGCCTTTGGGGCTGAGTTTGCAAATGAAGATGATCAATTATTGCAAACAAGATCACATGAATTATGAAAGGCTATTCAACTGACTCCTTCAGCCTTGTTCACAGAACGAACCCGTCTATTGCTACTTCTGGGACGTGAGATTGGAGACATGTGACTGCAGCAACAGGTCGTAAGTACATGTACCTGTCTCTATTCCGACATCATGTCCCAGAAGTTACAGTAAAATGGTCTGAAAACTTGGGTAAGTCCCAATTATTTCAGTGTTGGTTATGTAAAATTTAGCCTTTTAATAATGTCATTTACCAACACATATGAACTCTCATGCTAAGATCACATGAAATCAAGCTTGCCTGCTGTAACTCTACAAAACAGACATTTGTCATGGTTACAAACTAGCCATGGAGGACCTGGGCGTGGTGCCTAAGGAGGAGGTCCAGGAGTTGGCGAAGATGTCCCTGATGTCGGTGAGGAGCGTCAGACTCTCGCCATTCCCGTCCGCGTCGCTGTCCGTGTTCCCTCGGCACAGGTGACCGCTCAGCGAGTACAGCATCTGGGAGGAGGAGAAAGTGATCAAAATACACCTGTAAATAGTTTCACCAGGTTGGTAAGTCAAAAAACTTTGTACGGAACCTATATAGTGATTTATTACATTGACGGTCTAGCAGGTATCAACCACCAGCAGCTGGAGACGCTGGCATTGACGGGACTGGATGGGGTTCAGTAGTGAGGGAAGGCGCTGAAATCGTTCACAGAAACTGGGATATCCAGGAAGATGAAAGAAGATGCCGACGACACGCAGCCGTCTCAACCATTCAAACTCTGGCAAATGAACTTTGAACTTTGACTGATTGAACTGTTTCTCGAACTTTTGTGATGTATGTTTCGATCGTTTGAATATTTTTTTACTTACTTTTTGTTGTTGGAATTTTGTTAAATGCAGTACCATGTCATAGTCTTTATAGACTGACTGACTACACATACATTGACGTTTGGTGGCCATCCATCACCTTCCTCAATCCATTTTTGCTAAGACATTAAAGAGCTATAATAATTCTTCCACTGGATATGACAGAGGAGACAGAGGGTATATACAGTATTTACGGGTTCATCAAATTGGGGAAATTCTACTAGCTCTAAGTGTAACAAACAGTAGACCACGGCTTTATGTCTTGTCTGAAACTCTTTCCCGTAGCGTGCACAGCCGGGATACAAACAACTTTTTGGTCCGAGGCAGGGTCACTTGACTAGATTTGAAAGTGCAATTGCTATGTTTTAATTGTTTCTGTGGAGTTCTTGTCTTCATTTTCAATGATTTACATACCTTGTCCATGTAGGTGGTGTCCGTGTGCCCTGCATACCTGTTTAGCAGTTTTACTCGCCTAGGAGAAAAGAAGATTTTAAGAAATAACTGTTTATGACACAATAAGTTCAGGTCTTCTGCTCAATGGTCCAATGAGTGGTGTGTTTACCTTGCATTCAGGAGGACTTCCTGCCAAAGACTTGTGTCTTAGTACATACATATGGGTTTCTGTGCTAAGCACTGACAGCATTTGGGAAAGAGTATGGTAGTTGAACACACACCACTACCAGTGGACTTAAGGCCATTGCTGTAGTGATTGCACAAAGTTGTGTGGACCGAAGCACAAGGAGGCTGTGCTCCAGCACCTCAGAAGACAATAAAAGCGCAGCGCACTCCCCTGGGCGCTTTACCCCAACAAGAGGGCCCAGTATAGAATCAAGATTAAGAGGCTAGAGGAACGGGACCCTATGCACACCAAGGATTTTGAGTTTGCCCTTTTTTTTTGTAGTCAGACAGTGATATAGTGTTACATGAACAATGCAGAGTAATCGGGACTCATTATTCAGGATAAATACAGGAATCGGATTGTGTGAACAGTTGCCACACCAATTTGATTTGTTATCTCTTCGATTTTCAAACAACATTGCTAAACTGGCAGATCAACAAGAAAACAGGGTCTGAGGGGAAGGATAGTATAATGGTGCACACAATTTTAGCTAGTGAATATAGTCAGATTCAACTTTTTCTCCCAGCCCTATTAATAATAATAATAATAACTTTATTGCAAGTTCATGCCCAAAGGCTAATTGCAGACAAACAAGTACATGGAAATAATGGGAATCAAAAATAGTTATCTAGTCTACTGTGAAAGTTCTAAGTTAACTAAGGTTGACTATGGTTGTGGTTGGGTTTGACTTCTTTTTTGAAGGCAGTGGAAAATGAAGAGACCCACGTTTTGTATCGTAAGTGGGTTTGTTGATTTAAGTAGTGATATGGATTTTTGTAAGCTATTCAAATGGTGAAAGCTAGGGGAATTAACAGAAGCTGTTTGATATAATTCGTTTCTTTCAGCGTCATATAGAGGGCATTGGCCAATGAAATGTATTTCATTTTCCACTGCGTTCATTGTACAAAACTTACACATTCTCTCGTGAGCGGGCAGCAATATGTTGTCATCTTACTAAACAAGAATAACATCACAATAACTCACTGCGGAGAGTTGCCGTGCAGTTCTGCCAGTCTCTTTGCCTTGTCGATGACCTCGGCAGGCCGGACGGCCGCGCTGTCCACAACGAAGTCAAACTGGAAGGGAATGTCTGCAACAGGAACAACACACATTGTAGATGTTAGTACATACATTAAGTAGGGGAAGGGCTAGCAAACCCCTCCCTGCAAAAATATACCTTGCTACTGAAACAGCAAGCCTTGCTGCCCTATGTGCCACTAGGCACTACAAGGTTCTAGGCATACATTAGGTGGTAATGTTCTTGATGACTGGTCTTACACACCTAGAACTTACTGTACAGGACTAAGTGTGTTGACATATTGCAATTCTACTAAAATTAAAAAAATCATATCAAAATCAAACTCATGCTACTATTTACTTTATTTGCGGATGTGTTCCCACTCGGAGCTGATGGTACTTACTGTATTTGCGGATGTGCTCCAACTCGGAGCTGATGGTACTTACTGTATTTGTGGATGTGTTCCCACTCGGAGCTGATGGTACTTACTGTATTTGCGGATGTGCTCCAACTCGGAGCTGATGGTACTTACTGTATTTGCGGATGTGTTCCCACTCGGAGCTGATGGTACTTACTGTATTTGTGGATGTGTTCCCACTCGGAGCTGATGGTACTTACTGTATTTGCGGATGTGTTCCCACTCGGAGCTGATGGTGAGGCATGTTACTCTGGACAGTGGGGAGATCCGGGTGCTGCTATAGGGGTTCACTATAATCCCAATAAAGGGAGACCCTCCCTGGGCAAACCACTCCTAAAGGGAGGAAAGAAACAACATTACAAAGTTTTAACGCATGGCCTTAATTATTTCATTTCTTTATGAACATTTCTTTGTTAATGCAACATTAAATTGTTCCTGTTGCCAAATCAATGAGTCATTGATACCTACATGTACACCTGCATCTATAAGTACAATCACTACTGGAGGTTTGATATGAAAAAAGTTTTTTTCCTAAAGACGGGCGCCCCCATGCCCCCGATCATACGCTCCCTTATCCCGGGGAGCAGATCCTCTGACAAGCATAAAATTCTGATAGACCAGGGTTGCTGCTAGGTCACATGTGGCTACTGTCTTTCACTGTGACTTGTCCGACAGTAATTTTCTCCCTCAAGACACCACGGAATACCCCATTATAACTCAAAGCCACACAAAGAGGGGGAAACCCATATCATCCCCCGCACTGTCCTTCCACTCCCTACCCGCCCCATGAAATGTTTCTCTAGAAAACATAGTCAATGTTGTAATAACATTTCCTGTACCTGGAACTTGGTCTGAGTCTCTATATCTCTGACGGAGGGGTTGGGGGCGAAGGTCGGGTGGGAGTGGTACCAGCCCACCACGGAGTACCCAGCCTGGGACAGAGCCTCACTGGCCTGCGTCTGGGACACTGGGAACAAGATGGGACACACCTTGATGTATCATGTTTCATTGGACTGAGTAAGCAGCAGTCCAGACTTCAAATTTTTAAGTTATCAACTTAGAGAAAAAGTATTTTCCTGCAATCTCTTTCTCTAAAAATACTACAGAGAGGAATTCTTTACCATCTAAATTACAGCCAGGACACCATCAAGTTTTTTTACAAAGTTTACAGTTAGAGATGTTGCCTTAGTTTGGGACAGTCATACATTCAGTTGTGGCAAGTGGAAATAGTATAATCATCAGGTATGAAAATGTACAAGAAACATACCTGGGTCCATCTCACACTGCATGCCTGTACTCAGGCTGTTGCAGGGCTCTGCAGAGGCCACCTAAAACACATGTGATTACTGTTAATCAGGCATTAACCATGGCTACTGAGGCCACCTAAACACATGTGATCACTGTTATTCAGGCATTAACCATGGCTGCAGAGGCCACCTAAACACATGTGATCACAGTGTTATTCAGGCATTAACCATGGCTACTAAGGCCACCTGAAATAAATCTACCTATTGCTACCCGTAACCAGACTAAAGCCCACCTTTACAGCTGAGAAAATGGCAAGAAGGAATTAAATGGCAGGTACCGGGTTCAAAACCACCGATATGCTCCGATGTTGTGCCCTTGGGAAAGGCACTTTACACGACTTTCCTCACTTCACTCAGGTGTTAATGAGTACCTAGCATCGGTTAGGGACGTCCCTCAGATAGGACGTTAAATGGAGGTCCCATGTTTCAGGAGAGCCACACCTCGAGCACGTTAAAGAACACACCTCACTTATCGAAAAGAGTGGGGGTCCTTCCCGGTGTGAGTGGTTCAAAACCTATACAGTCCTATGACCGCACATGGGTTCGCCCTTAGTAATAGCCTACGGCTAGTTGGGCAACCCTGGCATGCTGAACCAATAGATAAATAAAATAAATAAATGGCAGGAAGGAAAGGTCACAACAGCAAAGGATGGCAGATCAGCACTAAGGACAACTCCAGACCCCCCTACCAGCACTCCCGGATCCCTGTGGAGCTAGTCTCTGATACACTGATCACCCAATTGTACAAAGAAATCTTCCTCTTTCCTTAACAATTTTAATGGCAGAAATCAAAGGATGCAATAGCAAAGGATGTCAGTTCAGCACCGAGGACAACTCTAACAGTAAAACACCCCTCCAGAGCTCCTGGTCCCTGTGAAACACTCCTCCTAGCTATTGCACAAAGAGATCTTCCTCTTTCCTTAACAATCTTTATGTCAGAAATGAAAGGATGCAATAGCAAGGGATGGCAGTTCAGCAGTAAGGACAACTCTAACATGCTGAACCTAAAAATAACCCCACAGGTCCCTGTGGAACAACAGTCTCAAATTCTTTGGCCACCCGTACTATATTGTACATGAACATCTCCTTCACTATAACTGTAGTTAAATGGCAGAAAAAATATGACAGCAAGGAATGGCAGTTCAGCACTAGGGATAACTTTAACATACTGCAAACTTTAAAAAAAACACAGGTCCCTTTAGAACTAGAGTCTCCAATATCTAGATTTACTTTATTTTACAAGGCAAAGTAGTAAAGTGTTTGTAAAATAAAGTAAATCTAGACAAAGGACATAACAGCAAGGGATGGTATTTCAGCACTAAGGACAACTCTAACATGCTTAAGGGAAAGGAAGACACACCTCCAGAGCCCCTGGGTCCCTGTGGAAGACCCCTCCCAGCAGCCCGATCACTTCTGCTGTGGAGATGTGCGCATGCTGGAACAACAAAAGAGAAGAAGAGCTCTGTATTCATGTCACTGTCTAAGCAATATGTATATCATTCTCCCTGCTGTCTAATAACTAGACATTTGTGACAAGTTCCTGAAGAAAACAGTAAACAAAATGTGACAAATACATGTAAACTGCATTGCCAACTTAATCTTAAGTAAATTCAAAGTGGATTAACAACAATGTTATGATCATACCGCAAAGGATGGCAGTTCAGTACCAAGGACAACGCTGAAGCGCTGATTGTTTGTTTGTTTGTTTTTTTGTTTCATTTAGATCTCCATTAGTGATATACAATATGCACTATTCTTCCTTATACAAATAAATAAAATGAAACAAAAACTATACAATTGGTTAACTAAGAATTCAACAAAACAAATGTGTTGAAATCAAAAATAAACGAGAGATGAACGATAGAGGTCAGAGGTCAAAATAACTGAAAAAATAATATAGATGTAGTAGACAGAAAACCAGAAGTAATCATAAATTACGAATATAAGTAACTTGAATAAACTGAGCATAATGTAAATACGAATGAAGAAACGCAAACATAATTATTAGCATAAATTATAAACATAATAAACTGACTAATAATAATTCCAACTAAATCAACCTTGACAGAATAAATATACATGACATGATGTGCTGATGGAAATTACTCTATGCTTAAATATAATAATACTGAGTTCTTCACTTCATTATTTTCCCTTAACAGAGAAGTCATCATTTAAGATTTTGAGCTTGATGTAATTTCTTCTTTATATTAACTGACTAATGTCCATCCCCTATCTAGAGACAGTGATTCTAAATCACTATGAAAATAGGAAATAAACATTATCTTGGATACTATTAACAAGTTAGTATGTTAACAGACTTACCATGTCAATAGTGACCAGTGCTGTTGCATGGATCTTCACAGAGAAGGGAGCCTGGGGCAAGAAAAACACTATTATTAGAGACGTAGAACATGGGACAACACATCAGTTGGTGTGTTACGCCAAAGGGCAGTTATAATACTTATATGGGCTATATAGATACAGATACATAACTCCAGAAATGTTACGTCTGCTGCCTCTTTAAAACATTTTCACTCACCGGCGATTCCTCGCTGAACCTCTTACAGGGAACCAGTTTGAACGGGTCGTAGGAGAAACTGGGGGGAGACAAGCAAAACTTTCAAAACAACAAACTTTAAGGCAAAAAGCACATTTTGGCATGGTGTAGCCTGGGTGCCATCCTATTTCTACCGGGGCTCCTACATTCTAGGAGCCCCGGTAGAAATACGATGGCACCCAGGCTAGGCATGGTGTGCTAGATGTTTCTAAATTACATGAATATCTTTTTCGTAACATTGCGTTCTTTATTGTGATGTGATTGTGATATTATGTACCTTTTATTGCTTTAATACTGTACAATGAAGCATAAATCATGACACCATTACAATAGTCCTTTTCTATATATCATTGTTGTATTGTACAAAATAAATGAAATTGTCCTTTTATCCAACATTTTATCAGCTGAATTATCATCTCTAGAACTACCAATACGCACCTGTTAAAGTTAGTCCTGGGTGCTCTGGATCTGCTGGGTCTACAGCAGGAAAAAGGAGAATACAAAATTATGTTATAAGCTTTATATAAAGATCCCTTTACTGGTACATAAGTATAGAGAGGACTTATTCCTCAAGCTAACCGCCATCTTTCACATCGCAGTCGCCCCTCAGTAAGACATCTCCAGATGTCTTTTTATTTTATTTATAAATAAATAAAATAAAAAGACATCTGGAGCCGCTTAGTTCCCGTTTAGAACTTTTATTCAGCCTAGTAACACATTGAAAGGCTGAATAAAAGTTCTAAACAGGAACTATGCGGCTACAGATGTCTTAAGGCCGCCTCTCACTGAGCTGCGGCACTGCGGCGGCACTGCCACGGCAGATCTTTCCGGCACCGTCGCGTTTTTTTGAACAATTTTCATTTGCACTCTCACTGACGTGCGGCGCATTTGCGTTTGAAGCCCAGATGAGCAAGCTTGACATTCGCACATAGTACAATGTATGGCAGTAAATCAACAATAATACAAGGTTAACCTATCCTAAAATTATAAGTACAATATAGTATCGATAACAGTGTATGAATTACAATATAGCCATTTATGGATGATTTTTTCCCTCACTTTTAGAATAAAGTAAAATGAAATTGACCTATGTAGGCGGTACTGAGGAGTTGGACGTGACAACAATACATGGGGAATATTGTTATATGTACCATATAGCCTGATAGGGTGAAGTTTGTTTTAGTAGTAATAGTTTGTAACGACGCATCTCTCTCTTTACCATAAGTAGGATATGCCATCACAAAATGGAATTTATCTTCAATATTTTCATACATGTGGGACACAGTCTCTGAGTGCCTGGTGTGTTAATTGTGGTGTCGATCCTTTTCAATTTCTAGACAATATGCGTTGATTCTCAGTTTAGTTATGCTTTTTACAAACGGTTTATGATTATTCTATGTAATATATTCTTCCTTACCAAAGTGATTGTTGATTTTATACATGTGTGGAGTTTACTGATATTCCTAATTGGTTCCCTCAAACCAGGGAGAATCGTGTCTTTCAGACGTTCTTGAAATGTATTTCCAAAATGGTTAGCATTGACTGCGGGGTCACGTCAAACATGTCTACATTGTATGATAATGACCTGAACTTCAGTAGCCTAGTCATGGTCTTCTTCGATTGAAGTGTCGTGTGTTTTATTAATAATCCTGGCATTTATTAACAACTCTGTCAGTAGGTAAATTAGTCACTCTTACTGTCAACAATCGATTGGAATTCTCCTAATTCACCCCTTACGGCGAAACATTGAGTAAAATTTGGGATACAGTGTCTGACTGGTATATCAAGTTTAGTTTATCACTGTATTTCTTGAAAGGCACAAGAGCAGAGCGAGTACGGGTAGACGAGGGGTCTGGTTTCTTTACTAAGCGTCTAGCTTGCAGTCTATCAACTTCCGTACTTGAATAAATGTACAATGCAGGGATCTAATTTTCAGTGGGATTAAGCAATATCCCAATGAAAAGATCAGAACATCTACAGCTACAATCCTCAACCTCACTACAATGCAGTAAAATGGGTTCAACCAATTGCAAACTCTTAAACAGATCAATAGCTAGGGAGATGGACCGACTGTAGATTCATGGTAGTGATTTCAATTAATCAGACATCGTAGTGCTGTCGATGAATCAAAATATAATGTACAATCATAAAAGTGCCTCAACAATTGATTTCAATGGATGAATGGCTTTTCACTTATGACACTTGGTGCAAAAAATGTTATACATGTTATAGAATATACGTATAACCTTGAAACTGACTTATCACTTTTACACAATAGCGCGCGCGGTGAGCTCCCGGTAAGCTCCCGGCGAGCGCGCGGCACTTTGTCACTTGCGTTTTTTTTTCAAATCTTAAAAAAAATCGCCATTTCAACCGGCACGCCGGCGGTGTGGACCGGCACTGGTACGGCACTGGGACGTCACTAGGACGGTACGCAGAGGTCTGTGCACGGCACTGCGGCGGTAGCCATTTCCACGCTACGGCACGCTACCGCCACAGTACCGCAGCCCAATGAGAGGGGGCCTTTACTGAGGGAGGACTGCGGAGTGAAAGATGTCGGTTAGCTTGAGGAATGAATCCACTCTACTTTTTACACCTTACTGGTACATATCTTTTAATCTTAATCCAGTAACATATAAGAGGCATAATCAATGACAGAAAATGAGAGAATATTTGACCTCTGACCTGATCTGGGGCACTTCTCCATCTTGCTTCTCCAGTTCATCTGAGGTCACGTGCTGGAGGGAAATAAAGGAAATCTTAATTTTAAACGCAAAGCCTTCCTGAAGGATATACTTCACATTTAAAGGGCATCATTTTTAAGGCCTTCAATGACTTATAATGTACAGTAAAATCTTACAGGCATGTTTTCCTCCATATCACAATTTCTAATTACATAGATAGATATGACTGACTCAAAAGACTTTGGCAGAAATCACTTGTGCTGCATTTTGTATTTTCACTCACACATCATCATCTTGCCTTACATTACTTACGATTAATAGCAATATGGAAAGCAATTCAGTTCCCAGTTAACATCTAGAGTCTGCAAAGGTTATCTCAGAAAGCTGGAGGCAAAACAGTTTGGATTCCCTGTGAGTCATTAAGGATGTACTGTGGCTGCAATTATAAAAAAAAATGTATTTCAAAAGAGTATATTACTTTCCATAACAAAATTTCTAATCACAGAGATATACATTATTGTACATGTATGACAGACTCAAAAGATTTGTGGCACGCTATAATAAAAGATCCAGGGGAACAATGGGCATTGCCTTTGGCATTAATTTTGCAGTGTATTTTTCCGCTTTTCACTCTCATCACGTCCTCATTTAGCCTTTAAGCACTAAGAGCAATTATGGAAAACAATTTAGCTAAGGTTATCCCAGACAACTGGAGGCAAAAACAGGTCTGACTGCCAGCGACTGCCAAAAACAGGTCTGACTCTGACTGCTAGCGAGTCAGTCATGACGTACTGTGGCTGTAGTTATAGATTAACTGTCGACTGAGAGACTGAGAGACATTAGTTTTGTTTTTGTTCAGATCACCTTTAGTGATACAAAATTCACTGTAAGTTCTTCCTGGTATCCAGCAAAATAAAACAATACAAATATACTACATGTACTACTGTCAGCCAGTCTAGTATGACTTGGACATTTTACTGTGAAAATGTAAGCAAACATAGAAAACAGTCGGTTTTCTTCTCAACAAACACTTAAATACCCAAATTTTTAGTGTTTTATGAAGCTATTTTTCTTATGTGTATGATAGCTGTGTGACTTATGTATCTGCTTGGCACAGGTTGTATATTTAGGTGCCGGGCCGTCTAGCTACGCAGTGACCCTCTACTTAGCGCTACCATCATTATTGTCAAAATACTACTTTTCGACAAAACAAGAAATGAATATGTACACATATGTTTTGAATGTAAATGACAATTATGTGCATGAACTTGGGTTATTTACCTTCCTTATCAGCTCAGTCATTGGACACAAACACGGCGCACAATGTACTTATGCAAAATAATATCAGTAAAAAATCCGTGCGATGTTAGGGCGTGTGCGATGTTCGGGCGCCCCCCGTTATAAAACATAGCAACAGAACTATTGCATACAGTACCTCTATCGTGAGCCCTTCTCTCTCCGTGCCGTCAGTCCAGTCACCGTACGCCATCCGAACCAGCTTCTGTCGTCTCGGTCTCTGTACAGGAACAAAACATTTTCAACATTCAAAATTTTCTGTATTCATTGACTTTGACTTGATTAGGATCCACAATTAGCAGGAGAGAACTACATTTCTATACCTTACTTCTCACAGTTGTAACAGACTATGAACTTTATCATAATATTTAATATATAAGTATATAATTATGTACACACCAAAAAGGTTTGTCAAGATGTCTGTTAATGTTATCACAACAATCTATTTAAAATCAGATTCTATTATTTTTCAAGTAGCTTTCTGAAATAAAACATTTTGGAATTGACAGATACAGTGCAGAGGTCACCTTGTAAGAAACAGGCAACCACTGCTGTCATCCAATAAAAATAAACAAACAAACAGATTTAAAAAAAAAACTCACCATGGACTCCAGACGGGCTGCCTGCCTGGCCAGCTGATCGTCCTGACCTTGAGGGTTCCGTTTCACCCCGACCTTGGCGACAGGAAACTCCCCCCGGTTGGCCTCCTCTGTTGCCATGGGAACCAGAATGGTTGCACAGTGACCCATCACATGACCTGACTGTCGTACTCTTTAGCTTCAATAATGTCAGTCCTCAAAGAACTGTCTTGATCCAGTTCTTACTTACACGGAAGCTTTTCTCTGAGTAATTACGTTTTACGAGAGATCCCCAAGTACAATGCAGTCAGTCACACTTTTCATACATGTGATTATGAAGGCTGACTCTTGCTTTGTATCCTTTACAACATCTATAAGGGGTGTCAAGGAATCAGGGAAACAGTCTTGATCCAGTTCTAGCTTACAAAGAGGTTCTCTGACAAATTCCCTTTCCTTTTTCAAGCAAAAATTGAGCAGAGGATCACACCTGTTTCTTAGTCTTAACAATGTTCAAACAATGTGTCTCAATCCATTTCTAGCTTACACTGAAATTCTTCTTGGAGAAAGTTCCCGCTCTTTTCAACAAGTAGAATGCACAGTCGATCACACTTTCCAGAAGTCAAGTATTTTTTCTCCTGGGTATGACTACACAAAGATTGCTTGGGAAGCAAGGAACATATATCTCAATTCTGTTCTAGCTTAAACTGGAAATCCCCCTTATCTTCAGAACAAGTACAATGACCTGCCTACCACAGCTGAATATCAAACCTGTCTGGAGGACTCCAACCTTTTCAAGTAATGTCAGGCAAGCAACAACTGCCTAATCTCATATCCTCAAAATGTCAGTGCACCACGGAAAGAGTAAACGGATAATTATATCTTGCTCCTATTTCAGTTTTCAGGAAGTGATTCTCTCCTTGACAGTTGTAAGAAGGATGTCTTGTACAGTATAGGTTTGATATTTCCCCCCACAAGCACACTCAGTGGTGCAGGCTCTATTTATGTGTGGAGAGTTCTCTTTAGATAGAAACCTCCCCTGGCTGGCTTCTATCCAAAACTAACAGTGGATCTCCATCATGGCTTCATTATTGCACACTTAGGATTTTCACATTCAAATGAATCTGGATTGATGTGATGCTGTAATGGCAAATCCAAGAAACAGTGTTTCACGGCCTGGTGCTATATTAAACGTTCTCAAGCATTGAGAGAAGCTGAGTCCAAGATGAAGCAAATGTTAGGGCAGTTTTTTTTGCGAAAGTGCTCCACTGTCGATTGACGTCGTAATGTTGTAATCCAAGAAAAGACTTTCTACCCCCGGCGCTATCTTAGATGTTCCCAAGCTTTGAGAGAAGCGACGCCCAACTCGTCCAAGCTGAAGCACTGGTTATGCATATATGGTGAATGCTCCACTCTGGATTGACGCAATGTTGTAATCCAAGAAAAGATGTTCCAACCCGCGCGCTATCTTAAATGTCTCCAAGCTTTGAGAGAAGCGACGCCCGACTCCTCCAAGCTGAAGCACTGGTTAGGTGAGGGCTGACTGACAGTGTACAAAAATGTTCCACTCTGGACTGACGTAATGCTGTAATCCAAGAAGCGGCGCTCCAAAGCCTGGCGATGTCTTAGACGTTCTCCATCACTAAGAGCAGCTCTGGCCAGGATTAAGCAATGGTTTGTGTATTACACAGTTTACGTAGCTTAGAGTCTCTTACAGCGATGACTGTTTGTGCATGAAAGCCACGAATTCCATAAAAGGCATTCCTAGGAATCCCACCAATTATGTTCCACTCTGCACACAATAATGCACCCTCTATTCTTGACTGATGCTGTAGCCATGGCAACCGTGACGAACGTCGCTATTTTCTCCCGGCTGCCTTGAGGTGACCTCCTGGGAAGCTCTGTGTAGCTCAGACGGCAAAATGATGACCTTCTCTATAAGCCTTCTTATAATAGTCCGCCTGGACATGTAAAAATCAAATGTGGAGGAAAATCAAGAGAAAATTAAAAGCTGGCTCCTAGAACAAGAACAGTTTAGACTCCAATCTTCTTACATCATCCAGTTATAAATTGATGTTTCAAATTGAGGTGTTATGCTTACAGCAAGCTCGCAGCAAGCCATAATTGCAAAATGTGCCAAGAATACCTGACGAAATTATTGGCAAGCTCGGACAACACAGCCAGATGTCTCTCTTAATTCTATCTTTTCTTGGAAACTACAAATGCAATCCAGCTAAAGAATAAGATTTAGTCCTCAATGTCTTTAAGGATGTTGTTACAGCAAGATTATAGTAAGCACATTACCATGACAGCGTGAATACCTGCACCCATTTTGGATTCATGCTAACCCTGTTGATTACACAGGTCAGAGAGGAGGCATTCACCTGATTGCATGAATCAAATTTCACATGCATCCGTAACCGGATACTGCAGTGTAAACTGACACTGTTCTGTAATCTGACACCATTTATCAATAAACCTTTAGTAACGCTGCAATGAAGACGATGTCTCTATTTGAGCATTGTGAAAATTCCCCGAAGTCTGATAATTCAATATTACACCCAGACAGCCTGTAATTTCAAATGCAGCAAATTTCTGAAGAGCTTAGTAATACATGTATCAAACAACAGACTGTATACATAAAGTATGCTTAGTGAACGTGGAAGCATTCTATATAATAAATGTGTGCCATTTATACATATCCAGGCATCCATGCAGGATGGTCATCCTCCAAGGACTTACTCCCTTTAACTTCTCCTCCCTTCAAGAAATCCAGGTCAAGACGTGCTCCTAAGGTGATCAATCATCTTGTAGATTGTGCAAAATTCTCAGCAGCGAATAAAGATCATGAGAATCGACTCATCTATCTCCTTCTTGCCTTCAAGATGAATACGAAATCCTTGCACGTACCTCAAGAAAAATTGTCTTCACAAGCGTTTGTAGACTTCACTGTGGCAGAATTCCCAATGCATCACATGTGATTATAGAACAGAAGACAGCCTCCTTGCCTCAGGATGGTTAGGGACGCACAGATTTCTTCCCCCTTCTTCTAAGACAAAGATGAAATCCCTGCAAGCACCTCGAGGCAAAGTCTTCATGTGGCCAAGCACCTTGTAGATTTCTCCAAATTTTCCCTCTCTGTTGTCAGTTGGGTTCCATAATCAAAATGCAGCTGCCTCAGGGTCTTCTTGTATTGCACAGAATTCTCCCAACATTTTCCTGATCTTGTATTCAGAGAATGCTGCCTCTGTGTTCATGTGTTTACAGAGATATGCGGAGCGTGTTGTGCTGGTTATCCACCCTTGTGAGGCCCAGCCTGGACGTTCTTTGCACCTCACGTTAGATCAGGGCTCGTCCAATAATCCAATAAACGTGCCGTCCCGAGGGACGCCCTGCCCTACTCACCGCGCTTTCATGCGCCGATGACAGAACTACTGCGTTAGGGCAACAGTGAGCCACACTGATTTAAATGGTTGGGTCTCAGAATTTTTAAATATTTACTCACCACGCTTTACTCTATATACTCTACAATGGAACAGCCCAAAGCCCTTATGTTGGGCCTGTGCCTAGGGAAATGACTCATAGCTACTCTTACATCAGTCTGACAAATCTTGCTTGACTAACACTCCAGGCACGGCTGGAACATGGCGTTGTGATTAGCTGGTAATATTTAGGGGCAAGGCCAAACCAAGGTATTTTCTTGGTTCTCATACATGTTATCATAACAATTTAGCAAAAGGCCATGCCAATTTCATTTATTTCAAGATGAAAATGCAGCAATTGCGCAAGTGGACATCATAAAAAAAAGGGGACAGGAAGAGAAACTTGAATATGACTGTATTCACTCCATAAACCTGGTCCTCAGGCCTTGTTTTTATCACGCTTTTACAGTTAAGCATAATTTATCATAATTTTTAAATGCGAGAACTAACCAATCAAATTGGTGTGGCTAGGTGAAGCTAAAACAGAAGGCTGGGAAGAAAACTTGAATCTCACTATGGCTAACGGTACCTATATTCACTCCCTAAAAGTAATTCTACCGAAGCATAGACCTGGTCCTCAGGCTATAATAGTTTTCTTGTAGGTCTTCCAGTTTGACATTATACATGTATCTTTGAATCCAAGAAATTAATTTGGTGTGCCTAATGTCCAAAGTACAAATATATCAAAAGCACAACAATATATCTGTCAATGGCACAAATCCAAGGACCAACAAATTAAATTGGTGTGGCCTAAATCTCCAGAATACAGAACATGGGTCCAGAACAGCACCACCCCTCCTCCTGGCATTTTAAGCACACTTGGAGCAGTCATGATCCGTCAGGGGGACAATAAAACACACCAGTCCCAGGGGAAACATCCTCCAGCACCTGCTGCTGATGTGAGTCATGACACACAAAGGCTAGTCAGGCAGGCAACGCTAATGTGCATTTGTTTGCAGCATGATATAACAATTATGGTTGGCTCACATAAATGATTTATTTGGGGCGTTTGTTTGCTGGATGATTTACAATGGTTCAGGCTCACATAAATGATATATTTTGGGAGGAAAGGCAAACAAGGATGTTGGGATATCCTAGCAACAACCTTGAGTATCCTAGCAACAGCCATGAGTATCCTAGCAACAGCCATGAGTATCCTGGCAACACTCATGTGTATCCTAGCTACAGCCATGAGTATCCTAGCAACAGCCATGAGTATCCTAGCAACAGCCATGAGTATCCTAGCAACATGTCTGAGTCATGATGCACAAAGGCTAGTCAGGCAGGCGACGTTTATGTAGGTTTGTTTGCAGCATGATTTAACAATTATGATCGACCGACATACATGATTTATTTTGTGAGGAAGCAGGAGAACAAGGATGTTGAAATATCCTAGCAACAGCCATGAGTATCCTAGCAACAACCTTGAGTATCCTAGCAACAGCCATGAGTATCCTAGCAACAGACTTGAGTATCCTATTAACAGTCTTGAGTATCCTAGCAACAGTCTTGAGTATCCTAGCAACAGTAAGTGAAACCCGAATAAAAAAAATACTGCACATTGTCCTTAATTGAGCACTATCTTGGCTGAGTGTTTCCTGCAAGCTAAACTGGATCGAGGCACATTTCCACTTTCCATTCAAGGCATTTTAATAAAGTTGAATAGAACCTCATAATGATTATGACAACCACTACTTATATACATATTATATGTTCTACAGTTCAATGAAGATTATGTACAAAATATGGATGGCAGTTACAACATCCAGTCAGGAAACCATCTGATCTCCCCTCCCTACATCTGCTTGGAGATTGCAACAACAGAAAAAAAACTCACCGCAGCCAAAGTTGATGGCGCCGATCCTCTCCAGGTAACCGTGGATACGACCGATGCAGTTGACGTCGCCGCAGTTCCTCAGCCCCGCCCTAGCAACCGTCTTCCGCAGGTAGTCGGGCTTGGACCGCTCCCTGGAGATGGACAGGAGGATAGAATTTAGATCTGAGCAGATTAACCGGTGCGATGGCCTAGTTGGTAGAGTGCTCGCCTTGCACACGGTAGGTCGTGAGTTCGAACCCCGGCCGGGTCATACCAAAGACTTTAAAAATGGTACATACTGCTTTCTCTGCTTAGCACTCAGCATTTGGGAAATAGTATGGAAGTTAAACACACATCACAACCAGTGGACCAGCCCCCTGCTGTAGTGACTTGCACTAATGTGTGTGGCCCAAGGGCTATAGAAATGGAGATGGGCGCCACCCCTATGCGTCTTTTCAAGACGCCCGAGTCACTTTAACTAGTTGACTGATTGATTGATTTTGACAAAATAGTTACACAGAATAATGCCATCTGCAAAACTGAGTAGGGTTGCCTACAATGACCAAAGATTTTTTAAAGAAGATTTGAGTGATTTGGGTAAGGAAAAAAATATATGGAAAAACATGAATGGGGCAAGGTTAGCAAAAATGAACACTCTAGATCTTCAGACTGAATGTAGGGATAGTAAACAATAAAGCAATAAATAGAAAACTAAAAAAGGAATGTTGCATGGATTAGAAGCATCCATGTTAATTTTTAGCTTAGTTAGCTGCTTCAGTCTGTGTCCATAATTTTAAAAAAATATGGCAAAAAAACATTAACATTTGTTTCACTAAAAGTTACCAACTACAAATCTTTGTGTCTGTAGTTTTAATACTTCTTCAGTATCCATCTAAAAAATACAAGACAAAAAAACGTCTTGACAGCCTCACCAGCAGTCCAGAAGGTGGTTCCTGATCTTAAGATATCTCTCCGGCGTCTTGGTCTGTCTTCCGTCAAAGAACTCCTTATTCACCTCCTTCTCCTCCTCCGTTACAACACTCCTGTCTAGAACAACTTCTTCTGTCGGCTTCTTAAAGGTGAAGAAAGCTTCTTCCGCCTGCCCGGTGTCAGACGTCTCGTCTTCTGAGTGTCCTTGAAACTCTGTCCCACATCTTAGAAGGTCCCTTGTCTCCTTACCGCTATCGCTGTCACTAAAGGTGAGACTATCCGCATGTGAAGACATCCCCTCCTCAGAGCACCATTTTTCAGCTCCTACAAAGTCAGGTTTGGTCGTACCTTCAGGAATGTCCAAAGAGTAGCTACTGCAAGTTTTCACAGTGCTACTAGAGGCTGTTGCTGCATTTGTGCTGTCTACAGATACAGACTCAGACGGCGCGGCCAGACTTTGAAGTCTTTCTGCAGAAAATTCTACCGCACTAGTAGGAGTATTTTGCTGCTTAACATTTCCATCATCGGCCGTTTCTATTTCCTTTTCTCTTATTTCCTCCTGTGTCTTATAAATGTTTCCTTGGTCCACAACATCTTGAATTGTTGTCTTTAAGTCCGCTTCACTTGAACATACAGATTCTGACAAATTTTCTATGCCTTCCATGAAAGTGTCTCCAAATGTCTGCTCATGACCAGTGATCACCTGTGACTCTGTTTGTCTTTCTGTGACTTCAGTTTCACTTTCAGATGCTTTTGTCTGTGTGTCTGTGACTTTACTTTCCCTTTCAGCTGTTTCTTGAAATCCTTCCTCGTATCCAGGTGGTTTCTCGAAATCGAGGAGAGTGGTTTGTGCCTGAAACATGTCTGGATGTGGTACGTATGTGTTCTGTTCAACGCTGGGGATTTGTCTGGCATCCTTGTCTCCCCTAACAGAGCTAAGTCCGACAGTTCCCTCGATTCTCTCGACAATCACGCGATTCTGGGTGTCATCAGGTTGCCAAGGGAACACGGGGAGAAAATGCCCGTCCATGGGATACGGATTCCCTTCTTCTGAGGTCTCCTGTTTTGATGTTTCGCTGTCGTGTTGCGAAACGGTGTCTAAGGACGGGTGATGTTCTGCCTCTGTTTCTTCCGGTGCCGGTTCTCCCGTGGAATTGTCATCAGTTGTAACAACTGTAGGTTGAGAAGCGGCCAAGCCACCTATAAAGGCAGGTCAAGACAACTGATTTTAGAATTGTGGATTCTTAATTGCAAACAAGGCCCAGTGGTTAAGGTTGGAGACAGTTTTAATGGATTAAATGGACTCTCCCCCCTTACAATAACTAAGCTCCATCATCGCCTTCTCCAGACTAAGAAACAAGAAGACCCTGCTGCATTGAGCCACCCCAACACATCCTTGTATATATGTAAATACATGTATTACTAACTCACTAGATTCACTTGTCCTGTCCTCTGCACACACAAATTCAGTTGTTTATGTTCCTTAGCGCCTTTCCTTTATTTTCCTTTCCTTTTATTTGTACCGGGCACCTGTGCTGTATCTAACCCATGCGCAACTGCTGATAATCTCAGATATGAGGCTAAGCAGTATAGAAGAAGAAGAAGAAGCAGCTTTGTATGAACCCTGTTCTTAAGGTCTCATTTATGTATTACTCCGAGTGGGTACCCTAAAAGAGTCCGTTGCCCCAAAAAATGAACGGCTGCATGTACATGTGTCTATATCGGTGTAAAAATCCCTTTTAGCTAGGCCAGCTGATATCAAGCGTCAAACTGATGAAAGCTTGTTTGTAACGGAAGAAATTAACAGGTAAAGTTCGGCAGCCGCGCGCGAGGTCGGGCGTCCACAGCCGGACATTGGCGGTTATTCGGTCGATCACTTTCAGCTGGAAAGTGCCTATTTAGGGGGTCTAGCTAAGTGCCGTTTTTAATTGCCATAAAAAGGTATTGAATGCCAACTGGTAGTTGGCAATTTTTTCAAATGATCTAGGGTAGATGAGCTCAACAGAGAATGAATGACATCGGTGCATTTCCTATAGCTTCATCACGAACGCGCCCATGTAAAACACGTTTTATAACATGCAAGCCTATGGGGCGGAAAAACTCATGAATGAGACCTTAAATGTACACTACTACATGCAGTACCGGTGTGATATGCTAGGTGGCTCTTGGGTACAGAGCAAGATGCCTACATCAACTCCTGAGCTTCATCACTGCCTCCCGCCCTGACCAAGAACTAAACAGCTCTGTCTGCAGGCTGTGCTAACAACTACATGCAGTACTGGTGTGTTATGCTAGGTGGCTTACATGTGCTCCTGAGCTCCATCACTGCCTCCTCCCCTGATTCCTCCCCCTCAACATCCACCTCCTCATCTTCTCCCTCCTCCACCTTCTGGACCACCTGTGGAAAGTATAACATTCTTTAAACTATGGTATGATCAAAGAAGTGACTAATAGTATTGACTTTTATTGTGCAATGTGGATCTTGATTACTTTCATCTCTCTAACGAGAAGCAAACTATGACAACACCTGTTTTGCCTGTTAATCTAATTTCTTCTTCTAAGGACCTAAGAATGATTGCCATTAGCTCAGCTTCTCAAAATCAGATCTCAACGGAACATAACGTAATATTTACTACAATGTACATCAAGTCTTACTTTACCTCTGTTTAGGCATGTAACTACCCCTGTACCTGTACATTCTAAGTGTTGTGTCCAACGAAGCCCTTGACCATGCCTCACCTGCATGTGACCATACTTGTCAGGTATCGCCGTTGTACCCAACTCCAGCACTTTCTCTTCTTCTTCTCCTACTGGGTCACTTTGAGTCAAGGTTTCCGACATCCTCCTCACAACTTTCACTTTCTTAGGTGTCTGCTCTGTCTTAGGAGTGGCACTTTTACTCTCCTGAGGCCTTTTTCTCTTGGGTGTTCCCGGGCAGGTTACAGAGGTGGAAGAGGCAGCAGCACTAGCAGTGTTTGTCTCCTCGTTGACAAAGCTTGTCTTGTCCCCGTCGTCTTCTGCTGTGTCTTCTTTTTCCTACGCAACAACAATAAGATCTGTTGTGTCATCCAAGATCAAAACATCTTCTTTTATGTGAACTTAAAGAAGCATGCCACTCTGGAAGTGGGTATCAAAATTCATCAGAGACTAAATGTAAATGGTTGAATCCAGTTTGTTTTGTCAAATTTACCACAAGTTAAAGCCTGACCGTAGGGCGAACATCATAGCGATCAAGTTCTTGAATTCCCCGGAGGACCCTTCCAACTACTAACTATACTAGAGTTCAATGTTTCTTATAAAAGTACTAACATCGCTGTATTCTAAAATGCGATAGTCTTCAAAATTTTGTATACCTTCCTGAATGTGTGATAGTTAGTCGTTTAAGCTTATAGCATATACCGTTAGCGAGAAATTGTGCCCGAAGTTGGCCATGCAAGTACATATAGAAGCTGGTCAGTATGGGGTAAGAGCTACCTTTGTCTTGAAGAAGTGTCTTGCATAGTTTTTAAGACGTACCTTTGTCTTGAAGAAGTGTCTTGCGTAGTTCTTGACCTGCAGTGGGGTCCTGGTCTGCACAAACTGCGCGATGGACGTCCAGCTGCGCCCGTAGATCTCCTGCAAGGAACATTCTTCAAATCAACAACACAAATGCACCAGACCTTTTTCTGCAGAATATGCAAAAATACAGGGATGGAGGAAAAGTTGACTCTCTTAAACAGCTTTTATTTGTATTACAATGTCATGTATAATAACACACATGTACTAGTAGTATGATTGTTGGGTTGTAAACAAAAATGGAGATTCATTTCATGAATATTTCTGAAAGATTTTGAGCCAAGCAGAATGGTGATTCCTCTTAATCCCCAAGCAGATCACTGCCTTGCCACTGATAGAGCTGCTTGGAGTCCAGCCTTCTTAGCGAGGAGCGGAGCTTGGGTAGCAGACTAAAGCTAAGAAGGCTGGACTCCAGGCTATGATAGAGCTGCTTGGAGATTACTTCGAATTCTACTCCCGTACGCACCAGTCCGGTCTCAAACAGACTCTTCTCTACTACTGCTGCTACTACATGCACTACTACTACTACTACTGTAACAGAAGCGGGAGAGTGCAGCAGTAGTGATGCAAGAAGAAGAAGTCCACTCTTGAACACAGGAGCTTCCTTATTCAAGAGGACCTTCTACTCCCGTACGCACCAGTCCGGTCTCAAACAGGTTCTTCTCAACTACTGCTGCTACTACATGTACTACTACTACTACTGCTATTACAGAAGCGGGAGAGTGCAGCAGTAGACTACTAGTGATGCAAGAAGAAGAAGTAAACTCTTGAACACAGGAGCTTCCTTATTCAAGGTGACCTTCTACTCCCGTACGCACCAGTCCGGTCTCAAACAGACTCTTCTCCTCCTCGGTCCAGGGCTGTCCGTGGGACGGCAAGTGGGGCGCCGCGCGGGGCTTCGACTTCTGCGTCTTCACTCGACCTTCAAGAAAGGCCAAGGGATAACATTGAAGAGATAACATTGTGAAGAAATGCAAAACTGGGGACACGAGATAGAACAAAGTCTTCAACATGTCTGCTTATCTGTGTAATACTGACACATGAAACCAATATTTGGTTTGGAAATGAAGGGTATTTTCATTTTGCTTCAATAAAGCAACAATAGCAAGAAAGCAAAATTGATAGGTGAGGAAAAAAATCTGTTACTGTGTTATGACAACAGATGAGTACTTAATATGTATGTATATACTTACTGCCGCTAGCCTCTCCCGGATAGGATGAATGGGATCTTCCATGTATGTAGAGTCTATACTTGGGTTAAAGAAATACAATAAGTCTTGTACGTGTACGTGTACAATACTTGTACGTGTACTTTTGGGCTGTACCAATGGGCGAAGCAATTATCTACCATTCACAAGTGAGAAATCTACTCCTACATATCATTTCTACACAAATTGACTTGACGAATGGTTCCCTTATCATTAACTCAATATTGTAGGCTGACACCTACAACTTGCAATAAACCAAATATACTACAAAATTTCAAAAAATTAATTATTGATATAAATATTCATCTACTAGTATTAAATTCAATAAAACTAACTGGCACTCTCAAACAAAACTGTTCTTGTCTCATACGATTATACAAGAGTTCTCAGCGTTTCAATATAGTTTGTCCATTTTCTGGGGAAAATTTCTACTTTGACTTTCTTAGTTAAAAGTGAAAGTTAAGACAATCTTAAGGCGCCATATAAGGATACTGCTCCTCCTGTAGCATCTTCTCGATGGCCGACCTGCTCTGCTCATCCATGTCTTCATCAAACGTCCAGCTCTGGAATATTGAGGAGACATAATTGCCTTGGTAACATTTTAAACATTTCATTTTCATTCTATCAAAGGTTTTACTCCTATACATTATTTCATCCAACTCAAAAGTTGATCCCACACCACCCATCTACATGTACTTGCTGGAGATGAGAAGAATGTGTGTCGCAAAGGACATTATAATTAATCTATAAACTGAAGAAAAGTGTGTCACAGCTCTCACCTGTCCCTGGTCGAACATCCAGTTCTGGTCGTACCCCGGCAGGTCAGGCAGCGCCAGGGCGTCATCCTTGTGGTCAAACAACCTGGGGGGAATTAAACGAAAGGAATCAAATTTGACTAAACGTCTTGATACAACCACTGAATACAATACTAAAGATATGTGCTTATAGCAAGTGATGATAGTTGTTTCTTAGCGCTCGAAGATCAATTCAATGGGATATGGTTGTTCTATAGCAAGTATTTCTGTATTAAATTTTGTATTTGTATAACTGCCCCTTGGGCCTTTGTTGTCATGCAGTTGTTGTCATGTTAAATTTGTTCGAGTTCAGCATTATTCCATGAATTATGAGAACCAAGAGATTGAATTGAAAAGGCCTAAAATGCACTGTTTCGGAGCGACATGCTGAAACTTGCACAGCCGTACTACAGTTACAAGATCTTTAAATACAAGTGGTACCAGCAAGCGCTTAAACGGCAACTTAAGACTATTACATCGCATATGGGACAATAAAGAAAATCCTTCTGAAATAGGAAACAAGATGAGAGTTTCAGCCGTCTAGCAAACCATATGCGACGTTAGTCAAGCCCAAGAAATTATGGCCGTGCTCGAGAAAGACTATCCAAGTTGGCGATCAAGGCAACCGCCAACCCGGAAGCGAGTTCACTTCTTTCTTCGTCTGCAAGTATCGCGAAAATGGAATCGTAGAGGCAACCCCAAATACAAGCACACACTCTGTACTGTATAGAAACCACCTCTCTTGCAAATGAGCCCCTTTGTGATCATTATTGCCCCTGTTGTTGAAATCGGTACTTGAGTTTTCAAGTTCCCGCCCCCTTCCGTGACTTCTTGTGAACAGTCCCTCAACACAACGCATCTGTTTACGTTTTTCTCGTCGGCTGACCGTAAAATTGAACCAACAAAAACCTCATGGCGCTCCCAAACATACGTGAAAACTCCGCGTATCCCTTAAACGGCGATCAGAAGTCTTAAAGGGTAGTAAATTCACTTACAACGGCGCATCGTCGTCTCCTTCAATGTCGATCTCTTCGTCGTCCGCCATGATTACAGAGTGGTATATCCCAACAGGGGTATTTCTATTATCAGGGAAACTTAATATCACTAATATTAGACAAATAGACGGATTAATCTTCAATATTTACACTTATCAATTCAAATTTATTACCCTATATTAATCTATCTGAATTCAAAAATCTATATGATACTTTTATCTACCTATATAAACTACGAACCCCCGTCAAAAGTAGACTATTCCATGACGCAGGCGGCATTGTGGGAGAGAAAATGGCAGTGTAGTTGCGGCACGAGGCCACTCTGGGGTAGATGGTGGCAGCCTGACTTCCATCCACCGTAATCTCGCCTCGTACCGCCCAAAACTAACCTCTAACTTATCCTTCTGCCCACAACAACGTCAGCTGCGCTTGTTTTTACCGATTTTGGCGGCGACGGCGAAGAATTGTGCAGCTAGAAACACCAGTTGGACAAAGAGTTGGGACTTAATAAGTGCCGACGGTTGAATGTTAAACGTTACATATTGTGCGGTGGGGCCCTTAACAAGGGGCCAGGAATGGGTGTTCCTAAGGGGGGTTGCTTACTGTTCGTGGTCGTATGTAGAATATATCTGTGTTGTCTAGTGTGTATGTATAAGAGCTGTTGTTGAACAAGTGGCCTGTTGAAGATCTTAGATTGAGTTAGTTGTGACAGCAACTTTCTATGATAGTCAATATAAAAGAGTACTAACGATATAAAAGACTATCAGTTACAACGTTTCAAACTAGTAGATAATTAAGTGTATATTGTAGATTGTTTTGATGATTGTCTTACTGTTTTTGAGAGCACTGATCTTGCGAACACCTGCAGTTTATTCTGAAAACCACTTCCTTCAAGTTAGTCCAAGGAAAACCTTCTTGGTTAGTCATTACAGAATGAAAATTTCCTTTATATATTAGATGTGAAGTGTGAACAAATGTACTATGTAGAGATCGCAGTGGACTTGTTATTATTAAAGATACGTTTTTTAAAGAGTATATCTGTACTTTTCATTTGTGCATGGTCTTCTACCTTATCACATTTTAAACCAGTAACGTCATATTCATTTGTTAAATTGGATAGGATTAGAAACAAATGTCCCTTTTATGAATCAGCTAATAATTGTCATATCAGATAAAAGAAACTTTCAATTGGTATAATTTTGTTAAGTATGAGAAGTCTAGGATATACAGCAAAAACACAGCCAGTATACCAGAAAAATACTGTACTTTATTAGCTTCATTACATGTAGTAACGTTGTACACTTCTTCAGTGTAACCAGCAAAAATCATTTGCATAGTTAAGAAATCATAGAAATACTTTTCTAGCTTCGACTAACTAGAACTCTTCTTCTCTCCAAGCAGAGGAGTGGGTCCGGCAGGTTTTTGACGTGTTTTTAGGCGTTTTTGTCGGGCTTTCTACTTTGTCATTACTTTTTTTGTCTAGCCAACCCACACAAAAGACAAAACAAAGTAGAAAGCCCGAGAAAAACGCCTAAAAACACGTCAAAAACCTGCCGGACCCACTCCTCTGCTTGGAGAGTAGAACTCTTCCACAGTGTTCTTCTACAGCAGCCTTGGGCACGTGTCAATCTCTTTGGCACAAAAAACTCACTAAAACATTATTAATCTCAGGACAACACTAATCTACAAGCAGACATTGGCGTGGAAAACTTAACCTTCTACACCGTACTCGGTGCATATGGCGGCACCCATCTCCGTTCTTAAGCCCTTGGACCACACACCTTTGTGCACTTGCTACAGCAGGGGGTTGGTCCACTGCGTGTTTGTTCTGTCACAGTACAAATGTACTCATTCCCAAATGCTGAGTGCTAAGCAGACAAAGCAGTATGTACCATTTTTAAAGTCTTTGGTATGACTTGGATCGAGCTCACGACAAACACTCCTCTGACGAGGCCATTGCACCGGTGGAAAACTAAGGTTCTTTTGAATACCTAGCTTTTCTGACAGTCAGTCCTCTCTGTCGTTGTGAGTGGCTTTTAAAGAAACAAGACCGTAAGAAAATGTCAGAATGTTCCGTACCAACTTCTGCTGGAAATTAGACAACTTCTGCTTGGAAATTAGACATACATCAAACAAACACAAAAACACAAATACAAAGGACATATAAGGCGGATAGCTACGAAACTTGATTCTTGGACCTTTAAACCCCAAATCTATTACCCTGGTTGCACAATATTCAAATTCAGCAAGAAGTTACAATAAAAATGGAGGGTTCAGAGAAAGAAAGTACCGATTTTTGCCTCACAATCTGCTATGATGTTGAATTTGGGGTTCAAGGGTCCAAAAATCAAATTTCAATGCTTCCCCTCTTAAATGGATGTTTGAAAACCTCGCGATATCCTCTACTCTAAGAAAGGATACATCGGTAACTCTACATGTGTATAAACTACATGTACATGTACATGAATGTACAAAGCTCACAAGTCACTACACAAAACACTGCATCTTGGATGCTTCAACACAAAGTTTGCACACAAATAATAATGTTAGGGAATATGTACACTTTTTCTGGACCTTCAATACTTACAACTTAAATCTCAACATGTTCAAAATATACATTTCAATAATTGTGCCTCATCTTAGGACTTTGTACAATCAACACAAAACTCACAATAATCCCAGCTCTAGCTGCCAGTTTTTGAGAAATAATCACATCTTATTTGAGAAATAATCACATTCATTTCAAATTAAAAACAGTATCATCTTACCGACAACAAAATTGTTTGAGTTCTAAAATTATTTTCATGACTCCTATGTTTTCTCAAGGACATAAACAGGTAAATGTCCTTGGTTTTCTGCAGCACAATCGACTGCGACGGTCTTATATATTGAGTTAGGCCACACAAATTCAATATTATGGATGACATCCTCTGGGGAATCCAAATCTGGTGTAAGAAAAAATATGTGGAGATTTTTAGTGTGTTCATTTTCTTCCACTTATTTCATCTGTCATCTTAAGGTCATTTGTAGGTCATCTGAGGGTCATTTTTAGGTGTCTGAAGGTCATCTGAAAGTCATCCGTAGATCATCTGAAAGTCATCTGTAGGTCAACTGAAGGTCATCTGTAGGTCAACTGAAGGTCATCTGTACGTCAGTTATGGGTAATAATCTGAAGGTCATCTGTAGGTCAACTGAAGGTCATCTGTAGGTTATTTATGGGTAATAATCTGAAGGTCATCTGTAGGTCATGTCGGCTGGTGAGGAGCCCCTGCGGATGAAGGGCGGCGTCCCCAGCTGCCGCACGTTGCTGCTGTGGTGCAGGCGGGCCTGGGTGGGGTAGTCCGGCAGGGTCGGGATGTCCGACATGTCTGAACCTCGGCTCAAACGACCTGGGGGACAGCAAAGAAGAGCGAGATAAATTGATAACAAAGGAGGACCTCAGCAGAGAATGTAAAATCCTCTGCATTGAATGAAACACTTAATAATAGACACCCGGTTAGAACAATTTGATGGCTCACAGTACCTGACTCCATTTCTGAGGATGAAAAAACAACAAATTTTCCAGTGAAGCGTTGGCCTTATACATACAGTACTTGTTTCAAATGCTTACCTCAAATGTACATTCCTCAAGGCAGCTTTAAAACCAAATGGGATCAGTACTGTTAGCCGAGATGTTGGATCTTATCTATTGTAGACTTTTAAAGCTACTCTAAAGCTATTGAGCTTGATTTATCTATAGACTCAACATGAAAATGTTACATTTTACATGGGTTACTGTAACAGTAACCCATGTTGAAATTTAGTGAAAGACTTGCACAATAGAAGAAATCTTACCATTCTGAGAGTCTCTGGAAGGGGGGGCAGACTTAGGGGGAGGTGACTTTCCACGTCTGAAAAAAAAAAGACATAACATTTAATCACTATTCACTTCATTAGTTGCAAGAAAGAACAACAAAGAAAAGAACACTGTTAGAGAGACATCTTCTGTGGACATATGATATAATTTGTCAATTGTCAATTTGTCACCACGGTCAATGATGTTTGCAAATCCATTCCTAAAGGCCTATTTAAAGTTAACATACGGTCAAATTAGATTGAAATGTCTACTTCAAGTGAATGGTTGATGAAATGTCAAACATGTTTTTGTTGTTAAAGTTTAAAAGCTGTGTGATGTTTTTCAAAGATTTCTTTTTTTTTTCAAAGAGTAGCCAGATGATCACCTGAACGTGAGTGCAGCAGCAGCGGAGGCTGGGCGCGGGGACAGCCCCTCCAGATACCCGGGGACGTGGGACGACTTCGGTCTCCGCCTCTCCTGGTACAGGTCCCGCCCGCCAGCTAGCCAGTTCTCGGCCGTCTTGTAGTAGGAGGGGTTGTGTCGAGAGGGCTTGGAGGCCGCGATGGGGGACGAGGGACGCTGAGGGGGTGGGGCTTCTGTTGAGCAGGACACAAATTTGTTATGAAGACATACAAGAATCAAAAGGTTGGTTGGGACTTCTGTTCAAAAAAAGATGATGAGAAGAAGTTTTGATTTGTTCATTGGAAATAAGACATTATTCACTCTAAAGTCATTCAGCTTTTAAGAGAGTTGCTAGAGCGGGAAGCTATATAATTGTAACGGCTGAGAATCTTTCAAAAATTCCGTGGCTCTGAATCTGGACAAGCAGTTCTGTTACAGTAGATCGAATGAACTTTGTTGGCTGCACCTCGCAACGAGGACGACTGATGATGATGATGATGGATCTAGATATCTCACAAACTGTAATCATGTAATTACATTTGAGAGTTCTTTAAGCAAGATCCGGCAAAAAAATCCTCATAATCTATACCTTTTTCCATTACCCTATCAAACTAACCATTAACAAACCAAATCAAAAACTCAGGTCGCGTTGATGTCAACGCCTTGGTCCAACCGGCTATTTCAATTAGTGCTAAAGGGCAATTAAACCCTACAGAGATGGAAAACAGAAGAGAGGAACCCACCTAATATAGGCTCGGGCCGTGTGGAGGTCCCCACGTCAGTCATGCTTTTCCAGGCCTCGGTCCGCTGTCGCTGGTACGATGACGCACTCCAGGGGCGATCGTCATCCAGAGAGCGCGACATCGGGCCGGGGAAGGCCGTCATCGGGCGCGCTACTCTCACTGCGCTGCTTCTGGGGAAGTGAGGTTAAAAAAACACTTAAGTCAAGATATTATACCGTATAAACTTAAAATTCCTGAAGATTATCTAGATATATATTATATATCATTTAAAGCTTTGGGTGTACAACTGGGTGTTGCTTCTAGTGTCAAGTAAAACACTACACCACAATAAAATAACATTGAATTCTAAGGGAACATAAAGCATGCATTGGGTGCGCAACTCTTACAGAGTCTGACTTAACTGGGGTATAATGATAAAATGAATATAGTATATAAGATTTAAGCAAGCTGAAGAAAAAAGGTACATTAACTATGAGAACAACCATCCATCCATTCATTGATTCATTCATTTATAAGCCTCTGGTCCTAATCTATTCTTTGCAGTCAGAGCATAAAGTGTACATGAATGATGTATGTGTATGATACTGTGTATCAGATTTACTGCCAAATGGGGTAAAATAAAAAAGTTTAATTTTGAATCAAAGTTCAACTGTAAATGCCAACACAAAAATTAAATTTGGGTAAGTCCAATTCTACCAACACAGATGAACTTCTAAGTTAAAAATGTTTGATGTATCCAAGCTGCTTTAATTTTTATCAATATGTTCTTCCAGTTGAACTTACTTGGCGCTCTTGAGTCTGAAGGCATGAGCAGTCTTCGGCCTCTCCAGCCCCGTCAACTTTGACCCCTGACCTAAGGCCTCCAGGTCGATGTGCAGGTCGAGTGACTTCCTCTCCAGCTCGCTCCTGGAGGTGATGTTGATGGAGAGCGGAGCTGCCGGCTTCTCCTCCAGGCTGTCGCTGGTGTTCTCCCTGGTGGGAGGGGGAGGGGGGCTCTGGAGCACCGTGCTGGTGTCCGTGGACGTTTCTCTCTCACTGGATGCAGCTTCTTGGGCAGGTGTGTCTTCACTGTTAAAGACAAGAGTACATCTTATTCAACTTAAGTCTTTCATTGAAGATATCATATTAAGTCACATACACGTAAGAGTATAAGAACTTAAGGAATAGGTCTGACGGGATACCAGAAATGGAGCAAGGACTGTACAAAGCTTCAAATGCAGAAAGAAAAACTCAAAATGAACTGTCGGTTGACTATAAATTTGCAGCAGATGCACTTGAATGTTGTCAATTTGTCAATACTGTAAAAACTTTTCCAGCCTTGGGACAAAAATCACCTCTGGATGGGTAACACTTTCACTCTCTTTGTCCAACAAACCAACAGAATTTTTCATTAACTGAACACAGCCCAATAGCTTCTTGCATGGACCCTTGTGTATGACTCTCACCCTGTATGTTCTCCTGAGTTGACCCCGTCTTCCTCCAGTTTCTCCTCTTCTTCCACATGATTTTCCTCTGCGCTGATTGGCTCCTGCTCTCCTCTATCCCCTGCATCCTCCTTCTCCTCTCCATCTCCAGCTGCCTCACCTGTTGCCTCATCCTTCTCCGGTGTCTTCTCATCTCTGTCAGGTTCATGTACCTCCACCCCTTCTGCTTGTTCTTCACCACCCTCTGCTTGTGCTTCACCCCCCTCTGTTGTCTCAAGACCCCCCTCAGACGTTTGCACCTCCTTAGCTGCCTCCAGACCCCCCTGGTCCTCTTCACCCCCCTGGTTTTCCTCCTGGGCGTCCTCTGGCTCCTCAGGAATCACCGTGGTAACTACTCTCTGTTCAGGTGAGTCTTGCTGCAACACAGGAAAAAAAATTCTATTGGTTTTTATCTGTAGAAACTTGAGTAAGTTCACAGTTTTAAGACTATTGGTGTGTTATGCCGAAGGGCAGTTACAACACTATACTGTCTATACAGATGCAAACTACGTATCAGCTGACTCTGAAATTAATTCATTTCAAATTCTTTACATCAACAGTTGAGGAGACCTCATCAACTCAAGTAAATAATATCAAAAGAAACAATCAATGTAACAGGACAATGAAAAGCATTTAGTCGGTCCTATACTTGTCTCCTGTCAAAACACCTGCTCACAAGTTGAAGAAATGTGACTATCATCATGATCATAGTCACAAACTATCACATGATTTGTATGGAACAACCTTATTCAAGAACTGGATGTTGATAATCAGTAATACGATTATTGCTAAAAAGTTGCTCACTACTGATATTGTTAGCTATTGCTTGTTAAAATATTTGTTATTGCTTATCAAGATTCTTGAGCCAGTGAAAGTTTGTCTCACCTGCACCCCTTCTGGAGTTTCCGCCCGTGAGAATCTGGGCAGGGTCTCCACTGCGTTCTTGATGCAGTCGTACAGGACTGCCTCCACGTTCTCTGTGCTCTCCACGGAGGGAACCAGGGGTGCATCACTTCCCTCGCTCTGTGGGTAAGATCAATCATTAATCAATATATCAATCAACCAATCAATTAATCAATTAATAATACAGAACTGCCTCCACGTTCTCTGTACTCTCAACGGAGGGCACCAGGACTGGGTCGCTTCCTTCACTCTGTGGGATCGATCAATCAATCAATATATCAATCAATCAACCAGCCAACCAACAAACCAACCAATCATCAATCAATCTATCACCGATCAAACAATCCATCATCAATCAATCAATCAATCATCAATCAATTCAATTCACCCATCCATCTACCAAACAAGTCACAAAAGTCTAATTTATTACTCAGTTCCTAGTAAGTTCTTATCTCTTTCAAAGTACTGGTGACTAGAAGCCATTCAATCTAATAACCCTGGTTCAATCTACACAAGCTGGTTTTGTCAAAAATGTTCTGTCCATCACCTGAAAATGACAAAGGAAAGGGACAATTTCCTGCAAATTCTCAGAATATTGATTTTTTTCTAAGAAAAAAGTCTTACCTTAGCCATATCATCCTGAGACAAGGACCTCATGAACACAGTCGTCTTCAAGACTTCCTCACTGACATCAAGCTTCAGGTCAAGTTTATCCCTCAGGATTAAAGACATCGCCCGAGGCATGGTGGGCGTCTAGGGAAGTGGATTATAAGACATAGTTAGAAGTTTGCTCCTTAGGAGAGGCTAGGGAAATCACAAATGTGTCACACGCAAAGCTGTTCTTTTGTACTTGTCGAAAAACTCAAAGTCAGTGTTGTAAAGGGCTCCCTTAAAAATCGGTTATTGAAGGGACTACCCTAAAGATCAATAGATAAATGAGAATAAATAGATTAACACATAAAATGGTGAAAATACTGTACATACAGTGCATCAGTCTTTTACTTGATCGGTAGGAAACTATCAAAATCTATAACAGTAAGTACTGCCATAACCATAACAGAAAATACAAAACGTACATGATTTTATATATTATATTATAAAGAATTAATAATTCTTTATAATATAATAATTTCATTATTAAAAAGTTAGATTGGAAAAATACAATACCTTACTGATTTTGGTCCCCTAACTTTTTGAAAACAATACTGGAGCAATAGATACTGTATATGCAAAATGGACATAAGAATGTCCCTTTCCCCACCTTGAGTGAGGTCGTTGACTCCCTGCCTGAGCTGTCTGACCCCTGGGGACTGGCAGGCGACCCCATGGACAGGTTAGTGAGGGAGGCGTGCAGGGGGGACCCCCCTCCCACCGGGGAGGGGGCGGTACCCAGGGGGGACACCTTGGTCTTGTTGGGGTCAGAGTCCACATTATGGATGGTTATCCTGAAGGGCAACAACAAGCAATCAGACTTCACCCCCTTCAGATAGATAACAACCTTGTATTACACAAACACACGCACACACACACACACACACACACACGCATGCATGCACACACACACACACACATACACACGCATGCATGCACACACACAGACAAACACACTGACAGACATGCCAAAAAATACTTAAGGGGTGAAGCAAAAAGAACAATACATGACATTGTGTAACAGTATTCAACTTTGTACTAAGCACATCCTTTAGGTTACTAAGAGTCTACTTTCTTTGATGACATCCATCAAGGAGGTTATCTTGCAATTGTGTTTTGTTTCTTTGTGGGAAAATCAAAAAAGTTACAGAAGACTAGCCATAGATTTGCACTTTTTAGGTCTTCTTTTCTTAGTCAAAAGACAAGCCTGCCCTTGGTGGTTAGAGGTTCACAGTTGACTTACAGGAGCACAAGTTTGAACAATACTTCAATAGCAGATCAGAAGAAAAAACACAAAAAGATAACAAACAGACAGACCTGTCTCCCTTGGTGCCCACCGGTTTCCAGACGCTGGTCAGGTGGTCCCACACAAGGTCGTGTGTGTCGATGTAGCAGTAGTGCTGCTCAAGGTCGTCCAGCTGGATCACGATCGACCCGTTTGCAGCTACGGAAGGATCAAAGAATTGGTAAAGCAGGTATCTCACTGGACTTACAACATAGCTGCGTCCTAAATTGGACTTGTGTTACCCTTCTTAAACGAGTTTAAACTGTAATTTCCAACACAAAAAATTGGACTTACCCAAATTTTCGACCGTACGACATCGGTCTTTGTCAAGGAATGATCCATCCACCGCTGGGGTGACGTCACGTTATACAGATAGCACACGTGACTCCGTGAGTAGTGGATCGTAAGTATTGGAAAGTCTGTAGCGCCCGCCGTCTCTGTTGAGGGATGGTCGTAGGGCCCTGATGTAAATGGCTTCCTTGATGCCTCTTGCAACGAAGTCCGACTCAGTGTCCAGAATTTTAACTTTATCCAGTGAAACTGAATGTCCAGGGGATTCTATGTGTAAGTGCTGTGAGACTTCTGAGGAGATGGTGCTTGGGCGTTTGTGCTTGTTGAACCGGGTCTTTAGTGATCTTTCAGTTTCCCCAACGTAGGTTTCCTTATAAGGCCCTTTGATGTTTTGACCTTGGCAAGGTATGTGGTAAACCACTCCGCACTTTCCTCCCTTAGGTATCTTATCCTTGGGGGAGACTAGGAGGCTGCGCAAGGTTCTTGTTGGTTTAAAGCATAACTGCTCTCTTGAAAATTGCATATCTGCATTTGGGTAAGTCCAATTTTTTGGTGTTGGAAATTACAGTTTAAACTCGTTTAAGAATGATTTCTACCAACACAGATGACCTTTCAAGCTTGTGTTACCCTTGATTTTATAATGAAAACATCATGCAACACGTACAAGTATAACTTAAAAGACAACAGGACACAAAAAGCATAAAAAGAGAAGAAGAACCTACCAGGGATGGCGTCCATCTGCACCAGAGCGATGTCCTGTTCTGGGAGGGCGATCACTCTGGCCGTGTTCTGCGGGAAAACAAACAATTCAAATAAACAATCACAAACGGGATCATAAGAGCCATGTTCTGGGGGAACAAACAAACACAAATAAAACTTTCACAATCTGGATCTCAAGAGTCATATTTTTGTGAAACAGAGATAGATAACTGCAATCTCCTGATGGGACTATGACTAATAGCTGGTTATGTCCTTGGTGCTGACCCCCATTAGTAAATGAAATGGCTAGACTTCAGGCAAAGCAATTACACTGCTGATCTTGGGAGAAAACTTTGAAATTGCTCCAAGTTATTAGTAAAACCATGACAAATATACAGTCAAATCCAAAGTGTTAAATCCATGGGTTATGTCCTTGGTGCTGATCCCCCATTAGCAAATGAAATGGCCAGAGACTTGAGGCAAAGCACAGGCTGTGATCTAAGGAGAGAACCTTAAACTTGACAAATACACAATCATAATTTATATCCATGGATCATGTCCTTGGTGCTGATTCCCTATCTTACAGATGAAATGGACAGAGAGTTTACACATGCGTGATCTTGGGAAAATTATTCGTTAGAACCATGACAGACATACAATCATGAGTATTAAATCCATGAGTAATGTCCTTGGTGCTGATTCTAAGTCTGACAGAACATTGTTGTTTATTTCAGAAAAGAATTATCCATAGTCTGAGTCTGAAAATATGCAGAAGCAAAAAACAGTCATGTTAAGCCATTTTTGGCCCCTCGCTCGCGCTCTAGTGGATCATAGAAAGGGGCCATGGATCCAGCAGCACTTAGTGCCACAATGCAATCAAACAAACAAATAAACAACAAGCAAAAACCATCCCACCTGCGGCCCTAGCAGCACCTGATCGCCGATGTGGATGACCGGTTTAGCACCAGACAGCGACCGGGGAGACCGGCTAGACATCACACGCGGTTTCTGTCGGGTCGGAGTCTCTGTTCTCTTCCTGTGGGTCATGGTTGTACATTATACAGTTAGTTCAAGTCAAGTCAAGTCAAGGCCTTTATTTTCCTTCGAATGCTTGTTCGGCCACACAGGCCAAGTTAAGACAGTTCCAATGTATTAATTAAAACAATCCACGTTTTTTATCTCCTTTCAAAATGGATAGACATAAGAAACTTTGAGATGGGATCTCATTAAAGTTCCAAAGTTGGTAATGGTCACTGGCACAAAAATCCATGATCCACTACCTTTTCTCAACATCTTCCCCATGAGTATGAAGTACATGTACATGTGCACCTATAATCATCACACAGTTATACCAAAATGTCATTGATGATACTAGAAGGAAATCTGACTTCCTTTAAGAGACTCTTGAAGTAATGGAAATGAACTAAACGAACGGACACGGACCATGAACCAGCTATCGCCCTACTTTATGTTGTATGTTGTAGAAATTGTATATTGTTGTACCATAAATATGTAATGACATATGTTGATAGAGTTATTAGGACTCAAATGACTGTGTATCTCTGTTATATTGTATCTGACCCTTACCTCCTCCCTCATTACCTCAATGAAAAGTGGCCTGCGTGCCGATTTGAGCTTATCATGAATAAACAAGGGTTCAAACAAACAAGAATCCTACATGATGTACATTCCCCAAACAGCCAACCTGAGTGTATGGCCACTTTATGTTGGAACAGTAACAAAAAAGCAAAAACTTACCCTTTGAATAGTTGTGTGCTTGCATAGATGGGAGAAGACTGTGGTCTTTTAGGTAAAGCTCTCTGGGTCTGCAAAATATCAAAAAATAAATATATGATAAATACAAATACAGAAAATAAGAATAAGACTTAGTGTTTACATATCTACCATTCAAATACTCCGTACAACATTGCTGTGTTAAAGATTTCATGTTGTTTCTATTATAATGAAGTCATATTTTTACAAGGAGTACCGGTAATGCTCCTCTGATGTATAGTTTTTATATGGTCTCGGAAGACAAAATATAAAGCTCAAGAAACCTACTCATCCCAAAACCCTATATCACTGCATGGTACATATGTATATACGACAGCACAGAGATAGGGCTGAAAGGGTACTCACATTTAGAATGTAGTGTTCCTGACTCTTGGGTGGGATTTTTGCTGTATGGGGAAAAAACATATAAGCCTAATTAATACTAGCTTGGAATCCAGCCTTGTAAGCTCAAGGATAAGATAATACAGTGTTTAAAAAACATGAATTGAAATTAGGAAATATGAATCAAACCCAAGCAAAAGAACAGTCCACATCAAGCAGTAGATAATGTGGTACATTGTAGATAACACACCGTTTATAACATCTATGTTCCGACTGTTGGTCTGTATTCTATGCAGGATATATTCTGACGTCTCCTCAAACATTCTCCGCACATCTCCCTGAAAAAAACAAAGTGTCAAAAACTTAACAAGAGGCTGCTGAGACATATATTTCAGAGGGCTAGACCCTGGGACTAAAACAAGGTTAGAAGTTTACTTTCATAACCACAATAATCTCAACTCACTGCAGTAGGCATCTCTTTACACTGTACAATCAGGACTATAATGTGTGTACCATGCATTCATATCAAATGACTGGTATCAAATCACTGGTTTCTTACAAAAGATGGCATCATGCAAGGTTTCTTAAGCAGAGAACTTTATTTGTGAATTGAATACTAACTGTATTTATCCACCAAATTTGCTGTTGCTCCTTTAAGGGTGTTGTTAGAATCTTAGGAGGGCATGCAGCAAGCTCAGTTCTCACCATGAACATAAAAACTAATTTCTAACTGCATTTATCCACCAACGTTTTAACTTTCAGCCTCATCTAAGAGTAATCTTTTGGCACCAAGGATCTCAGGTTAGCATGCACAAAGCCATGCCTTAGTCCCCACCATACATTACATGCATGATTGTAATACTTATCAATGAGTACAAGTCATGTCTCTAGTTGTAGCTTTACTCAAGGCTGTGTCATGCAAGTGCTGCCATCATACATGCATGATTGTAATGGTTATCAAAGATTATTAGTAGTTGTTGTTATACCAGGCTTTGTCATATGAGTGTCACCACTGTCTCATGCATGATTGTAATGGTTATCAATGATTAGGCCACACTAATTTATCTTCTTGGTTAATGGAATTTGTTTTTTAATTTTAGCAACAAAAATATCATGAAAAGAGAAGGCTGGGGTGAAAACTTGCACCTTACCCTGTTCACTGTTTTTCCAATCTAGCATTCAAAAAATATTTTTTTTTTATTCCGTTAACCAAGAAAACAAATTGGCGTGGCCTTATCTAGCTGTTGTAGCTTCATCCCAGGCTGTGTCATGCGAGTGCTGCCACCATCCAGTGATCATGCATCGGCGTGCTGCGGGCTGTCGTGCTACAGACAGACGGACGGACGGACAAACAGACAGACGCCTACCTGTAGCTGCAGGGACTCACGCCAACCCACCTGGTCGGAGCGGATCTTGTCGATGATCTCGCCGATCCGCGCGCAGATGTCGTCATCCGCAGTGGCGATGCACAGCATCGTCCTCACACCTGCAGATGGAGAGGACATGTTTCAATTAGTATGTCAGAAACGTGTCCAAGAGGAACAGATGTTAACAACATAGTGAGAAACAAACTGTTCTCCAACTCAAGAAATTTCACTCACCGGATGAAGACCGAGTGATTCAATTGAAAATTACGGTGAGTGAAATTTCTTGAGTTGGAGAATTGAAGGTTTGATAGACAAGAGAATAAATCAAGGAAGGTGACTGGATAAACTTAGAGTCTGATGTTCCAGATAGCATCTAATACCTTTCATCCAATATCTTTTATCCGTGACTGACATTCACAACAAACTAAGGGTAATACAATTTCAATCTCTGCCAGTATGATTCTGAATTCATTGTTGCTTGGACAGTAAAAAAGGAAGAATGATATATCAAAAGACATTAATTGATAAATTCTCTTGAAATCTGTTTCACTATGTGAAACTTAATCATACAAACTTGAAATGTATTACACATTGAGCCTCCACATATATGTGCAAGCGCGTCTGACCCTCATGTGACAGTGAGCGACAATAAAATGGGATAATGAGTGTGAGTGAGTGAGTGAGTGAGTGAGTGAGTGAGTGAGTGAGTGAGTGTTTGAGCATGGTGCCCTTAAGATTTTTAAAAACACTCACTCATTGAACAGTTCATATTGTTCCTTGTTCCCCATTTTAAGAGAAAAAGACATACTTGGTCTAATCTATCCAAGATTGAGTTGACAAATCTAAAGTGACCAGTGTCAGATAAACATTCAAGACATGTTGTCAGTGCACATAGATATTGTGGTTTGTACCTGGGTCCTTGTCTATAAATTCGTAGAAAGCAGGGACGATGCAGAACAGCTGGACCACTTCTGAGGCCAGGAGACACCGGTACTCCTTATACCTGGGAGCAGGGGGAAATACGTAGATCAGTGTATTAGACAGTAACTAAAGTCATCTGTTCATCTAAGAAATATACAGGTAGTTATGCAATTGTTAGTTATGTACTAGACAAAGAGTTGAGTGGATATAGAAGAAAAATAAAATAAAAAATGCACACATGACATTATGAAAGAATTCTGAACATTCAAACATCTTACATTTTGGCAAACCTGCATTTTTTGAAAGTGCTTTGGTCAAATGACTTCATATCTGCATACATGTATATGATGACTGAGACAACATTACTGATTGGTTGATTTATCTATCATGGACTAATTAATTGTTAAACTCACAATGTTCCTTTCCTCCTGCCCTGCCTGCTGTCGGTGGTCAGACCTGAGCCTCTGCGTTGTCTCACCCCGTCTAGCTGGCCGCGTCGGATCAGCTCCGATACCGTGTAGTACAGACACAGGTACAGCTTATCGTACAGTCCCCCCTCCTGTAGGGACATAATGGTACGGTCCATTTTTTAATCAAAATGAAAATGGCACAGTATACGACAGAAGTATCAAAGTTTTGTTAAGTACATGTTCCTAACATGTTCTTTATCTAAGGTAAAGAATCAGCACCAAGGACATGCATTGTTGCAGAGTTGGTGTAGGTGCGATGTTGCCCCATGCTCTCCCTACTGTATGATATACCCCTAGACTGAGGAGTACGACTTCATCTTTTTAACATCCACCCAACAAGTTTAATCAAACACAGAATCAGCACCAAGGACATCACCCAAGGATATAAAACTTTAATTTGTATAATTCATTGTCTAACAGAGTGAAGACCTACTTCTTGCAACTATGATCCAACAAAAAACATCAGATATAACTTCTTTTAGGGGCGTACATGTGGTGTAGTGGTCTACGCTTCTGTCTCTCACCACATCTGGTTCAAATTACTTGGACCAGAAGGACTGGGGTTCAAGCCCCAAGTAGGACACCTTTGGACAAGAGGCGCATTGAGTCATATCAAAGACTTTATAAAAATGGTACATACTTCTGAAACAGTATGGAAGTTAAACACACTTCACTGCCAGTGGACTAGCCCCCTGCTGCAGTGATTGCACCACAGTGTGGCCCAGGGCTATGAAACAGAGATGGGCACCGCCCTATACATCAATAATGGTGTTGGAGGATTTTAACCTTTCCTAACTAATAACTTCTTTTGTCAAAAGTAATATGTTGAATAATGGAAACAGATCTCCCACCTCCTTGCTATCCCTGTCCATCTTGACAGCGCTGAGGAGGATGGAGACGACTCGGCACCGGACGTCTCGCGGCAGGAGGAACATGCTCATCGTCTCAAGGACACTAAGGACAGAAAATGTAAAAAATTAGTCAATCAATCAATCGATTAAGTAACTAATTGAGTCAAAACTTTCAAAAAAAAATCAATCAATCAACAATTCAAACCCAGAAAAATTTTTGTCTTGTTCGAGGTCGAGGAACATGCTCATCATCTCAAGGATTCTTGGAACAGATAACATCAATAATAAATCAATAGATTTTAACAAACTATCATCATTTGGGTGAAGGGGCAATCATCAATAAGTTAACAAATTAACTTGTGAGTTGATCAGCTAACCAATGGACTACTCAATAAGTCCTTATTGCAAAGATCATTGTTTCATACAATGTACATGAAGTACATGTATATCATCAGGAATCAATCAATTAACCAACCAACTAGCCTGAAACAGGTTGTACTTGTTGTAAGATGCTTCCATAAGTCTTATGTTGAAAAGATTGTGAGGAGAAAATCTTAGGATTAGACTCACCCTAAGTAGTCTAGTTTGGCAACTTCCAGCGTTTCCTTCATCAGATAAGCTGGGATGGAAAACTCTAAGGAAGCCTGCAGGGACACAGTAAGTAACAAATGTACTGTTACATAACAGGTCACATTGTTTTATTATTTGTAAGGGAAGGTCATGTGTTTGAGGGGAGCCATGCGTGGCAAGCACATTAAAGAACCCACCACATTTCAATAAAAGAAGAGGTCCTTCCCAGTGTGCATGGATAAAACTTATCCCCAACACTGTCAGATACAGAATCAGCACCAAGGACAGGACCGATATGGGACATGCACAGAAAATACACAGGAATGTAAAAACATGCCTTTTTTTGCTAACTTTCATGTGAAATTACCACCCACAGAAAACAAGTCGGCCTACACCATACTATTCTCAGACTGGTCATAGTATAAGAGTGAATAAATTTTATCAAATGACACAGTTTCTCACCACAAACAACAAGAGCAGCATGTTGCATCTCTCCCTGTCATGTTGGCGCATGTCAATCAAATCCTCCAGAAAGGTTGGACAAATCGGGACGTCTAAGGTTCTGGGGATCATCAAAAAAATGTAAGTTATAACACCAGAATCAAGAAATATATTTCTTGATTTCTTGATATATCAAATAAGTAACCCAAAACTCTTTCCAAAATTTTGGGAAAGAAACCACAGAGAGTTTTGGGTTACTAATTAAAACCTTTAAGTTACTTCAAGTCAAGCAGCTCTATACAAAGGCAGCTTCAAACAGAGGAAGACAATTAGTGCATAACTGGTTATTTTGTTAGTTTGCTAATAGGACAACTCAAAGTTATCCTAAGGCTTGTTTTTAATCTATCTTCCTCCTCCTATCTTGTTTAACGTCTGTTGTTCTCCGTGGTACGGGTGTTAGACTATCGTTTCTAATAACTTTTTACTGAACTTTAATCTGTCGTTTCTGATGCCCTACCTCCTGGAGTATTCCCTCTCTAGCAGCAGGTCCTCCTGTACATTGAAGGCCAGGTACTTCAGTCTGCGCCGGTCTAGGTCTGAGGAATGGTGATGTGTGTAAACAGTTACCAACTTGTATTTCTTGGCAAACCAATGTAGGCTATGACGTATACGTTGAACTTCATTACTTCTTGAAATGCATGATTTACAATTCACTTTGTTGTTAAGTGTAACAATTTACCTTGAACAGTGCTAGAAAAACGGTGTCACTTTTTAAAATGCACATGTTTTATCATTTTAAGACATCACAATATTGCAATATTGCATGAATATAGAACTATTGCCTTACCTATGTTCATAGTGTCTGTGAGGGGAAATCTGGATCGTAAATGTGTCGTCTGTGGAAGAGAAAACAATAAATGAATCATTTATTACTAATATCAGTTGCGCTCTGCTTCCAACTAATGTCATGCCAACTGTAGCTGCACTAAAATCACACAAGAGCTTTCCAATGCTAAACTCAAACTTTAAAAGTTCACGATGATCACGGTGAAACATACCTTTTCCCCAAATATCCCGTACAGCTCCAGTGACTTAAAAACAGTGGGGGTGAACCCTGTGGACAACTTGTGTCTCTGGAGAAAACAAAATAGACAAGTTAAAATTTAACATGTCATTTCCAATCCCACTAATTAAACAAAAAGCAGTACTTAAGGAAAGAAACTCCGAGAGCTAAGGGAGCTCGCAAGATGCAAGGACACGTGGAAGAAGATGAAGAAAGACTGAATGCAGCTGCAGGACGTTTCAACGACTGCAGATGCAGAAACCAGTGGATGATGATGATGAGTACTTAAGATATACGGCAATGCAGAATTTGAATTTGAAATTGCGGAAACACTGACAAACACTTAAACAGACAGAAGAGCCAAAAACAAACGGAGAAGAAAAGTGTTTCTCACCACAGGGTGGTCTGTCAGCGCGGAGTCCTGGAAGAACTGGGTCACCTGAAGTCTCTCAGCAGCTGGGGGAACCAGACAACGAGAGGTCATCTTACAGGTTATACTGATCACATATCAAATTACAAACCCTTAAACCCTAACCAGGACAATGAGAGGTCATACTATAGGTTTATACTGACCACATAATAAGAAAAACTGAAGCAAGCCACAATCCACACATTTCAGATGAGACAGAGATATGTACATGTGTCAATTCAGTCATTCTTTAGGTGACCAAGGACACTTATCAGTATATACAAATGTACCGTAATACATAATTATGTAGTATCACCAGAACAAGGAAGGATAAGATTAAAGGTAACACAAGTCATGAAACTTCAGTGTAAATGACTGTAAGCACCAGGGAAAAAACTGTTGTCAACTGAAGTACAAGTCACAAATAAAGTTTGCCTTTCCATAAGATAAGTTACAAATGTTTCAGATGAGAAATATGTGACTGATGATTGAGTGCCTTACATGTGACCAGTCTCCCGTCCAGCATCCACACATGGGGCAGGCAGTCAATGACGTGGATACGGTCTGGGGAGGAGGGAAAATGGAGATTATTCATTAAAGTGTGTCCACTTATATAGTGAAGCCAGAAACTTATGCAGTACAATGAAAATGCAGTAATCCAGGGGTAAAGATTCAATTTTATTTTTCATCTCTTGGACCTGGAGGACTAATATTCACAAACGTAATGATTGTGTACTTAGTCCAGCTCATACAACAATCTAACACTACCATTACCAGTTAAGTCTGACTGCTATTAAAAAGTCTTTTTGCCACAGCATTTCATTGTCAATTTTTTTCACCTGACTGTGTGTAATTCTAAGCTGTTTTGCAATAGTATGAAACCAAGACTATGATGGAATTTCTAAGTTCTCAGATATTCTAATGGTTTGAAAATCAGTTTGAGAATCTGAAACATTGTTACAAATTTAGATATGTGTGCTGTGCACTTTTTCTGTATCATTTTTTTTAAAAGGGGATACTATATAATACTAATATTAGTCATACCGTAACAAATTGTTAACATTTAAAAAGTAATACTATAGTATGCAACTTTTTTGTAGAGAAAAAATAGGTAAGACTATGGAGAAGGAAAACAAAGACTCTCGATGCTACGTTCCAAAATGTCCTTCCCCTGATTGGGCCCTACGTCTTGTTGTGTTGAATGCTTTTCTCTGCGTTCACAAATTACACAACAATTACCGAGGGTTGCTATGTACAGAGTGGGCCTGTGACAACACGGCGGCTTTGCGCTCGCCCACGAGCCACCGGCGGACACAGTAACAAATCACAGAACTAACAACCCGGGCGGCTAATCGATGGGTCTTTGTCAGCTGGTCAAACATCGTTGTATGCATGTGTTGAATTATTTTGCAAACGAATAAAATAATAAAATAACCCCCCCAAAAATTGGATCAAAACTTTGGCTAACTTCAAAAAAAGGTTTTGATTTAGTTTAAAGCCTTGGCAAATGTAAGAAAACAATAAAACAAAACATAACGGCCTGCGGGAAGATAATCCATGTGCTTTTGTCAGGTGGACAAACATTGTTGTACCCACGCTGTGTTGAAATATCTTGTGAGCAAACCAACCAACTAACCAACAAACCAACAACAAGACCAATAGACAATCATGTACGAACTGACCAAATAAATGACCAGGAAATTGATTTCAATTTGAAAACAAAATTCTTTTTGTGAGCTGTTCTGTTCAAGTTCAACCACAAAGAGCCTTAAACAAATATACTAGGAAAAACATGTTATAAACCTCTTAGCGAAGGTAACAAGTTACTAACAACTGAGCAAAAGAGAAACATTGGTCAAAACAAAATCATAGTCTCCCTGTTACTATAGTGACTGTGTTAGAGGGAAGAAGTAAGAAGCTACAGGCCATTGGGCTTAATCGATGTATTTCCGTCAGGTGAACAAATATTGCTGTATTTACCCTGACCCAGAAATGTCTGGTCTCACCAAGGAGACTTCACATCAATCTTAATGACTGTGAGATGTTCATGGGGAATTGGGCAGACATTGGCTGTGACCAAGAAGGTTATAACCTCCTTGCTGTGACCGAGCAGGTTTGACATCACTGAGGTTACTCCTTTTGGCTGTAATATTGATAGACCATGTTGATGTGATTACATGGATGACATCAGTGCACACATCAATTTCTGTCCGTTTCCAAAGAAAAAAGTTTTCGGCCATACTGTAAATTATACAAAGCAGCTGCAAAATGAGAAAATACATGCTGTATATTCTAAAAGAATATCTTGGAAAATGGAAATGTCGTAGAATGCCAAAGTCAATTCCAAAGTCAAAGAAGAAGAATGATGTGAAGAAACAAAAATGAAGATTTCCAAAAGAAGACAACATCTTTTTTGCCAAACCTTTTTTTCTTCGTACGCTCACATCAGTATTGGGGTTCCCACTCCCAGAGATCATTTTCCATTGACCCAACATCAAGAATCAATATATCAACGTAACGGGCCACCTGTTTACTGTGACTGTTTTCTTCACATCCCTTATGTGGTCGCTTAACTGCTTTAAGAATTGAGCATTTTGGATTTCAACCAATCTTACACAAAGGTCGTTCGGTGTAATACAACCAGCTGCCGCCACGCCACATGCCTGTGAAGCTGGTGTGTTATGCCGAAGGGCGGTTATACCAACTATATAGATACAGATACAGATACAGAGTGCCTTTCAGGACAGTTCCGGTACTTTGTTCATGTCCAAAGCTGTGTTGACATTGTGGAGTAATCAGCTAAGACAACACGGCAGACTTCAGGTCCATTTATAGGTCAGGTGTTATCTTTGAGTACTGTAATTCTTGTTTCTTTCACTGTAACTTTATGTTCACTGTTTTCACAATCACCGCTGGACCATGAACTTATCATCACCGTGAAAAACCTATTTATGATTGCTCCACACATCCTTTCTGTAAATCACTTGCTGCCACCGTGAAGTTGAAGTTCAGTGAAAATGTCAATTTTTCTTATACCGTGAAATTTTGCTACTGTGAATTACAGTATACTAACCACCTGTCCACATAGACCAGATTTTATCAGTCCCTAAGTGGTTTTCTTGGGCAGGTATGACTGTATCTCCAGCCCTGATAGTTAAAGTGAAATCAGCTAAGACAACACCGGAAACTTCAGGTCCATTTATAGGTCAGGAGTTATCTTAGACCTGGGCTGAGTATACTGACCACCTATCCACATAGACCAGATTGTATTGGTCCTGACTGAGTGTTTTTTTGGGGGCAGGTACATGTATGACCGTATCTTTAGCCCTGATAGTTAAACTAAAAGTGAAATCAGCTAAGACAACACAACAGACTTCAGGTCCATTTATAGGTCAGGTGTTATCTTAGACCTGGGCTGAAGTGTTTGACTTAACGCTGTGTACAGAACTGTTGGGTTCTCGTTAACACTTCAAGTCAGTGGTTTTCTCAAGAATCATTGTGTAGATCTATATAAAGTTGTGCACTTATATAGGACCAGTGAGAAAGACTGGTGGCTATATTCCTTCAGGCACCAGGATATCATATGGTGTTCGGATTAAATTTCAGGTAAATCTCTTGATTTTTGCACACAAAAAACAAGTTGTTGAATTTTCAATTGCGGAAAATTTCCGCAAATTGCAAAGCCAGGATATACAGCCCTGATAATATGTACTTTCAAATCGACAATACTATAATTGACCAATCAATCAACTATTGACAATAATCAATACAGATAATTGATGATAAAATACTATGATAGTACTCAATAATTATTGATAATTGTCAAATATCAATGATAATTAATCAATTCTATCAATGAATTGATCAATTATTGATCAATCAACTTAAATAACAAAAAACTGACAGTTCCCAGACGACCTTGACAGAGGGACTACTTACAGTATGTGTCCTTCTCCAGCTGTGCGTTGCCATGGAGACAGAGTTCCAGGATGTGCAGCTGGCGGAGCTTGCCGACCTCCTCCCAGGTCAGGTCGTTGTTCGACAGGATCAGCGTTCCTATGGCAACGAACCGCGACAAACCGTCCAGAAATCGCACCTGGGGATGAACAAGACAGTGTTTTTGGGTTGTTTATTTCATATTTGTCGGTTTCAGGAACCAGAAACTTATATTTTCAAAACAGATGTGATTTCTGTCAGAGTACCTAGATTATCTGATGTATCTTAACCAGACCTTGAATAATCCAACTGCAATTTGCAGAACATTTTTCCAGAAAGTACTTTCAGATTTTTCCGCAATTGCAGGTGAAATCTAAGACAACCTGCCCAGATACAGTTTGTACATTGAGTAAAACTTTTGTGCCCAATTGATTTTGCATCCTTTCTTTCTTACTGCCCACCTTGCAAATTCCCCAGCCCAATCTGGCTGACTCCAAGGAAACCTTGTAAGAATCTTGAATGTGTTTCACCTGGATGTCAGGACAAGTCGGTCTACCAGAAACCACTTAAGCCGACACCACAAACCTATTAAGTCCAGAACAAACTTTCACAGGACAAGTGAGAGGCTGAGTGTGACAGAACTAGGCTAACTCAGGTTGTGGGGTAAAACAGTGAAAAGTGTCATGGTGACGGCTTATAGACAAGGGCTCCCCCATCAAAATACAATTCTGTCATCTTTCACCTTGTTTTATAGATTTTTTGGGGTTAGAAGGCATATACCGTTAACTTATAGACAAGGGCTCCTCCATCAAAATACAGTTATCTTTTACTTTGTTTTAAAGATTTTTGCCATTATAAAAACATTTTCTGAAAGCGAAAAACATAATATCAACTTCTCTTTTAAGCTCTTCACAAATGGACATTACCAAAAATAAACCATCACAAAGTTAGCAAAAGGCCAAGATAAAACAGAAGTTGTGAGGAAAACTTGGCATAACGGAAACATAACGGAACATTCACTCCCAGAAACTGTCTGTGCCTGAAGACATGCTGTGTATTTATGTCGACCTTCCAGTTTTAGCAGTTTTTTATCTCCATGAAACATGGAGGTATAGTTTTGGGTGTGTCTGTGTCTGTGTGTGTGTGTGTGTGTTTCCGGACTATTGTAGTCAGCATAACTCAAGAACCTCTGAATGGATTATGATGATATTTGGTAAGTGGGTAGGTGTTGGGAAGATGAAAGTCAAGGTCGATTTTTGGCCTTCTGGTATGTGACCTTGGTACTGCAGCAGAACGTCTGTTTTTTGCATCTTTTGACCTGGACGTACTTTGGTCTTGTTATAGGTGCAATAACCTAAAAGTCGACCTGTTGGGGACCCTTCTGTATTTGATGAAAGCGAGTTAAACTATGAGTCTAACTTACAGTAAAACTATTATAACTTGTAAGGAATCATTTCTTTTATCACATGGATTCTGTGTTGATAACACTGGAGTCTGTTTTTAAGTGGCAGCTATAGCTGAACTGAGAAAAGTCTGTTTCTTTGTTTGTTTGTTTATTTATTTGATTACATTTTTAACCGATGCATACATGTACACAGTCACACTTGTACTGGAACCCAACGGTGGTCTGAATGTGACGGGTACACAGGATACAGTTTCACACCTGTGAGACTTAAAGCAAGAGGCATGAACCTTAAGAAAACACCTCGCCACTTCAGCCCCTTCTACCTGCCCCTTCCCCCGACAGGTGTGTTGCAGGTGAGACATGAAACACCTGACTTTAACCTCCAGATTGTGTCACTAAGCGAGGTTAAACGCTGAGGTTAACCCATGCTTTGTACTGAAATGGTTTCCATAGTTAGCGGGTCCCGAGAGTCTGAATACTCGCCCGTAACACAATACCTGCACTGAACCATGGATAAAGTAACTCAGGTGAGAACAATAGCCGGGCAGGTGAGGACAATAGGTAGGCTGGGAAACCTGCGGTATTGTTAGTGTTGTTGCAACAACCTCAGGGATATTTTGTTATACCAGCGTTTTTGCTTTACACACTTGCAGCAGCGATTTGATTTCACGGTTCATTGGTTGCTAGAGTCAGGGAAAAACAGTTAATATTGTGCCCAAAACAAAATTTTACACAATCATTTAAGCAAGCGTTTTCTCCGCAAATCTAAGACCTTTTTATCATTTTTAAACCATGATCATGTAGTGTTTTCCTTTGAATGAGCATGGTTCTCTCCGTTGTTATACTGGTATTGAATTTATATCAAACTTTCCCATCAAAAGAATGATACAGAGGAACAGTGAGAAATCTCTTAACACTTACTTTGGATTTCATAATGCCACACATATCAGGCATGATATAGGAGACCTGTGGTATTGTTGGTGTTGTGAAAACAACTTCTCAGGATAAAGCCGATGTTTTGGTTTTACGCACTTTCACCCGTGATTCTATTACAATGTCAAGGTCCATTGGTTCTAGCAACCCCACCAAGCGTCAGGGAAAAACAGTTAATATTGCACCCATAATATCATGCTTAACCTGCCTTGTAAGCTTTAGAGAGCAGAGGCTTTGACAAAAATTTCCCAGAATCATGATTTTACATCTGCAGTGAATTCATCTGAAAGAGTGTGATTTTCTCTATACTTAACTAGTATCGAGTCTTTATCAAATTTTCCCATAAAAAGATACTTTGACTTTCCCATCTTCAGTACTTACTTTGGGTCTTATACTGCCACACAGATTGGCTACAGATATAGGAAACCTGTGGTTTTGCTGGTGTTGTTACAACAGCCCAGCAGGTATTTTGTTATCACTGGATAAAGCCAATGTTTTGACAGTACACACTTTCACCATGATTCAATTACTTGGTCCATTGGATCCCAGCCTCCCCAGGGAGACTCAGGGAAAACAGTCCATACTGAACCTATAACACTGCATCTGTGGTATATTCAGCAAAGGCTTTTCCTATTCTCCGAGCAGAGGTTTTGGTCAGGGGCTTTCAGGACTATAGCAGTTGCCAATTTTATTGTTTCTCTCCCTAGAAATGTTATAAATCGCGGCTTCTCCCAGCCCGACAGAAACCTCTTCTTGGAGAGAAGTACTCTCCAAGCAGAGCATGGGTTTCGGCTGGTTTTTGACGTGTTTTTAGGTGTTTTTGTCAGGCTTTCTACTTTGTCATCTTTTTCAAAATAGAAAACCCGACAAAAACGCCTAAAAACATGTCAAAAACCAGCCGAAACCCATGCTCTGCTTGGAGAGTAGGAGAATAGGCTTTCCCCAAATGTTACAGATGTCATGTTGGTATCATGATGTTATAAAAGTGCAGTGAAGTCCAATGAAACAGCACCTCTCTCTTCTCTAATGTTACTGATACTGAGTCTTCATCAGCCTTTCCTATCAAAAGATACTTTCACATCTTAACGCTTGCTTTGGATCTAATAATGCTACACGTATCAGGTACAGATATGTGAAGCCTGGGGTTTTGTTGGCATTGTGAATACAACGTCACGGGTATTCTGTTATCACTGGTTGTTTTGATTTTATGCACTTTCATCTATGGTTCAGTTTCATGGTCTCTTGGCTCCTAGCTTCCCCACTGAGGGTCAGAGAACAGTTGAGCTGTTGCAGTCCCTTTTGGTCTCTGCTAGTTTAGAGTTTTGTTGTCTCGATTTGGAGAGTTGAAAGCTCTACAATACAACTAAAATCAAATGTTTTTACTAAAGTTTATCATTTTCTTGTCTTGATTTGAAGGGTTGGAAGCTATACAATACAACTAAGGCTGTTGACTGTCCAGTTTGACATGTCATTTGAGAATGTTTTTTATCATATCAGAGTTTTTATCACATAAAGCTTTTCCACACTAGTACTCATCTTACATGTAACACTAGTGATTCTATCTTTTTTAATCATGAAAGCTATCACAGAAATCAACTTAAAGAACGCATACAGAGAATAGTCCTTTTTCTGAATGCCATGTTTTTTCCTACTGAAGGGAGGGAGACAATAAAATCGTGGGCACTCCTAGCCCAATGACCAAAAACTCTGTGTGGAAAATGGTTCATACTATCTGTCTCAAGCAATTTTCACCCTGGGAAGATACAGGTGTTCACTGTAGTTTGAACCCACTTATCATGTACAATGATAACAATCATGTAATGATATTGACACTTGCATTGTCTGGTTTGACAGGAGGGTTTGTTCAAAATCAGCCAGTGGCAAATTATCTTTCATCCATTGGTAAGGCTGACTTGGCGACCAACAACGGCCGGGATTCAAACCAGCAACCATCTGGTTCTGAACCACCAGACCAAGGCATTTTATCGCTACAGCCTATAATGGTACAATGATATACTTTTAAGAGATGGGCTTGGTTAAGGAATCCACCTGCAGATTGAAGAGACTGCCCAACTGTCCTGTTCAACAACTTGCCTTTTCACTAAATACAGGCTGGTGGAAACATATACCACAGGTCCCTTATCACATCCCGGTTCTGTTATGATTAAGCCAAACCTGCAACTTTAGTGCAAGGCCTATAGATTTATAGAAGCTAACTGTTTGTTTGTTTGTTTGTGTGGCTGTGTGTGTGTGTGTGTGTCTGTGTGTGTGGTGTGTGTTTGTGTGTGTGTGTGTTTGTGTGTGTGTGTGTGTGTGTGTGTGTGTGTGTTTATTTGTGTGTGTGTGTGTGTGTGTTTTCTCACTGAAAGTGTGGTAGAACTACCAGTAACAGCTTTCTTTGGTCCACAAAGAGGGTAAAGCATTTCAAGTCCAGGAATTAGATAATCAATGTCTCAGGTTAAAGGGAGGGGTTAGGTAGGAATCCACCTCTAGGTGTACAGTGCCTTCTCACCTGTTACTACAGGCAGGTATAAGTATAACTAAAGGCAGGTGTAACTACAGGCAGGTACAACTACAGGCAGGTATGACAGGTGTACAGTGCCTTCCCACCTGTAAATACAGACAGGTATAACCAGCAGGTACGGCAGGTGTAAATCCCCGCAGGTGTACCGTGCCTTCTCACAACCCGGTTCTGTTATGATTACAAAACACCACTAGTGGTGAGACAACAGCGCGGTGTTGACTCGGTGTCTGGTTCCCAGTCACGGCCCAGTTTTCTCTTCAACCCGATAATGGTTCAGCTAAAGAGCGGGATTAAACTCTAATCAGGGACAACATGTCGTGGAAAAGACACAAAAACGTGCCTGAAAAAGGGCCAAGCATTTAGCTTAGAGCATGTGAGTTCTTGTAGGACTTGTCTTGAGCCACGACCTAATTTTCTGTTCAACCCGATAATGGTTCAGCTAAAGAGCGGGATTAAACCCTAATCTGGGACAACATGTTGTGGAAAAGACACAGAAAAAGGGCCGAGCATTCTAACATTACCCTTCTCCCAGCAGCCTTACTCTGTTACCAACAGGGAACAGTCAGTGACTACTTCAGTGTTCAAAGTTAAGCATGTGAAAACTTTTAGGACTTGTCTCAAGCTACGACCCAATTTTCTCTTCAGCCTGAGAATGGATCAGCTAAAGACCGGGATTAAACCCTAATTAGGGCAACAAGTCGTGGAAAAGACACCAAGCAAAACGGCCGAGAACTTGTAGAACTTGTCTCCAGCCACAGCCCAATCAATCCTTTTTCCCCCTTCAACCCAGGAATGGTGTGCTAAAGACGGAGATTAAATTCTTATCAGGTACACATGTCATGGAATAGTCACATGAAAGGGCTGAGCGTTCTGATCTGTTTTGCTGTATTGTCGTTTCATAGTTGAGTGACTAAACAGAATACCTGAAGACTAGGGTGTTATGTGGGTACCGTAGATACTAATTCCGTGGAGCCAGCAGCTCGAGTTTATGCCCGGGCCTTGACACGACTGGAAAAGAGTCACATCGTCCTATCAGAGGGGGACGTTAAGCCGGCAGCACCGTGTATGATGGAGCTTTAGGGCATCAAACATCTGCACGTTAAAGAACCCAACGCACTTATCGAGAAGAGTACGTAGGGGTGACCCGGTGTGCTTGGCCAAAAATATGCAAGCCATAGCAAAGCCGCATTACACTCCTAATTGCTAACGAAAGAGCGTAATGCTTTGTCCTCAGTCTGACGTTCGACCGCTTTACTTGTACTTTGTGGGTAGACAAGAAGCCGGTTGCTCACCCCGTTGTTGCTGAGGTCGAGGTACCAGATGTTGGCGCAGGCCTCCAGGCCCTGGACAGTCTCGATGTGGTTCCCGTGCAGGTGCAACGCCTGCAGCCGCGGGCACATGTTCAACTTCTCCAGCAGCACTGGAAAAATAAAAACAGTCAATTGGAGATAAACATCTGATTCATTGCTTTCAATTTGATTACGTCATCTATGAATTATTGATACTATTTTTTTTTTTTTTTTCATATTTTATTCTATTAATAGAAATTTGTACAATAAGGTCTGTAGCTGAAGGCAGTCGTATGCTCAGCTTCTCCAGCAGGACTGGAAAAATAACATCTACATCTACGCAATACTCAGCAAGGCCCCGCAAGGGACATACCGCCGAGGGGGACATAACATCATAATCATCACTTATTATCATCATTCTTCTTTATCCATCATGTTTAGGAGAAATGCCTGCATCCGCGAGCACATATTCAGCTTCTCTAACAGGACTGGAAAAATACAATCATACTTATTATGTGTCTGTGGGAAAGGCATTTTACAAGACTTTCGTCACTCCACCCAGGTGTAAAATGGGTACCTGACTTTGGTTGGGAAGTAAAAGGCGGTGGAAGGATAACAACTTATTCAAGTTATTGCCCATATTGCCCTTAAAGAGGCTATACCCTTACATGTACCTTACCAAGCTTATTGTTCTCTGTATGTGGCACTATTAAAATAAGTTATAAAAACTTGAGTGCAATGCCACATTTTCCTTGTCTGTCCAAAAGCAAAAATAAAGAGTTTTATTTTTCTAGATCTTGATTATCTATAGATAATGATAACACATATTCAGCTGTTACTGGTACATCATTCTGGTGCATCATCTTTATTCAAATCTTTCATGACATTTCAAAGAACTTCTGGTATACTATTAGACAATACAGCTGAATGACTTTGTTCTGTAGGAGTCCTGGAGGTGTTATGGCTGATGTCATAACCTAAGCAACCACTCATGTCACAGCTATGTAAAAAAATAAAACCTGATATTTCTTGTCATATCAACCTTCTACGTGACACACATTCTCCATGTTTTAACTTCTCAATAATATTGATTTCCACACCAGGTTTACATACAAAGCTCCTGTTTTAATCCCTATATTGACTTTCCATATTCGGAAAATCCTGTTTGTCGTAACTTCAAAAGACACCTGTTCAGGTAATGTAAACACAAGGTGGTCAATTCTTGCACTTCACCTGTGGTATCCTAGCAACCAACAGGTGTCCACTCTCCCAGGAGGTGGCTCCAGGGGACTTAAGACAAGGATGTGAATTTAAGTTTCCTCCGGCCTTTCTTCCAGACCATATTAATTTTGAGATTGCTTTGAAACCAGACAAGAAAAATTGCCATTGTTGGAAGTAAAATTTCAATATCTTGTAGCTAATCAAAGATTTGACAACTAACATAATATGGTATTAATATCTACTAAAAAAAGTTTATACTTTCTATATGGTTTTTAGACAATTGAATTCACAGTTTGTCCGATATTTCCATATTTTTTAAAAATTATTTATTAATCTTTAGTGCAGTCCCTTTAGTTAACTGAGTAACTGATTTCCAAGGGAGCCCTTGTCATTTAGCTAATCAAATTTTACAGCCAACATCTATGTTTTAAAATCTACTCTGCGTTGTCTTCAGACAACTGAATTCCCGGTGTGTGGTACAGCATAAAGGCAAGATTAATGACGCATCCTTCTCACTCTAAGTTCCCAAGAGATTCTTTACGTTTCGGAACAAAAGAGCGATTAAATGTTGAACGGTTCGATGAAAGGAGACCCGCTGGCAAAGATAAGGTTACCAAGATTTGTAAGAGTTCTGCAAAACACGGAGACGTCGGAAAATTTCACCGTTTCTAGGACGGACTACAGGTACAAAAAGACACCCTCAAATGTCGTGAAGCGTCTTGACTGTAGACACTAAGATGTCTTAAGGGTGAAGCAGAAACATAAGTCATTCTACCGGCTTCAGCACATTCTTAAAACGCCAAGGTCAACCTCCAAGTTAGCTTGTTTTGTAAACTTGTCACAACTTGACAACTTAACGACCACGTTGTCTTAACAGACCCGACATACTATCTCAGAATGACCCGTTTAACTGATAAGGACCCCACAAACACGCTAAGATGTTTGCGGTGTCTAAGATAGCGGTCCAGGTGTTAAAGACACGGCCCAAGAACTCACCTATGCCGAGGTCCGACAGGTCCAGCCATTCCGCCAGCTTGGGCGATGTTCCCGCCCGCGAACGCAGCATCTGTGGGAAGAAATGAACAACTTAAGACATGTCCCTGCCTTGTCTTAAAGATTAGACGAAGGAAGAGTAGTTTTGAGGAGGTTTTCGGTGCCCTACCTGGCGCGAAATCCGCATAGTTACGCCATGTTCCCCTCACACTTTTCAAACAGCGCTCTCTATTTACACATGCGCCGCACAACACACCTGTACTACACCGCTACAACAATATAGTCCCAACAAAATACGACTTTTCTTCTTTGAAACAGCTCAATATATGCTACAAATACCTTTTGAATCAGAAAGTTATTTCAGAAATCTTAAATTTGATAGATTTTTGTGTTTTAGTCGTAAAGACATATTTCTGGTTTACTCTAGTATCACTCCGCAATGTGAGCGGGTTACAAATGAATTGACCCCTGACCTCCCCATTGACAGTTCCCGAGGCCTGGTGGTGACGTTGTGGTTGTTGGAAACACACACAATAAACCTGATCTCTTCACAAAAACATCGTCTCAAACGCTTCAACACACTTCAGCAGCGCGGAAAGGAACATGCCCTCCTTTGCTGACAATTTGAGGCTACCATTTAGACTTTTGAATAAAATTAAAATTTAAATCTTAAGTTCTCATTAAATTGAATTAGGCGAGTTTTGCTTCTGAATAAAGATCGCAAATGTGGTTCTTAGTTCAAACAAGTAGGTTTTACCAAGTCTGATTAAAACCTCCTTCGTCTAAAGATATGCATGACTGCCTAATTCTATTGACTTTTCACGATTTGACGATACTTTAAAAAGTAAACATTTCTACTATTGTCCACTAATTGACAAATGCCATTAATCACTTGAACCTTGACAATGAACGCTTTCATTTTCTAATAAACGTTGATTGATAACAGAACATTAATCATTATAATGGTCGGAACATTTCATACTGAGTCTTTCTATAGTTTTTATTTCTTATTACCGATACACCGAAAAGTTAAACCTTAATGCCGAACCAAGTTCAAATAAAAAATTAGCGATTACGTATCATTGCGTTGACGTTGACCTTGTCATCACCTATCTTGACCTTAAGTCTAATCTACAATCTACATATGGGTTGCCCCAAAATAACCCCTTCAGGGGCAAAGTAGGGGGGGAGTTGAGGTCTCGGGCTAAGGCGGGCAGGCCTCCAGCCTGGCACGGAACGACTCAACGCCTTGGTACCTTTACAATGCCAACAACGATTTACGTCAATTGTTTTTAAATATTCGACCTCTCAAACCTACCTTAGCTTAGGTCAACGGGCCAAACTCCGAATAAAATCGGGGTCCCTTTCCCGGCCGTCGTCTGGTTGAAAAGAGTCGGGGCAAGCTGGCAAGTTCTGGTGCGCTCGTATTCGGGAGCACAGTCACAAACTCCCCACAGGTGTTGCACGAAAATTTGGTTGTCAAGTATTAATTAAATAGAAAAAACAGCCATAGAAAGTTCTCCTGTAGTACCAAGGCAGGCCGCCACCAGGCCCAAATGTAATGATTTGTTCGATAATTCAAGACCTACTCTCACACTAAATCACAAGCACAGTTTACACAGTTACAAACGCTACCTAAAACATACATACCCATCTAGGCAAAGATAATCATATATCAATAGTAACCTTTTTGGTACGCATATCATACATCGCAGTTTAAGTCTTCTATCCTTTGAGGATTTATCCTTATAAAAACGTTGTGATCTCCAGAATAAGTTTCGACTTCTTTAATATCCATGAATCTGGCTGTCTTACCATCTAAGCAGGGAGATTTAAACCTCTTTGGTGGCACGTACCGTTTTAGATAACCCCCTGTGTCGCAATGGAATCTGGTGCCACCGCAATGTTGTTGCAAGAAAGCCACTATGAGTAATAGATTTTACGCTACATTAAATTAGGCAATGGACCGATAAATAACGCCCTCCACCGGCGGTTTTGTGCACTGCATACGCGTTGGTCATGAGTGCGCCCCAGCTTTAAACTTTATATTTTAGCATTCAATGTTGGGGAACAGAGAAGGCGTCCATCTCTCATTCCCATAGCTATAACTGGTGCAAGTATCTCCAAGTAGATGTAGGATGAAAGAACGTTTTCTGAAGGTGGTCTTTTTTTACTCCAACATCTGCTTGGAGGGAAGCTACGGACCTTAACCGGACAGTGGCGTCCAATGGGCGAGTTGCTAGGCTAGCAAACGTGACATTGAGAGGTCACGAGTTCGATTACTGGCTAGACGTTAATTGTGCCCTTGAGATAGGCGACTTTCCTCACCCTACCCAGGTGTAAAAATGGGTACCTTACTTCGGTTGGGGAGGTAAATGGCAGTGGAAGGAGAGGAATGGGCTCTGCCTGCCAATACCGTGCCCTAGACACAGTGGATTAATAACCCACTGCCTCTACGGCCTACAACAGGCTATGGGACTATCATACCTACTATTTCAAGTTTACCTTTTATACAGTCTTTCTTTAAAGTTAAGAAGGAATGTCTATAATCTCCAAGCAGATTAATCTATCAGATGGGGTAAGTTTGTGGGGTGGGTCTGCCTTTTTATGCGTTCTACATGTATTTCTGTATACGTATGTGCGTGTCTCTTTGAAATGTGCACTTTTTTCCGTTCATGGAGTTGACTTTGATGAGACTAAAACGGCTCACTACGACAGTCCTATTCTAACAAGGCCTATTTCACATAGAAATCCAGAGAGGCGAGTTTATCTTGATATTGACAATATCGCTATATTATTATCTCGGACAAGATTTTAGTCAAAGTTCTCGGGGAAGCGATTGTCGTATTTCTAGGGCCTCTACGACTAAGGAACTTTCCTGGTCTACAAGCAGACGAGATGGCTGTTTCATAGTCTTTTTTCTCATTGGACAGAGAAAGTCCAGTGGCTACTAAGTAACCAAGTATACCAAAGGAGGCTAAGAATTACCACCATAGATCTGCTAGGGGATTAGACTCATTCATTTCACACGGAAACTCCTTGCTTATTTGATAATACACTTTTTGGAACATGCCTGCCTATGCACAAAGTTCTCATAGTGTCATGATTCTATCTTCATGTCTATTTCTGAACTCCAAGCAGATGTACGGGGTCAGTTTGTTGTGTTTTTGTCTTTTTCTAATTAGGGAAATTCCAATGGGCAGCATCCATTCATTTATTAGTTCGTTCGTTCGTTCGTTCGTTCATTCATTCATTCATTTACCCATTCATTCATTCATTCATTCATCCATTCGTCCATTCATTCATTCCTCTTCCACACGGACACCACACATTCGTCAACTAAAGAGAGACCAGACCAAAGTTGCAAATGAACAATTCCAATATTTAATAATATCTTTTTGTGGAAACAATATGTCCTTGCAACATAGTTATACAAAGCTATCTATACTTGAACACTTGAACGTTTTATAAAAAGATCACTTTAAATAAAAATCATACATCAGAAAACAAATGTGAAACGTCATGACGGTGACGTAATAGCAGCGTCGTCATTGGTCGTCATTTGTGGTGGTTGTTCTTTTGAAGGTTTTTTGTCCAGCTGTAAAATAAAAAAAGAAGAAAACATAAGCAAATCTCAGCCTGCTTGAGTTAAACTTAGTAATACACATAATGAATGTATAACTAAACTTCTGATTCAAAATTACCTTTTTTTCTAAAGGCAGAAACTAAACCAGTTCCAAACAGATAAGACTTAGATGCTCTTCTATTTTTACGGGGAAATACTAATTGTACAATACATACTACAAGGCCTAAAACTTTGGCATTTGTGTTTTATGTAACTTTCTAATCTTTTAATTGAGACCGAACATAATTGTTTTGTTACTGTTTTCCAATGAAAACAATTTTTTGATCAAATGTTTATTTGTATTGTTTGTAAGACAAGGCCTCTTTGAAAACCAACTGAGTGGAGCTTTTCATCAGTTTGAACATAACTTTTCCATAAACAAAGTTTACACCCATACTCACTTTAATAGAAGGGGACGGGAACAACCCTGCACTTGGAGACACCCTCGCCAGCGGGGCCCTGGTAGCACTTGCAGATCTTCTCAGTGCCGATCTGGGAGCGGATCTGCTCCTCGACCACCTCGGACACCTGCTTCAGCATGGTCTGCTTGCCCTCCAGGAGCAGGTCGACGGAGAAGACGGATCCTTGAGGGGAGAGGAATGAAGGTAAGTTCTGTGTTCCGTGGGAAATTCTACAGCAATACAGTGGGGAGGCTACAAATAGACTTATGTCAGAGAAACTTTATTGAAGTCTTAGGCCTGTACTAGCCATTGCCGATGTACTGATTTTTTGGGTTTAAAACCTGCCGATCAACAGATCTTGCTCAGTGTCACTGACGACAGGCAGTGGATGCTACCTGAAAGGTTATTGGATGCTGTCTGACCGTTTACAAAACCTATCCTTGAACCTTGAAAGTAAGAAGAACCTATCCAGTTGCTTGAGTAACTGTTATTTGGTGAATCATAAAGTCTGTTCGTATCACGATGTTCGTATTTTGGTGTCTAAGGACTGTACTAGCCATTTCTGGTGTCTTGAACACTTATATCGTTTGTTTTGTTTGTTTGTTTTGTGTGTGTACAGGTAGAAGGGTTGAACCTACCCTTGGTGGCGGTGCAGAGCTCGGTGTAGACGCCCTTGGGCAGCTTGACGAGTCCGGAGATGGAGTGCTTCTTGGGGACCTTCTTGTCGCTGATGATGTCCAGGTTGTACTTGATGCCGAAGATGTCGTCGACCTTGGAGGTCTTGATCTCCTTGTAGCTGGAGAAGACGCTCAGGGTGATGGACTGCTCGGCCAGGATCTTCTTGACCTCACGGATCTCCTCGGGGTTCTTCTGGACCTGGAGGAAGACGTGAGATCGTCAGTAAACGTCTTAAAGATCCACCAACCTTCATCTAAGTCTCTAAGAAGGATTCTTATGGGATGGAGGATTCTTAGATTCAAGTGAGATTCTTTGGGGACCCCATGGGTTCTTCCGAACCTGACGTAAGACGTCAGCTCATCAGTAAACGTCTTCAAGACCAACACAACCATTAAAAGTTAGCAAAACAGACAAGCACACGTACATGTACCTCGACTGACTCTTTGGTAATGGGAAGGACAACCATTACCCTTCTCCCCGCTGCCTAACCCCGCAACCAATAGAGAATGGGGTGCCAAAAGGATACTTCTGTGTGTATGGTCTATGCTTCTTTTTGGTAATCAGAGGCACAATCATTAATTGTACTAATTAACAAAGAATCCCACCTTGTCCTCCTCGGTGACGAGCAGGAAGATCTTGGAGGCCTCGGGGCGGAAGGGGTACTGGGCGGCCAGCCTGATGGCCTCCATGGCGTTGGTGGTCTTCTTGCCCTCGAACTCGAGCTCCTTCAGGGCCTTGCTGACCTCGCTGGGCTTCAGCTGGGAGAACAGCTCGCCGTTGACGGTGTGCACGTGGGCGGCCTCGTGGACGTCCTTGCCGCCGAAGCCGACGATGGCAACGCGCATGTCCTGTTGGCATGGCAACAACATCCGGGATCAATCCACTATACTCGTCATGGTACGAGAATCTTTTAAAATGAAACTTTTCAGAACGAAGTCTATGGTCATCTAAAGAAAAAGAGTGTCTGTTTATGACCTTTAAGAACGAACACCATTAGACATTATAAGAAGCTGTATCTACAAATGTATAGGACATGTTAGGAAAACTGTACAAGTCACCAATCAGACGATTTAAGGAACCTCATAAGACATCTTTAAGGCATCGCATAAGGCATTTAAAGGAACCTCGCAAGACGACTTTAAAGAACTGTACCTCATGCATGACATCTTTTTGCCGGGCATTTATGAAACTTAACGACTTTTACAAAACCTTACATCATAAGACATCTTCTTGTTAAGCATTTTCAGAAAACTGACGTCTTTAAGAAAACTGTACCTCATAAGAGATCTTCTTGTTGAGCTCCTGGACAAGCTTCTTCAGCTGGTGCTCGGGGTTGTGCTTCTTGGTGAGCTGGATGTTCTCGGAGACGATCAGGACGATGTCGGCGGTGGGCTTGCTCTTCTGCCACCAGGTGTCGTTCAGCTGGCGGTTCTTCTCGCACTTGGCTGCGGAAGGAAAGGAAAGTTAAGTTAATTATCTAATACCAGCCCAGAAAAGGACAAGAAATAGTCATGCCTTTAAGTAGCAGAGTTATAAACCAAGGATTGATGTGTTCAAAAATTCGTATTTCCCGAGAACCATAGTAGAATGGAACTCGTTGCCATCAGATGCTGTAGGAACACCTTCACTAAATAGCTTCAAAGAACGATTGCAGTCAGATGTGCAAAAGATAGGTGTGACAGGCCGTACAGTGTAATATAACCAGCTGCTGCCGCGCCGCGTGCCTGCGAAGCTGGTGTGTTACGCCGAAGGGCGGTTATACCGGCTATACAGATACAGATACAGAAAATAATCTTTAGTTCTATCACTGATGTACTTTCATTGGCAAGACTGCCTTGTAGAATGAAACAACGAGAGTCTTCTCGCACTTGGCTGCGGAAGGGAAGGAGAGTAATCTTTAGTTCTATCACTGATGTACTTTCATTGGCAAGACCGCATTGTAGAATGAAACAACGAGGGTCTTCTCGCACTTAGCTGGGGAAGGGAAGGAGAGTAATCTTTAGTTCTTTCACTGATGTACTTTCATTGGCAAGACCGCATTGTAGAATGAAACAACGAGGGTCTTCTCGCACTTAGCTGGGGAAGGGAAGGAGAGTAATCTTTAGTTCTTTCACTGATGTACTTTCATTGGCAAGACTGCGTTGTAGAATGAAACAACGAGGGTCTTCTCGCACTTAGCTGGGGAAGGGAGGGAGAGTAATCTTTAGTTCTATCACTGATGTACTTTCATTGGCAAGACTGCATTGTAGAATGAAACAACGAGGGTCTTCTCGCACTTAGCTGGGGAAGGGAGGGAGAGTAATCTTTAGTTCTATCACTGATGTACTTTCATTGGCAAGACTGCATTGTAGAATGAAACAACGCACACAGCTGAGAAGGAGGCGGGATATGCTTGTTAGAATTGCTATCCCAGTCTGCTGGTAGGTCCACTAACGAGTTAATTTCCTAATTACATGTTTTGCTGTTACCAGCTCCAAACAACTTCATATGAAGATGAAGTTAACAAGTTCAGTAAGCAAGCAAACTTTATAGGAGATTGAGAACATGCTAGTTTTATCACTCTTTTTTTTTGTACTTTTCTTTACAAAAGCCTTGTACTATGTTCATAAATCGACAAAGACAGGAATTGCCAAGGATGACTTTAAGTTGTTAGAAATTACCAATCTTTAGTACTGTGCAAAGTTTTTTCTCATCATGTTAGAACATATCACAGCTGTAGCCAGGATTGAATCTATTTGTGCAGCATTTCTTGTCAAAGACTCGAGTAAGTACTGTTGCAATATCATTTTTTTTTAACAATTCCTTCGTGTTGGACTTTAAGTTTGATTCGTAGTCCATCAACTGTGCACGTGGAAACTGTAGGATGTTAACACTTAGGATTAGTTTAGGATTTGATTTATATCCCATAATCGATTAGCTGTGCCCGTTGAAACTGTAGGATCTCCAAGCAGATCTATAGGTTGCTAAGACCGTATAAAACTGGCAGAGGAAGTACGTTTTGCAACCCAATTTTGGATTGCTATACAAACTCCTTCTTCCAGTTGGATACGGTCTTTGTAATCCATTGGGCCTGCTTGGAGACTAGGAGGTTAACACTTACTGCACTCAGCGGTCTGGTTGATGGTGATGCCCTTGGACTGGCACAGGTTGACGTAGGCGCCGATGGTGGAGCAGTAGGCGGTCTGCTGGCCCTGGTACTTGGAGTCGTACTCGCAGGCCTCGCGGAAGGGCTTGGGGTCGACGGTCTTGAAGCACTTGGCGTAGGGAGAGCTGGTGTTCCTCTCGTCAAGCAGCTGGCGGCAGATGGGGCTGACCTTGCTCAGCTTGACCTTGGCGACCTGGAATTCGATTTAGATGTCTGGTTAGAAATGTTGAGGGAAAATGTTACACAAGCTGAGCAGCAGTTATTGCAACATAATGACGATTGAAAGAAAGTATGAAAACTCATGACAATACAAATGCTACCTAACCAAAGCCATACATGGCTTCAAGTCACAAAGACATTAGTCTACAGTTGACATCGCTTTCTTCAATTGTACATCACATCTAAACCTTGATTGCAATTGTGTTAGGTGATGATTTCACGATGTATTGAACACTTTTAGTTAAATCAAACATCAACATCTGTGCACACAGATGGCTATGGCCTTAAGGACTAATCAGAACCACATGTAATATAAAGACGAAATAAAGGGCACAAACAAAGATACTAACCTTGTTGTACTGCTCCCTGGGGTTCAGCTTGCAGGTCTTGAAGCCGGTGACCTCGAAGGAGTTGAGGAAGACGGCGACGTTGGAGGTGTTGGTGCCGTCGGGGCGGCGGAAGTCGGTGGAGGGCTCGTTGTCGTTGGTGCCCAGCAGACCGAGGGTCTTGTTGTGGTACATGCCGGAGATGTTGAAGGCGCAGAGCTGGTTGACGGAGTCGCAGATGACGCTGATGCCGTAGCGGGTGGTGACGTTGACGAAGACGCCGGTGCGGGTGATGGTGACGTTCTTCTCGGGGGTCTGGTAAGGCAGCTCGGTGGGCTGGTTAACGCCTACGGGAAGGAAGGAAGGGGTAAGACGTTAGAGCAGTGTCTTAGAAACGGCAACTTGAAGACATTACAGTGATGTCTCTATTCTTCGGCTTAGGGTTGTTTTGCTGGGCCCAGTCTGCTAAGCCCTATGTTTCTGACAGTCTGTCTTTTTAGCCGGCCTTTCGAGTTATATCGCCGCCCCGTAGGGTGCGAATTGCTATCAAGCCCGTAAACCATCCCCCGTGAACGCTAATCTGCCTGGGCGGGTGGGCATCACTTCCAGCCCCGTAGAGATACCGGGGAGCTCCCGGTGGTATATCTACCAGGCTAGGTTACTTCAACTTCAACTTGTTTAACGCCCAGATAACCCCGCGAGGGGCAAAGTAGGGGGGAGGAGGTCCCAGGCTAAGGCGGGCAGGCCTCCAGCCTGGCGCGGTATGACTCAACGGTGGGAGCCGTAACAACCGCGCCAGGCAGGGCGTTTCACTCGGCGATGGTGCGGGGGAAGAATGAATATTTGTAAGAGTCTGCCCGGGCGTTAAGTGGTTGAAATTTGAGCGTGTGGCTCCCCCGGGTGCGCCCCTGAGCTGGTTTCAGTAGACTATCTGTGTTAATATTGATGTAGTTATTGACTAGCTTATAGAAAAAGGTGAGGCGGGCGTTCCTCCTCCTTTCAGAGAGATGGGGCCACTGCAAGTCACTGAGTTAAAATACGAAGCTGCACGTACCATCGATGTAGACCTTGCTGTCTCCCTTGATCTTGACGACCAGTTCCCTCAGCTTGATGGTGATGGACTCGGGGCTGCTCAGGATGGTGAAGTTCTTGTCCAGGAAGTCGCGCGCCAGGATGTACATGCAGTCCTCGTTCTTGTACTCGGGCACGGCGTACATGCGGCCGTCGAAGGTGTACACGTGGTTCTTGCCGAAGATCATGCCGGTCTCTGTGGGAGGAAAGTAGCGGGTAAAAGACTGTTAGTTTGATACGCTTTTTTTCACCTGGATTCAGTAGGAATAAGGTATATGCAACTCCCAAACGAACTCATCATTACGATAGCAGTAACCGCAATTTGGTAGATAAATGAACGTGTTTATTCTGCTGTTGAAACAACATAAAGAACGTGATAGGGACAATGATATATAACCATTTGTCTTGGATATTGATATAATATTTGTTTTTCTTTTGCGATTGTCCTTTGTTTCCATGCTCCTGCACACATTACTTCTACTTCTAATGTTATTGTTGCATGTTACTATTAGCAACAGTGACAAGGACTAAAGCGGTGGATCTGGATCTGTTTTCTGCGCCCTCTTACTCATCATGGCGTGATAAACGTAAACGAACGAGAACATAAGCCGACTTACTGGTGGTGTAGGTGTACATCTTGATGGGCTTCTTGAAGATCATGTCGTAGAAGTAGGTGACGATGCTCTCGGTGTAGGTCCTGTTGCGGATGGCGGTCTCGTTCCTGGGCTTGGGCAGCTCGTAGAAGCTGGTCCAGTTCATGGGGTGGGTGATGTTGATGCAGATGGAGTTGTTGGAGTACTGGTACCCGGAGAAGAGGAAGTAGGACAGCGCGTTGATGGACGCGTTGGTGATGGTCAGGTTCTGGGGGATGGTGGCGTTGATGGTGTAGTTCACGATCATCTGGGTGATGGGCTCGTACTTGTAGACGTTGGTCATCCAGGCTGGGGAAAGGAAAGATATTCAGTAAGACTTCACTGCTAACAACTTAACATACAGTTAAACCTGTAGTCTCGTGAACACCTCTGTGCAAGAACCACCTGGTCATTCCTTTGATAATTGTTCTCACTGATTCAAGCATTTCTAACAACTCATCATACAATTAAGCGCAAGGACCACATGGTCATTACAACCACTCTTGAGTGCTTACTTAGATAATTTTCCAGCATTAAGATGAGTAACTCGCTTTGAACTATGAAGCTTGTTCGAATAAGATGCACAGAAAGAGGAAATGCTGTTGTACCAGTAGACGCCTTCAACCGTCAGCCACAAGAAAAGAGTTTGTGGGAGAGTGCATTTGACAAAGCAACAACCTAGTTCAGCAACCTTGGCTGTATGTATGTTTCAAACAAACAAATAAATGAGTAAAATAAATAACTCACCAGGCAGAGTCCTGTTGAAGAACTCGGTGGTGTTGTAGGTGATCATGTTGGTGATGTTGCGGATCATGGCGGTGCCGTTGAAGGTGACGTTGAACAGTGGGGTGCCCACGGTCAGGTTCTGCACCAGCTCGTAGGTGTAGTTCACGGTGGAGTTCACCAGGGTCATGGTGTAGTTCACAGTCGTGTTCAGGCACTGCGGAGAAGAACGGATATTGTAACGTCAGTTTGGTATTCCTAGCTACATGATAAAGGACCGTGTTTCACTTTGAATTAGGAGGACTACACTGTCCCATTAGATTTTGTTATAAAGACAATAAATACCATAAAGATGCTATAAGTACGATGAATATTATACTTGACTAGTTTTGTATCCAGTCCATGTCAGATTGCATTATCAATCTTGTATGAAATACACAGAGAATACTGCAGGGTTTATATTTTGTGCCTGGAAAGAGTACTAAACGTAGATCACTTAATTCAGCTTGAAACATTTACTAATTTATCGATGAAGGACAGTTACTGACTACAGTTACTTTAAAATGTGGAGTACTATCGCCTCACCTCAGCGACGGTCTTGTTGAGGTACTGGACGGCGTACTTGTTGATGGGGTGGGTCGTGTTGCCGGTGATGTTCCAGAACTGCTCCACGGCGCGGGTCAGGTTCATGGTGGAGTTCAGGGCGGTCAGGTTCCAGGTCAGGTTGGAGTACAGCAGGGAGGTCTCGTTCAGGGTCACGTACCAGGACAGGACGGTCTCGTTAATGTCACGGGTCTGGGGGAGCAAGAAGGTTTGAATTAATATTTTGCTATCTTTGATATTATTTAGGAGTAACCAGGTTTCCAGGTAAGTTAAAGACATGATTGTTGGACAGAAAATATCCTCAGAAAAGGAGAGTTGAGAAGGATTTTAACTTTTAAGCGTCTTAAGTTTTAAAGCTGATGTCCTTCTTAAGGTAGCTTCGGTGACACTTGCAATATACTCTTTACTCTGGTGTAAGGACAGCTAACACATTCTAAAAAGAACCTTGGGAATTATGCTCTAGAATCAAGAGTACTTACGATGTTTTTGACGTAGCTTACTTCTTCTTCTAAAGGGAACCTTGAAGATCATGCTTGAGAACCAAGACTACTTACGATGTTCTTGTCGTAGCTAACTTTTTCTAAAGGGAACCTTGAAGATTATGCTAAAGACCCAAGACTACTTACGATGTTCTTGACGTAGAGGGTGACGTTGAGGCGGGTCTTGTTGGGCAGCTGTCCGAGCAGAACGATGGAGCTGTTGAAGGTGGGGACCGTCAGGTTGGCGTACAGGGTGTCGTTACGGGCGGTCACGTTGAAGGTGACGTTCATCCACTGGGGGGCCGTGATGTTCACCAGGAAGGTGCTGTTCAGCGGTAAGAATGAATGGTTTAAATACCTGAAGAAATTCACATTGAAATGTCTTCGAAGTCGAGGACAATGCTAACAGTCAAACCTGTAATAGTGCCCACCTTCTCCCTGCTGCCTAACCCCATAACCAATACAAATTGGGTGCCCAATGGCTATCTTAGTAGGTTGAAGGTTAAGGGCCACTTAGCCATTGTGGCTACTCTCTGGATTGTTTTTTCCCTTGACCCAAGCATCAAGAATCCTGTCTATAGTAGCCACTCAAATATACTGTAGACATTTCCTTTAAGTCCCTTGAGTGTTCCCTAGGCTATAGAAAAGTTTGACTGTTACAGTACTAGTGTGATACATTAACACATTAAATTGATACATTGAACGTCATTGCTTATTCAACAATCATAAATATTTGTAAATAAGTCTTACCTGTTCAGGTTGGTGACGTTCATGCCGGTGATGTTGAGGCAGGTGGTGTTCAGGGTCACGTTCACGGTCAGGTCAGGGTGGGTCAGGTTCAGCCCGGAGGTCACGTTCACCTCGGTCAGGTTGTTCAGGTGGGTGGCGTTCAGGACACCTGGACGGACAGGTGAGAATCAAGGTGAGTGCATGTCGGTAAGGACTTAACATTCCTCTAAGTGTTCCTTTAAACTAAGAGGCATTACATTACAAACTCCTAACAGAAAATACAGGACTAGAACAGTTGTACCATCCCGAGGGTGAAACTGTTACAGTTGTTTTATAGTAATGTGCATACAACTGTACTTTTGGCATGTGCTTGCATAACCACTTTAAAAGAACATAGAAATGCGCCGATACCACTGACTAGCTTGGAAGTTTGACCAGTAAGTTCCTTTCTAAGTCTTACACTTTAGCATGGGTAACACTGTTCTTCACTTTTTCACAGCGCTTCTTAAAGAGAGTTGAACTGCCATCTTACCCTGCATGGTGAAGTTGAGGAACTCCATGGAGCAGTTGGAGGTGACGTTGACGAAGGCGTTGAGGACGGAGACGTTGCGCGCCACGGTGACGTTCTGCACGGTGCTGTTGACGGTGACGTTGTAGATGGGGCTGGTCAGGTTCATCTCGTAGGTCAGGTTACCCAGGCAGGGCAGACTCAGGTTCTTGGGGATGCTGAAAATGTGGAAAAATACATTTGTTTGTTACAGCATTGCCGTATACAATGTACTATGTTTGTAATGTACAATGTTTTGTGCTCAAGTAATAAAAAGACACATGTTTCTAGATGATAGTTACAATAAGGTTCTTGTTCACGCGTACTAAAAACTTTGAAGTAATTGATGTTCAAATGGGGCATTTTTTTAAAGGAAATATCTAATGTTCGAAAAGGTGCAAATGCTTCAGTTGATTCTAATTTGGGTCCTAGAATCTGCTCACCCTGTCCATTCAACGTAAATATACAGTGTTTGTGAAGTTCTTGTGGAAGCTTTTCATGTTTTGGGTACAAACTTTTGACAAGTTAGCAGGGATCAGACTACTCACGTCATGTTGGGCAGAGTGTAGTTGATGAGGCGCAGGATGGGCCTGGGGATGATCTGCATCTTGGGCAGGGGGATCTCGATCTTGCCGACGATGGGCTCCAGCTCCTCCAGGAACTTGGGCTCGAAGTAGGAGATGTTGAGCAGACGGACGATCATGCTCTCGTTGACCTGCCTCAGCCAGGGGATGGACTCGATGCCGAAGATCTGGAAGGGCAGCTTGTAGCTGGCCAGGTAGACGGGCATGGTGATGTTCTCGAACAGAGAGCTCACGTTGCTCAGGGACAGGTTACCGATGACCGGCAGAGGGATCTGGGGGAAGATAGTCACAGATTAACAAAGAGGTCATCTCAAACATAAAGGAAAGCTACAAAAAGGCTTAAAGATTGAATTATTTTGTTTTGAGGTCTTGATCTGCATCAAGACAACTTTCATGCAACTTAGATGATGAACTTACTCCTGGTCATCTGCAGTTTCAAAAGATGCTGCAGTTTAACCCTTCTCCTGCTACCTAACCCTATGACCAATACAACTTTAGTGCCGAGTAGCTACCTTAGCAGGCTGAAGATAGATACAAAAGAGCCCAAAGCTTAACCATGTTTTCTGGACTTTTCTGGAGTTCTGGACTTGCATCCAGACAACTTACAGGATGGACTAAATGCTGGTTATCAGCAGTCTCAAAAGATGGTGAAGATAGCTAGCTGACTCACCTGGATGGTCTCGTTCCTTGGCCAGGTGTAGTTGAGCTTGCCGGTCCAGGTGGCGTTCTGCAGCTGATAGGGACTGGTGCGGTTCAGCCTGGTGATGTTCCACAGGGAGGTGTTGAAGATGGTGACGTTCTGCAGAAGGGTCAGGTTGGCGCAGGCGGTGGTGTTCCAGAAGAACTCGATGCCCTGGGTCTTGTTGATGAGGGTCATGTTGTGGGTGGCGTTGATCCTGAACTCGGGGACGCTGATGTTGCTGATCATGGTGTAGTTGCGGCCGTGGTCGTGGGTGGCGTTGACCAGGCGGGCGCTGAGGGTGAAGTTCTGGGAGCTCTGGTTGAACCAGCTGGGGTAGGTCAGGTTCAGCTTCACCTGCCAGACATCGGGCTGGGGCTTGCGCACATACTTGCCAGAGGTGGGCTCGTAGTACCTGGGGTCAGAGGACATACCATTCAGTAAAGTGCATCAACCTCCGGTGGTCTTCGATGAAATGTAGATTTACTATAAGTGATCTTAAAGTTGTTCTTTAAGATTTATGCATTTGCTCCAGAAATAGCCATGCCAATTTCGTTCATTGGTTCACAGATTTGCCATTTCCCTTTTTTTCTGATTACAAAAAAAAGTTGTACCATTCAGGATGTTAATAAACTCAAAATGCCCGTGTTTGGGCTTCAAATGTCTACAAAAAATCCCCTGTCTTCCTACTTAGTACAGTTCTAAATCTATCAAGGCATGAAAAGTTGATACTTACCACTTGATGGTGCTGGGCTCTGGGCTCTCCTGGGAGACGTTCCTCATGGACAGAGCGGCGGTCCAGTTGTAGAAGGACATGTTGTACATGGTGGTGTTCAGGGAGAACAGGGTCACGTTCAGGGTGGAGTTGTACTCCTGGGTGGTGTTGATGAAGCTGGCGTTGATGCACAGGAACCTGAGGGGGGGGGGAGAGGAATTGAAAACGTTTACCTCCTCCTTATCCTTCAAAGGATCGTTAATAAATACTTTGAAAACAGTTGAAAACAATCTTGTCCCCTTCTATTTGTAACACAATAACAAGTAGCATTGTCAAGATGTATCTCTCAAGAAACCTTGTAAGACAAGATGCAAAATCGGGTTTCAGTGTAGATGATGTTGAAGACATTGGTCAGACCCTTGAGACATTTTCTACGATCAGGTCTTAGGTGACAGTTCGCATAACTTCTTCTAATGAAACTTGTAAGACTAGACACATGCTTACATCTTAGTGTAGGAGATTTTGAAGGCACAGTTAACTTTCTAAGCTTTTGAAGACAAAAGAAAATTTTAAAGCTTTTTAAACGTATCCTTAAGAAGCATTTCTAAGACAAAGCTCACCTCTCGACAGAGGAGGTGTTGAAGACATTGGAACCTTTCTAAGCTTTCTAAGTGTCCTTAAGAAACATTTCTAAGACAAGACCAAAGCTCACCTCTCGACAGAGGAGATGTTGAAGACGTAGGTGAAGTTGGTCAGGCTGTCGATGCTGGAGTTCAGCAGCTGGTGGGACACGTTGATGAAGCGGGTCTCGTTAGCCGGGGTCAGCCAGGTCAGGTTGGCGGAGGCGGAGTAGTTGGCGGTGTTGTTCCAGACGCGCGCCAGGAAGGTGATGTTCTGGAAGGGGTAGGTCAGGTTCATCTGGCTCTCCCAGACCGTCTCGTTGTTGGAGGACTTGTTGAGGTAGGCGTAGTTCAGGGCCAGGACGGAGATGTTCTCCGGCTTCACCTGGTACTCGGGCTTCAGCCAGTCAAGGATGGGGGTCACGGGGTCCCTGGGGGATGGAGGAGGAGCAAACTTTAGTAAAGGGAATCAAGCCCCAAAATAACTGGATAAGATAATGAAACAGACGTTTCAGACAGCATCCGCTATTTTTCGTCAGTGCCTAATGGAAAGAATTGGAGAGCCAGGTTTTCTACCAGAACTCTGCATTGAAACGTTAATGAGTCAAGGGAATTGTTATGCCATGCAGATCAAACCTTTATCGGTTACTTTGTATTCATAAAACAGTTTTCTGACAGAACTTATGTGCTTAAAAAAAGCAGACGGCTGAAGACATTGGACATTTGTTTCAGCAGACAAAAAATCACATATCAGAACTGTTTCGTGCTACAGCACTAGTTATGACTTCGTGAAGTGGTTCACTGGCCATGCCTTGAACTCACCAGTAGTAGGTGACGTTGACGTTGGCGGTGAAGTTGCCGGTGGAGTTCAGGGTGCGGTTGACGGAGGAGGACCAGGCGTAGGTCATGTTGGAGACCGTCATGTTTGCCACCATGGTGTAGTTCTGGGTCTGGGTCCTGTTGCAGGTCACGTTCAGGTAGCGCCACTCCAGGGTCAGGTTCTTCTCGGGGGCGTAGGTCACGTTCATCAGCATGGTGTAGTTCATGGTCCTGTTCCACCACTGGGACTCGTTGGCGATCTGGGGACAAATGAACACAGTGAGATTTTAGATCAAACTGTAAATAAGACTAGCTAAGAAAGCTTCTTATATGACTCAAAATCCTTCTCTTTCTCTCTTTTCTTTTTACAAATACAAGAATGAATTTGATACAGATCTTTCCCAAATCTTGGTGACTTTTAACCAATAAACCCAAACTGAAAAGACATTGACAACTCCAGAACCATACATAAGAAGCACAAGTTCCGTAAGACACCCATAAAACAACAAGTTCCTTAAGACATCCATTAGAAGCACAAGTTCCTTAAGACATCCATAAGAAGCACGGATTTCTCACCTTAGCCCAGACGGTGATGTTCTGGACCTCGGGGACGGTGATGTTCCAGAGCAGCTCGGTGGTGTTGCGGTTGAGCTGCAGCAGGGAGGTGACGTTGCGGGTGTAGTTCTGCCCGGGGGCGGAGAAGTTGACGCGCAGGGACTCGATGAAGTTGAACAGGCTGGGGTCCTTGCTGAAGCGGGTGCGCCACAGCTGCTTGCGGGGCTTCTCCTGCTTGATGCTCTGCCTGATCTGCTCGTACTTCATGGCCACGGAGTAGGTGGTCAGGTTCCTGGAAAGTTACCAAATATGGTAATTAATAAGGTTCTTGGAAATTTGCCATATATGGTCATTAATCGGTTTCCTGGAAATTTACCATAAAAGGTCATTAATCAGGTTCTTAGAAAGTTACCATAAATGGTGATTGATAAGGTTCCTGGAATTTACCGTACATGATCATTAATCAGGTTTTACCATATATGGACTCAGTTGCTCAGGGGTCACTAAAGAGTTGGCTACAATTTCGAAGTCAGAACATGTGTTTTCAACATGAAAGATGCTGAATTTGGTTCAGTCATCACGCAACAGCATAACAAGAGTGTGAAAGTTTACAAGGATAGGCGAGGTTTTCTTGTGCTTACTTGTCGGTGGGGACGATGGTGACGTTCAGGCTCTTGACGGGCCCGACGAGGTGGGAGACGTTGCGGTAGGTGCCGTTGACGATCTCGCCGGAGAAGCAGAGCTCGACGCCCAGGACGTTGGTGGTGTTGGTGCAGTTCTTGAAGCTGGTGGAGTTGGTGCGGGGCACGCGGATCTCGGTGATGTTCTCGCGGGGGCGGATGAGGTACAGCTCGCGGCTGTAGTTCATCACCTGGAGGTGGCAACGTGGTTCTGGTTAGTGTTGTTGACTTATTAGAATCTAATGGTTCTGGGTTCGAATCTCTAGCAGGCTGCTATACCCTTGTGTTTAGAGTTGTTAACTTAGAATCTAAAGGTTCTGGGTTTGAATCCCTAGCAGGCTTCAATGTTGTTGCCTTGGGAAAGGCACTTTACAACTATTTCTTCACTTGAGCCAGTGCCTAGCTATGGTTAATGACCGTGCCTCATTTAACGAAAAGATAGGGGGTCCATGACAGTGGATCAAACCTTACAGTCCCGTCTTACTAATTTGCTAATTTGTACCTAATGTATAATACTGGTGTGTTACGTCTAGTGGTGTTCGAAATCTGTGTTGGTAGAGTACATATTCCTTCCTTGTGTCAAAGATCAAAACAATACATCTAGAGGTGGTTTACCGGTTATGCCAAACAAAACAAACAGACAAGACAAGACAGAGAAACGAACCTGCACGGGTCCGGCGGAGTTGTTGAGGTGGAAGCTGAGCTCGCCGTTCTTCAGGGTGACATTGGCGGAGATGTTGGAGGAGTGGTACAGGGTGTCGTTCATCTGCAGACCCACGGTGCTGTACAGCGGGCAGTCCACGGTCATGCGGGACACGATGCTGACGGTGGCGCTGGGCACGACCACGGTCTTGATGTAGGCGGAGCGGGGCTGGGTGAAGATCTTCTTCAGGTCGGCGGTGATGTTGACGCTGGCGCGGGCGACCAGGGTGCCGTTGGTGGTGACGTTGAGGGGCATACCGATGATGGTGGGCACGGTGTGGCGGGCCTCCACGAACTTCCAGGCGGCGGTGAAGTTCTTCTCAATGCCGCGGGACAGGATGTCGAAGAACTCGATGGGGTTCTTGCTGCCGATGGTCATGTTCTTGATCTGCTCCAGGGTGACGAAGCCGAACTCGTTGCCGAGGATGCGGAGGGTGGAGGACACCTGGGGGTAGGCGCGCTCCTGACGGACCTCCTTGTGCAGATCCTCAAGGGTCTCCAAGACGTTGTTGGTCAGGGGAGACTTCTTGGGCTGGCTCTTCTTCTTCAGGATGGTCTTGAGGGTCTGGTCGGGGTAGTAGCCCTTCTGGCCGAAGATGGACTCGACGACGGTCTCGAGACCCTCCATGTCGAAGGTGAGGTCGAAGAGGTTGACGGGCATGCCGAGGGCCTCCAGGGTGTAGTTCAGGGCCACCTGGCGGGGCAGGGGGCTCTCGGGGTGGTACACAACGTTGGTCTTCAGGCGGTTGATCCAAGACTGCGGGAGGAAATATAAGGGATAAAGCTGTTAGCCGTGTTGCCTTTCGCAAGGTGTTGGTATGAGAAACTTGAGAGAAGAAGTAGCATATAATGCTGTGCATATTTATAGTTAGACTCAAGTTTTCCTCCCAGCTCATCAAGACCCTACTTCAAAATCTTTAAGAACTGCCATAGCCTAAATACACATTCGAGAACAGTAGGGGTCCTTCTAAGTGTGCTTGGTTCACAATCTGACAGTCCTATGGCCACACCTGGGGTAATTAGTGGTGTTTTGATGTCACCAGAACACTGAAAGGCTGCCATTACAGAACCCACCCTTAGCAATTGTAAGCTCCTCGCTATCTAGACCCTGGCATTGCTACCTTGTCCCCCCAACGACCCGGAGGTCAAGGGACTAGGTAGGTAGGCAGGTTGGCTGCAAAGACCGAGTAGTCGGTCCAAATTAAAACGAAACAATCATTGATTTTTTTCCTGTGTTATTATTGCGTTAGTTGGCTGGTTATCTGTTGATTCTTGATTTTTTTTGCCATTTGTTTGTTGTGTCATACTTTTGCTTTGGATCCGTGGTTTCATGTGTTGCCTTCTTGTATTATCATTTTGTTTACTTGTTATTTGCAAAATGAATTTAAAAAACGAAACAAAAGAGAAGAAGGTACTCACGATGTTGGTGTAGGGCACGTACAGCTCCTGGTCGTACTGGTAGTTCTTGCTGAACTTCATGGCCTCCTCCTCCTGCTCGGGCAGCTCGATCCTCTCCTCGCGGACGGTCTCCTCCACCAGCTGGCGCAGGGGACGCACGATCGGCTCCTCGGAGCGGCGGATGTTCACCAGGTGGGAGGAGATGAAGGAGCGCACCTGGAGGCAAGGTGGTCTTAAGGTTAGGGTTGTTGACTTCGAGAATCTTAAGGTTCTGGGTTTGAATTCCTGGCAAGGTGGTCTTAAGGTTAGGGTTGTTGACTTCGAATCTTAAGGTTCTGGGTTCAAATCCCTGGCAAGATGATCTTAAAGTTAGGGTTGCTGACTTAGAATCTTAAGGTTCTGGGTTCGAATTCCTACCAAGGTGGTCTTAAGGTTAGGGCTATTGACTTAGAATATTAAGGTTCTGGGTTCAAATCCCTGGCAAGATGATTGTAAAGTTAGGGTTACTGACTTAGAATCTTAAGGTTTTGGTTCGAATCCCTGATAGGCCCAAAATGTTGTGCACTTAACATGACTTTCCTCACTCCACTCAAGTGAAAATGAGTACCTAGCTTCGGTTACGGACATTCTCTCGGGGGTGGAAAGTAAAATCGGAGGCACCATCTTTGAGGAGACCTACAGCCATACCTAGATCACGTTTTAGAACCCACCGCACTTATCGAAAAGGCAAAGGGTTCCTTCCCTCTAAGAGTGAATCCAACCTTACGGTACATCCTTCCGTAGCTTGTACTTACTATACAAACCCTGCTTATGCGACACAAACAAAGAAACAAACAAACGAACAGACAAACAGACAAGAAACCCACCTGCTTGACCTGCTCGCGCTGCAGGGTGCGGAGGATGCTGACCAGGTCGGGCTTGGTGACGTTCTTCATCAGCATGACGTAGGCGGCGATGCGCTGCTCCACGTCCTGGGCGGGCTCGGACACGAGGGTAGTCAGCTCCTGGCGAACCTATGGGGGGAAAAGATCGTTTCATCATAAGTTTGTCTCCAAATCAATGCTTGAAGAGTATTTCAAGACAATGGTTGAAGACAGTGTGTCCTGACGGACCTGAGGTGGGGAGAAAATATCGTCTCATCACAAGGTTTATGGAAAGAAAGAATGGCTGAGGAGTCAAGCAAGAGACAAGCAGCGACGGGCAAGACAATATACAGAGGACATATGTATATATCTAATGATTTGTTCTGCCTGTTGTAGTTACGTACTAGACAAGTTGCAGTAAAGAACAGACCAGAATTACATCATTAAGTTTATTACAAATCAGTGCTTGAAGTCACTGATGAAACATCACCGGAACATTTGACTCTTGTACCTTGTAACAAAGAAAGAAAGAAACAAAGGCCAAGAAAGAAACGAACGAACGAACCTCGGGAGTGAACTCCATGCGGCGGACGGCCTGGATGGCGGCCAGGGAGACGTTGCGGGGCACGGCGGGGTTCTTGGCGCAGCGGACCAGGGTGGGCACGATGCGGAAGTCCTTGCGCAGCTCCTTGTCCAGCTTCTGGACGGGGAAGCCCATGTTGCCGATGGCGCGCAGAGCGATCAGGATGTCCTGAATAAACGAATGGTTTGTTGATGAAGGTTAGACATCAAGATACGCCAAAGGACAGTTACTCAAGCACCTGGATAAACTTTTGGAACTGTCAGACGTTTCAGACAGCGTCAGTGACTGAGTGTCTTGACTGTTTCAAAATTTTATCCAGTGCTTGACATTTGGCCAATGAATGGTTTCTTACGTTGTTGCAAGACATAACGTAAAGTAGCAGCCTTCACTGGCTGAAATGCAGTATGATTTACAATCAAAACTGGTCAATAAGCAATAAGGATACATACATAAGTTATGTGGGGTCGTGTGGCGTAACGGCAGGATTTTCGACTCAGAACCAAAGGGTTCCGGGTTCGAATCTCCTGCTGCCACCGATCTTGTGCCCTTGGGAAAAAGGCACTTAACACGATTTTCCCCACTCCACCCAAGTGTAAAAAACGGGTACATTATGTGTGTGGGTCACGATATCATCAATAGCTGCCTGTGTCCCACGTGTATTGCACTGTTGCAATTCCAATAAAATCCAAATCCAAATAAGCTGAACATTACGAACCTCCTGCTCCTTGATGGCGACGCGGGGGTTGTTGGCCAGGTTGGTGAGGGGGGAGCAGTCGAAGCTGATGGTGTTCAGCAGCATGTCCATGGACTCACGGATGCACTGGGGGATCTCGCGCTCCTCGCGGGCGGTCTGAGAAATACAGGAAGCAATGAGTGAGTGAGTGAGTGAATGAATGAGTGGATGAATGAAAGAAAGAATGAATGAAAGAATGAACAGGGGCCATAAGTAAGTCTGAATTGTTTTGCTGATGCACAGAATTGACAAACCTTAAAAAAGATTCACAACATCTCTTTTTTTTATCTATAACCATCTATCCCCATTTGCGTGATATTCTAGTGGCCCAATCTTTTAAACAATACAACGAGATAAACATTAACAATTTGTTTTTATTCTATAACTGATTAAGTGATCAATATGCTCCGAATGTAAGACAAAGTCAATGACTTAAATTGGCCGCAAAGCTATAAATTTGCGGTCCAAACTTGCTTTCTTTGAAACACAAGTAAAATGCATTTATCACACTAGTAATCAAAACCGTGCAGTATGAAACCCACCTGGTTCTTCTGGTAGAAGTTGTAGACCTGGGTCTTACTTGGTTTCAAACACAAGTTACAGTAAAGTTATCACAGTAGTCATGGAAGGAAACCCACCTGGTTCTTCTGGTAGAAGTTGTAGACCTGGGTGGACAGGGACAGCAGGGCGGGGCGGGTGCGGTTCAGCTTGGCGACCTTGGATGAATGAATTAACAAATGGTTTATTTATTACTGTAAAACATGGCAGCCTGGTGTATCCTTTGCGTGTTTAAAAACACATTAAGATTCATAACAACGATACCAGTTGGCACCATACATAAACATATATGCATAAAAAGACACAACTATTACAACCTAGCGTTAACGAACTTGTTTCGAAAAAAAATGGACAGAACAAAACACAAAAAACTATGCTGGAACATGGTTCTATGGTGTTCTATGAGGTACGACTGAACATGGTTGTTTAGGATTTAAAAAACACTAGAATGGCAACATTTTCGGGAAAATGCAGAATATTCCCCTCCCATTACCTACACCTCAAATATGACATCCTTAGCATTGACTGTAAGGATATGACGAAGTTTCTGCATAAATTATGCAAAGGAGGTCGGCATTAGCATAATTTATGGCCAGGTGTGTTTGGCCTTTCCTAAAGGTACCTAAATCTCAAATATGACATCCGTAGCTTTTATGGTTAGGGATATGCATAAATTATCCATAATGCCCTCATTAGCATAATTTATGGCCAGGTTTTCTGACCTTTCCTAAAGGTACCTGCATCTCATCCGTAGCCTTTACAGTAAGGGAAAAACACGTTTGTGCATAAATTATGCAAATGAGGTCCGCATTAGCATAATTTATGTACAGGTGTGTTAACCTCTCCTAAAGGTACCTACATGTGAAATATGCCATCCGTAGTCTTGACGGTAAGGGATATACATACATTATGCAAATGAGGCCCGCATTAGCATAATTTATGTACAGGTGTGTTCACCTCTCTTTAAGGTAACTACATCTGAAATAAGCAATCCGTAGTCTTTACGGTAAGGGATATACATACATTATGCAAATGAGGTCCTCATTAGCATAATTAATGTCCAGGTGTGTTCACCTTTCCTAAATATACCTACATCTCAAATATGACATCTGTAGCTTTTACGGTAAGGGAAATACAAGTTTCTGCATAAATTATGGAAATGAGGTCCTCATTAGCATAATTCATGGCCAGGTGTGTTTACCTTTCCTAAATGTATCTACTTCTCAAATATGGCATCTGCAGGTTTTACTGTAAACGCAATACAAGTTTTTGCATAAATTATGCAAATGAGGTCCTCATTAGCATAATTTATGTCCAGGTGTGTTCACCTTTCCTACAGATACCTACATCTCAAATATGACATCTGTAGCTTTTACGGTAAGGGAAATACAAGTTTCTGCATAAATTATGCAAATGAGGTCCTCATTAGCATAATTCATGGTCAGGTGTGTTTACCTTTCCTAAATTTATCTACATCTCAAATATGACATCTGCAGCTTTTACTGTAAACGCAATACAAGTTTTTGCATAAATTATGCAAATGAGGTCCTCATTACCATAATTCATGGCCAGGTGTGTTTACCTTTCCTAAATGTATCTACTTCTCAAATATGGCATCTGCAGCTTTTACTGTAAACGCAATACAAGTTTTTGCATAAATTATGCAAATGAGGTCCTCATTAGCATAATTTATGTCCAGGTGTGTTCACCTTTCAGGGAACGGGTTTTCTGCGCGTGAAAAATTTGCGCGTGAAAATTTGCGCGTGAAGAAGTTGCGCGTGAAAAAATATATTTCTTTAAAATGTGTCAGAAAATGTGCAGTATAATTTTCTTGGACAGGAAAATGTGATCCCATGATACAATTTTTCATCTGACACCTGAATTTAAGGTTTGAAACTTTTGATTTTTTAGTCCCTTGGGAACAGGTCCCTTGGGAATAGTTAAACTTTTGGGGGCTTGAAACCTAAACATTTGAAAATCACATGAATCTTTAAGAAATACATAGTTAACTTACTTATTTAAGGTTTTGTATTGTAAAATGTAACTATTTGAAGCTTTTCTCCTTTCTACTAGCCTAATTTCATCTTTTCTCAAGCAGATTCTTTCACGCGCAAATTTCAAACTTTTTTGCGCGTGAAAACTTAACATTTGAAAATCACTTAAAACTCACTTGAAGATTGAAAGAACAACATTTTGAACTACATAGCATGCAACAATAAGATGCTTAATTCCATTGTGGGTCATCTTATTTCAAGTTTTAAGCTTAAAACCTCCAAAAAGGTTTTAAATCCATTGGGAGTCAGCTTAGATATTCCCAAGGGACCTAAAATTCAAACCCAAAATTCAGGAAACAGATGCAAAATCATATCATGGGGTAACATTTTTCTGACTTAGAATTTTGTAGTGCACATTTTCTGACACATTTCTTGAACTTTATTTTTTCACGCGCAAATTTTTCACGCGCAAGTTTTTCACGCGCAAATTTCTCACGCGCACAAAACCCCAACCCACCTTTCCTACAGATACCTACATCTCAAATATGACATCTGTAGCTTTTACGGTAAGGGAAATACAAGTTTCTGCATAAATTATGCAAATGAGGTCCTCATTAGCATAATTCATGGTGAGGTGTGTTTACCTTTCCTAAATTTATCTACATCTCAAATATGACATCTGCAGCTTTTACTGTAAACGCAATACAAGTTTTTGCATAAATTATGCAAATGAGGTCCTCATTAGCATAATTTATTGTCAGGTGTATTCACCTTTCCTATAGGTACCTACATCTCAAATATAACATCCGTACATTTCAACATAAGGTACATATAAGTTGCTGCAATACCATTAGTAGAGCTACCACCGCACATCTACTTGGTTTTTGGCAGAAGAAGAAGAAAGAAGAAGAAAGAAGAAGAAGAAGAACAGGCAAGCAAAAACAGTATATCCCCCTTCCCACTGGAAGGGGAATATAATTATCCAAAACACACAAAAAACTATGCTGGAACATGGTTCTATGGTGTTCTATGAGGTATAACTGAACATGGTTGTTTAGGATTCAAAAAACACTATCCTGAACATGATCGAACAGACCTTCAGGGTCTCGTTGATGATGGGGAGGGTGGGCTCGGTGATGAAGGCCAGGCTGTACAGCAGCAGGTCGGCGGTGGTGCCGTTGATGGTGCCGTTCATGATGGCGTGGCTGATCAGGCTGATGCAGGGCACGGAGCCGCACTGGGGCAGGGCCTGGGGGCAAGCAGAACATGGGTCAGGTTTGTTACTTGAAGGAGGTTAAAGACGAAGAAAGGCGATAGAAATACTCTCTACAATGCGCCTGGAGTCAAGCAAAGAAATAGTTTTGTAACTCGTAGTAGAAGTAGAAGACGAAGCCCACATTATTGTAGATTGTAGTTTTAGTCAAGCAAAATATCTATCAGTTTCGTGACTAGGATAAAGTAGAAGACGAAGGAAGGCGATAGAAATACTCTTTGAAATGCGCCTGGATTCAAGCAAAACATCTGTCATGAATAAAGTCGAAGACTAAAAAAAGTCATAGAAATACTCTTTACAATCAAGTCATGGGAAAGTTTCCTCCCTTTAAATCTATGACTAGTTCTTAAAAATCAATAATCTAATTCTAATTTTATGCACTCTTTTAATGACAGACAGGAAAATCAAATATAACATTATCAAATCTTTGATTATCGTTATTGCATGCCAGAGATGTATAATTATACAAAATTTTCACCTGGACGAGGTAGTCGCGGGCCATCTGCTGGGTTGAGTTGCAGGAGAAGTTGCCGGTCTTGTTCAGGTAGACGACGGGGAACAGGTCGAACAGAGACTCGTTCTTCAGGCTGCGCAGAGAAGCCACGAAGCGGTCGAACAGCACGGTGGAGTTCAGCTGGGTGGTGTTCCTGGTGGGGAAAAGCGACATCGATCCAGTTTAGCTCACTCAAACAAAACAAACAAACAAACAACTGGAGAGCTATTCTTCCACTGGTCGTTACAGAGAAGACAGGTGCTATGTACAGTATTTACAGGTCCGTTGTACCGGGAAAATTCCCCAAGCTATTTTCTACAAGTACAATCACAATGAACAGTGGGCCACGGCTTAACGTCATGTCCTAAGGACTGCAACCCTTTCCGGTAGCGTGTATGTCGTATAAGCGATACAACCGGGATTCAAACTCACAGATTCTAGTTCCAGAAGCAAGGCCACTAACCACTGGACATTGCACGCTACGATAATCTTCATCGACGTATTGCACGCTACGGGCTCTAGTTTCTGAAGCAAGGCCGCTAACCACTGGACTACGCACGCTACATACCTCCAAGTGTAAATAAAGGCACAGACAAACAGACAGACAGACAGACGTACTTGGTGGTGTTGACCAGCTGCATCAGGATGTCCAGGGTGACGTTGATGGAGCTGTTGGACGGAACGGTCACGTTCTCGTACTCGAAGGTCAGGTTGCACACGCGGCGACCCTCTGGAGGAGGAGGGAAGATGAAGGAAATAAAGTTATCTTGAGATACAAAACAACACACAAAAACTAAGAATTTCATCTCATTTATCACTTAGTATATCTTTAAAAACCAACACACAAAAAAAACGTAAAAATATTTTTTAAGTTTTCTTCACAAAAAGGCTACAAATTTCTTTACTCTTCATTCATATTGTACCAAAAGGAAAAAGAAAACTTTGTTATGATTCTGTCAACAAATAGTCAACTAGAAAAGGCTGCAAAAAAGGGAAGCTTCGTTGTTCTCCTAAGAAATGCGAAAAGATGCAGTTTGTCAATCTTCCTGCTGTTCCTGTTCTTATTTGCAGGCCTGCAGGCCGCTTTTCATTGTGGCCATGAGGGAAGAGGTAAGTTCTTACCCAGAGAAGTGTCGATCTTCTTGCTGTTCATGGTCTTTATAGAGTATTTTCAAATGGATTTCAACGTTTCAAGAAGAGGTAAACGGTTTATATTGGTGTGTGGCTTGTTCTGCATTAAAGGAACGTGTTGAAAATCTGCAGTTCTTTCTTACCCAGAGAGGTGTCGATCTTCTTACTGTTCATGGTCTTTAGAGTATTTTCAAATGGATTTCACATTTCAAGAAGATGTAAACGGCTTATATTGGTGTGTGGCTTGTTCTGCATTAAAGGAACGTGTTGAAAAGCTGCAGTTCTTTCTTACCCAGAGAGGTGGTATCGATCTTTTTGCTGTTTTGTTTCTTTGTTTGTTTGTTCTTACCCAGAGAGGTGTCGATCTTCTTGCTGTTCATGGTCTCGGTGGAGCCCTTCTTCAGCACCACGGTGATGTTGGTCTGCACCCCCTGGCGGCTCTGGTTAGATGACAGGGGCAGGACGGTGTACTGCTCCAGGCAGTAGACCTCGCGGATCTGCCCCTTGCGGTCGATCTCGTAACTGCAGTTCTGGGTGGAGTTCATGTTGTTCTCCACCTGCTTCTGTTGGGTGGAAGAGGAACACGATAAGTCATTTTGAATTTGTAAAATCATTATCTTTAACATCTGAAAGGCCCAAACTTTTTGACCCCGCAGTCAACGTCTTGATATGAATGTACAGCAAAATTTGAAAGAGCAAGCTTCTCTCTTTAAAACAGTATCTTTAGTAAAGTTATAATGTGTAATATAGTTGAAGAATAGTAGGGATTAAACTACAACAAGAAGAAAGCAAACGAAAGCAGAAATGATCCCAAAAATAAAGTCACCAATTTTCAACTGTTTTCATCATCATATATCGAGGGAGCGATTCAAAAGTCTATGCCAAAACAAAAATTACGACCATTTTCGGCACCGTTTCAAAAGTTCAATGTTAACTACTCACGCTGATGTTCTTGATGAGGGACAGAGGGGACAGCTCAGTGATGGTCTTGTTGGGGCGGGTGCAGTTGTTCAGATCCCTGCTGACGTTGTAAACGGTGCGTCCCTGCTTCAGCTTGTAAACGGTGTAGTTAGCGGAGCAGTTGCCGTGGATGTCAGTGACCTACAAGAAGGAGAAAGATTTGTCTTAAAGACATGGCTGAAGAACTACGATGTCAAAACATCGACGGATTAATCATGAGCGCTAAGAACACGACCAATAGAACCCTAAGCTCCAGAATCTGTTCTGTGGTCCGTTGTTGAACGAATTTGATATATTTGACGCTTTTGTACTAGTTTTCTTTTGGTTTTCAGACGATGTAATTTCATAAAATTAGCAAGGAAGCCAAGACCCTAGCGGGACAGCAATGCCAACGTCTTTTAAAAAAGATACATTCGCTAGAAGGAAGGCAGTCTAAGACGCTCACGTTGACGGTTTTGTTGCAGGAAATTATTTTACCTTCTTTTACACTTTTGGGGGTCAACAGACGATGTCATCACATCGAATTTGCAAGGAGGCTATGACAGCAATGACGTATTCCTAAGAAGAAAGATCAGCAATTTCAACGTCTTAAAGATACATTTCTAAGGAGGAAAAGCCAAGAGTCTCACGTTGACGGTGGTGTTGCGGGACTGGTGGACCCTGGCGGGCTCCTCTACCTTCTGGACCTGCAGGGAACTCAGGATTCCCTTCTTGATGTTCAGAATCTGCAGAGGCTCGTCAATGCTAGGGTACACACCGTACACCTGAACAAACAAACAAACAAACATTAGTAAACAAATCTGCAGAGGCTCGTCAAAGTTGAAAAGTTCCTTTTCAAGCGAATGTCCCAAGGGCAAGGATGAACAGAAGAAAAATTAACTCCTATCAGGAAATTTATCATCATGATAAGAAAATAGCGGAACATAAATATAGACAAACAAAAAACAAACGAACAAGCCAACATACAAATAACTTGACAAATGCATTTGTAAATGTGTATTGTTTTGTTTTGTTCTATTATAATCTCTAGATCAAAGCAACTCAAGTCGGTACTTTCACTATTCGCTTTTATATAGAGATTATAGTAGTACAAAACAAAACAAAACAAGGGTTTCTATAAAGAGTGTTTTATAGAGTTATTACATTTAAAAATCTATTATGTTCATGAATGTTACCTCATACATTAATTTGAGTCTATCAATTGACATGTGTGTGTTACGTACAGTGGGAAATGAACAGATAGGAAATTTATACAGTATTACAATCAATGCCTAGGTAAGTATAATTGCTGTTGTTAGAAGAGCGTTCGAATTATGATGTGCCAAGGGAGAACATGTTAAAGATGTAGCTTTGTGTATATGGGCAGTATTACCTTAAGTAGCAGTTTGTTGTTGAATTGTTATATCATCAAGGCAACACAGACCATGTCGTGGTCTGTATAATATGTGTCCATAACAGTAACTCTGATATTGTCTTGTACATGTCTACGGACGTAAACGTGGTATAGAAGGGTACTATTGTCAGCGGTGGGAGCTTGAACTGTCCCGTTACAGATAATAAGGATTTAGGGAGGAAGAGGTCGAAATTGAAATATCCAAGGAAAATTGTCAAGATGTCACTTGAAAGTTAAATATATGACTTTTTGTAATCTATCGATCAAGGCTGCTTCAGGTAAGGAGTGTGGTTTGTAGATGTCAATGCTGTTGACTGTGGTCGATAGTTTGGTGACTGTTGTAGCTATGCACTTCACTCCATCGGCTGAAATACGGAGGTGTGTAGGATTGGCGTCTTGTGTACCAACAGTCATTACCCCTCCTCCTGTTCCATTTCTGTCTGCTCTAAATGTCGTTGCTTGTGGTAGAAAATGTTTGGTCTGTTATTGGCCATTCAGGAAGGTTTCCACGAAACAGAAGACATCGACCGGTTGTGTTGATCTGTCAGCTCTCATGTCTTCTAGATGTTCGGCGTAGGAGTATATTCAGGAACTTAACATTAATGCAAGTATCGTGGTATTCTGTGTTAGGTTGCTGTGTAACCTTTAACACAGGCAGCTGTTCTAGGCGTTCCATTTCTTTAAGAACATATATTTTGGTTTACAGTATTGTAATTGCATACGGTTTAAATCCCAATAGATACAATCCGTTCAAACTCAACACGACTTCAGGCAAAATATAACTGACCTGGGAACAAACGATCTTTGCGCTCATAGGGGACAACAATTTTGTCCAGTGATTTACCTTAAACTTTATGTGCAGCCCCATGCCAAAAAAAGAGGGTACTGTTCTCGTGCTTGGATCGTCCGCTTGCCGTAACCATTGGAGAACTGACCATTGTCTTTTGATGGGTACCGCATTTCGGTAAACCTTTCTTGTATTTGCTTTCACTGTCGAATTTTACGAGGATGGTGTGGACATCATGACCTGTGTTGTCAATACCCACCTACTGTTGCGAATTCGCCCTTAACAATTTCGTCTGAAACGTTAACGTTGGCAGTGACCATGACTCTTGCCCTACAGCTATTGACAATATCTCTCTCAAGCCTCCTGTTTCACCTGTTTTTTTTTGAGACAGTTAGATTTGTGAGACCTGTTACTGTTTTAGGATATCTTTTTTTGTGTCTCTGTCTTTAATGTGAAACACCCTGGAGGGGAGTTCAGTCAGGTGTTGCATATTGTGCTCGTGTGCTTCTGGGTTGGTCCTAAAGACGTGCAACGCTCCTGATGGGTAGCGTGGGTCTGTTTTGAAGATTATCCTGGTTTTGAGGATGTTCACTATCTGTGCAAGAAGCCAAGAACCTTTTCTTACTCTCATCTACGAAGGATTGTGGTCCACTTCCAGTGTGGTATATACAACGGCATTTACAAACCACATAAAGCTTAGAATAATGCATTCTGTAGTGCCTGCTGCTTGCACATACAGTAATTCCTTATATGCATTGATCGCCAACATTTTCATTTTTGTTTTCTCATAAATGTTGTGCAAAGAATTCTTGCAACATGCCCTGTATTTACACACGTGAGCAGTTGAAACAGAATGGCGAATAGATAAAAGCCGTGTCCAAAGTTTGTTTTGACTTGCCCCCGCACAGTCCTGTGTTTGTTGATAATAGCTACATTCACAGCGGGAGTGTAATTTGACCGGTGACAGTGAGGTCACCAGAGAGCATCAATCTTTTTACACAGCCCTGTTGACAAGCAGGTGTTGTCCTTAGATATAGGTCGACAAGAGGCACTTTAACGCAATTATAAAAAAAGCCTCTATCACCACTTAATTAGAACCTGATTACAATTTCATCCGTCTATATTTGTTAAACATTACCTCAATAACCTACCTGTCCAAAACAATGCAAATTCATCAAACCCTTCCCGAGTTATTCGCCTGCAAAGGTAACATCAAAAAAGCCCACTGCAGTTCTAAGCAAGCCACTAGGGGGTCTAAACTTACATCACTTACTCCCTGCCCCAAGAGCTATACACCACTTAAAAATCATTACAATAGCACTTGCATGAAATTTGAATACAAGCTTTCGGGGGATTAATAAACTTTCCTCATTTATTATGCAAACTATCTCCTTATTTGCATGATAAACATTTAATTATGTAAAGCATCACTGAAACTATCCACATGCCATAAATTATGATAATCCATCAATCCCTGCTGGAGTTATTCGTCTCCAAAGGTAACAACAAAAACGCCAACTGCAGTTCCAAACAAGCAGTTAGGGGCCCTCAATTTACACCACTCACTTGCCGTCCCAGAAGCTATCTACCACCTAAAAATCATGAACCTGACGCCTCCAAAAAATTTGGCCTCAAACTTTGAAGCTCCGCTGCAGTACCTCAAATACCCGCTGGGAGGCCCATTATCGAACTTGACCTTCCTCTTTGACACCCCTACCTATCCACTAAATATCATGCACAACCGTCAACAGCCCCTCGAGTTATCCTGGCGACATACAAACTCACACACACTCAAAGTCTGCTACAGTACTGTAGGAAAGCGCCAGATAAATCATTTTTTAAACTTGACCTCCATTCTCACAGCCGCTTCTTACCTACCAAAAATCATTAAGATCCATCAACGTTTCCGTCACTTTTTTTGCCTACATACAAACACAAAAAAATTAAAAGTCCGCTGCAGTACTGTTGGAACACGCCAGGTAAACTATTTTTGGACTTGACCTTCCTTTGCACAACCACTACATACCTACCAAATATCATGAAGATCCATCAAAAGTTTCCCGAGTTATGCTCTTGACATACATACAGACCCACCGAACAGCCGGCTCAACCAAAAACATAATCTTCCCGAGTTCCTCGGTGAAGATAACAAACAAACAAGCTCACCTCCCCACGGGTCATGCGGAAGTAGAGCGGGCGCTCGGACATGGCGAGGGAGAACTGGCGGGAGTTGGGCGCCTTCTGGTACTGTCCGGGACGGACCAGTTCCTCCAGAACGCATCCCTCCGTGCGCAGCTGCAGCTCGCAGGACTCGGGAACCTCCACCTATATGATATATAAGTCAGTTTATTGATTCTTTCATTCATTTCTAAACAATATGAAATAAGAGATACTGTAACAAGAAAAAGAAAACGTATCGTACGAGGGATGGAAGAAACCAAATACAGGAATTCTCATCGTACAAATGGTAAAAGAAGAAACAAGGTTTATCATCAAACTGTAAACTAAATAAATCAACATCGGGAGATGTCGGGTAATGTACCTGGACATTGCACTTCAGTTTCAGGCCGGTCCTGTCCTCGGAGAGGCCGACAATGCCGCTGCTGACCTCGCCCTCGTACTTGTAGCTGTACCTCACTCCCTCCTTGAATCTATTTCTCTCCTCTGGAACGGAAAATAAAACAGAAACGTCCGTCAGAAATGATCCAAATCATCTTGTCTACAGCCAAATAAATGTAGTTATGGAAATCTAGGGGAATTAAGTGTCACATCAAAAATCAAGTGGCTATGAAAAATCCGCTATATCGTTAAAATATCTCCATAAAGTTCGTTATATCTTTCATCCCATCACCTCATCATGTCAAGTTGGCCGTTCACAAAGTTTTAGCATGGAAAAGTCAAGGATTGCCTAACTACGCGATGCAAAAGCGCAGTCTAGCGGATTGGCTGTGAACTGCAGAAAACTAGGTTGCGTCATGTGAAGTTCCGCTACTGGGACAAAGTCAGTGGGTCAGCAGCGTGCCGACAAATCACGAACATTTGTGAAAGATGCTTATCTTTAAAAAAAACGGGACTGGATCTAAAAAATGCCTGTCACTGGGAAAGGTTTCATTAAGAAAAGAAAAGCGTCTGAACTTCAATAAACATTTCACTTCGCGTTTGTAAAATTCCTTTTCCAAATGGTATCGCATCAAGAAATTGTAACAAAGAGGAAAGAAAACCGCCAACATCTGAAAATTGTCCCAAGCGTCAAGCTTTTTGTGATTTCTAACAGCAGGGAATGTATTTGAGATTGCATAGTTCATTGTCGTAAGTTAAAAGTTATTTGCCAGAATCGTCAAGGGAAGTCCGGAATGCGGGGTCAGTATTCCATCCCCGCGGAAAAACAACCCTCCCCGCTGTCAGTCAAACTTGTTTTTCCCGAAGCGTTACGTCACTCCTGTTTACCCCCAAATCGAGCCCGCTAGTCTCCGGGCAGAATCGCCAAATCAGCACATCCATATGTCAACTATTTACACAGGGAACTCATTAGCATATAAGCCATTGTCGCGACGTTAAGATACGGTACGCGCACTCTCATTGGCCGAGCGCGTTCGATGCACAGTCAGCACGATTCCCTGTTCTCAATAACCGTTATGCGACAAACAAGATTAAACCGCCGTGATGAGAGAGCAAATTTATACATGACCGCAGGTTCTAGGGGCTGCAACACAAATAATGATGCAACGCGCTTACACACGAAGGGTTTAAAGGTCTTAAGTTTAGGACCCCACTTAAGAAAAAAGGACGGACAAAGGTTCAGGGTAAGTCAAGGTGAGCGAGCGAAGGTTTCTTGAAGGTGAATGACTTGGAGTGAAAAGGTGAAGAAACTGTTGAACCTTTTTTTCTAGCTCTAGAACATTCTCAAGTGGTAGTTTTAATATCACAGTATTCACTACCGGGGACTCATAACTCCTAACAGGCACATAGCTTCTACACGATCGTAAGCCCGCTCTTTCTAGCAAGGGACGGAAGGATCTAAAAACAATTCACTGAAGAGTTCGGAAATAAAAAGATGTTCTTGTGAGCTCAATGCTAGTATCGACGTTTTGAAAACTCTCTGCGATTAGATTTGCACATTGACGAATTTGTGACAGGTACCACTTGCAAAAAGACCACCATACTAAAATCATGGAATAGGTCATCAATGTTCAAGTTCTCATCATATTCTCTAGTCTCAATTCATCGCGACTAGTAGAAATCCTAGCACTGTACAAGTCATCGCTAGCGCGCTGTTTTCCAACGTCCGCCCAACTCGACACCCAGCAGACGACAAAACAGCTGTTCTAGCGGTCCGCCCTTCCCACCCCCGCGTGAGAGTGGAACGCTCTGATTTCCGACAAACAACCGGCCTCGATCGCTTTGCGAAAAACAATCTTCAAGAGACAGCGGAAGAAAAACAAGGATGTCTTACCTTCGCACTTGAAGATTTCTTTCTTGCTCTTCTTGACTGGCACTGCGGAGAGAGAAGAAAGGCGTGTGTTATTCCTCTGTCGTCTCAGAACTCAAGTATCGTCTTCGGATGAACGCATTACAAAAAGACAACCGCATATTCAACTTTCGGAGATGTTGCTGCATTCTAAATGCGGCAAATGGGCACAGCAAACCTCAAACTAGCGTGCACACATATGCGTTAAAAGATAGGGCTTATGCGGCTTTGCATAAAGACTAGCATTGTTAGCATTTACAATGAATGACAAAAGATAATGCCAAACGTTGAAAATCCCTTTACATTACAATGATAAAGAAAGTGCAGTTGAATTATACCAGCTAGCAAATTATAGGATTTTACAAAGCGTAGAGATGTTACAAGAAAATGTGCAAGAACAAAGAACCGCAATGGTAGTGCTAAGGGAAGCTCAATAGAGATGCACGTTACCATCTGCTCAGACAAAGGAATACAACACAATAAAAGAAAAAGACTTAAAGCTACACAAATTATTAAAGAACAAGTTGAAGGATGGAGACACTTACCAGCCAGTGCTCCTGCGACCAGCAGGCAAACGATAAGAAGCTTCATCTTGAGTAACTTTCCTCAGCTGTTGGTGAATACTTGTTACACAGTACCTTGTCGCTGGTTGATCAGGGTTGATGAAGTACTCGGGACCGGCTCCTCCTTTTATATCTTCCCGTTTCTGCATCGCACATCACATTTTCTCCGCGACAGCCAATCAGAGAAGAGATCGGCCGGTGAGATAATGAGACGAGGAGGAACAAACAACGGACGGGTCCATTCTCACTCACGGGGTGCCATCAAGGTGTGGTCAATTTTTTTCAACACTTTTCCATCGTTTCAGTTACCATGGTAACGTAGTAATAGTTTTTACAACACCACAAATACTTATTCCAACTTCATTTAGCAGAATTGGCTGAAAAGATGGAACTTTAAAAACCAGGTATTTGCAAAAGCCACCCTCCGACCTTGGGGTTTAGGGTGATGTAATGTGCCGTGGCGTGATCACTTGTTTTCGATCGATCCGCAAACAATAGGTAATCGGTATTTTCGATGACCAGAAAAACTGGTGAAAACATGTTTTTCTCAACGCCCACGTTTACACAACGCAGCTACACAAGCAATTTTATTGTAATTTACCGTACAAAACCTGCGTTTAATACAGATATACTTCATGCGATCACCTTTTAAAACTACTTCAAACTTTTTTTGCAGGACATAAACTTGACGCTGAAAAGCGCACATGGAGTAAACGTGGTTGTGTATCACGCTCCACACGTCACCTTCGACCAATCAGCGCCAAGTGTTCACGTGAACAGAGGGTAACACGCGTTTTTTTTCGCTGACCTGGTCCGGGGAAACCCTCCTTAGTGACGTATTAAACCGCCAGGTAATAGCTTTCACCGGACCACGCGGCCGCTGCGTGATACTATAACAAACAGGCCGTGATTTTAAGTCAACAACACGGGAAGAAAAGGTTATGAAGTGCGCCGTGAACAAAGTTTACGCAGTCGATCTGGGAGATTATTGAATGAGCTTACACTTTTGGCGTCGCCGCAAATTTTTTTGTAAGATAAGCATTAAGGTTGCGTAGCTGCGACGAAACGGGCGAAGTATCTCAGAATGAGCACGTAGGAAACTTTTATTGCGTTCGTAAAAGTACTGAAATGATTTAGTTCGGTGCAAAAACAACGCGCAAGTTTTATAGAACAGGTTTTACCGGTCGAAACCCGGTGTTGTGTACATATGCATGTAGGCCACAGTGAATATCCAAGCAGATGTAAGGGCCGGCATTTTCTACGCGTGTTTTTCGTCATTTTGTACGTTTTTCTAGCAACCCACCAAGGGGGAGACAGGGAGAGAAACGAAGACCGCTAGAAAGAAAGCCGTATAAAATGCCGAAGAAACATGCGTAGAACAAGCTTGAAAGTTTAATAGGTCCTTGGTGTTATGTACCACAAACCGTCCAAAAGTTAATAAATAACGTGTTAGACAGCTACAGGACAGTTCTGTGCTAGATTCAAACACTTCTCCCTAGATAGACGTTCACAGGTTATCCTGAATCGTGAGTTTTATTGAAAAGTAACGCATATGATTATAAAGCTTTCCCGGCCACGTTTAATATAGTACTTTCTGTACCTAAAATCACGGAATTCAGATTTGGAACACACGCATGTATGTTATACCTAATGTACACATATACATTGGGAGTGGAGCAGTAAGGAAAGGGGGGGTGGATACTGTGTACAAAAATTGGAAGGGAGGGGGAAACTGTGGAAACTTTGGTAGAAATCTTTCTCACAAACTATTTCCACTTCGGCCATACCGCGGGTACAAGTCTTTAGTAAGGTTAAACTTGCATGTCTGTCTGTCTGTTACCTAAAATTGCAGACAAAACAACAAGTACGTTAGGTTATAGATTCTGTTGTAGCCCTCGCGGGGTAGTTTTCTTTAAACTTCGCGCAGTTTTCTGACAGCTACCGGGCCCTGGTTACCAGTACCTCCCCTGACAAGGGTGGTATGGTAAGTAGCTTTGTAGAACCCGGCAGCTATCAGAAAACTCCGTGTGGTTGAGAAAAACGGGTACACGTAAATACGGTACATGTTATAATTTACAATGTACCAGAATCGGGACCTTTCGGACATAGTTTAGCGTCGCAGCGGGATCTCCAAGCAGATGTATGGCTTCTGCGGCGTGTTCTTTCTTCGCCTTGTTTCGCTCATTTTGAACTCTATCAAGCTGACTCGCACCACCAGGCACACATATCAAACGAGCGAGAAAAATACAAATTTATAGAAAAACAGACAAAAGTCGCAATTTTCGTCAGGTTTTGGGCGTTTGCTACTTGTTCGTCCTCACAAAAACGGTAGCGATAGAAAATAGGCATGTGCACCTTTTCAGACACGTTTTTTTCTTTTCTTACAACGGCCCATCCAGAATAAATGGGCAAGTCAAGATGAGGTAGCGATCTCACTACCCTACCTCTACTTGGAGAGTAGAACCCGGACTAATTTTGATGACAATAACATAAACCTCTGGTTTAACTTAAGAATAACCACCAAGTCAGTACCCTAAATAACGTGTTCTTTATGTTCCTAGCTAATTCCGATGACATTGGAGCAACTTTTGTTACAAAAACACATCTAACGGTCAATGACCCGAACAAGTGCGTTCACCCCAAAACCTATTCTCCAAGTAGAGGTTCGACTCAAGCTTGTTTTTGACGTCTATTAGGCGCTTTTGTCAGGCTTTTTAATTTGTCCCGTTTTCTTTACGTCGGCCAGCCATGAAGAAAATGGGTCAAAACAGAAAGCCTGACAAAAAAGCATAAAACGTCGGCAAAAACAAGCCGAAGCCGAACCTCTGCTTGGAGAGTACACCAATCCTACAACCCTACATGTGTACACCTAGATTTGATGCCAATAAAATCCGACAGCAACTTCCGATGCACAAATACACCTTCGGGGTTAATGACCTCTACACAGGAGTTCCTTTCAATTATTTTGGTGACGACATCAAACAAAAGGTCAGTGACCTGGTCACGTGACCCGACCATGTTCATTGGCTACTTTTGAAGACAAGGTGAAGTCTGAGCTGCGGCGCGTGCGCGAAGCAGCTATAATTTCCTTGGCGGGGTTTGCTACTCATTATGTTCTCTGCCTGATTTTCATTTACTTTCCAAGCAGAGGAGGGGTTCCGGCTGGTTTGTGACGTGTTTTAAAGCGTTTTTGTCGTGCTTTCTGTCTACTTTGTCATGTTTTTTTTTCTCTAAAAGTGGGGTTTATAGAGACAAAAAAACATGACAAAGTAGAAAGCCCGATAAAAACACATAAAAACACGTCCAAACCCAGCCGGAACCCCTCCTCTGCTTGGAGAGTAGTATTCACTCACTCACTCACTCACTCACTCACTCACTCACTCACTCATTCAAAGACCGAAGTAATACTAGCTGAAGACAGAACTTTGGTGCGTGGCAGCTAACATTTCCTTGGCGGAATTTAAAAATCGTTTCCTCTGTCTGGTATTCATTCATTCACAATGACGGCCCGCCTAAGTGAACGGACTGAAAAGCGGCGAAGAAGATGATGATTCATTCACTCACTCACTCAGAGTTGGTGCGAGGTGCTAGCAGCTACAGGTTTCCTCGGCCGTTTTCTCTACATTTTCTTCATTGTTATCTGAGCAGGTGTCAGGTATTCCTTCATCTACTTTGCTACTTTGTGTCGATTTTCACTAGCCTCTACCAGGCTCCACAGGTCGCTGGAAAAATAGTAGAAATTCGCCATATAGACAGATAACATGCCAGAGTAGTTAGTCCGCTGAAGGACTTACAGGTTCCGACCAGCATATTCGCTGTCTATTTGGTCAATTTCTCCTTTTTTTCCAGGGACCTGTGGAGCCCGGCAGAGGCTAGATTATTACTAGACAGTATACAACCGTTTGATTCTAATTGTAAAGTTTGCCAATGTTTTACAGAACAGTTTCAACGTTGCACTGAAAGTCTGCCATGTTGTAGATTCTATAATGAATAAGTATTTCAAAGATTCTTTTATTCATTCCTTTATTCATTCATTCATTCCTTTATTCATTCATTCCTTCATTCATTCCCCCAAAGTAATGTCATAGCTAAACTTGAATTCCGTTCTATGAAGCAAGTAAAGAAAACTTATTTGAGATTCCTTTCGAATAAAGGGAACAAACAAAAACAAAAATACAGTGGTTGAGCTGTACTGAGCTTTATTTCTTTAAAACATCATGAAACGTTTTCGTCATCACTGTAAAATTTCAGTCTCTTAACTTTTTGGTTCCCAGTTATGATTGGCTGCTCTTCAAGATACAAGGTAATATGATTGGTTATAACAAGGAGGTTGTAATTTGATACCCTCCTTTGTTGCAAGAATACAGCTAAGACTGTTGCAAGAGTAAAGTACCTCTAAGATGATTTCCTTGTTTTGTAGGCACTACTTATCAACCTATAGCAATAGTGCGATGACAAGATTACTTTGTGTCAGCTGAAATGGCACATTTAAAAGGACGTATCCATGTAAAATTTCAATAGGTTGGTAAATAATAGGACATTTTTATAGTTTTCTAATACACAATCAAGTTCTTATTTCACCTTATTACTGAAACGTCGGCACTTAAGAAGACTTACTTATTTCTGTACAAGATCACAGTAATACCCTATAGGTGCAGTCTTTATGAAGATTTTCTTTAGGGAGAAAAGACATAAAAAAAGCTATTTTTTTCTAGTTATTGCTGACAAATAGTCATGTTTAGGAATGTACCCTGTTTTACCTTAAACATTAATAATGTACAGGGTTAGATATCATTGTATTATGATTAACATATCCCTTTTAGGGCCTAAAAATATATTCAAGCAGATACAAGGAGGGAGTGTTAGGTTTCTCACTGCCTTGTCATCTTACAAACTGAACTTTAAGTTCCGCCAAAATATCTGCTTGGAGACTTTACAATTGTTGCACATAAAATTATAACTTCAAACCACATTTGGTCTTGTAGCTTCCACATTGTACGTTAATATAGCAATATGCTTATCATATCATGTTCTAATTCATGGCTTTGAGCTATTAGAAGCTTATGCAAAATATTAACAATAACACTTGAGATACAATTATGATTATTTTGTCACATTTGATTTTCTAATAGTTTGAAAAGAATTGCAAAACTGCTTTAAAAAAGCTCCTACCGTCTTGACAAACTAAACTCTAAGACCTCAGCTCCATTCTTAAAGTATATACTTGTATGAAGTCTTAACCTTGACTACTTTAAATTTGCTTTCTACTTTTACTAATCCATACAAAAGGGTCTTGAAAAGAGAAGACCCATGGAGAAATGGACGGATGATGTATGAATAACTTCCTGGAGCCATTTTCCTGGAAGTTGTGATGGTGGCTACAGATGTGGCAAACATAAAAAGGTTACAATGATTCTTTTTCTACTTTTAGGAATCTCTTTGGGCCACAGTTAAGCTTCTTTGTTTTCAGGCTTAAAAGGGAAAATTCCCAGTGTAGCTTCTGGTTGTATTTCAAGAATAAATGAAAGATTAAGTGTGGCTTTAACAGACCTTACAAGAAACTATTTGGTTTGGACTAAGATTTAGACTGTTGACCACAAACAATATACAAAGGCTAGTGTGACCTTGCTATACGAGAATTTCACTTTTGGTTCCTTTGGTGAAGACTCGTTGTACAAAAAAACAGTCAGCTGAGAACTCTACACCATTTCTGCACCAAGTCAAAGTTCAGATAGAAGACCACAAATGACTTACAAAGGCTCGTGGTCTGGTTTGGCCTTGCTATATGAGAATTTCACTTGTTATGCAAAAACAGTAATCTGAGAACTCTACACCATTTTTGCACCAAGTCTAGGTTTATCTTGAAGCCCACTAACAGCTCACAAATGTCCATGATTCTGTGTGGAATTGAGACTTTTTCTCTTAGACTACTTTTTGAGGATCTCTGTGACAAAGAAGTTTTCATCATTTTGTGCAAAAACAGACATCGGAGGACTGCCCTACAGTCGACCAATCAGCAGCCAGGAATGGCTGTTACCACGACAACAACAACACGACCCACAGTTTGACACTTACTTCACATCTATGTAGACCTGGGCTGGTCCATTTTGTGCAGGGGGGGGGGGCATTTCTAGAATTTTTTTTCCCCTTTGATTAGAAGTCTTGCTGAAAGTGAAATTAATTTGTGATATCTTCTGACTTGCCCTCCCCCACCTTAATAGCACTCCATGACTAAGATTTGGACGATTATGTTTGAAGTCAATTTTCTGGACAGACTCCTTCCAGCTGTTTTCTTTTTCGAGTTTCAGTTTTATTATAATAGTTATATTACATCTTTTTCTTACGGCTTTCTGAGAATAAGAAAAAAATGTAATTATAATAATAACAACATTTTTTTGTTATTCTCAGAAAGCAATAAGAAAAAGATGTAATATAACTGCAACTCGAGAAAGAAAACAGCCGGAAGGAGTCTGCAATGGAGGCAACTCCAAATCGTACATGGAGCACCTGAGGAAATGGCCCAGGCCACAGACGCTCCCTGTCTCCCCAGACTTACCCTGGGAGCCAGACTGTTATCAGGCCTTTTAACCAGTTCCTTCGGCGGTCCAAAGCTCCAAGCCCGCTGATACAAAATAAGCCAAACGGGGAAGTTCTAGTCCGAGAGTTGACTGGCCCTTAAAGGGCCCGGTTCAATCCCCAGGCTACAACTCCCTATAGCGGGCTGACTGTGTCGGGCTCCCGAAGGAACTGGCTAGCAGCCCGGTCCTAGTCTGGCTTCCCAGGGTACCCCGCTCTCAGTCCGACTCTGCGTTTGCACACACCCACTGTCATAGCTCGAACTCCGTCTCCGCGGCGTACTCCGTTCCGTAGAGCCCACGGCACAGCAGCGAGAACTCCTTCACAACCTCCTTCATCTTACGCTTGTTCACGCGCTCCCTGGGGAGGAACAAACATGACGTCTTTAAGGAATTTGCTCATGATCTTTAAGACCACAATGTTGTAAGACTTCTTAAGTTACGTTCTGCACTACCTCCTTCAGGAAAAAACACACATCTTTATTGAAGACCTCTTGACTTATGTGACACTAATGGAGATATAAAGAAAACAAGCAAACACGCATCTTTAAGACTTCTTGAGTTAGTAAACTGAACTGAGAACTCCTTCACGACCTCCTTTATCTTACGCTTCTTCACGCGCTCCCTGGAGAGGAACAAACATGACGTCTTTAAGGAATTTGTTCATGATCTTTAAGACTTCTTCTTGCGGATACATGCGGATATATATCTGAATTATCAAACTGCCAAATCACAATGCCGTAAGACTTCTTAAGTTCTTCACGACCTCCTTCATCTTACGCTTGTTCACGCGCTCCCTGAGGAGGAAGAAACATGACGTCTTTAAGGAATTTGTTCATGATCTTAAGACCACAATGTTGTAAGACTTCTTAAGTTACGTTCTTCACTACCTCCTTTTATTTTACGCTTGTTCACGCGCTCCCTGGGGAGGAAGAAATATGTCTTTAAGAAACTTGTTCATGATCTTTAAGACCTGTCAAACCACTATGTTGTAAGACTTAAGTTAGTAAACTGCTAATAAGTAAAAACTCCTTCATGACCTCCTTCATCTTACGCTTGTTCACGCGCTCCCTGGAGAGGAAGAAACATGACGTCTTTAAGGATTCACAATGCTGTAAGACTTCTCATAGAATGTATGCTGCTCAAGCGAGAACTTCTTCACAACCTCCTTCATCTTAAGTTTGTTCACTCGCTCCCTGAGGAGAAACAAACACACGTCTTTAAGACTTCTTAAGGTAGGAAACTGAAGTGAGAAATCCTTCACAACTTACACTTGTTTACGCGCTCCCTAAGGAGGAAGGAATATGTCTTTAAGACTTCTTGACTTATGTGACACAAAATAAGCAAAATAATAAAATAAAGTTCTTCACAACATCCTTCATCTTACACATGTTCACTCGCTCCCTAAGGCGAAACAAATGGATTTTAAAAAACCCATCTCAGTTGGAAGAGAGGACATGAAGAAAATGAGTGGCTTGTGCGAAAGGATGATGATGACTTACATATTAATTCACCTCAGACTACATTGTATGTCTTTAACACATGTAATGAGCTAAATTTAAACACACTTTGAATTTTACTCCCTTTTTTGTGCTTGAAATTCAGAATTCCAATCTGTGCCCAGAAACTACACCTGTGCACATAGCCAGGTGGGAAATCCCCCATGTGCTGTATGATAAAGTGGGCCACAAGTTATTTCTTACCCTGCATATGTTATAATAACTCATTTATTACATATACTTCACTTCAAACTGTCTCCATTTGACAACACAATAAGGAATCAGCTAAGTTTAAAATAGCATGTTTATTTCAGAGTTAAATTTCAACCCCAGGCCTTTCTAGTTATGGACTTCAATAATACCACTTGTCACCTGAAAGTGCCCACCTGTTCATATAACCAGGTGAGAAGGTCTCCACGTCTCTACATGTGTGCTTTACCCAACAGGTGGTGATATCACATAATGTCCTCCGGAATAACAGGTATGATATCTTTGCTTGAAGACGATATTGTCAAGACATCCTAAATTGTCTTAGCCTCATTAACATATCTATTCAGTGTTTTGGTATAAAACCTAGTTTTCCCGTCCTTTCCCTTAGTCACTGACGAAAGATAGCGGATGCTGTCTGAGACGTCTGACTGTTTCAAAATTTTATCCAATTTCTTGAGAAGCTATTTTTGGCGTATGATGTATAAGTTTTCCAACTCAAGCGTGTCATCACCTTGTCCTTTTTTTCTATAAAATCATTCTTTATTGGTTTAATAAACAAAAAACAATACACAAGACATGCATGGCACAGAAATAAGGTAGTTTACACACATGGATGACAACAAAACAAAACAAACGTCCTTTCATTCGAATGTGTTTCATCAAGTAAAAATGTTGATGTACAATTGTTGAACACTAAAATTAGTCCATCCATCCATCCATCCATCCATCCATCCATTTATTTGTTGGTTGGTTCTGTACCTGCAGATGCACCTGTGTGCGTTACCCAACAGATGTGTTGGTTGGTTCTCTACTTGTGTACCTTATACCTGTGTGCGTTACCCAACAGGTGTTGTATCACTCCTGAGTCTCCCACAGGATGAGAGCCAGCCGAGATGTTTGCCCTCTTGGTTTGGTGAGTAAACGCTGTGGTTTACCAACCAATAATGCTGCAGCCACTAATAGCTGTTCACTAATAGCTGTTCACTAATAGCTGTTCCATGTACATTTGTGTACTCGAGACTGTCGTCTAATTCACCACAAGGTAACCACATGAGATGGATACATGTTAACAATAGCTGTCTAGTGCATTTTTCTGTAACAGTTGGTATGCTGGTTTTGGTTAAAGATGGTTTTCTGACAGTTCATTATTTTAATAAGACAGTACTTTTTACCCAAACAGCAGTAAGCTTTTGTGGCCAGAAATACAATATGAATCGGTTTAAACAAAAGTGTCTTTCAGAAAATGCACAGTATGTGACTGTGGAATAAACATTTTTTTTCCCTCCGTCACAGAATGAAAGACAAGGAGTTAATGGCAGACTGGGCTCAAAATAGAGAGCATCAAAGAAAAACTACATAAATATGAAATAAAAGGACACTAAATAAGAAGTTGAACAGTTACACTAATCTATAGTGCCTACTAATTAGAATGCACTCCTTAAAATGTTAGTAGCGTGCACCAAAGTTCCCCCCCCCCCACACACACACTGAACAGGTCCCATGTTTAACAGCTGGCACCAACATGTATAATGGTGTATAGACACAAACCATTAATGGTAATGGCAGTGGTGATTTCTACAGTCTGCTCCATGTATAACGTAATGGTGTGCGCATACATGCAAAAATGTCCACCTTGATAGCATTGTCAACACTGTCTGGGTCGGCAATATATAACATCTGCACATGTCGTCTGGAACAGTTGCCATGGCAACCAGGCTGGAGAGAGACAAACAAGCTGTCTTATTTCCCTTTCAACAAAAACTTGATTCATCCCTAACTGTTGTATTCTTTATTACCTCAGCATAAGAGAGTGACGTAAAGTCTTTGGGGTGTCTGTCACGTGCGGGATTGGAACCCGCACCCATCCCAATCTGGACGACTTGGAAATCTAACGCGCTAACCACTAGGCTAAAAGGTCTGGACCAGTTAGTCTGGTCAGTTAGTGGAGGTTGATCCCCACTGTTACATTTAGTACTGTTAAGTGTGCTACAGAAAAGTGACTTTACTGACACTCTGAGTCTGCTACAGGGATTGTATCAATTTTCAAACTTGTTCTTATCGGGACTGAATTGCAATTACAGTATCATTGCTTTGTAAACCACTGTGATTAATTAAGATATAAATAGCATATAAGACATAACATTGTGGAAGATGTGCGAGGACTAGGACAATGCACTGCTATGCAGGCCCAGAAAATGTGGAATGACGTTAACTTTTCCCAAACTGGTATGTCGATGTACAATGTATATAATTGTAAAGTAGTTAAAAGTTCTTGCCTCACTCTTTGAATTGTACGTCTGCTGTTTCTCAGTTCGTGACTTATAATGTGTTACCCTGTCAGAATAAAGTACTGACACAGCCATAACCTTGCTGTGAGCTAAGACCTGAGTTATTTCATTGTTCCTTTATTGCATTGTCTCGGGAGGCTTATCAGATCTAAGGTGAGGAATGTACTAATCAAAGTTCAAGCAGAGTAAATTTGCCGCCAATCAAGTGTGGCACTAAGAATACAACTCAGATCTATAAATCTTAATGTCAGATACATTAGGGTCACTCAGTCCTTAAAATTAAAGACTTGAATGTACGAATGTACAAGTCTTGACTTGTTCTTGTTTGTTCTTGCAAGGAGGTTAAAATAGGAACAAGGCCTATTTTGACCTCCTTAGTTCTTGAGCACACAAAAGTAGGCCAGATTTTGACAACCCCCCTTTATTTGATGCAAATTCAGAATTGTTCATGATATTCAATGCAGAAATGTGCGCGGTGCTTTTATATGTTCCCTTTTTTGTGGTGAACTCTTTACCACCGCGAAAAGCCGTTCCATTGTGTGACTGTAGTGCTACTATTGTTTCAAAATGCGAACTCAAAACTACAGACTGGTGAACACTCCATTTTCTCCCTATCGTGAAATTAAATCCCCACAAACATTTCTGCATTAAATTTTACAGTATATTCTAGTATGGCTTCTTTGCCACTAAAAGCATTGCACTATCATCAAATATCTGAGTGTACGGTTCGGATTAAGAACGTTACTCAAATCATTCCTTCATCAACAGCAAATCAAACAGACTGATGGCTCCAACTGTGTCATCGCCATGGTAACCACAGACCCAAAATAGCAGTTCTGGGGGTGTAGCGGACAGGCCAATTAAGATTATGTGCACTACTATCTTGAGGAAATATTTGCTTATTTGCAAGAAGAAGTTATGGTGTGCTTTCTTGATCTAAATCAGTTGTTTTTTGCAGTTGCGTTGCTCTGTACTATACTACTCTCCAAGCAGAGGTAAGATCCGGGGTATTTTCGACATATTTTTGCGGTATTTTGTACGTCTTTCTACTTTTCTGTTTTTAGTTGGGTCTCCCTCCTCTTGAGACCCAACTAAAAACGGAAAAGTAGAAAGACGTACAAAATACCGCGAAAATATGTCGAAAATACCCCGGATCTTACCTCTGCTTGGAGATTAGTACTATACATGTATGTGATCACATCAAAGTCTTGAAAATGCCTCAAGATGTTCTAGAAAATTCAATAAATCGTAGTCGATTGGGACCAGTGTGAGTAGATTAGTCCAGTCTTACTTATATATATATAGTTTTACACAGCTTGTACTTGTAGTAGAGTACAAAACTGGTGTGCTACACCTAAAGGCAGTTTACCGCTTATGCTAGACATTCAAACAACAAGTTAGACTCTGCAAATGCCGGCTGGGTGCAGTTGCTTCAAATTTGTCTTCGACGATGTTACTGTAACTGTAACATTAACTGTAACAGTTACATGTTTGTCTGCATTAAATTGTGCATCCGTAGAAAAGCATTGGTGTCAGTTTGAGCTAAAGCCAGGAAGGGTCTCTTGTGGTCCTTAATTACTAGTAACCTAAATACTTCGTTAAATCACATTTGCAACCCTCAATTACCAAATCTGTGCACTGATAGCCTAATTCTACACTGGGTAACCTTACCTCAAACATTGGTTAATGTTTCTTCCGCTAAAACAAACTATTACTAACATCGTACGATATGAGCAGACCTGACGAGAGGGCATCCGGTTATCATCCTGCTGTGCAGTTGTTATATTTGATAACTTATTATAAGTAAAAAGAAGTCTTGGGTTTTTTTGCTAGAATTTCCCAATGTCTTAAGATTTTGTAATATACATGTAAAGCTGTACAGGACTACTTCTTATCATTATCTTATAATAACTTGTGTCAACAAGCTGATAGGCCACAAGAACCAAATCAACCAATTAGTCCGTGGTAGTTAAATTGGTATTTCAATTCTACGGAATATTTGAAGTTTTGTGTAAAATTGATTTGTAGTGTTATGATAGTGTTATTTTTTAAACTGATGTAAGTAAAGAAGGCTTCAGCCACAAGGCTGAAAAGGTTTACATGAATGAACCGTTCATTCAGCATTTCATTCATTCAAGAATCATTAAGAATCTGTCATAACTCAGATTATGGGTGTATCTTCATAATGCGCACTGTCTTTGACATACAGATTTTCCAAAGTCAGTTTCTTGTTCATTATAACTGAAAGCGAACCTCTGTGAGTTTCTGTCCGAGAAGCAGGTGTTTTTAAGTGTCCCACCTGTTGTTTTCACTCAGGTGAGAAGCTGGACAGGTGTGTTCTTAGCGCAGACAGGTGGTTCAGACACTTAATAACTCATCAGATCAACACTCTATAAACTCTATACTCTGAATAGTACTTCTGAGGGTATATAGAATTTGAGGTGTGGGGTGGAAAGGGAAAATTAGTTGTCATCCATTGTACATGTCTGGAAGTTCCTTTTCTGATTTACGCCAAATTTTGGTTGATTTTGGCAAATTCATTTTGCTTAATATACATAGTACATGAATACTCAATAAACATTATACTTGAGACTTCTGAAGACATACAGAATTTGGGAATTTGAGATGGGAGAATGGAAAGGACACTTAGCTATCATTCACTTACTGGATATCCTTTTAGATTTTTTCTATAATTTTGTTCATTTCAACAACTTTATTTTGCTTGAGGGAACTGCAGTGGGCAACATCATTTTTTTTTTTCAACTTTCTTTCTTTTAGCATTGGAGTTGGCCTTATATCAGTAGGTACTAATGATAAAATCTTATGGAATGGACATTGTCTTCACTGGTTCTTTGACAACATAAGGATCACATTTAAAGATACTTTAGGGTAACATGCTACACTTACAGTTTTCTCTCTTTGAGTATTTTATTTTCCATGCTTCAATGCACCAAACAAGGGCCATAAAACCCCCTAAGAACAATTATTGGGGTCATCAACCTCCAGGAGCGTTTTCTGCGAGAGATGGTCGCTTTGTCACGTACGCCAAACCCATGGAGGTTTTCCAACCACGTAAACATCTTTCTCGACGCCTACAACACAATAGCAGGGTCAGCAAGTGTCGTGGCCCTGTGTTTGAGTGTCATTAATGGTTTACACAGCAAAGACCGCTACGCAAACTGAGCAGGCTATCAGAAACATTCATCTCCTTAAATCAGATATCATTTTGACATTTGAAATTTACACTGTCTAGGATTTTGCTATTAGTAATGATGACTTTGCTTTTTACACACTGTAATGGCCACACATTGACATAATCTATTTTGGTGGCTATTGAGTTTTACAACAGTTACTGAACAAATAGTAAAATTGAGAGTTAAAATTTGAGAATGGGAATAGCGACCCAATTTTCTTCTTTTTTTCAAAATGGGAAAAAGAGGAGAGGCTTTTCCGAGAAGCAACAAAAAAAATTGGCGCGGCCTTTATTACCAAGAAAGTTTTGCTCTTCTTGATTTAAAAAACAATGTCCCCCTAGTTCTAAACAACTTAATACAAGTAGCAAGAAGTGTATACAATGTACGTCAGTTCCAAACGCTATCAACCTGCCATGGCCAGAATTTGCTGCAAGAATTTCAACAACTACAAGAAGTTCTGACTTACAATATGTGGATAACTTTTGTATCATGATGTCATTTTTCTTTTAGGCCACACCAATTTAATTTGTCGGATTTTTTGGGGGGGTAAAATTTTAGAACGAGGACATCATGAAAACAGAAGGCTGGGGTGAAAACTTGCACCTGACCCTGTTCACTCCCTGAAACTGTGTGCACCAAAGTACCGACTTTCCTCTGAGATTCTGTTTTCATGTTGATTTTCCAATCTAGCATTTTTTTTTGCAAAATTCCGTTAACCAAGAAATTAAATTGGTGTGGTTGCTCAATGTTGCAACCATCTTCAGTACTGAGTGCATAGAAGGTCACTCTGCCCTTGAACTACGGCCGCTGAACAAGTGTTCCGAGCATGGTGCGGCTAACACACGTGTTCCGAGCATGGTACGGCTAACACACGTGTTTGTAGCGTGGTCGAAAAATGACTTACAATTAAGATCATGATGGAAATTTCCACCAGTCCTGCAATCTAATACAAGGCAAAAATTCATCAGGATAACGACGGGCTAACAACTTTAAAGTTGCAAACAGTAGCGTGCGTAGTCCAGTGATTAGCGATCTTGCCTCTGGAACTAGAAGCCCCGGGTTCGATCCCGACTGTGTAGCTCACCTGACATGCACGCTACCGGAAAGGGTTGCAGTCCTTAGGACGGGACGTTAAGCCGTGGTCCACTGTTCATTGTGCTTGTCGAAAAGAGCTAGTGGAATTTCCCCGGTACAATGAACCTGTAAATACTGTACATAGCGTCTGTCTTCTCTGTCACGACCAGTGGAAGATTAGCTCATCTGTTCATTGAGTTCATTTCAGCCTTACTGGTTCGAGATCACTTTCCTTTATTCGAATACTGTAATTCTTCTTTCTTTCACAGTGACTGTAACTTTATGTTCACTGTTTTCACGGTCTCCTCTGTACCGTGAACTTATCATCACAGTGAAAAACCTGTTGTGATTATTTATGATTCCTTCACACATCCGTTCCGTAGAGTTAAAGTTCAGTGAAAATGTCCATTTTCCTTAGACCGTGAAATTTTGCTACCGTGAAGATAAAGTGAATTACAATATTCAATCATGATAAGACAGTCACAAAGAGACCAGGGGAAATGAGAAGAATATATCATCCTATGGGGCCACGCTTATTAAATTTCTTGGTTCTCAGAGTTTTGCAGGGAAAAGTAGGGCCCTCTATATATCCCCCCAAAATCAGAATTTCGAATTAATGAATGTTGGAAAAAGCTAACCAATAAATTTTTCATCTCTGCTTAGATCAGATCTAACTCTTACATACTGGAATCAACCTATTTTTGTAGCTCTACATCTTACATCTGTTTGGAGATTTGGAAAATATATATACATGTATGGCCTCCGTCGGTCAGTATTGACCATGGTAAAATCCTAATTCACAACAGCCCTACAGCATCGACTACAGCATCGACAAAAATCACATCTGTAAGCTGACTCAGTTCTTAGGAAAATAGTCACTACAATAAAACTCTGGTAAAAGTGCTGGGTCACTTCGCTTTGCCCTTGGACTGTGGAAAGCTTACACGTGTGTCCAGCGTGGTAACGTCCGTATGATATTTACACGCGTGTCATCAACATGGCCGCAAAATGATTGCAGCGTGGAAGTTTCCACTTTGTTACGTCGTACACAGCATTTCCTTATCAAGATGGTAAATAACCAAACGAACAACCCAACGTTCCGAGTCGATAAATCTGGGTGATAGGACAACTTCTTCTCTTAACCAATCAGAACTCGACACAAGGATCGTGGACATACGTGTGAAAGATGTCGTAGGTTTAGACCTTACACAACTTACAGCGTGCAAAGTCACAGTTACATCACCCTGGTTTATGTAACGCGATCACTTTGACTTTGGAACGTCAACGTCCAGCCTTCAAGGGTGCCATGTTGGAAGCCCGATTTTTTTCACCTTTTATTTTTCAGGAAAAAATCTATAACCTGTCTTTAGTGACCACTCTATAAATGTACCTGTGCCGAGTGATGGCCCAGTAAGAGTTGCAAATATCTGTTTGATCACCTCGTATTGGGGACATCACACGTCACTGATCATATACAGCTGAAATCATGTGAGATACTCGTGATATATAGTTGACAAATAGAAGGAACAAAAATTGATTATAAGTTAAACTTAAATGTGGTCATCATATACAACTTCTATCATTACTCATCTCTTTTAAATCATACTAACCCAATCGGTTGATGGCTTTTTCAGCTTCTGACATAACCTTAAACAAGTTAATAAAAGATTAAAGCCATTTGAGCATGATGTTCAACTTTAGTTTTCCTACCTGCAAACTTTCTCAAATGCAGATCATGAGGCTAAGATTACTACAAAATGAAGTTCAGAACAATTCTCCTTTTTTAATGGGCAATACCAATTTAATTCCTTGGTCCTTGGACATTTAAGTAAAATTGAAGCAAGCAGTATCCCACCGGAGTAATCCGGATGAACGATGATGATGATGATGATGAAGCAAGCAGTTTAGATAAAAACAGAGGGCTGGGAAGAAAACTTGAATTTGACTAATAATATTCCCTCTCTGTGTGTACAAAGGTACAGACTTATAATAAATCCCTCAAGATTCTGTTTTCATTTCGTAATTCATAACTTTATGTCATATAAGAACGAGAAAATTAACCTTTAACCTGTATTGTATTTTTACAATTTTTATTGTATTGTATTGTATTGGCTACGGGCTTAGGCAGCAGGGAGAAGGTTAAATCAGTGTGGCCTTAGGGAGAGCTTAGACTAAGCTTACAACTTAACCAGCCAATTTTCAGCAAAGCCTGAAAGAAACAGACCTACAAAGTCCTGAAAAGGTCATTGACATTTACACAAAGGTTACAGACGAGTCAGCACAATTTTCCTCGCTAGAATCCTGTTTTTCAACATGTTGGTCAAATCTGGACGCCCTTGGAACATGTTCGGTCACCCTCGGGCAATGACACTGGCCTCCAACCAGCAGAAAGCTGACTTGGCCGGTTCAAAAGTTTGCGAGGTAAAATTCCTCGATCACTTATTGATTACTTTGGCAAACAAGGTGTTTGCGGCAAGGTGACGCCCTTCTGGGTTACCAAAGTTCATCATGACCTACCTGGGTTGAGGTCGGTCAAAGGGTCAAAAAGAATGTTCAAGGTCAGAGTGCAATTAGAGATCGCAGGGTGATCATGCAGGGGGCGCATGATCAGGGCATGTTCCGTACAGGATCACCTTGCATTGGCTGCTGGCATGCACACTTGACTTTTATGTACCATAAGCTGTTGATCTGTCAACTTGTAACAACCGCAGTGCGTGTTTGGGAGAATGACAGCTGCAATTCAAAATTGCAAGTCTTGAAGGCTGGACTTACACAGTCACACGTTTTTGAGTCGACTCAGGACTGTGCAAGGAGAACCCTTGGCTGCTCAAGTAGCATTTTCTAGCAGGAAAACTCCACTTGAGAAGCCCAGAGCTCCTCACACACAGCCCCGAGTCGACTCCGAAAACCTGTGTGTAAATTGGGCCTAAGTGATACAGAGCAATATCATTCCATTCACAACAGGTTAGGCTACACAAACAGTGACATAGATCCTCCTTGTTGCACAAAAGCTTAAATGATCTACACATCCACACAAGACATTTCCTTAACTCAAGTCAAGACATTGAGAGGTTTTTCTTGAGGAATAGTCCGTCTACTCACATGAGCACGTTCCTGGTGAACTGCTGCAAGGAAAATTAGCCCTCATCCTTCATGACCTCTACATCTTAGAAGGAGTTACATGTATAACACTGTGCCACACAATATATTTCTTAAGACAACACCTGACTTACTGGAACATATTCCTAGCAAACTGTTCCTTCTGTTATACATTCATGACCTTCACTTACAATAACCCCTTAAGCTACATTTCAATTAATTATACTCTTCTTTATAATCTGTGCCCAAGACTACATCTTTGTGGAAAGGACATTACACTCAGCCACACAAGACTCAAGACATTTGAGAGGCTTTTCTTGAGGAATGGTCCCTCTACTAACTTGAGCACGTTCCTTAAGACAGTGACTTACTTGAGCACATTCCTCGCGAACTGCTCCTTCTGTTGAGCGTTGACGAGCTGCGAGGGGAAGCCCTCGACCTTCATGACCTCGCCCATCCACGTGCACGTCTGCTGGAAGCAGTGCTTGTTCAGCGCCATCAGGACGTCCGCCATGTTGTCCGTCACCGACCGCGGCGCGTCTCCGCCGATCGCTTTTAGGATAACCTACATGCACAGACATAGCACTTTACATATATGCATACATACATGGTCATACTCTTTTTTTTTTTTTTTTACTTTATCTTTATTCAACGGAATAAAAGAACATAAACAAGACAACTGTATGATATGGTAACATAAGAGTACACACACACACACACACATGCTAGTATTTGAATACATATACTATACATATGGTCATACTCCTAGCGAGTTGAAGCGCATACAAAGTTCTGCTTCCAGCACTTTAGATTTGCCAAAAATAGTTAGTGAAGCAACTGGATAAAATTTGAAAGTCAGACGTTTCAGACAGCATCCGCTGTCTTTCATCAGAGACAAGATATGTGAATAGATATGTCCTTTCCTCACTGACAAAAGATATAGCAGATGCTGTCTAAAACGTTGAGGCTTATGCCCGAAGCTTCCTCATATACACGGGACCAACGGCTTTACATCACCATCCGAAATGACGAATGCAATCCCTTGCAACATGTCCGAGCTGAGCCGACCCAAGGATCGAACTCGGGCCCCAGGATCCACAGAATTCGATCCAGATGGCGAAGCAGCGGGCTTGCGTTTCCGCTTGCACCACAGGGACATATCTCAACACTTTATCGAAATATAATTGAAACTTAAAGTATCTATAACTACCTCCAGCAGCATACGTCCGTGCTGGGTGACGAATATGATATGATATGATGTAATATAATATGATAATTATGATGTAATATAATATGATATGATATGATATGGAATGATATAACTACCTCCAGCAGCATACGTCCGTGCTGGGTGACGAATATGATATGATATGATGTAATATAATATGATAATTATGATGTAATATGATATGATATGATATGATATGGAATGATATAACTACCTCCAGCAGCATGCGGCCGTGCTGGGTGACGAATATGATATGATATGATGTAATATAATATGATAATTATGATGTAATATGATATGATATGATATGATATGGAATGATATAACTACCTCCAGCAGCATGCGGCCGTGCTGGGTGACGACCTGTAACACCAGCGGGTTGGAGGCGCTCTGGCCGATCAGCTCAGTCTGGAAGGAGAAGAAACTGTCACATTCAGGAATGTTTATAACTATTTGGGTGTAACACACCAGCTGTGCAGGAATGGGAAAAGGCTGGTTATACAATCATGTACTACATCAAAGGACCTGTCACACTCATGCGTATCTACTTTCGAGTGTTGCTTGAATCTGATTACGCAGTGCGATCACAAAAATTTAGTTGATAACTCAATATGGTCATCATCATCATCATGTACATTTTGTAGGTTTATCACGAAGAGTAACAAACACTGAACCACGCATTGTACTTAATAATAAAACCAAAAAAATGGATTTCCAACAAGGTTGACCAAACTTACGAAGAAGACGCAGGTTGACTTGACCACATGGTTCTCTGGGAAGGATAACGCCATCAAACCTGCAGGAAACACAGACATCTCAAACATTACCGAAGGGACAAATAGCAAAGAAGACTGAAAATAGTAAAAGAGAGCTCCACATGCAAACATCATCAGTGACTAGATCCCATTAAAAATCAACTTTTTTTCATATTTTTAAAACGGATTTGCTAAATTGCAAGGCCAGGTGGACCACTTCTGGGCACTGAACTAATGCTCTATTCTCCCTTAGTCAGAAACATCCAGCTTAGGCCAGCTCGACTCAATAGGCGAAGCAGGGGTTCTGAAGGCTGCTCAGGAAATTCCCTACCTAGGCCGGAATGGTTTAATTTGATCCACTCACAACAACTGTTAGGAAACCTGACCAAAGGCTATTTTACATTGATACTGACATTCATTCATTCACTCATTCATTCATACATGTTCATGTATAACCAGTGAGCGTTTCTTACCACACTGAAACAGGGCCTCAGGGTTGCTGTTTTCTTGGAATAAGACTGCCGGGCATCTCTTCAGCATCTGAAAAAAAAACACAATTTTCTTTTTTAACTCATACTGTTAACCAGATTGAATTTTTTAGCAAGCCATACAGAAGTATATAAATGTCTAGCAGTGCCTAGCCTTCTAGATGGCTTGTTTTTAGGCTGTGGTTTGATTATTATATATATACATGTTTGTAGCTTTAGCCTGAAATCCAGCCTTGTTGGGCCATTCGAACGATCATGATCACTTTTCTTATCGGTTGGGAAATAACAGTTGAAGAGGACAAAACAAGGCCAGGTTATGAGGCTAAAATCACTTTTTCCATGCCTGCAAATTTGTTAAGTTTGAGAGTGAAGACATGAGGTATAACGCTACTTACGGAGCCCGCCAGACTCATGAAACCCTCCACCAGATCTGGGTGTTCCCTGATACCTGAAGAACAATAAAGTGTTCTGTGTTATTTATCTACATCTTCATCGTTGTTACCCCACATAGCCCGATCAGGGGCAAAGTAGGGGGGGAGTTGAGGTCCCGGGCTAAGGCGGGCAGGCTTCCAGCCTGGTAGGGCATTCCACTGGGGAATGGTACGGGGGAAGTATGCTTGTGTGTGTCGGTTCTAGCGTAGATAGTTTGAAACTTGAGGTGGTGGCTCCCCCTCTGAGCTGGTTTCAGTAAACCAAGGTTGGTACAGCACTTACATATTATTAAGTTCTTGCCTGAGAGCTAATTGCAACATGAAACAACACATAGAAGGATACAGACAGTGCAAGTTAACAATGGTGACAAGTGGAACAAGTAACTATTCTACGAACTGCTACAGAATGCAATCTAAGCTGTTTGGGTTTGACTTCTTTTTTTCAAGTTTAACTGTAAGTTCCAACACAAAAGAACTTGGCTAAGTGCAACTTCTTTTGTGCTGGACTTACAGTAAATTGAGTTGCAATTTGTCTTCATAACATTTCCAACAATTATTTCAAGTCAGAAAAGTTTCACATGACAAAAAAGCTTTCTTCTGTTCTATACAGTATAGCGTCAGCGTTTGTCATAATTATAAGTTGTACAGATATTTGACTTAAAAGTTTATTGGATTTTTCCTTTTCAAAGTGTCTTATAAAATCTTAAGTATGCTGTTACTGCAGCTGCAATATCATTCCTCTACTGATGGTCTGCCAAAGTCTTCTTTTTTTGCTGACACACCGTTTATGACAAGAGTAGTAAAGTACAAAAAAACACTTCTCCAAGCCATACCAGTTACAATGGACACAACAATATGTTTGCAGAGCACATTGTTTGGTTGCCAAGGTTTCATAGTCTGTACAGCTGTTTATGACGGCTGATTTAAGGTTGGGTCGGTACAAAGATCAAGGCTTACCGACCTTACCGTATCTCAGGAATCTTCCACATAGACTTGAGGGGGAGTCGGATTCAAAAGAGACAAAAAAAACGCACAGCAACAAAGAAAGAAGTTGTTGTGTTTTCAACATGACGATTGAAATCATTTACAGGGGAAGTAGCCTTATCTTTGCTGCAACCAACGTAAAGTAGGAGTAAACAGATAGAGGAGTTTAGAGACGTTTATGTTACGACACTTCCCCACCGGACTTTGGGTCTCCTTTTTCCGAATGGTAAGGTAAAGGTGACAGAAGGCTGACTGTTTGCTTTGTACTATATTTGGACGTTGTTTTTTTACTTTATCTGGGACATGTTTTTTTCTGAAAACATGTTAAGTAATAGTTAGTAGACTGGTTTATTTAGAAACAGCAAGACTTACAAACCTCCTGGTAGCCTGGGAGGCTGAATTACGAGGCTGTTTACACCGAGTTGGTAAAAGAAACATTGTTACACATCACAATCGCCTTTGGTGACATACCAAGACATTACCGGTATGATTGCATTATAAAAATCTCAACGATGATACTTGATTAAAACACGATTTCTAAATCAGCACTAATCGATTTCATTTTGATGCATGATTGTATCTTGCGCTACGAAACTTTTAACGAAGCAACTACGTGACTAAAAACATGTTTTACAAATCAGTGTCATGTTCTGCATTTTTAATCAGTCAATTGCAAAGAAATGAATCTTGATTCTTTCGCCCGTGGCGTCGGGGTTGCAAAGTGGCAGGGTGTTTGGCCCAGAACCCAGAGGTCCTGGGTTTGAATCCACGGTCCGCTGATTTGCCCCGTTGACATTGTGCCCTTGGTAAAGGCACTTTACACGACTTTCCTCACTTTACTCAGGTGAAAATGAGTACCTAGCTTCGTTTGGGCCATCCTCGGATAAGATGTTAAATGGAGGTCCTGCATTTGAGGAGAGTCACACGCTAAAGAACCCACCACACTTATCGAAAAGAGTAGGGGTCCTTCCCGGTGTGAGTGGATCAAACTTAACAGTCTGGTCTGGGTTGACATCTTGAAAAGGTGATAGTCACCTGTTATGTCAATCCTTCGGAATCCACAAATGTGGTAAACCTCAATAAATATGTGTTTAAGCTTCTGTGATTCGATATTGTAAATGTATAGAAATTTGGCCACACTCATAAATTCCATGGTGCACACAGTCTATAATGATGATTAAGAAGAAAGGATTTCAACATGCTAATAGTTTCATGATTAAGGACTTAGGAAACAAAGAATTCTTTAAAAGTTCAATAAAAGTTCACTAGCGCTGAACTTTGGAGACGCTGAACTATATATGACACAGTTAAGCCGCCCAATAGTCCAGAGGTAAGTTCATTCATTACGTAAGGCCTTTGTGTGGGGAAAACAACATCACATGTATGAGCTTGTATATTTGTTACATCATTGTACTGTTTGAAGTGTTTCTCTGTTGGTAGGGGCGACACAATACAGGGCTGTTGGTTCTGTATGGGGGCCTGCATGCCACCTTTCCATAAAGTGTAGGCAAGCTGTTTTAATTTACCGTAATTCGTAGGGAAGAGTTTTTATCACTGTAATTCATTATGAGGTAGCAAAATTTTGCGTAATTGTATATTTAATGTTACACATACTATTAGATGGTCCTCTGAAATTTAGCATTGTTGTTGGAACCCCCCATACAGGTCCCCCTTATATTGTACGATGTGCAAGATCAGCAGAACTTTAAATGAAAGGGAGGAGACCAAACTTTGTGGTTTTGTTTTCCCAAACACTTGTCACATTTTGGGAAGTCATTTTAAATCGAAGGCATAACATGTTGAAAGGCCTTTTATCATTTCTATTAGTTACTGGATGTTAAGTCAACTTTCACATCTTCAGGGCCTGGATCCTCTATCTTCTGTCACTTGCTCACGAACTCACTCACGAACTCACTCACGAACTCACTCACAAACTCACTCACGAACTCACTCACGAACTCACTCACGAACTCTTCTGAAGATCAACCTGTTTTCTAGCTTGGTCCAACCACCAGTATTTTCATAACACCAGCGAGAGTGTTGTTGAAAGCTGGATACCTCCTGGGGGCATCTTCCAAGGTCAAATATCTGGTTCAAGGTCATCTTACATCCCTGCTCAACAACAAGAGGTCGTTCACCCCCTTCTGCTGAGAATGTGGTGCATTCCCAACATTCTGAGTGGGAAGTTTGTGCCAGGCTGTGGGACTGACTTCAGCCATACAGCAGTATCCTGCCATGCGCCTGTTCACTACAATATCTTTTCAGTTTTCTTTTCTTCAAAAAGTGTTTTCAAAAACTTATCCAAGGTAATCCTTAAATTCAGGAACAACTTTTTATCTCTCCATGGTAATTCAATTTAAAGTCAGGATAAATTTGGAGTTTTACAGTAACCCCTTCTTCCTTCAAAACAAGAGATTGCATCACCTCTCCAGCTGACTGGTCGCCTAGCAACAACACTCTGAGGAACCGCCCATATATGGAAGCTGGTGGAACACAACATGTTTTTCTCATGTCCATTGAAACTTGATAAAACCTTCTTTAATTTGACAAGTGTATCCTGAAATTTTACATTCAACAACTGACTGGTCCAAGATATTTCTGAGGAAAGTCAAATTTGTGTGGGATAAACCTATAATTTTGCATCATTTCCATAATGTCTAATGACAAGACATAGAACAGTCAGCCTTTTATGATTTTTTAAAACTTATGTTGCTTGGGATGAGTTGCGCTTATTGGATGGTGGAAAAGTCACTGTATGTCAGAAAATGACCTGCAATTCTATCAACCAGGTTGAATAGTCTTTAAAACCCTTCTGTTTTGAGTCGTAGATCATCAAAGACTCTATAGAGATCCTCAGCACAGGAAAGAGAAAAACAACAGCCCAGCCTTTAAACCTAGTAAACAAGAGCACATGGCTGATTTACATACTAATGACTATGACTATAATGATGGGATACAAGCAGTGTCACAGGCAGGGGGCAACTTGTTTTCACTAGAGCCAGACCAAAGTAGATAGCTGGTTGTCAGAACTCAGATAGACAGAATAAAACAATAACCAACACATGCTAGTGGTAGCATAGCTTTTAGGTTTAACTATTTTGTTAAGAAAAGATTTAATTAGTGGCAGCATTTTGGTTCACTAGCAACACTACAAGTGGCGATATTTTATCTAGTACCTTTAGCCTTTCATGTTATACTAAAACTGCATTTACTTTTAGCTCATAATATTGGGCAAGAAAAAAACGAATAAAGATTCAGGATTAAGAACGTGCACATAACTAAAGGTCATCATCATCATAAATAATAATGCTGACTTGGAAGGTTGTGCAAAAAGAAATCTCCAATATCTTCATTGACTTTGTCCTCTGTTTTCACCGATTTTTACTTTAACTAGTCTGTTAACCCAGTAAATGATTTTGTGTGGCCCAGTCCCTGTGTGCTTAGTGTTTCAGATGTATGGGTGGATACACATCTCTGTTATCTGAGATAACAAAGGATGTTGTTGCTATGACCAGGGAGTTCTGTGCTCTGATTGGATAAAAAATCCTGCTTTTCCACAGCACCTACTGAGCATGCTCATCACTAGGCGGACCATGCTATTTATAGATTTTCTCCACTTTGAGTTACTGTTCTTCTGCAAACTCACAAGTTGGTTCAGAACTTCAAAATGAAAAAAACTTCAAAATGACGAAAAAGCTTTCAGAATATAACCTATTAGTAGTTTACAAAGTAGATACTTGATAGGAAAAATAAGACACTATTTTTTTCACAGAAACATTTGATAAAACATTGAAAAAAAAGGCTTTAATTTTTGCTACAATAAGCTAATACACAGTAGAAATTGTCAGGATGAGTTGTAAGAGAACCCAGCTGTTCTTATTACCATACATATTTATCAGGGCTTTGGAGTTCCTTCAAAACAGGAAGAGAAATCTAATACCTCTGTTGTTCTCAGCTAACAGCTGACTGGGCTTTCAGGAAAGGAGAACCTATTCTGGGGCTTTGATACAGGTCTGTCATCAAAGGTGTTGGTAACAAAGACAAAATTAATGGATAAAAAAGTCACCACTATCTTCATGTACAAAAAGACAGCAGTTTTAGCAAAACAGTTGACAACTAAAAGTGAGACTTATAAAAAACAACCAATACTTATTAAAAAAACACAAGCCATAGACAAAGTTGTTATTCTCATTCCATATCTTTGCTTTTAAAAAAGTTGACAAATCTTTAAAAAAAAATGGTTTCTGAGCTTGTCACACCTTGTTTTAGGCAACAGAAAATCAAAAACAATTCCTGGTCTTGTATAACCTGACAGCAAAGATAAAACAATCCCTCCACAAAAACAACCCACCATCCACTCTGTTTACATCAAATACTCAGCTGGGTGTTTGTTTGTGAAGTCTGACCACAGCTCCACCCACCAGGAGTGGACAGGGGTTAATGTTTACATGGCTGTGGTCAACACAAAAACATCTAAGTTACACCCACTCGCCAGCATTGGAAAATCTAATGATTTGCAATCCAATCTTAGCCTGGGTGCCATCCTATTTCTACCGGGGCTCCTACACTCGCTACCCTAAAAGAAGGGTAGCGAGTGTAGGAGCCCCAGTAGAAATAGGATGGCACCCAGGCTTATTCAATCTATCTCCTTTGAACAAAATTAGCCTGGGTACAATCCTCCGTAGTAACCGCTGGCTCATTCTTTTTGCTTGCTAAACATGAAAGATTGAGCCAGAAGTAATACTATAGAGGATGGTACCCAGACTACGTATAACAGAATAGGTTATCAATACTAATGAAACTGAAGCCAGAACATCTGCTAGGAATGGACATGGACAAAAGGGGCACATTCTGTACTCAGTCATAAACCAGGATGCCTACTCAGCTACTATGTCTGCTGACCACTGCCCTGCCCATGGGAGGAGGAAAGTTAGGCAGAACGGCTACTGATTAGAACAGGTTTCACTGTGTAGGGGCCTGGTATCAATATCCAAGCAGATGTAAGGGGGCTACATCATTATGTTCTCCTAGCTGCCCTTTAAAGTGGTGACTCGAGAAGAAGAAGAAGCTGCCCTTTGTCACAAAAAAAATGGGCAGCGAGAAAAACGTAATGATTTAGCCTCCCCTACATTTGCTTGGATATTAGCCCAGGTGCCATACTACTTACTTTGCCAGTTCACTAGTTAGGAGAGGGGCCCATAACCTAGGATGCATGGTGCCCGGCTTACCGAGCCTGGATGCCAGGCCTACACAGGCCACCTCCTCAGCTCTATATAGGGCCAACATTCCCCCAAGGAAATTCTACAACAGGCCCCCCGAGTTAAAACCCCGAAAGATAATACATATCATATTTACAGAGATCAGCGGTGTGGTTACCACTAGAAATCTAGAGGCTGCAGTAAGCAGTTGCGAGAGGTCACATTTTTTGTTGGGGAAAAGGTTATGAATCATAGACTTTGACAATAATTTCGGTGGCCTTTAGTGAAGGGAACATAATTTTAAGCATATCTACATTCATAACATTAGAAAATCCACCATTTCATTAGTGGGCAGGAAAACAAGCCCGAAGCTTGCCTAAGGAGTTGTTATCTGAGAGCAGGTAACACGTAACCCATGTAGCCACACCTGTGGACAATCTCAGCTCGGCACTTAAGACATTGCACACCTTATCAAGACAACTTGTTGACCACAAACACCCGTCTTGAAGATATCAACCAGTGACATTTCAAGGACACTGGTTATTTATAAACTGAAAACTGGGGCAACAACAACACACTAAAACTTAATCATTACCTCCTGAAACAGTGTTAAGCAACAGGTCTCCATATATCAAGATACTAGCTACCAGGGCTGTCTCCAACTTTGAATTATTTTCCGCCCTACAGTAGTACATACTCATTGTTTCAGAGCCCAAGGCATGTTTTTCAATTTTGTTGTTAAAATCCTCATTTTAAGCTTACAGAAATACATGTACATGTTCATCAACTTCAATTGTCATGAAGTTAAGATTTTGTGTCCCGACTTTGATTCTATTGAAAACTTATTTGATCAAAACTGCAGCTATGACTGATAACAGGTCAAAATTTGTACAAATGCAATGAAGAGGGTGCAAGCTCTTTTGAATGATTTTGATTTTTGTTTTCGGAAAGTCTTACCTTCAGATTGTTTAGTTGGTACACTCAGTTTCAGGGAATGAAGTCAGTGAATGTACTTCTTAATGTATTAACAGGCAGATTCAGAATTTTTTACCTTGTAGACTTACTAAATATCTATTTCAAATGCCATGAGAACAAAGGGTTTAACTCATGTGAGTTTCCAAACATTTGGATGGGGGTCAGTGATTGCACAACTCCTCACCACATGTTCGGCAACAAAATAACAAGACTGGTGACTCCACTTTGGTTCAAAACAAGTTGTTCACAGTCATGAAGAGTCTATTGACACAAGACATTTACACACCTAAATGAACAACAAGTAAGAACCATCATAGGTTTCTTAAGGATAACAACAACATCTTGAGTACCCGCTGGTCACCAAAACAACAAGATGCAAGATTTACACGTCTTACAACAACAAGATGTGCGATTTATGTCTGAGGTGTTTTGCAGGAGATTGAAGGAACTTAACACGACCTTTTGACTTCATGACCTTTCCATTGAGAAAGTGAGTGAAGGTTTGTAGTAGTACAAATGAGTTCCAGACATTAGGAGGTACATATGTCACAGTTACATGTTGTATAGGGAATCTATATAAGGCCACACTAATTTAATTTGCTGGCTCTTGTTCAGGAGTTTACGCTGGACTAAGGAAGATCAACGTGAAGTATGAGGGGAAAGCTTTATATTGTTACAGTCAAACCTGCATATCAACCACCTGGACAATGTGACCAGTTTTTGGTGGTCCCTCAGAACCTGTCGATGACCACCTGTCCAAGTAGACCAGATTTTATTAGTCCTGTGAGTGGTCTTCTTGGGAAGGGTTGACTTCCAGGGCTCGAAATTCATTTTTGGAAATAGGTGCACTGGTGCACCCAACCAAAAAAGTTAGGTGCACCACATAGAATAAAGCTGAATGTCAGCAAAACATATCTAAGTCTAACGTCAAGCTTCATCAAAGTAAAACAAAGGTTATATTTCTTGTTCAGATACTCAAATTTCAAGAATGTCAAATATACTAGTGTACAATAGTACCTCTACCCTATAGCCTACAAAAATCTCCAGGTGCACTGGTGCACCCAAAGTCAAAAATTAGGTGCACAGCTGCAATTTTGGGTGCACACAGGTGCACATGCACCCACTATTTTGAGGCCTGTCATATAATGTTCCACCTTTATATCATATGTAATGTAGTCAGATGCAGGTCAATCCTGTTTTCATCTTGTCAACAATACAGCAAATAGCAGACTTGCTGAGCTTGCATTCTATCATTAAAACAGGAAGATACCAAAACACTAAGCAATCAGCTGTCAGGTGACAGGCATGTTCAAACTTGTCAAAATAAACATCAGGTTTCACCATGTTTGTGGACAGGTGAAAGAAGTTGAAGGAACAAGAGGGTAGAACACAGGTAACTGTCATGTAACGCTGTGTCACAGTGTGTGTACACAATAACAACTCTGGAGTCTGGGCATCCTGAAAGACTCCAACTGCTCTATATCAAGTAAGGGGAGTTCCTTCTTTCTCAAGCACAAAAAATGCTGAAAAGATTCAATCACACAAACATGCTTACTGTAGCTATATTCACGATTTGCATGAATTGCATTGAGCCAAATCCAGCAAGATTCAAGGCCCTCTTAACTCCGATATGCTTCAATTCAGCTAGCTTTCTAGGTGACCAACTTAAATGTATGTCTACAAAATACACTTGACATGTGTTATTCTTTTCAGCCCTCTAGTTTGTGTCTGGTAGAATCACACTCGGATTGATCCAGAAATGAGACCTTACAGTTTCATAGTTTAAAGTTGCCCTGCACAGGTCTCAGTTGTACCAAAAACATGTAAACCTCCTATGAGTCTGGAGCTAGTTAGGGTGCAATGACAGATTCCCTAACTGATTCAGCCTAACTCCCAACCTACTGTCCATCCTGTCAACACCAGGGGGTACATGTGTCTGCTGACCAGAGTTTACTGTGCCAGCAGCACAACCTGCCTAACTATACAGAATAGAGAGTTAGTCATTTGATCAGGTCTACAAGAGGGGCAGCAGAACACCTAACTTACACTTAGTGATCCAGAAGAGAGAGTCCCAACCACTAGACCACTAAATGCTATAGCTAAAGCCACAACCATTTATTTTCTTGGTTTTCTAACATTTCAAGTAAACTTTTAGGAAGAGGTTGAGAGGGTAAAGTGTTAGGAGGAAAACTTTAAAAACTTCATTCTGCGAAACTGTGTGTAGATTTACCCTCAATGTTTTCATTTTAGTTCAGCATTAGCTTTTAAAGAATATGACAACCAACTGAATAAATAAGTGTGGCCTTAGAATAAAGGAGAAAAAAGAGAAGCTGTCATACCCTGCTGGAAGAGTGAGACGGTCCGACTGGTGAGCTGTAGGAAGAGAGACTGCATAGTGGCGGCGTGGGCCTCTGAACTGTGGAACAGGGTCAGCAACTGGGGAGGGGAACAAGCAAGACGCTGTCAGAAATGTTTGATTCGTCTTCTTCCGAAATGTCCATCTACCAAAGAATCGGCAATTACTGACATGTATCGAGTCGAAGCAGACTACAAGGGCCTCCGAACTGTGGAACAGGGTCAGCAACTGGGGAAAGGAACAAGCAAGACGCTGTCAGAAATGTTTGATTCGTCTTCTTCCGAAATGTCCATCTACCAAAGAATCGGCAATTACTGACATGTATCGAGTCGAAGCAGACTACAAGGGCCTCCGAACTGTGGAACAGGGTCAGCAACTGGGGAGGGAACAAGCAAGACGCTGTCAGAAATGTTAGAGTCTTCTTCCGAAATGTCCATCTGCCGAAGAATCGGCAATTACTGACATGTATCGAGTCGAAGCAGACTACAAGGGCCTCCGAACTGTGGAACAGGGTCAGCAACTGGGGAAAAAACAAGCAAGACGTTGTCAGAAATGTTAGATTCTTCTCCTTCCGAAATGTCCATCTGCCGAAGAATCGGCAATTACTGACATGTATCGGGTCAAAGCAGACTGCAAGGGCCTCCGTACTGTGGAACAGGGTCAGCAACTGGGGAAAAAACAAGCAAGACGCTGTCAGAAATGTTAGATTCTTCTTTTTCTGAAATGTCCATCAATTACTGACATGTATCGGGTCAAAGCAGACTGCAAGGGCCTCTGAACTGTGGAACAGGGTCAGTAACTGGGGAAAAAACAAGCAAGACGTTGTCAGAAATGTTAGATTCTTCTTCCGAAATGTCCATCTGCCGATGAATCGGCAATTACTGACATGTATCGGGTCGAAGTAGACTGCAAGGGCCTCCGAACTGTGGAACAGGGTCAGTAACTGGGGAAAAAACAAGCAAGACGTTGTCAGAAATGTTAGATTCTTCTTCCGAAATGTCCATCTGCCGATGAATCGGCAATTACTGACATGTATCGGGTCGAAGTAGACTGCAAGGGCCTCCGAACTGTGGAACAGGGTCAGCAACTGGGGAAAAACAAGCAAGACGCTGTCAGAGATGTTAGATTCTTCTTCTTCCGAAATGTCCATCTGCCGAAGAATCGGCAATTACTGACATGTATCGGGTCAAAGCAGGCTGCAAGGGCCTCCGAACTGTGGAACAGGGTCAGCAACTGGGGAGGAAAACAAGCAAGACGCTGTCAGAGATGTTGAGCTGTTAACTCTAGCTCCAGGACTTGTCCAGAAGCTTATGCTTAGCCTACATAGGCCTGTTTGGGTTGTTTGGTTTTTGGTTGATGCCATATGGACAAAGTATCTAGATTTTGGTACAACTTCCAACAATGTGAAACCTTCAATAAAGCAAGTCATGCTTAAGCAGAAGTAACTGTTGGTTTATTGCAAAAAGCCATGTCGAGTACTGCACTTTGAGGGATGGCATTGTAGACCTGTTGCTGGGATATATGTAGCCATGGTAACAGTGTTGCTAGGATACTGTAGTCATGGTAACTATAGCTCACCTGTTTAGCCATGTCGAGCACTGCACTCTGGGGAATGGCGTTGAAGACCTGAACTAGCAGTTCTGACAGCTGGGCCGTCATCGGTGCGATCTCGTCTTGGAGCGTCCGCACCGCTCGTTTGAACATCTCACACACAGCCTGGATAAAAAATTGAGGAAGTTTGGGTTAGCATATATATATATAGACATAAAGATTATTGCTACATATTCTTTTCATTGGATTCAACATGAAACCCAAAAATATTCTGCATTCACTTTGTTTGTTTGTAGGTACCCTGCTCAGGCAGCGCAGACTTCGCTGGCTAGGCCACGTCTGTCGCATGGAGGATGGCCGAATCCCCAAAGACCTTCTCTACGGAGAACTGATCTCAGGAAAGAGACATACCGGGAGGCCACAGCTGCGTTTCAAAGATGTCTGCAAGAGGGACTTGAAGGCTCTAGATATTGATACGGAGCACTGGGAGGACCTTGCAAGTGACCGTTCCAGGTGGAGATGCACACTGTTCAGACAGCTCAAATCAGGAGAAGTCAGACTGATGCACAGCGCAGAAGAAAAGCGGATCCGCGGAAAAGAGCTTTGCAACAGAACTGAGTCAGCTTACAGATGTGATTTTTGTGGCAGAGACTGCCATTCTCGTATAGGGCTGTTTAGCCATAGTCGATGCTGTAGGGCTGTTGTGAATTAGGATTTTACCATGGTCAATACTGACCGACGGAGGCCATATATAGGTTGGATAGTTGGCTTACGGACGAGATACATGTACATTCCACATGAGTTGGACATTGTATTTAAGTCAGAGGGTTCTTAGCCTGACAAATTGCGCTCCTAGCTGCCGGCCATTCCTGTAACTGCCAGCCCCCTAACCTCCGGCCGAGAGCCTGTGTAAACACAGGCTGAGAGGGTTCTGATTTTGCCAGATATTGGTCATATGTTAGTTAGATAGTTGGTGTGTCTACAAGGTAATTTAGAATAATTCTAATCTTAAACAAGTATTGACCCACACAAATTGCATCTCTGCACACTGTCCAAGTAGTGTTTTAGAGCAAGTAAAGAAAAAGTGTTTGTTTATCTTTTTCGTTCAATACAGGAGTGGTCAACCTGCTGAAAAGTATGTTTTTACAGCATGGCACAGATGGGATCTAGAAATTCCGGGAAAAGTCACAAAGGTAGATCTAGATGGCCCCTTTTCAATTATCAACGAACCATTCTTATTCAGCCTTACAACTAAGATGTATCAGAAATCACAAATATGCAGTAAATCCTCTTTCCACAATTTATTGCAGGCCGGCCTGATCTATAGCTATCAAGCTATTTGCAATAAAAAAGGCTAATTTATATTATCGTAACATTTCACGAAGGTCAAAGGTCACCGGATCTAACCACCCGGAAGTGACACTGGCGCGCGCACTTTTCTGAGAGATATTTCTCAACAATCTTTCATCCCCTGCGTAAACTTTTTACATTGTCACAGCCTCCGTATTATAAACTACAAGTGTGGTAAGTTTGAAGGTCCAGAGATTTCCCATTTTCACACTGTGCGTAAAAGTGCATCGTCCGTCCCGTGCGCACATACTGTATGCGAGTTGCGAGTGGACACGGTGCACGGCATACTTAATACACAGACTGAAGCTCACTCGGCACATGTTCGCAGCGAAAACTCACAATTCCCGTTGTCGCATTGGTATGTAACTTGGTATATCGTTTGCTAGGTTGCGTGTGGTGATGCACGTTGTCTATTTTTCAATGTAACAGTGACTATACGATCACAGCAAGTAAGGAAGATTTATACCCCGTATCTGCCTGAAGTATTCCAGTCATGCATAACGGATTATAACATGGTCCCTATGGCAGGGCAGTGGGACATAGCATTAATTATAGGGGTGCAATTACGATATTGGATTGACGTTTAAAGTAGTTATGGTGTAACAAAGCTATTGTGCATCACCACGCCGAACCAGGCAAACGATATGCCAAGTTACATACTAATGCGACAACGGGATCGTGAGTTATAGCTGCGAACGCGCAAACAAATGCATTCCCAATACTCCCAGAAGGAGGTCATCCTCCTTCCCGGAGTAATCAAATGCCTTTGCCTAACTGCATGGAAAGATGAAGCACCCTGAGGTAGTACAATTGCTCCCCCATGCAACTTCAAAACTAACTGCAGTGGCTGTCACCAAACTTAAAATAATGGCATTTTTATTTGTGTTAACGACAGTCATACCTTTGATACTTTTAACTTTGCAAGACTAAAATGACCACTGCTTAATGACTAAAGTTATTTCTACAGACAACCAAGAGTGATTGAAACATGGCCGATTAAAGACTAAGGTAACACCCCACAGTCTTGTGTGTTTTTATCAACATAGTATCCTCCAGACAACAGCCCAGTGCTTCTGGTATGTCAACCATCGCTCCACCTCCCGATCTGACAAACACCCGGACTTATGGTCACCCTTTGTTTGTCTACATCACATAGCCGATAAACAGCCTTGTAAACTGGGCATAACACAGCCAGTGCACTAGGTACAAGCTGCATAGGACTGGACTGTAAGGTTTCATCCACTCATGCCGGGATGGACTTTTCTTTTTGATAAGTGCGGTGGGTTCTTTAACGTGCTTGAAGCGTGGCTCTCCTCAAAAGAAGGACCTTTGACTTTACGCCTCATCCTAGAGGGCTGATGCTACATATAAGGTACTCACTTTGACCTGAGTCAAGTGAGGCAAATTGGTTTTAAGTGCCTTTCCCAAGAGCGCAACTGTAACAGTGGGGTTCAAGCGCCACTAACTGACCAGTCTAACTGGTCCGGACCTTTACACCTAGCAGTTATGGCGTGCGGTCTGTGCCCTGGCCCGGGTTCGATCCCCGGGAGCCAGGAGACTGTGCTACTCTCCTCTTGTGTTTCAGTTCCAAATCCTAGACCCTAGACCAGAAAAGTTACACAGCATAGGGATCTACCAGGCATTCAAGCCCAGAACCTTTAGATTCTTAAGTCAACAACCCAAACTTCCTGACCATCTTTCCCCCCCCTAGCCAACCTTTGCTTCCCTTATCAGTGCCGAGCAGATTAGAGCGATGCTTGTCTATTGTGTGAAGTTGTTTTGGACTTTGTGATGCTGATTCAACCCCCCACAAACATGTACTGCTTAATGTGAGGACTGGAAACACATCATTGAACAATGGCAGAAATATTTGCTCAATCGCTGCGTCACTGGTTCTGGAACCTTCTGAGGGTTACATTACATGAAATGCAATAGCTATTGTGGAATAAGTGAATAAAATATGGTGAACTTTCAATTGCAATACTACAACAGTGACATAATTCAGTACAGTATACTGATATATTTGAAAGAATGTACTTTGAAATCAGAATTACATCCCCATCTGATAAGGCGATGCGCATATTTTCCATGAATCTTGCCGAAATGACCAATTCATTGTATAGAAACATACAAAATGTCCTTAACATACATGTATACAAATCACTATTGAAAATCAACTGCTGACTGCTACTGTACATGTATCCTCAACAGTTGTTGGAACTGTTTTTAAAAGACAGAAATTTAATGCAAAGTATCTTTAAAGGAAATGTGTACAATGCAGCACATACATGTATGACTCATACTAAGAAGTGTAAGATTTGCCCACCTCTATGACTCCTGTATCAGCGATCCACTGGGACACAAGTCTCTGAACTATCGGGTAAACCTGCTGCAGTACTAACAGAACCTGCAAGGGGGCACACATAACACAGTCACCAGGGTTGTACTAAGAAATGGTAACAGGCTGTCAATAGAATTCAGCAATCTTTCTTACAGTATGTGGAAACACAGTATCCATAGGCGCATATTTTATGTGAGGAGTGATGGTAACATAAAGTTGAGGCCTTACAATTCAATGTCAAATTCAAAGTCCTGAAAAGTCAATCACTAAGCAATACATATGATTATGAAACACTAATTCTGTACTTCTGTACATTTTCATTATGTCAGGGAGAGTCAGAGTTCCAAAATTTTGAAGAAAAACGCTGCACAGTGTAATGATGTGAGCTAGAGGAAAACCTAGTGATACGTTGAAAAGCTCTCAATGGTATCTGTTCAAAAACATCAGATTCTATCTAAAGTCAGTCTCTGGCTTACCGGTTGTGGTTCGTCGGCGCGAGGTTTGGGCTGTCGTTTCTCCGCTTCCTCGCTTTCTGGCCTCCTGATGTCCAACGAGGAGAACAGCATCGACAACATGTTCAGCTTCTGTACAACAATCGCTTTACTGGAGGCAGAGGGCTGGGCGGAATAAAAGTTGTCATAATCATAAAGTCATTTTTTTGCAATCAAGGTCTGTTCTGAATATCATCTTACCATCTTGCCACAAAGACTTGTTCCCTCCCTAAGGAAGTGAAATATAGTTTTTGGACTGTGTTTTTGCGTGTGTGTCCTGCCAAGGTGAGCACTGCAGTTTCTGCATGTTCTGTTAAAGGGGGTGAGGTCTGGTATCTTTGATTGTCATGACTCATGATCACTAGTTTGTCAACAGATTAACTTTTTTGGTACAATAACTATTTGAAACAGACAAATCTTTGACTACTTGTGAACCTGTTTGTAAGGTGAAGTCTTAAACTGTTGCACATAAAAAATTGAAGTTTGTTCTTATTGTATGTGTACGTGTCCAGGGATACCTGAAAAACAGGCCGCAGGCCTGAGCTGTGATTTTTCCCTGGTAAAATAAATAAAATGAAATGAATGAAATGAGTTGTGTGGTTGTGTGGTTGCCTTGCTTGACTAGTTTGTCAACAGAATCTGATGAACTTCTCTGTTCAAAATCTTGACTACACAAGCACCTGTTCATTAAGTGATGTCTCGAGTTGCTACACATAACAAATAAACAAACCTGTTCGTTGAGCGAGGCCTCTAGTTGCTGCACATGTGGCCCCAGGATGGCGTGGAGATAGTTCAGTATGTCCTGTACAGGTAGAACTGACAGCAGACTGCCCACTGCATGCATCAGTCGGATACTGTCTTTGGCCTGGAGCACAGAGGATGGGATAAATATAACCTCTGGTCACTGAGGTACATTTTGAGAACACATGTTCTCAAAAACAAGCAATGACAAGTTTATTTTGATAAAATGTCTGTGAGGTGCCAACAACAGGATTGTGCAACATTTCTACATAATATGACGGGCACGTCCAGTGGAGTAAAAGTACACCTAAAAATTTTACTGACAATCACAGTAATTAAGAAAGCATTATGTGAAATACAGAAATAAAATACTATTAATTACTGCTAAAACAGATCTAAACATACAGGTAGTCATCTATGGGTCCAGGTACACAAGAAGGACATGATGTCATGGAAAACATGTATTAGTTATAGAAAAAACAATAATTTAACTAACGACAGTGACTGTCTTGGAATAATGCTACTCACCTTCATTACATTTCCTGTTAATGCATTCTGAAACAAATAGAAGAAATAAATAAATAAAGTTAAGTAAGAAGCAAAAATTTGCAAGAAAATGCAGAATAGCTCCAATCCCCTTTACCCAAATGCTGAGTGTCTTGAATATAGTACAACTATAGTATACATTAAAGGGACTTGTACAATCTGAAAGTCTTACTGCTTCAAAATTCCTTAAAGACCTACCTGGCAGGCTGATAAGATGTCATTAGCAAACGGCTGCATGTTCTTGGCGCACTCTTGGGCCACATCCTTCAAGGTCAATGTGGAGGACAAGGTCAAGTCCGGGTTAGTGAACCCGGACAGGATGAGGGGAATCAGGCCGCTCAGGAGCTCAGGGTGGCTGTTTAACCATTCAGCATACGCTCCTGGGGACAAACAAGAACATAAAACAATGTATCAATAAACATCACATCTTCAGCATTGAAAGACGATAAAGAAGCTGATGTGTCATTTTCAAAGCCAGCTATATCAGTTCATGAGAGCATACAACTTAGAAAATGGAGCATTTCTGGTGGTTTTAAGTTCACAAATGAAAGAAGGGGGATGCGGACAGAGGACAGAACAAAAATGTCTGCGCTGGTTTTATTTTTGCAGTGACCACCGCTAACATTAAACATCGCAACCATTTCCCCTTATACAGTATTTTAGTTTTCAAATCTGTCATAAAAAAGCCAATAAAGAGACATCTACAAATGTACATGCCTTCAGGGAAACCAGACCTACCTATAGTGTACAGCGTAGTCTCTGCCAGCCTGACATGTGTGATGGGGACTTTAGGGATGAGGTTGAACATGTTGAGGATGCACTGGTCGCTGCACTCCTCCGGGTCCACACTCTCTCCTATGGACAGGAACGCGTGCAGACAGCCTTCTGTGGGCTGAGAACAAGGAAAACAACTGTTATATTACAGGGTTAGGGTTAAACAGGGTCCACACTCTCTCCTATGGACAGGAACGCGTGCAGACAGCCTTCTGTGGGCTGGAGAATAAGGAAAACAACTGTTATATTACAGGGTTAGGGTTAAACAGGGTTTACACTCTCTCCTATGGACAGGAACGCATGCAGACAGCCTTCTGTGGGCTGAGAACAAGGAAAACAACTGTTATATTACAGGGTTAGGGTTAAACAGGGTCCACACTCTCTCCTATGGACAGGAACGCATGCAGGCAGCCTTCTGTGGGCTGGAGAATAAGGAAAACAACTGTTATATTACAGGGTTAGGGTTAAACAGGGTCCACACTCTCTCCTATGGACAGGAACGCATGCAGGCAGCCTTCTGTGGGCTGAGAACAAGGAAAACAACTGTTATATTACAGGGTTAGGGTTAACTTCTGTGGGCTGAGAACAAGTAAAACAACTGTTATATTACAGGGTTAGGGTTAAACAGGGTCCACACTCTCTCCTATGGACAGGAACGCATGCAGGCAGCCTTCTGTGGGCTGAGAACAAGGAAAACAACTGTTATATTACAGGGTTAGGGTTAACTTCTGTGGGCTGAGAACAAGGAAAACAACTGTTATATTACAGGGTTAGGGTTAAACAGGGTCCACACTCTCTCCTATGGACAGGAATATGTGCAGGCAGCCCTCTGTGGGCTGAGAACAAGGAAAACAACTGTTATATTACAGGGTTAGGGTTAAACAGGGTCTACACTCTCTCCTATGGACAGGAACGCGTGCAGGCAGCCTTCTGTGGGCTGAGAACAAGGAAAACAACTGTTATATTACAGGGTTAGGGTTAAACAGGGTCCACACTCTCTCCTATGGACAGGAACGCATGCAGATAGCCCTCTGTGGGCTGAGAACAAGAAAAACAACTGTTATATTACAGGGTTAGGGTTAAACAGGGTCCACACTCTCTCCTATGGACAGGAAGGCATGCAGGCAGCCCTCTGTAGGCTGGGAACAAGGAAAACAACTGTTATATTACAGGGTTAGGGTTAAACAGGGTCTACACTCTCTCCTATGGACAGGAACGCGTGCAGGCAGCCTTCTGTGGGCTGAGAACAAGGAAAACAACTGTTATATTACAGGGTTAGGGTTAAACAGGGTCCACACTCTCTCCTATGGACAGGAACGCATGCAGGCAGCCTTCTGTGGGCTGAGAACAAGGAAAACAACTGTTATATTACAGGGTTAGGGTTAAACAGGGTCCACACTCTCTCCTATGGACAGGAAGGCATGCAGGCAGCCCTCTGTAGGCTGGGAACAAGGAAAACAACTGTTATATTACAGGGTTAGGGTTAACTTCTGTGAGTTGGAGAAAAAGGAAAACAACTGTTATATTACAGGGTTAGGGTTAAACAGGGTCCACACTCTCTCCTATGGACAGGAACGCATGCAGGCAGCCCTCTGTGGGCTGGAAAGGCATTTGAAAACAATTTCATATTACAGAGAGATATATTTATTCTCCCACTTATGTGAAAGAGTTTGGAAGATGAACACACACCACTAGCAGTGGGCTAGCCCCCTGCTGTAGCGCTTGTGTGGCTCAAGGGCTGGAAATGGAACCAGTGACGGAGACTGACGCTGCCCTATACTCTATACGGAATTAATTTTTCTTACAACATCCCATTATCAAGACTAAAACTGATTCCATCAGCGTGCAAGTTTAGTCCACTCCAGAAGGTAATTATAGTTTTGAAAGTCACTTCCAGTGTACAGGGAATGCTCTTTAGTCAAGTCTCTTATGTCCTTTCAAAAGAAGGATCCTTTTAAACTAACATGGTATCTCTACTTACACTATAACGCAACACAGCTTTCTTACCAATTCAAATTAAACCTAAACTTTAAATCTGCTGCTGAGCTGCGAGGGTCTCCTACCTGCCAGGTCTCCTCCTGCTGTTTCCTGTCCTGCTGCAGGATGGTGCTCAGCATGGCGTACAGGAAGTTCAGCAGCGAGTCGCGCAGAAGGTTGAAGGCGTAAACCTGCAGGTCAAGGGTCAAAATCACCATTTGCGGTTTTACAGTCTAATACAGTCTGACTTTTGAATGCCCATATCTGCAATCTTGAACATTCAAAATCACTATATCAAAATGTACCTACTACGATATCTTGAAGTAAAAATCAAAGTACCGATTTTTCACTCTTCAGATTCTGTAGATTTCTGGAAGGGGGGTTGATCCCATGGTTGTGCCTTTTTCAGACGGGTTGTATTTGTTATTTTGGATGGTGACATAAATCCGGCAGCCCAGTGTATGAGGGGTCGACTTTTAGGCATTAGTCTCAAGCATCAAACCTCTGTATGATAAAGACCCAACACACTTATCGAGAAGAGTAGTGGTGTTGTTGTACTTGCTGGCTTACTAATTAGTGCAAAACTGCACTGCGCTAATACAAGCTACTTGAAAAAGCATCATGCTTCACCTCAATTGAGGATGACTGCTTTAAATTATAATTACTCTTTATTACTGTTATGTCGTACCAGCGTGTCTGCGATGTCCTGTCTGTAACAGCGGAACTGCTCCTTCTCCTCAGCGGTCCATGTTGAGTACTCGGAGTCGGGGGGGTATTGCACCTTGATCAGCATTATCTCAACCAGGTTCATGTACAGCGGAATTAAGTACGCACACAGGTCCTGGAAAACCTGGGGTTCTGATGCTATCATGTCATCCTACAAGAGACAGAGGCAAGTTGTCTTTAGAGTACTGAAAGTGATCTTGACCCAGTTATCTGAAATAAACCCTACGCACGCTACTTTAGTGGTCATTCTGTGATTGTGATCTACAATCTTATGTCTGTAATCAGTTTCATGGAAATCAATTCAGAGTATCTGAAAGGAATAACAAATCATCTATGACACTGCACCTCTCACTAAACAATGAGAAAAACTGTGTACACTATCCCTTCCAAGGACAGGAGCTCTCTTCAAACAAATGGATGGACTATGGCTAAGATTAAGGCTGGGGTGTGACCCCACAGTCTTGTGAACCCAAAACTCTGGGACCCTTTACCTTGTGAACCCAGAACCATTATTTTGACCCTTTGACCTTGGGACCCACCTGTAAGATGTACCAGAAGCTGAAGGTCATGTCGCTGGCCGTCTCATCGACCGGATACCTGCCGGGCAGACCTGTGCACATCTGCAGAAAACAAGACAACAATAGCACAATATTAGTACGATATTAGCACAACGTCAGCATGAAAACGGCACTCTTATCAACTGGCCGAGCAGACCTGTACACATCTGCAGAAAACAACAATAGCATGATACAGTAGCTCATCTTTGTTTATATCATCAGAAACTTAATGCAGACTTTTAAGACAACTCTGAAAGCAAAGAACTCTGTCAATGTCAACCAAACTGTGCTCCTGAAAAGAATAAAAATAGTTCTTAACACATGATGATTTTGATAATCTAGAGATTTTTGCATACTGTTTATTGTACATTCTTTGGAGAAAAAGTGGTATACTCTCATGCAAAGATAACCCTCTCACCAAAGCACACTATCAACCTGAACACGGTAAGCTGTTTCCTACCATGATGATTTTGATGAGCTCTAGAGAGTTCTGCTTGTGCTCCCCTGTACTCTCCAGTAGAACCTTGCTGTGGTTCTCACCGATCGCCACGGCCAGCCTGCACAAACCATTGCACGTGTCCTGCAACAGGGGAGAGAGAAGAGCATTTAGTTTTCATTCTTCTAGTAGACCTCTACTAAAACTGTATAATACAAGGATGCACACTGTAAACTCTATGGAGAATACTACATATAGTACGCTGCCTATTTAGTGTACAATTGTATTCTCTTCTCATGTCTCTATTCTCTATCTTTTTGGCATCGAATAGCTACATGTAGGGATGGAAAGATGGAAAAGTCACTGGTTCAATTCCTGGCATTCCCTGCTAGACGTTGTGTCCTTTGCTAAGGCACTTTACGCGACTTTGGTTTTATTTTCTATTTATTTGTTTGGCTGTGTTCAATGTCCAGCAGCCAAGGCTGCCCGACTAGCTATTGCTATTACAAGGGGCCAACCTTGCTGCAAAAGTACATAATAAAATACAATAGTTGCATTAGTTAAAGATAAATCATACAGGCATGCAATCATACAACTCTTACATAACTGTGAATCAATATATACTTTGGTTAGGGGAGGTAAAAGGCAGTGAAAGCAGAAGGATGGGCTGTGCTTTCCAATACCGTGCCCTAGATACGGTGGATAACAACTCACTGCCTCTATGGCCTCAAAAAGGCTACAGGACTGCCTTTATCTTTACCAATCTTTACTTTGCAAAATGTTTACTGACAGGATTCCATTTCCATATCTCACCATATCCTTGTCCTTGATTGCCCTTTCCAAATGAATTGTATGGAAGAAACTATGTTACGTATGTGGAGAATTTTGCTTTCTGTAGTCTTTAGTTTGTGCAATTATTTCACTGACAGAATTTAATTTCCATATCTCACCATGTCCTTGTTCTTGATTGCCCTTTCCAAATGAATTGTATGGAAGAAACTATGTTACGCATGTGGAGTATTTTGCTTTCCGTAGTCTTTAGTTTGTGCAATTATTTTACTGACAGTCAGGATTCTATTCCTAATCTCACCATATCCTTGTCCTTGATTGCTGTTTCCAGCATGTCCTGCAGCTGTAGGACTTGTGGGATGAACTTCTGCACTGTGTTGGGGTATCTGCAATCGTAACTGTACATTTTATATGTACATAGAGTAATCAGGGTTTAATATTCAGAAATCAAGTACAACGTCGATGAAAATAAGTATTAGTACTTAGTAGTAAGGTTAGACATCCAGGTAATACAATACAAAGTATAAAAGTTAATGAAGCAACGGGATAGATTTTGCAAGAGGTCAGAGTCTGACATTTTACATGAAGATAGCATCCACTATATTTCGTTAAGTGACTGGCATCAGTGTAGTTGCTTGAGTAATTTTGATTAATGTTTTGTGTATTCAAGTTTTATTCAGACTTTGTAATTTGTGTATAACTAATATATATGACAATCATGTATGAGTACAATGTACATAAATAATGATCATGTAACAGTAACAGTGTGATGAAAAAAATTCAAACCCTATTATCTTCATCCTTACAAAAAAGAAAGAAATGCTGATAAAATTTTCAGACTACAGAACATTATATTTGTATTATGAATAAATACAGAGAAATGTACAATAGAAAAATTGCTTCTACAAGTGCTGTCAAATGCTACCTGCTAAATAAATATGCATCATAGATGACAAAGTTATGAAAATGAAAAAGGAAAACAACATGCCAAGACAAGCTGCTAGAGGGCTAAAAATTTAATCATTTCTATAGGTCTCACCATGTACCAAATAATCAATCCACTTATTTATAAGCCTTCTTGTTGACAGATACACAGACACACACACGCACATTATGCTACCAAAAAACATAACCTTCTAGCAAAGGTAAAAAGAAAATATATGAAAATGCAACTCACTTGTAAGCCATTGGTTGTAAGACCACGTTCACGAGTGCATCTATCGCCACATCGAACAGCTCCGGACTTCGCACGGCCTTAAACGCCAGGTTGGTCAGCCCCTCCACTTCATTTAGGGGAACCCCGAACGTCACCCAGCTGGAGAAACACTTGAGGGCTTGTTGCTGAACATCTAGAGGGGAGGGCTGCTCTAACAGGGTCTGTAGGAGGGGAAGGACTGGGGGGTAAAGAAACAACACAGGTTACTTTAAGACAGGAGAAACACTTGAGGGCTTGCTGTTGAACATCTAGAGGGGAGGGCTGCTCTAACAGGGTCTGTAGGAGGGGGAGGACTGGGGGTAAAGAAACAACACAGGTTACTTTAAGACAGGAGAAACACTTGAGGGCTTGCTGCTGAACATCTAGTGGGGAGGGCTGCTCTAGCAAGGTCTGTAGGAGGGGGAGGACTGGGGATAAAGAAACAACACAGGTTACTTTAAGACAGGAGAAACACTTGAGGGCTTGCTGCTGTACATCTAGAGGGGAGGGCTGCTCTAGCAGGGTCTGTAGGAGGGGGAGGACTGGGGGGTAAAGAAACAACACTGGTTACTTTAAGACAGGAGAAACACTTGAGGGCTTGCTGCTGTACATCTAGTGGGGAGGGCTGCTCTAACAGGGTCTGTAGGAGGGGGAGGACTGGGGATAAAGAAACAACACCGGTTACTTTAAGACTGGGAATAAAGAAACAACACTGGTTACTTTAAGACAGGAGAAACACTTGAGGGCTTGCTGCTGTACATCTAGAGGGGAGGGCTGCTCTAACAGGGTCTGTAGGAGGGGAAGAACTGGGGGATAAAGAAACAACACAGGTTACTTTAAGACTGGGGGGTAAAGAAACAACACCGGTTACTTTAAGACAGGAGAAACACTTGAGGGCTTGCTGCTGAACATCTAGAGGAGAGGGCTGCTCTAACAGGGTCTGTAGGAGGGGGAGGACTGGGGGTAAAGAAACAACACTGGTTACTTTAAGACATGAGAAACACTTGAGGGCTTGCTGCTGTACGTCTAGAGGGGAGGGCTGCTCCATTAAGGTCTGTAGGAGGGGGAGGACTAGGGGGTAAAGAAACAACACTGGTTACTTTAAGACATGAGAAACACTTGAGGGCTTGCTGCTGTACGTCTAGAGGGGAGGGCTGCTCCATTAAGGTCTGTAGGAGGGGGAGGACTAGGGGGTAAAGAAACAACACCGGTTACTTTAAGACAGGAGAAACACTTGAGGGCTTGCTGCTGAACATCTAGCGGAGATGGCTGCTCTAGCAGGGTCTGTAGGAGGGGGAGGACTGGGGGGTAAAGAAACGTCTCTGGTTACTTTAAGACAGGAGAAACACTTAAGGGCTTGCTGCTGAACATCTAGAGGGGAGGGCTGCTCTAGCAGGATCTGTAGGAGGGGAAGGACTGGGGATAAAGAAACAACACAGGTTACTTTAAGACAGGAGAAACACTTGAGGGCTTGCTGCTGAACATCTAGGGGAGAGGGCTGCTCTAACAGGGTCTGTAGGAGGGGGAGGACTGGGGGGTAAAGAAACAACACTGGTTACTTTAAGACAGGAGAAACACTTGAGGGCTTGCTGCTGAACATCTAGAGGGGAGGGCTGCTCTAACAGGGTCTGTAGGAGGGGAAGGACTGAGGGGTAAAGAAACAACACTGGTTACTTTAAGACAGGAGAAACACTTGAGGGCTTGCTGCTGAACATCTAGAGGGGAGGGCTGCTCTAACAGGGTCTGTAGGAGGGGAAGGACTGAGGGGTAAAGAAACAACACAGGTTACTTTAAGACATGAGAAACACTTGAGGGCTTGCTGCTGAACATCTAGAGGGGAGGGCTGCTCTAACAGGGTCTGTAGGAGGGGGAGGACTGAGGGGTAAAGAAACAACACTGGTTACTTTAAGACAGGAGAAACACTTGAGGGCTTGCTGCTGAACATCTAGAGGGGAGGGCTGCTCTAACAGGGTCTGTAGGAGGGGAAGGACTGGGGGTAAAGAAACAACACTGGTTACTTTAAGACAGGAGAAACACTTGAGGGCTTGCTGCTGTACATCTAGAGGGGAGGGCTGCTCTAACAGGGTCTGTAGGAGGGGGAGGACTGGGGGGTAAAGAAACAACACATGTTACTTTTAGACAGGAGAAACACTTGAGGGCTTGCTGCTGAACATCTAGAGGGGAGGGCTGCTCTATTAAGGTCTGTAGAAGGGGGAGGACTGGGGGTAAAGAAACAACACTGATTACTTTAAGACAGGAGAAACACTTGAGGGCTTGCTGCTGAACATCTAGAGGGGAGGGCTGCTCTATTAAGGTCTGTAGAAGGGGGAGGACTGGGGGTAAAGAAACAACACTGATTACTTTAAGACAGGAGAAACACTTGAGGGCTTGCTGCTGAACATCTAGAGGGGAGGGCTGCTCTATTAAGGTCTGTAGAAGGGGGAGGACTGGGGGGAAAAAAGAGTCGTCTACTTTGACACACTCTACAAATTTAAAACCTTTACCTCATAATGAAGTTAACCATGAATTATGCATAGCAAACAGTATACATTTCATAATTCTTTTGTATATTTCAAGCACAAAAGGGTAAAAAACAACGGTCTTTCCATTTCTTCACTTCAGAAAATGATGAGGTATATACTGATAAAAATACGGGAGTACGCAATAGTATGCAGAAGACCTCCTAGTCCTAGCCACAGCTAAGAAAAGAAAACTGGAGTGGTATGGCCACGTGTCACAGTCATCGGGACCAGCCAGAACCATCATGCAATGAACCATCCAGTGAGGAAGAAAGTTGTAGGCGACGGAAAAGATGGGAGGATAACATCAGAGAATGGACAGGCATGACACTAAGACATTAGTGAAACCCCGAGAAGAACAGAAAAGCATGAAGGGTGGAGAAAACTGGTCGCAAGATCTTCTGTGGTGCCGCAACAAGCAAATAGTTAGACTAAGGGATAGATGAGAGAGAGAGGTATACACTATAGGTACACTACAGATACACAAGGCTTCCAAAGACATAATGTTCCCTACCATGAGGCAGTCCTTCCTGCATAGCGTTACGGACAGGTCCTCTCCTACTCTGGGTCAGGCACGTCGTGTTGTGCTGGACAGAACAGGACAGAACTGAACTGAACTGTTGAAATCTTAACACAATTTTACAGATATCAGAATTGCAAATAATATAGAGCCTCCTTTATAAAGATAATTATAATTTCCTCAGCATCACATTGCAGTAGGTTTATAAACAAGATAAATGTACATATTGTGATAATAAAAGTGTTCACCTGTTCTGGAAGCACAGTCAGCAGCTCCAGGAGAGCACCACATCTCTGGGACGGCTGCAAACAACATATTATCAACATCATTCAATAGACAAAATGGATTTTTTAAGCAACTCTTGGTTACAGATCAACAGGCTTAGGACTGCCAAGCTATACAGTGAGCATTTGAACTGCATATGTCTAGATGACTAATACTTACAAAATGTAGTAATAGTAAAAAATTAATACAGATATGCAAGTATACTTTGTCACAACATTTTGAAATACAACAGAAAAATTGTAGACGTGTCTATGAAATTTCAAGAGCCTCCTACTTTACAATAGGTGAAAAATTTGTATGTTTACACTCGGATATTTTATTAACATTAAATTTGTTAGATCGAGAGCTCCAATAATTAGCCTGACTAAATCACGCTCTTAGGGGAGGGGGCTAGTTAGCCCCTGTCAGTAAGAGATTGTGTAACTTGTTAGTGCCAACTTATCATTGTCGTTTAATCTACAATACCAGCTCTGTTTGCTACAAGAAGCAATCAGCTTAAGGTACGATCTAGGCTGGTGGCAGCACTTTTTGGGTGGCTTAAAAATGCTACTTAATGTTAAGTATGGCTCTTGATTTTTTTTCTCAAAGTACCTTTGTACGATACGATAATTTATGCAAAATTTTATGACGTCACGATGACGTAATCAGAAATTACAGGCCACGCCCCTTTTTTACAAAAGTGGTTTTTCCTCCCTAACGATTCAATGTACAATGCTAATATTTTGTAGAAGGATACATGATATTGATTTAGTTCAATCTAGGGGCTCTTTTTAAGATATCTTTTCAAATTGATTTTTGGTGAATTTTTTTCAAGATTTTTAGGGATACCATCTCCTATGGGCCCTCCCTGCCCAACGCAACATGTCAAGCCTTATGCCGCCCGTAGGTGGCAAGTTCAGGCGGTAAACCTCGCAACAGCATTCTTTTTTGTGCCCTTCTGTATACAGTTTTGCCACAAAAGTGCCTTAAAAATCATGTTGCTGGGGTAGTAGTGGTGGAATTGGCATTAAATGGTCGTTAAAAGACCCCAAAACGCCGTTTTCCTCCTGTTTTTCACTCACCCGGGCGCTTCCGGTAAAATGCGGGTCAACGACCTCTGCGAACACGTCATCTGACACACACAACAGTGTTTCATCATAGCAGACGCGCGAAAAACAGTTTTCCGGAGGGAGGGAAGAACAGCCAAACGCCCTTTGACCTCTGTGACGTCACCGCCATGCTCTCTTAGACAAGATGGCGGACCCGACTGAGGGTGCCTCGTCCAGTCGCGGCCTTGCAAAGAACAGGAAAAGGACGAAAAAAGCTCGATATGCTGCACTTTCTCGTCAAGGAAACGTTTCTCAAGGGTACGGAAAAGGCACTAGAAGCAGTACTTGTGAGCCACCCGTAGGATATGATGTTCTAGAGTACGAAAGAGACCAGGTGATGACGACTCCCGGCAAGCACAAAGTGCATGGCAGGGCAGCTGCCGAGAACGTCTTGCGTGAAAGGTAAGCACACGTTTTCGTTATTTTTTTCACCGGTAAAATACGGATAATGTCTGAATGCGCCTTGCTCTTGTTGAGAATTATTTTGATGCGGATTGTTAGTTACAACTACGCTGGTGCGCGCTCATTGTTTACGTGCTAGTATTGTTGTTGTGTTGTGAACTAGTATTCTCTTCTCCGTCTCCCGTACATAATTTGTGTGTGTGACGGGGAACTGGCAGGACGGGGAAACGACTAGAAACCGTGTGTGTTGTGTATTATGCATGCGAACATTAGGAGCATTCAAGTACAAATTGTAGAATTTTTGTGCAATTCATACTGAATGTATAACATTGAGTTACAATTGGAATTAACTGTTTCTGTGGTATAACTTACCTGGACCCTTGTCTCAGTGTATACATATAATACATTGAAAATATTGATAGAAAATTTTGTTATTGGAAGGCAAGCTCAAACGTATAACTTTATTCAAATCGAGAATGGCTCTCCTGCTAATTGTAAACTAGACTATCACAGCCTACTCCAGGCTATATATGTAGGTGAGTCACACCAGCCTGTGTACCATGTACCTATCTTATCTTATATACAATACTGGGTAAAACCCATTGAAGGTATCCTGCCCAGGGATTCTTACTAGATTGATTGCACAGTAATGATATCAATTATCAATTTTCAGGGGGTTCAACCTGAGCTTTGTTTCCGAGAGCTCGTCCTCTGACTCGGAAGATGACCAGCCATCTCCACTAGCAAACCTGGAGTCAACACCTGATACAACCAACAAGGAAAGTCACCATCAGATTGGAGCATCACGTGACAGCTGGAAGATGATGGCACGGTCTGTCTTTATAGCATTTGGTGAATCAGTTGGATTCCTTGTTGACCAGGTGAGTGATATGGCTTCCTGTAAAGATCTACTACAAACAAATAGAAAAATGGCTAGTAACTGCACTGAATGGCGGGTTGACTGATAGAAACATATTTACACTTTTTGAAAGTCACATATATTTTTGTGTCTGAACTAATATAAAGCGGCTATATCTTTCAAGTCCTATTCATCAATTCTACAAGTACAATGCATGTTATAATCAATGTACCCTTCAAATTGGTACAATGAAAGTACATTCTGAGCGAAAATTGGTTTACTCTTTCATCCAGGTAAATGACAAAAGGACTTGCTCCACTGAAGGCTGCAATGGCATCCTTGTACCAAGTAGTGTGCAGAGAGTTGGACTTGGTGGCAACATGCGTGTAGAGTTTCAGTGCTCGGGCTGCGTAGGTGGCGGAGTCAACTTCGATTCCTCCACATTCGTGCGAGAGGGGAAAAGGCAGCTACTTGGCCATTCTGTTGCCCTTTCTTTCATACTGAATGGACAGACGTATGAGAAGTATTCACAAACCCTATGTCTGGGTCTTGGCATACCCGTCTTTAGCGAGGACACATACAGGGGAATCTTGAAGAAGGCCTATCCACATATCCATGCAGTTCTAAACCGTCAGATTCAGAGGGCTAGGATGGACATGAAGGAAATGGACCCATCAAAAGTAGGATCATGGAAAAGGGCCGTCACGTCAGGAGATGGCGTGTACCACACCAGAGGATATCACAGTAAGAACATGTCAGTTCTGTTGGTGGACTACAAGGAGAATGGTCTGTTGGCAGCTGTGCACCTCTGCATGAGGGGGAAAGACATAACCACTCAAGACATTCCTCTTTTCCCAGGCACATCAAAGGCTGCAGAAGGCTATGGGTTTGAGCTCATATGGGAGGAGCTCAAAAATGATGGTATCAAGGTCGAAGTTCACTGGCAAGATGGAGACTCGACAAGTTCAAAGTCATTCACTGAGTACTTCCCGGATGGAAAGGTGATGTACTGTGGTGGGCATGTGGGAAGGGCCCATGGAAAACAGCTGGAGAAGATGGCAGCCTGCAAGAAGTTCACACTTGGCTACCAACAGAAACATTCAAAGTACAAGGGACTTGACAAGCTAGTGTGCCACTGCATGGGAAAGAAGCATAAACCAACCTGTGGCTGTCTCTCACCAAAGTGCATTAAACAGATGAAGATCAACCATTTCGCTGCACTGGTGCAAAGTGGCACAGACCATGAGTTGTATGCCAAGAGAATGCGAGTCCTAGGAGAGTATCACTCAAAGAATATCCATTCTTGGAAAGACGGACAGTGTGACTTCCACAGTGACAAGCGTTGTACCTGTAAAAAGTGCACCCCACTAGATGTACAGTGCGAAGGGAAACCATACTCCACATCACACCCTCTGACGTGCCCCATGCACAGCATGGCATACAAAATCGAGGTGGAAGAGCGGGCGGCCAAAAGCAGAGATGTCATCCATCCAGATATGGGAAGGGGACACTCCAACTACCCTGAGGCACGAAACAACGTCCTTATCAGGTTTGTGTGTCCACTTTTTTATGTTCAAACAACATTTGACATGGAATGGTTGTCTTTACTTAGTTGTATCATTTTCAGTTTAGGATCAGCTATTGTTGTGAAACAGGTCATATTATTGTTGTGTTATTCGATATATTTAGATAGTACTAATGATATGTTGCAATTCTCCCTTTCATTTACAAACTGCAGGTACAGGTCTAAGAGTATATCTCTGAATAGACTTGCCTACTGCACCTGGACCGACATTGGTCTCCTCCAAGGCAACATGACCTGGTGCTACAAGAAGTATGGAGGACAATATCACTGGGTGACAGAGGTGTACACAGCGATGGAACTTCCCATACCGGAGGTGTGTTTCTTTTCTTACACAGCAACTTGTGCAAGGTCACAATATACCGTGTACTAACTTACCTGCTGTGTCTTTTCTGGTAATCTGTTGTCTTGTCGGTCTTCAATGTTGCACTGTGAAAATGTTTCCATGACTCTGGAGCGGGTGTTCTACAAAATCTGTAGTACATATAAAACTAATCATGGTGTAAGTGTTGCATATCATGTTTCACAATCCATGAAAGATGTTTTTAGTGCTCCATTTCTTTTCAGAGGTACCTGTCTGTTATCTTGGGTTTATGTTTTCTAAATGTCAATGTTATTTTTTTCCCCTCTAAATTAGGGGGTTGTTGAGACTGCAAAGAAGAGGAATGAGGTACGCATGCAGAGGCTGGAGGTGATGAAGACAGAAAAGGCCAAGGATAGGAGGATTGCTTTGAAGGTATTGTATTCCTTTTTTTGTTCACAAAGCAAATGACCAAATAATTTTACCTTTAGATCACTCCACTGTTTTATTTAGTCGTTGTTGCACATATATCACAGAATTGAAAACAGACTCAGAACAGGAAATACCTTTGCTTACATTGTTTCTGGAGTGCACCAGCCTTGTGTTGACAACTTTACCTTTGAATTTGATTACATTACATTTTTACTTCAATCTATCTCTAAGAACACACAAAATGATTGGTGTGGAAAAGAGATAATGACTGAGTATGGGTTGTGTATCCTTTCCTAATTGGAAAGAAGTTAAAGCTCTCATTCAATTGTATTATACTTAGGTCGCAAGAGCCATGGCGCAAGAGGAGAGGAAGAGATGGAACAAGGGCAGACGTGTGCAGCATACATACGGAGATGAAGAGGCAGGTGACGGGAACGAAGATGCAGGTGACGGGAATGAAGAGACTGATGACGAGGGGATGGAAGAGACAGGTGACAATGAGACGGATGTGGACATTGAATCTGAGAGTAGCAGTAGCGGTAGCGGTAGCGATAGTGGTAGCAGTGATGGGGAAGATGATGAGGCAGATAACTTACTATCTGAAACTGCCATGCCCTCCAAGATTAGAAAGCGGGCAACAGTTGTATCTATTACAAGGAAGACCTGTGTCTGCGGTGGTAGTGACCATATGCGGCGCTCTAGCAAGAAGTGCCCACAGTACAAACCCAGGCAACAGAAGGAAAATAAGTAATTTGTCCAAAGCTTAGTCTTTTGTCCCATGGAACTCACGTTATGTAGCACTATGTATCAAAGTCTTTGGTACCAGATGAGTGGAACACAGTTGTCAGTATTGCATTTTTATATCACTTTCATGTTACTATGTGCAATGGTACTAAGTTGCATACCTTCATTTGAATGTCAAGAGACATAAGGTGCTCATGTTTATTCATTGTATCAGTGCAGTATGTATTTAAAAAGTTTTTTTTTGTGATTTGCAAGGACGTATTGTGGTCTATACCATTCTAGTTTTATTGAAGTCTTCTGATTCAGCACCATGAATGTTATTTGTCTGGGTGCCATCCTCTTTTGCAACTAATGTCTCATATTTTTTCTGCTTTTGTAACATAGCACTAGGCACATGTACCAACTGATCTTCTGTTCTGTTGCTGCAATCTTAGTCTTGCATCCTTGTGAAACGTTATTGGTTTATAGATCCCTTGGTTTTATATTATTTGTATCATGTCCAAAAGTGTGTTTTTCCACAAGTTTCTATTATATTTTTACATGCATTGATTAAAAAATGAAGCCGGTACTTCAACATTCAACCAACATAATTTCAGCATCCAATCAATCAATCAATTGTACCTAGCTGTATGTTAACATTGCAAAAAGAGAGTCATCAGGATACAGTGTAGGGTGCTCAAGTTTATTTCAAAATATATGATAAATAGCTTTTCAGACAGAGTTTTACATAAATAGTTTTTGTTTTATAAAAATAGATTTGCGATTGTACATGCATATGGAAGGCATATGAGAAGATGTTGTTGCTGGAATGTTGAGGTGTAAAGGTGAGGGTATGGTACAATATATTCTATTCTAAGACTCTATTCTAAGACTAACTACTAGTAATACATAGGCATCACCTCTCGGGACTTCTTAGAACCAACTAAACTACGCTACTATAAGGTTATGCCGGGGTGGGAAGGGAGCCTCTTCACGGCTTGTCCTCGAAGAGGTCCTCCACGCCAACATCGGCGGTGGGGCGGTTGGCCTGGTTGATCAGGCCCCAGTCCTCATCGTCCCCGGACGGGTATGCCTCCCTGATGATGCTGACCAGCTCCAGACTATAGTTATAGTAGGTGCCTGGAGTGGCACGATGAAGTCCCTGCACACGAAACATGAATAAGCATTGATAAAGTTACAGATGTGTAGTTAGGAGTTTTGTTTTCGTGCTCTGTAGAATAATAAGGTGAATTCAGACCCCGTTAAAAATGAATTTAGTTACCAGATGTAAATGAGAAAATTGTTTTACCACATTTGTGTTTTACTTTGCATAAGAAGTAGCATGACTAACTATTGACATATAAGAGATGTTCTTGTAAAAAGAACGAACCAGTAAAAATCAAGAAAAAGATTCAGATGACAACAAGAACATAAAGGTATAAAGTACATAAGTAATTTTGTTGTAATCTGTATGTATGAATAAACAACATGTGTATCTATTGAAAAGTCACGTACAGAGAGCAATGCTTTCCCCAAACAGCACCAACCAAAATTTATTCCCAGTTTCTGGTCAGTCGAGTTCATGTACATGTACTGCATTTTTTGCACAAAATTATGCTGACGTGAAAACTGCATATTTTATCAAATATATGATGACAAAGCAACTTCAAGAAAGAAAAGAACATTTGGAGGAAGACATTCCCCCCCAAAGTCTATGAAAAGGCAAAACCAGTGTTGTATGAAACATTTGGTCATTTCTATTTTTGACGGAAAATTTTGACTTACGTATGTCAGGAGGCCGGCCAGCGCCCGGTACACATTGTTCCGGCGGTGCACGTTTGTCACGTTCCGCCGGTACTGTGTGAAGATGCCGGCAACCCTCCGGCTCAAAGTGTTGAATCTGTGGTGCCAAAAAAACAAAACAATTAAAAATCCATGTGAAAGCCTTGGAACCTACGTGATATATTCGCAACAAGGTGTCATGCATAAGAACAAATAATAGCGGTCCCTTTGTCACGGAGCGCTACTACTGTCGGCAAATCCTTTCATGTCATCCAGAAGCTCTTGGGAAACGAGAAAAATTCCAACTTCAAATAAATGAGCTAACAATTTTGGATTCATAATTCTAAAAACGAAACCACGTCGAACATACCCCATGAGCCTCCCGATGTCTCGGATCCTTCGGACTGCCCGAGACTCCAACAGGAGCTCCTCCGCAGTCGGGGTTCGATTGCGGATCCTGGCCGGCCCGGTGTTTTTCTTTGCAGCTGTGGCAAAATCAACAAGATCAACATTATGGAAAAACATTGTGACATACTTGGCTCCGTGAACGCACAGAGAACTTCATTCGCGCAAGGAGTATCGGTAAGAAGTTTATTGAAGTAGTTTTGTTCCGCACAGTTGACCTTTTCTTTGATTTTGCGCTATGCAAAAATTATTTGCCTGAAACCATTATTTATGTATGGCATGAAACACTGGGCACGAACTTCACAGGCCACAACACGGTTTCGGTTGTAAAATGATTATAGAAGTCCTACAGCATCGGGCAAACATTCTCATAAAGTAAATATTATGATTCTGCTCGCCCTTGACATGGGCAGGATGCTAGATTCAACTAAGAAAATTAGACGAAAACTAAATGAACTATGAATGTCCTTTACTCTAACAACGGCCCTCTTATAACGGGACGTCGTGAAAATCTTACACGGTAAAGAATCAAAGCTTACCTCTAGACTTCGGCATCTTCACAGGACGGAGTTTTCACGGGACAAAGATAGAACGGAGGTCAAAATATCGCGGCCTTGAACACAGCTGAACTGGTCGAGTGGGACGTGCGTTCACCCGGCCCGCGGTCGGTAATTTATGCATTGCGTCATCCATCGGCGCGGGCTCATTGGTTGTGCAACAGCACTTTCGCGCCATAGCACTGGCCCCTGATTGGTCAGGCTCTTCCATCACGCATCGGCCAAACTCACCCCGTTGGAAACTGCAAATTTAAACTTGACGTTTGCGGTCAAACAGTAACGCATTTTGGGAAAATGAGACCAGATAACAAAAATAGACCAATATACCTACCAGATCAGATTGTTTTTTTTTTCTAATCTTTTTTTTGAAAAATGCCTGCCACCAGCCTGGATCGTACCTTAAACTAAAAGCCTTGCAGTTGACCTCTTGACCCCGTGGTCAGATCTAAGTGTTTGTTCTCTCTGCCATTTATGGAGATTGATAACGTCTTGACCTTCGCTCACGCGACCTTCGCTGAGGACTTGTTTTTCTGACTCTCGTCAGGACAAAGTCTAAGATGTGCAAAGTTCAACGTTCTTGTGACCACGTAACACATCAGGGCAGGGAAAACAACTTCATAACAACAGAAATATAAATCATTGTTCTTTAGGCGACAGCATTCAATTTGTTAGGTCTTATTGATTTGATTATATGGATGACATCCTCGCATCAACTTTGTCAGCTTGAAATAGAAAGTTTTCAACCATACTGTAAATCATACAAAGCAAATTAAAGTCAAGTACAAAAAGAATATTGGACAACAGATACTAATGTCACAGAATGCCAAAGTCGATTCTAAAGTCAAAGAAGATGTAAAAGAACAAAAAGAAAGAATCTATTGTTTGGCATACCATACTCTGTGTCTCTGTCAATTGTTCAACCTTCCTGACCACTTATTTTAGATTTTGATTATTCTATCCTTACATGTATCTAGTACATGATTGCATTGAGTTACTGAGGGTTTACTGAAACCCGTGTATTGTAATGGAGGCACCTTTTTTTTGCCAAAGTTTTTTGTTTGCCATATGGCATGCTCGCATCACTTTTGAGGTTCCCAGAAGATGTTATCCATATAATCGAATCATTGTGGTTTTAGACACAAACATGTGACAATTAACACCCAGGCTCTTATTTTGCTTGTGATTTTGAGTCCTTCAGTAGACGTGACCATCAATAAGTCAAACATGTTTTCCGTGCCGACCTGACTGACTGAAACTCCATGGACCTTTGCACCACCTGGAGACACGCTCCGTGGAGTGTTTGCTGCTGGGGTCAGTAAATCAAGGACAAGGCTGCAGGCCGGTGCGGGGAGGTCAATATTTACTGAGTCACCGCATTTTTGTGGAACAATAACAGGATCCTGTTTTTGTGCTGTAGTGTTTTTGCTGTAGGCTAAATCAAATGGGAAAATTGCTTCCTCCAATAACACTTTTGAAACAAACAAATTCAGTAATTTTTAACATTTCAAGGGTACAAAGTTCATAATTCTCTATTCAAATTTATTAAAGGATATACAGTACACTAGTGTTGTTTAAAGGCACCCAGAGCATTTTATGAGGCTTGAAAACTGGAAATATTCTAGTTGCTGTAATCTTTATGAAATTGACATTTAATGCCACTGTTTACCACATTTGCCTGCGGATTTCTTATCAAAAGTGCTCAAAAGCAGCACAAAAATAAGCTACATGGTGATCTTTTAGTTTCACGCGCCTAGTGTAAATAGACTGATACCATAGCCCCGCCCACCTCCGTCAAAACGTAGAAATGCAAAATTAATACATAAAAATGCAAATATTTGATGGACATGCAGTCACTCTCTCATTGGTCCAACCGCTAAATGTGATGGAACAGTCAGGATCAGTCCATTAGGGCTTGGATTTTCTATCAGTTCTCACCACACGACGACATCGTATCTTTGCTCCTTCACTATCGATATGTAATGGTATAGTGTTATTGAAACTTACCATGTGCAGGAATGACTAGAAATTGGAGTTTTTTTATTCAAGTTTTAAGCCTCATAAAATGCTCTGGATGCCTTTAAAAGAGTGAGCTTCTTTATGATCAACACTCATTTTCTTCCCCTTATGGTGTAGGGCTCAAATACCAACTGCCAATTTGCAATGAGATTTTTCTAGCTTCTGCACCTCAAGCACATTAAAAGAACCCACCACACTTATCAAAAAGAGTATAGGGTCTTCCCTGGTGTGAGTAGATCAAACCTAACAGTATGGTTTTATGCACAATACTGTTAGGTTTCCTACTAACTGTAAAAATCTGGTTTTGCCTTGAAGCAGTTTACGGCTTATGAAATCCAAACAAATAAAGGGTGGACATTTGCAAGCTAATGTAGAATGATTCCCTTCCGACCATTTCCAAATGTGTTTGTTTGTTCATTTGTGGATGCTACTTGAAACATCTAACCATATCAAAAATCATATCCAGTTGCTTCAGTAAATGTTCTTTGGCATGTTTTTTTGTTGTTGTTGTTTGTTTGTTACTCACAGTGAGCTCAGTGCTGGTGGCCTGCTGGAATGTGTCCACGATCCCCTTCACCGCCTCAGGCCACACCTCGGGCATGGTGTTCAGGGCAAAAGCCGACAACTGGGGAAAGTAGAAGAAAACAAAAACTCTTCATTTAAACAAATGACGCAAATCACCAAACAATCTACTGCAACTGCATACTTGTGAGGCTCATGCCAAAAGTCAGTTATAGTTATACCTGCATCATTTGATTAACACAGAAACAACACATTGCCAACTGGCCTTTGATACAATACTTAACATGGTGAACTCTTTATCATCATCAATCTTCAGTCCATGGGCTCAGCCTCTCCACTACTTGTTTCCACCATAGCTGTGCTCAGGTTTTCTAAGTCTAAATCATCAGTAACAAACTTACTGTATATCATTACAAAAACTTAGAATATTTTAACAAACAGCTACTTACAGCAACACAGAGCCTGGTGAGAACCATCCTGGGACCCCCAGCAAAGGCCAGGATCTCCTGAAACAGCTGGGTCCGCAGGTTGGCGTAGTGGTCGGCAGGCAGCTCCGCCCTAGCAACCACACATACAGGAGCTTGTGAATGGTACCAATATAATGATGTTGGGAGTTTAGAATTGAGTTATGCATAGCATGTACATCTTATAGCACAAGCTGTAAAAAAACAGTGGTAGCAAAAGATTGACTGAGCTCAAATGAACTGTCATTATGTCACTTTTCAATGAACAAATGAAACAGAACGAAAGAACTAATTCACCCATATGTCTGCAAGAAGAAGTATTGAGTGGTACAAACTTTCAGACTTACCAGTGGTGAGATATTTTGACATACAGGGCATTTGCTCCAAAGAACTGCACCTCAGCTGCCTGCAGTAAAACATAGAAGAACAAACATGTACATATGTAAATATGTCATACTCATAGTCATACAGACTTCCAGGCTCCTTTAACCAATCACTGCAGTCACCTGAAGAGAGTATCACAGATGGATAGATTACTATAAACAGACCTACTTTCTATTGAACCATCTTAAATTGTCTTAACCTCTTTAACATATCTATTCAGAGGTTTGGTATAAAACCTGGTTTTCCCGTGACGGTCCTTTCCTTAGTCACTGACGAAAGATAGCGGATGCCAGTGTTCTCGCCAGCGCCCATCCTCCCGTCAAATGTCTGTATTTTTTGTAGGACGTAGATGCGTAATAAAGTTTTGTTGTGCTTAATTTTCTTTTCTTTGCCGATTGTATACAACATAGAAGTGTAGCTTGTGTGTGAACATTCGATCTTACCCCCAAAATTAAGCCTGAAACCCTTGTGTAATTTTTCACCGAAAGAGATGTCATTAAACTAAGATTATTCTACCAGGAAATTTGCCCCTCAAAATGCAGGAAATAACGTTTCAGAGGGTCTAGATTCCAAAATTTCCAAAACAAACGAACCTTGTCCTTGTGCAGCAGGACCCAGCAGAACTGCCAGGCCTGAGGAGACACCTGTGCCGCCATCAGCCATTTCTGCGCCGCGTCTTTCACCGACACGTTGGGGTCGAAGTACAGCTGGTGAAGAGCCTAGAGAGGACAGGGGGTGGTAGAAAACAATAAGCATAACAATTCGTGTGTAAAGATGGGGGGTTCGGTCCCCGCCTTCCTATTGATATTTTGTCAAATGTTTCTCACAACCTCAGCACTTAACTACAGTTTCACGACATTTTGCAGTCTCACCGGTACGGGTACTCATCTCACTGGTATCATCAAGGGGAGGGGAGATCCCAGGGCTAGGGCAAGAGGAGGATGCCTACTAGTAGCTATTATTATAAAACTAACGCATAAGTTGAGCTGTCCTGGGCACGGTGTCGAGTTCAACTGCGATTACCCCCAAATAACCCTGCGAGGGGCAAAGTAGGGGGGGAGGGGGTCCCAGGCTAAGGCGGGCAGGCCTCCAGCCTGGCGCGGAATGACTCAACGGTGGGAGCCGATACAACCGCGCCAGGCAGGGCGTTCCACTCGGCGATGGTGCGGGGGAAGAATGAATGTTTGAGTTGTGCTGATTGACGAGGAGTTTTCCTAGTTGCTGAGTTGACCTGATACGTGTGGTGTTAAAGAACCCACCACACTTGGTGAGAGCAGGGGGGGGGGGGAGTGGATCAAACCTTACAGTCTGGTCTTACACAGCTGAAGTTATACACTGTACAAAACTTGTGTGTCACGCCTACAGCCAACAGGCAGTTTACCAGTTGTGCAATTTACAAACAAGCATACCTGATAATACATCAAAAGTAAATGCCCCATCCCAGTAACTCTCTAATTCTTCAACAGGGAACAAATCTATATCAAATTCAACTTTCATTTTATTTGTTCAAGTGGGAGGGTACGTAACGTTACTCTCCAGCATAAGCTATGGAGTAAACCACTGTCTGCCTTACCCGCTCTATGTTCTCCACCGTGAACTCCGCCTGCGCCTGTCCCTCCATGGCAGGCCGTGTTCTGCGGTAGGAAGGACGCAACCTTCAGCTTCTGAACGTGAACTTGCACGAACTTCTCGGGACGACGACGTTCACCAAGCAGATACAAGTCGACAAAGGCTCACCAGAATTCGCCCCTCCCTCGGCCAAAAAAAAGCTCAGACAACGCGCTCTTTGCTACAGGACGAAAGAAGTGTCTTCGAAGCTATGGTTGCTCGAATTTCTAGCTTAATTATTTCTTCTCCACGGCAGAAAACGTGGAAAATTATGACAAGTGGTCGGCTGTCAACATTTTCGGACCGTCCGCCATTTTGGCCGAAGTCTCGCATGTCATTTCTCGCGAGAGGTGGGTCAGGGGCGAAACCATTTCAACATAGGGGAAACCTGTCTCTACCAGACTCTGTCTGTGTGTTACCACAAAATTAATGTAGTTCAACTTTTCCAGAGGAGTTTGTCGGCTATGGTGTTACTATTTGCAACACTGCAATGACCTGCCAAGCCCTCTGATAGAATATATCCCTAACTATATGGGCAAATGCATGGTTCGCGTGGTTTTTATTTCGCGCTAAGGGAAAAATGGAGTGTTCGCGGTGGTTTTAAGTTTGCGGCAGCGCTATAGCCACATACTGCTACAGTATTGGACTGAAATGTTCGCGGTGAAATGGTCGCCGCGAAAACCGCAAACATAAAACCACCAGGAATACTGCATATTTCTAAACATAGGTTGCGCACAGTTTTATTTTTCAACACCCTCTGGGTTTTTAACCCATGGAAAGGATAACGCTATCATCATGGCACAACTTGGATTAAACACTATAACTTAACAAAGGTAGTCACGGACAACAGTTAATCTGCGTTACCACGCTCTCCGGACAACTCGATCGTAATCCTAGATCATCCTAACCCCCTTAACTAAAAAGAACTGTAATGAAAAATACGCCACTACCTGTAACTAGCAGATGTGTTCCGAAACACTTTATGCATCCAAACTATCGTCATTTTCTAATAAAAATGATTTTTTCTTTCGGTTTGGAAATACAGACGTTTGATGAAATCAATTTTTTAGTTATATTTTCACCGTGTATATGTAACCATAACAACCGTTGCTAGGGAAGGAGGGTGTGGTCTCTAACAGATCCAAAGATTGGCAACTCCTATCAGTAGCTTTCAGATGTGTCTAGTGTTGGTTTTCTACACCGGCCGCAGGATGGGCGGCTACACGCAGCAGTATCTGGGTAAACATGTTCATTTTAACCCACGTCCGTGTCTGTCCACGGTACGTTAAGTTCAGACTGACATTTTGCTCCTTGTTAAATATACAAACTAATACTTGATAACAACTGATGGGTCATTACATTAATAGAAATGCACAGATATTATACAATGATAGTATTGTTTAGATCAGATGAGAAGACATGAAGAGGTATGGACATGCTACAATGTACTTCTCTCTACATTTATAACACCAACTTTTAAAGATCGCATATCAAACTATACTTAAAAGCAGGTTTGGTAAAAGAACACTAGTTTTATAGGAATTAGTATAGAATAGAATGACTATGTATCCCCATAATAACTATCCTGAGGTGAATGCTACCGGCGGTACGGGTTGTCCCTGCCAGAGAGTAACACATAATGTTTAAAGATCGCTAGCTTTAGTCAAAAGTAGGTTTGCCGTTTGGTACATGTAGATATACTAGTTTGATTAGAATGACTATGTATCCCTATAATGATTGCCCGACGGTGAGTATTACCGGCGGTACGGGTTGTTCCTGCCAGATAGTAACACATAATTTTCAAAGATCGCACATTTAGCTAGCTTTAGTCAAAAGTAGGTTTGGTACAGATATACGAGTTTGTTTGAAATTACTATGTATCCCCATGATAACTATCCTAAGGTGAATATTACCGGCGGTACGGGTTGTTCCTGGAGAGTAACACATAATCTTTATTTAGCTAGCTAAAGTTATAGTCAAAGGTAGGTTTGGTACAGACAAACTAGTTTGTTTAGAATTACTATGTATCCCTATACTAAGGTGAGTATTACCGGCGGTACGGGGTGTTCCTGGCGGGTCACCCGGCCGTGGTTCTGGGCGTCTCCCTGCTCCTGCTTGCCGCGCTCCTCCCGGGTCTGGCGTTCCTTCAGGTGGAAGAAGACGTGTTCTACCTGTTCTCACCTCTGCACGGCAGGTGGAAGGACGAGAAGGCCGCGGTGGACAGGTACTTTCCTTCAGGTGTGCACGACGTTTCCTTTTTTCTACCATTGTTTGTAATTTAACCATTTTTGGATGAGCCGTTCTTATTATTTGCCTACAAACGTTTCAAGAAGAGAAGAAGCATGTAAATCATAGTTTAAGCATAGCATAGTTTTCTTAGTATCCTCTGGATATTGTAATGCATTTAGCCCTATGGTGGGCATGAATATGCAATAAACTTCATTGTCATTGTCATTATTTGTGGCCATCCATTGCCTAAGTCATGCCCTGGACAACCTTGAGTTGGGAGACTGAATCCTGGCTGTTTTGTATCTGTATCTGTATAGTCGGTATAACCGCCATTAGGCGTAACACACCAGCTTCGCAAGCAAGCGGCGCGGCAGCAGCTGGTTATATTACACCGAACGGTCTGTGACACCTAGTCTTCGCATATCTGACTGCAACCGAGCTTTAAAGCTACTTAGTGAGGAAGCTCCTACAGTAATTGGTGACAACGAGTTCCATTCTACTATATATGGTTCTCGGAAAATACGAATTTTTGAACATATCAATCCTTGGCTGATAACTCTGGTACTTAAAAGCATGACTATTTTTATTCCGCTTCTGAGCTGGCATTAGATAATTATTAGTCGGTACGTCCACAAGTTTGTTAGTCATTTTGTACATCATGCAGAGTCTGGACGTTGTTCTTCTGTCTTCAGTCTTCTGTTGTTGCTCACTTTACTAGCAGAGTTTTAATTTTAGAACTGGATGCTTCACTGTATTATGTACCACGCATTTTACTGTAAGTACCATTCTTCTGTCTTCATTCCCTTCCTCCAGATGACCGTGCCTTTGACCCGACCCGCGTGACGTCAGTCCCCAGGGGTGTTGACGTCATGTTCGAGCATCTCAGCGGGGGAAGCGTGTTAACAGAGCCCGCCATGGGGGAGGTGAGGGTGTCACTTCATCATTTTTCATTTCTTTGGCTGTTAAGCACGCACAGCTAGGGCTGCCCAACTAGCCTGTGGCTATTGTAAAAGACTAGCCCTACTGACAAAGACAGGGCATTACAATGGAAGGTTGACATGGACAGCATAACGAGTTATAAGAAAATTCTAAGTACATGTACACACAAAAAAACTATTGAATTGTCACTTCGTCCCGAGGGGCTAAAGTTGTTTTAACGGGTTTGTTCTATGCTTCGTCGTTGAAGGTCGCAAAGCTGTATGGACAAGGTAATGAAGTCTACCCTCTCTCCTTGTCTCGTTTTGCGATGCGTTCTTTGTTGTAATACAGTCAAACCCGCACAAGTAACCAGCTCTACATACATAATCATCACCACCCCTTGTTAGTGGTCCCTCCAATATTTTTTCCCACTGACGCAATCATTAAGAGTGATCTTGTCTACATTGAACACATGACCACATAGACCAGCTTTTATAGGTGACCAACTTAGGCATGGCATGTGCTGTATGTAGTTCGGAGGTGGTCGGTACGTAGGCCTGTGTGGACTAGGAAGCCTCACACACATATCAAGACACGTTTTTGACGATTGATGGTCTGACGGCCAGGTTCCAGTCTTGGCAGAACAATTGATTTGCCATGGACAATTAAGACGGGCTTAGCTTTTTTTCACCACCAAAAAAAAAATTAGATGAAAATATGGATTAACCCAGATAAGTTGCTACGGGTGCCTAATACAATACAGCCTATTCTATTCTATTCTATTCTTTTCTATTCTATTCTATTCTATTCTATTCTATTCTATTCTATTCTATTCTATTCTTGGAAGTAAAGCATAATATACGTAATTATGTAGGTAGGTGTCTCGATCGAAGTCGACTGAAGATGTCAGAACTTTCAATTTCAATTCATGTCACTTTATATCAACGGATTGACTTGAAACTTATGACGTATAAATGGGAGACCACCCTAACACCCTATCGAGTAACCTGGTCAGAGTTTTTGTCGACAAAGACTCCGATCGCGATCTCTACCGGTGGATTCGGTGATTCTGCCACATCGCAATCTCTACCCTGACATGTAAGGAAAATGTATCAAAGAATGTCTAGACGCTAGAAATTCCTCCAATGATTGTAAAAGCCCATTCTCATTCCATACTATACACTCTTGCATTAGGTAAATTAGCCTTATAGAACTGGTCATGACGTACTTTGTACCTGGTACAATTGTTGTACAATTAAGTTATATATAATATAGCGATGTAAATACATATTTGAGACTTTATTTCAATTCTTTTTGCAGGTTCTCCGATTCCACCGTGAGGCCGTGGCGCTGCGAGCGAACGCGTCCGGGGTAGCGTACACCTTCGGCGACCTGTGCGCGGAGCACCGAGGAGCCTGCATGGAGAACCCGCTCCTCCAAACCATCGGCTACCACGAGAAGAACATCGGTAACCTCACGACAACGTTTCCTCTGCTCTCCCGGCCTGACGGAGGCATCGCCTTTCTTGGAGGGACGTTAGGAGGGCTGGAGTTTCAAGCAGGCGAACTGAACGTCGTCTCAGGCGCCAAGATGTTCTCCAACACCTACTTCTTAAGGTCTCGAGACCCTGATGACGACTTGAGGAGCAAGATTTGGTTAAGAGCATTTATGGACATGGTGGACGGGTTTGAGTCGGATGTCGTCAGAGTGCTGGCTTTGACAGATGGGTGAGTGTTCTTTATTTGACTTATTTACCGCGTATATAATCACCATGATGATGATGATGATGATATAACCATTAGCACGCATACCTGGCACAAAAGAGATATCGTTTCCACACAAATAATACCATACAAAATACTACACAAAATTTGATCAGCTGAGGACAGAAAGCAAGTGAATTGGATCACGCTCTGCGTATTAGCAGTTTGAAGTTGGTCAAAGACAAAGTAAAGCTGACGAGGACGACGAACTCGTGTATAACCATGTCTTGGTTTCCAAAGTAGCAGCTGACTTAACCCTTGTTCCTGTAGCAGTCCTATCTCTGTTAGTAGCAGTTAAAGTTGAAGTTGAAGTCCTCCCGCGCCACGTGGTGGAGCATTTGGCGGCGCCCATCTCCGATTCGCAGCCCTTGGGTCACACAGCTTTGTGCAAGTCTCAACAGGGCCAGGGAGCTAGTCCGCTGGTAGTAATGTGTGTGCGTTTAACTTCCATACCCTTTTCCAAATGCTGAGTGCTAAGCAGAGAAAACAGTATGTACCCGTTTTAAGGTCTTTGGTATGACCCGGCCAGGCGAACACTCTACCCATTAGGTCATTGCACCACTTGAAGTAGTAGTAGGTAATGTAGGAATTTGTCCTTACAGTTCTCCTTTTCTTTTGTTTCACCATCGTTTATTGCCTGTCTTCTCGCACACGCGTTTCTGATGTTCAGGTGGCTGAAGGATGCCACCGAAGGGAAGGTAGCAGAGGCGAAGCAGCTGGTGGTGGTGGGACTGAGCTTGTTATCAGCCTTCTGCATGCTGGCGTGTGTCAGGTGCGGGGAGGGCTGGCGGGACACATGGAGGTGAGAACGCGTTTGCAGTCACGTGGCTCTGACGTCATGTAGCGTCCACCATGTTGGCGGATTATGAGTAGGTGAGTTGTGACGTAAGATGTGACATCATCTGTCCGCATGCATTCTGGTGTGTCTCAGGCGCGGGGAGGGCTGGCGGGACACATGGAGGTGAGAACGCGTTTGCAGTCACGTGGCTCTGACGTCATGTAGTGTCCGCCATGTTGGTGGATTATGAGTAGGTGAGTTGTGACGTAGCTGTTTGCATGCTGGTTTGTCAGGTTCGGGGAAGACTGGCTGGACACCTAAAGGTAAAAGCATTTCAAGGCGTCAACAATTACGTGGCTATGGCGTAGTTGAGCCTTCACTACGTAAGTAGATTATAAAGTTATATGTTCGGACGCCAGTTTGTGTTTTGTCGTTAAGAAAAGCGTGTCGGTTTTCTCAAACCTGAAGAAGACTGGAACAGGAGATAGATACAACTAGTCGAAAATCTTTTTTTACATGTTCGTCTATATCTCCTTTTTTAGAAGAAGCAGCCCACTGCTGGGGTTGGCCGGCGTCCTGTCCGGAGGTTTCGCCGCCTTAAGTTCCGGCGGGCTCCTAGGGTACTGCGGGATCAAGCTCTCCGACATTACTTACCTGGCACCGGCTCTTGTCTTAGGTAATGTTTACTTCCGCGTTAGTGTACATCACTACTACCAAGATGATAAAGATAAAGGTAATCCCAAAGCGTTTGGAACCATAGCGGCACGGTCCTGGACACAGTATAGGAAGGTGGAGCCCATCCCTCTCCTTCCACTGCCTTTTACCTCCCCAAACCGAAGTCATGTACCCATTTGTACACCTGGGTGGAGTGCATGAGGAAAGTCGTGTAAAGTGCCTTTTCGAGGACAAAACGTCGCGCACCTGCAAAGCTGGTGTGTTACGCCAATGTCCTTGGTTACGCCGAGGGGTCGTTATATAGATACAGATGTAACCTACAGCTATGAAACGAGCTCATGCCGTACCCCGTACCCTGATCTACAGGAGTGGGGGTGGACGACATGTTCATCATGCTGGCGGCGTGGCGTCGGACGGACCCGGCGGACGGCCTGGAGCACCGGGCGGGGCAGACGCTGAGCGAGGCCGCCAGCACCATCACCATCACCTCGCTGACCAACGCGCTCGCCTTCGGGCTCGGCAGCCTGAGCGACTTCCCGTACACCCGCACCTTCTGCGCCTACACGGCGGTGGCCATGGTATTCGACTACATCTACCAGGTAAAGACACTGTACCAGGCATCGCAACTGGCTAAGGGTTTCCCGAATTTTCAGCTTTACGCACTGAAGTCTTCTTCATGTTCGACTGACCTATGACTTAGGTCACGTGACCTGACGGACACGTGACGCTAACTCGGGCTCGGGAACCAAATATGGCAAACTTTTCAGAACCCAATTTTTTTTCAAAATAAGCTTCCTCAAAATGCATCACGCTGTGAATTGTATCCGACTATCATTCGGTAGAATGACCAATACTTGATCTTAACAGTATCAACAGGTCTGTAAATACTGTACTAACCCTAGATAGATCAGGACTCTAACCTTGGCCAATAACATTCATAACGTCTACGTGTATGTACGTATTTCCTCATACAGGTAACGTTCTTCTCAGCGTTGTTGGTCTTCTCGGGTAGAATGGAATACCCGGCATCCACTTCGCCGTGTAGCCATGACAACCTCCCATACTCCAAACTTCAAAATGGCGGCGGATCTGTCAAGGTCGTCAACAACCTCGTCCCGAGCATCTCGGACGGTGTCGACGAATGTGACGCTACTTTCCCTGAGGTGTTGCTCGAAGATAACCAGGAACGAAGGAAGAAACTATGGCGGGACAGAACGCCTTCGATGTCCACCATCGAAGAATTGGACCCTGAATCGGAAGACGCTCAAAGTCTCAAAGACGCAGAGAAGAGCCTGGGCCGAAGTCTTGGACGCGCGATAACCAACAGGCAGACCCTAGTGTGGCTGGCGTGCGCGTACTGCACCTACCTGCTGGTGGCGGGGGCGGGGATTGCCTCTCTGGACGTGCGCGGTTTGAGCATCGCCGACTGGATGGACACAAAATCCATGATCTACATGGCTTCTGAACGCGATAGGAAATATTTCGCCGATTTTTATCCCACGGTTACCATGGTGATGGAGGGTGACGTCGACTACTGGAACGTCACGACGCAGACGTCGATCCTGGGGATGTTGGGGAGGATGGAGGAGCTGGACCACATGAACGGCGGCGTGGCGACGCAAACCTGGCTGAGACACTTCATCAGCTTCCTGAAGCTGTCCAGGGGGTCCTCGGACCTCGGCAAGGAGGAGTTCCTTCGGGTACTTAAGGAGGAGTTTCTTACTATCCGCCTGTTCGGCAAATACAAGCGCGACGTCGTCTTCTCGCCTAGCGGGACCGACATCGTGGCCTCCAGGTTTATACTGGTCGGGAAGAGGATCAAGGGGAAAGCAATTGAGATTGCCACGCTTAACCAAAACCTCCGCGACATCGTAGACGATTGTTCTTTCAGAGCTTCGGTGTTCTCTTATTCCTTCCCGATGTACGAACAGTTCTCGTGTGTGAAGGAGACGTTGGTGAAAAATGTCGTCACCACCTTGGTGAGTATGACCCTCGTGACCCTGCTGTTCGTCCCCAAACTGGTTTACTCTCTCTGGATCGTTCTCTGCATCCTGTCCATAGATGTCGGGGTTCTCGGCTTTATGTCTCTCTGGGGGATTGCCCTAGGGCCGATTTCTGTCGCCATCTTTACCGTTTCCATCGGCCTGTCAGTGGACTACGCCGCGCACGTCACGGTTCACTTCGCGGTCTCCGAGAGCAAGGGGAGGAGGGAGAAGGCGATCAGAGCGCTGTGCGAGGTTTGTTTGTTTGTATATATTGTTTTGTTTTTGTTTTGTTTTGTTTGAACTTTTGTTTATTTGTGAGAAGCTCAAATCGACCTGCAGCCTCTTTTTGCTGACTTCATGAGGGAGGAGGTGAGGGTCAGACGGAATATAAGAAAGATGCAGGTTTCATCATTGAATTAGAGTCTTGATAATGCTTCCGTCATATTTGTACCGATGTCCGCAAAAAGTGCATCCCTGGCCGGGTCCCAACGCCACAAATTTGTCCCGGTGGACTCCAGGGTTGGTTGATTTTAACTCCAGAATAAAAACAACCCAGTGCCCGACCGTGCCCCAAAATCGCCCGGTAGCCGTAGGATGTCCCACGGGGCCACGTAGGAGTCACGCCGAAAAGTGAAAAAAAAAACGTAAAATACCCGGCGGGGCCCCTTCTTGAAGATGGGAAGACCAGATCTTCAACACGCTCCAGGGGCAGGGAATCACCAGAACCGACTGAAGGGTCTATGCCGAGAGCAGACCAGCCTGGCGAGCCCTATGCATGTCTTCAGCCACCATGCATCAGACACTGATGCCAACGAACGATTGATTGATTGCCCCTTCTTGGATTTGGATTTTATTGTAATTGCAACAGTGCAATATCCCTGGGACATATACGTGGGACACAGGCAGCTATTGCTGATGTCGTGACCCACACACATAATGTAGCCGTTTTTTACACTTGGCTGGAGTGGGGAAAGTCGTGTAAAGTGCCTTTTTCCCAAGAGCACAAGATCGGTGGTGTCAGGGGATTTGAACCCGGGACCCTTGGGTTCTGGGCCGAAAACCCTGCCGTTACGCCACACGACCCCACACAATAGACTATTGTGACCGACGCATCAATGTATAAACATTTCTCATTACAGGTGCAGCTGCCAGTCTTTCTGGGCGCGTCATCGACGGCGTTAAGCATCCTGCCGGCCTGCACGGGATCTACGTACGTCTTCACGCTCCTCTTCAAGGTGATGATCTTGGTGATCATCATCGGCTGCGCACACGGACTCGTCCTGCTCCCCGCTGCTCTCTCCGTCTTAGGACCGTCTGGGAAGCTGAAAGGCGCGGCGTCAGGCTAGAGGACATCTTGAGGAACAAGCCAGGATACAGCTGTATCGTTATGCTCACCCTTAAGAAGATGCTACTAGAGATTTCACTTGTCGAAAATAACTTTAACCATGTGCTAATGAGAGAAGACACGCTTCGTAAAAAATAGGATCAGTAAATTGGAATTATGGACTGCATCAGTACCAAGGACAGGGATAGCCCTGCGTGTTTTAGGGGATGTTCAGCATCAAGGACAGGGGTAGTGCTTAGTATTTTGGTGGATGTTCAGCACCAAGGACAGGGTTAGTGCTTAGTATTTTGGTGGATGTTCAGCACAAAGGACAGGGTAGTACTTAGTATTTTGGTGGATGTTCAGCACAAAGGACAGGGATAGTGCTTAGTATTTTGGTGGATGTTCAGCGTCAAGGACAGGGATAGTACTTAGTATTTTGGTGGATGTTCAGTACCTAGGACAGGAATAGTCCAGAGTGTTTTGGTGGATGTTCAGTACCAAGGACAGGGATAGTCCAGAGTGTTTTGGTGGATGTTTAGCACCAAGGACAGAGGTAGCACATAGTATTTTAGCAGATGGTCTTACACTCTCATGAGCCACATGGATGTTGATGTGGAGTGCATTAAGTTGATTCTTCAAGTTTGAAAAGACACAAGAAATGTGGAAACTTTCTCAATTTGCTAACGCTAATAGAATCCCTTGATTATAGCCTTAAACCAAGTATGTGCTCGCGTGTCTCATTGTATATGATTTAAACCAATAGCCTAATGCTAGTAGCAAAAACGTGCTGCCGTAAGTTACAAAGGCCCCAATTGCTGATCGTCATCCTTCTTGAAGAGTTTGAACTATATGGTCTGGATGATTACGCCTAGAAGTCAAGCAGGTATATTTGTATCTGTGCATGTACATGTTACTGCGGTCGTATGATTGCGACATACACACATGACTCTTCAAGGTTTAACCAACCACGATGATTGGTATGACGTCACGTGCCAACATTCTACTATAGATATATTGTGCTACGGAATGACTGGTCAACTTGCGCAACTTAGGCCATGTTGATTTGATTATATGGATGACATCCGCGTGCGCATCAATTTTCGTCTGCCCCCCCCCCCCCAAGTTTTCGGCCATACTGTAAATCATACAAGGCAGCTGCAAAATGATCAAATATATGCCGTATATTGCAAAAAAATTGGAAAACGATACTAATGTCGTAGAATATTGAAATCAATGCCAAAGTCAAAGAAAAAGATGTGAAGAAATGAGAAAGAAGAATCTGTTACCCGTACACCATGCTCTGTGTGTTTAGTCATTTGTTCAACCTTCCTGACCACGTAGATTTCATAATGAAGGCAACTTTTTTTCTTTGCCAAACTTTTTTTTACTTGCACGCTCGCATCAGTTTTGTGATTCCCAGAGGATGTCATTCATATAATCAAATCAACATAGTCTTAGTGTAAATCTACATAAATCCGGGATTGTGAAGGATTATATGTAATATCAGAGTCATCACGCAACAACTTGAACGTTGAACCTCTTGAACATTGGCCAACTGCTATTTCTCCCGGGATTTATTTATATCCTGATATATTTATTAGATAACCCTTTGAGTGTGTATTTGACCTTAGAAAGTTCTCAAAATACTTTGAGCTTTCGGAGTGTCTGGTCGTTGCCAAGTTTAGCAGCACGTAGCCTCCTGAGCAGGTCGTACCCACGGATGGTGTTCTGATATGGTCAGGAGGGCATTCAGTGACTGGAGAAAAGAAACGAATCTGCATTGTCACCAAGGATTTGGCCAACGACACCGGGTAATTCATGCTCTTCTCGATAAGTGTGTGGGTTCCTCACCGTGCGAAATGAATTGAAAGGTTTGAGCCATTGTAAATAGATATAGAGAGGGTCCTGCTAGCCCTTTGACAGAAGTATGATGAGCTCTTACAACATGGCAGTGTCCTATCAGAAAGTCTGTAGCCCCTACTAGCAGCACGTGGTTTGAGGTTCAGAGGTTTGACCGCCAGGACAGACTTCAAAGCGCCGCTAACCCCGATACCACCACAGAGCTGGTGTGTTACGTCGAAGAGCGGTTATACCGGCTATATAGATACAGGTACAGGAATGCTTGAGGCGTAAATAACGTTGTATGGCTATCCACACGAGACAGACGCGGTAACGGACTGCATCCTCTGTTGAAAACCGGCCGATCGGCACTCAGGGATTTGACCGCTAGGACACAGTTCCACGTGCCTTTGTTATAAACCAATAGTCAGATTGTTAACCACTAAACGACTTCACGTACTGCTCTATAGACAAACGTTCTCGCTCCATGGCCCATTGTTTCCGTGCCGGGATACGCCATGATTCACAATGGTCTTTAAGTGGTCAATTCAAAGCCTCTAAATTCCAAACGAATGATGTGACTGTGCTTCGTCCAAGCAAACTGTACAAAGTCCAGACCAAAGCACAGTTAACTAAGTTCTAGTGCTGCAATAAATCGTTCAAGCTGTCATGTTAATCGGTTTTGCTGACAAAAGGTCATATATTGTATTCTTTTGAAGACGTAGTGCTTCGTCACGATTGCATGCACACGCCGGGTATAACCAGGTATCGTACAAAGTCCCCGTGAGTTGCGAAATGCCGTTTTCAAGTTGTCGAAACGCCGAAAGTCGCCAGGAGATCCGAGAAACTTTAGATCCTTTGTATTAGACCAAGATAAGATCTTCTGCTTAAGTTTAAGAAAAATGAAGATAGCAAACGTCTCAGATACGTTTGGAGAACTTCGCCGTGTTTCAGAAAGTATAGCGACCTTTGGCGAATGAAGCAAGGGGTGTGCAGAAATAACCAAAAACCACACACTGATTGGAAATCGCAAGACTAGTTACTAAAACATTGGTTATGCTATGTGTTCAGATTTAAAATACACCTTTGACTGAGGGCTATTGGAGGGGTGAATGGGTGATTGAGTGGGTGTGTGAGTGAGTGAGTGAGTGTGTGTGAGTGAGTGAGTGAGTGAGTGAGTGAGTGAGTGAGTGAGTGGTTGAATGAGTGGGTGGTTGGTTGGTTGGTTGAGTAAGTTAGTGAGTGAATGATAGAGAGAGAGAGTGAGTGAGTGAGTGAATGAGTGAGTGGGTGGATGAGAGTGTGTGAGATACCAGAGATGGCACGCGCACACCTGTGTCGTCACTGTCCGGGTTTGTTTACTGATGGGTCAAATTACACTTCGTGGTGTCGAATGTCCGAGTAGCTCGGCAAGCGGATAGGAGATCGAGAGGTCACGGTTTAGAATCCTGGCTAGACGCTGTGTCCTTGGGAAAGGCACTTAACACGACTTTCCTCACTCCACCCAGGTGTAAAAACGGGTACCTGACTTCGGTTGGGAAGGTAAAAGGCAGTGGAAGGAGAGGGATAGGCTCCACATTCAAATACCGTGCCCTAGACACAGTGGATAGCAACACACTGCTCCTACGGCCTCAAAAAGACTATGGGACTGCCCTTATCTTTTTTTACCAAAAAACTCTATCGTTGTCAAAGGTCGTGAGAGGCCAAAGGTCATGGATTGGGGTTATCAGAGGCCAAATCAGCTGAAGGAATCCAAGGAAAATGTCGTCTGTAACGTCTTTATCTCCTTGGTATATGAATAGACACATTGATAAATTTATCATCTCCTCTTTAAGACCAGAGTACATATCTAGTAGACAATCTGACACGAAAGAGGGATTCTCGATGGAACTCGATGTGAACCAAGATTGCATGCTCAAGTCTAAATTACATGTACATTGCATTTTACATAGATATGATTCAGCAAAATTGTCAATTATTACACGTAAAACTACACATTGTGCAAAGCAATGATCGGGAACAGACAACTGTCTGTTCCAACCGACTACTCCTCCAGCAAGATCTGAACCCACAGCCACGTCGAGGTCATTCACCTTGCCCCAGTTTTACAGACACCCGGCTTCATTCTTTAGTGACAAATTGCCGGAAAGTTCCCAACTGGTATAATGGAGAACAAAGAAAAGCATTCCGATATAACCAGGCTACAGCTGCATACTCTCTATCGTTTGGGTTCAAAGTTGTCACTCATACTGGATTTTTCAGGCATGAAAGCTTAACAGACGTGTGACGTAATGGAGAATCTTTATTGAACCTTGTAGAGCTTCATTCTTTGTGACAAATATTGCCGAAACATTTCCAACGAGTGGAGAACAAAGAAAGACATTCCGATATTACCAGGCTCCAGCTGCGCACTTTCTATCGTCTGGATTCAAAGTAGTCACTCACACTGGATGTTTCAGCTATAAAATCTTAACAGACGTCTGATGTAATGGGGAGCCTTTATTGAACCTTGCAGCGCTTGATAAAAATCTGCTGAAACTGACCAAGGACATTTCGATTGCGTGGGAGGTTAATAGAGGACAAGTTAGGGGAGGCCAAGGCGTGGTGTTCACGTGGACAAAGTTTCTGACCTATTTTCTGTTATAAAGTAACAGAAATGAACAATGGAAAACTTCTCAAGGATAAACCTTTGCCCGACCCAGATTCGTAGACTCACAGGTGCTCCTTATTGTTATATGGAGGCCTTAAGATTCTTATTACCTAATACAGTGCAATACGCTGATGATATGACGATCATAGTGTTCTCAGATCTAGGCTAAATAACCAGTGATGATTGAAATATGACCGGTTATGAAATGGTAAACCTGATGCACATCTTGTCTTCTCTTTTCTCAGTAGGATAACGTCCTCCTCAGTCACGTTCTTCACTCTGACCTGCGCAAAATTGTAAAGTAGCCAGGAAAGGACAATGAACTATCCGTCGTCAAGGCGACACCTTTGGCTGACCCACATTCCAAGACACACCGTAGCGCCTTATCGTTTAATACCGTTGGATAAAGGTCCAAAGGTCCGTTACAATGATTACAGCGACACGTTCTTTTTGTGAATTATCCCTACCCTACGTTCACACTATCAGTAGCCAGGTTAAGACAATACAATGAACATCCGTTGAAAATTAAATGATATGACAAAACGCAATACAATCTTGTAATATGAATACTGCTGTGGCATGATGCTTCTGCTTTACTACAAACGTTGAGATAGCCAGCGTAATTTGGGGGAGGGGGGTAGCCTCCATAGCAGGCTCTACCGGGCCTTTTGGGGGCTTATAATACACTTTTTTCAGCCAGCCCGTAACCATCATCCAGACTGTAACCATCTACAGGCAAAATGGTTGCAGTCTGGATGATGGTTACGGGCTGGCTGCATAAAGTGTATTATAAGCCCCCAGAAAAAGGCCCGGTAGAGGGGGGTGGTTGAACTGTGCAAACTGACCAAGGACATCCCCAACGAACCAGAGGCGAGCAGGCTATGTCATGGTCCTCACGTGGACACTGTCTCTGACCTGCTTGTCGTTGTAAATCAAGCATGAGAAGGCAATGAAAAAAACCCGTCAGGGTAGAACCTTTGACCCATCTAGATTCTGAGACACACAGGCGTGCTTTATCGTTCCTTATGGGCTATACATGAGTCATATTGCTTGATCATCATCTCCCAGCAAACACTTACAGCGTTCGTGGACCCAGTTAACGTAACCGGTGACAACGGGAACATCAAAGAGCACCTAGAAAACTCTTGAGTATCATGACGTCGTCAAATACTAGTACCACTACTGTACAGAGGATGTGAACAATTATATCAAAAATAAACATTCCAAAGGCAAGTGCAATTGGCAAAGGCCTCCCCCTTGCTTTTAGCATGCCATAATTTCATAGGTTAGAAAAAAACCTACATAGCAATACAACATTACCACAACATCGATACACTACGGAACATTGACATTTATTCTTCAAACCTATATCTATCCGGATTAGACCAAAAAGCTAACAAGGAACTACTAGTCTTCCTGTACAGAAGAATGATGTAATCCTAACAGAAATCTGATTCGTAAGGCAGCTGCATCCTTGGACCCCAGCAGATACCTGGGAACCTGACCAACTGGCAGATCACGGTCCGGTTCTTCCAGAGGTGACGCCAGGACAGACGTTCACGTGAACAGAGTCATTGACCTACTTTCTCACGGAAAATAGTAACATGTGAAATCCGATGGTTCACATTGTCTGATGCAACCTGACGGCAACCTCTCGGCGTGTAGACAATGTAGCCATGGCAACGTGGACACGGTGTGAAAGGTCTGGACCACTGAAGTTATGGCACAATCTATTTTCACTCCACTGTTAGAGAGTGCAGTTAGTTAGTGGGAGGGGGGCATTATGTGTCAAGTCTAAGGGGAATACACATATTGAGCACATGAAGAGTGTAGTGCAGCTCTGGATTTAAAGCGAACCTTTCCGGCGACTGGAATTCTTCACATCATACAACGCGAATCAATTGAAATGATGAAACTAATTAACCATTCATCAATCTTTATCAGAACTAGATCCAAATCATTCGTTCTTTTCTTTCCTGTAACTGCCTTCTAAAATGTATGTCGCCGTCTTCTAATACAGAACGACTTAGATTAAGCTTTACCAGAATGTTACGACTAGGTACTGATCAAGCAGCTCTTGTGAAGAGAGACCATAACTTTTGGTAGCTGTGTGTCAGAAAAACGCTCTTCCACTCCGCACATCTGCTTGGAGATTGACAGCCAGCTAAAAACCGTCGCGCGCGCTGACAAGGGACCGTTGCACCTGTTGACCCTTACGCACAGGTACTGATAACGCAGGGCACGTCAGAAAGGTGTGTACAGGTGTGTCGGGAGGCGCGGGTAACGTCAGGTGAGGACCCTGGACCGCGGTTAAAGGGCGCGCAGGTACGCGCACGGTTGCAGCAAAGAACGGACTTTGTCAGCTTACTGTGGCAGGATGAAAATGGGTTAGAGTCAGCTGCGATGTGTGCCGAAGCTTCTGGAACATTGTAATGGCCACGCGGGCCTGGCCTTGGGAAAGGGCACTGAGCAAAGTTTACACAGCCTCGCACTTTGGCCTTTATAACTGTAACAAACTGCTAATACAGTTGTACAGAGATAGGTTGGGTGTAGTAGGTGCTATGTATCACAGTGCGACTGAAACGCTGGTCTTGGGAACGGGCATTGGGCAAAAATAAAGGTTTAGTTCACAGAGCCTCGCACTTTGGCCTCTACAACTGTAACATCGTGGTAATACAGTTGTATGGGGATAAGTTGGGGGTAGTAGGTGCTATATGTATTACATAAACGCTGGGCTGGACTTGGGGAATGGGCATGGAGCAAAGGTTTAGTTCGCAGAGCCTCGCACTTTGGCCTTCATAACTTATGTTAAGGGTGTAGCCAGTAAGTACATTCAGATGAGATGTATGCCGAAGCTTCTGGATCTGTACTGGTCAAACTAGCATTTGGAGGAGTACGAAGGTTTCAACACATAGAACACCGCATTTCAATTATTGCTGTGGTAATACGCCTTGAAAGGCACGGATTAGGTAATATATGTTACAGAGACTTCTGGAACGTTGTACTGGTCACAATGTCCGGGCATTGAGAAAGGGCATTGAGCAAAGCTTCAAGTCACAGAGCCTCGCACTTTGCTTGACCACTTATACTGTATCAAAGTGGTGATTTGTTTTTACACGGGTAGGTTAGGCTCAAGAGGTTTGGTTTGAATGATACACGTTACGATTTCATTCCAAGAACCCATTTTGAAGAATGTCTAACTTCATTCCCAACACGATTATCTGGAGAAGCTAGCAAACAGGTATTTTCCAGATCTGTACGGATCTCATGTAGACTGTCAGTATATACATATTTGGATGTCGTGCCGTCAGTGCTTGGCTACTGTGGAATTCACGAAGAAGAGCAAAGGTGGCCCCAGAACAAATATACCGACCTTAAGCAAAACGTGTGTTCTTCTAGACCACCAATCTATGTTGCCGTCTGATTTCTTATTGAGGTTTCCATAAGTGGTGTCTACCTGAGTCTCTTTGAATGTGTTACTGTCATGTAATGTAGACTACATGCCTTGTATTATACCTACGCCATTTATACTTATATATACTGGTTATTTTATCTAGTACGAATTATCGTACTTTATCATGTATTGGAAATTATGCTTGATCTTACTATGGGAATATCTTAAGCTAAGAGCCTAAGACTAGTTGTTTGAAGTTTATCATGTTATTTTAGGATCTAGATAGTAAAGGCAAGAAGTTGATGAGCTCGTATCCTTTGTTTCCATGTATCAATCATCTAGTTTGAAGATGATGACGATGGAATGTGATGAGTCCACACTTCAGCTAATGACTGAAAACAGTTCTACCAGTAAACCGGTCACATGTCTTGTCATTTCAGTAATTAGGATGTAAAGTTTTATTCTATACCTCTATTTTGCACTATGTTTAATAGTTGTTGCCAAACATTGTACAATGTACGATTGTCGTGCAATAATTAAAAAATTCTTCTTCTATATACCCTATTGGGTACAGATATAAACCAGTCATTACTTCATTGATGCAACATGAAACGGTTGATGACACAGCTTCTATTTTACCCCCGCCCCCCCCCCTGCCCTCCTAACCTCACAAAGATATGGATCAACGGATGTTGCCTCACAATTGCGCAATACAATCCACTGACTCATCAGGGCAGTTCATATCTCATTATCTATATCTGATGTGTGGCAATTTCATTGTGTAATATTGAATGTATACCGGCTTCGCCTGGCTACATGAGTCTTTCAAACACACACATATCACCGTTCCTAATCTAAGCGTTACATAAGGTGAGAGAAACTTTGGAACTATCGACCTTCATACGGAAAACGCAGCTTCACAGGGCCGAGATTCTCCCCAAGATAATGCAGAACGGGAAACCTGTTCGGACCAATTTATTCAGTACTTTAGCTGAGGGGGTCTTGCCTTTTATTGTTTTAGAGTTACAGATCTAGAAATGACTAATGTTTTTACAGTCCTTATCGTTTATTGTACAATCATGTCAAGCAAAGGTATACGTCGTTGATAACATATGCTAAGAGTGCTAGTGAAAATTGAACGAGGAAGCTGGCCTGGTAACATTCTATCATTAACTTTTGGAGAGGTTAACTTTTGCGTTGAGGCTGAAATGAAATGACCACACGAATTATTTGAAACAGTTGGCATGCATGGCCAAAAAAATCGGGACTAGGGCTTCGTCAAGCCAAGTCATACCTCCTGTCGTTTTGTTCCTCTCTGATTTTCAAAAGTACCACAGCTTGGTATGAACCGACAGACCAGTTTTAAGAATGGGTCAATGCGTACCCGGATACATACATATATTTAACAGCGTTTTAGTATACCGTGTGAATGAACCTTTGTCCCATATATAAGAGGTGGGAAAATAGCGTGTTATGTGACAGTTTTACACAACTGTTGGGTGGGTACATGTAGGTTGTTTTTCAGCCCAAGTGTCCACGTGAAGAGCGAGTGATCGCGATCGTTGGACTTCGGCCCCGCGGGAAGAGGAACAACAGTTGGCAAGTTTCGCGTTGTTTCTGCGGTTTTCCGCTGCCGGGCGACGGAATTCCTTACGCGCGTGTGAAACTCAAAGTTCCCTCTTCTCTATACAGGCGTTTAATAAAGCAAATATGCGACAAGTCAGCATTATTGCCATCAAGTCTGTGAAGTGCACATTACAGTACTGTGTCATTAAAAACAAAGCGTACAGGTGTTTCTCAGGTCGATGCAATAACACAGGACATGGTCAACAGGTTGTTTTTCTGGCCTTTGAATGGTCACATCGCTGATAAGGTGAAATAGCTTAGCCATGCAAAAGTGTTTGCCGTGCTGAGATTGCGATCAGCTGCTATATCCAGCGCAGGGAGGGGGCACAAACTTCGGACTCCGGACCCTGGCAAACACGCGCCATGATTGGTCGGGGGCTGACGTCACCGGCGGGTATATAAGGCGCGGGCTGGTTGGGGGAAAGCTTTACGTCGAAACGTCCCCAAGAGGAGCGAACGTTACCTGAAACAAGGCCCGCAACACAAGCAACATGAAGGCCGTTATACTTCTCCTCGTCATCGCAAGCGCACTGGCTGGTAAGTTTCCACTTTCTGCTGCTGTGATACTTTTAACTGCATAGCTATAGGTTAACCTTCATCATGTGTTAACATTTGTAAGATCATAGCTATGTGTAAGCACTGTGGGAGAAATTTGACAATTGTCTCCAAAAGTAGAAGAGAACTGTCAAAAAAGTGATGGAGCGATCCGTGCATTGCCTGTGTATGCTGTAAAATCATAAGTTGAACTATCAGGGTGAATTATTTGATGCCGGAAAGCTAGTTTGCAGCAAACTCTGGAATCAGGATAGATTTTTGTGCTCCGTCCTAGTTTTGATAATGACGCTTCCCTGGCCCTGAAAAGTTGCTGACCGGAGTATTTCCTTTGTTGTGTAACCCGATAACGAGGAACATCCCGAAAAACAGTTTTCCATCCGGAATTGTAGACGCTAAAACATATTTTCAACATAGATTTTCATCATAAGCTATGCAAAACGTTCAATATCGATTCACAGAGCTGTTTCCGTGGCCGGCTTGGCCCATTTCTTAAATCCTTTGTCCCCGGGCAAATTCTTTCACCGGCTAGGTGTTGCATCATGTGCTGGCGTAAGGTTTGGTCCCCGGAGACCGCAATGCAGCTGTGAGCGCGTCGCTATGTCATCGCCTGGTATCCGCAGGCGGAGTCTGGGACATTTCAGAGTCATGGGCGCTGCTAGAAACACATCCGGCTCTAACCCTGACCATGTAAATCTAGTAGATGAGACAGCGCATTGCGGTGGAACCATTTCTAGGCCAGTTGATGACCATCTAAAGCATGCCTTGGTCTTCGTCGACACTAGCGACGGAGATACAACAATATCGTACCTTTCAAACCGTTCTGACAGTACCATTGTCCTTTCTTTCCTCCAGTGCCAGTTTACAAACCCGAATCTCAGAAGGACCAGAAACCCGGACGCATCCCCAAACCGACCCAATGCAGCAGTAAGTACAGCTTCTTTTAGCAGTCTACATTTTGCATAGGATTCTTTTAGTCTACATTTTCTATAGAATTCTGTCATGAGCTGTAACGAAGCTATAGATTATAGTTATACATTAGTTGTAGTTGTAGTTATACATTCTATAGCTGTAAAGTACAAATGAAGTAGAAAAGCAAATGGTGTTACATTACTGTGATGTATCGTAGACTTCAGGAGCTGGTGTGTCTTGTTATGTAAACTTGTCGGCTACTGGCTGCTCACGAGAATTCTGCCACATAAAGAAGATACCAAGTTGTAATGTCGTCATTGCTTGATGGAAGACAAAAAGCTCAATGAGGATGGTCCCCTCTTAGTTGTCTATAACGCATGTGGAAGAAATCAAACGTAAGGATAGCCACTTCGGAGGATTTGATCCTTCGTCTGTCTCCTGATACTAAATCATACCATTTCTACGTCGACTACTTCAAAAGGGGGGCTCTAGAATCTTAGCCGCACTGGTGGCGGGGGTATAATCGATGAGTAGAGAACAGTAGACATCTAAATCCCTTTGGTAAGCAGGTGAAACTGAAGTTAAAGAAGCCTGCTCTGTTTGGGGAGTGATTTTGCGGTGTGGACACTAGCTGGGTGTGTAAGGGGTAGGGCATTAGACTAGATAAACTGTAGAACGGTTGCGCGTGTGGCTGTTCTTTGGGTTTGTTAAATCAGAATTTGATGTGGATATCATTGTGCACGCACAAATGCACCCAGGTTTAAAAAAAAAACAGATGTAGTTTCTGAAATTATGGAATTGAAGATTGCTTTGCTGCGAAAAAAAATGGGCATCCAAAGTCGACATCCATAGTCGTCATCAGGGTTTGTAACTAAATTTTCCTCTTCCAAAAAAAAGCGCGCAAAACATTTTTATGGCACCACCGCTGTACATAAGAGAGCCTTGACAGGCAGTTCACTTTTAGGGCCCGTTTCACGTATTTCACAATCCCTGCCCTACTTGCGTAACCCCCGGGCCAAAGAACACCCAGGCCTGCTTGGGCCTGCTCCTGTTGCCATGCCGGCACCTGCTGACTCCAGTCTTTTTACGGGCAATCAGTAGGTTAAACCGCAATGGTGACACAAACCTACCCGCACTGATTCCGTAATAATTTATGCTAGGCTTCTGTCAACATGATCTTTAGAACAGCTGTAGGCGTGCTGCTGAAGGGTACAAAGTACGCAGTGATAAAAGACTTCGCCCTGTTGAGTGTTACGTATCGGGGTTGGAATGTTTTATGGACCTTGGCCCCCCTATTCATAAGGAGTTGTTTTTCAGTAATACCTGTCGCTCGGTATGTGACAAACAATCGAATTTATTGACTTGTTTGTCACAGAGGGCGCTGAGGCAATCCGGAACGATTTACGAGTTGGCTGCGTTAAGTGTTGTAGGCGAAAAAATGCACTAGTTATGCATATATAAGAGAAGCACTATAAAAAAAGTACGCAAAACCCTTATGGAAAAAAAAATTACAAAGTTGCTGCTAATCAGATTTTTTTAAGCACTTCTATTGCTAATTTCTATTGCACTGTATATGTTAGGCTGCAAAGAAACTATTCAAACGTAACGCACAGAACAGAGGAGAAATTATGGCAGTCCATTTTCGAAAAATTGTAAAAGTGCAGTTTCCGTCAGAACATTTTCAGGCATTTTGGTTGACTCAGTTAGAATGTGTATCTCAACCTTTGCACGCCTAGGTGGATGCATACTAGGTGGAAAGTACATAAAACTTTGGCCACATTCTTAACTTTGCTACGTTCTAAAAATAGCCGCAGAACCAGCTCACGCTATGGTAGTGCCTCCTAGCGGAAACCTTTGGAATAACAACCATGCCTGACATTTTGTCTTAGAATTAGGTTGGCCGATGGGACTGAAATGTTACATTTGTGCTTGGACCTTGACCAAAACTTTGAAAAAGAACAATCAGAAGAAGAAAAGAAGGACCAGTGTGTACATTACTTCTTACTTTGTACTTTTCTTGGCCGGGACATGGTATTTGCGAATCCGGGAAGAGTATCCTGGTAGGAAGCTTAGGGACATAAAATCCAGTGTTCAAGGGGGTACCCCGAGCACGTTGCAATAGTCTCATTGCTTAGATGGGCACCTACTTCCTGTAACAGGTACATTTACCGGTTGTCCACTCATTATTTCCCCAGACGACCTCTGCTTTCTTGAAGGCCAGCGCTATGAGTACAAGTCCCAGGGTGGCCATAGCTTGTTCTTGCGTTGTTGTTTACTTTTCCCGGTTATCCGTTGTTTCAGACGACATCCGCTTCCGCTAAGGGCAGCGTTTTGAGAACAAGTCCCAGGGTGGCCATAGCTTGTTCTTGCGTTGTTCTTTTCCCGGCCGTAAGGTATTTACTGGCTGTCCATTTGTTTCAGACGACATCCGCTTCCGTGAAGGACAGCGTTATGAGTACAAGTACCAGGGCGAGGCTGTGTCCGGCATTGTCGGCACCTCCGAGCAGCGGTCTGGACTCAAGGTTGCCTGCAGTGTGGTCATCGAGGTAAGGAACAAGACACTTATCTGCCCAAACGTTTTTCTGATCACTTAAGGTTAAGACTTTAGGCCTTTACTCTCATCTTCAGAACTTAAGCTTTAGATACAGATGAAAAGTTGTTCATGGATAATCTGACGTCAAATTTGTGCTACTGACATACTGGTGATAAGCGAGCGTAAGATCATGATACAGTCTTTGGCAAAAGTATTCAAAGACTATTTCGACATTCATAGAAAATGTAACTAAGTCTTCAATAGTTTTTTTACAATATCCTGTTATGTTCATATGTTCAGCTTCTCTTTCACCGTGCAAGCTGATCATGGCCATCTAACGGCTTCTATACAAACTGCAGCTGTTTTTATTTTTACTTCGCTCTTTGACAGACAAGGACGACGTGGCACTGCACTCACGTTTTTCATAACTTATTTTAACAGTGCCACGTACAAAGAGCAATATATCAATTTTTACACCTGTTTATTCATCTGTTGATTCATTTGTTTGTTTATTTGTTCCCCCAGGTGCCCGCCGAGTGCGAGCTGATCCTGACCACCCCGGAGTGCGTGCTGCGCGAGGCCGACCAGTCCCGCGGGGCCCTCAAATTCCGCCGCACGCGCAACTCCGAGGAGTTCAGCCGCCTCATGGCCAAGTACCCGGTCTACTTCCAGATGAACAACGGCAAGGTGAGAAAACTAATTCCTTAATGTCTGTTGTTTACTTACTAAACACAAACGAAAATGGAACAAAAACAAACAAGTACACCGTCTACTTCATGATGAACAACGGTACACTCAGCAAGAAACATCACCCTCACTCACTCTCTCACTCATTCATGATTATTTACTCGCCCTTTCAGTTACTTAGCTGTTTGATGAATTACATTTAGAAAAGTTAAACCATAGAATAGAGACGGGGACGATACAAACTTACACTCATTACTGCAGTCAAGAGCAGGAAGCAAAGAGTCACTCTCCTTGAGGATTACTGGAAGTTCAAATATCACGATATGACTTCAGAAGGAATATACATTATCTAATGTCGAAATTACGACTAACATGATGGTTTGGACGAACAACAAACAAGTGTGTATCTTCATCGTACCTGAAGACATCTGACTCAAACGACCCTCTGCTTGTTTTCTCCCCTCCTTAGGTTGAGACGGTCGTCTCCTACGAGAACGAGCCCCTCTCCATCGTGAACATCAAGAAGGGTATCCTGTCCGCGCTGCAGCTGCAGACCGTCGAGCCAGAACCCATCAAGAAGACTCTGGAAGAGGTATGACATTTGTTTACGATTACATGATTAGAAAAACGTAGATAGATAGATAGATAGATAGATAGATAGATAGATAGATAGATAGATAGATAGATAGATAGATAGATAGATAGATAGATAGATAGATAGATAGATCTGATGCTAGATATGTTGACTATATTTGAATAGTACTCGAAGAGATCTCTTTGAGCTTTGGTATCATGTTTTTCAGCTACCATGGCTAACCATTAGTAATAGTATTCGGCTACTAGTAGTTGAGCAGCCCTGGCGGTATGTCTTAATACAGCCGAACAAATGAATCGATCAGATCTTTTTATCATTAGTTCAAAGTAGCCAGATATTTAGACCATTGACATGTAAGGGACATTTGTATAGATCTCTTTGGATATGCAAAAAGACAGCCCATGCATCCTACAGTTTGTGATTACTTCAGTGATTGTAAGCCTGCAATTGACACAGTGCAGGCAGCCTAGAATCACCACGTCTTACTCACAAACAGTTCACCAGACATCTGAATTTGCAATAACTTCTAATGTCCTTTTTCTTTCCTCCACCTCAGCGCGATGTCCATGGCGTGTGCCCGTCCGAGTACACCGTCGAGTCCCACAAGCGCGGCAAGGTCTTCACCGTGTCTGTGCTGAAGGACCTGACCCGCTGCACCAAGCCCCAGAAGACCAGCATGCAGGGCAGCCCTCTGGCCATCCTCAAGAACCTGGTACGTTTACAAAGCCTTGTCTGCGTTAGTTTAGCTCTACAAGCAGATGTTAGGATGTAGTGTTCTACATGCAGGGCAGCCCCCTGGCTATCCTCAACAACCTGGTACGTTTCCGTCTCTCCTAATGGAGATTTAGACTAGTTTAATCGCATTGCATGAAATGTGACGTCTGTATGTCATATACTCTCTCCAAAGTAACTCATCAGCTTTGTAGACAATGCATATCTTATAACTCTTAGAGCTGAACAGCTCTGATAATTCTTAGAGCTGTTCAAGACTATCTTATAAAGAAGATTGTCCTCATCCTCACCCAAGGCTCTTACAACTGACAAAACATTGATTTCACAAAAATCAAAACGTTACAACTGCTAGCCTATGGCACAGTTTTAAAATCTTACAATAAGGAAAACCTGCCCATTTGCACAATATGATGTGTTTCTTAACGAGCCTTGCTTCCTCCTCTCCCCCAGACCCTCGCCGCCGACTACCTGCTGAACTCCACCCAGCGCTGCCGCTTCGACCTGGACGGCAAGAGCCAGATCAAGGGCTCCAGCTGCGCCGAGGTGCACACCTACAGACCCTTCTCCTACAACAGCAGCCGCGCAGGCGCACAGACCAACGTCACTCAGGAGATCAGTCTCGACAAGGTCAGCCGCATCAACAGCAGGCGCTACGAGACCAGTCTGGGTAAGGAGCGCTTGCACTTCACACTTTCACTTGAATACATTCTTCCTCATGCATAAAAGATCGTTGTCACCCCTTAAACGAAAGACATTTGTCGCCCTAGTTTGCTTCGTTCAGGTTGCTGTAACAGATACAGATTCAATTCCATAGACATTGAAATAGGATTTCATGCAGGAATACCAGATGGGGTTTGTTATACATGATTGGAGAAACGATAAAATCATACTAGTTACATTATGAGTTGCCATTCTTTTACGATCCAGAATCCAGTTAGTTATCAAAACATAAGGATACAGTGCAAACTTGTCATCTGTTGTGTCTGATTTAAATTACCAACTTAACCAATTTTACTCCCCACTTTCACCACTGCAGCTAACAGGAGGATCATCGATATCGTCTACGAGTTCGAGCAGTTCCAGATCCCCATGAACAAGAGCGCTGCCGGCGCCCTGGAGGCCCTGTACCGCCTGTCCAACGCCACCATCAACGAGACCAAGCTCGAGGCTCCCCGCGCCTTCGCCGACTTCGTCTCCGCCCTGCGTGTTCTCGACAACGAGACTCTGAGCCAGGTTCTGCCCGAGATGCTGGCTTCCAAGGCTAGGTAAGAGACCTTCATCTCTTGTTACCATCCATCCATTAATGGTAATAGATTATCGGAAGGGGACATCTCATTGCATATGTCGTTGGGGTGGCCTCAATGATTTTGCTGTCTAGATTCATCTCAACTGATTTTTTTTCTTATCATATAAATCCCTTCAGAGCAAAGTTGTATAGAGGACTAGCATGGTCAATGCTTCGAAGGAGGACAGCCCACCTACCATAGATGGCACATTAACGTCATTAACAGTGACATGGAAGTAAACCTTTCCCCTTGCCCCCTTTAGTGACCAGGTTATGCTTCTCCACCATGCTCGTTACTTAACCTTTCCTACTCCGTCCCTGTGGCGTCGCCAATAATACCTTCCCTTCTTTGCCAAACAGTGACCAGGTCATGCAGGCCCTTCCCCAGTGCGGCACCAAGCCCTGCTTTTCCGCCATCCGCCAGCTCGTGACCTCCGGGTTCCTGCCCAAGGCCGTTGCCGAGACCGCGGTGTACGCCATGGCCTTCCTGCCCTACCCCAACGTGGACGCCATCAACGAGACCCTGAGGGTCGCCCAGTACAACCGCAGCCGCCCCGCCATCCTGGCGCTCAGCTCTCTCGTCTACAGGTGAGGGTCATCCTTAGATACATGTAGTTTCAGCACTGATGAAAGATCTTTAGAACCGCATATGTAAGCAGCGACACCTATAGCTGCAGTGCTCAGCTCTCTCGTCTACAGGTCAGGGTCAAGTCTTAAATATCTAGGATCTCTCTCTGAAGTATCAGGTACCGTTTGCAGTATCTAACATGTATGAGGGTACCAATTTTTCACTACACTCAACAACCTAACGCACTAAAAAACATGTTTAGAACCAGTAATCACCAGGCAGTATTAGTCATTGTGTTTTATGATAGGTAGGAATATATCAGCATTGTTTCTAAACAAGGAGTCGCCCATCCCCCTGTTCAGAACCGGTATCGTTGCATCAAGTAGACTTTATAATCATGAAAACCATGTTCATAGAAGCTGACCACAATCTCCGTTTTCCTCCGTCAGGTACACCCAGAACAACATGACCGAGCCCTTCCCCCAGCCCGTGGTTGAGGCTATCGAGTACCTGCGCGGCATGATCGGCTTCGACTGCACCCCTCTGACCAACAAGGCCTTCAACCCGGTCGTCTCCGCGGAGGAGCAGGAGCAGATCCTGCTGGCCCTGAAGGTAGGCGACACGTTCCCTTGCTTCTTGATTTTTTTTGTGGTGCTCATTGCGTCTCTGATTGTGTTTTAGATGAGGTAACTCTAAGTTTCTGTTGGCCATTAAGGAATCTCAAAATTCTCCCTAAGCATAGAAAAAGAGGTAAAGGTAAAGCGGTCTAACCTCAGACTAAGGACGAAGCATGCCACTTTTTCGCTAGCTACTACAGTTCAATGCGGCCTCGCTGCGGCTCAGCATTGAATAGTTATTCGTCTTACAATTGCAAACTTGTCACAGCACTTAGCCTTTGACCAAGAGCATGCAGTCTTCTTTTGATAAGAGATCATTGCTCTAAGACATGGCTTGGGGCGACTGCTTGGAAAAACCGATGAGTTAAGCACTTGGCCAAGCACCTTGGGTTATCTTTTGTGGTATGGTTGCCTGTTTGAAGCAAACGATGACTAAAAGGAAAAGGAAAGTGATCTCGAACCAGTTTAGCTCAAATGAACTCAATGGACAGACGAGCTAATCTTCCACTGGTCGTGACAGGAAGACAGGCGCTATATACAGTATTTACAGGTTCATTTTACTAAAGACCGTTCTGTTCTCTCCTAGGCTGTCGGCAACATGGGTCAGGCCGTCCAGGTCCTGGACACGACCGTGCGCCGCCAGCGCCTGCGGCTGGTCCCTACCCTGGAGCGCTGCATCAAGAACCAGGAGGTGCCCCGCAACATCACCCTGGCCGCCATCCAGGCCTTCCGCCGCATGGAGATCAACGAGGAGGTGAGACCAACACACAGTTGTCCTGTTGTGCTTTCTTCAGTTACGCTACAGTTTGTTTTATCAAATGGACCAAACTAATTCCATGAAGAGGCAGGCAGAGGCTATCGTTTCCTCCTTAAGAGCTTTTCCTCCGTTCAATTAACGAGGAGGTGAGACGAACATATTTTCTGAAGCCAAGTTGAATTGTAATTTCCAACACAAAATAACTGGACTTACCCACATGTTCGACTGTCCAACTCCAGTCTTTGTCATCATATTTTTGCACTTACCATCTTATTAAGGGAAATGGGTTAAATTGGATCCAACGCAAAGATTGGGACACACAGATTTACCTTTCGACCAGGCCTTGGGCTAGAGATGAAGAAAATATTAAATACTTCTCGATAATATTTAGTACCAGTTATGTTTGTTGATATGGACCACAAGAAGAGTAGCTGTAATGTATTTACATTATTAAGGTAATTGTGGATCTAAATCAACTCAAACTCAAACACAGATAAAGATGAACTTTGATGATAACTGACAATCTTTCGTCTTCTTCTTTAAGATCCGCACCCTGATGCTGGACATCGTGAAGGGTAAGACCGAGAAGCAGGAGGATGCCGAGACGCGCATCGCCGCCTACCTGGTCCTGATGAAGAACGCCACCGAGAGGGAGCTGCGCAGGGTCGTCAAGATCGTGCAGGCCGAGCCCATCAAGCAGGTCCGCTCCTTCATCGCCTCCCACCTGCGCAACATCCGCGCCACCGAGGAGCCCACCCTCCAGGAGTGAGTACAGTCGTCTTTGTCTTATTTTTGTTTCCGATTGGACTATCTAAAAATGCCCTCACTTTTTAAGAACCTGCTGATCTACATATCTTACTCCTTGTCACTGACGAAAGGCAGTGAATTCAACCTGAAACGTCTGACCGTTTCCAGAATCATACACAGTTGCTTTAGTAACTGTAATTTGAAGTAGATTATTCTTCCAAACTTTCATGTCACGTCTACTAACAAATGAAGGAAATGAATTAACTTCATTGCTCGACAGTTGTACATTGTACAATATATGGCAACGATGGCAAAGCAAGTAACACACTAATACTAGGCCTTGTGATGCTAAATGTCTGATCCTAAATGCAAATTGTTCATTTGTGTATTGTGGAGGATTGCCATCGCTGAAGGCACGACTACAGGCCTTTGATAAGTCATGAGTTAACCTTCAGCAATTCCAAGAACTTATTTCCGACGTCTTGTGACATTTCAGACTGAAGCAGACCCTGGAGAAGGTTCTGCGCGAGGAGAAGGCTGTCCTTCCCGAGCCCGAGGACTTCCGCAAGTACTCCCGCAGCTACGAGGTGTCCAAGGCCGTGCCCCTGCCCTTCCTGCAGGACCCCGTGGCCGCCCAGCTGCAGAGCGACATCGTCATGGACCCTGTCAGCTACATGCCCCGCTCCGCCCTCACCAAGATGACCATCAACGTCCTCGGACAGTCCATCGAACTCTTCGAGGTAAAGTTCAATAACGGTCAACTTTTTAGTCTATAAAACGTGATGACAATGAGTGCTCAATGACAATGCAGCCATCTACAAACGTTTTCTAAGTATCAATAGCTCTATAGTGCTGATATCTTTGCATCAACAACAAAGTTCACTCTGTAAAGGCTAAGAGAATGTAAAATATTCAAAGCTGGGGTGTCAGATTCAGCTAATGATAATGCCAAAGCAAACAGCTACTGTAACATTTCCTGCAAGTTCCTACAATGAAGTGTTTACGAGGTGCGAGATTTGAGCAGTATTGATAGATCATAAGCAAATGAAGACAGAAAGGACGCGACAATAATGACCATGATCTCTCCCCACCACCAGGCCGGTATTGAGGCTCAGGGCATGGAGCACACAATGGAGGCCCTGTTCGGCCCCAGCGGCTACTTCCCCAACCAGGCTCTGAAGAAGATGCTCTCCCCCATCCCCTACGGAGACAAGGTCCTCAAGATGTTCGGAGTCGACAGCAAGCCCAAGCCCAAGTTCGCTAGCCGCCAGACCCTGGACCGCAAGATCGTCGACGGTCTGAAGAAGCTGTCCGATGACGTCAAGTTCAGGAAGGACGACCTTCTGGCCTCCTCCTACCTGCGTCTTCTCGGCACCGAGGTGTCTTTCATGTCCACCGAGGACCTGAAGAGCACCATCGCCATGGCTCTGGACGCCTACAAGAACTCTGCTAACATGATGAAGGTAAGGCTGGAGTCGATACATGCTCTTGGTGACTTAAAGAGTACGATTCCTGTTAAGCTACACAGGTAGTTGTAGAATTCAAATGTGTTCTGCTGCTGCAGTGGTCTGGACACCCTGAGGCTGCAATCAGTCCTTCTTCAACTCTCTCCGCTACATTAAAGGTATCATTTATCCAGTGAAAGCTTACTCCACCTGGAGAAAGCTAAAGAAGAAAAGAAAACTAGAGCTTATTGTTCAAGTATAGTCCATTTGCAATACCGTGAAAATGTCAGTAACACAGAGGTATGATTATTTCATAACACTTCTCGTATGTCTCACTGTAAAAAGATATGGCCAGCAAAATGCACATGGTTCACAACACCATCTGAAACATTTCTCTCCTTTTCTCCCTCTAGATGCTGGACCCTCTGGCCGAAGGCATCGAGAAGAACTTCACTTCTTCCTACAAGTTCCTGGAAGCCTCCACCTGCGTCCCCACCGCCATGGGTATCCCCCTGAACGTCTCTGCCAACGGCACGGCCACCACCAAGGTTTGTTTCTTTGTTTGTTTGTTTCTTTGTTTTGGAAACTGGTTAGTAGCATCGTAGTTGCTATTCTTCCTGGAGCCCTATGCTCTACACAAACATGGATGCATATACAATTACAGATGTACATATATCGATCATGAATGAAGTTTCAACTAATTAAATGAAGTTACAATTAATTGAATGAAATTTCAACTAATCAAATTAAGTTAAAACTTATGGATCTTAAATGAAATTATCTAACTAATTGCAGCTGTTAGCCTTATCGTCCTAGTAGATGAAGGAGCTACACATTACTTCTGTATCAAGTCTAACGTTGAGATATGAAATTCCACAGGTGACTGTCGGCGGCAAGTTCGACGTAAAGAAGATGTTCTACGCCCCGCGCTCCGCCGTCGTGGCCGGGTATGTCCGCCCCAGCGCCTCTATCGAGGTGTCCGCCCGCATGATCATCTCCCTGCCCGAGTTCTCAGAGTGCGGCATCCAGGCTAACGCCACCGTGCACACCGCCACCGAGGCCGCCGGAAACGTCACCCTGAAGGAGGGCGAGCTCAAGTTCAACATCGAGGCCCCCAAGGCCCCCGTCCCCATCTTCAACATGAGGTAAGGAACTCGCCATCCTTAACGTTGTTTAATGAGACATCAAAGATGACAATCAGAATATGACATAACTACGTTTTTATTTGAACACCACTGATCGATACTGGTTATACCAGAAGAAGGTAAATGCAAATCTCTCACAGATAAATGGCAACAAAAAGCTGAGTCAAGTCAGAACTGTTTGAATATTCCTGTTGTGCCAATTCCTTATGTGCCGCCCAACGCCCTTTCTTTCTATCATTAGAACATAAGCCATAACTCATTCTTGAGAAGGAGGGGGATAGGGGGTACACCTAAGTCGTTCCTGGTACGGAATATTCCTGGTAATCCGTCCCTCCACAGCTAGTAAACAGTATTGAATGAGATATGGTGTAAAACTAGGTCATTCCTGACACTTAATGTTCGTCCATATCTCTCCACAGCTACCAGCAGTTCCTTGTCCGTCCCGACGCCATCGAGTACATCCGCCCCATGGAGCAGGACCGCGCCGAGCTGGTGAACTGCACGCCGTCCGTGCTGGGACAGAAGATCTGCCTGTCCTTGTCCTACTCCAACGCCAGCTACGTGCCCCTGGCCCCGTACTTCCCCATGACCGGCGACACCAGCTTCAACATCACCATGGTCCCCACTGATGAGTAAGTATTCACAGCAGTTTTTCTGCTCTTTTTTCCCCTTGCCTCCAACTATAACTTGCAGCAGAGAAAGGAATGTCTTGATGTCACAGTTATGATAAAAAAACTTATCGCAGTGTTAACTTCTCTCCTTGCATATTGCCGCTCTCGTAAGAAACTGTAACCTACTTAAAAGCATTATCCTTGATTGGAACTACGTCATAATCACAATGAACAACTTCCATCGACACAGCCGGTCTGGCATATTTCAATTCCTCCACTATCAAGTCGGTTCATTAGAATCCCAGTCCTCAAGCTAACCTCTGTGAGCTGTCTTGGTCAGCTCTTCTGCTCAAAGCAACGATGACTAAGATATTGTGACTCTTTGTCCCCCCAGGATCCAGGCTTTCCTTAAGCTAAGTCTGTGTTAGCTTTTCTGCTCAAACCAGCGATGCTTAAACTATGATCACCCCTTGTCCCCCCAGGATCCAGGCTTTCTCCGCCGCCATTAAGTACGACCAGGAGCGCGAGCCCATCCGCCGTCTGCGCCAGCTGCGCGAGAAGCGCGACCCCAGGAACTACATCGTCACCGACGTCTTCCGCATGGAGGTCGCCGCTCCAGGTGAGGAGGAACATTTAAGACCTTTATACCAATAGGTGACTTAAGATGTCATACAACTGGCCGCTCTAACAATAGAGGACCACAATTTCACTCCAAGTTACAGAAAAACACACGCGCAAATTAAGCAGTAGCACTGAACAGAATTTCAATTATGTTAAGAGGAAGTAGCCATACTAAGCTTAAAGTAAGATTAGAATTCTCGTTGAATGGACACTTCGGAACTGTGCATTCTTACATCGGAACATTACATATACTTTCAGTTGTCATATATCAGATATAGTTCCACTCCTTGGGTATGATATAATGTACATACGTCATTGTAAGCGCTACATTGTTCTTTTCATGTGGTAGTGCATGGGAGATTTACATTGGTTGCTTTTTATTCCAGGCAAGTCCGCCAAGCGCAACATCACCTCCCTGCTGCAGGTGTTCCGTAACCAGACCCTGATGCAGTGGAACCTGACCATCCCCGACATCTACAACTTCACGGCCTACCTGGGCTTCCAGAACGAGACTGTGCCGCAGGTCGCCAACGCCTACGCCGTCAGCCTGAACCTCACCTACCGCGAGCACAAGAATGCCAGCTGGGTCATGCGCTACCGCAACGAGAGCAACATGCACACCACCCAGGTAAATAGTCTTCTGTACACTAGTAAACTACAGGCACCACTAGCGCTACCGCAATGAGAGCACACACCCGTCCCATCCACACTCTTACCCTATCTCGTAGAGAAGACATTAATATGAATAAGAGACGAGGACAACTAACCTGTCTATTGCCATTAGAAAAGGGATTATAGTCCTTAGAATGAGTTGATCAGCTTTGAAGTCACTTTCTTATATGCCTTGTCAAACGGCCGGGCGGAATTTTCTCGTAGATCAAACCTGTATATGCTGTATATTTGTCCAGTTTCTTACCGCTTATAGAAGAATATGTCTTCATCTAAAACTGCATCTTCTTTCCCCCAACAGAACACGTTCAACATCCCCGAGCTGTGGTTCCACGTGTCCAACAACATGTCCCTGTTCTGGAACCCCTGGAGGAGCCTGACCCAGTTCGAGTCCCGCTCCAACAGCTCCATCCGTCTGTGGACCGCCCGCGCCGACCACAACATGACCCTCATCAACGCCGAGGACATCTTCCGCTCAGGCTTCAACTCCTCCGCTGAGATCGACCTCACCCCTCTGAAGGTTCGTTTGTTTGTTTGCTTGCTTGTTTAAATGGATTCATTATCTACAACCACTGTAGGTATCAGTTTGCAGTGTTTGTTATAGAATAGAATAGAATAGTACAGAATATAGAAATGTCCACTTTAAATCAGCATATCTACTACAAAGCTTCCCTTCACTTTACTTTAACAAAACACATTTGGTAAAATGGAATTTTTGCTTCCCATTCATGAACGTATGCAGCAAATGACTTCATGTCATCCTTTAGTTTATCTAATAATCTCCACATGGAATATCAACACTAATTATCTTTCCATTTACCTTCGTTTATTTGTACCGGGCACTTTTGTTGTAACTAACCCATGCGCAACTGCCAATAGTCTCATAGACATAAGGCTGGGCAGTATCAAAGAAGAAGAAGAGTCTGACTAAAGTTATGATATTTTTGTTGTCATGCATCGTACCTGTTGTAATTGTCGCGCAATACATTTCTTCTTATTCTATTTTTTTATCTTTGAGTAATGAAACCTTTCTGCCCATTTCAGGTCATCGTCCCTGAGCTGATCAAGAACATCACCAAGCAGCTGCCCAAGCAGATCCAGGAGATCCGCGCCGTGCGCGACGTGCCCTACCTGAACGAGACCCTCCTGCTGGCCAACCAGACCGTCAGCCTCTTCAACCAGACCATCTGGAACGCCACCTACATGTTGATGAACATGTCCCGCCCCTACGTGCAGATCGCGCTGCCCGTCGTGCAGCAGGTCTACCCCACCGTGCTGAACGTCACCGTGCCCTACACCAACTGGACCGTGGCCAACATCACCGAGTTCATCACCAACGCCACCGGCAAGGTCAACATCACCGAGGTAAATACATTTTTATCTACTTCAAATTTACCACAAAATAAGGGCGAGAGAGCCACTCAAATGTTTTGGGGTACTGTACACATTTTAACTGAAATACACAACTTCCCCAACGAGTGAAGTAGTAAAATCCACAGCTACACTTAAATGAGTTAACACCTGAGAGTAGTGAGCCTGCCTACATAATCCTTATTCCGGTTACAAGTGACAGCAAAGTAGTCAGCGTTTGATGAATCCCATCTAATACGTTGAAGACTAAACTTGTATACATTCTGATTACCTGAAAGCTGTGAGCCTACATCCATTAATTATCATTATAAATGTTAACAGGTGTGTTAATGGTAAACATTTTTAGAGTAGTCGGCGTTTCATTGATTCCATCTAAATAAGTTGAAGACTAAACTTGTATCCACTCTGACGCTCAGGTCTACAAGAACGTGACCCAGCTGGCCATCGAGCTGTCCCAGAACCTGACCCAGTACGCCTACTGGTCCTACAACGAGACCAGCCTGTACGGCCTGGAGAACGCCCGCCAGTACTACGCGCGTCTGCCCGAGCTGCTGACCAAGCACCGCTCCAACGTGTCCGGCGAGGTCCAGTACCTGAAGAGCCAGGGAGTCCTCCTGGAGATCAGGGTCCCCAAGGTAAGCAATAGAAGGTTTTCACTTGAAAGTTCATCTGTGTTGGTAGAAGTCATTCTGAATGGAGTTTAACTGTAGATGCCAACACAAAAATTGGACAAATTTTCGACTGATCAGCTCCAGTCTTTGTCAAGGAGTGAGCGATCCACCGCTTCTGTGACGTCACGTTATGCAGATAAGACACGTGACTCGGAGAGCAGTGGATCATAGGTTGCAGAAAGTCTATGGCGCCCTCCGTCTCTGTTGAGGGATGATTGTAATGCCCGGATGTAGATGGACTCCTTAATCCCTCTCGCAAAAAATTCTGATTCTGTGTTGGCATCTACAGTTAAACTCCATTCAGAATAGAAGGTTTTATTGCAAGTTCATGCCCGTGGGCTAATTGCAAGTACATTGTAGAAATATAGGGAAAACATACATGTGCCAGTGCACTGTGACTGTCATTGATGTAACAGAAGACTGCTTTATACTAGTGTTGGCTATATCTAGACAAGCTGGGTTTGACTTCTTTTTTGGAGGTAGTGGAAGACGATGAGCCCCACTTGTTCTAGAATTTTGGGGTTCCGTGATTTTAAGAGGAAAGTGGCTTTTTGTTCGTCCGAGAATGTGTGAAAGTTGGGATATTTCGTGATTACTTCTTTAAACAAGTCAGTTCTTTCGTCATGCTTAACTGAACAACTGGAAATAACATGTGTTTTGCCTTCCATCGCTTAGGTGAACACCATCCCCGGCCTGGTGCTGAACTACACCGGCCTGCTGACCAACTACACCGCCGAGCTCATCGCCAACTACTCCCCGGTGGCTCTGCCCAACATCACCCTCCCCAACATCACCCTGCCCCAGATCCCCACCAACTTCACCACCCCCAACTTCACCGTCCCCTACCTGCAGTGGTACGTGCCCAAGTTCAACCTCACCCTGCCCACCGTGAACGTCACCCTGCTGACCGAGATGGCCCTCAACGTCACCAACAAGACCGCCCAGGTCGGCCTGCAGTACCTCATGCCCTACGTGGAGAGCTACATCCCCACCCAGTTCTACAGCAACTACTACGTGGCCATTCCCGCCATTGACGTCATCAGGATCCCCGCCTTCGGTGAGCTGCGCGGTCTGTTCAACCTGAGCATGCCCCTGTACAACACCAGCACCGTGGTGAGCATGCGCAACGAGACCGGCATGATCGCAGAGGTCAAGTCCGTGGCCAACAGCACCTTCGACTTCTACAACTACACTCTGATGGGTAAGAACAACTTCTTACATCGCTCTGTTCTTTTTGGTGCTAACTGCATCAGCCTAAACCTACTGACATGTGGTTCGCTACTATGCGTAGGAAACATCGTTTCCCTTGTAAGTTTTTATCTTGTAACAGTAGCAGTTTAACCTACATACTAAAGTTCTATGTTTGCAAGGTTTCTAGAAATAGTACGCAATTGATACTACTGCTACGATGAAGAAGCTTTAAAATCATCTATTCATTCCTACAAAAAAACAAAGAAACAAAGAAACAATCCATCCTTCCATCCATCCATCCATCCATCCATCCATCCATCCATCCATCCATCCATCCATCCATCCATCCATCCATCCATCCATACATTCATACATACATTCATACATACAGCAGTACTTTGTACCGGGTGTTAACTCGTGATCTTTTCCTTTACTTTCCGCAGCTACCGGCAACACTTCCCTGTGCCTGATGACCCGCCGTCTCAACGTGTCCAGCACCTTCAACTTCACCCACCCCCTGATGCGCTGCAATGCCACCCACAACACCAGTGTGGCGCTGTGGGACCGTCTGAACGTCACCACCCGCAGCTTCGCCGAGCTGAACACCACCTTCCCTGAGACCCGCATGAACCTGACCCACGCCGGTAACTACAGCTTCTTGCTGACCAGCATGAACATCACCAACAACTTCACCGCCCGCGCCAACCTGAGCAGCCTGGCCATCGCCAAGGTCGAGCACAACTGCACCTACTTCTCCGATCTGACCAGCATCAACGCCACCACCAACTTCACCATGCGCGTCAAGGTATGTATAGGCACTCGCCACACCTTACATCTGCTTACATCAATGACACTCATGCATGAGTTTGTGACTTTGCCATGTTAAATCGGGTTTTCGAGTTATTGTACATTAGCTCTTGTTCATTTTAGTGACGCTGAAGAAGAGTTATGGATGTCACTCGAAACGTCCGGAAGTAATATCCGTAATTTATCCACTAATATTAATGGCGTTGACATTTCTCTATCTAATCTGACATAAATAAGCCATAAGGTTAAGAGCAATTTCACAATCTGTGAAAAGTACAACCACTTTTGGTTGCAAAATGTGCATTTACAAAAATAACGTGCAATCAATGTGAAATATACCATTGCCGTTACACTAATAAAAAACAACATTGTCACCATCAGGTTGAGAACATCACCAAGACCAAGTTCGACCACTACGCCAACGTGTCGTCCTGCCTGTACACCGGGCTGAACGCCACCCACAACCTTACCGCCTTCGTGAACGTGAGCCGCCTGGTGCAGGCCCGCCTCAGCCACGCCCTCAACTTCTCCGGAGACTACCTCAGCAGCAACCTGACCCACAACCTGACCGTGGCCGCCAACGCCTCCCTCGGGTCCTACCCCATCGCCCAGGCCGAGCTGCGCCACGTCGCCAACACCTCCATGAACTGGACCAACGTCAACACCACGTCCAGCCTCCGCGGCTTCGTCAACGTCAGCATGGGCGCGCACGCCAGCCTGGAGAACAACATGACTGTCAGGTAGCTAACTGTTTTTTTTTTCGTTTTTGGACGAACAAGGACGACGCACTCAAGTTATTCATAAATCATTTCAACAGTGCCACGTACAGAGAACAGTATACCCATTTCTACACCTGGGTGGTGTGAGGAAAGTCGTGTAAAGTGCCTTACCCAAGGGCACAACATCGGTGGCGTCAGCTTTTCTTTGTAATGGTTTTACTGAGAGCATACTCTCGTATCACTACAGTCGCAGCCTGAAGGCTGACTTTATGTTGTAATATCACAATAAATGACTCATTATTTTTGGCTTTCATTCAATAAATAGATAGATAGATAGAATAAATAGACCAAATTGGTCTGTCTTACCCCAGCACTTTCTATCTACAGTTTCTAAAATTGTACTTCGTGATTTTGACTTGTGCAAAATATTCAATACAAACATACATTCACCCAACAGGGCCTGCCTCCGCACTCTGAACTACACCACCAACACCGCCGTCTACGGCAACATGAGCTACCCGGAGATGCACCTGAACCTGACCCACAACTTCACCCACAACGTCGACCACTGGCAGTCCTGGAACACCAGCATGAACACCACCGCGTACTTCAAGCTGAACGAGACCCGCGTGCCCCTCGTCTGGGTCAACGTGACCATCCCCGCCCTGTACACCAACATGACCCACAACATCATGGCCAACCTGACCCGCCAGAGCCAGAACATCACCATGAACATGACCGCTCAGGCCCAGCAGATGAGGATCTCCCACAACTCCTCCTTCTGCAACACCAACCAGAGCAGCTCGGTGGTGCACAACACCTCCATTGTCGCCAACCTGACCTGGATCAACGTCACCGTTCCCTTCTACAACACCAGCGTCTGGGAGCTGATTGGCCTGCAGAACGTCTCCTCCCCCCGCCAGCTGCAGTACCTCAACATCAGCGGCGTGGCCAACTACACCAAGAGCCAGGAGAACTACACTCTGCCCATCCCCATGCTGGCCAACCTGACCACCCCCAACCTGACCATCCCCGTGGGGCTGCGCACCCCCGCCTTCAACATCAGCATCCCGTTCACCGACTACAACATCACCGTACCGTCCATCAAGGTGATCCCTGAGTACCTGTACGTCCCCTACCTGTTCAACGTCACCGTGCCGAGGAGCATTCCCGCCTTCTCCGCGCCGATGAACATCTCCATCCCTGCTCCAGGTAACACTCGTTTACATCATTTTTTTTAAATCAATTCATCAGAGCCTGATGTTGCCATCGATTTACGAAGAAAGGCGGCTCAATTGTTACTGTAGCAGCATCTCTTGACCCTAGGCCAGAAACATCTATGCTCAAGACAAGCATGACTTCACTGACCCATTAGGAGAAGCAGGGGTTACGAAGGCTGCTTGGGAAATTCCCTACCCCTTTTAGACCGGAACGTTTTGAGCCACTCACACCGGGGCATGCCCCTACTCTTTTTCGTGCAATTAGATTCGTTTTCACGGAGGGGGCTTGGATGGAACCTTGTCACCCGATGTGCTTACAAAATCTAAGGTCTAAGATGCAATAGATTGGTAGATTTCCTCTTAAGCTTAATGTTTGGACAAATACTATAGGGCAGAACTGATAATGTCAACATGCAAAACTACTCATATCTACCTGTGTATTCATAAAATAAAAAGAGATTGTATACTAGTTTCAAACATGACAAGGCACCTGACTAGTTTTTGGTAGAAGTGGAGAAGGGAAAATACAATTCCAAACACAAAAAGAACCATGCTAGAACTTTGAGATAGACCATAGTGTGCAGTGAGTAGAGGTGGAAAAGAAAAATTACTATTAAGAAACATGCTAGAAACCTTGTGTCAGATTACAGTGTATTGTAGATAACGGATTCCCGTTTGGTTTCCAGGTAACTTCACCTACAGCCAGAACGTCAGCTCTCCCATCTTCAACATGACGTACGACATGAACTGCACCCACGCCCGGCCCCAGCACAACCGCACCGTGCTCGGCCTCAGCATCTTCGGACAGGCCAACTCCACCATCGAGTACTTCAACTACACCTATGTTGGTCAGTATTTGTTGTTTTTTCTTCTTTTTTTATGGCCAAGAACTGCTAGATAAAAAAGATTGGAGTATGTCAGGGGAGGGGTTCCTCCGAAGGAGCGACAACGCCCTGGAATGATGATATTTCGTTGTTAGTTTGTTGTTTGAACCTTTACTTATTCATGAGAAGCCCACATTGACCTTCAGACAGCTTTTCATTGAAGGCATGCATGAGGAGGAGGGTCAGATGATAAGATGCAGATTAGAGCCCATCTATTTGTGGCGCACTCGTTTGTAGAGGCAACCTCTGGATCGGAAGGTCCAGAGTTCGAATAAGAACTTTTGTCAACCATATGGTTATATACCCTCAAGGTGGTTTCAATCTTTAATACGGGGCATTGGAAGCGGCAGTCTTCTTTTCGTTGCGATCTTGATACAAAAAATACTGTTCCACTTTATGTTAGATGGCACCCGACATCAGCAACGCTGCCTGGATGACCTGTGCATTGCTGTGTTGCAATTTTAAAAGAAAGATAATAAAATGAAATCCCTTTGTGCCTTCCCGCAGACTACGCCAACACCTCCGTGGAGTGGAACCTGACCCGTCCGTTCGAGAGCAAGATGAACATGACGTTCTTCACCAACCTGACGCACCCCATGTACTACTTCCGCCACAACTCCAGCATCCAGGCCGCCTTCCTGTCCGTCAACGTCAGCTCCAACACCAGCGCCGGCATCGAGGTAAGAGAAGGCTCTCATTGATGATGTACTGATATTTGTAAGTTGATCTTATGTCACAATAATGAAATAAAGATAACATTATTGCACATTTGTGAATTGAGGATGATGATGATGGTAGTAGCTATCAGAGCAGGCGCGAACTAACCAAGATATTACCCAGCATATCTTAAAATCAAAAAATAAAGCAATAGATTAAATTAATCGGTTGCTCAATCTATCACTAAATCCACTAATCAAATAACGGGCACGAAGAGAAGTAAGCAAAGCCTCAGAAAACTAAGAGGCATTTACCAGTCTAGTGCATATTTCCCGGCTCTCTGTTTGCTGATATGTTACCATATATCATATGAATGTGAAGAACAAAACTTAAGATTGTCATCATTTTGTTCAGATAGATCAATCAATCAATTAATCAAGTACGCAAAGCCGCAGAAAACTGAAAGAAGAATCTAGTAGTATACTCTTTTTTGAATTTGACAACAATCAAATTGTTTGACAATGTCTATCTCGTGAAGAACAATACTAAAGATCGTCCTTATTTTGTTCAGATCGAGCCCTACCCCGAGTGGTACCTCCCTCTGCGCCTGGTCAACATCTCCACCCCCGTCATCAAGTACAACATGACGCACAACGGCAGCCTCATCTTCTACATGCCCCTGCGCATGGCCCTGCCCACCGTCAACGTCAGCTCCAACCAGAGCGTGTTCCTCCGCGTGCCGCCCGTGAACTTCACCATGCCGTACATCAACGTCACCACCCCCAAGTTCTACGTCAAGCACAACTCCAGCCTGATGGCCAACTGCCTGAACATCAACGTGACCAGCAACCAGACCCTGCAGTTCAAGGTATTTGTCTTGTTCTACACATGAAAAAGGCAAAGAAAGAGGCAAGAATAAGGTCTACCTATAGCTACTGTGTGGGGAAAACATTCTATGAGATCCTCCGATAGAAATAAACCGTGGGTAAAAATATTTGTTCATGAGAACACAAATAGCTGACATGAAAAAGTTGTACGTAGAAGATACATGTAGTTGTATGCAAAATGGGTGCAAGAAAAACGTGCAAAGAGCAGAAGCTTCCAGTGATAGCAATCATTGAGGAAGAAGACCAAGCTTGTCAAAAGTTACTGGGGTACAATGGACGATGATTTTTAGGGCATCTTTGTACCCAAGAAGGCCTTTAGAGCCTCTTATAAAGAAGGCAATATTGTTCCAGTCTTTGACGCGTTTGTGTTGTACACCTGTTCTACACAGCTGCGTCCCAGCAACCTGTCACTGCCGTTCCTGAACGCCAGCAGCCCGGACATCTGCGCCTTCCACAACTCCTCCGTGTCCCTGAAGGTCCCCATCCTGCGCCTGGCCACCCCCAGCCTGAACGTCACCGTCAACCAGACCGTGTACGGCCGCCTGCCCCGCGCCAACGTCTCCATGCCCTTCCTCAACATCACCACCGTCGAGATCGAGGCCGAGCACAACTCCCTGGTGAACATCTCCACCCCCGAGTGCTGCCTCCTGGGCTTCTACGACCTGGCATACCTGAACAAGTTCATCAGGCCGACCGTGAACATCACCGCTAACCAGACCTTCACCGCGATCATGCCGTCCTGTAACGCCTCTGTGCCTTACATGAACATCAGCACCCCGGCCTGGGAGATCCGCCACAACTCCACCGTCCAGTTCAACGAGTGGTCCTGCAACGTCACCTCCAACAGCAGCGCCCTTCTGCGCGTGCCCAGGAACAACTTCACCTTCCCCGTGCTGCAGCTGAACGTGAGCACCCCCGAGATGCTCGCTAACGTCACGCACAACGCCACCGCCTTCGTCAGCCTGTGGAACACCACCCTGGCCTGGAACCTGACCGCCAAGGCCGACCGCGTCCAGCTGAACCACACCGCCCGCGTCGAGAGCTGCTTCTGCACCTCCATGAGGGTGAACACCACCACCAGCGCCAGGTGTGAGATCCCGTCCATCAACATCACCGTGCCCTACACCGGCTTCAACATCTCCACCCCCGCCTTCCTCACCAACATGACCCACGTCATGAACGCCACCGTCTCCCTGGAGAAGCAGAACATCACCTGGAACATCACCGCCAAGGTCAACTCCACCTGCTTTGCGCAGAACGTCAGCATCGTCAACGACTGGCAGCGCATCGAGGCCGCCCACAACACCTCCGTCGGCGCCAACCTGACCTTCCTGGACTTCCGCATCCCCTACCTCAACGTCTCCATCTGGAACGTCACCGGCATGAACCGCACCACCTCCTACCGCCAGCTGCAGTTCTTCAACCTCTCCGGCGTGTGGCGCTACGACTTCGGCAAGATCTCCTGGATGAAGATCGAGATCCCCAAGATGAGGACCCCCAAGATCCAGATCCCCGATCTGAAGAAGATCCAGCTGCCCCAGATCCCCGACATGACCCCCCTGATGAGCTACATGAACGTGAGCACCCCTGAGATCACCGTGCCGTGGTTCAACTACACCATCCCGTCCATCCGCCTGGGCATGAACACCTCCATCCCGGTCTTCCGCGTGCCCCTCACCAACTACACCACGCCCTCCATCAACGTCAGCCTCACCACCCTCAACATCTCCGAGTGGAGGCTGCCCCTCACCAACCTGAGCATCCCCGAGATGAGGCTGTCCCTGCCCCTGGAGCTCCTGCCCAACATCACCCTGCCCAGGATCCCCACCATGGAGGAGGTCCAGCAGTACGTGCCCTTCGAGCTGCCCAGGATGCCCAAGGTTCGTAATCTAGCCTACTGTTGCATACTTGAAATCTTTGTAACAGGAGATAATAAAAGCACATGAAACTAATGTTAGGCACACAACATTGATGAGTTGATGACCCAAAACAACGTAGGTAGTTACAACATTACCAGAAGGACTAATAGACAACCATTTGACTGATAAATGAACATTCATTAGTGACGTTCGCATAAAAGCAAATGGTGCTGTCAAACATCACCTGAACCTTCAGTGCGAGCGGAAAAGTTTACGTCTAGTTAAAATGATTTATTTTGTGATAAGCACGTAAAACGGAACACAATAAGAAGCACTTCTAGGCAGAGTTAGACATTGAAAATTGGTGGCGAAACAGACAATGAAAGTCTATATAATGCACTTCACATAACCAATGGAAGGTTACTTCCAATCTGAATCTACCATGTGATTGTCCATCCAGGTGATCCCGTCCTACAAGCTGAACCTGCCCAAGAGGGTGCACATCCCCATCCCCGCCATGGGTAACATCAGTATGTCTGCCGAGCTGAAGTCTCCCGTCTACAACATCTCCGCCGGCGCCGAGCTGAGGAACGAGACCTCCATCATCGCCAGGGCCAACGCCACCGTCAACTGCACCCTGGAGTTCCTCAACTTCACCACCAAGGGTACGCCAATCAACTTATCCATTTCATTATAATGAGATACGCAATTCAGCTCCAAAGGCTGTGGTGCCGAGTAAACCATTCATTCATTTATTGTGCCTTACAACTGTTAGTTCGGTGCTTAGAATGTTTTAAACCGATTTGCAGTTGCAAACGGAAGGCTTTCTGTGTACCCCAGTAGCCTTTGCACATCCAATATGTAACGCATCATCTGAGTCGTATTTTGAAAATTGTTGGACAATGTATCATTGAGAGCATATGTGTCTTTGTGTTTGGGAGCGAGAGAGAAAAGAAAGAGAGAGAGAGGAAGGAGAGAGAAAGGGGAGAGTGAGGGAAGAAAAGAGAAGGAGAGATCCGTGCATTACTCTCCTAATTAGAAGCCAATAACATTTTGATAACACGTGTCCTTTCTATCATCTACAGCTGAGGCCAACCTGACCGTCCCTCACTACAACGAGGTCATCACTGGCCTGTCCTTCAACCACAGCCAACAGTGGATGCGCTGCAACTTCACCCACAACGCCTCCATCGCCGTCGGCTGGGAGAAGCAGAACGTCACCTTCAACCACACCTTCCTGTGCCAGACCCCCATCCAGCAGCTCCACTACGCTCAGAACCTGACCGTCCGCAACAACAGGACTCACTTCGAGGTGAGAAACTACGCTTACAATGCGCTCCTCACTTGTACTGCGGATTGTACAATAGATGTTTAGATCTCCAAGAAGCACTCCAAGAAGCAAAAGTAAATCAATAGAATAATTGATTTGTCAAAGAATGGAGTTTGATAGTAAAAAAATGTTTTAACTCTAATAATTTTGACAAACACAAGGTTTGGTCCAACATACTGAGACAATGTCTCGGTTATGACTCGTTAGAGATGACATTGTGGTAACTTCATCCTTCTTTTTGCAAACTGCAGGTCTGGGCCAACGAGACCGCCGCCACCAACGTGACCATGCTGCAGTACGTCAGCCTGTACAACATCTCCCTGTGGGACGTGCTGCGTCTGAACGAGACCTCCTCTCCCCAGCAGCTGCAGCGCATCAACGTCACCACCTACTTCTGCTACAGCAAGTCTCAGGAGACCTGGGAGTTCCCCATCTTCAACCTCACCACCCCCACCACCAAGGTAGACTACTTAGACTTCCGTCTTACAGATATAGAAGGGATCCAATACCACTTAAATCTTAGGTAGCGCCTACCATCTTCAACCTCACCACCACCCCCAACGTTAACGTTAACTCAACATTGACCAAGTGCAAAGTGCATTCAGAACAGAGGCTGTTTCTATTGATTTGCAATAAACTTATTATTAGTATTATTATTGAATAGTTGTTTGATGACTTACACAGTGCAGTATCCATGGATATTAAGGAAGTATATCTATCCTTTGTAAAAGGCAATCTGATTCAAGTCTGCAAAATTTAGTTAAATGAACACCATTCATTCATTCCTTTCATTAATTCATTAATTGATTTTTCCTTCTAGCTGGGCGACATGAGGCTGAACACCACCTGGCTGTACGCTCTGGCCAACGCCACCTCCACCTACATGAACGTCAGCCTTCCCTACGTCGGCAACGTCACCGAGCTGGCCTCCAACGTCACCTACTTCCTCAACACCACCGACCAGATGCTGAACGCCACCGCCTACCTGCGCAACGCCACCTACCTGGTGCTGAACTACACCCTGCCCCTGGTCAGGAACGTGACCGAGTACGTCTGGAAGATGCCCTACGTGCCCAGCGTGGCCTACTTCGTCGGCAACCTGAGCCTGCCCCGCATGACTCTGCAGCCCAAGATCGTCCTGCCCGCCCTCGGAAACACCACCTTCATGGTACGTTAGTCTCTTGACGAATGCAGTGGTCTCGAGGACCATCCATACAATCAAATATCATCCTGCCCGCTCTCGGAAACACCATCTTCCTGGTACGTTAGTCTGTTAGCGTCCCCCTTAACTCACGCAGTGGTTTCGAGGACCATCTATACAATGAAATATCATCCTGCCCGCTCTCGGCAACACCACCTTCATGGTACATTAGTCTGTTAGCGCTCCCCTTAACTCATCCAAAAATATCTCGGAAACACCACCTTCATGGTACGTTAGTCTCCTGACTCATGCAGTGGTCTCGAGGACCATCTATACAAACAAATATCATCCTAAAATATCTCGGCAACACCACCTTCATGGTACGTTAGTCTGTTAGCGCTCCCCTTAACTCATCTAAAAATATCTCGGGAACACCACCTTCATGGTACGTTAGTCTCTTGACTCATGCAGTGGTCTCGAGGACCATCTATACAATGAAATACCATCCTAAAATATCTCGGCAACACCACCTTCATGGTACGTTAGTCTGTTAGCGCTCCCCTTAACTCATACAGTGGTCTCGAGGACTTGAACTGAAGTATCTATACAATCAAAAATCATCCTAATATATCTCAGAAACACGAACTTCATGATACGTTATTTTTTTGGTGTTCCCCTCAGCTCATACAGTGATCGCGAGGACTTTCATTGAAGTATCGATACAATCAAAAATCATCCTGAAATATCTGTTTCATTTGGCCACGTATCAATGGGCCAGTTGAATATCGTTTTCGTCCATGGAGACTGTCTTGGCACCGGTAGAACTGCTTGGAGATTATTTTTATAGTAGTCTAAAAACAACATGTGTGCCTAATGTGCATCTCTCTACATCTGCAGCACAACGTGAGCTCCCCGGTGTACAACCTGACGCTGGACAGTCGTGTGCTGAACACCACCCTGGTTCAGAACAAGTCCGCCATCGTGCACCTGTTCAACTGCACCGCCAACTCCACCCTGGACTTCCTCAACTTCACCATGCAGAGTAAGGAGCTCAGCCCATTTTACCGATAATTCTATCCTAAATGTACAAACGGCCCGGGCTTTAAGTATCATAGATACAGGAGAACATGACTATCAAAATTATCTACACCCAATTTACCGACCATTCTAAGCTAGATGTAGAAACGGCCCGGTCTTTAGTATCACATAGACAGGAGCATATGACTACCACAATGTATCTACATTGATGTACCTTTGAAGTGCTTAGCGAATCAATGGAATTTTTCAGTTAGAGGGTTCATGTGCAACGCCATCTTTTATATCTGGTCATAAAATGAAAGAATAGTATGATAACAGTTACTTAGGGGGGAAGACTCTTTTTGCCCGACTCGACTGTTGGAGCTTCCATTACTAAACAGAACCAATTACACCAGTATTCGTACATGATGAACCTAACCGAAATCCTTTCTCTGCTTTCTCCAGGCTACCTGAACGTGTCTCACGCCCACAACCTGACCGAGCTGAACGTCTCCGCCTCCGTGAACCTGACCCTCCCTGACGTCGCCGCTCAGGTGACCATGAACACCACCGGCCTGAACGTCTCCGACATCTGGTTCACCAAGTTCAACCACTCCCTGGTGATCAACGTCACGTCCCACGACTGGGTCAACGCCACCGTGAACTTCACCATGAGCAACAACACCGTGTACGCCAACCTGACCGTGCCAACCCTGGACAGCTCCGTGGCCCTGCTTGCCCAGCGCAACGCCAGTGTGCTCAACGTCACTCTGTACCACCAGACCAAGGTAGGCATTCAACGGAACTTTGTTCTGTTTGTCTCTAGATATCCATCTTCATTTCTTGCCAAATATCTAAGTTGAGAAATCTCAATAGTATACGTAGTCAACGAAACTTTGGTCTTCCATCCGTGAATAGTTTCATCAGGTTGGTTAGTCACCGAATAAAAATGAGGAAGGTGACAGATGGTCACAGAAATGTCGGTTTAAGCAAAGGACAGACTGTCTAATAATTTCGAAAGTCATGGGTCTTAGATAATTGTTGAGTGTCGAGTGTTTGTCTTCTTCTGCCACTCGAATGATTCAAAACGCTTGCACTGAAATAAATGTCACAGAAACGAAGTTAAATTGTTTAACCATCAATCTTAGATTAGTTCCAACCCTTACAAGTTGCTTCTGCTCTCTTATCATCGACCAGACACTTCACAGTACTTATAATTACAAGTTGCTCCTGCTCTCTCTTGTCATCAACCTGACACTTATCCATAGCTCTAATTATAACAAACACGGTGTTTTACTTCCTCCCCCAGCCCGAGTACAGGAACATCACCGCCTGGCAGCTGGCCGTCGCGCTGAACCGCTCCGACGCCGTTTCCTTCAAGTTCCGCCTGAACCCCGAGTCCCTGCTGCTGAAGCCGTCCAACCTGACCTTCCAGCTCACCAAGGCCTTCTACCGCGCCATCTGGAACGAGTCCCACCCCATCAACAAGTACCCCCTCAAGTACATCAACAGGACCATCTCTGAGGTAGGCACAGCTTCCCCTTCATCTCATCCATCTATTAGCCTAACAATTTTGCCATAGAGGCACCGCAGAAGATCTAGCAACCATTTTTTCAGCCTTCTCTGGTGTCTGTTCTTCTTAATGTTTCAGTTAGTGTCTCCCTGCAAAGGCCATTTCTTAATAAGCTATACCTTTAAGTAATAGTAAGCTTATGAAACAGGTAGAGGTTGAACTTAGCACCTGCAGGTCATTCTGGTTGGAGCTTAGTGTGATGGATAATTCAGCAATGGTACATATAATGTATAGGTTATAACTATCGAAATCTGGATGTTCATAGGCCATCAAGGAGCCCATCGTCCTGAGCTACAACTACTCCATGGACTACGCCAACCAGACCCTGAACGTCTCCATGCAGCTGCTCAACTACACCGTCAACTACGTCATCGAGAACTACAACGCCACCGTGACCTCCGCCCTAAACACCACGCTCCACCTGGCGAACTTCACCATGAACTACACCCTGGAGCTGGCCAACAAGACCCTGAACTACTCCATCGAGTCCCTGAAGAACCTGACCTTCACCATCCCCCAGATCAACGTCACCATCAAGGGGTCCGAGATCGTCGGCAACGTCACCGAGCTCATCCAGAACGTCACCCGCTACTCTACTGTAAGCAATGTTCTTGTTGTTGTTGTTGTTGTAAAGTTGATGAAACTACTATAATTTCATTGTAGTTTGTTTCTTTAGCGTAGTGATCAGCTGGTTTGGGTATTGGAAAGGAAGAAGTAGCTACGTACATAGGTTTTCCCAACTGCAAGAGTCTTACACTATCTTACAAAGTGTGGTCATATTTGAATGTCATGACGTTGATAAGTAGCCAACATGAGACTAATCATGGCCCTTCTTTTCCTCCACAGAAGCTGCAGAGGAACGCCACTCACCTGATCGGCAACCTGACCGAGCTGGCCATGAACGTCTCCTACTACAGCTACAACGTCAGCCAGAACGTCATGCGTAACGTCACCCGCTTCATCGACGGCAACGTGCCCGTTGTCAGTAAGTACAATGAAGTATTTAAAACCAGTCCTATGTTGAAACAGGACGTCTAGTAGTGCAACAATTGTTGTTGCTACGTTGATGAAGATTAGACATCCAGGTAGTCAGATACGCCAAAAATAGTACAGATAACTCAAGCAACTGGATAAGATTTTGAAATATTCAGGCGTCTTGGTTGTTGCTGTTCCTGAACGAAGGACAGAATACCGGAAAGGGTTGTAGGTCGAACTCTCCAAAATCATAACAGTTCTAGTCTATCCAACATGGAATCGTCTTTTGATACAGGGGACATTGGGTACGTCTTAGTGATGTAAAAAAACCTCTCCACACTTGCCAATTAGAGCCACATTATGAAGTGCCAAAAAATAACAGTTTTATGAATTCTGCCAACAGTATAAGCGACTACTAAGGCATATCTATTTGCATATCAGATGTCAATAGAAATAATGAGATATAAACCGTGTTTCTCTAGGCTGGGCCTGGCGCTACTGGGACCCCATCAACTACAGCATCATGATGGCCAACCAGACCTTCACCTACGCTCGCAACGTCAACTACACCGACGCCGCGCAGGTCGCCATGACCATCTCCGAGCAGGCCATCAACCGCACGCTCAACTACACCGTCGAGTACGCTCCTCAGGTATGGTGATGTTTCAGTGTCTGTATTGGTATTTGTATAGCCGGTATATCCGCCATAGGGCGTGCTCTCAAACTTTACAAGCAAAGTCCCGCACACTTGTAGCTTTTAGAAAAGCGAAAAGCCATTTACGAGAAGTTGGAAGCCCTACACTTAAACTTGCTGTTTGATGTACAGTTAAGTTTCACTTGCGGTGTAGAGGCATGGCACCACTCTCTGCCAGTCTTAAACAGGTCTTGGTCTAATAAAGTTGAAACCAGCCGGAAGAGTACCAGAAGCCTCAGCCGTCATTCTCCCAGCAGCTTATTGAAAGATATTTCCCGCCACGTGTTACTCAGATTGCCGAGTGGGCCGTGAACAAGACCTACGAGACCACCTCCTACGCCGCCCAGTACGCCGCGGACTACGTCATCCAGTCCTCCAACGGCAGCATCGAGTTCAACCTGTACCACCCCCTGAACTGGACCCGCTTCGACGAGGTTCCGTCCGTGAGCAACAGGACCGCCGAGCTGCTGAGGCAGACCACCGAGATGATGAAGACCATGTGGAGGTCCCCCATGTCCGGCATGAAGTCCATGATGCGCGAGATCCCGCCATTCGACAGTGAGTTCTTAAACTAAATCTTATAGCTGGTAAACCATAGTCCAGGAGGAGAATAAACTGGTCTCGTAACACACCCTTTATATATTTAGTCCAGTATCGGGGAACAATAGCTCTTGTGTCCCTTGATCATTTTCGGTAAGTTGTTCTATGGTCTAGGTGGGACATCAGGGTTCTAGGACTCTCTATGCAAATTTATGCAAATTCGGCAAAGTATAGTAGCTTCAAAAAAGACTACTTACGCATTTGTGCCATCGTCACAACATTCCTCCAGGGCACAACCCCTTCCTTTTAAGGCTGAACAAAGTAACATTTGAACACATAAGTGTAGCTTCAACCAAGACCACTAATGCCTTTGTTTGCATCTTTACCACGTTCTAACCTGTCATGATTTCCCCCAGGGACCTCCATCACCTTCGGGCAGCACGTCCTGACCTGGGACGAGCGCCTGTACGACGTTCCCGAGGCCAACTCCGACGACTGCGTCTACGTCCTGGCCCGCGACTTTGACGACGGCAACTTCACCATCCTGAGCAGCAAGGACGGCATCACCGTGCAGCTGCCCACCGCCGTGGTGCAGATCAACAAGGAGAGCCACGTCAGGGTCGACGGTAAGGATCTAGATTTTTTTTAAGTATATTTTTTTTCGTATTTCCAAAGAGTTTGCTCAGTGTAAGGACATGTGGACCACTTCTGGACACTGTACTAACGCACCCTGAGGCAGCATATCTTCTCTCTAAGTAAAAAAAAAAATCATCAAGCTTTAGGCGAGATTGACTAACTGACTTGTCATGACTGTTCAATGTGTTTTGGTTGCTGTTGGGCATCATAATTTTCTGGTTTGATGCTGAAATATATACTGCCAGTGCTGCCAGATTAGTCGATGGCTGCCTCCGTTTGTTTACACTGCATATCATTTCTGATAAGCACCTGGTGTTTTCTACTGTTCCTGGTGTGCGGGTGATTTTTTTAGAACAGGTATGATTTTTAGAACTAAATGTTTTATTTTGTTCCTTAGGCTCCAAGCAGCCCACCGAGCTCCCCTACCAGAGTGAGGAGAAGAACATCACGATCCTGCGCCAGGGCCCCTACGTGAACATCACCACCCGCGACGGCGTGTCCGTCCGCTGCGACGCCATCAGCGAGATCTGCGTCTACAACATCTCCGGCTGGTACCACAACAAGACCCTGGGTCTGCTCGGCACCAACGACAACGAGCCCGCCACCGACTTCCGCCGCCCCGACGGCTCCAACACCACCCGCGAGGACGTCTTCGTCAACTCCTACGAGGTCACCAAGACCAAGAACTGCAAGGTGAGCTTCGACACAGTGTACTTTTTCTGTGTGGAATATACTCTGTTTTCTTAGGAGAATACAACATTCAAGTATTCAAATACTTTCGTATCACATGTAGTCCGTTGATGAAGGTTAGACATCCAGGTAGTAAGATACGCCAAAAATAGTTACTCAAGCAACTGGATAAAAAATTTTATCACATATGTAGTCATTAGATCACCTTTGGAATAACATACTGTTAGCTAGGGCCTCCTATGTAGCCTACTGGCCAAAGTAGCCTACTGGCCCATATGGCCTTCCAGCCCAGGTAGCCTTACCCGTGTAGCTAGACTTGAGTGAAACCAAAGTACTGAACCATCTACAAATGTACTGGACAACTCAACCAAAAAAAAAAAACTGTCTGCTGATGTATTACAAACGTAAAATATCTAATATCTTACGCTAAAATTTTAAAGGAACACTACGTTTACATCTTGCTATGAAGATTGCAACTGTTGAGATATTTCATGGCTAACAAGTTGCACCCCTCCCCCTACAGATCGACAGCGAGAGGAACATCGCCAAGGGCAAGTTCGCTGCCAAGACCGACTGCTACATCCCCGAGTCCCCCAAGTGCGACGAGCTGTTCCACAGCAAGAACTACGCCTCCAAGTTCAGGTACAAGGGATTCTTGTGATATTTGATAGTTGGATCTTAAGGAGAAAAAAAGAAGAAGTAAGAAACGTTTGAAGCAGCTCCAAAATCATATTTATTTACACTGCTACCTTGGTAACAAAGTTTAGCATGACTGAAAGCATCTGGATTAAGTACGTTACGTGCATTCTCTAAATTTACTGATATTCGCCAAATCAAATTTAACGATGACAACATTGATAAAATAACACTAATCCAAGTGATAAATCCTTTACCACAAGTCGTGGAAACCTTTTCAACAATGAGTAAAGAACTGAACGGTAGAAAGACTAACCAAGAGCCTAACTATAACCTGAACTGGATGGAAACACATATCACTAATCCAAATGGTTCAAAGACTAACTAAGAGCTACTTCCAAAGGGTAAATACTAAACAATTGCAAGAGCCTTACTATTGACTCTCAACAATGAAAACATTAAAGATACAATTAAACCCAATGGGCCAAAGACTCACGAAGAGCCTGACTACAAAGTAAAGTGGATTGAAACTCAGATCACTAATACATGTAGTTCAAAGACTAACCAAGACCTCCCCTGTCCCCCCAGCCGCTGCTTCCAGGCCGTGAACCCCGAGCCGTTCAGGCAGGCCTGCAAGCGCGACTCCAAGAGGTGCAACCTGAAGGAGCCGAAGAAGAGCATCTGCACCGTGACCGCCGGCTACATCGCCGCCTGCGAGGCCAAGGGCATCCAGATCGAGCAGACTGAAGTGTGCGGTGAGTTGGGATCTTGGTCTCTGTCACAAAAACTTTGCAATCCCCTTATCTACTCTTATAAAATCAACAATCTGATCTAGTTTTTAAGTAGTTTCATGTTTCTCACGCCATGATGATGATGATGATGATGAAGGTCTTGCATTCTGTGGGTTTTCAAAGATATACAAGATAGAGACTAATTGAATGACAAAAAACGATTGATACCAAACCAAAAAAAAAATCATGCAAAAAAACCTAAACTACACATGTGCAAAGACAGAAACTCTTCACAAGACCGCAAAAGTCTGAAATTCTGCAAATGATGTTTGACTGACGCATTGTAACTGTTCTCACCACAGCATCCTGCGAGGAGGACAAGCAGCCCGGAGACAGGTGGAACAGGAGGGCCGCCCGCAAGGCCGACGTCGTCTTCGTCGTGTCCGAGAGCCGCAAGATGAAGGACCGCTACGGCAAGCCGGAGGAGCAGCTCCTCCGACTGGCCGAGGCCGTCGAAAAGAACCTCGGGCAGAACAAGTTCAAGGTAACGGTCGATAGTCTTTCTTTGTTACTGGAGTAAACTATTTTGGCTCTGGTTGAAATTCGAAGGCGCACTGCTTTGCCTCTTGACCTGTTTGATGATATATAATATAGCCGTACCGTTTTGTCATTCATGTTTGACACATTCCAGTGACTTACTAATAGACAAAAAGTACTATGAAGCACAGAACGTTTGCCATTGGCTTCTATAATATGTTTGTAGCAAAGGGTTTTGATAGTCCTCTCCACATCATGAGTGACTTTGTAATTTGTATGGCCACTACAATAGGCGTGCTCTCTTTGACATCAAAACTTCACAAGTAAAGCCCCACACACTTTTAAGAAGACATGAAAAGAAGACATGAAAATAGCTTTTAAGATGACTTTGAAGGCAAGAGCGTCAGCTATCGAAATATGGACATGACAACGCCAGGAAGACGATTGGAGTATTTGAGAGGAAGGAAGCAGCCTCTGACAAGTTGTGTTTCTGTGCCCACAGGATGTTCAGTTCGGTATCGTTGCCTTCGCCGGCAAGGATGTCCGCCGTGAAGCCCACATTCAAACCATCAAGGGCGAGCTCTTCAAGCAGTACAGCCAGCTCCAGCGCGGGCTCAACGAGCTCAGGTGAGATGGCCTGTTTGTTTGTCTTTGATTAACAACGCGTAAACTAGAAGTAAAAAAGACAAGAACATTGTTGTTTTTGCCACACAAATTTACACTAGTTGCATATCCATCCAAGCCAAATGTAGATTTGAACACTATGTGTTCATTCTGTTATGACGTTAATTGCTCAAGAAGAGCCAACTATACCAAGGTCTTTTACTAAATTATAACTTTAGCGGTACTTTTGTCCTTTTCTTTGGGCTTTGAACAGACACTCAAAGGGTGAAAGCATAACAAAGTTTATACCACAACTAAAACGACATCTCGAAACAAACACCGATGATGTAGGATAGCACTAAAATCCAAATTGAACAAAACTAAGCTTATATTCGTATGAAGGTTTCGTACACAATATGAAGCAACTTAAAACACGATGAAGCACCAACCAACAAGATTTTGGTCAGTCTTGTGGCCCTTCTCAAGTTGAAATGACCCGAAGCCTGCCTCACGTGAACCGAACCTGATCTGAAAACTAAGTCATGTCTCCTGTCACGTGATAATCAACATCAAGTCACGTGACAGGAGAACTCCAAGACGAGACCTCACAGTAACACCGGGTTGACGAAGAGACAGAGTTCGTCTCGAAACCTCCCCGTAGCAATCTTTGTACGTTGTGTGTAATGATTAAATGTTTGTCCAAAAAAAAAAACTAAGTCATGTCTCGTTAACGCTTACAGATTCGAGGGTGAGGAGCCCATGGAGGCCTTCGAGGCCATCAAGCTCGCCTCCCGCTATCCCTTCCGTGCCGAGGCCGCCAAGACCATCATCGTCTTCGACCACGAGGAGAGCCTTTACTACGAGGAGCTTGCCGAGGTCGTCGATGTCCTGGAAGAGAACTCCATCACCATGAACGTCGTGTGCGACTACGCCAAGATCGACCGCATCAGCAAGAAGAAGAACTCTCCTGTTGTGGGCCTGACCGGCAAGGTATTGTTGACTTAATTTTTGATCTCAATTTTAAGGAAACTTAAGAAAGATCTGCATGACAGTTAAATGTTGAAAACATTTACTGCTTTATTTCAGAATGTTAAATGTCCCTTTTTTTCACCCTGTCGTTGTAAATCGTTATGATAGTCTACGTAACTGTTTGTCTTTGAAAAACCTTTATTAGAGATTTCATATTTCGTCGTCTTCTGATTGAAAGGAACCACTTGGCTCATATGTGATTTTCACCCAAAACTGATGTTTTTCGGTGCATTCTCTAAGTCGTTATTCTTATGATATTCTACGTAAATGTTTGTCTTTGAAAAACTTTCAAATATGTCGTCTTCTAATTAAAAGAAAGGAACCATAATCGTCTACCTTGACTGTTGGTTGCCAGTGCATTTCACGATGTTCATGGGTACTAAAATAGCTTAAATGGAGACTTAAGTATAATTCAAAACACTAAATGTTGTTGTTGCCCCCGCAGGGTGTTGTCCTCCGCGAAGACAAGAAGGGCAAGTCCAAGTCCAAGTACGCCGAGAAGCTGAGCCTGCCCGCCGGACAGTACGTCAAGCTGGCTAAGACCACCGGAGGTGAGTCTAAGGACCTCACACTACACCTGTAGACGTGACAATCCTTAGACTGTACACAGTAGACAATAGACACCAGCTCAGTTTCAACACATAGACACTTAACTACAAACTCTATTTTATCGCCCAGATGCCTGCAAAACGTGTTGCTTCATTCCAAAGAGCTAAACGGAATAAACAGTGATCGAAACAAAAACCATTCCTATCTACTTCCATCAAATAAAGCTGTAAAATGTTCTAAAATGCTACTTGAGTTTGCTGTTTGTAGTATCTCAATTTGCTGTTTAGAAATCTTGCGCGAATAGTCCGCTCCTGAGGATTTAAAAAAAATACTATACTACTAATTTCAAGACGCCGCACAGGCACAGCCAGAACCACAATAACTAAAACCCTAGAATGATGATGATCATAAAGGAGGTGATGTTGATGATAAAATGAACTGCTTGATTGACACCCTCATCTTGCACCTCTCCAGGCTCCATCTTCTCCCTGGACACCTTCCTGAAGGGCCACAGGGACGCCTCCGTCATCATCAGCGAGCAGATCTCTGAGCAGCTCCAGCCTCAGGTCGAGCCCTCCGCCAAGAAGCAGTGCGTCTGCGTGCGCGGCATCAACGGCGAGGGCGTCACCAAGTGCAGGGCCGTCTACTAATAAGTATGACGTAAGTCAAATTCAATCTTGTGAGCAATGGACCGTTCCAGCCGAACACCATAAGCCCCGCCCCCTGTTCTATTTCGAACACTTCCGTCAAAAACGAAATAGAACCGTGGATTCTGTATGTTCAATGTGATGTTCGACAATAGAATCGAAATAGAACAGAGGATTCTATATGTTCGATGTGATGTTCGACAATAGAATCGAAATAGAATAGAGGATTCTATATGTTCGATGTGATGTTCGACGCGAACGGTCCATTCAAACTCATCTTCATCTTCCATCAACTTAGTTCAATGACTAGAAGCGGTCAACTATGACCATGCATTGAACAAACCTGGTTTCAAAGTCGACCCCCAAACATTGTGATAGATCTTGTTGATGCTGTAAGCAGTTAAAACTCAATGAGAATATAGATGCATTAAAAGTCTTAGGCATCGTAAAAATTCCAAGTTGAGGCCTAAGAATCAGCATATCCCAATAAGCATACAACTCGTTTAACAAGAAACATTTTTAAGTGTAGAAGCTGTTGTGTTGGGTAATTCATAAAAATGTGTTTTTTTAAATAATTTTCCAAACAGTTTCATGTCATAATGTGATATATAAAAGCTTTGTGCGTTTTGTATATCTGGAATCAGTATACAGAATTCTTATGCCACTTTCCTTTTATGTCCAAACAGATCACCAACACGAGACCTTGGAAGACTATTTCGACTGTCAAGAAACACCGTAGTTGTTAATTAGATTTCGTTCTGTATCAATCACCTTTTGAGTTGTTTTTAACATCATACACAACTGCACTATCGATTTTCCTGAATATAAAAGTAGCACAGCATATAAAAAAGTGTCCTGGTTTTATTTCGTGTTGGGCATGTGATAGTTATTTACCGAAAAACTTATTATTACGTTAAGAAAAATATGTGTATTTAATCGTTATGTTGCTATTATTAAAGAGCTTTTGTATGCACATCTGTCTCTCGCTGTCATGAGTATGAGAGGGGGCATGGGGTGGATATGTTGTGGAGAAGGCCATATATTCTACAGTAATATACACACCTTGTAATGACACTGAATGCAACACAAACCCATTTAAACACAGCTGACCATTAGAAAAAAATCCACGGAGCAAAGTCTTGGTGATCACGGTCTCAGGTGTAATTCAAGTACACACAACCAACCCTTAAGGATGCGTAGACCATATGCATGAATGATTAAAATGTGATAACAGAAAACACCATAAAGACTATAAAGTGCTAACCTAGCTAATGTCAATGATGATACATAATCAACAAGGTCTTGATATCAATTCAACCACCCAATAATCCCAACAAAAATAACCAAGCACACAAACTAAACCAAACAGTGCAGGAATTTTGACCCATAAAACTAAACACAGTAGTGTGTCTCCCAACATTTTCGCACCGTATGTCCCCTTGTAGCTCAGACAGAGAGAGATAGGTGGATGTATGGATGGACGGATGGAAGAATAGATGGATGGATAGATGGATGGATAGATGGATGGATGGAAAGATAGGTGGATGGATAGAATATGACTGAATGAATAAACAAGAGTTCTACGACCTCATACCTTCGCGAAATGATTTTGACCTTTATGACTGACGTATTAGGAGTGTTTTTCATCAATCAAAAATCATACCAGTTGATCTTCCTCACCCAAATAACATAAGTTGTCCAAACCTCCTTGTTATGATTATGAGATTAACAAAGAAGGTTATGCTAACATTTTTCACCAATAATGCAAATAAGCTCCTTATTAGCATAATTTGATTCAATGGTGTTCACATTCACACAACTTCTAAATGCAACAAGTATGAAATTGCCGTTATTTACTAGTATGGAATGATAGTAGTTTCTCATGAATTATGCAAATTAGGCCTACATTTGCATAATTTCTATCTATTGACATTCCTCTCTTCCTCAGTTACAAATGTCACATATTTGAATAGTCATATCATGGAACACAGCAGGTTTTTAAAATTGCCTCATTAATTATAATCTGATTTGCATAATTATCATCCAATCATACAAAGCATCACATAAGCTATCTACATACCAAAAATCATGACCATCCATCAAGCCCATCTCGAGTTATATTATTTTCTCATTGATTATGTAAATGAGGTTCTCATTTGCATAGCTGATATCTATTAATATTTCTCTCTTCCTCAGTTACATATGTCACATGTTTGCGAGTCCTATCATGGAAATTGATGAATGTATAAACTTTCCTCATTAATTATGCAAATTAGTTACTGATTTGCATAATAAGTATCCAATCATGTACATCATCGCTCAAGCTATGTACATGCAAAAAATCATGACCTTCCATCAAGCCCTTCTTGAGTTATTCCCTTTCAAAGTCTGAAGCAAAACCTACCCCTGCAGTTCCAAAAAAGTTGATAGGGGGCCCAAGCCTATACCACTTACTCTCTGCCCAACGAGCTATCTACCACTTAAAAATCAGTTCCATAGCATGTCCACAACACGAGATATCATAACATGAAGTTCCGCTGCAGTACCGTAACAAGCCGATAGGGGGCCCAAAATCTAATCATTTTCAGGTTTCATCGAGACCTACCAACATACCAAATACCAAGACAATCCTTCCAAGAATTCTCGACTTATCGTGTTCACTAACAGACACACAGACATGCTCGGTATTCCCATGCTGTGGCACTGCATTAATGACTGTTCTTACTCATATAAGGCCGTGTATATCCAACTTTGGTCAAAATTTGTATGTTTCAGTCTTTTAATTGGTGTAAGGAGATATCTTTGTGGTTTGGTTTCACATGCTCCGAGTGGACTCTTCCAGGCTGGGAGTAGGTCAAAGTTGACGATTGTTTTCGTCTGTCAGCTGTTACGAGAGAACGAGCTGGTCAACTGTCTATTTTCTTTGCATGATTCTAAAGTAGACAGATGTGGCTTTCTGGTGCATAAGAATTTTTGGGGCTTGCAATTAAGGTGAATCCTTTTCTGAGCCCTTGTTTTAGTGCTTTAAAGCATTACTGCATGGGCAAGCCTATCTCTTGTATCTGCCCTACAGCTGGCTGATAGCCAATTTGTCCCTGGCAGCTGCAGTACATGTAACTGACGTTTCTCATGACCCCTCATGACCCCTCATGACCAACTTTGCCCCCAATCTACCCGTATCAATATCCCCGTCGCAACCAGAACGCATAGTAAAGCATACAATTGAACACATTTTTACACTTTTCTCGTTAATTATGCAAAACACTTCGCCCAAAATCTAATCATCTTGAGATTTGCCACATACACACCGACACACCAACTACGACAACAAACCATCCAGGCGTTCTCGACTTATTCTGTTCACTAACAGACACACAGACAAGCACCGTCGCATAACCTTCTCGACGAAACCATTCGTCGCGAAGGTAATGAGTGAGTGTGTGAGTGAGTGAGTGAACGAAGTAATGTGAAGCTAATAAATCTATACGTTTCGACGGGTTTTGCTGGCGCATGGCATAGAAACTGGTATGGGATTAAAAAGGGTTTGGTGATGATGTGACACCAGTAAAGACATACATGACGATAACTGCAGAAATTGATACACTATATGCAACGACATGGTAAACTGCATTAAAATATGATAATCGTTTGTCACTAATTTACAAAAGAGGAACATACAAATATCTAAAATTCCATAATATTGAAATGCAAAAACCCATCCGAAAAATTAACAACCAATAACGAAGTAAGCAAACACCTTTCCTATACCTTTCCTCTAAAGCTGTGAATCCCCCCCCCCCTACAACCACCACCACCATTACGCAATAGCCTCCATCCACCTAACTAGTTGCGCAACCTGTCAACCTGTGCCGGAGGTCATGTCACAGCTGGACCGATGATGAGTAGGCAAATAAAACGTGATCAAATCGTACTTTGCCCAAGTGATAACAGGCTACGTAGCCACACACCCCCAACACACACACGCGCGCACACACAATGCAGTACAGAGTCCACTAGTCCAAAGTATAAAGTATACATGCACTTATTGAGGGGTCAACCAAACGTCATCACTATGATATCTTATCAGTAATCTTTGCCTTACCTCCCGCTATATTTATCAAGACTTAATTTCTTTGCAACCACATAGCATTATACAATGGGAGTCTCTAAGTGATGATAAGAGTAGAATAAATAGCAGAAAGGTGACTTATCATTATTTTGTGATCCCCAGCTACTAATTCAACAACACGTGATGTTATTGAATCATCGCACCCACATAGCATTATACAATGGGTGTCACCAAGTGATAAGAGTAGACTAGATAGCAGAAGGCGCCTTATCATCTTGTTGTGATCTCCAGCTACTAATTTACCAGCACTTAATGTCATTGCATCATCGCAACCACATAGCATTATACAATGGGTATATCTAAGTGATGATAAGTATAGAGTAAATAGCAGAGAGGCGCATCATTATATATTTTTTACTTCACTCTTTTGACGGACAAAGACAAAGTGCCACTGCACTCAGGTTTTTATAACTTATATTAACAGTGCCACGTACAGAGAACAATGTACCCATTTTTACACCTGGGTGAAGTGAGGAAAGTCGTGTAAAGTGCCTTTCCCACGGGCACAACATCGGTGGCGTCAGGGCGATTATCTTTCTGTGATCCCCAGCTACTAATTTAACAACACTTGATGTTATTGCATCATTGTAACCACATAGTATTGAACAATGAGTGTCTCTAAGTGACTATAAAAGTAAAGTCAATAACATAAAAGCGTCGGTGCTCACTGTACAAAGGTGAAGCGTTTGACATCTAATCAATGACCTAACAATTCGCCTGTCGTCACGGTAGGGGACGATAGAGAGTGTGCGTTGGTCCTCTAAAACACACAGTGACCATCACGATACGATACAATAGGCTCAGCGCAAACACATAGCATTATACAATGAGTGTCACCAAGCGATGATGAAGGCATAGTAAGTAACAGAAAATCGTGTTTGCTAACCGTACAACACTGTAATCTATGCCAAAAAAGCAATTACTCAAACAACTGGATATGATTTTGGAAACGGTCAGACGTTTCAAGTAGCATCCACTACTTTTCGTCAGTGACTGTGAGCAAGATCAGTTGAACAGCAGGTTTATAACTACGAACTATGAATTGATATGCAAATTAGGGGAAGACAAATTTTTAGACAGTCCAAAGGAAAGCAAATTAGACAACTCAAGACAAGGTTGAAGTAAAAGGGGACAATAGCTCCTATTGTTTTAATATAGGATATTCCCCCGGCCAACTGGTTCCGTTATGTAGATGACACTTGGTGCAGACTAAAGAAGAGAGTAGCTGATGATTTCTTTGAACATATCAACCAGATAGATGACAACATCAAGTTCACGCAGGAGTCGAGTCAAGATAATGTGCTCCCTTTCCTAGACACCAAAACCATCATAGAGAAGGATGGTCGCCTCCAGTTCGAAGTATACAGGAAGCCGACCCATACCGATCAGTATCTGGCCTTTGATTCTCACCACCCTTTGGAACACAAACTGGCAGTTATAAAAACTCTCTTTCATCGGGCAGACAACATCATCACCTCTGACACGGCCAAAACAGACGAACATAGACACCTCCGAGGTGCCCTGGGCAAATGTGGCTACCAAAGATGGACTTTCAACAAAGCCCTCAAACCGTCTGACCAGTCCAAGAAAACGCCTAAGTGTACACCGTTGACCAACAGAAACAAGGCCAACATCACTATTCCATATGTACAAGGAGTGTCCGAAAAACTCCGACGGATCTTCCAAAACTTCAACATTGCCACCAACTTCAAACCTCAATCAACTCTCAGACAAAGACTGGTACATCCTAAAGACCGACCCCGCAAAGGCAGCAAGGCCGATGTCATCTACAGACTCAAATGTGAAGAACCCAACTGCAACAACACTTATATCGGAGAGACCAGCCGATCACTTAATGAAAGGTACAAAGAACATTGCGCTAACCGCTACTCCTCGGCCATTTTCCACCACCTAAAACACAACCAGGGACACTCGTTCAATCTCGAATCCACTGATATCCTTGACCGCGAACCCCGCTGGTTCGAACGTGGAGTAAGGGAGGCAATATATGAGAGGATATACAATCCAACCCTCAACAGGAAAGGAGGGCTAAGGGTGGAACTGTCTGGCACTTGGGACATAGCCTTGGGGGCAAACCAGCTTTAGCTCCTATATTAAAACAATAGGAGCTATTGTCCCCTTTTACTTCAACCTTGTCTTGAGTTGTCTAATTTGCTTTCCTTTGGACTGTCTAAAAATTTGTCTTCCCCTAATTTGCATATCAATTCATAGTTCGTAGTTATAAACCTGCTGTTCAACTGATCTTGCTCACAGTCACTGACGAAAAGTAGTGGATGCTACTTGAAACGTCTGACCGTTTCCAAAATCATATCCAGTTGTTTGAGTAATTGCTTTTTTGGCGTATCTTATTACCTGGATGTCTAATCTTCATCGACGTACTGTAATCTATGAACTAACGAATAGTTAGCTATCGCAGTATTTGGCAAAGTGTGGCGACAGAACGCCAAAGTCCACCATTGATCTAAATTGCCTTTATCGATATTTCTGATTGATTGATTTCCTTTTAGCACGTGGGAAATAACTTAGGGATTAAGTAAAGTGACGTCCAGAACAATGTTGTAACTGATTCAAACCAAAGGAATGCTGTAATCGTGAACTAATATACGTGCAGTTTTCTAGTGCTTCACTATACGCTTCTGCACAGTATGGTTTAATGTTTGCAATTCATAAGAGTGTTCTAAACCGTGTTATCCGCTATGCTGGTAGGAGCTCAGGTGACGTCCTTCTTGTATGTTGTAACACCTCGGCTCGAGTACATTTTAAGAACCACGAAAGACAAAGAGTATGCTCTTGTGCACTCGACAGCAAGATCTAACAAGTCACTTTACTAGAAAACTCAATCTTGACGACTTGAGATGAAAAACAGGAGTCTTATAATTCTAGTAAGCTACCAGCTTTTCAATAACATTAAGATTCACAAATGGATCGTGGACAACGATATAATGTAACCATATAATTTAATTGGCCACATTAGATACGCAGACCCACTTAAAGCGTATAGTCAACGGAGGTTGCTGGGTCCTGTAGAAGTACTAACGATAAACGACAGGTGGCGCTTGTGTACCGTGATATCACCTTGCATTATTAAGGGTATTCGTGAGATTTTGTCGTCTACTTGGAAGAGTAAGCAAGCCAACACATACCTTTTTATTGCAAGGTAATGAAAAATAGCCTTTGGGGACAGATATGTAATGTTTAGGTGTGGCAAGTGGCTTGATGTAATGATACCAGCCTCCTTGCCGCCCCGGACCTGCGGTTTCATGACACAATTGTATGGACTAAAATCGTGCATGGATCAGGGGTTTCAAGACACCGTTCTATGGAGCAGCGGTTTCATGACACCGTTGTTTGGATCATCGGTTTCATGACATATTGTATGGATTAGCGATTTCATGACACCGTTGTATAGATCAGCGATTTCACGACACCATTGTATGTATGGATCAGCGGTTTCATGAAATCGTATATGGATCAGCGGTTTCATGACACCGTTGTGTAATGCCTGGTTCAATTTGTGCCATGGCCTTGAAAACCGATAGGCATATTTTCTTCTTGTTCTATTTTGTAATACAAAATGATTTTAATATGTGCGAATAAACCAGATCAAAAATCAAATCAAGATAGCAAACACACAGTAAAACACATAGCATAAGGCGATCCCATAAATCCGACACCAAGTGAAATGTATCGTGTGGACAGACATGTCCTTGGTGCTGAAGTAACCTTCACATCAAAACAAGGTGATCTGAAACCTCATAAAGGGCCTACAAACTGTTTTCAGAGGTCTGTAACGGTGCTATACCTATCTAGCCTGGACTCCAGCCTTGTTAGCTTAGGTTCGTTCCCAACGTCGCTACCCGCCAACGTTGGGAGCGGACCAAAGCTAACAAGGCTGGAGTCCAGGCTATTCCTATCAGGTGGTGAGCTCCTACCTCCCCTTCCGGGGGTTTCTTCAATGTAAATGGCGTTTCCTTGAAAACTAGTGATCACTGATGTTTTCTGGGTAGCCGCTGATACCAAGAGAATATAATCTGAGCAAATTTTTTTTCATGAACTGCTCACTTTTTACCATTTCCCAGGATCTTCCGCTGCATCTTGTGCTGTTCGTTCTTCCTTCAGGATGGCGCCTGACAGATCGGACGATCTGATTGGACAGAACGGCCGCGAAGCACGCTGGGTAATCCATCCGCCATGTTGGATGTTCTATTTCCCGCCAGCTGTGTTGTCCGCCGGGTTTGACACGTTTCAAGGTCAAGATTTGTGGTAGTTACAGCCTTCAATACGGGTATTTCTCCTGGTCTATTAAGTAATGTGCTAGACTAGTTTTATTGAATAGACAATGTCAAAAGTTCTGTTTAAGTGTGGTTTGAAGCGACTTTTTTCCGGGGAAGTTTGGGGAGGGGGGCGGTGGTTTCATCACATCTGTTGCAGCGTGATGTTAAATCAGCTTTTATACATATAGAACTTGTTATAGATTACCTGTTAACATCAACAAAACACGTGAATGCAATGTTATGATGTGGCAGATCCTGGCATAATGTTGTAAATACAGCGTACCCACACCAGCATTGGGGAGGGGGGTAGCTCTTCAAATTTAATTTGTCAAACCATTGTTGTATCATAATGTTGGTAGAGAGTGTGCTACGTTGCAAAGTTGTGAAGCTGTCCAAGCCCAAGTACAGAAAGGCTATAGCTGTGTTCGGAGGGGCTAAATGGGGGTGGGCATCAATGCTGAAGTTGAAACTGCACAATGCAACAAACACACCTGACAGCTGTTTCCTGTTGAATTTACAGACATGGAGACGAGATCGGCCAGTGCCAAGGGGGGGACAGTTCCAGCCAGTCAGGAGTTGAGGAGCGCGACAAAGGACGACACGATGTTCAAACATCCTGGGGAGCCTGCGGCGAACAGGGAAACACCCGTGCAAGAGACACCCACCTCTGAGACAGGCTCAATAAGGTACTGTCAATTACGTTGATGAAACTTTGACATTTAGAAAGTTAGACATCCAGGTAGTAAGATACGGCGAAAAATAGTTACTCAAGCAACAGGATGAAATTTTGAAACAGTCAGACGTTTCAGACAGCATCCGCTATCTTTCATCAGTGACTAAGGAAAGATCTGGCAGAACTAGGTTTTAGACCAAAACTCTGAATAGATGTATTGATGAACTGTTTCAAAAGTTTATCCAGTTTCATGAGTTACTATTTTTGGTGTACTGTACCTTTGCCAAGAAGTTTATGTTTTGAGTTGTGTTATGATGGAGTGGCTGTGGATATAGACATCATAACCCAAGAAGCTGTGGATGGATGTTTGTGATTTTCTGTAAGTGGAGAGACGGGGTCAATAACTAAACGTACTGTCAAACCTGAGACTGAGGAAAATGGTTGCTCAGGACAGGGTGGGGTTAACTACTGTATGTAAAAATGTAGGGGACTTTTTTAATGTGGCTTGTGACTGAAACTTTAGTGAAAGTGGTTGCCAGACCTGGTATGACTGTCCTGTCAATTCATTTAGTTTTGCAGTAGTTTTATGTCATGGTAGGAGGAACAGTTTTTTTAGGTGTTTCAACTTTGTGTTTGAAACAGTTCTGTAGTACAGAAGTCATACAATGGAGACATATTTGTAGTGTCATGAATCGGCGATGGAAAGGTCACTGACAAAACCACAGAAATACATGTAAAACCACTGCAAAAATTCCATGATTTACAGTAACTGAGGTTCATCGTGCAAATGCACAAACTCTGAAGAATTGTTATGTTTGTGTGAATATGGAAAAACAACTTTACAAGGGTAGGATTAGTTTATACTTCTTTGTCCGATTCAAGCAGCTTGCCTAGGTGTAGTATTGATCCCTTCCACTAGAGGGCAGTTCATTCAACTAGAATATGAAGCAGATATACAATGAAGAATCAATCCAATACAATTCATGAAGCTTTTCGTGAACCCCGATCATGATCTTAAGATATGTTCAATTTTGTTTTGGATATTCAAAATGATATTTGTCTGACACAAAAGGTACATGTATGAAAGAGAAATGATGAGCTGGACACATTCATTCATTCATTCATTCATCATTCATTCACTCATTCCCTTACCCAGTTATTCAGAGCCAGCCATACCAGTGCCCACAGTAGAACCCACGACCGCTGAATCCGGGATGCCCACCCGAGAGATGCTGAACCAGAGTGCACAGAACCTTGTAGATGACATCAACAGTAAGAGAAAGAGAGATGCAGCGCTGCTGACAGACTTCAAGAAGGCCCTGGAGGTCCAGGTATCTACAAATGCAGGGCTCGAAATACTGCGTGCATGTGCACCTATGTGCACCCAAAATTGAACCAGTGCACCTAATTTTTTACTTTGGGTGCACCAAGATATTTTTTAAGGCTATAGGGTAAAGGTTCTATTGTACACTAGTATACAGAATATTCTTGAAATGTAAGTATCAGAAAAAGCAATATAACCTTTTGTCAGTGTAATTGTTGTACTTGATTTAATGTATTACTTGTTTGCAATTTTGAAGTTAGCTATAGAATTACAGATTGAAGTTCTTAAGAGCGTTAAAATTTGTAATTATGTTTTGCTGACGTTCAACTATTTTGTGGTGCACCCAAAATTCTTTCTGTGCGCCTAATTTCCTTGGTTGGGTGCACCTGTACACCTATTTCCAAAAATGAATTTTGAGCCCTGAAATGTATACCTATATAGTCTCAAGATCCAGGAGACGCATATTCTGTACATACTGCCTTTACCTTCCATCAAAGTGATAATGTTTTAATGATTGTATAGAATGTACTAGGTCTGTTTGTTTGCTTGGCATAAGCAGTTACTAGTAGTATGATCTCATTACATAGCACAGTAGTTCTATATCTAAAACTACATCAGTACATCACAGTGAATGCGCACAAGTTTGTGTACTGTAACTTAGTTTGTAATACAGTAATGCAAAACTTGTGTTTCCAGGTTGGGAACTCCTGCGGTCTCCTGGAAAGCTCCATGTACAAGACGTACAAGACCTTATAGACCTTATATTTGCCTTTAAAGTCATTTACTAGATGCAAGTGATTTTCAGGTAAATCACACTTGCTAAAGGCACTGTCTTGTGTTTTCAGGTTGGAAACTCCTGCAGCCTCCTGGAAAGCTCCATGTACAAGACGTACAATTAAAGTCGTTTAATAGATTTTCTTGTAAATTTTGCTAAGAGTAGAGACACTTATTTCCAGGTTGGGAACTCCTGTGGCCTCCTAGAGAGCTCCATGCACAAGTCACATTTGCTATATAAGAGACAGTATGTTTCCAGGTTGGGAACTCCTGCGGCCTGCTTGAGAGCTCCATGTACAAGACGTACGAGACCTTATAGTTGCTAAAAGCCCCTTGTGTTTCCAGGTTGGGAACTCTTGTGGCCTGCTAGAGAGCTCCATGTACAAGATGTACTGTACAAGACCTTATATAGACTCTGAAATATTTGCCTTTAAAGTGATTTACAGTAGTTGCTAAAAGCCCCTTGTGTTTCCAGGTTGGGAACTCCTGTGGCCTCCTAGAGAGTTCCATGTACAAGACGTACAAGACCTTATAGTTGCTAAAAGCCCCTTGTGTTTCCAGGTTGGGATTTCCTGTGGCCTGCTTGAGAGCTCCATGTACAAGACGTACAAGACCTTATAGTTGTTAAAAGCCCCTTGTGTCTCCAGGTTGGGAACTCCTGCGGCCTGCTAGAGAGCTTCATGTACAAGATGTACGAGACCTTATAGTTGCTAAAAGCCCCTTGTGTTTCCAGGTTGGGAACTCCTGTGGCCTCCTAGAGAGTTCCATGTACAAGACGTACAAGACCTTATAGTTGCTAAAAGCCCCTTGTGTCTCCAGGTTGGGAACTCCTGTGGCCTGCTTGAGAGCTCCATGTACAAGACGTACGAGACGACGGGAGAGCTGATGCAGGAGAAGCTGCAGGAGCTGTTCGCCGTGCTGGACCGCGTCGCCAAGCTGGAGACGGAGCTCAAACAGTTCCGCCAGGCCCTGGGCATGCTGTACACTGACGTGCAGGTCCCACAGAAACAGTGAAGACACACAGGGAGTTTATCTTCGTTAAAGTAAGATCGATTCATTCAGGTTCTATTAGGAAGTTATGTTTACTTACCTTTTTCAATTGTCTTGATTAAATGACATAGAAACAGTAAATAGACAGAGGAAATTTATCTATTTTATATCTTTTAAGATTTATTTATTTAGGTCCTACTGTGAAGTTATGTTTTTCAATTGTCAAACAGAAACAGTGAATACACAGTCACAGAGGAAATTCATTCATTTTAAAATTTGTTTATTAACCTTCTCCCTGCTGCCTAACTCTGTAACCAATAGGGAATGGGGTGCCAAACGGCTACTTCAGTGTGCTAACTAAAGGTTAAGGTCCTACTAGGAAGTTCTGTTTTTAAAATGTCTTGATCAAATGCCATAGAAACAGAACACAGGAATTTGATTCTACGATGGACTGATGTGTTTTTCTCTAATGCTATGATGTATCTATCTATCTATTGGTTCATTAATTCATTTTCATATTTCATACATACATTCATCTTTAATGTACTTTTTCTTGCTTGTTCGTTCCATCTCATGCATCAATTAATTCATTCATTCATTCACACTTTCACTCAGTAATCTTAATGTACTGGTAACTCTCTCATCTTGGCAGGCTTTTTAATCTGTAGGGTTACTAAAGTCATCGACTCATTCCAGAGAGATGACAATGTGAGACGTGCTATTTGTTGTGATGTTTAAAAACTTTGGTTTCCTTGTATTTTAAGCCATTGTAGTTCAAATATTAAAAATGAAAAGACTATTTAGTTTGTTAATGCTGGCTGAGGCTCATGTATTAGCATCGTAGGAAATTGTTCTAAATTTCTTAATAACATTTATTAAATCATCAAGTACATCAAAGTACAAGGTTTCTTCCTGTTCAGGACCCCCTCCCATTTTTTTTCTATCTCAAACGTAAACCCTTTGTTCAGACTCATGTGGTGCCTATCGGCAAATAGGACGACAGGTTTCCTTGCTGTCTTAGTAGCAGGGTATATTCTTACAGGGAGGAGTTGCTATAGCCTGTGCGGTTTAAAGTGCTCTACTGGTAGGTACCTCCTCGAACATGCCATTTGTGTCAAACGCCCCATCTAGAAACAGGTGCAGCCTCAACCAAGATGCCCTTCCCAGGATTAAACTTATCTCTCCCAGTTACCAACTGATTTGAAGCAGTAGCTGAACTTTGAGGCTGCTATTAGTTGAGCTATGTCCCTAAACTGCCCGTATACCATGTAAGAAAAGAGGCAGATAAGACCAGCACACCATCAGTTTTCAGTGCTTGAGCTGTGCAGTTTAATGGGTATGGAATTCAACGGCTCTCACAAATCATAGCAGCAAAAAAAAACCTCTTTGACATTTGATACTGCATGCATACAAGGATATTAGTATGTTTAATCCACTGGTCAAACGAGAATGAAAGTGTTAGAAAAGAACGTCTTGTAATTTTCTTATTGCAGCGGCATAGTTCAAAATATACACATCACATCTTAAGGAAGCTAACACGTGAAGACTGATTTTGCCTATCCAGATGGTTACCATGGTTACCCATTGCCATGGTTACCCGTCGCCGCGGTTACCGTTGCCGTGGTTACTCGCGACACTCAAGCTCTGCCTCGACGTCCTGCACCAGGTCAGTGCTCTTGCTCTGCAGCCCGCCCAGTGGCTTTGTCTTGTGCAGCTGCAACAATACAGGACAGCTGTTAGTATACAAGTAAGGTAAAAGGTAAAGCAGGCATCCTCAATTGAGGTGAAGCATAATACTTTTTCAAGTAGCTAGTGGTAGTGCAATGCGGCTTCGCCACGACTCGCTTTTCTTGGCCAAGCACACCGGGTCATCCCTACTCTTCTCGATAAATGTGTTGGGTTCTTTCACATGCAGAGGTTTGACGCCCTAAAGCTCCCTCATACACGAGGCCGCCGTCTTTACGTCCCCATCCAATAGGACGATGCGCATCTTTTCCATGTCCAGGCCCGGGCGCGAACTCGGGCCACTGGCTCCATGGAATTTGAACCAGATGTGGTGAGAGGCGGACAACTACCAGTGGTACTATGAATCGGTACGTTAAACCAGCGTAAGGTGTTGGTGGCTATTGGTTTTAGCATTTGTGTTAGGATATAGAAGATTGGTTTAAACAAGATATTCAAACTTTTTCCAACAGTATCTTTAAGCTTCGTGTAAGTTCCTCTAGCAAGTTTCGATAAAGCTGATTTACACCTTAGAAAAAGGTTCAACAAACTGTACACACACTGTACCGCATTTTAGTACTAAAATAGCTCAACCAGATTAGAACTTTGCTCTTACACCATATTCAAACTTTTTTCTGCACTATCCTTATGCTTCATGTAGCATCTTGCAAGTGTGGATAAAGCAGAATCATACACTGCTCTATCATGGATTACCCCCCTGGTGCAAGGTGAAAATACCTTTGTCATTTTAATTTCTAACAGAATGATAAAAGAAACTCCATTTCTTAAAGGAATCTTTGAGTCACCTTGATCATCTTCTGGGTGCTCTGCAGCTCCTTGGGCAGACAGTGGAAGTCCGTGGAGCGCACCTCGGACTTCGTCTTCCTGGAGCCCTCGGGGCACTGGGCCACCGGGATCTTAGAGAAGCAGGCCTGCTCCTCATTACGCTCGTTAAGACGGGTGATCATGATGTTACGCATCACAGGCTGCTTCTTACCTGCAGGGGGGGGGGATTTCAAGTTCATACGAATGAATGAATGAACTTTATTGCTCAACGCCAAAAATAATTACTCAAGCAACTGGATAAAATTTTTGAAACAGCCAGACGTTTCAGACAGCATCCACTGCCTTTCGTCAGTGACAGTTAATTATTTTTGGCGTATCTTACTACCTGGATGTCTAACTTTCATCAACGTTTTATTGCTCAACAATCGTACATGATACAATGTATGTCGTTAATCAACAATACTACAAGGCTAATGTATCCTGCCATTCTAACTGCAAAATATTATTGATAATAGTATATTGGTTACAATATAGTTCAAAGAAGGAGAACTTTATCGCATGACAATCGTACACGGTACAATGTATGGCAACAACTTTTAAAAATAGTACAGAATAGAAGTATAAAATGAAACTTACCATCCTAACTACTAAAACAATATGTGCTAGCAGAAGTCTTTGATATAATGTTACAATCCAGTGGGGCTAATCATGAGTTTCGGTCTTGTTTGTGAAAATATTTTTCTAACCAGTTTTATCAGTGCTCACTGGGCACCAGATAAGACAGGCCAGAATCTTAGTTAAATCTTAAGTGGCACTGACTGACATAAGTGAGACTTACCCTGCACCTCGCACTGCTTGCTGGGCACCAGGTAAGACAGACCGAACTCCTTGGGAGACTTGTAGACCTCCTCGCGAGGACCCTCGTACTCCTTAGACTGCTCGCCGTCAAAGTTGCCACACAGACCGACCAGCTTCTTACGGTAGTCGTGAGACACCTGTAGTGGGACATTTATGTAAGGTAAAGCAGACATCGGATATTAGAGGTTCTTTTTTCACAACTGGTAATTCTCACCTGCTGACGTTTTGGTGTCTGTCAGAGTACTGCTTCTCACTGCTATAAATAGCTGAATTAGGTGGCGCTTTTGCAGTGAGAACACTGTCCCAAGCATGGCTAAGTTTTTTGTCCCCCCTTGCCGCCCTTGTTATTTTCAAAAGCAGACATCCTGTATTGAGATGGAGCATGATGCTTTTAAAGACTTAAGTAATAGAGCAATGCAATTTTGCTATGGCTCGCATTTTCAGCCAAGCACACCAGGTCACCCCATAGTAACACGTCTCGATAAGGCCCCCTTTCCAAAGGATAGTGAGGCAGAAAGGCTGGGGAAAGGTGTTTATCTTAAGTTTGATACCAGAAAAGCATGAAATGAAATTGCTAAGATGATGGAAGGTTACTGTGTTTAGGGAAGAGGAATTTCTTCCTCTGCCCACCTGTTCCTTTTCTTTGCTTCTTTAATCCCTTTAGTTAGCACTTCTTTGCACCCAGGTTGTATGGAACGCAGCATTTTTCCTTGAAAGTGGTCAGACAATATGATGCTAACACGTTTGTGAATATTAGTCATCCAGGTCAGCAATGGAGGAATAAAATTTAATCTTTACAACTGGTTATGGTTATGGTTTTCATATCTATTTTGTCCAGTTGTAAGGATTGATTGTATTCCTCCTATGATGCTAACAGTTTTGAAATGTACCTGGAAACATCATTCAGTCTTTTCTATGAGTGTCATGACAAGACCATGATTGCGCAATAAATGTAGCATCCTGTACGCACCTTGACCTCGACGTTGTGGTTGTCGACCTTAACCTTCAGGCCGTGCTGGGGCGACTTCAGCTGGATGCCGTTGCCATGGCAATACAGGGTGCAGATGACCTTGCCGGTGGTCTGGTGACGGATGGTCTTGACCTCGCCGGACTGGATCGGAACCTGACGTCCGTCGATCGTCACCTCGATCTGAGGGTTAAGCAACAAGCAAATTAACCCTCAACGGCCAAGGATGCATCCAATCATCAACTTAGCGTCAGCCACAAGAGAAGTCAGTAGGGAGAAGGTTAATAAAGATGGTATACCTCCATTTTCATGGAGGTAGAAAAAAAACCTTACTTGACAAGTGGCCCTAAAACAATCCCACATCTTGTGGTGTATAGGGGTGTTGCCCATATCTCTATTTCTATCAAGCCCTTGGGCCACACATAGGCCACCACAGCAGGGTTTCCTGGTATGGGCAGGAGGGTAACAGAGATCTCCAGACAGTAAATAGGAGATGGAAGGATACGATGAGACTGACTGTAGACAGAACGCGCTGGAATTCACAAACTGCCTCATGCGTCACACGACGTGGGAGCCTCTAAGTCCAAGTAATATTGCTTTGGGCCGCTTTAAGAGCATCATAGAAAGGCAGCGACACCTACCGGCTTGTGCAGATGCTGCTCCTCCTCAACGCTGGTCCACTCCATGGACTTGGACTTGGACCTGCTCTCGGCCGAGGTCTGCTGGCTGAAGGGCACAAACAAAAACAGTGGAAGTTTCATCTCCAAGCATGGGGTTGTGTGGCGCAACGGCAGAGCCTTCGGCTCAGAACCAATAGGTCCCGGGTTCGAATCCTACTAAAAATGTCACTGATCTTGTGCCCTTGGGAAAGGCACTTAACACGACCTTCCTCACTTCACTCCTGTTCTTTGTAATGTTCATAGGTCACCTCTGTACGTGTTCTAGTAATAGTAGTAGTAGTAGTAGTAGTAATTTAGCCTCTAGCAAGTGGATACGGATCGTAGAATTTGGCAAAAAAGGAACAATTGGCCAGGAGCTGCTTCCCGCCGCTATAAGTAGCCGAAGTAGGTGGCGCTTTTGCGGCGAGAACACTTCCAGTCAGAAGCTCGGAAGAAGTCGTCTGACAGATACTGAAACGTCAGCAGGTGAGATTTCCTGGTTGTGTATGATATCCAATATCCTTTGTCCTACCAACCTGATGAAATTATCTACGGAAATTAAGTGGGGTCGTGTGGCACAACGGCAGAGCGTTCGGCTCAGAACCAAGAGGTCCCGAGTTCGAATCCTGACATGTCACCGATCTTGTGCCTTTGGGAAAGGCACTTTACACGACTTTCCTCACTCCACCCAGGTGTAAATGGGTACCTGACTTCGGTTGGGGAAGGTCGTATTAAGGTCACCTGGTGGCGCCGAATAGCAGCCGCCCAGACCCTTGTGACAATTCCACATAATGCAAGTGTGGATAAGATATGTATATGTTGTGTATTATGTGAAACCTGTAAACCCTGCATCAATTCAGCGCAAGAAATACTGCCATTGCGGGTAATTTCTGACCAATGAAAAAAAAAAGAAACACGGACAGTAGAGAATTCGCCATACCTGGTCTGTCGTTTCTCCTTGCTCTGCCTCCACTCCTGGTCCTCCCAGGCAGTCTCCTGGCTCTGCACCTCCTCACTTGAGGAGCCACGAGGAACCCTCAACTCGATCTTGGTGCTCTTGATGAAGACCTGTAGAATGTAATGGTGAAGGAATAGTTAATATGTATTTAATCTTGTTCCGATGAACTTTCAGTACTCGTCTCGCCACAGAGAATTTTTCAGCGTACCACCAAGTTCTCCTCTGACTCACACCACTATACTGTACAACTACCAGCCTCAAAGTCATTCTACAGTAACAGCTTTTTTTCCACAAACAGCAAAAACATGGAATTCCCTCCCAGCCGCTACTTTCCCACCGAATATAATCTACAAGACAAACATACACCGCTATCTCCCATCTTAGCTACATTAGTCCAATGCTTAGAGGTGTGCATTGAGCGAGATCGTTAAAAAAGTCTAACACTGATCATTTTGAAATTGAACACAAGCAAACCTTGACAGTCTCCTTAGGCTTGTGATCCTCAGCTTTGACAGACAGAGATATAGACAAACAGACAGACAGACACACACGCAGACAAACAAACAAACAAACCAACCTTGACAGTCTTCTCCGGCTTGCGTTCCTCGGGCTTGTTCACGAGAACCATGAACTTCTCCTCGGGGGAGGCATCCTTGGCCAGGATGTGGTCGCACTTGCTCAGCTTGTACTTGTACTCAACATCGTCGAAGGTGCGGATCTTGTCGTTGGACTGAACCTTGCAGAAAGCTGGGTAGGAAAGAATGGTGTTAGAAATGATGCGGTCCAAATATTCTGAATCTCCATTGGTAGAATTTGAGATTTCACTCTGATATCCAAAAATGCAGTTCAGTTTCCTATGTCTGTATGTCTGAATTGATGACCATTTATACCCGACAGCATAGTTGAACAGTATAGGCTTGTGTTTTTGTGATGTCATTTTATGTAAGGATTACAACCTGTGTTTATAGGCTTATCAGGACAGCAATCACACAATCTTAAGGATATATATTTATGAATTTACTAAGACTACTAGTAATTGTGTCCATGGCCTGCTCGGTGAGTGAGTGAGTGAGTGAGTGAGTGAGTGAGTGAGTGAGTGAGTGAGTGAGTGAGTGAAAGCTTTATGTACTCACGTGTGTACTTGTTCTTGGTGGCCGTGTCCATGGCCTGCTCGGTGAGGGTCTTCCTGGTGGACGGGAACCAGACGGGGGCCCAGGCCATCGGGAGGCGGCTGATGTTGTGGTCCTGGCGCGGCGTCCGGATCGTGACGTTCATCTCGCGCTCAGCCCGGTCCAGAGTCGCGCGCACACGGATCTGGTTGGGAGGGTTGGCGACGCCCACCTGAGATGGTAGTGATAACAAACAGAGCTTTTCTTCCACTGGTCGTGACAAAGAAGACGGACGCTATGTACAGTATTTACCTGAGGTGCCAAGGTTCTGGTCAGGGTTGTGGACTTAAAATCTAAAGATTCTGGGTTCAAATCCCTAGTACAATGTTGCGCCCTTACAGTTATATCCTCACTAGACTCAGGTGACAATGAAAGTAGAAGTGATACCAATCCAGTTAAGCTCACTGTAGAGCTATTCTTCCACTGGTCGTGAATGCTTTCCTTAAAAAAACTTTTCAAGTAAACAAAAGGTTAGCAAATATCTGTTATCACAACCCAGTTAGTTTAACCCAAAACATTCTGAGTGGCTCACAATGAGCCTTGTTTTGTGGCGAATTTGTTTGTATTGCATACCCGGTACACCGCCTAGTGGCGTAATACACCAGGTTTGTACTGAAGAGTACAAGCTGCATATCCGGACAGATTTTGATATGATCCACACACACCGGGAAGGACCCCTTCTCTTTTCGATAAGTGCGGTGGGTTCTTTAACGTACAAGAGTTGTGGCTCTCCTCAAACACGGGACCTCCATTTAACGTCTTATCCGAGGGACGTCCCTAACCGAAGCTAGGTACTCATTTACACCTGAGTGAAGTGAGGAAAGTCGTGTAAACTGCCTTTCCCAAGGGCATAACATCAGGGCATATCGGTGGTTTCGAATCTGGGACCTCTCAGTTGTGGGCGAAACACCCTACCGATTGTGCCACACCACCATCATCATCATATTTGTTGCCCCCAGATAACCCAGCGAGGGGCAAAGTAGGGGGGGAGGAGGTCCCAGGCTAAGGCGGGCAAGCCTCCAGCCTGGCGCGGTATGACTCAAGGGTGGGAGCCATAACAACCGCGCCAGGCAGGGCGTTCCACTCGGGGATTGTGCGGTGGGAAAATGAGTGTTTGTAAGAGTCTGTCCGGGCGTTAAGTGGTTGACATTTGAGCGAATTGAAATAAATAAAAACAACCAAACAAGCAGACCTGTCTGACGGCGCTGCGACTGTAGAGGCTGTTAAGGATGTAGCTGTGGGCGGCCAGGCAGGTCTGCTCCAACCACGCCGGGATCTGCAAGATACGTGCAAAGTTAACGGGTTGAAAAGTTTTTCATGCTTATCATCTCCATGAAAAATGGAGATATTGTTTTTGGCGTGTCTGTGTGTCTGTCTGTATGTGTGTGTGTGTTTCCGGACTATTGTAGTCAGCATAACTCAAGAACCTCTGGATGGATTACGATGATATTTGGTAAGTGGGCAGGTTTTGTGGAGCCGAAATTCATGGTCGATTTTGGGCCCCCTGGTATGTGACCTTGGTACTGCAGCAGAACTTCAATTTTCGTATATTTTGAACTGGACGTGCTATGGTCTTGATTTTTGGGTGGCAGATAGCTTGTGATGTAATAAAGAAGTGGTGTAGGTTTGGGCCCCCTAGCAGCTTGTTTTGATATGTTTTATAATGCTTATCAATAAGTAGCGTCCAGTGGTTAGCGACCTTGATCAGGAACAATAGAAGGCAGTTCATGATAGCTGAGATATGAACAGATATCAACCAATGATAAATCGTTGACATTTTCTATGAAGTTTTAACAAACCAACAATTGATATTAGTCTAGCTGTCAGTAGAAATGCTCTATAAATTTCAATGAAGGTTTAAGACATTCAGACACTGCTCTATATACTTGTTTAGTGATGACGATCAGTGTTTTGTCAGACCATAGAAGGCAAAGGGCTATCACCAGGCAGAAGCCGCTCAGGAGTAAACCAGTAAACAGTTAACCAGACTAATGGACAGGTAGAACAAGATTGGCAACATTTAAGATGTTGCCATGGCGACGGTGATCTTTGTTAATGTTTTCGTTTTTAGCCGACATGCAAATAAGGACCTCGCATAAATCATATCAGTTGATCACCTTCTCTACTCAAATAACACAAGTTGTCCAATGTATGAAAATCTTTCACAAAATATGAAGACAATACATCCAGGCATTCTTGAGTTGTCGTCCCATAGACGTTCACATTCCTGTGCAATTCCTAGAATTCTTGCAAACTGCACACAATATATATCAATTTGGCTCGCCCCTGAGGCGTCGCCAAAAAATGAACTCACGTTCTGGAACTGGATCTCGGCATCGAGCTCCCTGAGCTGGCTACGCTGGCGCACGGCCTCCTGGCAGCTACGGGAGTACCGCTGGCCGTCACGGCGGTCCTTTAGGCACTGCCTGCGGGGAAAGGTTTACATGGTGAACGGTTTTGGGTGGCAAGATAGCCTAGTGGTTAGGGTTGCTGCCTTTGACGAAGGTCTTTCAGGCAATGTCTGGGGGGAAAGGTTTAGATAGTGAACGGTTTTAGGTGGCAAGATAGCCTAGTGGTCCTAGTGGTTAGGGTTGCTGCCTTTGACGAAGGTCTTTCAGGCAATGTCTGGGGGGAGAGGTTTAGATAGTGAACGGTTTTGGGTGGCAAGATAGCCTAGTGGTTAGGGTTGCTGCCTTTGACGAAGGTCTTTCAGGCAATGTCTGGGGGGAGAGAGGTGAACCGTTTTAGGTGGTAGGATGGTTAGGGTTGTTGACTAAGAATCTAAAGGTTCTGAGTTCGAATCTCAAGCAGACCCTGGCAGGCCCGGAAGTACTGCTGCCCTTCACGGCGGTCCTTCAGGCACTGTCTGGGGGAAAGGTTTACACGGTGAACGTTTTTTTTTGGGGTGGCAAGATGGCCTAGTGGTTAGGGTTCGAATCCCAAATAGACCCTGGCAGGTACAGGAGTACTGCTGCCTGTGAGGAAGGTCTTTCAGGCAATGTCTGGGGGAGAAGGTTTACATAGTGAACGGTTTTAGGTGGCAGGGTGGTTAGGGTTGTTGAATTAGAACCTATTGGTTCTGAGTTCGAATCCCAAGCAGACTCTGGTAGACCCAGGAGTGCCAGAGTCTGCTTGGGATTCAAACTCAGAACCTTCAGATTCTAAGTCAACAACCCTAACCACCCTGCATGAAAGGTTACATAGTGAATGGTTTTAGGCGGCATGGTTTTTCTTTTGGATCATAACGTTATAGGAATGGTAAGCTATAACTAGCCTGGCAAATGATGATACATAATTTTGATAGGTAACTTTCTATTTATTATGTGATGTTTGTTTTCTTTCTGTTTCAGTAGCTCCCATGGAGTTCTATATTACTAGTAAATGTGTGGAAAATAATTATTGGTCTCAGGTGTCTAGAAAAATCCCTACTTGTACAGGTTGCTCCTCAGCTTCTTGAACTCGATCTCCTCAGAAGATCCACTGCTCTCCCGAGACTTCTCCATGCTAGAGGACTCCTGGGCGGAGCGGGAACTGCTCTCCCGAGACTTCTCCATACTGGAGGACTCCTGGACGGAGCGGGAATTCCTCTCCGGCTTCGGCTCCCACATCCACAGGGTCCTGAACATGTGCAGGGATATAGAACAGGCACTGAACATCATATCAACAATCAGAGATGGCAGACTTCACCCCTTTACCCATACTACTCTTACAGTCTCACAGGGTCCTGAACATGTGCAGGGATATAGAACAGGCACTGAACATCATCTCAACAGACAATCAGAGATGGCAGACTTCACCCCTTTACCCATATTACTCTCACAGGGTCCTGAACATGTGCTGGGATATAGAACAGGCACTGAACATCATCTCGACAGAGATGGCAGACTTCACCCCTTACCCATACTACTCTTTACAGTCTCACAGGGTCCTGAACATGTGCTGGGATATAGAACAGGCATTGAACATCATCTCAACAGAGATGGCAGACTTCACCCCTTACCCATACTACTCTTTACAGTCTCACAGGGTCCTGAACATGTGCTGGGATATAGAACAGGCATTGAACATCATCTCAACAGAGATGGCAGACTTCACCCCTTACCCATACTACTCTTTACAGTCTCACAGGGTCCTGAACATGTGCTGGGATATAGAACAGGCATTGAACATCATCTCAACAGAGATGGCAGACTTCACCCCTTACCCATACTACTCTTTACAGTCTCACCGGGTCCTGAACATGTGCAGGGATAGTAAACAGGCATTGAACATCATCTCAACAGAGATGGCAGACTTCACCCCCTTACCCATACTACTCTTGCAGTCTCACAGGGTCCTGAACATGTGCAGGGATATAGAACAGGCAATGAACATCATCACAACAAACAATCAGAGATGGCAGACTTCACCCCTTTACCCATACTACTCTTGCAGTCTCACAGGGTCCTGAACATGTGCAGGGATATAGAACAGGCACTGAACATCATCTCAACAATCAGAGATGGCAGACTTCACCCCATACCCATACTACTCTCACAGGGTCCTGAACATGTGCAGGGATATAGAACAGGCATTGAACATCATCTCAGCAATTGGAGATGGCAGACTTCACCCCTTTACCCATACTACTCTCACAGGGTCCTGAACATGTGCAGGGATATAGAACAGGCATTGAACATCATCACAACAGACAATCAGAGATGGCAGACTTCACCCCCTTACCCATACTACTCTCACAGGGTCCTGAACATGTGCATGGATATAGAACAGGCACTGAACATCATCTCAAAAATCAGAGATGGCAGACTTCATCCCCTCACCCATACTACTCTCACAGGGTCCTGAACATGTGCAGGGATAGTAAACAGGCACTGAACATCATCTCGACAGAGATGGCAGACTTCACCCCTTACACATGATACGCTTACGGTCTCAATGAACAATGATAAAGGCATCAGTACATCGTTGAAGGAGTATTGAAACGATAAACGTACTGTACGGTGTCCAGGAGAGACTCCAGCCTCAGCTCCTGGGACTGGGTCAGCCCCTCCCCGCTGTTCCTGCTGTCCCACTCCGCTGCCTCCTCCTGACGCTCGAAGCGACGCTGCTGCACCGACTTCTGGAACTTCGCCTGGAAGGGAGCGTGTGCACATGTCATGATACATGTAGAAGCCCAAAGTCCTATTGTAGATAGTTAAAAAGTCCTCCCCACACCTGATAGTGCATAAGGCGTCGTCCATCACATGTCATGATAGGAATTTTGCCCAAAGTCCTATTGTAGATACACGTGTAGTTAAAAAGTCCTTCCCGCACCAGATAGTGCATAGAGCGACGCCCATCTTCGTTTCAATAGCCCTTGGGCCACACAACTTTGTGCAATCACTACAGCAGGGGGCTAGTCCACTGGGAGTGGTGTGTGTTCAACTACCATACTCTTTCCCAAATGCTGCACCATGGATCCCCTCCCAAACAAATCTGTAAGAATTTTACTATACTCTGTTGGTGGAGGGTGGCACCAAAACGTCGGCAGGTAAAATTCTCCTGGTTAACTATATTTCCAATGATTTGTGCTACTGTTTCTCATCGTATTGTGTCCTTAAGATGTACCTACAGATCTTTCCATGTCTTCCATATCCAGTCGACTCCCTAGTCGGTGGTTGTTCGTTAAGACGCCGGTGTTTCCAATACTGTAGCAGTATGTGCCTATCTCTATAGTCCAGTAGATCCAGTCTACCATGTAGTTAGTTAAAATCCTCCCACACCATTATTGATGTATAGGACGGTGCCCATCTCCGTTTCATAGCCCTGGGCCACACTGTGGTGCAATCACTGCAGCAGGGGGCTAGTCCACTGGTAGCGGAGTGTGTTTAACTTCCATACTGTTTCAGAAGTATGTACCATTTTTGTAAAGTCTTTGGTATGACTCAATGCGCCTCTCGTCCAGAGGTGTCCTACCTGGGGCTTGAACCCCAGTCCTTCTGGTCCAAGTAATTTGAACCAGATGTGGTGAGAGATAGAAGCGCAGACCACTACACCACAGGGACACCCCCTACCATGTAGTATTATCAATAAAGTTTCATAGTTTTAAACGTACGTCGATCTGCACCCTGGGCCCCGGGCCCTGCTGGAGCATGTCTTCCCTATCCAGTCTAGAAGTCCACCGGTACAAATTTGTGTCTTCGGTGCCCGGCCGGGAATACATCCCCCGGATGCACCGGTGCAATTGTGACCTACGCAATTGTGCCAAACAAACCTACGCACTGGATGTATTTACAAATCATCACATGTCTTCCCTATCCAGTCCATTAGATATAGGAGAAACGTACATTGAGCTGCACCCTGGGCCCCCTGCCGGAGCAGTTCGCCCCCCACTTGGCGTCCACCTTCGTCTTCACGACGCCGTCCTGGATCAGACGGGAGTCCCGGAAGGTCGGGTACTCAAACTGCATTTCCGCACAACCCTTAAACTGCGAGGACAAGAAAGATGGTATTACTCATGGGAATTCGGTGACTTTTCTGGCAAGTTTGTCCATACATGCCGTAAACTGTGGGAAGGTAAAGGATATTACTCATTGACAACAAAACTAGCACCATGTAGATTGTTTTTAAATTTTGCAGAATATTTTACGTAGCCCTCAATATCATTGTATTTATCATTATTATATGTGCTCTTGGTATTTGCCATTTGCCTTATTTTCGTTTCCTATTTTACTAGGCTTAGATTTGTTTACATTTCAATTAATACTTTTGTTTAAAACATGATGATCTACAGGTCTCGTCCAGTCACTGAATAAATACATGTACATAAAACCTACTGATGCGTTCTGTTGTAAGAATCTGAACTCACGTCCCAGGACACCGGGATGCGGGAGCGCTACTGTACATAAAACCTACTGATGCGTTCTGTTGTAAGAATCTGAACTCACGTCCCAGGACTCCGGGATGCGGGAGCGCTACTGTACATAAAACCTACTGATGCGTTCTGTTGTAAGAATCTGAACTCACGTCCCAGGACTCCAGGTCCGGGATGCGGGAGCGCTACTGTACATAAAACCTACTGATGCGTTCTGTTGTAAGAATCTGAACTCACGTCCCAGGACTCCGGGATGCGGGAGCGCTACTGTACATAAAACCTACTGATGCGTTCTGTTGTAAGAATCTGAACTCACGTCCCAGGACTCCGGGTCCGGGATGCGGGAGCGCTACTGTACATAAAACCTACTGATGCGTTCTGTTGTAAGAATCTGAACTCACGTCCCAGGACTCCGGGATGCGGGAGCGCTGCTGTACATAAAACCTACTGATGCGTTCTGTTGTAAGAATCTGAACTCACGTCCCAGGACTCCAGGTCCGGGATGTGGGAGCGCTACTGTACATAAAACCTACTGATGCGTTCTGTTGTAAGAATCTGAACTCACGTCCCAGGACTCCAGGTCCGGGAAGCGGGAGCGCTACTGTACATAAAACCTACTGATGCGTTCTGTTGTAAGAATCTGAACTCACGTCCCAGGACTCCAGGTCCGGGAAGCGGGAGCGCTACTGTACATAAAACCTACTGATGCGTTCTGTTGTAAGAATCTGAACTCACGTCCCAGGACTCCAGGTCCGGGATGCGGGAGCGCTCGATCTGGATGGCGATGGTCTTGCGGGTCTGCTGCTTGCCGTCCTCCCGACCCTGCTGCTGGGTCTCGGCGGACACCGCAGGCTCCTTCTCCCGCGGCGAGCGGAGCAGAAGCTTCCGGGGGTATCTCCTCTCCGTCGACGCGTCTATCTCACGCCGGCGGGGGTCAATCTCAACCTGGGAAACAAATAGATAAATAAATAAATAAATAAAAAAACAAACAGCAGCGTCTATCTCACGCCGGAGGGGGTCCACCTCAACCTTCCAACACAAGGGAAATTTCGAATTTTAGACCTACAGTATAAGGTTAAACTGTACTAGTAACCTTGGTGTATTTTTAACTAAAATATAAAGAAGCCTTTCTATAGTGTCCACCTTTCGACGGCTATGTTCTCTTTCGCAAGCTCATTGGCTGAAGTTGGATGACATTAGTAAAAGGATATAACAACAGCGGATGGCAGTTCAGCACTAAGGAGAGCTCAGATGAGGCGGATGGAGATCTTATAAAACAAACACATAAACAAACCTGCTCGTCCTTGGTCTGAATCTTGATCATCATGTTGCGGTCCTGTTGAGGGTGCTTGGCGCGGATGTCGAGCTCAAGCCGCATGGCACTCGGCTGCTCCGCGGATCTCTGTTCGCTAGAGTTCTCCTCGGAGGAGGTGGCGGGAACCGCCCTGGGACGGCAGACGATCTCAACCTACAGTCAACAGTGCAACACGCGTTAGCTGCTGTTTCAAGTCCTGTATTGTCCTTCGATCTCAACCTACAGTTAACAGTTCAACGCGTGTTAGCTGTTGTTTCAAGCCCTGTGTTGTCATTCGATCTCAACCCTGAGTCAACAGTTCAACACATGTTGGCTACAGATTGAAACCCAAAATTTTATTTGTACGCGTATTCTATAGACCTGACAACTCTGAAGGCAACTTTCTGTTACACCCTCTTTCCTTATGGGGCTGTGACCGCGTAGCGAGCAACCATTTGACAGATGAAGAACGAATTTATTTACGTCGTGTATGTCTTGCTGTCTTTTAAACGCGCTTATACATCGTGTTTCATATTTCAGTTAATGAACACAAGGGTCTCACAGATCCAATTTCTGGCACCCAGTGACGCCTTCAGATTGATTGATTGATTGATTGATTGATTGATTGATTGATTGATTGATTGATATTTATTACACAACCGGCAGGCTTTAGATAGCCTGAATTTTGTTGTATTTACACATGTTGGCTCCGTAACATTTAAAATTTGCTTACAAAATCGCGATCGTAAATATTATTTCTACTACATGGCATTTCATCATACACGTATACACATATGTTCTCCGTAAATGTCTTTTAAAAACATCAATAAAGGAACTTCTAGAGGAATGGGGACCTAGGCATAATTGCCACGAACTTAAATGAATTTATAGCATATTTATAGTATTAAACTATATATATATATATATATATATATATATAGAGAGAGAGAGAGAGAGAGAGAGAATTAAACAATATATCTATTGTATTGTATTGTAATTTATAGTATTATAGAATTTATGGTATTAAACAAACAAACAAACAAACAAAAATACCTCCTCGGGCCTGTTCTCTCCGGGTCTGACTGCCAGGCGCAGTTCCGCAGGGCCGGTCAGGGGCTGGAAGGGGGCGCTCCTCTCCTTGTTCAGGCGGGAGATCATGCTGGACTGCAGTGCGAACTCCAGGCCGAGAGCCTGCCTGCCCCACGCAGTCTTCATCTGGAATGATGAAAAGTAAAGGTAGTCCCATAGCTTTTGTGAGGCCATGTGGGCAGGTTTTTTTTTGCTATCCACTGTGTCCAGGCACGGTATTGGAAGGTAAAACCCATCCCTCTCCTTCTACCGCCTTTTACCTTCCCAACCGAAGGCAGGTACCCATTTTTACACCGGAGTGGAGTAAGGATAGTCGTGTAAAGAGTAGGGGCCCATCCCGATGTGAGTGGTTCAAAACTAACACAGCTGATAATTGGTTTGTTACACTTGAAGGCGGTTTACCTGTTGTGCCAAACAATCAAACAAACGAACAGAAAGTAGCTGACCTGGCTGGGGAACCTCTGGACCTTCTCGCCCTGGATGGTGATCTCCTTCCTCAGCGTGCCCTTCACCTGCTTGGCACCTTGCGTCTTGCGGACCGCCGTCTCCTCGGTGAAGACGATGGGGCGGGACTTGAGCACCAGCAGCTCGCGTTCCTTCTCGGGCGTCTGGAAGGTCACCTTGTGGTTGCGGTTCTTCATGTCCAAGGTCACCTTTCACCACAAACACAGAGAACAGAACATCAAACATCATGGAAGCTCATCTGTGTTGGTAGTAATCATAATACAATGCTAGACTTTCTTCCAACACTAAGGTAAACACCGGATTAAATTTTCGACGACTACTGTCGCCTTTTTCATGATCAATAATGACCAATCATTTCCGAACGTCAACTCGTGAATGTTACAGACTCATGACTTTATTGACACGTGCCTTTGCGGATACGTCAAACGTGTCAGGAACATCAAACAAGTTGTCTACCAGAAAAGAGCAGTATTGGATAAGATATGAAAATCCAGAGCATACTCGTACAAACTATGACATCTAACAATTTGAAACCAAAAATTAGGCCATCGACAACATTCAAGTTAAAAAAGGCAAAAATAGAACTAAAAGCTAGAGAACAGGACCGACCTTGCCTGAGATGGGCACGACGCCCTTCACGGAGGCGTCCAGGCCAACACCGGCCTTGATGACACGGCAATCAACAGTCATCTTAGCGGTGATCTGCACATGAGCGCTGGAAATAATAAACAAACAAATAAGCAAATGCCTGTAATCCTCACCCAAGTGCGAGCCATTGCAAGAGGACATGAGAGGACTTGAGCAATATAGTGAAAATCATGCTAATGTTAACTTTGTCTCGCTTTTCGTCAGACACATCGTTCAACGAATTTCAAAGCAAACGATGTTTTAAAACGTTCCAGGTGTGTAGAGGGGGAGGCAGGGAGAGAGTCAGTGAGATTCAGGGTGAAGGGAGTCAGTGAGGGAGTCAGGGAGGGAGGAGGTCAGAGAGAGAGAGGGGGGAGTCAGTGAGGGAGGGAGGGATCCAGGGAGGGAGGGGAGAGACAGGGAGGGAGTAACGGAGGGAGGGAGAGAGTGTCAGAGGGAGGGAGTCAGGGAGGGAGGGAGTCAGTGAGGGAGGGAGTCAGGGAGGGAGGGGAGAGACAGGGAGGGAGTAACGGAGGGAGGGAGAGAGAGGGAGTCAGTGAGGGAGTCAATGTGCAATAACGCTTGGATGTATATATTGATATATTTGATATATTGCATTTTGTATATACGTGTTTTCTATTTTATTGTGTATATATAGTGTCTGACCAACAGAGGCCATGTAAATATCATCGCCATTCAGGCATGTTATTTTGTCTGTAAGTTGTGATATTTTGAATAAAGAAAGAAAGAAAGAAAGAAAGAAAGAGTGTCAGAGGGAGGAGGGAGTCAGGGAGGAAGTCAGAGAGAGGGAGTCAGTCAGGGAGGGAGTCAGGGAGGGAGGAAGTCACAGAGAGAGGGAGGGAGGGAGGGAGTAAGGAAGAGAGGGATTGAGAAACACATGTACCTGTGGGTGCTGGTCAGCTCGGCTTCTATGTTGCTGATGCTCTTCTCTTCACCGGAGCTTTCCTTGCGGTACAAACTCGGGGAAACGATCATCTTCCCGGCGATGTCAGACCGGGTCACCGCCAGGGCCTGGGTGGGGACACAGACGGGTAGTCATGACTTCGGAGATAGACTATATGTCTGTACAGTCCTCGCGCATCTCTACCTTACAAGGTAAAGGCGGTCCTTTAGTATTTTGAGGCCGAAGGGCTGAGGGTTGATATCCAGCTGTTCTTCCACTGTTATCCAACTGTTATCCAACTGTTATCCAACTGTTCTTCCATTGCCCTTTACCTCCCCGACCAAAGTCAGGTTCCCATTTTTATACCTGGTTGGAGTGAGGAAAGTCATGTATAGTTGTGGATGGATCTGCATGCTGTTCGGGACTTTCGATAATGGGCCACCTAGCGGCTTTACATAATACGGCAGCAGAACATGTCGTTTCTCATGTTTTGAACATTGCTGAGGTCATGAGTTTTTGGGGTGGCAGATAGATCGAATTTTATACCATTAGCTTCCTAGCCTTAGTATTTCACATAGTACATGGACACAAACACGTCGGCAAAGACAGATAAAGTCATTACCTTGAGTTCCGCCTTCATTGGCAGACCGAGGAAAGTCGCGACAATCTCAGACACATCCACCAACAGAGAGGCCTTCGTCCTGCTCGTCTGGGCACCTGTTGATGATAGTAATGGTTTTTATTGGTCAGAAATTACCCGCAATGACAGCCTTATTAGCGCTGAATTGATGCAGGGTTTACATGTTTCACATAACACACAACATATACCTAATCTATCCACACTTGCATTTTGTGGATTTGTCGCAAGGGTCTGGGCGGCTGCCATTCGGTGCCACCAGGTGACCTCAATACGACCTTCCCCAACAAAAGTCAGGTACCCATTTACACCTGGGTGGAGTGAGGAAAGTCGTGTAAAGTGCCTTTCCCAAGGGCGTAAGACCGGTGACACGACAGGATTCGAACTCGGGACCTCTTGGTTCTGAGCCAAACGCTCTGCCGTTGCGCCTCACGACCCCACTGTTAACGCGTGGATATAGTGAGAAAGTTTATTGCAAGTTCTTGCCCGTAGGCTAACGGCCAGTACATGTAACATGAAACTCCAGATCAAGTTCCTAGGTGGCCCAAATCTACACCACTTCTTCCTGACATCTGAATAAATTATCTTTCTATATTTCCCCATATAAACCAAAATGAAAACAGATCTGCAGTGGATGTCACTCGAGGAGAGAAGGAAAATGTCCAGACTATGCATGATGTGCAAAATTACTAATAAACTGGTGGACGTACCAACTAACGTACCAACTAATAAGTATCTAATACCAGCTCAGAAAAGGACAAGAAATAGCCATGCCTTTAAGTATCAGACTTTCCAACCGGGGATTGATGTGTTTAAAAATTCATATTTTCCTAGAACGATCGTAGAGTGGAACTCGTTACAACCAAGTACAGTGGAAGCATCCTCATTAGATAGCTTTAAACGATGCATGCAGTTAGATATGCGAAGGTTAGACGTGACAGGTCGTTCGGTGTATTACAACCAGCTGCTGCCGCGCCGTGTGCCTTTGAAGCTGATGTGTTACGCCGAATGGCGGTTATACCGGCTATATAGATACAGATACAGATACACACCCTGCTGCAGCTGCTTCTCAATCTCGGGGAAGGAGAGCTTGTCCTCGCGGACAAGCTTCTTCAGCATGTCGCTCCTGAACTGGTGGAAGTATATCTCATTGCCGTTCGCCTTGACGTAGATCTGGCCCTTAGGTTCTTCCGGAGTCCTGGTCTTGATGTTCAGCTAACGTTTCAAAAGACAAGGTCAGACATGTCAATCAATCAATCAATCAATCAATCATTCGAGAACATCAGAGCCTGATGCATGGCGGCTATAGACATGCATAGGTTTGTCTCTCTCTTGCCAGGTTTGTCTACTCTCGGCGTAGACCCTCAAGTCAGTTCTGTCGATCCCCATCCCTTGTCGAAGATCTTGTCAGGGAAGACACTTAAAATTAATTCTATCCAATTTGGTGGACAATAAATACGCCAGGATTGTTTGGGTGCAATCCGTACATCAGCAGGTGAAACTTTGTACCAGTGCAGATGCACTTTTGAGTTGATGTACATGCAGGGCCTGTCAGGCAATGTGTATCCCTCTGGTAAAATATGCAAACAAATTCGTTCCGAATTCCAGAAGAACCAGAAGTCAAATTGCTTAACGCACCTAAAGAAAGGTGTTAGACTTGCCAATTTAGAAGGAGATATCTAAGTAACGTACTCATTGAAAATATCTAAGTCACGTATTCATTGAAAACGTATCCATTGATCAATCCGTATTGTTGCACACGGTCAATGATGATTGAAGTACCCAGACACACTCCTTACCTTGCTTTGGATCTTCTCGGCTTCAATGTTCCTCAGGGTCCTCTGCCTCTCGGTGCTTGAGGAGTCCCGGTACTCCCTGCTGGTCTCCTGGCTCTTCTTCTTCAGCTGAGACATGGCGGACGTCTGCTGCTCGTACTGCCTGTACAGGGCGTCCACCATGGTCTGCATGCCGGCAGCTCGCACCTAATGGTGACAAGGTGGTCTTGTGATCAGGGCTGTTAACCACCGTTAAGAAGAAGTCAAACCCAACATATCTAGCACCATGTACAGTTTTAGAATGTAACATAACAGTGAGAAGAGAGTGGAGTCCGTTCCGGTGTGAGTGGACCAAATCCTACAGTCTAGTGTCGCACAGCTCGCACTCTTTGTGCGAAATCGGTGTGTTGTGTCCGAAGACGGTTTATTTCATTATTACTATTGGGTAGGCCGAGTGCTCTCTCTTCGCAGCCAGGGGCTGAATTGCGAGGAGTGCACAATTGGCGGGGCTAGATCGCAAGGGTCTGTAGCTACTGCCATTCGGCGCGCAGGTGACCTCAATACGACAATTGCCCCATGTGCGGCCATAGGACTGTAGGTTTTGAACCGCTCACACCGGGAAGGACCCCTACTCTTTTCGATAAGTGTGGCGGGTTCTTTTACGTGCTCGAGGTGTACAGGTTAGGCACAAACAAATAAACAAACCCCAAACTCCAGGAAGTTGACGCTGTAGCTGAGGGCCTGAAGGTTGAGCTTGGCCGTGACGGCGCGCGGCAGGACCGACCTCTTGTCGCTGATGGTCTGGATCTTCAGGGAAGCCCCGAGCTTCATCTCCTCTGCAGGAGGGAGAGAAGGAGCAAACGATTAAATGAACGAATGAGTGAGTGAGTGAGTGAGTGAGTGGAAACGTGAACGGATGAACGAAAATGAACGAATGGGATGGAAGGGCCACAGGAGGGAGTGAACGAAAGAACAAACGATTAATGGATGGATGGAAACGTGAATGGATGAACTAATCAATGAGTGATTGAATGGATGAATGAATGAATGGATGAATGAATGAAAGTGAGTGAGTAACTCAACGCGTGTGTGTGTGTGTGTGTGTGTGTGTGTGTGTGTGTGTGTGTGTGTGTGTGTGTGTGTGTGTGTGTGTGTGTGTGTGCGTGTCTGTAAATGTATACATGAATAAGTAGATGGCTTGTAACTTTTGGCACTGTACTGGTGAGAGAGATTGTGAGTGAGAATGAATGAATGAATGGATGAATGAATGAATGAATGAATGAATACAAATGCATGATGAGGAACGGACGGTGACTCACCGCTCATAGCCTGCCAGTCCGAGGTCTGGGAGTACTGGATGCCGAGGTTGAAGGGTCTGCAGTGTCTCATCGCCCGGATGCATGCGTGGCGCACGATCCTGTCCCGGGGCATCCTGCTCTCCGCACAGCTCTTCAGGGTCGTGTACACGAAGTTGCCAACCTGGTGGGAAACAAGTGAGAACTCACCGTCTATTCTCCCGCTAGCATTCTTTTTTAAATCATGCCAAAGGCGAATATTTCATCACCATCAGGGACTACCCTAAAGATAAATAAATAAATAAATAAATCAGGAGAAGGAAACTGTGATATCGAAATTTTACATATATCAGGTCTATTGTCATCATATCTACTTCTGTGAAACCTGTACTCACTTTACGTTATGATACATTTGACTTATTGTATCCTTTATAGCCAGCTGTACTGTGCTCTAACTCAAAGGAAAAGGGTCGTTGATTTTGGGGTTTGTCTATATCACAACCTCCTTTCGAATAGCCATCGGTTAACACTGACAACGTAACTTTGAACTTTATTGAAATTGGAACAGCTCAATACACTGGAGCAGAAGGCAGCAATGTTGATATTTTGTCCCACTCATTACAACATGTACAACACGAAAACTGCTGGTGCATAACCGTGGCACCTTATATGTAGCAAATCTTAATGTCAGGAACGTCTTACTTCAAACGGTAACGGAAGTTACAAAATGTGCAGATTTAAATGAGAACGAGCGAACAAACAAACAAACAAACCGACCTGGTTGGAGGTCTCCCTCTGGGTGGACTGGGCGATCAGTTCCAGGAAGGAAACCGGCAGCTCGGATCCGGCGTCCATCATAGCGACGAAGGCGGCGATACGCTCCTCAGCCGGGTTCGCTGGGTTCTTAAAGACTGGGTACAGGATGTTGCGTGTCTGAAGAAGCAAAATCAACATGTCTTCTTATTCATCATCATTATTGTCAACAAAACTCTCACAGCCAGAGGCTGAATTGCGGTTTGTTTTACATAATACACCGCCACAATTAAAACAAGTCTTATTAATTCTCAATTACACGTTAAAACAATAGAAAGCGTGCTTGGTCACATGCTTCCACATACGAATATACACTTTAGGTTTTTAAAATATACAACAATATCATACAATCTTACATTAAATACATCTTACTTAAAATGACTTCAGCCTTGAAACAAGCTTAAAAGTCTAACAATATGTGGAATGGCAGTGTTGATATGACTTGGTGATGGGAAGCTAATTTCAGTCATCACTGCAAAACACTTTATATAGAACAGCGCACCCTCTTTTTAGTCACTTGGGAATCATCATCAATGACACTTATTCGGTTTACGTAAAATTTGCGGCCGAAAAAGTAATTTCTTTGGTTGGATATCCAGCCTATACAAAGGTGCGTTGAAAAAGTAAACAACCTCTTCCATGCAAACTTTACCTAAAGAAAGAAATGTCAATACGCAACACATGCGCACATGCACCCTAAAGATGGAATAATAAAGCCCGGATCACTGCTACACTAGTCTCTTGGGCATCATCAGCAATTCAATCGACACTTGGGCATATTTCATAGAATGAATCACTGTCTTTCTATGTATTTTGTTCTATACACATGAGGTAGACTTGAGATACGGTTGATGATGATGTTAAACCATAATACTACATGTTTCAATGGACCGTTGCAAAACGTTTGCCCATTCCCAGCCTTTAGTGGCTTGCTCATGATATCAGTTACTTTTTCTTATATCCGTGTATTAATAGTTGATTGATCTGTACGTCTCCAATCAGAATCTGAATCTATATAGCCGGTACAACCGCCATTAGGCGTAACACACCAGCTTTGCAGACACGCGGCACGACAGCAGCTGGTCATATTACACCGAACGGTCTGTTACACCCAGTCTAGGCATATCTGACTGCAACCGTTCTTTAAAGCTACTTTGTGAGGATGCTCCTACAGTACTTGATGACAACGAGTTCCATTCTACTATGGTTCTCGGGAAATATACGAATTTTTAAACACATCAATCCTTGGCTGATAACTCTGGTACTTAAAAGGCATGACTATTTCTAGTCCTCTTCTGAGCTGGCATTAGATACTCATCAGTCGGTAAGTTGACAAGTTTATTAGTCATCTTGTACATCTCTTGGGCACCGCTAGACTACGCACCTTGTGTGGCAGCTTCTGGACGATTCTGCGCAGAGCGTAGATGGCCTGGAGCCTGATCTCGGTGGGAGTCGTCTTGGAGCGGATGATCTCTGCAAGACGGTCGACGGAGTCTTCAAGACCGGCGTTACCGAGGGCCTTAATACACATCATCTTCTCCTCATCTGTCTTCTCCGGCTGGATGCCGTGAAGAAGTTGCTGAGGAAGAAAAAAGAAAGAAAGAGAACGTTATCTCTTTGATCGTATCTTCTGGAAGTGACAGCATACAGAAAAGACATCTATTGGTTTAAGTCTACATATCTAACGTTACATTGCTGATGTAAATCATCATCACCATCTACATCCGCAATTCTAAACGAGCACATTTTCCCCGTAGTCATATTCTTTGTCTACGGATTTAACGTGTAAATTTATCAGAATGACTCTATAGAGAGTGCTATGGCATACCTTGGCGTACTCGCTCTTGAGCTGGATGATCTCTGTTGTCTCCTTAGGCTGGGCCTGGGTGAGTTTGTGCACCATGGTGCCGACCGCCAACCACGCCACCTTGCGGAGTTCCGGGTACTGCAGGGCCTGCTTAGACTTGGCAATTTCCTGGAGATAAAAGAACGATGGCTCTTTATTTGTAAATGAGTAAACCTATCGTCGTTTTCTACTTTAATTTCTCACTAAAAGAGTCGATTTGTTGTTTCAATCGAGCCTTTGTCTCCCAACAGCATGAGTGCTCTGAGGGACTTACAAAGCCTGGTTTAAGGCCCATGTACGCTTTATTCGTCTGTCTTTGTTCGTGTAAAGAAAAATGCATACTTGTTCATGAATATGAATTTTGTGATGTAGTTTTATATGATCCACTGGGATGTTTTTAACGTACTTTTGAAATTGTAAGAAATCTAAAATGAAATTCAGATGTGTCCTCAGACATGCCTGCAAGGTTGATTTCACCATAAAGATTCATTAACTAGCCATTTTTGTGACATCATATGTCCTGCGGGATGCCACAGAGAGAAGAACGTGCAGATGTACTTACCAGCATGATGTTGATGCCGGCGGCAGTGCAGCGCTTGATGGACAAAGAGAGGCCAGCTATCACCGACTGGGCGTCTCCCTCCGATATTTTATTCTCCTGCAGCAGCTCCCAAACCGCCTCCAGAGCCTCCTCGGTACCCGCCATGGAGACGGCGTCGATGATGAGTTTGCGGGTCTCAGACTCCGCCTTCTGCTCCTTGGAGGACTGATGCAGACAAACATGTCTAAATCACTCAGTGCGATCTTTACAGGCTTTTCTGACCTATTCAATAGTAGTTTGACAATGTATTTATTTATGTAACTGTACATGTTTACTGTTCTTTTGTTGCAACCTGTACTTAACCCAGTGGGTATATGTGTAGAATAAAGGTCTTCATTCATTCAGTACATCTAACTTGACTACTGTGGCAGTGCCCAACAGCTTTTGGGATTAGTTTCTCTATTTCTGTCATTATTTTAAAGATTTAGGAACGAACCTCATAGTGTATATTATACGTTCGATTGCCAGAAATTCCACAAGAGTTTCTGTAATATGCCCACGCAAACTCTGTGGACACCATAACTCGAGGAGATCCGAATAGACATAGAAAGGTACCATAACTCTAGGAGCTCCGAGCAGATATAGAAAGGCAAAGTTATTTTCAAAACGATAAAGAACTTGCATACTCCTTGTTTCTGTTGAAGAGGTTCATCAGTCACGTATAATAACAGTTACAAGAATATTCCTCAAACATTGACTTAAAAAAGGTAGCGAAATACGCACCTCCAAATTTTCGACGTCTTCTGTACGTCGTCTCCCCGGCAGGACGGTCTTCACAAGTCTCGGCCTAGTCTCGTGTTCTCGCGAGACTAGGTCACTCCGTGAATAAGACGTACAGAAGACGCCGAAAATTTGGAGGTGCGTATTTCGCTACCTTCTTAAGTCACTGTTTGTGGAATATTCTTGTAACTCCTAGTTTCTGATATTACATTGTCTTACCGCCTTGGTCTTGGGGATCTTCTCCGTGCAGAACTGCTTCAGCTTCTCCTTGCTCATCTTTTGCAGCTCGCCGACGAGCTCCAGGAACCGCTTGGGCGTCTCCTCGGCCACCGTCTCCCTCAGACCCCGGGAGATCTCCTCGCACAGCAGCATCGCCTGGGACAGAACAGGGGCTCAAGATGTAAGTTGTGATCTATCTATAAGTTTAAGTTAAAATCCTTCCACACCATAACTGATGTATAGGGCGATGCCCATCTCCGTTTCATAGCCCTGGGCCACACTGTGGTGCAATCACTGCAGCAGGGGGCTGGTCCACTGGCAGCGGAGTGTGTTTAACTTCCAAACTGTTTCAGAAGTATGTACCATTTTTATAAAGGGTTTAGTACGACTCAATGCGCCTCTTGTCCAGAAGTGTCCTAACCCGGGGCTTGAACCCGGGCCTTCTGGTCCAAGTAATTTGAACCAGATGTGGCAAGTACCAGAAGCGCAGACCACTACACCACAGGGACACTCCCTGATCTATCTAAGACACACGCCGAAAACAGTTACTCAACAGTTACTTGAAATGTCTGGCCGTTTTGGCTTATCTTTTTGCCTGGATGTCTTACCTTCATCGACGTATCTAAGATTCATTTCTTTAGTTGTTATCTATCTAAGACACCGTCTGTCCTGCAGACAAAGTAGACTTGAATATTACAACATTAGGTCACAAAGTGTAAATAAAGTTTCGTGCCTTTATGAAATGTTGCTGATGTCTAACTTTCAGTCAAGTCAAGTGACGTAGGCTTCGGGTCAAATCAACGTGAGAACCGGGGGACTGGTCGGAATCTTGTTGGTAAGTTCTTTCCGTCGTGCGCCCAATTTGCGTGTAATCTTTTCACTTTGCAGCCATTATTTAGTTTAAGGGCTTAAACCCACTTAGAAGTTTCAAATACAATGTGTCCTTCCTGTTCCAGACTACTTGGCCAGGCTCTTACAAAGGCTTTGGAGCGGTAACCATTTCAGACAATTCTTAAGAGCCTTCTCCTTGGTGGCTTTGGTTGTCTAAGTAGCTAGATGAAGCTACTTGAGTGGTAGCTGTCAGGTTTGAGACGATTCTTAAGAACACCTCCACCTTCTCTTTGGTGGCTTTGGTTGTCTAAGAAGCTACTTGAGTGGTAGCTGTCAGGTTTGAGACAATTCTTAAGAACACCCCCACCTTCTCCTTAATCTCCTCCTGGCTCTTCTGGCTCCTTATTTCTGGCGCGAAGACGAAAACCAGACTGCCCTTATTCTCGGGCTGGGTCGGTTCGGGAATCCTCGGCTCGGAAATCGTCGTCTTGGCCTCGATCAGCTCCAGGGTCTGCCTGTGGGAGAACATTGCAGGGACATAAAGGTCAAGATTTAGTTTGTTTGTTTGTTTATTTTTATTTTACCAGGGGTCATATCGCCAGCTGGCGTTTTTCAATGAGCCCTGGGGGGAAAATCCCCAAACAAAGTTGTTTACATAAAATAACAAGTAACAAAACATAATGTGAAGTAAAATTGATATGAAACCAAAGTAACTTAGATAACATATCAAACAAAACATAATAGTTTTTTTTTTTTGTCCTATACATATCATACACTTCTGCTGGGACCCGGTTTGGAAATAGCATGACCATAGCATAAGACGTGTCAAGTATCGGATAGGACGTAAAATAGAGGTCCCGTGTTTGAGTTACACGTCGACCACGTTAAGAAACCCGCTACACGTATGCAAAAGAGCAGGGGTCCTCCCGGTGTGAGTAGATTAAACCTTACAGTCTGGGCCGGGTTTAGCCTCCTCCGCAGACTTCCTATAACGGCGGCGTATATATGGGGGAGGGGGGGGGGGTGGGCAAGGTTCTCTAATGCCGGCAAGGGAGTTGTGTAGCCAAGGGAGTTGTGTAGCCAAGGGAGTTGTGTAGCCAAGGGAGTTGTGTAGCCAAGGGAGTTGTGTAGCCAAGGGAGTTGTGTAGCCAAGGGAGTTGTGTAGCCGAGGGAGTTGTGTAGCCGAGGGAGTTGTGTAGCCAAGGGAGTTGTGTAGCCGAGGGAGTTGTGTAGCCAAGGGAGTTGTGTAGCCGAGGGAGTTGTGTAGCCGAGGGAGTTGTGTAGCCGAGGGACGACAGCCAGGTTAATGTATCTTGAAAAGGTGACAGTCACCTGTCATGTCAATCCTTCAACAAATGTGGTAAATCTGAATAAATCTAAGACATGCTTTAATCCCCCTGACGCCACCGATGTTGTGCCCTTGATAAAGGCACTTTGCACGACTTTCCTCGCCCCGCCCAAGTGTACAAATGGGTACACTGTTTTCTGCACGGGGCACTCTTAGAACAAGTTATGAAAAACTTGAGTGCAGTGCCACGTCATCATTGTCTGTCAAAAAGCAAAGTAAGAAAAAAAAGACGTGTCTTACTTGACGAAGGTTTCCATCTCGCCGTTGCCCTCCTTGTACGCCAGGACGGAGTGGGTACCACGTGACTCTGCGCGCTGGACCAGGAACTTCCCGCTAGCGTCGGTCACGAGCCGCATGGTGATCTCTCCAGTCGTTATCATGTGCTGAACAATATCGGCCTGCGTCAGAGTTAAGGAATAAGAAAAACGTCTTAATGTAAAAGGGACATAGTGATATCGCCAGTCGTTATCATGTGCTGAACAATATCGGCCTGCGTCAGAGTTAAGGAGTAAGAAAAACGTCTTAATGTAAAAGGGACATAGTGTGCGTTAGAGTTAAGGAGTAAGAAAAACGTCTTAATGTAAAAGGGACATAGTGTGCGTCAGAGTTAAGGAGTAAGAAAAACGTCTTAATGTAAAGGGGATATAGTGTGCGTCAGAGTTAAGGAGTAAGAAAAACGTCTTAATGTAAAAGGGACATAGTGATATCGCTAGTCGCTATCATGTGCTGAACAATATCGGCCTGTGTCAGAGTTAAGGAGTAAGAAAAAAACGTCTTAATGTAAAAGGGACATAGTGATATCGCCAGTCGTTATCATGTGCTGAACAATATCGGCCTGCGTCAGAGTTAAGGAATAAGAAAAACGTCTTAATGTAAAAGGGACATAGTGATATCGCCAGTCGTTATCATGTGCTGAACAATATCGGCCTGCGTCAGAGTTAAGGAGTAAGAAAAACGTCTTAATGTAAAATGGACATAGTGATATCGCTAGTCGTTATCATGTGCTGAACAATATCGGCCTGCGTCAGAGTTAAGGAGTAAGAAAAAACATCTTAATGTAAAAGGGATTAGATCACTGAGAGGTCGTTATAAGACTTTGGAGATTCATCATAGATCACAGAAAGACCGTTTCGGGACCTCTTAAAACAGATAAAGAATGCAGAGCTGCCTTAAAAACGTCTGCTTCCTCACCTCCATAATCTTCCCGCTGAAGAGGGAGTGAGTGATGGAGGGTCTACTTCTGCACTTGGCGCCCTGGAAGTTCTGGGCCTTGGTGATGAGCTCCACGTTGTTCTCCCGGCGGATGTCGTACTGAGTCTCGCACTCGCCGGAAACGCCCTCCTCTATGATGCGGAACAATCTGCAGGAATAGAAGTGAAAATTAAACTCATCTTGATCCAGTTTAGCCCACTGAAGAGCTGATCTTCCACTGGTAGTGACAGAGAAGACAGGCGCTGTGTACTTTGTCTACAGGGTCATTGTACAAGAGGAATTCACAGTGGGCTACGGCTTTACGCCTTTCCAATAGAACTTGTCGAAATCTTGTTGGTCACTGTACTGATGAACCTTCATACGAATAGAAGGTCACGTTCATCTTGTTAAAGTAACCGTTTGAGCTACATAAAAGAATGTCGCAGACCTATCATACATACTCCTGGTGATTTAGAAATGGCGCTAGACTACAAACAAACAAACAAGCTATCTGCCACCCAAAAATCAAGACCATAGCACGTCCAGGTCAAGAGATACACAAATGGAATTTCTGCTGCAGTACCAAGGTCACATACCAGGGGGCCCACAATTGACCTTGAATTTCGGCTTCATAACACCTGCCAACATACCAAATATCATCGTAATCCATCAAGAGGTTCTTGAGTTATGTTGACTACAGTAGTCCGGAAACACAAACAGACAAACAAACAGACAGACACACAGACACACCCAAAACTATATCTCCATTTTTCATGGAGATAATAAACAAACGACCAGCGAACCTCTCGGGAGACTTGTTGAACGGCACGTTGGAGGTCTCCTCCGCGGCGTCCGCGTCCATCATATCGGCCTTCTTGGGGTTACGGGTGCACTGCAGGGACAGAAAACACGGTGTTTGATCGGACATTGTTTCATGCAACCATTTCGTAATCCCCTGTCACACATTCAGTCAGGACCTTCCCACAACTTTGCTCCCGACACTTCTCCAGCCAAGAATGGTGCTGGGTTGGGAGTGGAGTCCATCCTATTCTAGCTCAAGTTTGCTTCTCTGATCACATATATGCAGAATATATATTTCCTGACGTCTACATTTCATAGGTTATTGTCGACTGGAGCAGACGGCTTATAAAGCCTAGTAGGCAACCTCCCCGACCAACTCCCAATCCCAGATAAAGTTGCTCACGACGAACCCCCAACCATAGTCAGGAGAAGATCGGGAGGCCATGGTCGGCTATGTGTGACAGGGGCTTAACTCCCAACCATAGTTTGGAGAAGATCGGGAGGCAATTGTCGGCTATATGTGACAGGGGCTTAAAGCTTAACAGTACCCAGTACCCTGAAACGCATTCTCTGTTGGAGATATTTGGAGATCATTCACTTTTTCTCTTTGAGTGGCTGCCACAGGCTCAAGGAACTATATGAAATATATAATGTAGGGGTGGGGGCTTATTCTATTTAAACAAAGAAACACAGGATGAAAACAGGCAGTGTTGTACCTACCTGGAACAGGTTCAGGGCACCACGCTTGATGTTGATGGACCACTGCGGTTCGTCCTTCTCGGCAATGATACTCAGCACCCTGCCCTGGTCGTACGTGACGCGGACGGGCTTCTCCAGCTGCCGCCGCAGCTCCGCCAGCTGCTGCTCGGGCACCTCCTCACTCACCTCCCGGGAGGCGGACTCCGAGCTCCGCTGGCTCGACTCTCTGGACTGCCGGCTGCTGGAGCGGCCAGCTTCCTCCGAGGACGTCCTCTGTGAGAATGATGATATCAAGAGATTTTAATTACAAATAAGTGCCCGCAGTTTGTATAGTACTAGTTACAGCGCGGTCACGGTCGCCGCAGGTCTTGTTCCGACTTTGATGTCCCAGACTTTGTTTTCACGCAGACTGTGATAGAACCAACCAAACAATCAAAAGCATCAAAGACAGCATTTTTGGTCACGAGAAATCTGGATTTTGGACGACTTAAACGACACATGCACGACTATTCTAATGATCGACGAATGTGACCAGGACAAGAAGTAGGCAACTGAATAGCAGTGGACAACCTCAAGTCAACCGTACACACTCACGCCACATCTTCAGAAAAGACGCTGTCGCCGCTCGGCGAAACCGGTCGTGACTAGATAAAAGTTCTAAACGGGAACTATGCGGCCCCAGATGTCTTTAATACTGAGGGATGCCTCAGCGATGTGAAAGATGGCGGTTAGCTTGAGGAATGAATCCTCTCTACTTAATTAGTTCAAGTCCTCACACACCATCAGGTGTATAGGGCGGCACCCATGTCCGTTTCATAGCCCCGGGCCACACTGTGGTGCAATCACTACAGCAGTGCAGACCGCTTCACCATAGGGACATGCCTACTCTACTTTATCAAGTCAAAGTCAAAGTTCCTTCCCGCACCATAGGGCGGCGCCCATCTCCGTTTCAGTAGCCCTTGGGCCACACAATTTGTGCAATCACTACAGCAGGGGGCTAGTCTACTGGTAGACTGGTGTGTGTTTAACTTCCATACTCTTTCCCAAATGCTAAGCAGAGAAAGCAGTATGTACCATTTTTTTTAGAGTCTTTGGTATGACCCGGCCGGGGATCGAACTCACGACCTACCGTGTGCAAGGCGAACGCTCTGCCCACTAGGCCATTGCACCGGCACTCTACTTTATACGAGTTCTTAAAAAGTCGTACCTGTTCCGTCTCTTGCCTGAGTGTCTCCTCTTGGGCCCACTTTTCCTTCTGTTCCCATTTCTCCTGGCTCGGGGTCTCCCTGCTCTCCTGAGAGGAAGAAGACGTCTTGAAGGACTTGCTGCCAGACTCCTCGGCGGAGGATGAGGAGAAGTGGTCCTGGCGGAAGGCGTCTTGGTGCTTCTGCTCGTGGACGATCTCCTTGGAAGTCGTCTTCGTCATCTTCTTGAGACTCCTCTCCTCGGGAGACTCCAGCTCGCCGCGGAGAGTCTTCAGCTGGATCTTCTCAAGACGCATCAGGACTTCCTGGAGTCAGAATGAATGAATGAATGAATGAATGAATGAATGAATGAATGAATGAATGAATGAATGAATGAATGAATGAATGAATCAATCAATCAATGAATCAATGAACGGATGAACGAATGAATGAATGAAGAGAGGAATAAACTTGCAAATACATAGATGGATGGATGGACGAACGAATGAGTGAGTGAATTAATGACAATGACAATGAGTAAATAGGTGAACAAATTAGGGAATAGATGGGTGGGTTGATGAATAAATGAATGAATAAATGGATGGATGGATGGATGAATGAATGAATGAATGGATTGATCGGTGGAGGGATAGGTGAGTAAATGAGTAAAAATGAGTAAATTAATGAAAGGATTAATAGATGAGTGGATGGATGAATTAATTAATGGATAAATGGATGATACGAAACGATATTATGTGTGTCTCTGTGTTTAAACATGTTTTTGTTGCGCGACGTTTTACTTTTACCTTGTCAGTTTTGAACTGCAGCCGAGCCTCGCACTCGAACTTGAGGCCCGAGAAGCGGTCGGAAGACTTCGGGATGCCCGACTTGACCTCGCCCTCGTACTTGTACACGTATTCCCGACCCGGACCAAACACTGCGGAGGACATGGCAACATTAGGAAGACGTATGGACCCATTTCCTCACTCCAGTCGGGTGAAAATGAGCACCTAGCTTCGGTTAGAGACGTTTTACTTCGTTTTTGGACAGACAAGGACGACGTGGCACTGCAGTCAAATTTTTCATAACTGATATCAACAGTGCCACGTCCAGATAAAGTCGTGTTAAGTGCCTTTCCCAAGGGCACAACATCGGTGGCGTCAGGAAGATTTGAACCCGGGACCGCTTGGTTCTGGGTCGAACACCCTGCCGCTTCATCAGGTTGGTTGGTAAGTCACTGAATAAAAAGGCTCTCTTTACACAACCAAGTCATTTATTCAACCGACGTTTCGGTGCCCATCTGTCACCTTCTTCAAGGTAATTCTGACTGGTTCACATTGTACCGCAGCACAGGTGTCGCTGCTTATAGGTTCACATTGAACTGCAGCACAGGTGTCGCTGCTTATAGGTTCACATTGAACTGCAGCACAGGTGTCGCTGCTTATAGGTTCACATTGAACTGCAGCACAGGTGTCGCTGCTTATAGATGCGGTCCCAATCACTTTGTTGTGTGAAAAGAGTCTTTTTATTCAGTGACTTGCCAACATGATGAAACTATTCACGCATTAAGAAGACATATGGACCCAGTTCCTCACTCGACTCGAGGGAAATGAGTACCTAGCTTCGGTTAGGGACGTCCTCTAGGATGGGAAGTAAAGCCGGGGGCCTCGTGTTTAAGGAGAACCACATCTTGAGCACGTTAAAGAACCCATCACACTTATCGCAAATAGTAGGGGTCCATCCTGATATGATTGGATCAAACCGTACAGTCTGGTCTAACGCAGCTTGTACCTACTGTACAAAACTGGTGTGTTACGCCTAAATACGGTTTATCGGTTATTTCAAGACGAACTAACAAACCAACAAACAAAGTCACTATAGATCCCGTGAATACCGGATGTCTGCAGCAAATAGTTCTTCAAAGAACAGTAAAAATGCTCACCCTTGTCAGCAAGGTCTTCTGATCTTAGGGTCGCCTCTGTGGAGAAAGGAAGAAATAATGACATGTCACTTAATATTTCCAAACCTCAAGACTCGAGTACCTTTCATGTGACGTAGTGATTTTCACGATCATTAAATATTGCCTTCACTTGCAATTACAGTAATTGTATGAAAGTCCTATAATGCATACATGAGTGTAACTGTTAATCAATTCCGCTTCTAGAGGTCTATGATGAATTGATGCAAAAATACAAACAATAGAATTTTGCAAATTGGCTTTCGAAGCGCAAGTCCAAACCCCCTCAGCCCACTGGTGAAATATTCAGGAGTACAAACTGAATGTTAACTTCGAGGAAAATTAGGAGTGGATTCCAGACTAACTCAAGTGTACCTTAAATTCACAATTACATGAAATGTACGTTGTTCGTTGTACAAGGTAGATTCAGATGCATAAGACTCCCGCGCGTCCTTGTCGAGGCCATCTCCTAGTTTGAGGGACACGTGCTGCTTGTGTAACGCAATCAACCGTTTACTTTTATAACAGTTAAAGTCAACATTCTGTGTATTTCTTGGCTTGTGTTCAGCTTCAAGCAACGAGTTTTATAACGTGTGCTTACGTTGTCCTTGATTAAGTAACTTGTTTTCGTGCAGCTTTCGTTACGTCACGGGGAACGAAATTTGATACGAATAAGTCATGAAAGATAAATATATCTTAGAAATCGTAGAAATACAATTGTGGATCAACTGCACAAAATTAGGTAACCAGTCGGAAGAATAGGGTCGGATGATGAACTTCCGAAATTGATTTTAAATGAAAGCGTTCGAGAAAGCACAGAATGTAGCAACATTTCAAGTACGCTGACAGTGTCCCAAACCCTTCACTAGAATAACTGATCAGAAAACCAAAGAGCAAGAATCACCGTGATGCAAGAGTTGAAAGGGCCCAGCATGAATCATGACACTATCTTTCAAATAGTAGCACTAAGCTGTCTAGAACTCTAGATCTATTGCACCCATACAAGAAAGGAAACCAAAATAGCTGGAAGCATAAACAAAAGATGACACTCGGCTCATATTAGAAAATACAGAAATGGTAGCTAAAGACCGTGCTGTCTGTAAAAGCGAATAGAGTTAGAAGCCAGCACCGGTCTTGAGAACGTTCAATGCAGGTCCAGTATTGAGTCATTGCTTTGGATACGCATAACTCATTAATCATCTTAAGAGCCATTACTCGTTTGTCGAGGTCTAGGTGGTAAAACTGCGAATCATGACTGCAAAAACTACAAAGTTGTCACCAATGTATCAGAAAAGTACCGGACCGATGCTGCTATTGCCCTGATCTCCTCATGTTTCCGTCTAAGTTTGTTGTAAAGCTTTATGCATGTACGAAAGTAGAATCTCCGTTCGAACAAAACAAGACAATCAGAGATGATAGACTTCATCCCTTTCTCGCAAAGTAAGAAACACACAGAGATACGACAAAAGCATAACTTGACTCACTTGGTTAGAAGTATGACAGCGCACTATTATATCAAAAGTTAAAGTTAAAGTCCTCCCGCACCAAACGGTGCATAGGTCGGCGCCCATCTCCGCTTCAGTCGCCCTTGGGCCACACAACTTTGTGCAATCACTACAGCAGGGGCTAGTCCGCTGGTAGTGGTGTGTGTCTATCTACCATACTCTTTCTCAAATGCTGAGTGCTAACCAGAGAAATCAGTATGTACCATTTTTAAAGTTTTGGTATGACTCGGCCGAGGATCAAACCCACGCCCTACCGTATGCAAGGCGAACACTCTACCCACTGGGCCATTGCACCAGTCTGTTGTAGACCAAATTAAAACCCAAAACGACAAAGAAAGACAGATTCTTCAGACCATTTCCAACCGGTCTGTTGCAGAGATGAAAGCCGTACTCACGCGTTAAGCAGACCCCCAGCAGGAGGAGGAGTGACTTGTTCATGTTGCCTCAGAGTCCCGTCAGTGGTGAGTTGGTGGACTGAATGAAGCGGCTGTGATTGCGGACGGGCCTTTTATACCGACAGATACGCGGAGTAGAACTTGTTTACTTTCCAAAGGTTCCGCGGACTTTGCTCGTGGCCGTGTTGGTTTTGGAAGGGGTGTGCGGTTTTGTGCTTACTTGATGCTGCGCACTAGGAGATTCTTCGCCACGTTCGGTGAAAAATAACGCATTGTTGAGGACTTCGTCTGCTGTTATTTTGTTGAGTCTTGCTTTTTGAACAGCTGATGTCAGCTTGATTGTAACATTAGATGTCGTAGTCCAAGTAAACACACGAACCAATCTGGGCGAAAGGTCAGGCCATGTTCAAGTCTGTACAGTAAATCTCCAAGCAGATGTAGGGAGGGAAGATCGTAACGCAACGTTACGTTCCGGCAACCATATGACATGGCGCGTGTATACAAAGCTTTGCAGGAAAAAAACAACATGCAATTCGTATATCTGCTATGAGACCACGGAACAGACAGACAAGATGGTGATATGGGCATCACATTCCCCTTAAACTAATATTCAGTATCATCATACACATAAACACCTATACGGGATTTCTATCGTATGTTGGGATGTTATAGGGTGACTATTTTGGTACCCTGGGCATGAGATTGATATTTTTGTTCATTAGTGGCCTGCAGAAGTAGTCTTTGCAAGCCTGCAGGGGTTGTTGGAAAATTACACGGGTTGCAATGGCCGACTAGCTCCTCTGGTAAAGTAGTCAGTTTATTTGGCCTGGACGCCATTTTTGGAGGTGGTTCAAATTAATTCAGCTGTGCCTCGTAACAAACAACTATCCTCCAGAAAAACATGCCTATGTCCTACTTATTCTCATGTACGGTTCCAATTACTAGCTCAGCTGCTAAATTAGCTGCCCATCTGACTGGTGCTAGCCTAAAGGAAGACAACTTCCGTCTATCTGCCTGTTTGCCTGTTTGCCTGTCTGTCTGTCTGTCTGTGTGTGTGTGTTAGCTGTGGAGGAGATCATGCCATTCTGTTTGTCACTCTACCTACCTGCCTGCTGCCTGTCTGCCCGACCGTGTGTCAGATGTCGGAGAGAGAGAGAGAGAGAGAGAGAGAGAGAGAGAGAGAGAGAGAGAGAGAGAGAGAGAGAGAGAGAGAGAGAGAGAGAGAGAGAGAGAGAGAGAGAGAGAGAGAGAGAGAGAGAACTTTTTGCGAGGACCGAGTTTCAACAAGGAGGATCCGCATATCCACTGCCTTTCTAAATAGTGGAACACAGTGAATGTGTGGGCACCCTCTCTATTGAAACTCGGTCCTCGAGTTATCGAGTCATCGCTTACATCGTCGTTAGCCTGAGAAAAGCGACAAAAGAGATCTGCTATGTAACATTCCCCCATAATGCGGTCCTGTTTATCTAAACTGTGTATAACTTGCGGTGTGCACGTGGTTGTCCTAGCGAGGGAGGGAGAGATTGAGACAGATTGGGAGATCAGTGAGGGAAAGAGGGGGGGGGGGATAATGTTCCGATGGAATTCTCCTTCATCCTACACGCCTCATTCTCTTTAACAGCAGACTAGGTGGCCTATATCAATAATGATCTTTTCTTTGTCGAGACCTGCCCACCTAACAAATATCGTCAACATCCACTAATAGCTTTAAGATACACCACAAAACCACAAACCCCACATACGCTGCCGAAAACATGACTGATAGCATCAAACCGTACGCATATTTACCTCTAGTAACCCTGCTGTGTGTAAACATAATAACAGGCGCCACACGTGAGTCTGTTACTCGCTCTATTTTCGGGCGTTTTGGATGATTTCCAAGTGTGTGTAGGGGTAACGCTAGCAGGGGCCGCCTGAACTAAGCTTATTTCATGTTTTACAGGTAACAAGACAACCAATAGGAGGCCATGTACAATCAGATAAAGGCAATCAGTTCAAAATACAGTCAAACCTGTCCATAGTGACCGTGCCACTCAGCGAGGGACTTGAAGAATATGTTTATGATAGACAGGTGTTCACTATACACAGGGATCTTGATACTTGTGTCAACGGGAAAAATAATCAGCGTTGGATGAACTTGGATCCCAAAAGTACATTCAATAGTACTGCAGCAGCACATTCCTGACATTCATGCTAGAATAGGTGTCCGTGGACTTGGCACAATAGCAGTTTTGTTGACTATTGTGCGACTTGACGCATCATCTGTCGCGTGAAGTTTCCCCAGTGTCTCCAGGTGAGTTTCTCTGCTTTTTCGCACATGTCAATCATTAAAGCCCCCCTCCCACTGGCCCCGCGACACGCTGGTGGCGTCGCTGCGCTCTAAACTGGATTTGTGTTTATAAGGACTTGACTTTATAACGGGAATATCATTCAAAACGTACAAGCATGACCAAAAAGACAAGAAAACATACATAAAGCTTTAAAAAGTTCGTTTTTTTTCGATGAAATTCGTTGAGTGCTTTTTCAATTCTATCGGCCGCAGCGATGCCGCCAGCGTGCCGCGGGTCCAGTGAGAGGGGGTTTAACCGAGATCTTTCACACCGCAGTCGTCCCTCAGTAAGGCTATTCTCCAAGCAGAGGTTTTGGTCAGGGGGTAGTAGTGGCCAGGGGTTTTAACATTGCCTCCCGTAACGGGTGTTAAAACTCCCCGGCCACTACTACCCCCCGACCAAAACCTCTGCTTGGAGAATACAGTAAGGCATCTGGAGCCCCACAGTTCCCGTTTAGAACTTTTATTCAGCCTGTTACCACGACCGGTCCAGTGAGAGAGGGTCTTAAGAGATAATGCCCAGCCCTTCCCAGCCAGGTCACCATTATCTCCCATGAATTCATGTGTGTGTTTGTTATTGTGTGTGTGTGTGTGGGGGGGGGGGGGGGGGGGGGGGTGGAGGGACGTCTCTGTTAACAAGGACCTGGTCTTTGAAGCTTCAACGTCTTTTAATTTTCGCCAAGAAACATCTACTTGGAAGCTAGTCATGTTTTCTTTTTCTATGTTTTCTCCATCAGGAATCTGTTTATAAACAAGACTCTAAGCTCGTCTTCGTCTTATGAAATTTCAACTTAATCAGGTGTTGGTTTTGGACAAGCATGACTCCATCTTTGACTATCATCATACATTAACTACTCAAAAGGAGTTGAAAATGGAAGAGCATCTTTCTCTCTCTCTCTCTCTCTCTCTCTCTCTCTCTCTCTCTCTCTCTCTCTCTTGCCTGTGTCTGACTCTACCATTAGCATCTCTCTTTTCTATGCGTGTGTATGTCTGTGCGTCTTTTTCTCTAACTTCAGTATCTTTTCTTCATTTCTCTATTTATCTCTAACGTCAGCATCTCTCATCATATCTCTCTATCGTTCTGTCTACTTTTCCCTCTAACTTTAAGATAAAGTTATCTAGACTGGACAATAGGCAAAAGACTAGACGGCACAGTCTGGAGGGATTAAACCTGTTTACGCTCTATCTCTTTTTTCTTCTTTCTTTCTTTCTTTCTTTCTTTTTTCTTTAATTCATTCATTCATTCATTCACTCTGTCTCTCTCTCTCTCTCTCCATCTCTCTCTCTCTCTCTCTCTCTCTCTCTCTCTCTCTCTCTCTCTCTCTCTCTCTCTCTCTCTCTCTCTCTCTCTCTCTCTCTCCATATCTCTCTACCTCTAACGTTGGACAACAAACAGAAGACCAGAGTCTATAAATCCGTGATATCGTGATCTTTAATGTGCTTCATAATGTAACAAAAGACAAAACCCTGAAAACAACAGACAACGGTAAGGTGAGCACCATTTATGATATAACAGTCCGTGTACAATATGTCATCATTTCCACACGCAAGTATAACCCTGATCGTGTTTCAAACTTTTTTTAGACATGGTAGTAGCATACTGTAAAATTTATTTTTGTATAGAATTCTGCTAAATATACAGTCGAAATCCTAACAATTTTACACTAAGTGATCACGTCAAGGAAAGGTGGTTAAACTGGCGGACGGTCAGCGGCAACCCGGTTGCTTTACTGCTCGCGGCACTCCAGCTCAGCCTCGATCTCCTGGACGCGGTCGGTCTTCTTGGACATCATCTTATCCAGGGGCTTCGTCTTGTACAGCTGGGGGGGAGGGAAAGACACGGGAAAAATGTTAGCATGGGACTGGGATTCACATATCTATCCACCTATCGGTAAGGCTTACCCTGTGGCTTTGACAAGGGGCTAGTCTTGAAATTACATGACAGAGTGCGGGGAAAAAATGTCTTCACCTTCAACATCTTCTTTTTGGTTTTACTTACATGTTAAACATTTTCATGATAATGTACCCGTTCCTGTGTTTATTTCATTGATTGTATTTTTGTTAGCGGTGCCCTTAACATAAGCTCTAGCTTGAGCAGGGTACTACTGTGTATGTATCTTATCTTTGTTTTTCTCATAAAAAAGCAAACAATTGAACTGTATCTGAAAAACACAGATTCCGAGCTATTTGTAACTTTGAAGCTAACAAACTTGTGCTAGATTTCTGCGAACGACAATATAACATGATTGAGTCTAAGACGCGGAAACTGAACCGGTCTGAGATGGACATTCGTCTTAAGACACGAGAACAATGTCCTCACCTTCAGCATCTTCTTCGTGCTCTCCAGGTTGGTGTAGAGGCAGTGGAACTCGACCTGCTGCTTGACGGACTTGACCTTCCTGGATCCCTCGGGGCACTGTGGCACGGGGGTCTTGGAGAAGCAGGTCTCGTCCTTGTCGTTCTCGTTCTTGCGGGAGATCATGACGTTGCGCATCAGGGGCAGCTTCTTGCCTGCGGGAAGACGGGTAAGACATTTGTTTAGATTCTTAATAAGTAGGTTGCTCAGCATAAAGTCACAAGGGACCACGACTAGCTGACCCAATAGGAGATTCAAGGGTTCTATTAGACATGTATTTAGACCAAGGGATCTGACCAAGAAAATACTTTTAAGAATAGACAGACAGCTTCTTGTCTGAAGGAAGACGAGGATCTTAAAAGGTGCTCTTACGAATAGACCGGTATCAAGAGCTTGATATTTGACATTAGATTGACTTTTCTTGTGAATAGAAAGCTTCTTTTGGTTAGTCGTTTCATGTGTCACATCCTACATACAACACAGAGCCCTTAAGAGCGCAGACGGACTCACCCTCGGTCTCGCACTGCTTGCTGGGGACCTGGTAGGACAGGGCGAACATCTGGTGGTGGTTGTAGACCTCCTGGCTGGGGCCGGAGTACTCGTCGGTCTGCTCACCGTCGAAGTTGCCGCACAGACCGGCCATCTTGCTACGGAAGCTGTTGGAGACCTGAAACACGATGTTCAGCATTAGATGAATGTCTAAAAGATTAATGCACGATGGGTGCAGAGTCCATTAAACAATCATTAGACAAGTGCAAGCTTATATTTGTATGTATATATGTGTGTATTTCCAAACTGTGATGTTTTCTGTTGTGACCTGTACTAAACCCAGTTGGGTATGTGTGTGCAATAAAGGTCTTCATTCATTCATTCATTCATTCATTGAAATATGATAATTTTCGAGGTTTCGAAAGCTTTTTCATCCATACATCTATTCACTCATTCATTCATTTCTTCATGCAACCATACTTTCATCCATTCATTTATTCATTCATTCAGTCCTTAGCTACACCTAGCATGAAATTATATCAGTGTTTGATCTTTTCGAGGTTTCGAGAGCTTTTTTCATCAATTCATTCATTGATGTCTTCATGCAACCATCCTTCCATTCATTCATTCATTCATTCATCAATTTCGTCATGCAACCATCCTTTCATTCATTCATTCATTCATTCATTCATTCATTCATTCATTCATTCATTCATTCATTCATAGCCTACATCTTAAGACAAATGAAGCTGAACTCTCACCTTGACCCAGGTCTGGTGCAGGTCGTGCTTGACCTTCAGGCCGAGCTTCTCGCTGATGATCTTGACCATCTTGCCGGACCTCTTGATGGTGAAGAGGACCTCGCTGTTGCGGTCGTTCTCATCCTTGCGGATCTGCAGAGACTGCTCGGGCTGAACCTCGACCTGGCGGCCGTCGACGGTGATTTCCATCTGGCAGGGGAACGGAGCGATCGTCAGGTTAGCATGGAAGTCTATCCGCGTCTCCGTGTAATATAATCTATGACATGGTCATCGTCTGGTCGTGTAAGGGGCACTGATGTTACTCTTAACATAGTACAAAGCTGAAACTTAGTTACAACATAACACAGCCCAGGTGATGGGTCGCATGGGTTCTGAAGAAGACTGTAGTAAGACAGTCGGAACTTCAATGTGATAATGTGTCTTGAAACAAAGTTTGAACCCTGTACTATTACTATATCTTTGATTAGCAAACTTTGCAGACCTAACCTAAATACATAGCCATCATCATTGTCATCTTCGCCGCTTTTCAACGATAAACGATAACAGAAATCTATTCATTCAAACACATTCTGTGCAAGAGAAATGCAGATAGATAGGACACGAAGTCAATACTTAGTCAACAACGTCTTCATATTCCTTAGTTACTTCGGAATCATCACAGGCTTTCAACCTGATGGATTTATTTACGGATGAAGACACTGAGAGTCGCGTACCTCGTCGTGCTTGTGCTCCTCCTCCTCCTGGCTGGACCACTTCTCGCCGGACTGCTGGCGGCGGCGCTCGGACTCCTCGCGGGAACGCATCTGGAGCTCGACCTTCTTACCCTCGAGGAAGACCTGGAACAACCAACAACAGACCGGATCGTGAGAAGCACCATCAACGGATCTAAGAACCTTACAGACAGGCACCTAGAATCCGTACTTGACGAAGGAGCAACAAGGGGCTATCCACCCTCTTACTTTTGACTGTCCATGCATTGGGAGTCTCTGCAGTTTACGTAGATTCATGAACCACCTGGCCGCTGACAACGGCAATGCAGTCCGGCTATCGTTCTCACGCATAAGTAACATCGGACTTGATGCTAATTAGATAATCTGTATGTGCAGACTCATACTCGAGGGAGAGCAAGTAATTACTACTGCTAGAGCATATTACAGAAGATGTCTCATCTTGAAAGTTCACCTGTGTTGGTAGACGTTCTTCCATTCAAACGCGTTTCAGACAGAAGAGATCTAGTAGAGTCCATAAGTTTTTACATTCACTATTGTGGTTTGTCTTTTTTTTAATGTTCAGGTCCTCTGTCTGTACAATACCCCGCATAACTGGTATCTTTGGACCATCGTCTTTTTAATACAACTTCACTCTTATCTGCCACTTATAATGGTTGTCAGCGTGCCAAATACCATGCTTGTTGTAAACTAGGCATAACAGACACAAACAAACAAACAAACAAGACGACGAAGAAACAAACAAACCTTGAGGACGTTCTCGGGCTTCTGCTCGGACTTCTTGCTGATCAGAACCATGAACTTCTCCTCGGGGGAGGCGTCCTTGGCCAGGATGTGGTCGCACTTGCTCAGCTTGTACTTGTACTCAACATCGTCGAAGGTGCGGATCTTGTCGTTGGACTCGACCTTGCAGTAAGCTGTTGATAGACAGAAGAAAAGTTCAATAAATGAATGAATGAATGAATGAAGTTCTAAGGTTGTGCATGTTCTTTTTTCGAGGGAGTCTAGACTCAGAATTTGTTTCTATTTGTTCTCCATCATTCGGTGCTGCCACTAATCGGTGATCTTGTCCAGCCTCTATTGATTGGTTGATTGACAAGATTTTACCTGATCTTGATTGCCCTGACACTCCTCTGTGATTGATTGATTGATGGATGGATGAATTGACACATAGCATGGTACTGGTTCTTCATCAGTCTGTTCAGGCACTCCTCGATCATCCACTGTCTTTATTGATCGATTGATCGATATATTTATTGATTGATGGATTATTAACTAATTGAGACTTACGCCAGTACTGTTTGTTCATCAGTCTGTTCTTGTTCTCCTCTGTGGTTGATTGATTGATCGATCTATTGATTGACTGATCTATTGATTGATTGAATGATGGATGGATGGATACTTACGCCAGTACTGCTTGTTCATCAGCCTGTTCTGGTACTCCTCAATCATGGAGTACTTGGTGGAGGGGAAGCGGAGGGGGAAGGGGATGGAGAGGTCCTTCTGCATGGGCAGCTCGGTCCTCAGCAGCTTCTGCAGGTTGAACTTCAGCTTGGGCTGCTCCAGGGAGATACGGGTGATGTTGGACTCCTCGCGGGGGGTCTTGATGGTGATGTTCATCTCCTGTAGGGAGTGGACAAGACAGTTAAGAGCGTTAGTTTAGGTTTGAGTCTTTTTGGCTGTAGCAGGAACATGTTTTAAGCAGCGTCAGTTAAGGTTCAAGTCTTTTTGGTTGTAGCAGGAACATGGTTAAAACAGCGTCAGTTAAGGTTTAAGGATTTTGGGTTGTAGCAGGAACATGGTTAAAACAGCGTCAGTTTAGGTTTAAGTCTTTTTGGTTGTAGCAGGAACATGGTTAAAACAGCGTCAGTTTAGGTTCAAGTCTTTTTGGTTGTAGCAGGAACATGGTTAAAAAAAGCGTCAGTTTAGGTTTAAGTCTTTTTGGTTGTAGCAGGAACATGTTTAAAACAGCGGCAGTTTAGGTTCAAGTCTTTTTGGTTGTAGCAGGAACATGGTTAAAAAAAGCGTCAGTTTAGGTTTAAGTCTTTTTGGTTGTAGCAGGAACATGGTTAAAACAGCGTCAGTTTAGGTTGAAGGATTTTGGGTTGTAGCAGGAACATGGTGAAATACAGTGTTGAGAAACTTCACATTCCTCTTTTGGGTTGTATGATCCGAATGCATAAACAAATATGTGAGAAAACCGGTAAGGGTAGAGAAAACTGGTTGTCAGATCTTTCGTGGTGCCCCAGCCGACAAATAGCTAGACTAAGGAAGAGAAGACGAGGGTCACCTTGGCGTCCTTGTCGACGGTCAGGCGCAGGCGCAGCTTGTTCTCCTCGTTGCGGACATCGACGTCCTTGATGGAGGTGCGCTCGTAGTTCCTGTGCTGGATGTCCTTGTGCAGGTCAGAGACCAGCTGCTTCATCCAGGTGGGGAGCTGAGGACACGGCAACGTCTTAAGGTTAGTCGTCGTCTTCAAACACAGCAACGTCTTAACATCAGTTTTCTTCCAAACACAGCAACGTCTTAACATCAGTTTCATTCCAATACATCAATGCCGCACCGTTAACGATGCGCAATATTAGCAATGTATAACGTTGGTTATCTTCAATCACATCAATGCCTTACCGTTGGTTATGTTCTAACACAGCAACATCGCACCGTTAGTTATCTTCAGTGTGACAGGAAGGACATTCCAAGCACAGAGTCACAAAGTGTCTAAGAAGGTCGCACAACCCTCGCAAAAATCTCAAGATCAAACTGACTTCCTAACCAATCCAGCGACGTCCCTTAAAGACAGTTCCAGGCAGAGAATCACAGAAGACGTGGGTTGGAAGAAGACACCTTAGGCTATGACCAGGGCGGCTGTCTCCAGCTTTAAATTTGTTTCCGTCCCACTCATTTTTTGGGAGCCTTTTTTTTTTTTATATTTTCATTGCTGAATCTGTCATATCAATCTCGAAAATACATTTAATGAAATTAAGACTCAGTCAAGTTCTAGAGTGATCTAGAAGGACCAACTAAGACTTTATCTAGTAGAAGAGCAGAAGAGTAATCAGAAGGCCCGTGTGACTCACGTTCTTGTGCTCGATCTCGATGTCCAGCTCGCGGAGCTGGCTGCGCTGCTCGATGGCCTTGAGGCAGCTGCGGGAGAACTTGAGGCCCTCCTTGCGGTCCTGGAGGCACTTCCTGCCGCAAGAAACAACACAGACACCCGATGAAGAAATGTCGAGGCTAGGACAATGTTTTTTTTTCATGCAAAACTATATTCTGTTTTTGTCATCTTTTGAAATATGCAAAATGGGCTATTAAGATCGCAATTAGAAGAAGAACGTAATTTAAAGACTTAGAAAAAAGACAGAGGGAGGGGGAGAGGAGAGGAAAGGAAGTCCCAGAAAGAGAAGTAAATCCCAACATGTTAGAATTCAGAGTCAGCATTTGGTCTGGAGTAGTCAAGTGTTACATTGTTCTCCATTCTTTTTCGTCTTTTCCCTGTTACTTACAATTCGCCGTCGGTCATGAGTTTGAATATGAAGAAAGAAAGGAAGATTTTAACAGAGAAAGACATAGTCCTGGGGAAGTCAAGACAAAAAGCGAGAGAGAACAGAGAAAGAGAGAGACTCACCTGAAGACGTTCTCGCGGATCTCCCTCTTCTTGTCGGAGTGGGTCTGGGAGAAGAACTTCTCGGCCTGCTCGCTCTTCTTCTCCTCCTGAGAGGACCTGCTGCTGGAGGACTCTCCGAAGGTCAGGACCTCCCTGTGGAGTGAAACATGATCCGTGAATACTCGCTACAAACTGTAACGCGATCCGTGAATACTCGCTACAAACTGTAACGCGATCCGTGAATACTCGCTACAAACCGTAACGCGATCCATGAATACTCGCTACAAACTGTAACGCGATCCGTGAACACTCGCTACAAACTGTAACGCGATCCATGAATACTCGCTACAAACTGTAACGCGATCCGTGAATACTCGCTACAAACTGTAACGCGATCCGTGAATACTCGCTACAAACTGTAACGCGATCCGTGAATACTCGCTACAAACTGTAACGCGATCCGTGAACACTCGCTACAAACTGTAACGCGATCCGTGAATACTCGCTACAAACTGTAACGCGATCCGTGAATACTCGCTACAAACTGTAACGCGATCCGTGAATACTCGCTACAAACCGTAACGCGATCCATGAATACTCGCTACAAACTGTAACGCGATCCGTGAACACTCGCTACAAACTGTAACGCGATCCATGAATACTCGCTACAAACTGTAACGCGATCCGTGAATACTCGCTACAAACTGTAACGCGATCCGTGAATACTCGCTACAAACTGTAACGCGATCCGTGAATACTCGCTACAAACTGTAACGCGATCCGTGAATACTCGCTACAAACCGTAACGCGATCCATGAATACTCGCTACAAACTGTAACGCGATCCGTGAACACTCGCTACAAACTGTAACGCGATCCGTGAATACTCGCTACAAACTGTAACGCGATCCGTGAATACTCGCTACAAACTGTAACGCGATCCGTGAATACTCGCTACAAACTGTAACGCGATCCGTGAATACTCGCTACAAACCGTAACGCGATCCATGAATACTCGCTACAAACTGTAACGCGATCCGTGAACACTCGCTACAAACTGTAACGCGATCCATGAATACTCGCTACAAACTGTAACGCGATCCGTGAATACTCGCTACAAACTGTAACGCGATCCGTGAATACTCGCTACAAACTGTAACGCGATCCGTGAATACTCGCTACAAACTGTAACGCGATCCGTGAACACTCGCTACAAACTGTAACGCGATCCGTGAATACTCGCTACAAACTGTAACGCGATCCGTGAATACTCGCTACAAACTGTAACGCGATCCGTGAACACTCGCTACAAACTGTAACGCGATCCGTGAACACTCGCTACAAACTGTAACGCGATCCATGAATACTCGCTACAAACTGTAACATGATCCGTGAATACTCGCTACAAACTGTAACGCGATCCGTGAATACTTGCTACAAACTGTAACGCGATCCGTGAATACTCGCTACAAACTGTAACGCGATCCATGAATACTCGCTACAAACTGTAACGCGATCCGTGAATACTCGCTACAAACTGTAACGCGATCCATGAATACTCGCTACAAACTGTAACGCGATCCGTGAATACTCGCTACAAACTGTAACGCGATCCGTGAATACTCGCTGCAAACTGTAACGCGATCCGTGAATACTCGCTACAAACTGTAACGCGATCCATGAATACTCGCTACAAACTGTAACGCGATCCGTGAATACTCGCTACAAACTGTAACGCGATCCGTGAATACTCGCTACAAACTGTAACGCGATCCGTGAATACTCGCTACAAACCGTAACGCGATCCGTGAATACTCGCTACAAACCGTAACGCGATCCATGAATACTCGCTACAAACCGTAACGCGATCCATGAATACTCGCTACAAACTGTAACGCGATTCGTGAATACTTGTCTCTATAGGTGGTTGTCTAGGTTGTCTAAATTGTCTGAGAATCGACAGTTAAGAAGTGTCCCCTCGTATTCTGACGATTTTACCAGAATAAGCCCAAAGAAACATTCTAAATATTGATGTTAAAGATTGTTCAGCCACATTCCAGCTCTCGCCGCGCGCCCTCTGCGACTTAAAGTCAACAGAGCGCCTGTTGTCTTTTCAGCCATACTTAAGATACATATTGCTTGATGTTGCAATCTTGGAATCAAGTATTAGAAAAAGTCGAGAGCGCAGCGACATCGTCGTTTGGTGGAATGGGGGGGGGGGGGGGCATTAGTCTCTACCAGACTAACTACGCCAGGGTTTCACTTGCAGGCTCCTAAACGGGCGAAATGTGATCTTCACTGCGGACTGACTCTACTGGCTAATTATTCCTTTTTCTGCCGAATTCTACGATTCATACGCCCGTAAGAGGGCCTGGTGGAATGGGGGGCATAAAGGTTTGCATCTTCTGTACCTGAGGGTCTCGTACAGGGACTCGAAGTCCTGCTCGCTCTCGAACAACGGCTTGCTGTTCTTGGGGGCCTTCTCGTACATGGCCTCCTCCTTGCGCTCCTGGCGGCGCTGCTCAACGGACTTCTGGAACTTAGCCTGGAGTAAGAGGGATTTATTTATTCATCTATTTCTGTTTTATTCTACCAGCGTAGCTCTCTCTCTCTCTCAGTGACTGAACCCTGATGTTTAGAGAGGCCAAGGATACATACATACAAATAAATAAAAACATATTTGTGCGTGAAATCACAATGTCGCTATTCATGACAGGTCGCATTTAAAAGAATTTGGGACCAGTGCTCAAACTACTTTCTTGCGCAGGGCTTTGCCATCTTTCAAGTGGTACAACGCCCCCCTCAGTCTTGTTTGTTTCTCACCAGAGTCTAGCGAAATAAAATAACACAGTCAAGAAGATTAACTGAGATCTACTATCTTCGGTTTAACGACATTTGCAACCTAGATGGAAAGCTTTCCCGCGGAACATTTGCACCAGACTGCAGTTACGGACATGAGCGAGGAAAAGGTTCTCACAATATCTTTTGAGCGGTGGGCTAAGACATCTACAGTTAACAACAACAGCATGCGGCGCACGTACCTTCAGCTGCATCTTCTTGTCGTTGCCGGAGCAGTCGCGGCCCCACTTGGCCTCGATGTTGGCCTTCTGGACGCGGTCCTGGATCAGGCTGTAGTCGGAGTAGGCGGGGTACTCGAACTCCATGTTGATGCAGGCCTTGAACTGTGGCGACAAAGAACACGGGAGTGAGACATCGACAGGACGACAAAGAACACAGGTGTGAGATCACGGCAGGACGACAAAGAACATATGATAGTACCGAATTCTTCAGGTTCTTGTTTCGTCTATTTTTACTTTTTGTATTTCATGATAACCAGATGGTGCATAGAGCGGCGCCGGCTTCAGTAGCCCTTGGGCCACACAACTTTGTGCAATCACTACAGCACTGTTTCACTGTCTAATGCTTGGGTCACATTTCCCAGCCGGGATCCGGCCGGGCTGTTTGCGGAAACGAAAAATTAAAATGTATATCAATAAATATAAATATGCACAAGCTATGCTCTTGAATGATTTTTGGTACGTTTTGTGTTTTTTGTTGTCTTTTATATCATACCTTTTGTTCCCAAACACTGCCCGGCCGGGCCCCGGATTGAAAATGTGACCCAAGCATAAGTGAAAGTGACGAAGTGAAAGTGGACTCACGTCCTCGCTCTCGCGGGGGAGGCGAGTGCGGTCGATCTGCACGGCGAAGGTGCGGCGGGTCTGCTGCTTGCGGGCCTGCTCGTACATGTCGCGGGTCTCCTCGGAGACAAGGGGCTCCTGCTCCTGGACGGAGCGGGCAAGGAACCTCTTGGGGATGTTCCTGTCGCGGGAATCCAACTGGCGGCGGCGGGAATCCTCCTCGAACTGTGGAACGGAATAAACGTCAGTTTAGTCTCAAACTACGCCACAACATCTCAATCGACGGCTTTAGAAAAGCTGTCAAAACTCACTATTCCAAGCTCATCATGCCCTTACTCGTCGATCTTAGTTACAGAAGCACCATCGTTCCAAATGGTGGCAGAATCACTTGTAAGGACGTGATTTGGCCCTCAGAGTTCCCAAAGTAGATAGATGTAGGCCAACCGGGGGAGTGGAGAGGGCAGAGACTAGTATTTTAGATTACGAAAGGGCGAAAAGGAGGTGTTCCATCCCAGCCTTTGCAGAGTAACTGATGAGACACTTTATCAAGAGTCGAGGAAGAAGAGAAGCAGCGGAACGAACCTTCTCCTCGGAGTCGGTGATCTTGATCCTCATCTCGCGGTCCTGCTGGTCGTGCTTGGCGGTGATCTTGATCTCATAACGGTTGTCCTCACGGGTCTTCTCGCTGCTCCTGCAAGGGGACAGCGTGGCATTATGATCAGTCTCTACCAGACTAACTACGTCAGCTCACTCACTCACTCACTCACTCACTCACTCACTCACTCACTCACTCACTCACTCACTCACTCACTCACTCACTCATGACCCGTGACCTCAGTGGTCGTAGGGGCGTCATGACAGACAGCCGCAGTGATCCGTGCCCATCCTGTAACGTCAGCTATAAAGAGAATATTTGCCAGAGAAGTGTGGCTACCAGAGGGTTTCATTTGCAAGCGCGAAGAAATATTGACCCTCACCGTGGGCTGACTCTACTGACCAACTAGTCCTTGTTTTGCCGACTTCAACTATCCATACGCCCGTAGGAAGGCCTGCTGGAGACATTATGGTTAGGGTCGTTGACTTAGAATCTAAAGGTTCTGGGTTCGAATCCCTAGCAGAGTCCAATGTTGCCAGCCCCATTGGAAAGCTTTTAACATCTACATTATTTCCTCAATCGACTCAGTTGAGAATGAGTATGGCTAGGAATTGGTTAGGGTCGTTCTCTCGGATAGGACGTTAAGCCGGAGGCCCCTAACATTTCTTACGCTTAAGGTGGTTTACCGGTACTTGTATGAAAACATACAAAAGATACAGAGATGCAGAGAGATGCTGGCGAGCATGCCACTCTATGATAGGACTGTTCAGCCACTAGAGGGCCTGTCCACTAATCCTCGATAACGGGGAATGGGCCATTATCATCATATGCAAAACAGACATACAAACAAACAAACAAACCTCTCGGAGCTGCTGGGGCGGGACTTGGTCAGCTCGAGCTCGACCTCGACCTTCTCGGGCTTGTTCTGGCCGGGCTTGGCGGACAGGCGCAGCTCGACGGGGCCGGTCAGGGGCTGGAAGGGAGAGCGCTTCTCCTTGCTCAGGCGGGAGACCATGCTGGAGTTCAGGCGGAACTCAACACCGAACTCCTCACGGCCGAAGGTGCGGTTGTACTGCATAGAATAATGATAAAAACAAGCGGTTAGATTCAAAGCAAAGGGAGAACTAGCATACAAACACCTGGCTAGCTGTTGGTAGATTAGTGTCATCGATGAGTTTCAACCCTTGTTCACTACAAAAGACTTGTTCTCGTATAGACCTATCTTGTTGGTATGCTTCTGGATTTCCTGAATCAGGATTACTTTGGACGAACGGTTGATGTTTTTGGGACTGATAATGGCTCTATCTCGAAATAGATCACCGCGTTTTTTGCTATTGACACAAACATTGATAATCCTGTCTACAGCAACCGCTTGTCGGTCGGACCGTGTGGTCTTCTTGGGCAGGTTTGCCTGTCGCTGTTTCCGCTAATTGTTTACTGTCGCTGTTAATGCTAACTGTTCGCTAAGTGGTCTTCTTGGGCAGGTTTGCCTGTCGCTGTCTCCGCTAACTGTTTGCTAAGTGGTCTTCTTATGCAGTGTTTGGTGCTTACCTCGGTGGGCTGCTTCTGGATCTTCTTGCCCTTGATGAGGATCTCCTGGCGGCGGGTGACCTCGACCTTCTTGCCCTCACGGTCCTTGCGGGTCTGCTTCTGCTCGGTGTAGACGAAGGGGGTGGACTTGAGGGTGACGAGCTCACGCTCCTGCTGGGGGGTCTCCATGGTCCACTTGTACTTCTGGCTCTCCATGTCCATGGACAGCTTGCCGCTGACGGGCAGGGTGGTGTTCAGGGTGACGTTGATGGCGACGCCGGACTTCAGGACGCGGGACTCGACGGTCATCTTGCCGGTGGTGTACAGGACGATGCTACGTTGTGAAGAACACACTTCTGTTAGATTCTGTATCTTTGGCTATATAGCCGGTATAACCGCCAGATTTGTAATGTATGTGTAGAGATGTGTACCAAGAAAAAAATTGTATAAATGATTTCCATCAGGTTTATGGTTCCTACTTTCGAATCAGATGTATAAAAAAGCTATAGATAGCTCTAGAAATTTTTTCACGAATATATCACGTCCAGACAAGACGTATCCAAAAAATCAAGTAAGATGTGTTGGACAGATCTTCTATACGAAATGTGATGACTAGTAACCAAACAAAACACAGAGAGGAACTCACGTCTGGTTGCTCTGGAGCTCGGACTCGATCTTGCGGACATCCTCACGACGGTCCTCGCGGAACATCTTGGGGGTGACCTCGAGCTTGCCCTCGGACTTGGACTTGACGATCAGGACGGAGGTGAGGTTCAGGTGAAGGGGCAGACCCAGGGTGGTGGGGACCTGGCGGGAGGCCTCGAACAGGAAGGTGGTCTTGGTGAGCTGGTGCTTCAGGCCCTTGCGGAGCTGCTCCTCCAGGTCGGACATGGGCAGCTTGCCCTCGCGGACCATCTTCTTCAGATCCTCCTTGTTCCACTCCTGGAAGCTGACCTCGTTGTCGGACCAGCTGGTGGAAAGGGACAGACGGGGCTCTTCCTCGTCGCGGAGGGTCTGGATGGGCAGCTGTAACAATCAATCAATAATCAATCAATAATTAATCAATAATCAATCTATCAATAATAAATTCCCTGTCTTTGTCAGCAGGCCAAGCCCTTTGTAATAGCCACAGGCTAGTTGGGCAGTCCAAGCTGTGTGTGCTGAACAGCCAAACCAATAAACAGATATAAAATATATAAATAAATAAATAGATAAAAATCAATCAATCTATTGATCGATCGATCGATCAGTGGAGAACTGAGAGGAGGCAAGACGGAACTGCTCAATCCTTGAAGAAAACTTAAGCCGTTGGTGTCGACATGCAAAGAGAGTGAACTATGCCATCTTCCTCAAGCCTTCGATGTGTAAAGAAAAAGTGTGCGGAACTTGAATGTTTGAAACTCTTCATTTTTGTTCCTTCACATCTTCTTCTTTGACTTTGGCATTCTACGACATTAGTATCCGTTTTCTGAAATATATTTTCTGCAACTTACGATATATCTTTTTTGCGCTGCTTAGCGCGATTTACAGCATGTTAGAAAACTTCCGGGGGGGGGTAGTGTGGACGAAAAGTGTAACTTTAGTGATACTTACGCTGTTGCGGACCTTGCCGATCTCAATCTCGGCGACGGTCTTCTGCTTCTGGTCCTTGGACTTCCTGTACTCCTCGCTGTTCTCGCGGGTCTTCTTCATCATGTAGTCGAAGACGCTCTTCTTCTCCTCCTGCTTCTTGAAGAAGAGGGAGTCGATCATGGACTGCAGACCCTCGGCGCGGCCGGCGATCTCCAGGAGCTTGATGTCGTAGCCGAGAGTGTTCAGCCTCAGCTGGGCGCGCACGTCCTTGGGGAAGATGGACTTCTTGTTGCTGATGGACTTCAGGTCCAGGGAGACACCCATGTCGAGGTCCTCTGTAAGTAAGACGGCAAGGACACGGTTATAACAGGCTCGCATGGTTGGTGAGTCAAAGCTATAGTGTGGTATGGAATAAGCTAGATGTGTTGCGAACATTTTTATGGCAACGAAACTTGTAAGGAGTAAAATGCTTACTGTCACAAATGTTGAGCTTGTAGTGGAGATACAGGACCAACAAGAGCAAGACGACTACAGAAGAAACACAAAAACTGGCACAGGACATACCCGACTTACTGGTCAACATGGCTAGGTCTACGTACCAATAGGAATGAATAAGGAAAGAAAGGGGTTGACTTACCATCGACCATCTGCCACTTGCGGCTCTCGGAGTACTGGATTCCCTTGTTGAAGGGCTTGCACAGGCGGAGGGCGATCTTGCACCACTTGCTCATCTTCTTGTCCTGCTGCAGCTTGCTCTCAGAGCGGCTCTTCATGTCGGTGTAGACGTACTGGCCGACCTGAGGACGTACACGTACCGAAAGGTTAGTATATCATCCCAACCAAGAAAAGACATTAACAAAAACAACTCCACGACTATTTTAGTGCAAAATATTAAAGAATCAGTTTTCTCTAGATTTACTGTAATGTGCAATTTCAGTAGGGACATCTCCATTTGACATTTTCAAGACAAAAACGACTTCAATCTTTATTTTATTGACATAGAACCAAAATGTCTCTAAAAGAATCAATTCTTAACGTTACTGTGATGTAGAACTCTCTATGATTATGGTAGGAGCGAACAAACAAAGAAACGGACCTGGTTGGAGGTCTCCCTCTGGGTGGACTGGGCGATCAGCTCGATGAAGGACAGGGTGGGCTTGGTCTCCATCATGAGCTCATAGGCGCGGATGCGCTCGGACTCGGACTTCTCGGGGTTCTGGAAGACGCGCAGGGCGATCTGGCGGACCTTGTTGGGCAGCTTCTTGGCGACGCGGCTAAGGGCATCAATGGCCTGGACGCGGATCTGGCAGGGAGCGAGAGGAAAGTATGTTTGATTTTCTAGTATTTGAAGTCATCTCTCTTTGTTTCACTTGCGGTGAGCTGTAGTAGATATCTCACTGAATGGTAAAATACATTTTGTGGATTTCTGAATGGTAAAAGCTCTTGGAGATCAAACTAAGCCTGGTGTAGTATAGCGTACATGTATTTTGACTTGTAATGTCGCGCATATTTGAATTGTTTTCTGAACATTGGAACCGTTTCTCAAATTTTGAACTGTATTTTTCTGCGCAGTTCCATGTCTTACTAGTCTGTACAAAACTGACTGACAGTGTAGCGACGGAAATAACCTTTTAATTCTAGGACATGCCAAAGATTGCATAAGTAGCAAGTATTACAATAGGACATTATGTTTTACTCAACCAAATTCCTCTTTTGTATACCTATCGACGTTTCGACATCCTACGATCTACCAGCCGTATGAAAGACACGACAGATTCCAGCAAGTGTTCTTGTTTACTATGCATCACATTTTAGTTCTAGTTCTAGTTCGTGGTCTGCAATGTAATAATTATCTACACTTGTGAGTTCTGTGACTGTTAATAATAATAATAATAATAATAGTCTTTATTGCATATTCCTGCCCAGAAGGGCTAAATGCACAGAAGACCACATGTGGCCTGTAAGAAACATAATGCAAAACATAAGTTGATAAAATGCTAAACTAACATTAAAAACTAAAAAAATAGATTTTTTTAAAGTTTTGTAAGTTCAAGTTAAACTGCTGTTGTAGATTTAAGAGGAAAAGAAGCGCACCTCCTTGGTGTTGCTCTCGGAGTCCTTGCCGGAGATGATCTCCTGCAGACGGTCGACGGTCTGCTCCAGACCGGCATTCTTGATGGCGCGCAGGAAGATCAGCTTCTCCTCCTCAGACTTCTCCTCCTCAATACCCTTCAGCAGCTCCTGTGGGAGGCCAAAGAACAGAGACTTCCTTAAAGACGATTTGTAAGTATTGCTAGCATCTTGATAAAGATAATACGTTGCGGAATAGGTTAAGTTTCGGGGTGATACTTCACTGTAAATAACTTCACTTAACACTAACAAGGGTATAATATACTGTAAGGAAAGACGCTTAAGATCCCCCGGGAGATCTTAGAGATCAGATCTTCTTCCTTAAAGAAAACTTGTAAGTATTCGTAGTGTCTTGATCACGACAACGCATAGAACAGGGCTTAGATTACCTAGCTTAAGTTCTGCGTTACTTCTTTAAGATCCCAAAAGAAAAGAGATTTACAATTATCGGAGAGGAAGACTTTAAGTTCTCTTAAGAAGAAGGAGTTAAGATTCTTAAAGAAGAGGGATGTAAACTCATTTAACAAGAGGGCTTAAGCCTTAGAAGCCTTTCTAAGATGTCTTAAGAGAGGGTTGCGATGACTTACCTGGGAGTACTCCCTCTTGATCTGCTCGATCTGGTCCTGGTCCTGGGGGCGCTTCTTCTGCATCTGTCCCTCCTTCTGCTGGGAGATCATGCCGTGGATCATGGTGCCGAGAGACAGCCAGGCGGACTTGCGGATCTGCTTGCTCTCCTGGGAGCGCTCAGACTGGGCGATCTCCTGAAGAAACGACAAAAAGAACATCTCGTTTTAGATTCAAAGTTAATCAGTGTTTGGTAGAAATCATTCTGGACAAAAGTTGGACTGTAATTTACAACACGAAGAAAATGTGTTGAAAATCGCAGTTCATCTTTGCTTTAGAACATCCGTGTTTAACACTGTTCTACCTTAGTTACACCAACTTTTACTGAACCAAGACAGGGGGCGATACCGGCTTCTAAACGCCTTTGTCCCATGGCCACATATCCTGAGCAATCGGGTAAGTCATGCTAAAGAAAATCAGAGGTCTGATAGCAAATTCAACGTGTGGGCTCAATGCGTTAGAACCTGGTTCACTTTCCTATGAATATGTTTTTACACTCATACTAACACAACAAATAAAAACAAAGAAGTATTAACTCACGAGCATCTCGCGGGTGGTCCTGGGGCAGGGCTGGATGGACAGGGACAGGCCGGTCAGGAGCATCTCGACCTCGCTCTCGGAGATCTTCTTCAGCTCCATCAGCTCACGGACGGCGCGGAGGGCCTCCTGCTTGCCGACCAGAGAGACGGCGTCCAGAAGGACCTTGCGGGTCTGGTTCTTCTCCTGCACCTGCTCGTCGGTCAGACGCTGCTTCCTCTGCTCACCCTGAGGATGAGGGAGGGGGAAACGACACGTTAGTACATGAACAAGACTGTGAACAAGTAGTACAAGTGGTCAAAGAACACCGAAGGATTGCTGGCTCTACTCGCATTGGGATGGAAAATCGACGAACGACACACTCGTTTGTATAAGAACAGTATCCAGAGGAGGACATGCTTGTTGAGACAATACGGGTTTCACGAAGACCAAATAATTGGTTGAATATCATTTTTTAGTCATGCCTTGAACCAAACGTTCAAAAATCTTCAAGGCCTTTATTCCTTTTTGCTTAAGAACACCCAACACTGAATTTAAGACAACAGGTGTAAGACAAAATGTGAAGCCACGGAAATCTACTGACAAGACCAATGTCTGTATGTCTACCTGTGTGTTCGTATGTTTGTTTGTTGTAATCACCTGGTTCAGGGGCTTGGTGATCAGTTCCTTCAGGATCTTCTTCATCTGCTCCTCGGAGAGCTGACGCAGCTCCTTGACCAGCTCGACGAACTTCCTGGGGGCCTCCTGGGAGACGGAGTGCTTCATCTCCTTGGAGATCTCCTTGGACAGACGCTCGATCTTCTCCTTCTTCTCCTGGGTCTTCTCCTCACGGGGCTCCTCGCGGGGCTGCTTGTACTCGGGCTTCTGGAAGACGAAGCTCAGGTTGCCCTTGAGCTCGGGCTCACGGGGCTCGGGCATTGGCTCGGAGACCTGCTTGGCCTCCTTCAGCTTCAGGGTCTGCCTGCGGGGAGGGAGGGAAGGAGAGAGCGGATGAGTGGATGGATAAAGGAATTCATTGATGAATGAATAGATGGAGGGATGGGTGAGTGTACGAGTGAGCGAATGAACGGGTAAATTGATGAGTGTGAATGGTTGGATGGATGGATGGATGGATGTATAATGAATTCATCGATGAACTCAATTAATGAATGAGTGTATTACTGAGCAATTGATTGAATGAATGAATGACTTTTTCAAAATTTAATGCAATGAGTGTCAATGTATGTTTGGACAATAAAACTTCCTAGAATAATTCAATGTATCAGAACAAATCCGAAAGAAAGCCCAATTTCTTAAACTCAAAGTCTAACATTTCTCCGGTATCAGAAGAAGAATAAGGAAGATGCCTTACTTGGAGAAGGTGATGACCTCACCGCCCTCCTTGCTGTAGGGCTGGAAGACGTGCTGGGAGCGGGTCTCGGACTCCTGGATCAGGAACTTGTCGCTGCGGAGCTTGTCGGTGACGACCAGCAGACGGGAGACGGAGCTGGACTCCAGCTTGTCCTCCTTACGGTCCTTGCGCTCCTGGAGAGGGAGGAGGAGGAGAAAGAAGACGTTACCATGGCGACAAGCACACTCAGTGTTGTAGGTATCAGCAGAGGTCGACCTGCTTTCCTTTTTTTTCGACCTTTATTCAACCTTGAAAGTATACAATATACACTCATTCGGCCGACGCCGTTTTTCAAGAGTTCAAGGGAGGAGGTCAGGGGTCCAATGCTGTGTTAGAGAGTAAGTCTTAAGTGGACTGCTGTCCCCTTTAAGAATGTTTAGTAAGACTTGAGCTCTCGATCTTCTTTGCGAAGTGAGACTTTTACGAGAACAGAGTTTCAACAGAGAGGGATTCCGCATATCCACTGCCTTTCTAAATAGTGGAACACAGTAAGATGAATTGCTAAATCCTTTAAGACGTTCTAGTAAGAAGTTAAGACTTACGCTCTCGATCTTCTTGGCGGAGACTAGAGAGTAAGTATCAATTGAACTGATGTACCCTTTATTCTTTAAGAAGGTTCTAAGAGAGAGAGGGAAAGAGAGAGAAGAAGAAGTTAAGACTTACGCTCTCGATCTTCTTGGCGGAGACGAGGGAGTGCAGCTTCTCGACCTTCTGGCGGCAGTTCTGGTAGTCCTTGGTCTTGGTGACCTCACGGAGGTTCTGCTGCAGGCGGGACTCACGGATGTCGTACTGGGTCTCGCACAGGCCGGACACGTCCTGCTCCATGATGCGGAACAGCTTCTCGGTGGACTTGTCGTAGGCGCGGTTGGACTTGCTCTTGTCCTTGGAGTCCTTGTCCAGGGTCTCGACGTTCTTGGGGTCCATGGTCAGCTGTGGGACGAAAGAAAACGAAGACATTAAGGATAGTTTCATAGGCAGGAATTGATCTTGATGACATCTAGGAAATAAGATAAACAATACAAAAGTTACTCAAATGACTGGATAGATTTTGTCAACAGTCAAACCAACCAACAGGCCTTACCTGGAGCATGTTCCAGATACCACGCTTGATGTTGACGGACTCCTGGGGCTCGTCCTTCTGGGCCTCGATCTTGGTGACGTTGCCCTTCTCGTAGCGGACCTTGATGGTCTTCTCCAGGTGGCGGCGGAGCTCGGCCATGTTCTTCTCGGTCTCCTCGACCTCCTCCTCGACCTCGCGGGAAGGCTCCCACTGGGACTTGGACTCCTCCTCGCGGCTGGACTTCTTGGGCTTCCTAAGATGGTGGAAACATGAGAATAAAAATGAGACGGGTTTCTCGGTACAGGTTTGGCGCGCTGTAATACTGTATAAAGTAACACAGTCTTTAATAACAATAAACGTACAACGATAATGTGGCGAAGTACTGGTGAAGAGCAAAGAAGTACTTACTGGTCACGGCGTTCCTGCTCCTGGCGCTGGCGGCGCTCCTGCTCCTCGCGGGGCAGACGCTCCTCAGACTCAGACTCGCGGCTCAGCTCGAACTCGCTGCTGCTCTGGAACTCCTGCTGGAAGGCGTGGTGCTGACGCTGCTCGGGGATCTGCGGAGGGAACGAACGAATGAATGAGTACAGGGAGGAATGAAGGAAGGAACTGGTGCGTCACGGGGCACATTTTTTATGTCTGCTTTGACCTACAGCGGCCAGGTCATGTCGAGGTGCAAATGAGTGAATTATGAGTGAAAAATGGAGAATGAATGAATGAATGAACGAATTCATAAATGAAAGGAGAAATGAATAAATAAATGAATGATTGAATGAATGAATAGTTTATCAGAAAGATATCCTTCGGCCGAATGATGTATTCTGTCCAATCGGTTTAACTTAAGAACTCCACAATATCGTTACTTCATAAAACGACAGGTAAATTCCTCTGGCAAGACAGGAGTGTCTTGGAAGAACGTCTCAAGTGAAAGTGATCTCACCTTCTCCTCCTTGGAGTCCTTGGTCAGACGTCTCAGCTCGCGCTCCTCGGGAGATTCCAGCTCGCCGCGGAGGGACTTGAACTTGATCTTCTCAAGGCGCATCAGGACATCCTTGTCGGTCTTGAACTGCAGGCGAACCTCAGCCTCGATCTTCATGCCGGAGTACTTGTCGGAGGTCTGGGGGATGCCGGACTTGACATCTCCCTCGTATTTGTAGAGGTATTCCCTCTGCTGTTCGAAAACTGGAGGGAAAAAATAGGGAAACACGTGTTAACCGGTGTAAAAAGAAGCCATTTACATCAGAGCCTTACAGAGACGGGGGGCGTCATAAACGTTCTGTAACTTGATTCGATGCTAGACGTATTCCTTGCCTTGTTGAAAGACTGGAGAAAAAATAATAGAAAAAAGATGTGTTAACCGGTGTAGAAAGAAACCAGACGGGGGGCGCCATAAACTTTCTTCAACTTATGATGCACTGCTTGCCGAGACCCCCCTTGCATGCATATTCATTCTCTTGTGCTTGTCTGAATAGTAAATTGAAAAATCGAAACTCTTCTTCAAAATTGTCTAAGAAAGGGTAAGATGGTGAGAAAACTTTGCAATGGGAGGATAATTTAACAAATTGCACCGGGAGTTTGGTTGGAGAAATAGAGAGAACTGTGAAAAAAACTTTGGCCCGTAAAAATGACACTGTCAAGATTCAATTGTAGCAACAAAAAAAGAATCTGTGAATGGCAGATTCATTGGGGTGTTATGTCTGTGTAAAAGTTGCCTAAAAAGCGTCAGAAGTAAACAAATCCGTACAATAGAAGTCATCACACTGCTACTTATTTTCACCGGCACGACAGCGAAATCTGCCGAACTGTGCAACCTCGGCGGCTACGGGGGGGTCAGCGATCGATGCCGGGCCCGCCTAACCGCAAACAGCGACCGCGATATGCGGCCGGGCCGAGCGATAAGGGACACGGATTAACCACTACGCAAACATGGCCGGTTGAATAAGGTTTCAATGTGCGGGGGACAAAGTACCACTTCAAGTAACGCTGAACCGTTGAAATTTTATACCCGCCACGTCACCAACCGTATCGATTACACGGTCAGCCAATCACAAGGCACCAACGGACAGAAATTCGGAAATCTGAGACCTCGCCACGTCACCACACATATCGATTACACCGTCAGCCAATCAGGGGATACTTTTCCGAGCCAGCCAATCAGAACACGCCCCGCCTACATGGGTCCCCGTTTGGACAAACATATGAGCTCATTGTTTAAAAGGAAAAAGTTCGAATCAGCTGTTCGTGCAGAACACGTTTCAACTCATCTGAGGTCTGCTTGCACATGCACAATCCTTTTAACCCAACGCTACAGCAAGAAAAAAAGTTAGCCTACGAAAATTTCCTTTAACATTAAAGGTAACGAAAAATAGCTAAGGACCAAAAATGGAAGAAAAACTAGCTTTTTCACCATCAGGGGAATTTTAAAAGTAATATTGCAAGACGTTAAATGTAAGAACGACCCTCACTCTCGTCCTCTTACTTTAAATCCCTGCTACAACATGGATAGTCGGTCTACAAAAGTTATCCTAAACCGTGCAATGTAACAGCAAACAATTTAAGACTTCTCTACCAGAAAAAGAGACAGTTACGTAACTTCTTAGAGTGTTTGAATGACAAAATGGTGGAAGAACACTCACCTTTTTCCCGAAGGTCCTCGGGGTTCAGGGCAGCCTCTGTGGAAGAAAGGAGAGAAAAAAAATTAAGACATCTTAGAATTACAACACCTTCTCAGGGTCTTAAGTTAAGCAGAGGGCGCCAAGACGACGCGCTTAGCTAAGTTAAGACATGTGATAGAAAGTTATCGCACAAGAAGAAAGAAAATATCTTTCTGGCGGCTTAATTTGTAAAGCGAAGCACTAGACGCGGCCCTTTCGCCATCGTGCGACACAGAAGCGAAGCGTAGCTCGCTGGACGCAGTCAGGGATCCGGGATGCAAAACTGAAGAATTTTGACGAAAAGTTGGACTGAAAGCAGAAAATGTAAATTTCTAAAGAAAAAAAGCGACAATTGCATCGATGCATACTTTGGTTTTGATTTCTCTTGGCACAGAAAGCGTCTAGCCCTTAAATAAAGATCTTAAAATACAAGTGGTGTCGAAAACATTTCCAAAAGTGAGAAATCTGTCTTGCTGTGACTTGTAATACACAGTGATTATGTACACATATGCTTCGTGAAGTAAAACGCACCGCCGACGACATTTAGAGATTTTCAAATCTTACAGCGATGCGCCCGCATCTTTTCTATGCGTTAGATGAGCTAAAAACCGCTTTCCAATGACAAAGTACTCCGCACTAGTAATGCATTACTGGCTAAACCGGCAAACTTGATAAACAAGTCGAGCCAAACGGCAGTCAGGCCGGCAGAGAACATGCGACAAGTACCGAACCTGCCGGGACGCTAGAAATGGTCTACATCTCCATCTAGATGCAACTGTTCCACAAACTACAGATCGTCGTTAACGTTCTACTGTATAATATATAAAAGAGAAAATGCAGAGAATTTGTAGCCGCTTGCTCTACAGATGAGTGGAATAAATGAAGTATAGAACCTGCCGGGACGCTAGAAATGGTCTACATTTCCATCTAGATGCAACTGTTTCACAAAGTACAGATCGTCGTTAACGTTATACGGTATAATATATAATAAGAGAAACTGCAGAAAACTTGTAGCCGCTTGCTCTACAGATGAGAGGAATAAATGAGAGGATAAAGGAGAGAAGAGTTACTCACGCGCCAGGCAGACGCCCAGGAAAAGTAGTGCCAACTTCATCTTGTTGCTTCAAACTTGTCTTGAGTCGAAGTCAAGCTGAGTGAGAACAAGTGATTGCGGCGCAGGGTTTTTATACCCCCGGGTACACAATGGATCTGCTGAATATTCATTATCGTGCCGGTGCCAGCTCGGTGGACCTTGGTCTCAGCTGTTTGTTCTGGCCGGTAAACCGAAGGACGAACCGTCCAATTTCTGCTTATTCTGCTCTGCGCATGTGCGGTGGGGGGAGAGGGCGTCGCACCCCTGGACCAGCCCCTGCCGACAGCCAATCAGCGCTCGCCCTGCCGTGGGGTGACTTCCCCATCTTCCCTTTTTGTTCTGCTCTTTGGCGAACGTCGATTTTAAGTATCACGTATCGTCAACAACGTGTTTTCCCCCCGCAAAAAATGACATCATGTATTTTTCATAGTCGTTGCAGAAAAACGACGGATTGTTTTTGGCGAGAGCTGTTTTTCTGCTTGACTTGCGTTTGTGCGTTCGTTCAGTTGATTTGTAAGTATGCACGACCGTTTAAAACGTTTGCATCATACAAATCAGTGCAAATGTGTACCCTTCAATCACAGGACGACGAGTCAGACATATATACATATGGCTCAACACTGCAAGAGTATGTGTACATTGTGTAGTCTGTGTTTCTTTATTTCATCACCGTTTTTGGGACGCATACCATATAGACGAGTTGTCGGTCGTGTCCCCAGACCCAGTTCTGAGTGGTAACGTCGCTATGGCAGGCTTTGCGGGCCATTTCTCATGTATGTTTGCGCGTGTGTCAGCGAATCGTGTGCAAGGGTGTGAAATTACTGTTGAAATGGCTCACTTCAATGTTTGCCTCGCTTTTGCAACGCCAAGACGGTTGTCTTAAGGTTCAAGACGGTGCGCGATTCTTAACTAGCGTGTCCGCGTTTCTTGACACCCTCGTCTGGGAAGATGTTGAGGTTGCGTTAATGTTTAAGACGGCTCGCGTTTCTCAAATTGCGTAGCTCCACGTCTTGGAAGATGTCGAGGTTGCATCACCCGACGTGTGCACATCTAAGACAGCAACGATGCGCCTTACAGCTATTCCTGAGACGTGTCAGCACGTTTTACGAGTTAATGTTTCCCCTGTCCGCACGTGCAGCGCTTTCCGCTGACCGACAGCGTGTCCATAAATCACTCCTCCGTCCCCCGGACTGCCGCACGCCGCAAACAGCCTGTCAATTACGCCGTTTGGCCGGCAAACATGTTTGTGGAGACGGAGAGGCGCCGGAAAAACCCCTGCGTAGCCGGGCAACGACCACCGAGGGGCAAGGGTCGGTATACCCTGGTAACCATGCCACCGTCAGCCCCCCGGTATCTCTACGGTGCTGGGAGTGTTGCCCGCCCGCCCAGCTCATAAGAGCAAGCCGGGGAATTTTTACGGGGTTGGTTTCTATGACTTAACTCACTAATGAATACTATCTAGAGCAGAGAGGCCCGCTGGAAAGATAGGATGTTAGAAAAACGCCATTGCTTGGTAGGACTGGGGCCGGTAAAACATTGAGCATGGTTTCCAGGCTAGGGTCGGTCACATTGCCTGGAAACAAAGTCAGACTTTTTCACTCACTCACTCACTCACTCACTCACTCACTCACTCACTCACTCACTCACTCACTCACTCACTCACTCACACACACTCACTCACTCACTTACTCACTCACTCACTCACTCACTCACTCATTCGATGTCTGAATGAATCACTCTCACCCATTGTTGAATTATACGTTTTCTTGCGCAAACCACAATCTAATAATGATCAACCGCGAGTGCCAATAGATATAAGGCGTGGGGGTCGCCTTGTGGTCACTCGGCCGGGGGGGGGGGGGGGGGCTGATGGAAAACAACTTGATAGAAAACAACAAAAACACATTCCCTACTGAGCTAGAAAACATGTTCCTATTTTGGCATCACGGCCAATGTCCAAGCAGATATCTGGTTGCTTTGTACATATTTTCGCTCGTTTCGTACGCGTACTCTTTACATACCAAAGCAATCATTCAAGATCTTGCATTACATATGTACGAATGAAGTGAACGTAAAAAGATGTACAACAACAAGTCGATGCCGGGTTTCTTGGAGATTCGCCAGGTAAACTGTTTGTGACGCCAAGTGTCACCTCATGGACACATGCTGTAATGTTTATACAGCAAATAGGACACGCAGTTTCATGTATCCACTATTCAACTGCTTCGATACACAAGACAAAGGCGCTCTTCAAGACGCCAAACACGGTGGGTTTCTTAGAAGAACAAAGGCGCCATAAAAACAACCTGAAGACGCTGACAAAAGGTTCTTAAAGCTCGCGTCGGTACCTTACCCGGGTGACTTAATTGGAAAGAATGCCCGAGTCAGCACTTTTGGCCCGGGGACCGGGTATTTTTCTGCCGGTCAAAACATGGGACTTGTTTTTCGGGGTCGAGTTTCGAACGGCAGTGTGTATCCTATGGACGGCATTGGATTTCAACTGGGGCATAAAAACAATGAATAAAATGACACAGTAACGCTATAGCTAGTTAATGTCTGGTAAAAGACTAAGAAATCTAGCTCAATGGGCGAGTTATACTGGCCGTATTATGAACGCTACTAACTACAGCGGGAATGGAAAGGAATATACAACTCTTTCAGATCATTAAAAAAAAGATCTTGAAAGGCCACAACGTTGCAACTTTTGAAAATTCAGACTGATCCGTTTGTGACTGTATTTGATGATGTAACTGTCGTGTTGAAAGTTTTGTTGTTCAAAATGACTCTCATTTTTGTTGATATTAAACAGAACATTAAGAGAGGACAATTTAGACTGAACCGTTTGTGATTGTATTCAATGATGCATGTTTAACTTTGGCTCGAGATAGCTGCCATTCATCTTGAAAATATGCCAAGCTGAGCATCAAAACATTTAAAAGGGAACCCACACAACAGCTGTTAGGAATAAATGTTCCTCTCTTCGCTCTAGCCCGGCACAAGGTTGTTTACCACCGGCCCAGCTGACGTTGCCATGACGACGGCGTCGGTCCTGCGGCTCAGGTTACAGAGATTGCATCATCTGTTTGCGTTCGATGTTTTCGCACCCAAGAAATCAGACTCTAGCAGTCCGGCACGATAGCTTCTCAAAAACAGCCTTTCTAGTCTATCTAGTGCTACATATTCCCCAAGCGGACGTAAAGTCCGACTTGTGTTTGTCTTAGTCTTGCTTTTTTGCAGCATCTTGTAACGTTAACGTCTTCCTAAAGGTGAGCGTAACGGTTATTAAAGGGGGGAGGCGATGGCAGAAAAAGTCTCTACGAAAGACGTGCAAAAGTGCTAACACACCGGACACTACATCTGCTTGGAGATTGATAGTTTTATTACAAATTTTCTAACAGTGTGTGGAAAAGGTAGTCAACAGCTTCAAGCCTCAAGATGATCTGGTCTCCTTCGTTCTCGATTCTTCATCAAGACGTCTTCTGTTCTGTTCGAGTTGAATAAAGCCCTGTTGTTGACTCCCCGGCGTGCCTCCCTAATAGCGGGTCAGCCCAGTTCAGGAGCGCAGCATGGGAAATTTCACGGTGGATGGTCCGATTTGGACCGTGTAACGAGATAATCAGGACGTCTCTTTTCTCCCGTGTTTAACAAATGAAAATGCTGGAGCAGCAATTTTACAAACTCCGCAATGGAGTCAATGAGGTCAAACATAAATGAAAACCTTCCAAATCAGTATACTATAAAGCTCCCCTTTTTTTCTCATTGAATATTAAAGACACATAACGTCTAGGATGTTGTCAGTTCGGACGTCCCTTTGCTTCGGATGGGTTTTTAATTGTGTCTTTTTATGCAGAAGCGAGCCATGTTTGTTTTAAATTCGCAGCGCTGAATAAAAAATGAAGAGGTTTAAGAACATAAGTTCTGAATGAAACTGGGATTTGTGTAACGTTAATGTTATGTGGCTGTGCAGAATGTTGACAGTTATCACCCCAAAACAGTACATAAGTAGCACAGAGATGCCACAGTCTACTCTGGTCAATGACCCAACTTACCATGACCTTCATGCACCTTTACCTGTGCTACTCAAGGTCATCTTAAGTCTTGCTGAGTGTGCATTGTTTCCAAAACCGCAGACTCCAGCATTTCCTTTCAAAACATTCCCTGCCACCGCTGAACGACAACTGAATGGTAGACCTGTTTTAGATCATCGCCTTGCGTCAGGATCGGCAGTTTGCCAGGATAAGATTTATATCTTCACTCTCCAGCCTTGTGGCCAAACCTTAATCTCCAAGCAGATCTAATGGTTGCTAGAGGACCGTATCCAACTGGCAGAGGAAGCTTGTAGGGTTGCCCTAAAAGCTTCCTCTGCCAGTTGGATACGGTCTTTTAGCAACCATTAGATCTGCTTGGAGATTATCCAAACCTGTCATAGCTCCCGAGTCTCCTCTGTCCTCAAATAGAGACTCCGGGGCTATAGTAGACGTGGATACCAGCCTATGCAGTCTCCACCAGACTGCCTTCAGTTGCAGAAAAAATGTCCAAATGTGTTGAACATTTTGTGAGAGGAGTTTGCTCACCCAAATTGAGTGGTTGTGAAAGGATATGGAAAGATGGCTTAAAGTAAGAGGAAATTGTTCTGTAACCGAAGTACACGACTTTCTTCTTTCCTTCATCGAACCCCCATTACTTTCTTCATGCATCCATCCATTCAACTATTTTTTATTCAGTATCTTATTAATTCACTCACTCACTCACTAACTAAACTCAAAAACTAAAACTGCTTTATCACTCAGTGTATGTCACTCACTCACACTCACTCATTTGCTCTCACTCACTCACTCACTCTCACTCACTCTCACTCACCCACTCACTCAATCATGTACTCTCACTCACTCACTCACTCACTCACTCTCACTCATTTACTCTCTCACTCACTCACTCTCTGTAACTCACTCACTCACTCACACTCACTCACTCACTCACTCACTCACTCACTCACTCACTCACTCACTCTCAAACATGCATCCATGTAACATTACCACACATTATGTTTCATCCATCCTCCATTCATTCATTTACATCCATCTCCTATTATTCATTCATTCATGCATTCATTCCTTTTCAGGGCTAGCCAAATTAGGATAGATTCAGTAAACTTGGTCAAGAAAGCAAGCTGAAACTAATTTCTACAATTGTGGTTTACTTTATTTATTAGCACAAAAGGTAAGGATCACATATTTTTAAACATGTTCAGACGCATTGGTATTTACCATATTTGAACATATATCTAATAACAATTCTAGCAGTACTTGACTGCAACATTACCAGTTTAAACCAACAATTGCTTTATTGTGTATTAAGCCAGACTACCCAGGCACCACCAGGCACTAGTGATTCATACAAAAGCAAATTGTGGTTTCTTCAAGATTCTTATCTCAAGAACAGGTAATAAATTTTGCGGTTAGAAGCCCAGACAAGTCTGGCCCTGTTCTTTTATGACCTGCGGTCAATTTGTCAGGATTTATTGGGGGAGGGGGGCATTTATCACGACCTTCACTTTCTTTAAGGTTAGATTGATCTCTTCAAGATTCGTTAGTTGTTTGCTGGTAGTAAATTCTGTGGTTAGAGGCTAGACAAGGCTGTTCTGTTGTGCATTGCTACTTCAATGACAGGTTTATTGGGGGAGGGGGGCATTCATCACCGTTCAGTAATGACCTTGCTTTTCTTAGCAGATGAATCGATCTCTTGAAGTTGTTTGTAGGTATCAGATCCTGTGGTTAGAGACGAAGACAAGCCTGTTTTTGTGTGAATGGCTAATAACCTTCATTGGAGCTTCAAGCTCAATGTCAGGTTTATTGGGGGAGGGGGGCATTCATCATGTGGTTAATGACCTTGGCCTTCTTACCGCAGGAATTGATGTCTTTGATATTGTTATCTGTGATTGTCAGTGATGGATTATGTGCTTGCTCAAGGATAGTCAACACAAGTTCTTTTGTGACTTGCCAGTGGCCTCAATTGACCTACATCTTCAGGTGGTTAGGAGGGGCGTTTCAAGGGGGGGCATCTTCTTTTTCTTCAGCTGGTTCTGTGAGCTTGGCTTTCATATCGGTTACATCCCTACGTTCCAACACATTCCAACAACCCCATAAATACGTTCTGACAACCCATTTTTCTGACAAAACGATTTTCCAACACCCTCTAAACCTCGCCCTAACCCTACCATAGTGGTGTTGTAATGTAGGGGTGTTAGAACATTGGGGTGTGGGAGCATAGGGGTATGGGAACATAGGGGTGTTGGAACATAGGGGTGTTGGAACAGTGTGGTGGCAGAACATAGGGGTGTTGGAACATAGGGGTGTCAGAACATAGGGGTGTGGGAACATAGGGGCGTTGGAACATAGGGGTGTGGGAACATGGAGTTTATGTCATGGTCATTATCTCCATGAAATGTTTTTGGCGTGTCTGTGTGTGTGTGTGTGTGTGTGTTTCCAGACTATTGTAGTCAGCATAACTCAAGAACCTCTGGATGGATTACAATGATATTTGGTATGTGGGCGGGTGTTGTGAAGCCAAAATTTAAGGTCGATTTTGGGCCCCCTGGTATGTGACTTTGGTATTGCAGCAGAACTTCAATTTTTGTATCTTTTGACCTGGACGTGCTATGGTCTTGATTTTTTGGTGGCAGATAGCTTGTGATGTAATAAAGAAGTGGTGTAGGTGGGCCCCCTAGCAGCTTGCTCTGGAAATGCAGGGGCATTATTGTGAAAATCTTCTAAGGAGAATAACTAAACAAAGGAACAACGGATTTCCATGATATATGTGTAAGTCATTTGCATAAATAGAATTGTTCATGGAGATATGAGGTCGCGGAACTCTTGTTTCCATTGCTTTAAGCATCTTGCAAATTGTTGAAAGTTTTCTACTTAGTACGGTGTCTCAGGCCACTGAAAAAAAAGCGAGCAACTCAACAGACGAACGAAACAAGTGAAAAAGGGATTTAACAAAAAAAGCGACTGCATTCATTTATTGCATAAAGTGTAAACATACTTGTATAACAACCTGAGAATGAGTGACAGTTGAGACCTGTTCCAATCGATATCAGATTCAGACAGCCGCCCGGTCTGGACTCTGGCCAAGTCGTGTTTTATTACTCCTAATGCGACGCGCAGGGCAAACCTGGGACCCGAGATTAAACAGCGTTATCGCGATCGTGGTTTGCTCAGTGCCTCTCCTACCCAGGCATGTGTGCAGAGTAGGCTGAAAACACCACATTAGCAAATAACCCACGTTGGACAAACTTGCATACTCATGTCGAAATCATGACAGGACGGACAACCGTGGCAAATAAAAGTGTTTTCGTACATTTAGAGACATGCAACAGTGGCTAAACATGTGTTTTCATACTTCATTCTAATTGCTTGGACAATCAAGTGACACATTAGGATGATTTTAAGACCAAAAAAGAACCTTAATTGCTATCAAAGCTCTGCACAGATTTTTGTCATCATTGTGCATTCAGATCATAGAAAGGTCTGATTCCTCAATGGTTATCACACTAAAAGTAAAGAGTGCATGGTCTCTAAACTCTTTGAAATAGTTTGATAAGACCACAAAATGTTAAACATGATCATTGCATTTTGATGATTACAAAAAAGGGGGGATTTTCATTTTCTACTGTTTCAAAATTGTTTGGTTATCTTTTTCCGGTAAATTCTTGCGAATAGCCTTAGAGCAAGAATTTGCAATAAATTTCTTATTACCATGTATTATCATTGATAATGATGAAGTAGGATAATGATGATGGAATGAAATCTTTGCAGGCTGTTCTGACCGCAGCCTATTGTTAGACCCTGGCGTATATCACTAAGTAAACTCTGATAATCTCCCCTGTAAAGTACAAGAGGGCAGAGTTGTGGGTAGCAGGCATGTCTGGGGCAGGTCCAGACAGGGCAGGAGGAAAACAGATTTTTTAAAGAGTAAATTTGATTGTCAAGGCTCACGGAACGTTTCTTTGATGAAACTGCTAAGCAGGACAATTTTAGTGCAAAGCAAAAACTAATAAAACTTGGCAATCTGAGATGTCAGACCTCACCCCTTTACCCATACTGCTTTGAAAAAGTTTTTTCAGAAACATATTACATAGATGGACAGACAGAAAGACATACAGGCACACTCACCGAAAGTAATACTCCTCTTCCTAAGTAGAGGACTTGGTGGTCAAGTTAAAACTTGTTAGTGTATTTTGTCTGTTCTTTTTTATCAAGTGGGCCAATGAATTCAATGAATAATGAATGAATTAATATTTTATTTTCGTGTCCTGCGACTCAATAAATTCGCCCAGCCCATACGGACTTATAGGACACCAATTGAATACATAAACATTTTTCTTCTATAATCATATATAATTACATAACTCTTTACACATACCTTTTGTGGAGGATGTTAGTCTGCAATATTGAGACACAAGTCTTGACCTAGTGACTAGGTCACTCCGTGATCAATATGGACAGTTGACATCGAAAATTTGGAGGTACGTGATTGCTACCTTTTAAAAGTCACTGATAGAAGAATATTTTAGTAACTTGAGACCCTCTAACTGTTAAACACTTTACAGATAATTGTCGAGCGACTTATCAATAAGTAGCACCAGAAAGGGTTGAACTGAACTGGACTTATGCAGTCCACCTGCAGTGACTTTCGACAGCGCGTATCGCCATCTGCGACATAGAAAACGATTCCTTGACGTAATGTTGAAACAAAGTAAAAGCCTGGCGTTCTGCCCAGAAATCGCTCCTCATAACTTTACGTCATACGCGATGTTTGTATCCTGCATCGTCTTTCAAGTTCAAGGCAAGATCTGAAATCAACAGCGTCAGTTTTTCTTTGTTCGTCCTCTGAGATTACGACCTGAAGTGTGAAAGTTCTGACAGTTCTGCGGGGCATCCTCAAACTATTCCTTGCCCCAGTACAGCGTGAAGTTTAACTTTTATTATTGACTTGAAGAATGAGAATAAAAATGTTGAAAAATGTCTGATACACACTGTTCATAATTATCTGAGAAATGAGTATTGAATATAGGACATTCTGAAAAAAAAAGACTGGCCATTTACGATTTAGTCATTTCGGCGATTAGGCAACCATCACAGCTACCTGGAATGTTATATTGCTACATTAGCACCGACATGTAACAACTTAAAGGCTCTTTGTTTTCCATTGGCACCAACTTGCTACAATCCTCCAGACAACACAGCGATAACTCAAAAATGGATACAAGTACGACCAGCCCTTTTAGTAAATAGTGCCCTAGACTGAGAGCAAACACTGGTAACAAAGACTATTTTGTTTTTGAGGTTGAAAAGTTTGACTTTGACCACAACGTGCATTGGTTTCACGTGTACTGCTTCGATCATTGCGTAGCAACCGCGTTTTATTCCAACACTTTACAAACTCGTAGCCTGAAATGACTCCTGGGTAAAGTGCAAACCACCATCTGACCGCCAAGGTCAAAAGGGCGAGTCGTTGTTTTTGTCGGTCGGTCGATCGATATCGGCGTTATTTGTGTTTTGACTGTTAAAAGAACGGAGCAGACACATTCATTGTCTAATAACAAACCGCAAGGTCATGGCTGTTGAACTTCGAGTGCAAGGTTTAGCCGAGTCACTGACATAATGGCATTAAAACTTAAAACTACATCTTTGCAAAATCTGTTTGCGAAAAGAACAATACATAAAGTGTTGATTGTTGAAATGTCGGGAAAGACACATCTAGTTTTTAATTACTTAATTGTACCTTCACAATTCTATTCAGAATACCAGAAACTTCTTCCTAAATTGCTTTATTTCTCCTTCTCAGTATCATATCTAATAACCCAACGATTTTTCAAATAAGTCGTTTTCAATATCTTTTTATTGTTTTGGTAACTCAATAATTCACACATTGCCGGAGGAGTAAGTAAGTTGATACAAGTGACGACCAAGAACTTGGATGTTGTAACTCCAAGTTGTGCAAAAACTCACAGTTCTGCGATATTTGATGGGCAAATCCAAAGGAAGGATATTGTAAATGCAGAAATGTTCGCGGTGGTTTTATGTTCACGGTTTTCGTGGTGAACTGTTCAGCGCGAAATCAAAACCACCTCAAACACTCCAATTTCTCCGTGCCATGAAATACAAACCATGAGAACTTAAATGCATCACTGTAACAGTATTTTGCGTCACGTACAGATGACGTCGCATGTTGCATTCTGGGATCACGTGCCGCATTGACGGTTGTTATGCGACTTTGGTCCGACCTAGTGTATCATGACATTGTGTCTACTAGGTGAAAGTTTCGAGGTCCAACGTTGAATTTAGGCCACATCGAACTTCATTCTCCAATTTCAACAAGACGCTGGAAGATCAACATGGAAACAGAGTCTGGGAGTCTGAATCTTGGCACTCACGGCCTCAGAGAGTGAATATACTAGTCAGATTCAAGTTGAAATGTTAAGATTATAGGCGATACTTAACTTGTTCATTCTCTGATGTAAACAAAAAAAACTTGACTGCACTGGAATATCAAAATGGAAACAGAGTCTGAGGGGAACACAGTTTTATGGATTGAATATTCAGATTCAAACTAAAATGTCCAAGACCCCAAAGGATATAAATTGGTGTGGTCTTATTGCAGAACTTCAAGTTGCTTCATCTTTTTCATCAATATTTACAACACCTTAATAAAAAAATAATTTTCCCCAAGTCTTCTCAGTTTCTAAAATTGAATTCATGCTGGACTATAGGTGTATGAAAGCTAATCTTTTTGCTCTCAAAATAACGTCTGAAAAAATTGGAAAGTTCAGTCTTGGAAAGAAAGGAATCATCATGAATTGGGTTTCCAAGAGTCGTCCTCTAACTTTACAAGACAATAGTAGTATATATTAGACACCCTCAACTAAAAACTAGATTCTCAATCTTTTTAACTTAAGGTATTATCTACCGGTACTAGTCAGATACCGGTAGGTATCTTAAGTAGAAAAGAAAAAAAGAATGAGTTGACCACTGTTTCAGATCAGAGCCCCAAATTCTCTAGTCGCATTTTGCCAAACCTGAGCTGACCTTTTAACCTTTAGCACACTAAAGTAGCCGTCTGGCACCCCATTCTCTACTGCTTACAGAGCTAGGCAGCAGGGAGAAGGTTAAGGAATGATTCTAATTCACTTTATCATTTTCGTCTCAATACATGTTAATTCTAACATGATTTAATGACACATCCAGGAGGGATTATATCACTCATGAGACCATAGAACATTCATATCATATTTGTTCCTACGTCTGGCAAACCCATGTGACGTGACCAGAGCCAATCACAGTGGAGCAAATCTCCGCCTAGGACCCATTTATAATGACTCAAACCCTCCTGCCGTCTCGCACGTGACGTTAACTCACAAGTCACCCGCGGTTGTTGCCCTTCCACCGAATCCACACTTGTTATTGCGGTGGAAGACGAAATACATTTTATCTCAAACTGCCCCTTCAACGTTCAGGAAAGAAAAGAGCTTTTTAAAGAAGCCACCAAAACTTACAACAATTTCCAAACGTTTACCGACGAAAAGAAAACTAGAACCCTGTTAACCTCTCAAAACCCACTCATTACAAAAAAGGGGGACACTTCGTCTTCCACTGCTTCCAAAAAAGAAGTCAAATAAAAAAAGCGTAGATTGTATTCCATTGTAGTTCTTAGAATAGCCATTTTTTCCCCTTGTCAACATTGTTAACTCGCACTATCTGTACAGTATACCCTGCATATGCATTGTTTCATGTTGCAATTAGCCCTCGGGCAAGAACTTGCAAATAAAACACACATTGTTATTCTGCCATTTGTCGTTGAGCAAGTCACAGAAAAATAATGCCGGCTGCCAAGCCGTAAACACGGCAATCTATAATGGCTTTGTAACGGCGCGGTTTGACAAGCCAAGCTGTCAGTCATGTCAACTCTAACGTTTGTACAGTTACATCAGCTCAAAGTGCAAAGGTACTCGCTTGTCTCCCTGTGTCAAACATGTGTCAGGTGGACCTACATGTAAGCTATTTCGTTGGGATGGAAACAAAGTGGTTAGTGATACCTTTTCTGGACCAGAAAGTCGGGAGTTCGAATCTTGCTTTGTTGTAACCCTGGTAAATACTACTATTTTTACAACTTTAATGTGCTGCGAGAAGAGATTGAGGCCATCAAAGGTAAAAGAAATAAAAGAAAAAGAACACAACATATTGGCAACTCGTCATTGTGCATAAAGAATTGTTTGAAAAATGTAGGGGAATTCGCACCTGCACATACTTTACTATGAATTAAGTGCCTTTCTTGTTAAAAAAAGGTGTTGTGTCGCGTCGTGTTGGAGTAACAATTATGATAATGTTGTTTGGCCCAGGACCCAGAGGTCCTACATTTGAACCCTCTGAAATGCCACCGATGTTGTGTAATTGGGAAAGGCAGTTTTCACGACTTTCCTCACTCCACCAAGGTGTAAAAATGGGTACTTGTATTTGGTTGGGGAGGTAAAAGGTGGTGGAAGGAGAGGGATGTGCTCCACCTTCCAATACCGTACCCCAGACACAGTGGATAACAACCCACTGCTCCTACGGCCTAAAAAAGACTATGGGACTTGACCTTTGTCTTTACTTACATGGAAAAAAACTGTATCTTGTTAAGACCTGCAGAAGCTTTCTGAATGACAGAAAAGGCTCGCATTGAATGGAGACCATTGTCCACTAGTAATACTTTTCCAATTAGCAACGCGGGGTCACCTAAGGTTGCACCACTTTACAGTAGCGGAGATTCCATCGCTGCCATGGCAACAAATGAGACAAATTAGACGAGGGTAATAAACTTCTGTCCCTTTCTGACACGTCGCTATGGCGCGAAAGGAGTCTGAAGTGTTTAAGTGCAAACAGATGAAGTCATCTTTGTCCAACAGAAAGGTCGGGATTTTGTGCTCCACAGAGGGACGCATTGTCGACTCTCCTAACGGTCAGCAGAAATTGTAGCGTTGGCTACTGTGCATCTTGAAATGTTTGCGTTGCTTTTTATTTTCACGATTTGTGTAAAGATCACTCCACCGCAAAATTAGAACACTGCAAATAAATTTTTGTTGTATCAATAGTCACTGTGGTACAGATTTGTTTAAACTGCGAACTTTTAGCACTGTGTAAACCTTCTTTTTTTACTTCTGCCATGAAATAAGGTCTCTGCGAAAACAAATGAATTTACAGTTCTGTATGTAAAGTGCTCTCTTTAGAGAAGTCAGGGATATTTCTTGATGTTCTCTTACAATTTTGTAATTCAATCCTACCTGTATTACGGTCATATTCTCTCATCTAAATGCAGGCCTGGCAGCAGTTCTGCAGAAAGAAACAGTTAACTTCTCCCTTTGTCACAGCTTGTAACCTCACCTGAACTGCCACTTGTCCAAAGATTTCTATCTTTTTTTTTTTAAAGGAAAGATTAGCCAAAAGGAAGTCTCTGCGAAAAACAAATGAATATACAGTTCTGTATGCAAAGTGTTCTCTTTAGAAAAGTCCCAGGGATTCAGGTGATATGATTTGACCTACATCAGATTCCGTAGGTTACTGACCGCACACAGTTCTGGGCTTCATTAAGGGATGCATTGTCCACTTTCCATTGTGTCAGCAGAAATTTTAGCGTTGGTTACGTAAAGTGCTCGAAAAGTAGGACATTTAGAAGATAAGAACTAATCGTCCCAGGTTACTGAACTGAGAACAATCCACTGAACCTTAACACTTTACTTATAACGTTATATCAGGAACTTATCATTCTGTATAGCCTGTATAACCGGTGTAACACACCAGCTTCGGAGGCATGCAGCGCAGCAGCAGCTGGTTATGTTACACTGAACGACCTGTCACACCTAACCTCTGCATATCTGAATGCAACAATTCCTTCAAGCTATTTAGTGAGGATGTTCCTGCAGTATCAGTAATCTGATACAATCCACAGAAAGTTCATTACCTGAACATACCCTGATCAACTATGCTCACATTTAGGCTTGTAGTTGGTAAAACAAACTGGTTTACGGACACACACATAAACGGCTTTATCAGAACGGCAAGACAAACTGTCCAACATCTGCGGAGACAGAAGTCTGGCCATTCCTGTGGTGCCAAGGTGCACTGTGCAGGGGGCGCCCTTTGACACACTGATCCCTTACCAAACCTCCTGTGACCTCTGGAACTAGATGTATTCTGTATAATAGTATAACCGCCATTCAGCGTAACACACCAGCTTCTGTATCTGTATCATGGCAATCACTTTGTGGTCTGAGTTATGCTTTTCAACCACAAAACCCAAGACACACTGCCACGGAAAGGTCAACATTAAAATCTTACATTCTTGGCAAAGGTAATTAAAGAAAAACTTATGTATCAAAGTCGTCAGTCAGTTGGCATTAAAATCATTACCTGTGAGATTGAAATGAGGTATTTTAATGAAATAAAGGCTAGAATTTGAGTGACATCATGAGTGTATCTTTTGGATGATTTTCTATAAGTCTTAGAATGGAAAGAAGTCCAGAAGTCAAATAGATTTTCTATAAGAATAGAAAGAAGTCCAGGAGTCAAAAGTGCAGAGGTCAGCTATTTGGGTCATACTGCAGATCTTGGAATATTCGTAGCACTTTTAATTTTGCAGCTTTCACTGTCAACTCTCCAAAAATTGAAAGCAAATTCATCAAACCTGCGAACATTTCAATAGCGTCGTAACATGTTACTATTGTTTTAAACTCAAACTCTAGCCTATCATCATGAAATTTAGGTGTCGGGAAATTAAACAACTTCACGGTAATAAGATAGGGTGGTCCGTGGATCGATGCAACCCGACACCGAGTCACGCTACTTCTATTTTCAATGTTTGAACAGCCAAACAATGTTATCTGAAGTCATCGGGACAGGTAGGGCCCCAACATGGCCTCCCGCGATTGGTCAGACTTTGGACTGTGGCTCCTGATTGGTCTAAACTTCGGTGGCAGTCTCTGATTGGTGCAAAGTTTGGCTGGGGTCTGCACAGACTGTGTAATACGATCCCTTGCTGCCAGTTTCTCTGTATAGACAGATCTCAATGCAGTCACATGGTTATCAAACACGGTCATCTAAATCACAAACCATCCTCTTGCCGAAGCCCAGAACAAATGCTCAGAAAAAGCGCTTCTTGTATAGAATGTCCAGCACCTGGAATGGTTTGAAACTGTAAAGTAATTTGATATTGTCAACTTTGTATAATTGTATATACACAGCCTTATGCTTCTTTTATCATTTGTGTACATATGTAAATTCTGTGGTGTTCATTTGTGTCATGTAGTTTTGTCCAGTCAGTTTGGACCACAGGAAGAGTAGCTGTTAAGCTAATTGTGGATCCTAATAAACTCAAACTCAGGGACTGTGTGGTTGACAGTTGGGCCGATTGAAGCTAGATTTGATCAGGTTCGGGTCACTAACCAGTCCAAACTCTGGTGGCAGTCTCTGGTTGGTGGAAAGTTCGGCCAGGGGTTGTTGACCATTCAAGACCTTTGACCTGAGGCTATTACACATAACGACCACCTGGCCATTGTGGCCACTTTTTCTTGTTGACCCAAGTATTAACCTTTGGCACTCTAAAGTAGCCGTTTGGTTGGAGAAGGTTAAGAATCCTGTCTAATTGTGGCTACCTGTCTGTAACCATTTCTTCACCAGTCCCTTTAGTGATCTATCACTATAGCAGTTTGACATGTACAGTAACTTTTCCTTACCTTTAGCACACTGAAGTAACCACCTGGCCATTGTGGCCACTTTTTCTTGTTGACCCAAGTATTAACCTTTGGCACTCTGAAGTAGCCGTTTGGTTGGAGAAGGTTAAGAATCCTGTCTATTGTGGCTACCTCTCTGTATAACCATTTCCAGTTTGACATGTACAGTAACTTTTCCTTAACCTTTAGCACACTGAAGTAGCCGTTTGGCACCCAATTCCCTATTTGTTACAGAGTTAGGCAGCAGGGAGAAGGTTAAGAATCTTCTCTATTGTGGCTACCTGTCTATATAACCATTTCTTCATATGTAAGTCCCTTTAGTGATCTATCACTATAGCAGTTTGACAGTAACTTTTCCTTAACCTTTAGCACACTGAAGTAGTCATTTGGCACTTATTATCTATTGGTTACAGAGTTAGGCAGCAGGGAGGAGGTTAATTTTGTGTGTGATGTCCTTGATAAATCTGATCATCATCATAAAATCTGAAGTCGGAAAATAATTTCAAACTAGAGGACAATATCGAACTTGCCTTTGTTTTGCCGACACCTACATACACTGTACATAACAAATATCATACAGGTCCCCCAAACTTCACAAACAATTAACTTATCAATAACCTTCTTGGCAAAGTGAAAACATTAGCTGCATGATCAAACTTGCCCTTTGTTTTGCCGACACCTACCCACAAACTAAATATACCGACCCTCCCAAAACTCCCGGAGTTATGCCGTCCACAAACAAACAAAACCACAAACAAATAGCACAGAAAACATATTAACATAACCTTCTTGGTGAAGGTAAAACCTTAAAAGTAAGCAGTGCCTTATGCCCTGTCCTCACACGACCTTTAGTATCAGGACCCGGGTGTCCCCAAAAATGGTCCACCTAAAAGTCCCCGCTGCAAACTTGGCCTTCCCGGGACACCAGATAAAAAGACGACCTTGTACGTTTTTCCAGGACGCTCGGTCAGAGGTCAGACTGGAAAACATTCTGGCACCCTAATGAAAAACGGACTTTGTTCAGATGGTTTTGGTGGTCAAAAACACCCTGCAGAATTCAGCAAGAAAGGATCATTATAAGTTAAACCATGTGCCTGGCAACTGTAACTTCCATTAACATTAATCCGCTGGGTTACACAAATCCGCCACTTTGAAAAACAGTGTGTTTGAGAGATCTCTAGTGCAGCATCTCCAGCTATGCACAGTTTAGATATACAGGAGTGCATTATACTCAGAGACATTGGGCTGGAGATCTGTTTGGATGTATCTTTTCAGGTTGGCGGAATTATGTACCCTGGTTGAATTAATATGTTGGTAGATGTTAACATGTATTCAATGGCATGTAATATAGAAGACAAATGTATTGGATTCAAGTCTACATACATGTAGCTTGGTTCAATATGATACATTAAGGGCTCAAAATACCGCCTACAGGTAAGATGGGGTCTCACAGTGCAGGTGTTTCTGATGTCTACCTTCGCCAGATCTGCACTTAGTTGATACAAAAACACCTGCAGTTTTCAGTCAACAGAGAACAATAACCAGGTGAGAACAATACACAGGTGGGGTCACAAGAGGTGATCCAAAAGATATCAAATTTCATGGGATCAGCTGCCTCTGAGTAACAGAAGAATCCTGAATGTCACGACCTTGTCCGTCAAGTTTTAGTACCAAATCCGCCCCCTCCCTACTCAAACCCTGAGATTTACAGTGTAGACAACTTTAAAAGCTAAATTTAGGCAATTATAGATATCCAGCAAAATCACAAGAGTTGAAATTATTATAATCTATGGAGACAAGTGACACTTGCTTTAGTTTCCAACTTTCCCAAAATCCGATTTATTGTGAGATTTGTTTACTCTCCAAGTTTGGCTTGGTGACATAAAGAAAACTGGACAAAAAAAGCCTTATAAAAACACCTAAAAACACGTCAAAAACAAGCTGGAGCCGAGCCTCTGCTTGGAGAGTAAAGTTTCTTATGTCCCAAAATCATATTTAAGGAGAAGCGTGATGCTTGCTAGAGTTTCCAACTTTCCCCATATCAGATTTATTGTGACGTTTGCTTACTCTCCAAGTGTGACCTTTGTTAAGAATTTCCAAATTTCTGTTCTGTGGTGACCAGAGTTTAAGCACTGTTTCCGCTCCAGTTTGGCAGGAGTACATGCCACACCTGGGTGCCAACTGTGCCGGAGGGGAAAGAAGTAACTTTTCACTGCGTCAGCAGAAACACACATCATGATGGTGAATCTGAGACGCAGACCAAGACGTGTTTGTCTAAGAACATGACCGGCTTGAACTTGAAGGTGCTCTAGGTCAAGGTTGTATTTGATGAGCAGTTTAGAATTTCCGGTGTGATGTAAGCTGGCAACTATAACATCCCAACCTGCTGTTTTATCCTGTCTGAAGTTCAAGGTCGGGAGAATGACCTTGATCTTGTTCCAAAAGTTCTAAAAGATTAGATAAACAACCTCAGAATTTGGTGGAGATCCATATGAACCTCACTGGGCATAGCATTGCAGCCCAACACTTAACCTTAAAGTTTATATCCTGTCAATAACTTAAACTTGATTTCACAATCTAAGGGCCTGATGCTGTTTTTTACCTCATTGGTGGAAGGGGGATCACATGACTTGTATTATTATTAGTAGTGTCACAATTGGTTATTAGGATTCAATTAGGATTTTACCTTGGTCAGTACTGGCCGACAGAGGCCATAGCATATATTAGGTTATTATGGGGTGGACGGACTACTATCTCTTCGCAGCCAGGGGCTGAATTACGAGGAGCTAATTATGATATTATTATTATAGTTGGCGGGGCTAGATCGCATTTTTTGGTTCTGCAGCAGCTACCATTCAGTGCTAACTCGGGTGACCTCAATAAGGCAATTGCCACATGTGCGGCCATAGGACTGTAGGTTATAACCACTCACACCGGGAAGGACCCCTACTCTTTTCAATAAGTGTTTGTGGTTCTTTTTAACATGCTCGAGGTGTGGCTCTCTTCAAAGACGGGACCTCCATTTAACGTCCTATCCACAATTCCAAGGGACGTCCCTAACCAAAGCACGGTACTCATTTTCACCCGAGTGAAGTGAGGAAAGTTGTGTAAAGTGCCGATCCCATTTAGGGCACAACATCGCAGCATATCAGTGGTTTCAAACTCGGGACCTCTCAGTTCTGGACGACCGATTGAGCCACACGATGCCACAACATTGTAGGATTTTAAGCGGCCAATTCTAAAAAGGGTCTATTTGTAAAAAGAGGCCATCTGATTGGTTGCAAAGGATCACATGACTTGAGTAAAAGGTACCACATGATTGGTGGGAAGGGGATCGTATGATACCTGTACTTGCTATTCAAAGTGAAGCTTAGTTAAAAGCATTGTTATAAAGTATATCATTAGTACTGATGTTGATGTTTAACAGAATGATTAATGCGACACATTCTGTTGTTGATACAGGTTTATCCTTACATGCCTTTGATGGTTAACTTTGACCCACTTTCCAGGTATCAAATAACACATGACTTTGACATTGATGCTGAGTCACTTAGTAACGGTTGCTAGGTTGTTACAGTTCTAGAGCTGTGATTTATACAACACCCATTATGTTCAGAACTGTGAGCTGGTTCCAGATCCTTGGTTAAGACAGCATAATCTTCCCCTTATTCTTAATCTTGCTACAACTCATAATTAGAAGAATATTGAAGATTGACATGATTTTATCTGGAAATTACAGTAAAAAAGTAGTTTGTGCTGGCTTGTGTAAGAACAAAATCTATGCTACACACACTAGGATTATCCAGTATTTCATTCCTTTGCGGGGTCCCTGGCACGGGTGGGCAGCAAATTGATAATGATAATATAATGATCCGAAATCTCCAAAAACTTTTCTAAATTAAGAAATACACAGAAACTCATATTCCTTTTAAAATCATCCAGCCCACTCATCATTGAAAGTGTGGGACTTTTTATTTTCCACTGCTTTCAGAGAAGAAATCAAACCCCGCATTAGTACCGTAGATATAGAAACTTACTATAGAATAGCAATATAGAATGATTTTGTATTCATGTATACCTTTGTTTTACCTTACATTTGTATTTCGACATTGTTGTCAACATGCAATTAGCCTACGGGCATGAATTTGCAATAAACTATTACTTAATAATAACTGATGATAGACTCTTTTAAAAAGCCTGGAAAACTTTCTAACCAACTAACAAACATCAAAACATAACCTTTCAGGCAGAGGCGTGGTGGGATTGATGCTTGCGCTAACACGACCTGTCACTGAGTAATGCCGGCTAATAGAATTAAATTGATAACTGTAATAATTAATAAGGACTAATAGAATCTTTAAAAAGCCAGGAAAACTTTCTAACCAACTAACAGACATCAAAACATAACCTGTCTGACAGAGCCATGATGGGATTGATGTAGTCTCTACCAGACTAACTACGCCGGCTATAGGGAGAATATTTGCCAGGGTTTCATTTGCAGGATGACATATTGGACCCTCTCTCTGTAGCCGACTCCCTTAGCATACTATTCACTCTATTTGGACAATTTCTAATATTTTCCCAGCCATCCGTGGGGCCTGGTAGAGGCTAGGATTGATGCCCGTGCTAACACGACTTGTCACTGAGTAATGTCAGCCTCCTTATTTGTCACAAACAGCAGGAAAACAAGTTTACTGGAAGGGACTGAGAGAGAAAACATCTCCAGTTTCAAAACAACTTAGTGGAGTGTTTGATTTGGACAGAGAAGAAACCTGTATCACATTTATCAGAAGTGATGGGAAAGCAAACAAACTCAGCTGACACAATTATAGTATAAAAAGCGGGCCTTCTTCATATTATCTACTCTTTTGTAATAAGCCTCAGTATAGAGTGGTGCATAATAACACAAAAACTTCGGAAAATTTAATATGTTCAACCATATCTTTGTTACTACTTTATGAATTGTGTAACTGTATGAATCATTGGAAACCTTAATAACATTCATTTCTTTAAAATGGTACCATATTTGTCATAATCCTACTTTCAAAGCTTCCAGTGTGTGATATGATATCCCAAAGCTCACGATAATTTTGTTTTTAATAACAACTTAAGATGTCTAAATATTTGAGTAAGACATACAGTATTGGCAGTGTAAGGTAGCCTGAGTGTCATCCTGTTTCAGTTCCAGGCTCTACCTTCGATCACCAGACAGAGCCTGGAACTGAAACAGGATGACACTCATGCTAAGTATTAAAGGAAGGACTCCCTATAAAAAACTGGGTCTTGATGATGGCCCATAGGAAAACATTCCTGCTGACCAAAACACGTGTGCTGACCCAGATCAACAGGAAAACAGGTGTGGATGGGGACAAAAACATGTTTTCCTCTTCAGCATGATCCAAATGATCCTCTCTAACGCGGATTAATGAGATCATCTGTCATCATGCAAAAAGCTGAGTCTGCAAAAACAGCTGAGCTTGAATGATAGATGACAATCTGTTACAAATGCCTCCAGTCCCTTCACTTCAGACAGTTTCAGATAACACATTTTCAGAAACATAACGTTAAATGTCAACTATGCGGCTACAGCATCTTTTCTGGATATGTAGCTTGAGTGTGTACAGTTGGCTTGAGGTTGTCCGCTACAATTTGCCTACATTTTGTAGGAACAGTAAAATGCTCTAGAAATCTAAGTGAACAATGATTCTAACATCAACAGATCATTTCTTGGGCACAGATAGCATGGGTGCCATCAGGGTTCATATAAGGGTTCCTACACAATTCCACTTCCTCAGTACTATAGGAGCCAGTAGGCATAAACTAAACAAGGATGGCACCCAGGCTACTGTAACAGTACAAAATGTTAATGTTGTCACCCAAAAACAACAAAGTGCTGAACAAAAGGCCCCAGCTTTCCCTGAATGGCACGGCCCAATAGATGACTGAAAACAAATCACTGCTGTTCAAACCTAGTCTGGAATCCAAACCTAATAGCTAGCTAGGAGGTTGATTATAGCTCCTGAGTCTCCTCTCAGCAAAGAGACTCGGGAGCTCCTATAACAGGTTTGGATTCCAAGCTAGTTCAAACCCTGACATGAAAGGCTCCAACAGAGCTCTGAACCAGCTGGATGTCGGGAGGAGGGAAAAACAGAGCTGCTATGCAGGGTTGCATCATGGAAAACATCACCAAGAGAACTTGTAGCTTTTAGATATAACCTCTGTACTCCCCTTCACATGCTTCAGCTTATAATCTATTGTTACGCAGCCTACCAATCTCATAGTTAAAGTCAACTGCAGACTGAAAATGATTTGTTGTACGTTGTCTCAAGCAAAGGCAGAAAAATGAGTTGTTTTACAAAATTATCATAGAGGGGAAAAACAGGAGGATCCTACAAGGGAGTACATACAGTAACTAGAAGAGCCAGATCAGCTGGAGTTCAAAAGAAGGCGTTGTCCCTAGGAAGCCCCGTGATTGGTCAGATGCTAGGGGCATTGCATCATCACCTTGGCAACAGCAGGCCGGGCTCCCCTGTTTATTTCTGGTACTTCTGCCCAGCGATGACCCCTGACCCGATGGCAACTGTTGCTATGGACTATTCTAATCTTTACCGATCAGTTGAAACATTAGAAGGAACAATACGCCTGTCCGTCTGCTGAAATATGGGAACCAACGCACGATAAGGGCTCACTGTAGGGCAATGAACCCACTGTGCCTTTTAGACACAGAAAAATACATGCAGAACGGAACGTTAGTATTGCCAATGGGAGCAGGGTGAAGATGGGAACATCCTGGGAACTAACTGACCTCATAACTTCAAGAATCAAATCACTGCTGTCTCTAGGACCTCTTGCTCGTTGGGATGGACAAAAATTTCACTCCATCCATCAAAAAATCTGAACTTCATGACAGAAGTGATGAAAATGTATTGAGATGACAGATTTTACAATGAAAATTAATGAAATGAGCTCCCATCAATGAGTGGAACGGAAAAAATTCAAAGCTGGAGACAGCCATATGCATGCTTCATATGCACCATGAATAGCTTTATCAGGTTGGCAGATCGTAGGATGAAGCATTGAGATGTCACGATTACAGCCCTACAAAATGTAGGCTGGTGAAAAATTTCAATGTTGGGTCCAGGAAAACTCCAACATTGAACCACATCCTGTCAAACCTGTCTATAAAGACCACCCAGAGAATGTGAAGAAAATGGTCACAGTAGACAGGTGGTTACTATAGACAGGCTTCATATGCAATTGAGAAATAATCTAAGAGACCACCAAAAAAGGCCACAGTTGCGGGTGGCTGGTACTGGACAATGCAGAATGATGCACAGGGAAGATATTGTACATGGCATGATAGATGTCTGTATGCAGAAACATGCAGGTCCATGTAAAGGATAATGATATAGCAGGATTTAACAGGTTTGAAACTTTGCAAGGATCAAAGTACACTTTGCACTGACACCAAGTGTTGTACCAATGTCCCATTAATGATTAGTGTGGTAGGATCAATGTACTTACAGCAACAGCTTTACCATCAGTAAGAGAGACCCCTAGCAAGATTAGCAGGAAATGCAGTTATTTTCTGGCAGCCAAGACCACTGGACTTGCTAAGGTTTACTCTCAAGTGACTCATGCAAGCACATAAAATACTTTACTTTGGTTATGAATAGAATATCAACGATAGATAGTTTGAAACAACAAATTTATTTCATATCTTTACCTGTAGTTTAACCTATCAAATTCACATTCAAACAAAAGGCATGACTTTATAACTTATAAAAGTTTTTAAAACACATGTACAAATATAGTCAGTCAGGTTCAGTTCAAGAAACAAATCCTCAGTCGTAATTGTATCATACATTTTTCAATCTTTCAAAGACAAAACCTTGCTTAACGAGGTTTGTGCTTTAGAAACAAAATAATGACGACTCAAATGACGGAAATATTTTTTTGGTCCCTTCTTTTCCATTGAATGTTATTTGTGAAGATAGATTAGTTGGAGTTTACCATTCTTACATCTTTATAGTGCTAGAAGTATATTGTACAACCATATTTTCCTTTCTATAATTGCATAGTACCAGTATATACATCTAATGAATACAAGCTCCCTTCAGTACTGTGAAAATTACACATCTCTGAACCAACACATTTCTGTCATGCAGAAGGAGTTAGTGGAACTTTCACCTCCAAAAGCAGCAGGAATGGGGGGTCCAGGTGACACATCGTGTGGTGGTCTGTCTGGAATCTTCCCTAGTCTGCTGCTTCTGCCACTAAAAACACCAGGAAAACAAGGCTTAGCACACATTGCAACCAATGCAACCAACGTAGGTTATTCATATATTGACATGTAAGTTTGTCTATCTTTTCTATCTCCCCTAAACAATAAATGCAAAGAAGAAGCACCACTAAATCAATCATTTTCTTTAGCTTTCAGTCCATCATAAAATTACATTGTAAGTTTTGGTAGCACCATTTTGATGTATGCTATTTGCTGTGTTCAAGGCTGTTGCAATTCAAGAATGATAGGCTTTTTTGGCCACTATAGTGGCTGTATGTCACCCTAGCGAAACAGGCTGGTTTTACCATGGACCACTGCAGGTTAGGTGCAGGCAGACACACAAGAAATACAACTTCAATGTTACCTGCACTTACATGTACCTGCATCTGTAGGGACAGCCCTATGTTCTGACAGCCCTGGGGTTAGGTTAGGTTAGGGGATGTCGGAACATAGAACATAGGGACGTCGGAAAATAGGGGTGTGTTGGAACATAGGCACATGGAGCTGTCAGACATAGGCCTACATACCTGCATGTGCAGGTGGCATTTCCAGCCCTGTCAAGTTAACACACCAGTTTTGTACTTAACCCTTGTCCTGCTGACATTTTTTTAACGCAATCCATTTCATTAATCTGATTTTAGTAATCTGGTCATTTTCCCTTGACTTTTTCTGCGCTGCATAGTTATTTCAGCATTTGGTGCATTTCACTGCGGTGTAATGCGTTCAGATGAAATATACCCCGTAAGACTTGCCTTACTCTTCCGAGTGGCTGTCAACACCCCATACATATACAGGACACATACACAGGCTCTGTATATACAGAGCCTATATACCTGTATAGGCTTCCGGCAGGACAAGGTTTAAGTGAACATGATGTGACGGCTTAAGGACAGATGAGGTACTTACATCCTGGAATGTTGACCTTGTTTGACCTGAGGACGTCACACTGGATGGCATCCATTTCAGAGTAAAGGCTGTCGGGGTTCGACTGGGGACAAACAAATTTAAACAGCGCAGTCTGAGACTTCTTTTACTTTCAGTTTGAGTTCATTAGGATCCACAATTAGCTTAACAGCTACTCTTCCTGTGGTCCATTCAACAACATGACTGGACAAACTACATGACACACATGAACACCACAGAATTTACTTATGCACATAAATGATAAAAGAAGCATAAGGCGGTGTATATACAATTATACAAAGTTGACAATATTAAACTACTTCACACTTTCAAACCATTCCAGGTGCTGGACATTCTATACAAGAAATGCTTTTTCTGAGCATTTGTTACTTCTTTTTGACCCTTTTACTCAACAGTCCCACAGACACCAATAGCAGCACTGGGGATGTACAACAACACTACATCGTGTACACTGGGTCTTCAGTGCTCAGAAGTGGTCTCTTGGACTTCCACTGAGAAAGCTCGTTAGAAAAGAAACTCCACCCACCATGAAGGTGATGTAGAGGTTCTCTCCCATCGCCTCTCTGCAGGTTTCATTCACGATGGGGAACGTCCGGCACAGGTACTGGGGGTAGAACAAGGTACAACACAGAAGAAGATTTATCTCAAGAACTGATCATGATACAACGGTGTGACAGTGTCGTAAGTCTTAGACCGGTCCAGATGTCTAAGGAGCTTGATAGGTTCAGACATGACAAGTTCTTGGTTAACAAAGTTCAGTACACATATTAAACAGTGTGCATATGTCATAACCTGTGGCTGTCTGTCGCCTTCCTCATTGGCGTCGCGTTGGCGTAGTGTTTGGCCCCAGAACTCAGAGCTACTGAGTTCGAATCCGGGGTTCCCTGATTTGTCCAAACTTGACTGAGTATATATCCTGACTTATGACAAGTTCTTGTGTGATTACAAAAGTGCATATTTCTTATTCTTGTATTCTTGCTTCCAACATGAAAATACTTCACTTTCACAGGATCACAAAACTTCACTCCACTCTATTGCGCCTTTCTGTGATCCTTTTCAGTAGCGTACATGTCGGTTGAGCATCAACAGCCGGGATTTGAACTCCCAAACTCAAGATCCTCAGGCACATTCACTAACCGGAAATACCAAGCACATTGCTGCTTCCTAACTCACCTCCAGTGTAACGCTCCCCTGTCTCTGGCTGTCGGCATGGGCGGAGTTCCCCATAGCAACCATCAGGTTATGCACAACCCTCATCTGAACACAACAACAACAGGGGAAAACTGGTTAGCATGGAAGTGGGCAGTCAGAAGGCAGTCAGCACCAAGGACAGGGAATATAGTGAAGTACTGTATCTGAACAGAACAACAGGGGAAAACTGGTTAGCAAGGAAGTGGGCAGTCAGAAGGCAGTCAGCACCAAGGACAGGGAATGTAGTGAAGTACTGTATCTGAACAGAACAACAGGGGAAGACTGGTTAGCATGGAAGTGGACAGTCAGAAGGCAGTCAGCACCAAGGACAGGGAATGTAGTGCATACTGTATCTGAACAAAACAACAGGGGAAAACTGGTTAGCAAGGAAGTGGGCAGTCAGAGGGCAGTCAGCACCAAGGACAGGGAATGTAGTGAAGTACTGTATCTGAACAGAACAACAGGGGAAAACTGGTTAGCATGGAAGTGGGCAGTCAGAAGGCAGTCAGCACCAAGGACAGGGAATGTAGTGAAGTACTGTATCTGAACAGAACAACAGGGGAAAACTGGTTAGCATGGAAGTGGACAGTCAGAAGGCAGTCAGCACCAAGGACAGGGAATGTAGTGAAGTACTGTATCTGAACAGAACAACAGGGGAAGACTGGTTAGCATGGAAGTGGACAGTCAGAAGGCAGTCAGCACCAAGGACAGGGAATGTAGTGCATACTGTATCTGAACAAAACAACAGGGGAAAACTGGTTAGCAAGGAAGTGGGCAGTCAGAGGGCAGTCAGCACCAAGGACAGGGAATGTGGTGAAGTACTGTATCTGAACAGAACAACAGGGGAAAACTGGTTAGCAAGGAAGTGGGCAGTCAGAGGGCAGTCAGCACCAAGGACAGGGAATGTAGTGAAGTACTGTATCTGAACAGAACAACAGGGGAAGACTGGTTAGCATGGAAGTGGACAGTCAGAAGGCAGTCAGCACCAAGGACAGGGAATGTAGTGAAGTACTGTATCTGAACAAAACAACAGGGGAAAACTGGTTAGCAAGGAAGTGGGCAGTCAGAGGGCAGTCAGCACCAAGGACAGGGAATGTAGTGAAGTACTGTATCTGAACAGAACAACAGGGGAAGACTGGTTAGCATGGAAGTGGACAGTCAGAGGGCAGGCAGCACCAAGGACAGGGAATGTAGTGAAGTACTGTATCTGAACAGAACAACAGGGGAAGACTGGTTAGCATGGAAGTGGACAGTCAGAAGGCAGTCAGCACCAAGGACAGGGAATGTAGTGAAGTACTGTATCTGAACAGAACAACAGGGGAAGACTGGTTAGCATGGAAGTGGACAGTCAGAAGGCAGTCAGCACCAAGGACAGGGAATGTGGTGAAGTACTGTATCTGAACAGAACAACAGGGGAAGACTGGTTAGCATGGAAGTGGGTAGTCAGAAGGCAGTCAGCACCAAGGACAGGGAATGTAGTGAAGTACTGTATCTGAACAGAACAACAGGGGAAGACTGGTTAGCATGGAAGTGGACAGTCAGAAGGCAGTCAGCACCAAGGACAGGGAATGTAGTGAAGTACTGTATCTGAACAGAACAACAGGGGAAGACTGGTTAGCATGGAAGTGGACAGTCAGAAGGCAGTCAGCACCAAGGACAGGGAATGTAGTGAAGTACTGTATCTGAACAGAACAACAGGGGAAAACTGGTTAGCATGGAAGTGGACAGTCAGAGGGCAGGCAGCACCAAGGACAGGGAATGTAGTGAAGTACTGTATCTGAACAGAACAACAGGGGAAAACTGGTTAGCATGGAAGTGGACAGTCAGAGGGCAGTCAGCACCAAGGACAGGGAATGTAGTGAAGTACTGTATCTGAACAGAACAACAGGGGAAGACTGGTTAGCATGGAAGTGGACAGTCAGAGGGCAGGCAGCACCAAGGACAGGGAATGTAGTGAAGTACTGTATCTGAACAGAACAACAGGGGAAGACTGGTTAGCATGGAAGTGGACAGTCAGAAGGCAGTCAGCACCAAGGACAGGGAATGTAGTGAAGTACTGTATCTGAACAGAACAACAGGGGAAGACTGGTTAGCATGGAAGTGGACAGTCAGAGGGCAGGCAGCACCAAGGACAGGGAATGTAGTGCATACTGTAAATGCAGAAATTTCTGCCTGGGTTTCATGTTCATGGTTTTTGCGGTGACCCCACAAACCTTAAAACCACAGCAGAAATGCTTGTTCTATCTTCTACTTGCCTACCCCTTTCTTTCAAACGTGCACTTCAAAACACAGCGGACACTGCATTTTCTCCCTTATGCAAAATCAAATCCCCGCAAATTCAAATGCATTATGTGGAAGGTTACAGCTTTATATGTTACTGATCATTATAAGTTGGGAACAGAACTAAAATATAGAGCCTTCAGCAGATATGTTAAGTCAATATCCATTAAAAAACAGTCATAAGATAGAGATACTATAAATGAAAGAAAAGGCAGTCAGCACCAAGGACAGGGAATACAACAATATATGTGGAGGGTTAGAGCTTGATATAAGGACCACTTTAAGTGGGGAATGGCACTAAAAATCAAATCAAATCCATAAAGTCAATATCTGTATAACAACTCATTATTACTGAGATAGAGACACAGTAATATTAAGGGAAGGCAGTCAGCACCAAGGACAGGAAATGTAGTGCAATACTGTTATATGGTGTTATGTGTGGAGGCTTAGAGCTTGATATACCGACCACTTTAAGTTGCAGATGACACTGAAAATCTAGAACCTCTAACAAAGTCAAACATTTGTATAATAAAACACATCTTTAATGGGATAGTGATACTATAATGTAAGGAAAGGCAGTCAGCACCAAGGATAAGGAATAGCGTTGTGTGTGGTGGGGGTATACAGTATAACAAACTGGCGACTTCAATGATTATAAGAATGATATTGAAAACTTAGGATGTATGGCAATACCTGTATACCTATGTATATCATAAGAGAAATAAATGTAGCATCATACACAGGAAAGCATGTTCTTCTGAATAACATGCAGCACTTAACTGTTAAAATACATCCATCCATTAAGCAAGTATGCTACCTTCCTACAACTACTAGTCTGTCTAAGATATGGTTACTGGAGAGATACCACAAAAAAACTGTTGGCCTCACCTGGATCAGTTTGTCTGCTGTTTCATTTGACTCCCTGCACAAAACTCTGTAAAAATATGGGTGATTAAATTAGATGACTTTTGTTACTCAATGCACAAGACAGCAAGTCATGGCTACAAGATTAAGTTCAGCCTAGCCAGAATCAAGTTTTTAATCTGTTTAACATTGATTAACTTTCAGAACCAATACAATACGTGTACTACATGATGAAGTGTGGCAGAGCCCAAGGCCTCTTTCTTTAAACAACACATACAGAGCATGTCAATTCATGTATTGTAAGACAGCAATGACCACCTGCCATTGAAGCTGGTGTGTTACACTGAAGGGTGGTTATACCAGCTGACCAACTACAGAATGACGTAGATACTCCAGAACACGTACCCGATAGTCTTGGCTGCTGCTGCCTGCTGAACAAACACGGGGAGGGGGGCGGACATCTTCTCCACATCTGTGTCTGAGGGAGAGGCAGTATGGTTACATCATGGTGAATGGAGGATCCGCTGATAAAAAATGCATGCACACAATTGTAGAGAACGGAGAGAGATCCAAGACTTCGTAGTGAAGTGAAGACAGACACACTGATGTTGTCGTGGTCGATAGAGACAATCTTTATTCACGCTTCTCTCTCCCTGTCTTCAAGACTAGTCAGCACTTTGCATGTTTCTCTTATCTCCCAGGGGGGTTGACAGTGTTTCTAAGAAATTCGGGTGGACTAATCTGTATGTAACTTATGGCACAAATGTGTGCCACATTGTGAGCGTAAGTATATGTACGCTATGTTACACAATGTATTCTAGTTTATTTCATGTCAAGCTTTAGCATAAAAATGCTGAAAAAAAGAAGATGAAGAGGTAGGGAAAAACAGGTAAAAAAAAGTGGGGGGCTGGAAATCAAACCAGTGATTCTTCCCCCACAGATAAAAATACTCAAACAACGAGCCATCCTCTAGGACACACCTTCCAAGATCTGTGGTCTCCTGACCGTCTCGTCCAGCGTCGCCTTAAGAAGTTCCACAAGACGTTTGAGGATGAGCTTCTGCACCTCGTAAGACATCAGGTCCTTAATCAGCTCGATAGCTGAGGAGGTAATGAGAAATGGTCATTAACTTATCTGACACACTTGAGAAAACATGTCAAATTTGTTTATACCTGGAACTATCACAGAGTGGAATCCGTTGCCACCAAATACTGTAGGAGAATCCTCACTAGCTAGCTTTTAAATAACACTTGCAGCTAGATGTGCAAAGGTTAGATGTGACAGATCGTTCAGTGTAATATAACCAGCTGCTGCCACGTCGCGTGCCTGCGAAGCTGGTGTGCTATGCCGAATGGCGGTTATACCGGCTATACAAATACAGATACAGAACTACGTATGTTACGATAGCATTAAAATGGGAAATTGTTGAGGGTGAGCAGTAGACAACAATGTTGTGACGTCTAGATCTCATTGTGTCTTTGTTTTCCCAGACATTTGCATGAGGATTTCAGCTTTCCCTCAGCACAGGTAATAGAACTGGTTTCCATACCAGGCCTTCAGGACATTTGTGCATAGAGAGGAGTAGTGAAGAGACTGGCAGGCTAACGACGCCCCCTGGCAGTTACCTTCATACTGCACCTCCAGGTGCAGGGTCCTGAGCAGGCCCAGTAGTGGTTCCACGATGTTGGGGTTGGCCTCTGCCACTATGGGCTGTCGGGGGGATAAAACAGAGATCTGTCATTCTTAACTCCAAAAACTCTGTATAGTTATGGGCATTGATTACTAGGAAAGATGGGAGGGATGAAAATGGGAAAATAATGCAAGGGAAAATCATTAAAATTGTCATAAATAACAATTCTAGTCTGATCTTTTGACTAATAAAAGAAAGCTGCAGTTTTGGTTGTAGCTTTCAGCGAGGAGTGGTTAAGTATCCCTTTAAGTTAATCATTCCAGGACCCACATCCCTTTCAAAGTTAATCACTTCATCCTTATGAAACAAAGCATAAAGAGACAGCTTTAGACAGGTTTGACTATATCATGAAATCCTCTTCAATTATCAGTAACTGCTGTTCTGTCCAGAAACAATCAAATAGACAAAAACCAAACTGAAAAAACAGTGAAAGGAAAAACTAAAAAAAGAGAAGAAGCCGTCCCCGACTCACCTGCACTACCCTGAGAGTCTGAGCTGCCATCTGCTGAGCTTTAGGAGACGAGGCGGGTAAGAGAGCAATGAGACCCTTGTACACCTGCATCTCATACTTAGGGTTCCCCTGGGCCAACATCTGCAGCAGCTGGCGGCACTGCTCCTGGGTTTCCTCCGACTTGGAGCGGGCTAAACACTCCGCAACTGCTCGGATACCTGGGGAAATGAAGGAATGAATGAGTCCATCCATCCATCCATCCACCCATCCAACCATTCATCCATCCTCCATCCATGAAAGGTGAGCAATGGAAAAAAGATCCACCCATAATTTCATTCCATTCCATTTGTTGGCTCATTCATTCATTCATTCACTCATCCATTCCCTCTTCATCCTTCCATCCTTCATCCCTCGTTCCTTGTCCCCTACCATAGCTCTCGCCACATTGACGCCACCTGCTTCAGGTATAAACAAAGGCTCAAGCAAAAAAACAAACAAACAGACAAACAAACCCACCGTAGCTCTCGCAGATGAGCTCCTTGTACTTCCTGCCGGCGTTACAGACGGTCTGCAGCAGCTTCAGAGCCTCGGCCTTGTCCGCCTCCTTCGCCTGCTTCAGACCCAGGATCTCAAGAACCGTCAGGACTCCGCCCACCTCAAGGAACTCACCAAGGTACTTGTGACTAAAGAAGAAGAAATGGACAACTTAGAGTGTTCTCAGTTGTAAGTTCTATATATAGTGTGGATAGAGCTTCTGTTCCTATTCTTAGTCTAGCTATAGGTTGAAACAGAACGATAAAGGTATGTTACTCTTTTGGTTACACTTATGATTAAAAAGGCAAAAAGAAACGCTGTAAACACAGTTAGCTTTCTGTGAACACAGACCCTCTGTCAATTATATATTTTGCTCTGAAGCGAAGGGCCGCCTACAAGAGACATAGGAAGGTCCTCCTTGGAGATGATAAACAGTAACACTTACCCACTGGGTGCTGACAGGAATATCTGTATGGCCTGCAGCTGCTGGTTCACACATGTGCCTAACATGTAACTGGAGACGGAAGTCAAGGGAAATAATGAAGGAAATCTACAAACAGTATGTTACATGGACTCTGAAAACAGTGGGTGTTTAACTGAGTGAAATACACTGTAAGTGATACAACAGTTGGTTTTAGCCAAGAGAGAGGTGCACAAAAGTACATAAGAACACTGTATTTCCAGCCATGCTTGGTGAGCTTGGCTACTTACAAAAAAGGGTCATGCTGTGTCCTCAGTCTGAGGCCAACGGGAAAGAAGGAAAAGTAAGCACCCAGAAACGTTAACCTTCTCCCTGCTGCCTAACTCTGCAATCAATAGGAAATTGGGTGCCAAACGGCTGCTTCAGTGTGCTACAGGTTAAGGATACGTGAGCCGTATCCAGGCCGTGAGTCTGGTCAGGAAGAGGCTGGCGGCCTGCGCGAACTCCAGCTCAAGTTCTGGAGCAGTCTTCCCCGTGTTGTTGGCGATGAACTCCTCCAAAATCCTTCCCCGAGTCGCCTTGTTGCCCTTGTCCCACTCCTGCAGGAGCGCGAAGACACGGTTGATGGCGGCGTCCGTCTTGGCGTTTCCGCTGGTCATCCTGGCACCTGTCAATCATCAGAAGTGTAAATTCAGTTATTTTTGTAGGGACTTAATTTTGCGGAAGAAGGTGAAAGGTTTTCATGGTGTTTTAACTAAAAATTTAAGTATGCAGATGAAACAATTCTGTAGTACTAAGTAGTAGTGTACTTCAGAAACACATATTCGTGGTGTCATTAATTCGTAGCTCTAGGAGTGGGAGGGGTCACCACGTAAATAAAACCACCGCAAACATTTCAAGATTGACAGTTAAGGCACTATTCATTCTTATTTTGGACTAGTATAAGAAGTTGCAGAAACTGAAGCTATAAACTGACAATGCTGTCTTGCAAGCAACATAATTACACGGTATGAATAATGAGAATCAGTAACTTCATATTTTTGTAATCCAATATGTTAATCAGGTAGGTAATTTTTGCAAAGTTGGCGGGAACGCTTCTGAAAGAAAATTAGTACATCAAAAACGATTAATGTGACATAAACTTACCGTTCGACGCTTGGTGGTGCTTTGCTACACGGATTCGTAATAGGAACTAATAAATAAGAGGCATAAATGTGAAATTTCAGAGTGAATTGTATTTCTATGCAGCTGTTTACATGTTGCTACCGAAACGCTTTTCGAGGTCATAGGTTAGTAGCCTGCATCTAAACGCAAACAAGTAATTGATAACACTACAGATATTTTTAGTTTACAGAATAACTCCACAAAATTCCGTAGTTTATTCTTAAAACTTGCACAAGTACGTTGAAATTGTCAAAATAGTTTATATAACTTTTCTTTTAAAGAAAGTAAACTTGATAAACTTTATGTTTTTAAGTGGTTCATATTCAGAAGAAACGATTATTGAAAAGGGATTCTATCTTAAGATTAGCTTAAAGGAAAAGTTATTTACTTACAATCAACCAATATTGATGTATGAAATATATTCATCTATATACAATTCATAAAATCTTGGTATGTTGATAACGTGAGTATGGCCGTATTTGTAATAATAATTTAGAGAGACACCCCTTACGTGTAACCAAAGTGCGCCGTTCCATCTCCAGACGCCACACAAAGCAGCATCATGGCGGACGAAGACTTGGAGTACGACATCTCCTTCCCTCCAGCCGCTGTTTCAGGTACCGTTTGACAAACCACCTCACACAACCCCCTAAAACTCTGCACTATACTTCAGAGCAAGTAAGAACTGAGTAAATTCTGGGCTAGGAGCATGTTTATCTGCGGGAAAGCGGCGGTATTTGTGCGTGCACCTGTTCAGGGAGAGGTCGCTCCTCCCCCGCCCACCTGTCTGCACCTGTCCGACATTACCGTTACCTGTCTACACTGTCGGGTTTCTGGGTCAGGAGGGCACTCTGGCCTCAAGGTCTCTTATAATGAGTCATCAAATCCACTGTGAAGCTAACAGAGTGTGATTTCTTCACTTATAGCAAGAAATATTTTAGCGTGGAAACATTTTTAGGATGTGTGATACGATGCAACTTAAATTGATTTTTTTTCGCTGCCACCTTGTATACAAGTTGTAATGTATTTTACACGTACCGTGCGTTTTTTTTAATAAAAATAAAAAATGATTTATTTAAGTTTTCAAAAGGAAATTATTTTAGGTGCACCTCTACATAAGAACCCCCTGGCCAATGTGACCGATTTTTGGTGGTTCCTCAGATAAATTTTTTCCCATTGACACAAGCATTAAACAATCCTGTCTACAGCAACCACCTGTTCACATAGACAACGAAGGCTTTACCAGTCCAGGGTAGTGTTCTTGGGCAGGTTTAGCTGTACATGTATTTACAAAGTACACATTTTTGTTTGTTTATTCGTTTGCTACAGATGATGAGAAGGAGCCTGTGGTGATACTGCTAGGCTGGGCCGGGTGCAAAGAGAACCACCTGGCCAAGTACAGCGCCATCCACGAACAGCAGGGCTGCATCACCATCAGATACATCATGCCCACGTACGGTTCTTCATTCAGTATCTCAGGGTTTTTCTAGAAAAATTAAACAAGAGGGAGCACACACAGGCGAGGGAGCGAGCTCTATGTGTTTATGGAAGAATCTATCACTGGGGGAAGTCTGTATGCTGGGGATTAAGCTAAAATCTGAATCGACAAGGGGGCGCTGGGCTGAAACAAGAGGGCGCAGTGTCCTTCTTTCCCAATTTAGATGAACCCCTGGACTATCTGTATCTAGATAACAATGTTCTTTATTTACAACCATCTGTATCTACATGTACATAGCCGGTATAACTGCCCTTCGGTGTAACACACCAGCTTCTGTGTACAGTCCCTACAGCTGACGTTTTGGTGGAAGTCTGTCACCTTCCTCAGGGCAATACTGCCTGGTACTACTAGTAGAGTGTCGCCCTACTCTATGCCAACACTGTCTGGTACTACACTGCAGCTAAGTGTCTTGGTTGTGACTGGCCACCTTTGCCACATGTCTGTGTAGTATTACAATGAGCTGGTATGATAGCGGTATATAGGCAATGGAGTGGCTGGGCATTACAGTAATACTTCTTTCTACCAAAGTTTGGCATATCTAGTAAATGTACATATAGTAGTATTCTTTGAATATAAATTGAAAAGGAGGCCCGCCCTGTTCAATAATTATTAGTTTTGCTCGACAGATTTGTATGTTGAGAGGTAATATCTGTATGAATATTTCATTCTGTATTGATTACACCGGAATTTGTATAGGTGTGGCTGGTGATATTTTACAGGTCTCCTGAGATGACATTATGTTAAACATCCAGTTAAAACTTGACATGCATGATACATCTATCATACCATACTTGAAGTCTGAAAAATGTCTCAATTCTATAAAATTTGAATTGACCTGTCAGGACTCAAGACACCCACCCACTCTCAATCTGCATTTGCAGAATTTTTCTAGATTGTAACTAAAATATAGATAACTGAGACAACTGCGGGGTACTGAATTTCAAGCTTGGTATGGTGAATTACAGTTAAAACAAACTGCACACTCAAGCTTTTATTGTAGTAGGGTGTGAAGTAGAAATGATGAGTGTTTCCAAATTTCTGATAATTTGCAATATTGCATGTAACGTGGAAAAGTGTTACCCTCCCTACCTGTACCAGTGATCTTACTGAATAATCTTTGCTAACCATGCAGGTTTACAGTAAGTACTACTTGCTGGAATTGAGATACTTTCTTACAACGATTTCTTCTTTTTTTATGGCATTTGTTTCTTCTCCAGGTATGACATCTTCTTCCACAGCTACAAGGCCAAGACGGTGGCGTACAAGATCCTGGAACTCATCTTCGATCTCAACTTGGAAGACCATCCCATCTTCTTCCACGTCTTCAGTAACGGCGGGGGGTTCATCTATCGCCACCTGACAGAGATGGTGGCCAGCCAGCGCGGCGGACAGGTCTGTATTTGTACCTGTATTTGTATACCTGATATAACTGCCCTTCGGCATAACACACCAGCATCTGTATCTGTATAGCCGGTATAATCGCCCTTCGGCGTAACACACCAGCTTCTGTATTATAGCCGGTATAACCGCCTTTCAGTGTAACGCACCAGCGTCTCTGTATCTGTATCTGTACAGTCGGTATAACTGCCCTTCAGTGTAACACACCAGCTTCTGTATCTGTATCTATACATCCAGTATAACCGCCCTTCGGCATAACACACCAGTTTCTGTATCTGTACAGCCAGTATTACTGTCCTTGTGTGTTAGACACCAACTTTGCAGGCACAAATTTTTGAACACTTTTTGAATTTTTGTCAATCCAAGGTTGATAAGGCATGACTTTATCTTATTCTTTTCTGAGTTTTTATTACATGCTTAGTAGTTGGTATGTTTTCCAGTTTGTAAGACATTTTGCGTATCATGCGTAATCTAGATTTTTTAATTCTGTCTTCAAGTGACATCCACTAGTAGTAGTGTCCAGTATTAGATTACGGCTGCAGGGTTCCCTGACGCTGGGGTAGGCAGCAGTCGGCCAGTCTTCACACAGCGCCTCCAAGCGGCTCTGTCCAGCGGGTCCACGTTGGTGAGGCCGCACTCTGTAATGTCCTTCTTAACACACCCAATCCAGGATTTCTTTGAACTGTAGGTCTGTTTTCATTTTGTTTCCTTCCAGGTCGGCGCTCTACAGATCGTAGGCTGCATCTTCGACTCCTGTCCCAGTCGACGCTCCCTCGTTGTCGGTATGAAGGCTCTGCTAACCTCCCTGCAACAAGAACCCTTCCTGAAAAGATACTCGATAACGTTCTTCTTCGGCATCATGGTCATGTTCAACTCGCTCCGATCGTGGGTCTCCTGGCTGCTCCCGTTCGCGTTTCTCCGCGGGGAGGACGATTATTACACGGCCATGAAGAAGGACCCTTCTCGCTGGCCGCAGCTGTTTTTGTATTCCCGCGCCGACAAGGTCGTCCCATACAGGCAGGTGGAAGATGTGTTTGAAGCGAGGAAGAAGCTTGGGGTACAGGTGCTGGCTGTAGCCTTCGAGAGCTCCCCGCACGTGACCCACCTAGTGCACCACCGCGACCTGTACATGCACCACTGCAGCGATTTCATCAAGTCCTGCACGATGACGGGATTCATCCGCTGATTACGTGTGGGGGGTTCTTGTTAGAAGTATTGAGAGGCTTGTACAGTGTTAGTCAGTGTGCGACTTTTTGTGACACAAACGGACTTGGATATTGCGTTTTATATGCGCCTCGTCAAATCTATTGTGAGAATTCAGTCGTCACGGTGATGTAGATGATTGTCTGGTATAGGTGTATGTGGAAGTAATGTTTTGCTTTTTCAAGCAGATTTCATCAAGTCCTGCACGATGACGGGATTCATCCGCTGATTACGTGTGGGGGGTTCTTGTTAGAAGTATTGAGAGGCTTGTACAGTGTTAGTTAAGGCCGCATCTGCAAAATGGTTTGTTAAGGTTTCACCAGCCTGTTTTCGTATTGTCTAATGTTTCACTTTAGTTTGAAAAAGTCAGAGAACCTTGGACATGAATTAGTGTGGACTAAAATCCAGAATTTTTCAACCCTGTGTATGAAATTTTCAGTCACCTGTAACACCCTTTTTCCACTAAAAGCGTTGACTTGACTAAGCAACTAAAGATTTTACATATTATTCATCGAATTTTAGAGATACCGGTGGTAAAGAACAATTTTTTTACAGTTTGTATATTTTTCCAGATATGAAATCAGGGGTCACAAAAATCCAATTTTGGTCACTGTACGGTTGCCCAGTAACTACTGTCTAGTGGAATGGGTGCCTAAACCTTCAAGGTTTTGCACAAGGACAGTGGCATCTTCTGCTGATCTGGTTTACGTTTGAGGGTTTCATGTTCAACCTTGACAAGCTGGGGATCTGATGTGAAGTGTAGGATTAGGCCATACCAGCATAACGGTTTGTTGAAATGAAAGCCCAGGTAATCCTTTTCAAAGATTTTCATGGATCCTTTTCAAAGGATTTCTATCCATCTCTACATCCTTTGTGAAGTTTAACGTGATGACAGGTTTCATCCGCTGGTCTGGTTTATGTGTGTGGTTTTTTGTTAATCCTTAGTGGACAAATGAATGTGCACTACTGTACAGTTAGACTCCATCAGCATAATGGTTTGATAATCTTAAACTCTAAATTATCCTCTATTCAATTCAAAAGCGTGTAAGGAATTTTATATCCATCCAAATGTCCATTGAGAAGTCATTGGTGATGACAGTGTTCTTCCTCTGGTCTGGTTTGTGTTATGGTTTCATGTTTTGTTCTCAAAGGTTAATAGGCAGAAGAATGTATAGTACTGTATGTTCAGACCACACCTGCATACCTTTTTGTTAAAATCAAGTCCAGTTAATCTTGTTTTTCATCCTTCTCTACATCCTGTGAGGAGCATATCATTTTGTTGTCTGTCACCTTTTACCTCCTGTTACATCTGTGTTTGTTTCCTAGGTGTATCATAGATGGCCTAACAAATTTTCAGCTTTACCAGTACTGAAGAGACCAATGTTTTTCTAAAATTGTATGGTTCTTTGTATGGTTTGTTCTCAAGCAGATTTGTACTGACATTGCACCATTTTTTTCTATGTACAAAACATTCATTTTAGAGCCTATACTGTCTATTTTTTGTTTGTCTTACTGCAAATATTAGCCATATATCATATAGGTAATACATGTATATTGTGTACTGCTGTCACTGAGTGTCAGTAAAAAAATGTGAAATCCTGCCAATGTGTTTACAGTTGAGGAGGTAGTAGCAGTGAAAGGTTGTTTGGGACCAGGTGAAATGTATGTATGTGTGTGTGTTTTATATGTCAAGTGAGAAGAGAAAGGTCAACATGAAAACATAAGGCTGGAAGGAGAACCCTGAGTCTCTGACTATATTCACTCCCTGAAATTCAACATGTATCTATACAAGGGTACAGACTTTCCCCACAGGCTCCGTTTTCATGTTGATCTTCCTGTTGAGCATCATTTTGTAGTCCAAGGACAGAGAAATAACACTGGTGTAGCCACTTGAAAGCAGGGTTTGGAATTGGCCCATGTCACTTTCAGAGTTAATTGCCGGTGTAATGCCGGTTGTCAGTCCTTTGACATAATGCAAGGCCATTAGCCGATTGCTCATTGCCAATTTCCAATGTATGTTCACAGCCCATATATCAAACACAAGCGACTTTTTGTGACACAAACGGACTTGGATATTGCGTTTTATATGCGCCTCGTGAAATCTATTGTGAGGATTCAGTCGTCAGGGTGATATAGATGATTGTCTGGTGTAGGTGTATGTGGAAGTAATGTTTTGCTTTTTCAAGCAGATGTGTGGTTTTGGCTTCTTTATTTTGTCCATTTGTAAGCCTTTTGAGTGGTGCATATTTTTTTCTCACTGGATACATAATACCTGACAACAAGTCTGGCAAAAATGCACTTCTTGGGAGGCATGAAAAACTAGCTGATAACATTCAAACCAAGCTAAAATCAAGCATCTGCCTTTGTTTAATGCAAGATCAAGCTTTTTTTCATACACATTAAGTACAGGTTTTGACAAGTGTTATGCTTTTTTTGCATCTAGCATAACATCCTTTTCTGTACAGGTTTAGTATGTACTTTAGCGACGGTTTCATTTTGCTGTAGGAAAAGAAAGTTTTCATGGTGTTCTAAATTTGTGTTTGGAACATCTCTGTAGTACAGTAGTCATATAAAAGAGACATATTTCAACAATTTGGGTTGGACCGATCACTGCGAAAACTGCAAAATTAGAACCACTGTGAAAGTTTGAATATTTACAGAGCTACTAGTGATTAGTCCAGACCAAGCCATCAGGCCAGATTTGTTTAGGTGATGTAAAATTGATGTTATTCATGTTGTGTATACTTAAGAAATGATATTGTCAAACATACATAACAAGATGAGCTACTTTTTTCGGTTCCTTTTCGGCACAAAATTGTGGGTATCCAGAGGATGTTAACCATAGAATTTAACTTGTGCGGCCTTCTTGTATAAAACTTGTATGTTGTAAACTTCACAAATATGTTGTTTTTCAAGAAGAGACCATTGGTATATAGAGTTGTTGTGAGATAGTTAGAACTTGCCAAAGTAGATAGAGCTATTAGACTTACTTTGTACATTCCGATGTTGCCCAAGTAGCGTGGACATCCCTGTTAAGGGAATGGTATAGCCCGTTTGCCTATGTACCCCCACAATCAGAATGGAAGGGTCGATTTAGAAGAGGGGTGGGTAGGTAGCTAGCAACTGTTTGTATATTGGGAAGCTTTTGCACTGATGCTGCTGTTTTGTGAATTTCACTTTAAGCCACAGAGTTTTTTGTGTGTGTCAGGAAGATTTATTGTTCTGAGCAATAAAATTGTGAAAATGGTTTCCAGTGTTTTCTCATGTCTTCAACTTTTGAGAGTTGATATTCCATATCCTCCTGATTGTATTCCTTCTATGTATTCAAACTCAACTCTAATTATAGGGTATAGGATTAGCCTGGGCGCCATCCTATTTCTACCGGGGCTCCTACACTCGCAACCCTAAAAACATTTTTTTAGGGTAGCCGGTGTAGGAGCCCCGGTAGAAATAGGATGGCACCCAGGCTATATATGATGGCCTGCATGTCCCTTTTCCCAAGGAGGTTTAAGTAGACAAACCTCCTTGCTTTTCCATAGGGCATAGGCTACTTTCAATTTACCTTAATTTGTAGGGAAAGCTTTTTTCATCCCTGTAATTAGTAGCGAGATTGCAACATTTTGCTTAATTGATTTGACTTCCAGAATGTAGCGTAATGTTTGATCATGTTTAGGGTGGTCTTACTAAATCTAGCAAAAAGCCTTTCAGGATCCCCCACCTCCAAACAAAACATTTGAATAACCAAGGCCATTATATCCTATATAATGTCCTTGGAATAACTCAATTGGGTGTTGGAATCTTTCCTTTAAGTTTGCAAGTCGCTTGGTACCTCCTTGGTATTTCCAAGGACATTATAATGTCCTTGGTATTTCCAATTCAAGTTTTTTGAAAAGGACCTCCTTCAACATTTTGTTACTTCCTGAATACATATATTTTCTAACCACAAAACCATTTCTGCCCATATGCAAGAGGCCTTGATAAAAATGATAGAATGTACAGTGTACGCGAGAAGATCTTTAACCTCTTTGGTGTAGTAATATCGCTTCCAAAAGTTACCTGTCTAACCAACTTCCTTGCTACCATAATTTTCTTTTCAATTTTCTTTAATGAAAATACCTAGTAAAATCATTCTTTGTGCCTCTTAAAAAAACTTCTTCTTTTCAAGCTCTGCACGAAAGAAAACATGTCAAGACGAAGGACAATCTCAAGAAAGTTGTAAGAAGCGCGAATCGCCCTGAAGACTCCCACTGAGACACTTGGCGCTGACTTCTTAATCCCGCGCCTGCGCACTAGGAGATAATTATAAGGTACAGAAATCTCGGCATTCGGACGCTTTCTGCTAGACTTGTTGTATGAAAACTCCGACATGGCAGGAACTGTGCTGGAAAACCTCAGCTCCAGGAAGCTGTTCGCCCTCGGAGGAGTCCTCCTGGTGGTGCAGATCGTGTTCTTCATGATCGGCGGGCTGATAGGTGAGTGTTACCGAGGGTTTTCCCTCCTGTGTGCGGCGGGTCGCGCTCCCAGGCCCGTAACAAAAACATGCGTGTGTCGCTACTGTGCGCGTTTTTTGTTTGCACAGTGTTTTCTCAGTATTGGATGTCACAGCTGTGGTTTTGTGCCCATTCATGGTTCCCTGGAAGTTAAAGTAACAGTTTCTAACAGAAAAGCGCGTGAAAAACGTGAACTAGAGTAGCGCTCGGTGTGGTTTTGTTGGAGAGATGTGGGGAGGGGGGCGACATGATAATTTGCCGGCTCGAGCTCTGTGATCATCAGAAAGAATTCTGACGGCATGAAATTCGATGCCGGAGTGTTTAGGAACAGGAAAGGGCTCACTGAAGTGTGTACAGCCCGGCCAGGTGTGTAGATCGCTGAGATAAACCGTCTTGTCGTACCTGGCTGAGTTTCCTTGGGTGACAGTTCAAGACGTAGTGAAAGTGATCAAGTTGGATTCAGTGAAAGTGAAGAGAAAGATAAGATAATTTTTGGAGGGGGAGAGAGAAGAAAAAACTTATCATCAATTGAGAAAAAAAGTTTCAACACATATTTGTAACTTTAATAACACTTAACTATTTTAGATATCAATTCTTAAGGTAGAACAAGCAAATAAAAGAATTACAACTCTGTTTTGAGCACTTTTGTAAAGGATAACAAAAGTTAACGATTGATACCTTCAAATGAAAGAAATTAAAACTTCACAAATCTGTGCATAGTTGGTATCCCTGGTACGATTAGACTGGATGCCAGACCCCCAATCTGTAAAATATATGTCGATACATATTTTAGAGATTGGGGGTCTGGCATTCAGGCTATGGTACGATTTATGTTTTGTATACATTTGGAGTGTTTGTGTGTCAGGTTGTTTAGCTAATAAATCAACTAAACTCTCCAAAAGAAACTACAACAGTCCAAATGGATGACTTTTTCCTGTCACTGTAGATCGTCATCCAAGGCATCAAAAGGTGAACTGAAATCATTCTTAGAATTAATCTGTGTAGCAAATGTTTTACAAGACCTCACCTACTGGCCTTACCAAGTTAATTTGTTGGTTCACAGGTCATGAAAACAGTCTGAGGGGGAAGTCTGTACCTTGGTCACACAGTTTCAGGTTTTCCTCCCAGACCTCTGTTTTCATCTTTCTTGACTTGCAAATTTTTGTAGTTCCAAAATTTGAAGCAGCAAGGAAATAAATTGGTGTGTCATTTCTTAGCCTGGGTGCCAGACTGTTTCGAGGGCCTACACAGGCCAGTTTCTCAGTCTCTAACTCAGAGCAAGCTGTGCCCAAGGAAATTTTAAGCTTGCTCTGAGTTAGAGCCTGAGGAACTGGCCTGTGTAGGCCCTGGAAACAGTCTGGCATCCAGGCTAGCCATTTCCTAGTCTAGTTTTTGATGAAAACAGGAATGCTGGCGCCATGATAAATTGAATGTGAAGACCCAAAGATTGCCCAGGGACAATAAGCACCCCCCAGGGACACATTTGTGATACTGCCTCATTAACACCAGAATGATAACCTGTCATTTACCTGGCTGTCAGCACCTCAGGACAATTCACAGGCACTTGTTACTGGTGAAATTGGCTGTCGTTATTGTTTATTTGTGTTAACAGTAGATCATGAATAACACATGAGATCATTATTACTTGGACCATAAATGGCAATTTGAATGCCAAAGCTTTGACAGTATTGTATTTTCTTTATTTTAGTTAGACATACAAGTAAACAATATCTAAAGACAAGTCAAACTCTACAACTGGATAAGATTCTTTTCCAGTAAGAATTGCTAGCAAATGTATTCATTTTGCCAGTATTCATTTTAGTGACGCTGAAGAAGAGCGATGGATGTCACTCGAAACGTCCAGAGTTAAATCTCTGAATTTTATCCAGTTGTAGAGTTTGAATTGCCTTTACATTTACTTTAGATTGTTCAAGACTGTAGGCAGGATTGTGTGAAGCTTTTATGCAAATGAAGTATGAAGTATTTTTTCTTATTGAAGATCTCCATTATGATAGGCAGTCATTTGACAGTAACATATGAGATCACAGCCATGACAACTGTCAAGTATAATAAAAGAGAATTTTCTTTCTCAGTTATAACTTCAACTCATGAGTCATCAGGGCTCTATTGCCACAACTGACCATATGTCGGAAGTCAGACGGTAAAAAGGATCCAGACAAACCCCAAGGCAAATAACTTGAGGTACAATTGAATAAGTAAGGTTTCGTCTGCCTGTATGATCACAACTGGGCCCTGTGACTCACAAGCAGACATACCATAACCAGGATTTTACCTTTTACATCTCCTTGAAGAATAAACTTACAGTCCCAGAAAGTACAGAAGGCTTATCATTGGAACTGCAGCAGTTTGAAAAATGGACTTTTTCTATCATATGTATAACAACATTTGATATCACCCTTTTTTTTTTGCTGGTTGATACCGTTTCTTGAATGTTTTTGCGTACTTTCGTGATTCAAGATACCTGTGGAACAAGAGGTTATTTTTTTCTGGCCCAAAACGTGAGTTTCTCCAGATCTTTTCTGTAATCAGAAGGGGAGCCTACAGTTTACAGTGTAACAGCTGTGTGTGTTTGTGCACGATTCTTCAACCCATATTACAAATCAAGAACGCTTTTTCTAGCAACCACTAGTACTCAAAGGACTTGAGGAAAATTATCACAGTAGACAGGTGGGCACTTTAGACAGGATATTGGGAAAATAAGATAAGAAATCACCAAATATTTAACAGGCCAGGCGTTTGCAGTGGTGATCACTAGTTAGCCTCTACCAGGCCCCGCAGGTTGCTGGGAAAATAGCAGAAATTGGCCAAATAGAGTGAATAGTATGCTAAAGGAGTCGGCTACAGAGAGAGGGTCCAATCTGCAATCCCAGGCAACTGGGCCTGCGAATGAAACCCTTGATGGCGGTAAGTCTGGTAGAGACTAGTCACTAGTACAGGTTTGACCGTAAATGTGTGAGAAAAACACAGCGTTGAGATTGTCCCTTCTTCCGACCTTTACAAAATCTTGGATTTTTTGTCCACAGAAAAGGTCCTCTCCTAAGTGTAGGTTGGAATGTGTTAGGAATGTACCTGCGACTAAAGGTCTCTTGTCATGTAAATCTTCTGTATACAAAATACTTTTGTACCACATGAGTACCAGGTCTACAAATGTATTTGTGTAGGGTACTAATGTGTAGCCAAGAGAAGCCAAGTATTATGTATTATTTCTGTTTTTGTCTTGTGCATATTTTGTATGTCATTTCACATATGTTACCCTTCACCACAAAAAAAAAACACAGACCGAGTGAGCCCGATCCTCATTGGAGAAAGAAAAGAATTTAAGAAAAAGAAACACTCAAAAACTTTATAAGAATACTGAGACTGAGCCTGATCTTACATCTGCTTGGAGATTGATAATGTTTAACTCAGATAATCTTAGATTTATTCCAATGAAGATCTGTTATACTGCTGGATCTGACTGCTCTGACTTTATCAGATATAAGTTAACTGTAAGATAACTTTTGTCACATTTTCTTGAAAATAGGATCTCAAATCAATTTTTCCTCTCTGAGATATTGATATACATGTATTTTGAAAAAATTCCAAAGGAAAGGTCATCTTTTTCCGAGCTGTGCAGGTCCCAAAACTGTAGTGTACGGAGACTTTCTGCAGCTGGGCAGCCGTGAGACATGTTCCTTCCTGTGCCCAGGGGCTTAATTAGCCTTCAGATTTTATCTGGTGAAAGGTCTAATCAGCCCCATTGGGCCATGACAGGAACAACAGGGAGAGGTGAGCTAGGAAAACAGGAGCTGTGCTGGTGGTCTTCCATTGAAGAAAAATGGTTCCAACTATTGCAGATTTAAAGGAGTAGCTATAGGCAGCAAGTTTTCCTTGCTGTTTTAGTAGCGGGGTATATTTTTACAGCGAAAGGTTGTTCGCCCTTAAATTTTTTTGGATACATAAGCATAGTACTGATGTCTTTGGATCAAGTAGGGGACATGTGCCACTGATTCATAAAACATAACAGCAAAAGCTCTACAGCACAGGAGCACTCACAGAGGAGGTAACCTAGTTTAGAAATATCCGTGAGGCTTTTATTCTTGTGCCCCTTTTAGAGCAACGCTACGGAAATGGCACTTCCGGATGTAGCACAAAAGGCGAGTGAACGTTATTTCCACTTGCCCTTTGTAAATGTCCAGCAGAAATGTCTAGCGTCGTGTGTTTTGGGAGCACCTTTTTCTGACAGTTGTTTTGATGGCCACCTGCCACTTTTGTGTTTAGTGTTCTGCGTTGCCTTTTTTCTTAAGTCCCTCATGTCGGACCACTTAAGTCGACCGCAAGGTTTTCTTTTCCTTATTGTGTTTCAGGTGTTTATCAAACAACGTGAGCCAGTCGTACTCATAACCCGAAACAAAAACAACCCATGCTTTTACACACACAGGCTTTTCGGCAAACGCAAGAATAGAATGGGATATGTCAGTTACCCTGTACTTACAAAGAGCAGGACCTGCAGTGGGTGTTTAGAATAAGCAACGTTGGCGCCATTCATATAAAGTAACACTGTTGTCTTTTGCAGCCTAAAAAGCTCTGACAGAAATGTCCAAATATTAACAATGAAGTTATATTCTATAGTTACAAAGCTATATGTATGCTGATGATATTATATCATCAGCATACATATAGCTTTGTAACTATAGAATATAACATGGTATGAGTTGGAACCTATGATTTGCTTGTAGATAGACATTGTGTTGTATGTTCTCATCATATATGACGTTCAAACCAGAATTTCTTTAAACTGGTACAGATCTAACTTGTGAATCACAAGTTGTGATTGCTAGTGCTAATCAGAAAAGGCAGAGACTGTACCATTTTTTAAAGTCTTTGATATGACTCAGCTGGGGTTTGAACTCTCTATCTTCCTCATGCAAGGCAGACAGAATGCCCCCTGGGCCATTTCACCGGTACTGCAGATTACAGGCTGCATGTTAGCGACCCTGCCTCTGGAACTAGAAGTCACGAGTTCAATCCCGGCTGTGTCGCTCACCCGACATACACGCTACCGGAAAGGGTCGCAGTCCTTAGGACGGGACATTGATTTATGATCCACTGTTCAGTGTGCTTGTCAAAAAGAGCTGGGGGGGATTTCCAAAGTAATAATATGAACCTGTAAATACTGTACATGGCGTCAGTCTTCTCTGTCACAACCAGTGGAAGATTAGCTCTTCAGTGAGCTAAACTGGGGATCGAGATCACTTTCACTTTTTCACTTGCACTTTTTTACTTTCATCACTTTCACTTACTTTCACTGTAACACGTCCATCTTCTATTGTTTTTTCTGCAGCTCCCAGCCCGACCAGTCCCATCCGCTACATCGCCTCCAAATGTGTGGACCGCGGCCACCACAAGTCCAAATGGTTCGTCCCGTGGGGACCAAAAGACCAGGTCTGTACCTGTGTTCAGATTATCTGGTACTATTAGTGTGGTTCTAGTTTTGCATTCATGTAGATCACTGATGTGAGTAACAGTGTTACAATTTTGATGTCTTCAATCAATGGTTACTACGGTCAACGTTGTTTTGATTGTGATCTGAAAGATGCTGTGAAGTCTTCTACTATGCTGCAAAATTTAACTAAGATCTTGGAAAAAACAATTTTAAGCATCTCAAATCTGTGTTGATGGTATTGAAAATTTGTTGTCATAGCTATTTCTTGTTCTTTTCTGGGTTGAAACAACTACAATGTAAAAGTTTGAATGTCATCTTGTACATCATGCACAGGCTGAACACTTTCTAAGACCATTTCTACTAATTTCTACTCCAGGTCTGCGAGAAAGTCCAACATTTCTTTGAAACTTCAAAGTTCTTGTCATGGCTGTTTCTTGTGTCTTTCTGGGTATAAAGTTGAACAACTACAAGTTTATTTGTCATTTTGTACGTCAGACGCATAACAAACATTTCTCCTCTCTGTTGACATGACTTCTACTCCAGGTCTATGAGAAGGTCCAGGACTTCATTGAAAGTCCTTGTATGGCTGGATGTTGTCATGGCTGTTTCTTGCTCTTTTCTGGGTTTTAACAACTCCAAGTTTATTTGCCGTTTTGTACCTGTTGCACAGTCTTAACATTACTCCTCTGTCTTCACATGACGTCTACTCCAGGTCTGCGAGAAGGTCCAGGACTTTGACGAGGCAACGAGGAAGCACATCGGCGCCAACGACATCGTGTTCGCGGCGCACATCCCGCTGCCGAACCGCGAGATGGTCCGCTGGTTCCAGTTCCTCCTCATGATCATGGAGCTCGACGTGGCCTTCAAAGTCGACAACCCCGTAGGTGAGAGGTCACGAACTATAAACTTTAACCTGCACAACCCCGTAGGTGAGAGGTCACGAACTATAAACTTTAACCTGCACAATCCCGTAGGTGAGAGGTCATGAACTATGAACTTTAACCCGCACAACCCTGTTGGTGAGGGGTCATGAACTATGAACTTTAACCTGTACAATTCCGTAGGTGAGGGGTCATGAAGTATGAACTTTAACCTACACAACCATTTTGGTGACCGGTCATGAACTATGAACTTTATACTGCACAACCCCATAGGTGAGAGGTCACAAACTAAAATTCAGATTACAGTGGTAAACATTTTCCGTAGAAAAGATTTTACGTTTCATTGTTTGTTTGTTTGCAGCGGAAAACGCGGTGGTAACCATGGAAGCGGGACTGGCGTACCGGGACGACCGTTTGGCGGAGTGGACGCCCGTCGCCAGGTCTACTGAGGAGAGGAAACTGGTCTGCAACTTCAGCCACTCAAAGGTACGGCTCCTACTGTCTTTTATCGCTGGATGGTTTCTTTGTTTGGTGGTTCCCCATGCGTAAGTGGTAAGCGATTCTGCTGCTTTGCCATACAGATCAAATTTCGTGGATTTGTGGGCTGGAGTTCGGGAAATGGGAAACGGATGAAAATTGATGCGCGCGCGGATGTCATCCATAGAATAAAATCAACATGGCCTTAGCAATCTTTTACATTTGTCAATCTTTTTTGTAACAACAGACGGCAGATAATGAGGGTCGTTACTACGACTGTGACATGGTGCCCCTGTTTGAGCTGGGCAGCTGTTTCCACAAGTACTACCTCATCAACATCCGCCTGCCAGTCAGGGAGAAGCAGAACATCAACCTCAACATCGGAGATATCAAGGACGTCAACCTCATCGTAAGTTGTCTTTGTCATAACTAGGGTTTAACCTTCTCCCTGCTGCCTAACCCCGTAACCAATAGAGAAGCCAAATGGCTGGTTTAGTGTGCTCAATGTTAATAATGTCGGGAGAAATAGAACATCAACCTCAACATCGGAGACATCAAGGACGTCAACCTTATCGTAAGTAATCCTGGAACTACTGCAGTTTATTTCTTTGTTTCTCAGACATCTTAAAAATTCATAATCCTTGTTATAACTAGGGGTTAACCTTCTCCCTGCTGCCTAACTCCATAGCCAAACGAATATTCTTGAAAAGTCAACTTCAGTCCCTTTTTCCCTTGTGTCTCAGACTTTTCTTAGTAAACATTCAGCAAGAGGTGACAACTGAGATAAAAATGAAGGGCAGTTCAGTTTTCCACATCTCCTAAAGACATTTCCTTAACCAATCCTCTCTTTTCCAGGGCATCCACCAGAACGGAGGTTTCACCAAGGTATGGCTGTCAGTGAAGACGACTCTCACCCCCACCATCATCATCATCCTGGTCTGGTACTGGAGAAGGGTCACTCAGCTCAACCGCAAACCGGTGCTGTTGGAGAAGTAAGCTGCACCCTGATTGGTTCATTGGTTTGAGTTGCAGGAAAGGTCGTCTGTTATATAACTTAAAGCCAATAGGAAGTTGCATTAGGAATTTGCTGAAGTCTGATTGGTAGATTTTAGTCTGGTACTGGAGAAGGGTCACTCAGCTCAACCGCAAACTGGTGCTGTTGGAGAAGTAAGCTGTGGTCTGATTGGTTTATGTGTGGGAGCTACAGGGAAGGTTATCTGTGTTCAGCCAATAGGAATTTGTGTTAGGGATTAGCTGAAATCTGATTGGTAGATTTTAGTCTGGTACTGGAGGAGGGTCACTCAGCTCAACCGCAAACCTGTGCTGTTGGAGAAGTAAGCTGTGGTCTGATTGGTTCATTTTTAGGAGCTAGGGTACATTGGTGGAAGCTACAGGAAACAGTGTTTGTTTTCAGCCAATAGGAATTTGTTTTAAAAATTAGCTAAAATCTGATTGGTACATCCCGGTCTGATACTTAGAGAGGGTCAACAGCAAGCCTGTCCTGTCAGAGAATTACGTTGCATCCTGATTTGTTGATTTTTCTGAGGTAGGCAGCTACGGGGAAGGGTGTTTTTAGCCAATTATAGGAATTTGTGATCGAAATCTGATTAGAGATTTGTCTATACATGTTTGAAAAAGCTTTCCTTTTATTTTAAACTTTTCTTGTTTGATTAATGTGTTGTAACTCCTGTTTCAGAACCATCTTTGCACTGGGCTTGTCCATGGCTTTCATCAACTGTAAGTACATGTATGGTGACCTTCGCATTTGTGAAATTTGTTGTGACTTGTTTCTCATAGTAATTATAGATCACCTTTATACAACATCTAATGGCAAATAGAACATTTTACCAGTCTTTTGTTAGATGAAGCACACATTTCTTTCCGTGTGAGAAAAGTGCAGTTTTTGACAAGTCCCTGTTCCCTCAGTGCATGTGGAAAGAAAACTTTAAGTGTCATATTGTTTTTGTCACCCTGCCCTCCCCTCCCTAGTGCCTCTGGAGCTGATCACCATCGCTGTGGACGTCCCTTGGATGCTGTTGCTAAGCGACATACGACAGGGCATCTTCTACTGCATGCTGCTGTCATTCTGGATCATCTTTACCGGAGAGCATCTCATGGTACGTACTTAAAAAGATCGAACTAGCATTAATGACACTTAAAGATCAAACTAGCGTTGGTACATGAATCTTGATAGCTTCTCCTTGCTAAAGTAGCATTTTGGCAAAAAATTTGGAACCTGAAATTTGTAGTGTTTACCTTAGGTTTGACAGCAGGAAGAAAGTTATAAGGAATACTTTTTCTAGATAATTAGCATACGATGGTAGTATCATACTTTAAGATAGAACTAGAGTTGGTAAAATGTTGTTTGATTCCTACCAAGAGATAGAGCAGATTCTGAAGAAGAAACACAGTGGGTACCCCCCTTGCCAGTGCCCCTTGCCTCACACACACACACAAGTCTGCAACTGCATTTATAGCACATCTATTAGATCATCATATTTCATTATAAGTTAGTGCATCCTGTATTGTTATAAGTTTGTATTTTCATCTTTTCACTGTGGTGTGTATAGACATTTATTGAAGCCTGCTCACTTGACAGGTTTGACTGTATTTTAACCCGGTCTCTCCACCCCCCACCCCGTGCCCAGGACCAGTCGGAGAGGAACCGGCTGTCGGTGTACTGGCGCCAGGTGGGAGCCATCACGTTCGGCTGCCTCTGTATGTTCATCTTCGACATGTGCGAGAGGTGGGTGTAATTTCTGAAATTTCATACAAAATCACAAAATTCAGCGATTTTTTTGAATTCGGGTCAATCTTAGCCCGACCTCTTATATTTAGTATTTTTTTAGACTCAGTACCTTGGTGATTTTTTTCCATTTGAACAAGTCATTCTGTAACATTTATGTAACAGAAAACCAAATCTAACCTAGTGAGAATGGTACCCCCAAAGATAAATGATATCATCCATACCGTAATATGAAACATGTGCCTGACGACTGTTGCATTCTGTTCCCAGGGGTGTGCAGCTGACCAACGGAGATAAAGCCTAACCAACTCAGATATACCATCTAGAGATGTTGTACATTACCAACACCCCAAACTCTAGTGGTCTCACCCAATAGCATAAAATGAAACATTCGCCTGACGACTGTTCCATTCTGTTCCCAGGGGTGTGCAGCTGACCAACCCATTTTGTAATACTTTTGTGAAAGAAAACCAAATCCAACCTCGTCAGATAGAAAGAAACCCCCACATGTGAATGATATCACCCATACCATGATATGAAACATGAGTCTGACGGCTGTTCCATTCTGTTCCCAGGGGTGTTCAGCTGACAAACCCGTTCTACAGCATCTGGGTGACGGAAACGGGGAAGAACCTGGCCCTGGCCTTCATCATCCTGGCCGGCGTGTGCGCCAGCATCTACTTCTTCTTCCTCTGCTTCATGGTCTTCAAGGTGTTCCGCAACATCAGTGGGAAACGGGCCTCGCTACCAACCATGTCGGAAGTCAGGCGCCTGCACTACGAGGTTTGTTTGTTGGTTTGTTTGTTGGTTTGTGTTGCGCAACATCAGTGGCAAGCAGGCCTTGCTACCAACCATGTCGGACGTCAGGCGGCTGCAATACGAGGTTTGTTTGGTTAGAATGTTTTGAGGTCGTGTAGCCTAACGGCAGGGTGTTTGGCCCAGAACTCAAAGGTCCTGGGTTCAAATCTATCATTTCACCGATCTTGTGCCCTCAGGAAAGGCACTTTACACGACTTTCCTCACTCCACCCAGGTGTAGAAATGGGTACCTGATTGGATAACAGCCCACTGCCCCTACGGCCTCAAAAAGGCTATGGGCTACTTTTACCTTTTTTTTTTACCTTTAATTTACCTTTAGAATGTTTTAGGCCAATGCATAATGTAAACCGAAACTTGACTTCATTTGATGTATCATGATATCTCCAAGAATACTTTAGGAAATGCATTGTGTTATATATCATGGGAAAGCTTGTTTACTGTCCTTTACATTGATATCCAGCTTGTTATGATCACACATACATGGGTTGAGCACCAGGGCTACTTATGTGAGTAGGTATGTTTGAACCAGAGGTGAAATTTTTATGTTATGAACTGAGCTGAAAATATATTGCAAGTGGTTGATGTTGGCAGAAATACTTGTTATTAGCTTGAGTATAAAACTATGTCTTAGTATGGATAGATCCTATTTTGTTGCCTCTCAAAAGTTCTCTAAGCTTTAGCTCCACAAAGTTAAACTATCTTATAGTGTATTTGCGTTTCCGGGTGTTTTTCAGGGGCTGATCTACCGTTTCAAGTTCCTGATGCTGTTCACCCTGCTGTGTGCCGCCACTACCGTCATCTTCTTCATCATCAGCCAGGTAGGACCGGGATGTACGCAATCAAAGGGGTCGACAAGCGGAGAAAAATTCATGGTCCCCCCAAAAAATTGCCTCTGCTTTGACCCCATCTTTCCTCTAAAGCCCCAAATCTGGAGATAACCCTGAAGTCCCTGGGTGGATTTCAAAGCAAAGAGGATTACATGGGGCAAAGTGGAAGGAGTTATCTGGTGGTGTATGTTGTCACTTCCACTGGCCCGAAATTTTGGAACGTTTCGCTGATTTTCAACCACGGTTCAATCTAGAAATGCATTTAAATAGTACATGATTTAAACAATCAAGAAGACCAATAAACAAGTACAAAGAAATGGCAATGGTTCAGTCAGGCAGTTCGTTCAGGGATAGGTGTGTTTACCTGTGTGGATGGCATTCAGCACCAAGGACAGGTGTGTTTACCTGTGTGTGGATGGCATTCAGCACCAGGGACAGGTGTGTGGATGTTGTTCAGCACCAAGGACCTGTGTGTTTGGGTGTGTGGATGGCGTTCAGCACCAGGGACAGGCATGTTTACTTGTGTGTGGACAGCGTTCAGCACCAGGGACAGGCATGTTTGGGTGTGTGGATAGTGCTCAGCACCAAGGACAGGTATGTTTACCTGTGTGTGGATGGTGTTCAGCACCAGGGACAGGCATGTTTACCTGTGTGTGGATGGTGTTCAGCACCAGGGACAGGCATGTTTACCTGTGTGTGGATGGTGCTCAGCACCAAGGACAGGTATGTTTACCTGTGTGTGGATGGTGTTCAGCACCAGGGACAGGTGTGTTTACCTGTGTGTGGATGGTGTTCAGCACCAGGGCCAGGTGTGTTTACCTGTGTGTGGATGGTGTTCAGCACCAGGGCCAGGAGTGTTTACCTGTGTGTGGATGGTGTTCAGCACCAGGGCCAGGTGTGTTTACCTGTGTGTGGATGGTGTTCAGCACCAGGGACAGGTGTGTTTACCTGTGCGGATGGTGTTCAGCACCAGGGACAGGTGTGTTTACCTGTGTGTGGATGGTGTTCAGCACCAGGGACAGGTGTGTTTACCTGTGAGTGGATTGTGTTCAGCACCAGGGACAGGTGTGTTTACCTGTGTGTGGATGGTGTTCAACACCAGGGACAGGTGTGTTTACCTGTGTGTGGATGGTGTTCAGCACCAGGGACAGGTGTGTTTACCTGTGTGGATGGTGTTCAGCACCAGGGCCAGGTGTGTTTACCTGTGTGTGGATGGCGTTCAGCACCAGGGACAGGCATGTTTACTTGTGTGTGGATGGTGTTCAGCACCAGGGACAGGTGTGTTTACCTGTGTGTGGATGGCGTTCAGCACCAAGGACAGGCATGTTTACTTGTGTGTGGACAGCGTTCAGCACCAGGGACAGGCATGTTTACTTGTGTGGATAGTGTTCAGCACCAAGGACAGGCATGTTTGGGTGTGTGGATGGTGTTCAGCACCAGGGACAGGTGTGTTTGTGTGTGTGAATGGAGTTCAAAGTCAACTATACAGTAACACACCAGCTCCACAGGCACACATAAGCTGGAGACCAACACAGTTGATTTTCCCTCAGTATTTAGCATTTATTGAAAATATGACGCCCGCACATAACATAGGGTAGAAAGGTGACCAGGTGTCGGCTGCCAACAGAGATACATGAAATAAAACAAACGAAGCAAACATAAATAAAACCTTACTTCCATCTTTACCTCTGGATTACAATATGAAAATGTCAGACATTTCATATGTCATTCCAACATCTTTCATTAGTGATTCAAAATTTATATTTTCAATTTTTTTCTTAACATCTATTTTGAATCACTGATGAATGATGTTGGATTGGCGTCTGAAACGTCTGAGATTTTCATGTTGCAATCCAGTGGTATAGATTGAATCAAGATTTTATTCTTCAATTTCCTTAATTACTAATATTCACAAACGTATAAAGCAAACATGCTCAGTGTGTTGAGCATATGATGTATAAGTAGTACTTGTGAAACTGCTGTACATTTGAGTTCTTTCACATTACTGTCAGCTATAATTTTATCATCCAAGCAACTTGGCCTTTCACAAGAAATATACATGTAGTTTAAACTAGGTTTTCATAATATAATGACTGTATAGTTACATTGAAACTAAGAAGTAAATTTTGATAAATGTTTCAACCATGAATTCTAGTACATATAATATTAGAAAAGTGTACACAGTAAATAAACTAGTCCTGTCACCCTAACATGTGTAAGCACTAAGTTTTGCTTTGCTGAAAACTATTCAAAACACAAATCATTTGTTACAAATTCCACACAGAAGTTTGTAACACTTTTGCTTTTGCTATACAGATGAAGACATAATATGCAGGATAAGGGTTCGATTTTGAAAAGGATTGTTCCTCACCTCTATAGAATAGAGTGGAAGATTCTTTCCAGAGTAGAATATAGAATATGGTTATTTGATAATAATATTTCTTGTTGTCTCTGGCAGTAGTTTTCAATATTCTTACAAGTGTATCCTCATAGTGTCGAAGTTTTTTTTGTTTTTTTGCTTGAAATATGTTGTTTCTATCATCAAAATGACCATGAGTATACTTATAAGTGTTTATCAGATCTCCATGCCACGCAATCTTTTAGGTAGTGTAGGTTAGCTTGAGGACCCCAAACCTGTCCTGGTATGACAATTTCTGAAGTCCGCATACTCTTTTCTTCTTACCCCTTGTAAACTTTTTTCTTTCTCTAACACCATTGAGTGGTAACTATATGGTGCCCCTCACTCCAAATGTGGGTGTATCATTGATTTGTTCATTGATAAGAAAACCTCTATATCTGCAATGTTTCTGTGTTGTCTAATGGTGTGAATCATGAGGCAGCAGGGATGTGTAGGTGTGCTGCTGCTGACTGCTGGGGTTCCTCAGGGGTTCATAGTGGTTTGGACTGTCAGCACCAGGGGCAGCTGCTGTCTGTGATTGGTTATCAATGGACTCATCGTTCTGATAGACGATAGCCTGTGGAACAGCCGCAGCATCTTTAGCAGCTGCTGCTATCACCTGGCTGTTCTCATATTTGTGGGACTGTGGACCTTCTTTTGTAGCTTCTATTCCTTCATCATTCTCATATTCGATAAACTGTGGACCAGCTGCAGCATCTTTAGCGGCTGCTATCACCTGGCTGTTCTCATATTGGTGGGACTGTGGGCCTTCTCTTGCTTGTGGATGGGCTCTATTCTCTGGGCCCAGGGAGGAAGATGGAACCTCGTAACCATCGTTAAAGCTGCCAAGATTTTGCGTTTCAAGACTCTGCATGTTGCCTGCACCTTGGTGTGGACCTTCTGACTGGTTGATTTCGGCGATGGTGTTGTACTCTGTATCAACATCATCAGTTGGAACGTTATAGATATGCTCGCTGTCCTCTGTACCGTGATGCAACATTTGACTGTTAATGCCTGCAGGCTGCCTTATCTGGTCATGACCACTAGATGTGCCTGCCGGGGTTGACTTGCTAGAATTCTGCTCAGAATTAGGATCCCTTTTCCTCCTTTTATACATGCACCATACTGTCAAGGCCATGGCGGAAATAATGAACATTCCAAGAAAAACGCACAGAGTAGCAACAACAGGCACAGACAGGACAATGCCACCCCCAGTAAGGCCAGTGTTGCTCTCTGTCATCGTCGACTGAAAACCAAAAGGAGACTCAGTACTGACTTTAGACCAGGCAGGGTTGGCATCAGAAGGGTTTGCTGTCTGGGGTGTTTGGGTAGATGCTGAAGGCTCTGACATTGACTTGACAGAAGAACCAAACAGAGGGGAACTGCTGACTGGGTCGGCAGTGAGTTTGTTACTGGCTGTTGGGGATGATGTTTGTGCCTTTGATGTTGACTTTGCTGACTGATGAAAAGGAGAAGAACTGCTGACTGTAGACAAGCTAAGGGTAGAGTCAACAATGTGTTTTGTGCTCAGAGTGGAGTAGACTGGTGTGGTCTCTTCGCAGATCAGGTCTTCAGGATTTACATCCCGTAAGTATTGCCGTGCAAGGTTACCAGGTCCAGCACATATTATCTGGTTCTCAAATGGGTAGGACCCGGTCATCTTCTGCTTAAAGGGAGCCATTCTACAGTCACACTGCCAGGGGTTGTTGCTAATGTCGACAGTTAAAATAGAGGCCAGTAGGTCATATGTGTCAGCTGCAATGGTGCTGATGCTGTTGTACTCAAGATCTAGAGTGTGAAGCTGTGTTGTGTCATTGAACAGGCCTGCCTCGATACTGCGGATGCTATTACTGCTAAGGTCAAGCCTCTCTAGGCTACCAAGTCCCACAAATATGTCAGCTGGTAGGTTAGTTATCTGGTTCTGGTCAAGACGCAAGTGCAGCAGATTACCAAGTCCCACAAATATGTCAGCTGGTAGGTTAGTTAACTGGTTCTGGTAAAGGTGCAAGTACTGCAGATTACCAAGTCCCACAAATAAGTCAACTGGTAAGTTAGTTAACTGGTTCTGGTGAAGCCACAAGTACAGCAGATTACCAAGTCCCACAAATATGTCAGCTGGTAGGTTAGTTAACTGGTTATAGGAAAGAGACAACCTCTGCAGATGACCAAGTCCCACAAATATGCCAGCTGCGAGACGTATATGGTTTAGACCAAGATACAAGGTCTGCAGATTACCAAGTCCCACAAACATGTCAGATGAGAGACTAGTTAACTGGTTATCATAAAGGTACAGTTGGGTTAGGATGGCTAAGTTGTTGAATGTCTTGTTATGGATCATGGAGATCTGATTGGAATTAAGATCTAATCTTGTCAAGCTTGTATACCTTGAGAAATCAGACTGACTTAAGTTTGTAATGGCGTTATTATACAACCTAAGCCGAGTGATGGTTGCAGGCAGGTCCTGAGGAACGCTTCTGAGGCCTCTGCTGCTGCAGTCACAGTCTGATGAACAGCTGCTGCTGCAGGCTGCGGTCGGTCCAGCTTCCTTCAGGATGATCAGCAGAAGAACCAGCATCCTCCTCGCTTTGTCATACATAATGGCGTGTAGTCTTCCTAGAACAGAGATAAGATTACATTAGCATGGAAATCATTCATTATGGGAGTAGTGTAACAGTGGGGGTTCAAGCGCCTCCAACTGACCAGTCTAACTGGTCGTGACCGTTTAGCCTAGTGGTTAAGGCGTGCGTGCCTGTGATCTGGGCTGCCGGTTTCGGCGTAGTTCAAATCTCGGTTGGAATCACTTGTTCCTACTCGCTCCTTTGATTTGTTTCACTGGTTCCCACACCGGCCCTGTGAGTAACGATCAGATCACACAAGGAATATCGTACTCGGAGACTCGAAAGAAAAGGGGGAGTTTGTTTGTTTGTTTGTTTGTTTGTTTATTTTGAAACACCTGGGTAGCCTATTCAGTGCCAATACACTGGTTTTCGATAGGGCCCAGTTTCACATATACATACATGGAAAATAAAAAACAACTTACAGAGAGAAAAGTAGACATACACGTCGGAACATATGGGTACAACTGAAACATGAAAGACAGATAACTCAAAATCACAATCCAAACCAAGGTCAACAGTTAGGAGGTCAGAGGTCACTACTCAGTACTGAGACTATGTTAGGTCTTTCAAAGCTGACTTAAATGTATTCAGGCTTGGAACTTGCTTAATGTAGGCTGGTAGTGAATTAAAGTGTTTAGCACCTCTGTAGGCAAATGTACGCTGTCCTGTTGTGGTCTTGAAAAAGGGTTTGTATAGGAGTGATGTCTGTCTGGTTTGGTAATTGTGTAAGTTGTGGTTGTGAGAGAAGGTGGATGATAGGTATGTTGGTGCTAGCCCATTTATACACTTGTAAACCATAATGCACACATGATCCCGCCTTCTCCCTGCGAGATACTGCCAGCTGAGCTTCTCATGAAGGTCGAGGACACTGCTGGACTGTAGATTCAGTTGCAGAACTACCCTGGCAGCCCGGTTCTGTAGCACTTGGAGTTGTTGTTGTCTCCCCACTCCGCAGCTGTCCCACACGGTGTCACAGTAATCCAGAAGGGGGAGTACCATTGCTTTATACAACATGTCAGCTATATTTACAGTGAAGCAAGGTCTAAGACGGCTGAGTAAACCTACTCGTTGGGTTACCTTTGAGCAGAGTTTGTCAACATGTTCATTCCACAACAATTTATCATCAAGAATAAGCCCTAGGTATTTAAATGAAACCACTCTTTCTATTGACTCTAGTCCAATAGACTAGAGTAGTGTAACAAGTGATCCCAACCGAGATTCGAACCCACGTGGAATTATCTAAATCTACCAGAAACACTCCAAGCTCTGCTTTATTTGCTATGTTACTGGAATTTCTGTGCACTCCAAGAATATTTTTGCAGAAACAGTTCTGAATAGTTTCAATCGGACACCTGTCATTCAAATGGTCCTTGCCCCAAACTTCACTGCCATATAACATGATATAGCCACTGCCTTCAAAAAAGAAGTCAAACCCAACCATAGTCAACCTTAGTTAACATAGAACTTTCACAGTAAACTAGATAACTATGTCGATTCCCATGTATTTCCATGTACTTGTTTGTCTGCAATTAGCCTTCGGGCATGAACTTGCAATAAAGTTAATTATTGATTAAACCCTAATTTGCATGGCCAACATCTAATTGAATAACTCTCACCAAAGATATTTACATGCCAAGAAGCCTGAAAGAGACGATAATCATGAACGCTCATTGTAAGAATTGGCTTTCCCAGTGGCCCGAACCAACATTTCACTGGCCCAAATTCTCAAATCACTGATATACACTGTTGTGTTCTGATCAAGAAATATATGCAAAGGTTTTAGGTTACGCAGTGACCTCTACACTGCAATATAATCACACCGCTGTGAACAAAACACCTCAAATGCCTCCTTTCCCCCTTACCACAAAATTGGATCGCATTATATTAGGATGCCTGGCCATCTATAGGACTGTGTTGGTGCCAGCATAGCATAGAAGGTCTGACGCATTGATAGTCAGCATTCGAAATACCCGTCTGCAGTCTGCAATTTGCAGAAAGTTTATAAAGATCGCAGAAGAAAAATTAGACTTGCAATTTTTCAGAATGAAAATTGATAGAATCAGGCTCGGGATTTCTCAACTACGGTGTAGCAAACTAACGGAGCTGTAAATGAGCTGACATACAACAGTAGACCGCCTCGCACAGACTTCTGGGTTCGACTTGTCTTGGGGGTTTACGGCACTTTCGATAACTTCGGTGACGAATCATGTGAGAAAATCTTAGATTCGTGCATTTTCATCTTAACCTCTCTAATCTCCACGGTCAGGATCCCAGTGTCGGGATAAGTCGGGAAAACCCCAGATGTTTTTAGTGTAAGTGTATCGAAGCAAGCATGCAATAAGCCCATTCGCGATTCCTACTATGCATGTAAACAAAACCAGTCTGGGTATAATCTTATGAAAATCTGGACAATGTCAAGACAAGAACTGTTTACAAGGCAGGGGCCTTCACCAAATATCCATGAGAAATCTGAGAGTTGGACTTGAAAATAAACTCACCTTGACAGAGATCATTAAAAATGATCCTGCTTCAATCCTTGCATAAAGGACTGCAAGGCACAGATATTTCGGTGGACTGACAAGGAAATTTTGTCTGCAAAAGTAAAACAAAGGTGTGTAAGTCTGTCTGCAATTCTATATAATGTCCTTGAGTATATCATTCATGGTTTATCAAACTTTATTTGGTAGGATATCTGAGAACATCTTGGTATGCAGTTCTGGGGAAACTAAGAGACATGAAAATGGAAACTTTAGATTCTAGGATCTCCCATAACTAATACACAATATACTATAATTACAATATATTATTTCTGTTTCGACCTTGTCAATTTATACTTTTAAGTATATTCTAAACCTTGAAATATCCTCTCTATCATCCTTGCATGAGTGTCGTAAGAGTAAGATTAGTGGAAATCCTGGAAACTTCCTTTTTGACTTCAGTAAAAAGGCTACTGTGTGCCAACCTTCTTTAATACTGCGTTCCTGTTTGAAATTTCCTCGTCACCATTTTGTCATGACGTAGGAACTAAACACAGTCGTTACGCCTTTTTTTACCTCTCATGGACAAAAGAAATACATCAGGTATCACATAGGGTCAGAGAAGAAGTCGATTGACTAACCTTAGCACGAAAAGAAGCTCTTTTCAATTCGCACACTTCTCTGGGAGTCCGCAAACTCCTTAAAGTCTCGGGGAGTCTGTCTTAAGTGTCCTTCACCTCAGCGCTGAGGTGGTTGGACTACCTGAGGTCAATCATAAGCATTAGGTTTAGCGGACACTACAGTCTATTGTCCTAAATAGCTACATGCCCACAGGTGATACCTGTGGTAGTTACAAGCTCCGGCCGTCTGAACATAATGAGTTGTTCCTTCAGAATTGCAACAGTACTGCAATACTTTGAAATTTTCCTGCAATCTTCTTTTTTTCCAAACTGGAGGTTTCAGAATTATGATTATGTATTTCATGCCCTGTAGTATAGTCAGCATGGGTATGTGTTTGTGTCTAGCTGTGAGTGTCTGAGTGTGTGAGTGTCTACTTTTAAAGTTGGTGTGTCTGTGTGTATGTCTGGATGCATGTGTGTGTATGTCTGGGTGTGTTTATCCGTGTTTGTCTAACTGTGAATGTCTATGTAACTATATGCCTGGGTGTGTGTGTGTGTGTGTGTGTATGTGTGTTTGCGTCTATGTGTGTGTGTGTGTGAGTGTGTGTGTGTGTGTGTGTGTGTGTGTGTGTGTGTGTGTGTGTGTGTGTGTGTGTGCATCTGTGTGTATGTGGATGTTTGTTTGCTTATTTCTTACAGGTATTTGTGACTCTCTAAAAGAGCAACAGAAGAAAATATAATTACTGGGAATTTAACACTTTATCCCTGTAGTGGATATCCTGAAAAGCTTCTGAGGTTTTAAACTTATAAAAAAAGCTGATAACAGAAGGTGACTGTGTGCCAATCAAGTGCCTTCTGACAGTGTTCCTGTCTGACATTTCCTCGTCGCCATTTTGTCTTGACAGTATACATAATCAGGAACCAAATATGTTGACACAAGTACATGTTTGAAACCTTAAAATCTCCTTCTTATTAACGCTGTACGAGTTTCTTAAGAAGAAATGGAAATGGTTGAGATTTCTTGGGACTTAAACCTCGAGTAAAAACTGCTTGTTTCAGAAAAAGCTTACTGCGTGCCACCGAAGTGCCTTCAGTGTTCGTGTTTGACATTTCCTCATCACCATTTCCTCCTGACGTACAGTGTATATGAACCAAATATTTGATCCCATAATCGTTGCAACTATTTAACTGTCATGGACAAATACATCAGATATCATGTAGGGTCGCAGATGATAGGTTAATTGACTCACCTTAGCACGAAAAGAAGTTGTCTTCAGTCCGCAAACTCCCTACAGTCTCAGTGAGTCTGTCTTAAGTGTGTCCTTCAACCCAGCGCTGAGGTGGTTGGACTACCAATTATAGATGTTGGGTTCGGTCAGCACTGCCTTTTGTCTTACATGCCCACAGGTGATACCCGTGTGGTATACATGTGCCAACTGTCTGAACATAATGAGTTGTTTGTGATGTACAGCGTCAAAACTGCTATCATGGGTGATAACTTGCTAAATACTGTAAACTTTTCTTCAAAAGTTAAGTTATAATTTATAGTTTATAATCTTGGACGGAATTTCTACACTCCTCTGTCTAAACCCTGGGCCTACAGCTGCAGCCAGGGCTTGATAATCAGCTGTGTCAAACCTTTTCTTGATTTGTTTTTGCCCATTCATGTCTGTGGAATGTTTCCTAATTATTGTGTAGATACACATCATGCAGAATTAAAAGAATAATAACTGTAAAACCTTACAAAGTTTGGTAGAGTAGTACAATTTGAACTTTACATCTGGATAAATTTCGAAATTTATCCAGATGTAAAGTTTAAATTGTACTACTCTATCTGCTTACCTGGATGTTTAACATTCATAAACGTACAAAGTTTGGAGAGTTGCTCTCTTGATTTTAATGTTTGTTTCTGCTCGTTCGTACACAGGTTAACGAGGGACACTGGAAGTGGGGGGAGGAGCACACGGTGGAGATCAACAGCGCGTTCCTGACGGGCGTGTACGGGATGTGGAACGTCTACGTGTTCAGCGTGATCTGTCTGTACGCGCCGAGTCACAAGAGGAAAGGTCTGGAGGGGCAGCAGTCCTCCAACATACAGCTGGGTATGTTCGTGTGTGTGGGCACGTGCGTGTGCATTTTTGTGTGTTTGTGTGTGTGTGTGTGTATGTATGTGTGTGTGTTTGTGTGCGTGTGTGTGTGTGTGTGTGTGTGTGTGTGTGTGTGCGTGCATGTGTGTGTGCATGCATGTGTGCCTGCATGTATGGATGGATGTGTCTTTGTGTGAGTGAGTGAGTGAGTGAGTGAGTGAGTGAGTGAGTGAGTGAGTGAGTGAGTGAGTGAGTGAGTGAGTGAGTTGATTTGACTGTGAGTTAGTGGGTGGGTGTGCTTGTGTAACATTTGACTGTGACTCAATTTGTTTGTGTGTGTGCTAATTCTTACTGGCATTTATAATTAGTGTTGTTTTCATAATTCCAGAACGTGAGACTTCTGAGGATGGGAGTAACGAAGAGATCGAGTTACGCCTGACAAACAGCCAGGCCAGCGGCGACGCCGGAGAGCTGTCCGTCATCTACAAGATCGCCGGCAAGGAGGCTCAAGAGTAGCCAATGGGAGGGGGCGAGTGGGGTGGCCAATCAGGGGAGCTGGTTTAGGGAGACTTTAAGATTGGCCAATCTGAATTGAATGGTAGTAACCAAATCAGGAATTTGGAAAAGTCCAAATTAACCAATCAGAAGAGAGCAGAAAAGTGGCCAATCAGCTTTGGAGAAAATTTGAAATTAGCCTGTTTTAAGAAAGCATTAAACAATGTATTCCAAAGTATTGTCCAATCAGGTTAGAGGAATATTTGATACAAGCCTATCAGAAAAGAGCTAAGGTGGCCAATCAGGTCTGAGGAAAATTCAAACTTAGCAGAAGTGGCCTATCAGAGCAAATCATGCATTTGTAACGTTACAAACGAGAATTCAGCCATCCTCTTTTGACACAAGTTACGACATGATATGGACCAAGTACAGTGTATTTTAAATGAAGAAACATTGAATTGTATTCATGACACTTTCATGACCACTTCAGTTGCTACAAAAAAACTTTTGATGATTGTATTACATGTAGAAACTGCAGACACTTCACACATACATGCATTCTGATGGTTCCTTGACGTTTCAGGGGTTTCCTGACTTTCATAGGACCAGTATACTATCTATCAGCAGACCACTATCTATAAACTGTTAAGCTCTGCTTTTTCTATCAATGAAATGTTTCTGTCTTTTGGAAGGATCTAACAATCTAGCTACCCCGCCTGAAATGTGTCACTAACAACTTTGTAATCATTTGTCCAAAATCATTTGAGACAAAATACTGTACCATAATCATTGATCTTGATCCATAACTGTGTTATGCCATATTGAATGTTGCCATAGTTAAGACAGGAACTGTCAAATTTCCTGAGTTAAAGACTGTAGATGTTTATTGTAAAGTATATGTTAGATGGAACTTGGTGCCAGTGGGACCATATGAGTAGGCAATATCGCATTATTAGTATATTTTAGGTGGCCATATCATACATTTAAGTAAGATTTATTGTGTATATAGTTCATGTTGTTGCAATGTGAGAAAGTAGATTTTCATAACAGATACAAAACGTATGACCAGCTGTCTCTTCAACTAACAGACCACTGAGCTGTACTTTAACATACACCAAAAGAGGGTGGAATACTGGCATTGGGGTGGGGGTGTAGAAATGTGGAAAATAGTTCTGCACAACGTAAATTTGGCTATTTTTCTGAGGAACTGGCTATAGAATATTCCTTAAAAGTATGGGGGAAGTGTTATTCATCTCTTATTCTAACATGTCATGTAAAGATTCTAATGGCTTAGCCCTTAAACTGCGACCTTTTCAGGCTGAATTCCCCCATCCTGAATGTGGGCTTTTGCTCAGACTGCTTAACAATAAGAGAGTGTAAAAAGAAAGAGCCTGACAGTTTTGTTTTATTCTTGCCTATCATCATTCCATTAGTGCAATGTGAGGCCACATAGTCTACATTATATGGATGCCAACCTCGAACCTAATTGAAAAAGAATCTGGAAGGGAACTAATTATAAGCTGTTTTACGACATGCAATTGTTACAACCATTTCGGCAATTGTACAATATTCTGTCGTTTTGCAGTAGTACAAACGCTCACTGTGACTCCTCAGTTCTGTTTGTGTGCATCACTCTCCTCTGCCCTAAGGAGTAAGATTTCTCTTCTGAAAACAGACATAGATCTATGATTACGTCATCTATAAAAACAATGTTATCTTGGGTTATGGTCCATTCCATGACTCATTTTCTTATCGACTTCCCTTTGCGGACAAGTATTTATACATACATTTACTAGCCTAGAGTTGTACATAGTTGTAGTGTTTTACCATAATGTGGATCATATTTGTACTATGATAAGTTTAAGTACACTGGTTTTCTTGTAGCTTATTTTTGAAAGCATTATTTGTATTAGATGGTAGACAAAAACAATATTTCATACTCAAGACTTTCTTCGATCATGTCTGTAAAGCATGTTTGGAAATAAATAAATGTTTTAACAGCAGAAATTTGATTCGTTGAGTCTGTTTATATCTGCTGCATTTTTATTACATTTCAGATGGATTTTCAACAATGACAATGTGTGTGTGTATGTATGTGTCTGTGTGTGTGAGAGTTTAATTTCTTTTAAATTGTGTGTGAGTGGTGAGTGTGCATGTGTGTGCATGTGCATGAGTGTTTGTGTGTGTGTGTGTGTGTTACAGAGACTACAGACCACGCTGTCGCCCCTGCCCGTTGCTGAGCTGCAGTTCCAGCTCCTACAGATAGAGGGTGCTCATGACTGATGTTGTTATATTTTCCATAGAGGTTCTCTGAAAACACAGCACACTTGTTACAGAGACTACAGACCACGTTGTCGCCCCTCCTGCAGTCCTGTTTGCTGTGCTCCTTGCTAAAGGAGTGAGTCAACTGCAGTTCCAACTCCTACAGACTGAGGGCGCTCCTGGGCTGACCACCTCCTTATTAGGCAGTAAGCACCTCCTGTGCTGGGGCTTCGAGGACATGCTGACCAACATCGACAAGGGGCCGGACGACAAGGACAAGGGTGAGGGCTTGCGTTTCATCTGGGAATAGTTTCATTTTTTTGCTAAATGATAAAAGGAGAAGCCAGACTGATGCACTGTAGCACACAGAAGAAAAGTGGATCCACAGAAAATAGCTTTGCAACAGAACTGAGCCAGCTTACAGATGTGATTTTTGTGGCAGAGACTGCCATTCTCGTATAGGGCTGTTTAGCCATAGTCGATGCTGTAGGGCTGATGTCAATACTGACTGACGGAGGCCATATAATGTAACTTTAGAATGTCCAAGAACCATCGAAATAAATTGCTGTCTGCTGTTTTCTCTTGTAGAGAAAATGTCTTGTAAAGTTTTAATGGTTTTTCGATTTTAAAGAGTAATGCTGAATTGAAATAGAATCATGAAATAGAATCTAATGCACGATGCAGCGGAAAGTAGGCGAGATGTCAAAGTAACGGAAAGGGTTAGGGTTCAGGGTTACCGATTCTATTCTCACATGTTAACTCCAGGACCAGGGCAGTTCCAGTGTTGCGGTACCTCTGGCACCGCAGGTCACAATGCAGCGGAAAGAAGGCGGCACCTGGAAGTCGCTGAAAGTGTTTAAAACTGTGTCTTACTGGTGTTACTTCATGGGCAGAACCACCACGCCAGGTGTCAGGGAAGGAACCTCCAGTAAGTCTTGTCTTTTATAAACCAGTAAATCTTTCATAACAGGTGTAGAACAGTCTTCATTAGCCCTTCTGGCTTCTTCTGGCTACGTGTATGCACTATATTATATATTATGTATATCGGTCTCCACAAGACAGTATGTCCCATGCTATGTTCTAAGGCTGTCCTGTGCGATGTTTTCCAGCTGCCAGCAGCTGTGGGCTGAGCCTGAAGCTCCTGCGCAGGACGCCTATCTACACCTGCGGCAGCACCCTGGTCATGCTCACAGCGCCCCCTGGCAGCAGCTCCAGTTCTGCAGCACGCTCCTTATTTGGCAGCGGCACCAGTCTGTCGTCCCTCAGGGGTAAGCTGGTCTCACTAACTAAAATAGTTTTGAATACAAACACAAAAACATACAGGTTCCGATGCAGTGTCATAGGAAGCCGCCAGGAGACCCCTTCTTGAACTTGACCTTCGTCTTTCTGACACCTACCCACCTACGAAACATCATGAACATCCATCGACAGCTTCTCGAGTTATGCTGTTTGTAGCATACAAACCTGCATCCAAAACATGCAATGATGTGTGTTTTTTCTTTACTTGCCTGTAACCAAGACCAAAATAGCTCTCCAAGGGAAGAGGATTTTATTCTTAGTTTGAAATGAAGATTACCCACAGTCACCTCACATTCACTCACTATCCGGTGTAACACCTCTATTCAAATCTTCTTTTCAGTACACTTTCATGTTTGCTGCTATTGATAATTCCGTTCCACCGCAACTATTGCGCTAGACTCAGTACCCAAGCCAGCCGACACACCTGCACCACAATCATCCTTCATTAACAACCGACACACCTGCACCACAATCATCCTTCATTAACAACCGGCACACCTGCACCACAATCATCCTTCATTAACAACCGACACACCTGCACCACAATCATCCTTCATTAACAACCGACACACCTGCACCACAATCATCCTTCAGTAACAACCGGCACACCTGCACCACAATCATCCTTCATTAACAACCGGCACACCTGCACCACAATCATCCTTCATTAACAACCGACACACCTGCACCACAATCATCCTTCATTAACAACCGACACACCTGCACCACAATCATCCTTCAGTAACAGCCGACACACCTGCACCACAATCATCCTTCATTAACAACCGGCACACCTGCACCACAATCATCCTTCATTAACAACCGGCACACCTGCACCACAATCATCCTTCATTAACAACCGGCACACCTGCACCACAATCATCCTTCATTAACAACCGACACACCTGCACCACAATCATCCTTCATTAACAACCGACACACCTGCACCACAATCATCCTTCAGTAACAGCCGACACACCTGCACCACAATCATCCTTCAGTAACAACCGGCACACCTGCACCACAATCATCCTTCATTAACAACCGACACACCTGCACCACAATCATCCTTCATTAACAACCGGCACACCTGCACCACAATCATCCTTCATTAACAACTGACACACCTGCACCACAATCATCCTTCATTAACAACCGACACACCTGCACCACAATCATCCTTTATTAACAACCGGCACACCTGCACCACAATCATCCTTCAGTAACAACCGACACACCTGCACCACAATCATCCTTCATTAACAACCGACACACCTGCACCACAATCATCCTTCATTAACAACCGGCACACCTGCACCACAATCATCCTTCATTAACAACCGACACACCTGCACCACAATCATCCTTCATTAACAACCGACACACCTGCACCACAATCATCCTTCATTAACAACCGGCACACCTGCACCACAATCATCCTTCATTAACAACCGGCACACCTGCACCACAATCATCCTTCATTAACAACCGACACACCTGCACCACAATCATCCTTCATTAACAACCGACACACCTGCACCACAATCATCCTTCATTAACAACCGACACACCTGCACCACAATCATCCTTCATTAACAACCGACACACCTGCACCACAATCATCCTTCATTAACAACCGGCACACCTGCACCACAATCATCCTTCATTAACAACCGACACACCTGCACCACAATCATCCTTCATTAACAACCGACACACCTGCACCACAATCATCCTTCAGTAACAACCGACACACCTGCACCACAATCATCCTTCATTAACAACCGGCACACCTGCACCACAATCATCCTTCATTAACAACCGACACACCTGCACCACAATCATCCTTCATTAACAACCGGCACACCTGCACCACAATCATCCTTCATTAACAACCGGCACACCTGCACCACAATCATCCTTCATTAACAACCGACACACCTGCACCACAATCATCCTTCATTAACAACCGACACACCTGCACCACAATCATCCTTCATTAACAACCGGCACACCTGCACCACAATCATCCTTCATTAACAACCGACACACCTGCACCACAATCATTCTTCATTAACAACCGGCACACCTGCACCACAACCATCCTTCAGTAACAACCGACACACCTGCACCACAACCATCCTTCAGTAACAACCGACACACCTGCACCACAACCATCCTTCAGTAACAACCAACACACCTGCACCACTGTCATCCTTCAGTAACAACCGACACACCTGCACCACAATCATCCTTCAGTAACAACCGACACACCTGCACCACAATCATCCTTCAGTAACAACGCTGGAGCCGCTGGAGTTTAGTTCCCCTTTGGAACTTTTTTTCAGCCCGTCTTTTCACCAAAAAATGTCAGTGGTAGTTGTATATAGTGCTAAACCTTCAAAACGTATAACCCCATTATAGAACCTGAAACAGCAAAATGGAGAATGATATATGTTCTTAGTCTTAGTAAAATAAATCCGTTTACCACAAAATTGTAATTAAAACAATGAAATTTGAAAGCAATGATTTGACAGAAACAAGTGTTATTTTCTAACAGTGATAGTTTATGATTATCAAATCAAAAATATTTTCATCTCAAATTGCATCTCAAATTATATCTTGGTAGCAGCCTCCATACAGATCCTCAATTTCCCTCAAAACATTAAAAAGAATCCACCTGTTATCATTTGATAACAAAGAATAATCAATACAGCTGTGTGTGTAAAATGTTGAGGATATTTGGGGGTGCTCAGGGGTTTACCAGTATGCTGTTTTTGATTTGAGCTCAACAAAATAGTATCTGAAGAAATATTACACTTGTTTCTGTAGTATACAACAATGGTTTTGAAGAGAAAATGCTAGATCAAATGTTAAAAGATACATCCTTTGGTCACAAAGTCGTCAGTAGTATCATTCTGCATTGAAGCTAAACAATTAAATCAACATAATGCTACTTCTCATCACCGTAAAGATAATGACAAAAATATTTGATTAAAAGTGACCTTAAGGATATCATGAACGCTAAACTAGTAGTAAAATTGATACTAAAATCACCCATTATTACTAACTTAGGTTATCAGTTAAGTTGTAGCAAAATACTGCTACCAATTAAATGTAATGAGCGAAACAAATTAACTTCTTTCACCATGAAGCTTTTTTTCATATTTCAGCATTACAACGGTGGTATATTTGCGATAATGATAAACTAGAGATAGATATTCTGAACAAGAATTCTTAGTATTATAATCATTGGTTAACAAAGATCTTCTGTAGTTGTGTGTTAGATGGAAGAAAATACGTTCTTGTGACTAAACATTATTAAGTACATCAGTGTTCTCATGAACATCCTGCACTCTACATTCTTCCGTCTATATTCATCCATTCTGAGCAGTTTCTAAGTTCTCTCCCTACCATTTCAGCATAATGTACACATAAAAATTAGTCTTCCATTACTTAGCTAGCCCATTAGGGAATTGTACTAGAGTATGGGTTTGGGTATCGCATATATACATGTACGTGTAGGTCCTTCATAGCATGGTTGGGGAACAGTTAACAGAGGATTGAGGATTAAATTTTCCAGGTAGCCACTCATTGCCATTTTCAACTATGATAACCTGTGGAACTGTTGCAAAAATTTTAGCAGTTGCTTTCACTTTGCCGTTCTCATATTTGTGGGACATAGGACCTATTTTCTCATATACTGTGAACCAGCTCTGTTGTCTTCAGTATAGTTGTCATCATCGTGTACCCTTGTGAGAATGCGGACTTAGCTACCAACATTTTACTCCCTGATGTATCATCATCCTCGTGCGTAGAACTTTGTGAACCAGCTCCTTTGTCACACTGCTGTTTTTAGACTTGTGGGACTGTGAACCAGATGTTTCTTTTATAGACATTTCTTTCCGGTACACTCAGGGCTCGAAATAGTGGGTGCATGTGCACCCAGTGCACCCAAAATTGGAACTGTGCACCTAAATTTTGACTGTGGGTGCACTGGTGCACCTATATATTTTTGTAGCCAATAGGGTATTGTACACTAGTATACAGAATATTCTTGAAATGTAAGTATTAAAAACAGCATGATAACTTTTTGCTGTACTTTATTTAATGTATTATTTGTTTGAAATCTTAAAGTTAGCTATAGAATTACAGATTGAAGTTCTTAAGAAAGGCAGCAGCGTTAAACTTTTTAATTATGTTCTGAAGAACATTCAACTTTATTTTATCTGGTGCACCCAAAATTCTTTCTGTGCACCCAATTTTTTTAGTTGGGTGCACCAGTGCATCTATTCCCAAAGATGAATTTCGAGCTCTGGGTACACTAGAATCTGTGGACCAGCTCCATTCTTCCGAGCGGCAGTTACCTTTGGGCCCGGGGAGATTATTATCTTTTTCAGTTACTGACTCATTTTAAATCTCATATTTGATAACCTCAAGAATAAGCTACCATCACTGTCCTCATAAAATGTTATGTACTTGTGGGACTGAGGACCATAATTCTGTTACTTTTTGTGGCTCGACATTACAGATACATGATGTAATAACTTAACCTTCATGTACCTACAGTTTGGGGCAGGCACTTCCAAATCTCAATAGTTTTGGACATGCTACTCTGAACATTTATGTACCTACACTTCTAAACCTACATGTACCTGGAGTTTGGGCAGTCCCCTCTAAACCTACCTGTACCTACAGTTTTGGGTAGGCACCGCTAAAAGTTCATTTCTATACACTTGGGGCAGGCATCTCTACCCCTACATGTACGAACAGTTTTGAGCAGGCATTTGTGTAAACCTACATGTACCTACAGTATTTGGCAGGCACTTCTAAACCTACCTGTACCTACAGTTTTTGGCAGGCACTTTTAAACCTACCTGTACCTACAGTTTTTGGCAGGCACTTCTAAACCTACCTGTACCTACAGTTTATGGCAGGCACTTCTAAACCTACCTGTACCTACAGTTTTGGGCAGGCATTTGTGTAAACCTCAACCTGTACCTACAGTTTTGGCAATGCACCTCTAAACCTACATGTACCTACAGTTTTTGACAGGCACTTCTAAACCTACCTGTACCTACAGTTTTGGACAGGCACTTATTAACAAACATGTACCTGCAGTTTTGGGGCAGGCGCCACAAAACAAACATACACCGCTATAATTCACCTTAGCCACAGTCAGTTTAAGACAATCACGTCAATTCGTTCAGTGTTTAGAAATGGGCAGGCACCTCTAATCCTTCGTGTTGTTATAGTACGGGCAGGAATGGTATTTCCAAAGCAGAGTTTTTCCCAAGAAAATTGCCAATGTTACAACATCAATTGTAAAGGTTCTGACACCTGTTATAAAGCTTGTGACATTTGTTTTAAAGATTGAAACACCCTTTTTTAAGATATGCATTCAAGTGCATCTCTTCTTTAGATGGCTGAGACATGTGCTCCAATGTGTGCGATCCGGACATCTTATCTTAGCCTTCCTGCGGCATTTCCTGCAGAACCTGCCGCTACAACTTGCTCTTTTCCAAAACGTTTTGTAGACACACTTTTTCCAAAGCGGTCTGCAACTTTCAACAGTTTTCGGGGTGGATGCTGGTGCCGCCGGGGTCAAGGTCCTTGCTGTGGAGGGGACCGTTGTGGTTTCTTCACAGATCAGGTCTTCATGATTTACATCCCGTAAGTATTGCCCTGTAAGGTTACCAGGTCCAACACACATGATCTGGTTCTCAAATGGGTAGGACCCGTTCATCCTCTGCTTAAAGGGAGCCATTCTACAGTCACACTGCCAGGGGTTGTTGTTAATGTGGACGGTTGAAATAGAGGCCAGTAGGTCATATGTGTCAGCTGCAATGGTGCTGATGCTGTTGAACCTAAGATTTAGAATGTGAAGCTGTGTTGTGTCATTAAACATGCCTGCCTCGATACTGCGGATGCTATTCCTGCTTAGGTCAAGCCTCTCTAGGTTATCAAGTCCCACAAATATGTCAGCTGGTAGGTTAGTTAACTGGTTCTGGTAAAGAAGCAAGGTCCGCAGATTACCAAGTCCCACAAATATGTCAGCTGAGAGACTAGTTATCTGGTTCTGGTGAAGCCACAAGCGCTGCAGATTACCAAGTCCCTCAAATATGTCAGCTGGTAGGTTAGTTATCTGGTTCCGGTCAAGATACAAGTGAGTCAGATTACCAAGTCCTACAAATATGTCAGCTGAAGGATTAGTTAATTGGTTCTGGCTAAGCCACAAGCCCTGCAGATTACCAAGTCCCACAAATATGTCAGCTGGTAGGTTAGTTAACTGGTTCAGGTAAAGAAACAAGGACCGCAGATTACCAAGTCCCACAAATATGTCAGCTGGTAGGTTAGTTAACTGGTTCCGGTCAAGATACAAGTGAGTCAGATTACCAAGTCCCTCAAATATGTCAGCTGGTAGGTTGGTTAACTGGTTCTGTTGAAGATACAAGACCTGCAGATTACCAAGTCCCACAAATATGTCAGCTGAGAGATTAGTTAATTGGTTCTGGCTAAGCCACAAGGTCTGCAGATTACCAAGTCCCACAAATATGTCAGTTGGTAGGTTAGTTATCTGGTTCTGGCTAAGATACAAGCCCTGCAGATTACCAAGTCCCACAAATATGTCAGCTGAGAGATTAGTTAATTGGTTCTGGTCAAGACGCATGTGCCGCAGATTACCAAGTCCAGCAAATATGTCAGCTGGCAAAGTTGTTAGCTGGTTATGGTCAAGCCACAAGCGCTGCAGATTACCAAGTCCCACAAATATGTCAGCTGGTAGGTTAGTTATCTGGTTCCGGGAAAGATACAAGGTCTGCAGATTACCAAGTCCCACAAATATGTCAGCTGAGAGATTAGTTAGTTGGTTCTGGTCAAGCCACAAGCCCTGCAGATTACCAAGTCCCACAAATATGCCAGCTGATAGGTTAGTTATCTGGTTGTGGGAAAGAGACAAGTACTGCAGATTACCAAGTCCCACAAATATGTCAGCTGGTAGGTTAGTTATCTGGGTGTGGGAAAGAGACAAGGTCTGCAGATTACCAAGTCCCACAAATATGCCAGCTGAGAGATTAGTTAACTGGTTATGGTTAAGATACAAGTACTGCAGATTACCAAGTCCCACAAATATGTCAGCTGGTAGGTTAGTTATCTGGTTGTGGGAAAGAGACAAGTACTGCAGATTACCAAGTCCCACAAATATGTCAGCTGGTACTGGCTAGTTAACTGGTTGGCTCTAAGGTGCAGGTAAGTTAGGCTGGTGAAGTTGTTGAATGTCTTGTTATGGATCATGGCGATCTGATTGGAACTAAGATCTAATGTTGTCAAGCTCCCATACCTTGAGAAATCAGACTGACTTAAGTTTGTGATGGCGTTGTGATCCAACCTAAGCGTAGTGATGGTTGTAGGCAGGTCCTGAGGAACGCTGGTGAGGCCTCTGCTCCTGCAGTCACACCATGATGAACAGCTGCTGCTGCAGGCTGTGGTCGGTCCAGTTTCCTTCAGGATGATCAGCAGAAGAACCAGCATCCTCCTCGCTTTGTTGGACATTATGGACTATAGCCTTCCTAGAACAGAGATTAGATACATAATAGCATGGAAATCATTCTGTGTCGGCAGGATTCAACAGGTCTTAAAAATTTGCTTTCTTCATAAGGCATCATGTCATTTCAACTGGCCTGAACCAACTTTACACTGGCTCAAAATTTCACAACTTTCCACCTTTTCCCGGCTGTGTTTCAATTAAGAAAAAAATTCAGGTATTACACCAACTGGCAATCTAGAGAACCAATAGCAATTATGCAAATTAAATCCTAACTTGCATGATCAACATCTAATCACATCAATCGTCACCAAGGATTACTACATGTCAAATATCATGAAAATCAATGATTCATCCTTTAGTTTCAATATCTATCCTCCACCAGGCCCTCAAAGCAAAGATTCTAATCTTCTGGCCTATCACTACCACAGCTGACATATATTATTCATGCAGAACAAAGACAAAAACAAATCCTTAAGACTGATCCTACCTTGATCCTAGAAGGAAGGACTGCAGGGCACAGATTTTTTAGTGGGAAGACGAGGAAACGGTATCTGAAAAATAAAACATAGGTGTGTAAGTTCACAGGACCATGAAGTATATTATTCATGATTTATTTTTCATTCATAAATAAGAAATAAGAAAATATTTTCAAAAGCTGACTGTGTGCCAACCAAGTGCGTTCTGACTGTGTTCCTGTTTGACATTTCCTCGTGTCCATGTTGTTATGTCGTATGAACCAAACATTTGATCGGACAATTGTTCCAACTATTTTACCTTTCATGGACAAAAATACATGTACATCCAGTATCATGTACTAGTAGAGTAATAGTTGAAAGTAGAAGTTGAATGACTTGTCTCTAAATTCCTTAAAGTCTCGTGGAGTGTGTCTTAAGTGTGTCCCTCACAAGTTCTGAGCTATTGAAGTGGTTGGCCTATTACAACAGTAACCTGAGGTTAATCATAGATGGGTTCCGCAACACTGCCTATTGTCCCACATGCCCACAGGTGATACCGGTGGTAGTTACAAGTTCCAGCCGTCTGAACATAACGAGTTGTTTTTTATGCTCTGTTATGTATCAGGGCTTAAAATACTTAAATTTTTTCTAAACTGCGATTCAGCTACTAGGTAATCCATTAACACAAATCCTGGTTTCATCCATCCATTAGAATTGCAAGAACAATACTTTGAAATTTTCCTGCAATCTTGTTTTTTTCGTGCAAACTGCAGGTGACAGGTATGTATTTCATGCCTCGTGGTATGAAGTCAGAAGCCAAATTAGCTATTCAGGGAATATAATGGTTTTCATTACTAAGACAACTTCTGATTTGTGTGTGCATTTGTGTGTGCATTAGTGTGTGCTTGACTGTGTGTGTGTGTGTGTGTGTGTGTGTGTGTGTGTGTGTGTGTGTGTGTGTGTGCGAGTGCATGTTTGTTTGTTTGTTTGCTTGTTTCTTACAGGCATTTGTGACTCTTCTAACCAAAGATTATAAATGTAGACGTGGAAATCATGGAAAGCTTCTGCTATTTCAAAATCAAAATAAGCTGATAACAGAAGGTGGCTGACTGTGCCATCCAAGTGCCTTCTGACAGTGTTCCTGTTTCACACTTCCTCATCGCCATTTTGTTGTGACATTACGTTAGGAACCAAACATGTTGACACAAGTACATGTATGTTTGAAACCTTAAATTCTCATTCTTATTAATGCTCTACGGGTTTCTTAAGAAAAAATGGAAATGGTGGCGAGTTCCTGAGACGTTACCCTCGAGTAAAAATGGCTTGTATCAGAAAAAAGGTGACTATGTGCCAACCAAGTGCCTTCTGACACTGTTCCTGTTTGACATTTCCTCGTCGCCATTTTGCTATGTCGTATGAACCAACCTCTAGATTGGACAATTGTTCCAACTATTTACTGTCATGGACAAAAAACACACCAGGTATCATGTAGGGTCTAAGGAAAAGTTGATTGACTAACCTTAGAACAAAAAGAAGTTGTCTTCAGTCCGCAAACTCCTTAAAGTCTTGTAGAGTTTGTGTTAAGTGTGTCCTTCAACTCAGCGCTGAAGTGGTTGGACTACCTGAGGTCAATTATAGATGTTGGGTTCGGTCAACACTGCCTAATGTCTTACATGCCCACAGGTGATACGTGTGCCAGTCGTCTGTACATAATGTGTTTTTTTTGTGATGTACAGTGTCAAAACTGCTATCAGGGGTGATACCTTGCTTTACAGAGACACTTTGCTTTAAAAGTTAAGATGGTTGTCTTGGACGGGATTTTTATACACTGTCAAAGCCCTACGACCATGCAGGGCTTCATAATCAGCTTTGTCAAACCCTTTCTTGATTTGTTTCTGCCCGTTCGGGGACTGTGTTATCTTTCCAAATAATTGTGTAGATACACAGTTTTAAAAGAATAAGAACTGTCAGGTTCCGATGCAGTGTCATAGGAAGCCGCCAGGAGACCCCTTCTCGAACTTGACCTTCGTCTTTCTGACACCTACCCACCTACGAAACATCATGAACATCCATCGACAGCTTCTCCAGTTATGCTGTTTGTAGCACACAAACATGCATCCAAAACATGCAATGATGTTGGTTTTTTCTTTGCCAAAATAGCTCTCCAAGGGAAGAGGATTTTATTCTTAGTTTGAAATAAAGATTACCCACAGTCACCTCACATTCACTCACTATCCGGTGTAACACCTCTATTCAGATCTTCTTTTCAGTACACTTTCATGTTCGCTACTATTAATAATTCCGTTCCACCGCAACTATTGCGCTAGACTCAGTACCCAAGCCAGCCGACACACCTGCACCACAATCATCCTTCATTAACAACCAACACACCTGCACCACAATCATCCTTCATTAACAACCGGCACACCTGCACCACAATCATCCTTCATTAACAACCGGCACACCTGCACCACAATCATCCTTCAGTAACAACCGGCACACCTGCACCACAATCGTCCTTCAGTAACAACCGGCACACCTGCACCACAATCATCCTTCATTAACAACCGACACACCTGCACCACAATCATCCTTCATTAACAACCGACACACCTGCACCACAATCATCCTTCAGTAACAACCGGCACACCTGCACCACAATCATCCTTCATTAACAACCGGCACACCTGCACCACAATCATCCTTCAGTAACAACCGGCACACCTGCACCACAATCGTCCTTCAGTAACAACCGGCACACCTGCACCACAATCATCCTTCATTAACAACCGACACACCTGCACCACAATCATCCTTCATTAACAACCGACACACCTGCACCACAATCATCCTTCAGTAACAACCGGCACACCTGCACCACAATCATCCTTCATTAACAACCGGCACACCTGCACCACAATCATCCTTCATTAACAACCGGCACACCTGCACCACAATCATCCTTCATTAACAACCGACACACCTGCACCACAATCATCCTTCAGTAACAACCGGCACACCTGCACCACAATCATCCTTCATTAACAACCGGCACACCTGCACCACAATCATCCTTCAGTAACAACCGGCACACCTGCACCACAATCGTCCTTCAGTAACAACCGGCACACCTGCACCACAATCATCCTTCATTAACAACCGACACACCTGCACCACAATCATCCTTCATTAACAACCGACACACCTGCACCACAATCATCCTTCATTAACAACCGGCACACCTGCACCACAATCATCCTTCATTAACAACCAACACACCTGCACCACAATCATCCTTCATTAACAACCAACACACCTGCACCACAATCATCCTTCAGTAACAACCGGCACACCTGCACCACAATCGTCCTTCAGTAACAACCGGCACACCTGCACCACAATCATCCTTCATTAACAACCGACACACCTGCACCACAATCATCCTTCATTAACAACCGACACACCTGCACCACAATCATCCTTCAGTAACAACCGGCACACCTGCACCACAATCATCCTTCATTAACAACCGGCACACCTGCACCACAATCATCCTTCATTAACAACCAACACACCTGCACCACAATCATCCTTCAGTAACAACCGACACACCTGCACCACAATCATCCTTCATTAACAACCGGCACACCTGCACCACAATCATCCTTCATTAACAACCCGCACACCTGCACCACAATGGTCCTTCAGTAACAACCGGCACACCTGCACCACAATCATCCTTCAGTAACAACCGGCACACCTGCACCACAATGGTCCTTCAGTAACAACCGGCACACCTGCACCACAATCATCCTTCAGTAACAACCGGCACACCTGCACCACAATCGTCCTTCAGTAACAACCAGCACACCTGCACCACAATCATCCTTCATTAACAACCGACACACCTGCACCACAATCATCCTTCAGTAACAACCGGCACACCTGCACCACAATGGTCCTTCAGTAACAACCGGCACACCTGCACCACAATCATCCTTCATTAACAACCGACACACCTGCACCACTGTCATCCTTCATTGACAACCGACACACCTGCACCACAATCATCCTTCAGTAACAACCGGCACACCTGCACCACAATCATCCTTCATTAACAACCAACACACCTGCACCACAATCATCCTTCATTAACAACCGGCACACCTGCACCAGAATCATCCTTCATTAACAACCGGCACACCTGCACCACAATCATCCTTCATTAACAACCGACACACCTGCACCACAATCATCCTTCAGTAACAACCGGCACACCTGCACCACAATCATCCTTCATTAACAACCGACACACCTGCACCACAATCATCCTTCATTAACAACCGACACACCTGCACCACAATCATCCTTCATTAACAACCGGCACACCTGCACCAGAATCATCCTTCATTAACAACCGGCACACCTGCACCACAATCATCCTTCATTAACAACCGACACACCTGCACCACAATCATCCTTCATTAACAACCGGCACACCTGCACCACAATCATCCTTCATTAACAACCAGCACACCTGCACCACAATCATCCTTCATTAACAACCGACACACCTGCACCACAATCATCCTTCAGTAACAACCGGCACACCTGCACCACAATCATCCTTCATTAACAACCGGCACACCTGCACCACAATCACCCTTCAGTAACAACCGGCACACCTGCACCACAATCGTCCTTCAGTAACAACCGGCACACCTGCACCACAATCATCCTTCATTAACAACCGACACACCTGCACCACAATCATCCTTCATTAACAACCGACACACCTGCACCACAATCATCCTTCATTAACAACCGGCACACCTGCACCACAATCATCCTTCATTAACAACCAACACACCTGCACCACAATCATCCTTCATTAACAACCAACACACCTGCACCACAATCATCCTTCAGTAACAACCGGCACACCTGCACCACAATCGTCCTTCAGTAACAACCGGCACACCTGCACCACAATCATCCTTCATTAACAACCGACACACCTGCACCACAATCATCCTTCATTAACAACCGACACACCTGCACCACAATCATCCTTCAGTAACAACCGGCACACCTGCACCACAATCATCCTTCATTAACAACCGGCACACCTGCACCACAATCATCCTTCATTAACAACCAACACACCTGCACCACAATCATCCTTCAGTAACAACCGACACACCTGCACCACAATCATCCTTCATTAACAACCGGCACACCTGCACCACAATCATCCTTCATTAACAACCCGCACACCTGCACCACAATGGTCCTTCAGTAAAACCGGCACACCTGCACCACAATCATCCTTCAGTAACAACCGGCACACCTGCACCACAATGGTCCTTCAGTAACAACCGGCACACCTGCACCACAATCATCCTTCAGTAACAACCGGCACACCTGCACCACAATCGTCCTTCAGTAACAACCAGCACACCTGCACCACAATCATCCTTCATTAACAACCGACACACCTGCACCACAATCATCCTTCAGTAACAACCGGCACACCTGCACCACAATGGTCCTTCAGTAACAACCGGCACACCTGCACCACAATCATCCTTCATTAACAACCGACACACCTGCACCACTGTCATCCTTCATTGACAACCGACACACCTGCACCACAATCATCCTTCAGTAACAACCGGCACACCTGCACCACAATCATCCTTCATTAACAACCAACACACCTGCACCACAATCATCCTTCATTAACAACCGGCACACCTGCACCAGAATCATCCTTCATTAACAACCGGCACACCTGCACCACAATCATCCTTCATTAACAACCGACACACCTGCACCACAATCATCCTTCAGTAACAACCGGCACACCTGCACCACAATCATCCTTCATTAACAACCGACACACCTGCACCACAATCATCCTTCATTAACAACCGACACACCTGCACCACAATCATCCTTCAGTAACAACCGACACACCTGCACCACAATCATCCTTCAGTAACAACCGACACAACTGCACCACAGTCATCCTTCATTAACAACCGGCACACCTACACCACAATCATCCTTCATTAACAACCGACACACCTGCACCACAATCATCCTTCAGTAACAACCGACACACCTGCACCACAATCATCCTTCAGTAACAACCGACACACCTGCACCACAATCATCCTTCATTAACAACCGACACACCTGCACCACAATCATCCTTCATTAACAACCGACACACCTGCACCACAATCATCCTTCAGTAACAACCGACACAACTGCACCACAGTCATCCTTCATTAACAACCGGCACACCTACACCACAATCATCCTTCATTAACAACCGGCACACCTGCACCACAACCATCCTTCAGTAACAACCGACACACCTGCACCACAATCATCCTTCAGTAACAACCGACACACCTGCACCACAATCATCCTTCATTAACAACCGGCACACCTACACCACAATCATCCTTCATTAACAACCGACACACCTGCACCACAATCATCCTTCATTAACAACCGACACACCTACACCACAATCATCCTTCATTAACAACTGACACACCTGCACCACAATCATCCTTCAGTAACAACCGACACACCTGCACCACAACCATCCTTCATTAACAACCGGCACACCTGCACCACAACCATCCTTCAGTAACAACCGACACACCTGCACCACAATCATCCTTCATTAACAACCGGCACACCTGCACCACAATCATCCTTCAGTAACAACCGACACACCTGCACCACAATCATCCTTCATTAACAACCGGCACACCTGCACCACAATCATCCTTCAGTAACAACCGACACACCTGCACCACAATCATCCTTCATTAACAACCGGCACACCTGCACCACAATCATCCTTCATTAACAACCGGCACACCTGCACCACAACCATCCTTCATTAACAACCGGCACACCTGCACCACAACCATCCTTCAGTAACAACCGACACACCTGCACCACAATCATCCTTCATTAACAACCGGCACACCTGCACCACAACCATCCTTCAGTAACAACCGACACACCTGCACCACAATCATCCTTCATTAACAACCGGCACACCTGCACCACAATCATCCTTCAGTAACAACCGACACACCTGCACCACAATCATCCTTCATTAACAACCGGCACACCTGCACCACAACCATCCTTCAGTAACAACCGACACACCTGCACCACAACCATCCTTCATTAACAACCGGCACACCTGCACCACAACCATCCTTCAGTAACAACCGACACACCTGCACCACAATCATCCTTCATTAACAACCGGCACACCTGCACCACAATCATCCTTCAGTAACAACCGACACACCTGCACCACAATCATCCTTCATTAACAACCGGCACACCTGCACCACAATCATCCTTCATTAACAACCGGCACACCTGCACCACAACCATCCTTCATTAACAACCGGCACACCTGCACCACAACCATCCTTCAGTAACAACCGACACACCTGCACCACAACCATCCTTCAGTAACAACCGACACACCTGCACCACAATCATCCTTCATTAACAACGCTGGAGCCGCAGGTGTTTAGTTCCCCTTTGGAACTTTTATTCAGCCCGTCTTTTCACCAAAAAATGTCAGTGGTAGTTGTATATAGTGCTTAACCTTCAAAACGTATAACCCCATTATAGAACTTGAAACAGCAAAATGAAGATTATGTTCTTAGTCTTAGTAAAATAAATCCGTTTACCACAAAATTGTAATCAAAACAATGAAATTTTAAAGCAATGATTTGACAGAAACAAGTGTTATTTTCTAACAGTGATAGTTTATGATTATCAAATCAAAAATATTTTCATCTCAAATTGCATCTCAAATTATATCTTGGTAGCAGTCCCCATACGGATCCTCAATTTCTCTCAAAACATTAAAAAGAATCCACCTGTTATCATTTGATAACAAAGAATAATCAATACAGCTGTGTGTGTAAAATGTTGAGGATATTTGGGGGTGCTCAGGGGTTTACCAGTATGCTGTTTTTGATTTGAGCTCAACAAAATAGTATCTGAAGAAATATTACACTTGTTTCTGTAGTGTGAAACGATGGTTTTAAAGAGAAAATGCTGGATCAAATGTTAAAAGATACATCCTTTGGTCACAAAGTCGTCAGTACTATCATTTTGCATTGAAGCTAAACAATTTAATCAACATAATATTATGCTACTTCTCATCACCGTAAAGATAATGACAAAAATATTTGATTAAAAGTGACCTTAAGGATATCATGAACGCTAAACTAGTAATGAAATTGATACTAAAATCACCCATGATTATTGAGGTTATCAGTTAAGTTGTAGCAAAATACTGCTACCGATTAAATGTAATGAGCGAAACAAATTAACTTCTTTCACCATGAAGCTTTTTTTCATATTTCAGCATTACAACGGTGGTATATTTGCGATAATGATAAACTAGAGATAGATATTCTGAACAAGAAGTCTTAGTATTATAATCATTGGTTAACAGAGATCTTCTGTAGTTGTGTGTTAGATGGAAGAAAATACGTTCTTGTGACCAAACTTTGTACATCAGTGTTCTCATGAACATCCTGCATTCTACATTCTTCCGTCTATATTCCTCCATTTTAAGCAGTTTCTAAGTTCTCTCCCTGTTACCATTTCAGCATAATGTACATAAAAATAAGTCTTCCATTACTTAACTAGTCCATTAGGGAATTGTACTAGAGTATGGGTTTGGGTATCGCATATATACATGTACGTGTAGGTCCTTCATAGCATGGTTGGGGAACAGTTAACAGAGGACTGAGGATTAAATTTTCCAGGTAGCCACTCATTGCCATTTTCAACTATGATAACCTGTGGAACTGTTGCAAAAATTTTAGCAGTTGCTTTCACTTTGCCGTTCTCATATTTGTGGGACATAGGACCTATTTTCTCATATACTGTGAACCAGCTCTGTTGTCTTCAGTATGGTTGTCATCATTGTGTACCCTTGTGAGAATGCGGACTTTAAGCTACCAACATTTTACTCCCTGATGTATCATCATTCCCGTGCGTAGAACTTTGTGAACCAGCTCCTTTGTCACACTGCTGTTTTTAGACTTGTGGGACTGTAAACCAGATTTTTCTTTATTTCTTTCCGGTACACTAGAACCAGCTCTATTCTTCCGAGCGGCAGTTACTTTTGGGACCGGGGAGAATCTTTTTCAGTTACTGACTCATTTTCAATCTCTCCAGAATGAGCTACCATCACTGTCCTCATAAAATGTTATGTACTTGTGGGACTGAGGACCATAATTCTGTTACTTTTTGTGGCTCAACATTACGGATACATGATGTAATACTCTAAATGCATTTAAGTTTGTGTGGTTTTTATTTCGCGGTAGAGAGAAAATGGAGTTGTCGCTGCGGTTTTAAGTTCGCAATTGAAACAATAGTAGTGGTACAGCCATAGGTGGGTAAAAAGTTTTGCGGTGGTTTTAAGTTCGCGCTGAAAATTCACCGCTAAAACGGCGAACATAAAACCGCCGCGAACATTTCTGCATTTACAGTAACTTAACCTTCATGTACCTACAGTTTGGGGCAGGCACTTCTTAATCTCAATAGTTTTGGACATGCTACTCTGAACATTTATGTACCTACACTTCTAAACCTACATGAACCTGGAGTTTGGGCAGTACCCTCTAAACCTACCTGTACCTACAGTTTTGGGTAGGCACCGCTAAAAGTTCATTTGTATACACTTGGGGCAGGCATCTCTACCCCTACATGTACGAACAGTTTTGAGCAGGCATTTGTGTAAACCTACCTGTACCTACAGTTTTTGGCAGGCACTTTTAAACCTACCTGTACCTACAGTTTTTGGCAGGCACTTCTAAACCTATCTGTACCTACAGTTTTGGGCAGGCATTTGTGTAAACCTCAACCTGCACCTACAGTAACTGTTTTGGGTATGCACCTCTAAACCTACATGTACCTACAGTTTTGGCAATGCACCTCTAAACCTACATGTACCTACAGTTTTGGACAGGCACTTATTAACAAACATGTACCTGCAGTTTTGGGGCAGGCGCCACAAAACAAACATACACCGCTATAATTCACCTTAGCCACAGTCAGTTTAAGACAATCACGTCAATTCGTTTAGTGTTTAGAAATGGGCAGGCACCTCTAATCCTTTGTGTTGTTATAGTACGGGCAGGAATGGTATTTCCAAAGCAGAGTTTTTCCCAAGAAAATTGCCAATGTTACAACATCAATAGTAAAGGTTCTGACACCTGTTATAAAGCTTGTGACATTTGTTTTAAAGATTGAAACACCCGTTTTTAAGATATGCATTCAAGTGCATCTCTTCTTTAGTTGGCTGAGACATGTGCTCCAATGTGTGCGATCCGGACATCTTATCTTAGCCTTCCTGCGGCATTTCCTGCAGAACCTGCCGCTGCAACTTCCTCTTTTCCAAAACGTTTTGTTGACACACTTTTTCCAAAGCGGTCTGCAATTTTCAACAGTTTTCGGGGTGGATGCTAGTGCCGCCGGGGTCAAGGTCCTTGCTGTGGAGGGGACCGTTGTGGTTTCTTCACAGATCAGGTCTTCAGGATTTACATATCGTAAGTATTGCCCTGCAAGGTTACCAGGTCCAGCACATATTATCTGGTTCTCAAATGGGTAGGACCCGTTCATCCTCTGCTTAAAGGGAGCCATTCTGCAGTCACACTGCCAGGGGTTGTTGTTAATGTGGACGGTTAAAATAGAGGCCAGTAGGTCATATGTGTTGGCTGCAATGGTGCTGATGCTGTTGTACTCAAGATCTAGACTACGAAGCTGTGTTGTGTCATTGAACATGCCTGCCTCAATACTGCGGATGTTATTCCTGCTAAGGTCAAGCCTCTCTAGGCTATCAAGTCCCACAAATATGTCTGCTGAGAGATTAGTTAATTTGTTCTGGAGAAGCCACAAGGTCTGCAGATTACCAAGTCCCACAAATATGTCAGCTGAGAGATTAGTTAACTGGTTCTGGTGAAGATACAAGTACCGCAGATTACCAAGTCCCACAAATATGTCAGCTGAGAGACTAGTTAACTGGTTGTGGTAAAGCCACAAGTACTGCAGATTACCAAGTCCCACAAATATGTCAGCTGGTAGGTTAGTTAACTGGTTCAGGTAAAGATACAAGCGCTGCAGATTACCAAGTCCCACAAATATGTCAGCTGAGAGACTAGTTAACTGGTTGTTGCCAAGATGCAAGGACCACAGATTACCAAGTCCCACAAATATGTCAGCTGGTAGGTTAGTTATCTGGTTCTGGTAAAGATACAAGCGCTGCAGATTACCAAGTCCTACAAATATGTCAGCTGGTAGGTTCGTTAACTGGTTCTGGTTAAGCCACAAGGTCCACAGATTACCAAGTCCCACGAATATGTCAGCTGGTAGGTTAGTTAACTGGTTCTGGTAAAGAGACAAGTAATGCAGATTACCAAGTCCCACAAATATGCCAGCTGGTAGGTTAGTTATCTGGTTCTGGTGAAGAGACAAGGTCCCCAGATTACCAAGTCCTACAAATATGTCAGCTGGTAGGTTAGTTAACTGGTTATGGGAAAGCCACAAGTGCCGCAGATTACCAAGTCCCATAAATATGTCAGCTGAGAGATTAGTTAATTGGTTAGAGAAAAGCCGCAAGTCCTGCAGATTACCAAGTCCCACAAATATGTCCTCTGGAAGACTACTAGTTAACTTATTCTGATCAAGGTGCAAATCCTGCAGATTACCAAGTCCAGCAAATATGTCAACTGAGAGATTAGTTAACTGGTTTTCACTAAGGTATAGGTCAGTTAGGCTGGTTAAGTTGTGGAATGTTTTGTTATGGATCATGGAGATCTGATTGGAACGAAGATCTAATCTTGTCAAGCTCCTATACCTTGAGAAATCAGACTGACTTAAGTTTGTGATGGTGTTGTTATCCAACCTAAGCCGAGTGATGCCTGTAGGCAGGTCCTGAGGAACACTGGTGAGGCCTCTGCTCCTGCAGTCACACCATGATGAACAGCTGCTGCTGCAGGCTGCGGTCGGTCCAGCTTCCTTCAGGATGATCAGCAGAAGAACCAGCATCCTCCTCGCTTTGGTGGACATACTGGGGTGTAGCCTTCCTAGAACAGAGATCAGATACATTAGCATCAAAATCATTCTGTGTCGGCAGGATTCAACAAGTCTTAAAAATTTGCTTTCTTGACAAGGCATCATGTCATTTCAACTGGCCTGAACCAACTTTCTACTGGCTCAAAATTTCACAACTTTCCACCTTTTTCCGGCTGTGTTTCAATTCAGAAATGAGTTCAGGTATTACACCGACTGGCAATCTAGAGAACCAATAGCTATTATGCAAATCAAATCGTAATTTGCATGATCAACATCTAATCACATCACTTCTCACCAAATATAACTACATGACAAATATCATGAAAATCAATGATTCATCCTTTAGTTTCAATATCTATCCTCCACCAGGCCCTCAATGCATGCAGAACAAAGACAGATCCTTAAGACTGATCCTACCTTGATCCTAGCTATAGAAGGAAGGACTGCAGGGCACAGATTTTCAGTGGGAAGACGAGGAAACGGTACCTGCAAAAATTAAACAATTCAAGGGACCATGAAGTATATTATTCATGATTTATTTTTCATTCATAGATAAGAAATAAGGAAGATTTTCAGAAGGTGACTGTGTGCCAACCAAGTGCGTTCTGACTGTGTTCCTGTTTGACATTTCCTCATCGCCATTTTGTTATGACGTATGAACCAAACATTTGATTGGACAATTGTTCCAACTATTTTACCTCTCATGGACAAAAATTGAAGACATTCCTTAGGTATCATGTAGGATAATAGTCAAGAGTAGAAGTTGATTGACTTACCTCAGTATGAAATAAAGTTCTACAAACTACTTAAGGTCATTGGGAGTTTGTCACAAGTGTGTAAACTCAGCGCTGAGGTGGTTGGACTACATGAGATAAATATAAATTTTGCTTTATTCTTACATGGCGCCCAGAGGTGATACCGGTGGTAGTTACATGTGCCAGCCATCTGGACATAACAAGTTGTTTTTAAGTATCAGGGCTTGAAATACTTAAGATTTTTCTAAACCGCTTATTTCAGCTATCAAGTAATCCATGATACCAATCCTGGTTTTATTCATCCTTCAGAATTACGAGTACAATACTTTATTTTGTCTTCCTTCATCATTGCTTTTTTCCCTGCAAACTTCAGGTTGCTGTATTTCGTGCCCTGTGCCCAAAGGAGTTATTCAAGGGACCTTCAGAATTCTTGATGTCTTTTCATCTGGAGTGTGTGTGTGTATGTAATAATAATACATCTGTGTGTCTTTCTCTGTGTATTTGTGTGTGTGCACTTGGCTGTTTGTTTGTGTGTGTGTGTGTGTGTGTGTGTGTGTGTGTGTGTGTGTGTGTGTATACATTGTATGCGTGCGTGCGTATTCGTGTATGTTCGTATGTACTTGAATGTTTGTGTTGCACAAGCATGTCATGTGTGTGTGTCTAGATCTGCGCATGTGTGTGTGTGTTTGTATGTGTCACTGTGTGTGCGTGCATATTTGTTTGCTTATCCCTTACAAAGAATGGGTTCACATTCGTTTGTGACTCTTCTAACCAAACACGTACATAATGTACTTCAGAATATGTTATTGCTGAGAGTGTTGCAGTTTGTTGCTGTATGGGCTTTTAAAGATTACAATGTAGAAGTGGAAATCCTGGAAAGTTCCCGAGATTTTAATTTCATGCCTTCTGACAGTGTTCCTGTTTGACATTTCCACATTGCCATTTTGTCATGACGTAGGAACCAAACATGTTGACAGCCAAGTACATGTACAAGTATGTTTGAATCATTAAATTCTCCTTCTTATTTACGCTGTACGAGTTTCTTAAGAAGAAGTGTAAATGGTGTCAAGTTCCTGAGACTTTAACCTCAAGTAAAAATGGCTTGTATCAGAAAAAAGGTGACTGTGTGCCAACCCAGTGCCTTCTGACAGTGTTCCTGTTTGACATTTCCTTGTCGCCATTTTGTTATATCGTATGAACCAAACTTTAGATTGGACAATTGTTCCAACTATTTAACTGTCATGGACAAAAAATACATCAGGTATCATATAGAGTTAGAGAAGAATTTGATTAACTAACCTTAGCACAAATTGAAGTTGTCTTCAGTCCGCAAACTCCTTAAAGTCTCGGGGAGTCTGTCTTAAGTGTGTCCTTCAACTCAGCGCTGAAGTGGTTGGACTACCTGAGGTCAATCATAAGCATTAGGTTCAGTCAACACTGTCTTTTGTCGTACAAGCCCACAGGTGATATCTGTGGTAGTTACAAGTTTCAGCCGTCTGAACATAATGAGTTGTTTTTGCAGATCTGTAAACCATCAGGGATTGAAATACTTTTTTCTCTGCTATTAAGCTATCAAGTAATCCATAATACCAATCATGGTTTTATTCATCCTTTAGAATTACGAGTAATACTTTGCAATTGATTTTTTTCTTCCTTCAGAATTGCTTTTTTCCCTGCAAACTTCAGGTTGTTGTATTTCGAGCCCTGTGGTGTGAAATCAGAAGCCAAAGGAGTTATTCAGGGGACCTTCAGAATTCTTGATGTCTCTTCAACTGGAGTGTGTGTGTGTGTATGTAATAATAATACATCTGTGTGTCTTTCTCTGTGTATTTGTGTGTGTGTGCACTTGGCTGTTTGTTTGTGTGTGTGTGTGTGTGTGTGTGTGTGTGTGTACATTGCATGCGTGTGTGCGCATTCATGTATGTTTGTATGTACTTGAATGTTTGTTTTGCACAAGCATGTCATGTGTGTGTGTCTAGATCTGCGTATGTGTGTTTGTTTCACAGTATGTGTGTGTGCGTGCATATTTGTTTGCTTATCCCTTACAAAGAATAGGTTCACATTCGTTTGTGACTCTTCTAACCAAACATGTACATAATATATATGTGTACCACAGAATATGTTATTGCTGAGATTGTCCCTGTATGGCTTTTAAAAACTACAATGTAGAAGACAGTGGAAATTCTGGAAAGTTGAGATTTTGATTTCATGCCAATCTTACAGTGTTCCTGTTTGACATTTCCTCATTGCCATTTTGTCCTAATCTCCAAGCAGATCTACACGGGGCACTGAAAATCGTATATGCTAGCCAGAGAAGCTCCAGTCAGCCAGATAGCTGTAGATCTGCTTGGAGATTAATTTTGTCATGACATAGAAAGTATGTTTGAATCCTTAAATTCTCCTTCTTATTTACGCTGTACGAGTTTCTTAAGAAGAAGTGGAAATGGTGGAGAGTTCCTGAGACTTAAACCTTTAACTTATCAGAAGAAAAATGTCAGACTGTGTGCCATTAGTTACCTTCTGACACTGTTCCTGTTTGACATTTCCTCGTCGCCATTTTGTTATATGTCGTATGAACCTAACTTTAGATCTGACAATTCTTCCAACTATTCAACTGTCATGGACAAAAAATACATCAGGTTTCATGTAGGGGATGAGAAGAAGTTTGTTGACTAACCTTAGCATGAAATGGAGCTGTCTTCAGTCTGCAAACTCCTTAAAGTCTCGGGGAGTCTGTCTTAAGTGTGTCCTTCAACTCAGCGCTGAAGTGGTTGGACTACCTGAGGTCAATTATAGATGTTGGGTTCGGTCAACACTGCCTAATGTCTTACATGCCCACAGGTGATACCTGTGGTATACGTGTGCCAGTCGTCTGTACATAATGTGTTTTTTTGTGATGTACAGTGTCAAAACCTCTGTCAGGGCTTACATGTTCCTTGCTTACTGAGAAATGTTTCTTTAAAAGTTAACATGGTTGTCTTGGACGGGCTTTAAAATCAGCTGTGTGAAACCTTGATTTGTTTTTGCCCATTGGGGTCTGTGGAATGTTTCCTAATTATTGTGTGGATATAAGTGTATCTGTATTAGCGTTTTTACAAAATTTGAAATTCGCGGCCTGGTGCCCGTAATACTCAACGAGTCCAAAGACCGTGATGTCAGAATCTGACTCGGCCCCAGAATCTATTTTATAGAACACCTTGCCCTTTTGGGCCGAGCTGCGGCAAACTACGCAGGAAGGCATGACGGATGCCCCCCTCCCCACTCTTTGCACGACGAACTCGCGTTGGAGGGAAAATGCTCGGGGCAGAAAATCCGTACACCCGCACAACGTTTTCAATTTGTGACACAAAGGTTGAAATCTGGCTCTAGATGGCGTGTTTATGGGAGAGCCGGTTCAAAGAAACTGTTACGATTGATGCGTGTTCTATAGAATAGATTCTGGGGCCGAGTCGGATTCCGGTCTTTGGACTGGTTGAGTATTATGTCACCAGGCCGCGAATTTCAAATGTTGTAAAAACGCCATAGCTAATCTATGATGGACTAGTGTAAAACAAGTCAGAACTGGTCTTAGTGGTATATCTAACATAATGCAGTATGCTTTACGAAATTAAGTTTAGTCTGCCTTTAAAGCACAGTTCCAAAATCACAAATTATGGTAATCAAAGTAGAATGAAACATTACCAGACATTTCTCTTAAACGTAATCTGGAATATTGAAGGGAATTGATAAATTTGATCCCTGAAATATAAACTTTTAAAGTCCTTAACGATAAGTTATATGTTTCTCTCTCTCTCTCTCTCTCTCTCTCTCTCTCTCTCCCTCTCTCTCTCTCTCTCCCTCACTCTCTCTCTCTCTCTCTCTCTCTCTCTCTCTCTCTCTCTCTCTCTCTCTCTCTCTCTCTGTTGTGTTGTGAACAGCATATTGATCTTAAAAATATTTTGTATGTTTGTGTGTGTCTGTGTGTGGATGGTGTTCAGCACCAAGAACAGGCGTGTTTACCTTTGTGTGGATGGTGTTCAGCACCAGGGACAGATGTGTTTGGGTGTGTGGATAGCATTCAGACCAGGGACAGGTGTGTTTACCTGTATGGATGATGTTTAGTACCAAGGAATGACGTGTTTTGGGTGGGTGTTAGATGGCTCTAACACGTCACAGGCACACAGAGCCTTGAGACGACTTGGCCAACAAAATTGAGTTTCCCTCAGTATGTAGCATTTATTGAAAATCTGACAGTACAATACATGGGTCAGCCAGGCAGCAAGGCTGGTGGTGGCTTCCCACAGAGATTCAGCTCAAACAAACATACTCAGTAAGCACAGCATAAACAAGTTGCACTTGTGAAAGTGCATTGAATTTCCGGTCTTGTGTTACAGTCAGTGCTGTGTCCAGTATAGGAGCCAATTTCAAAATCTAGTTGTTTTACATTACTGTTAGCCATAATCTATATCAACCAAGCAAATGATCTCACCAGCAATATTAGCTTTTTGTACTTAGTCATTTAAGTATGTGATTTAGCTCACTAGTTCAAAAGCTTTCTATCAATACATTGAAGTTACAATTATTAAAAAGTATCCACAGTAATTAAACTAGTCCTGTCACCCTAACATGTGGTAAAACGTTTACTGAAAACTATTAAGAAAACTCACAGAGTTTTTTTTACTGTAAATTACACAGTTTGTAATAGCTGCTCTTTTTGGTACATTGCAAGACATCAGTGCTGTGTCCAGGGCAAGCCAATTTCTAATGAGTTCTTTACATAACTATCAGCTATAATTACATCAGCCCAGCAAGGCCTTTCACCAGGATTATACAAGTAGTTTCAAACTAGGTTTTCATACAATGATTTAACATTAATTTTATCAATTCCACACAAGACTTTATGTACAAATTACAGTCAAATTGTAACTGAAGTTGATTTCAACTAGGTAAATATTTCAACCATGAATTCTAGCACAATTATACAGTAAAAATTATACACAGTGATATATGATGAATGTAGCTAGTCCTGTCATCCTAACGAGTGGTATAAGTACTAAGTTTGCTGAAAACTAAAGTGTTTGTAATGAAGTTTACACCAAAGTTTGTAACATTTTCCCTCTTGTTAGACAAACAATGACAACCATAGTTGATTAAGTTTACCGGAAAATAATAGATTTAATATTTTTTAAAGAATATAATATAATATAATTAAAGTAAGGCCACAGCAAGTAATTTTTATGGATGACATCAGCTCATTAATTTTCGCCTGATTTCGAAATAAAAAACAAGAAATTTCATTCCCCTTCTACGGTGGCCAACATGCCAAAAATTGGCAAATATGTTGTAAACGTTGACAGCCTACTAGTAAGGTGTTTCATTGCATATGAATACCCAATGTAGTTCCTGCCCATGATGGTATAATAACAAGCTGTTTTCTGTATTTATTCTAGCAAGGACATTATATAAATAATGGGGGGGGGGTCTAGTTAATTGAGCTGTTTACATAAGGTGTGTCATCGCATATGAATACCCAGTGTAGTTGCTTCAGATGATGGTACAACACGCTCTTTTCTGCATTTGTTATAGTTAGTCTATTGAGATGTATACACATCTACAAGAACATATTTACTGTTGAATCAAGGAGGTTTTATATCATGTATGAATGAATACAGGACTAATACATTGGTTGAATACAAGACTAAAAGACCTGTTGGTCATGATATCATATTTCGTCGCCTCAATTCTTGTTTAATAAGAATTATGATCTCAAAATTTGAAAATATAGGAATCTTGTTTTTTTTGGCCTGCCTTGTTTTTTTTTCGCCCTATCTCATTAATTTTGGAGTCTGCGGAGGATGTCATCCATAAAATTTACTTGCTGTGGCCTAATCATGAATATATCTATAAGTGTTCATCAGATCTCCATACAATCTTTTATACACTAGTGTGGGTAGGTTGAGGTTCCTAAGCTTTTCCTCGTAAGACAATTCATTTAGCCTGGGTACCTTTTTGTGGCACATTTAAAAAAAATTCTGTCTCTACTACTGATGTCGACATGAGTGGTAACTATATGTGTGTGTAATATTGATTTGTTCGTTGATAGGAAAACATCTTTATCAGCAATGGTTTAGGTCTTGTTTAATGGTGTGAATCATGAGGCAGCAGGGATGTGTAGGTGTGATGGTGATGACTGCGGGTTTGGACTATCAAATTTGTGGGACTGTGGACCTTCTCTTGGTTATGGATCAGCACCCTACTCAGGGCCAACCATTGTGTACTGAGAGTAATGGCAATGGTCAGTTGCTTTCTAATGTTGTTTGTTGTGAATCATGATGCAGTACGGTTATATAGGTGTGCTGCTGCTGACTGCTGGGGTTCCTCAGGGGTTCATAGTGGTTTGGACTATCAGCACCAGGGGCAGCTGCTGTCTGGCAGTTCACAAATTTGTGGGACTATGGACCTTCTGCAGTCACTGACGAAAGACTTTCTGCAGTCACTGACGAAAGACTTTCTGCAGTCACTGACAAAAGATAGCGGATGCTGTCTGCAAGGTCTGACTGTTTCAAAATTTTATCCAGTTGCTTGAGTAAGTTTTTTTGGCGTATGGACCTTCTCTTGCTTATGGATTGGAACCACTATCATGACCCAGGGAGGGAGATGGAATCTCGTAACCATCGTCAAAGCTGCCGAGATGCTGCATGTTGCCTGCATCTTGCTTTGGCCTTTCTGATTGGTTGATTTCGTTAATTTTGTCGTACTCTGCTGCACCAGGGTTATCAGTGGGAACATTATAGACATGCTGGCTGTCTTCTGTACTGGGATCTGACATTTTGGATTGACTGTTTATGCCTGCGGGCTGCCTTATCTGGTCATGACCACTGGATGTGCCTGTAGAGTTCGAGTTGCTAGAATTTTGCACAGATTTAGGATCCCTTTCCCTCCTCTTTACATTCAACATACTGTCAAGGCAAATTAGCTTAAATAATGAACAGTCCAAGAAAAACACACAGAGTAGCAAGAACAGGCACAGTCAGGACAATGCCACCCCCAGTAGGGCCGGTGTTGTTCTCCGTCATCGTCGACTGAAACCCAAAAGGAGAGTCAGTACTGACTCTAGACCAGGCAGGGTTGGAGTCAGAAGGGTTTGCTGTCTGGGGTGTTTGGGAAGATGTTGGAGGCTCTGATGTTGACTTGACAGAAGGACTAAACAGAGGAGAAGTACTGACAGTAGACCAGCCTGGGTTAGAGTCAGCAGTGGGTTTGTTGCTGGCTGTTGGGGACAGTGTTTGTGCCTTTGATGTTGATTTTGGGTTAAGGACAGCAGTGGGTGTGTTGCTGGGTGTTGGGGACAGTGTATGTGCCTTTGATGTTGACTTTGGGTTAAGGTCGGCAGTGGGTGTGTTGCTGGCTGTTGGGGACAGTGTATGTGCCTTTGATATTGACTTTGGGTTAAGGTCGGCAGTGGGTGTGTTGCTGGCTGTTGGGGACAGTGTTTGTGCCTTTGATGTTGACTTTACATTAAGGACAGCAGTGGGTGTGTTGCTGGGTGTTGGGGATGATGTTTGTGCCTTTGATGTTGACTTTGCTGACTGAGGAAAAGGAGAAGAACTGCTGACTGTAGACAAGCTAAGAGTAGAGTCATCCATGCGTTTTGTGCTCAAAGTAGAATAGACTGGTGTTGTCTCTTCACAGATCAGGTTTTCAGGATTTACATCCCGTAAGTATTGCCTCTCTAGGTTACTAGGTCCAGCACATATTATCTGGTTCTCAAATGGGTAGGACCCGTTCATCCTCTGCTTAAAGGGAGCCATCCTACAATCACACTGCCAGGGGTTGTTACTAATGTCGACGGTTGCAATAGAGGCCAGCAGGTCATATGTGTTGGCTGCAATGGTGTTGATGCTGTTGTACCCAAGATGTAGAGTGTGAAGCTGTGTTGTGTCATTGAACATGCCTGCCTCAATACTGCGGATGTTATTCCAGCTAAGGACAAGCCTCTCTAGCTTACCAAGTCCCACAAATATGTCAGCTGAGAGATTAGTTAACTGGTTAGAGGAAAGCAACAACTCCTGCAGATTACCAAGTCCCACAAATATGTCAGCTGGTAGGTTAGTTATCTGGTTCTGGTAAAGATACAACCACTGCAAATTACCAAGTCCCACAAATATGTCAGCTGGTAGGTTAGTTATCTGGTTCTTCATAAGATACAAGTACCGCAGATTACCAAGTCCCACAAATATGTCAGCTGAGAGACTAGTTATCTGGTTGTGGTCAAGATGCAAGCCCCGCAGATTACCAAGTCCCACAAATATGTCAGCTGGTAGGTTAGTTATCTGGTTCTGGTAAAGATACAAGATCTGCAGATTACCAAGTCCCACAAATATGTCAGCTGGTAGGTTAGTTATCTGGTTCTGGACAAGGCGCAAGTCTGCCAGATTACCAAGTCCCACAAATATGTCAGCTGGTAGAGTAGTTAACTGGTTTTCATTAAGGTACAGGACAGCTAGGCTGATTAAGTTGTGGAATGTCTTGTTATGGATCATGGAGATCTGATTGTGAGGAAGTTGTAATGTTGTCAATCTCCCATACCTTGAGAAATCAGACTGACTTAAGTTTGTGATGGCATTGCCCTCTAAGTTAAGCGTAGTGATGGTTGTAGGCAGGTCCTGAGGAACACTGGTGAGGCCTCTGCTGGTGCAGTCACAGCGTGATGAACAGCTGCTGCTGCAGGCTGCGGTCGGTCCAGTTTCCTTCAGGATGATCAGCAGAAGAACCAGCAGCCTCCTCGCTTTGTTGGGCATACTGGACTATAGCCTTCCTAGAACAGAGATTAGATACATTAGTATGGAAATCATTCATTGAACCCTAATTTGCATGGCCAACATCTAATTGAATAACTCTCACCAAAGATATTTACATGCCAAAAAGCCTGAAAGAGATGATAATCATGAACGCTCATTGTAAGAATTGGCTTTCCCAGTGGCCAGAACCAACATTTCACTGGCCCAAATTCTCAAAATCACTGATATACACTGTTGTGTTTTTAGTGTAAGTATATCAAAGCAAGCATGCAATAAGCCCATTCGCAATTCCTACTATGCATGTCAACAAAACCTGTCTGGGCATTCTTATGCACATCTGGACAATGTTCTCAATGTAAACGAGAACTGTTTACAAGGCAGGGGCCTTCACCAAATATCCATGAGAAATGTGAGAGTTGGATTTCAAACTCACCTAGCTTGACAGAGATCATTAGAAATGATCCTGCTTCGATCCTTGTATAAAGGACTGCAAGGCACAGAGATTTTGGTGGACTGACAAGGAAATTTTGTCTGCAAAAGTAAAACAAAGGTGTGTAAGTCTGTCTGCAATTCTATATAATGTCCTTGAGTATATCATTCATGGTTTTTCAAACTTTATATAGGATGTCTGAGAACATCTTGGTATGCAGTTCTGGGGAAATTTAGAGACATGAAAATGGAAAGATACTAGGATCTCCCATAACTAACACACCATGTACTATAATATATCATAATTACTGTTTCGACCTTGTCAATTTATACTTTTAAGTATATTCTAAACCTTGAAATATCCTCTCTATCATCCTTGCATGAGCGTTGTAAGAGTAAGATTAGTGGAAATCCTAGAAAACTTCGGATCCTTTTTGACTTCAGTAAAAAGGCTACTATCAGAAGGTGACTTTGTGCCAACCTTCTTTAATACTGTGACAGTCACAGTGACTGCGTTCTTGTTTGACATTTCCTCGTCACCATTTTGTCATGACCTAGGAACCAAACACAGTCGTTCCGCCTTTTTTTACCTCTCATGGACAAAAGAAATACATCGGGTATCACGTAGGGTCAGAGAAGAAGTCGATTGACTAACCTTAGCACGAAAAGAAGCTCTTTTCAATTCGCACACTTCTCTGGGAGTCCGCAAACTCCTTAAAGTCTCAGGGAGTCTGTCTTAAGTGACCTTCACCTCAGCGTTGAGGTGGGTGGACTACCTGAGGTCAATCATAAGCATTAGGTTTAGCGGACACTACAGTCTATTGTCCTATGTAGCTACATGCCCACAGGTGATACCTGTGGTAGTTACAAGCTCTGGCCGTCTGAACATAATGAGTTGTTCCTTCAGAATTGCAACAGTACTGCAATACTTTGAAATTTTCCTGCAATCTTCTTTTTTTCCAAACTGCAGGTTTCAGAATGATAATTATGTATTTCATGCCCTGTAGTATGTGTGCACTTTACTGTTTGCATGGGTATGTGTTTGTGTCTAGCTGTGAGTGTCTGAGTGTGTGAGTGTCTACTTTTAAAGTTGGTGTGTCTGTGTGTATGTCTGGGTGCATGTGTGTGCATGTCTGGGTGTGTTTATCCGTGTTTGTCTAACTGTGAATGTCTATGTAACTATATGCCTGTGTGTGTGTGTGTGTGTGTATGTGTGTTTGCGTCTGTGTGTGTGTGTGTGCATGTGCATCTGTGTGTATGTGGATGTTTGTTTGCTTATTTCTTACAGGTATTTGTGACTTTCTAAAAGAACAACAGAAGAAAATATAATTACTGGGAATTTAACAATTTAACCCTGTAGTGGATATCCTGAAAAGCTTCTGAGGTTTTAAACTTATAAAAAAAGCTGATAACAGAAGTTGGCGGTGTGCCAATCAAGTGCCTTCTGACAGTGTTCCTGTCTGACATTTCCTTGTCGCCATTTTGTCATGACATTACGTAAGGACCCAAACATGTTGACACAAGTGCATGTATGTTTGAAACCTTAAAATATCCTTCTTATTATCGCTGTACGAGTTTCTTAAGAAGAAATGAAAATGGTGGCAAGTTCCTGAGACTTTAACCTCGTGTAAAAATAGCTTGTATCAGAATAAAGGTGACTGTGTGCCAACCCAGTGCCTTCTGACAGCGTTCCTGTTTGACATTTCCTCGTCGCCATTTTGTTATGCCGTATGAACCAAACTCTAGTTCGCACAATTGTTCCAACTATTCAACTGTCATGGACAAAAAATACATCAGGTTTCATGTAGGGGCTGAGAAGAAGTTGATTTACTAACCTTGGCATGGATTGGAGCTGTCTTCAGTCTGCAAACTCCTTAAAGTCTCGGGGAGTCTTAAGTGTGTCCTTCAACTCAGCGCTGAGGTGGTTGGACTACCTGAGGTCAATTATAGATGTTGGGTTCGGTCGGCACTGCCTTTTGTCTTACATGCCCACAGGTGATACCAGTGATGGTTACAAGTGCCAGCCGTCTGAACATAATGAGTTGTTTGTGATGTACAGTGCCAAAGCTGCTATCAGGGGTGATAACTTAAATGCTTTACTGAGAGACTTTTTTCTTCTTTTTTAAGTTCAGGACTAGTGGTTGTCTTGGACGGGATTTTTTCTACACTGTCAAAGCCCTTGTAACGACCACTGGTGGGCTTCATAATCAGCTTTTCTTGATTTGTTTTTTGCCCATCGGGGACTGTGTTATGTTTCCTAATAATTGTGTAGATACACAGTTTAAAAAGAATAAGAACTATAAAATCTTGCAAACTTTGGAGAGTTGCTGTCTCGATCTTAACATTTGTTTCTGCTCGTTTGTGCCCAGGTTAACGAGGGCCACTGGAAGTGGGGGGAGGAGCACACGGTGGAGATCAACAGCGCGTTCCTGACGGGCGTGTACGGGATGTGGAACGTCTACGTGTTCAGCGTGATCTGTCTGTACGCGCCGAGCCACAAGAGGAAAGGTCTGGAGGGGCAGCAGTCCTCCAACATACAGCTGGGTACGTTTTCCTGAGTGTCTCTGTGTGTATGTGTTTGTGTATGTGTGTTTATGTGTGTATATGTGTGTGCGTTTGTGTCTCTGTCTGTTTTTGTGTGTCTGTGTGTGTGTGTGTGTTTGCCTGTATTGTTGGATGTGTGATTCATTTTGTCTGTGTGTGCTGCATTGTATTTTCTTACTGGCATTTATAATTAGTGTTGTTTTCATAATTCCAGAACGTGAGACTTCTGAGGATGGGAGTAACGAAGAGATCGAGTTACGCCTGACAAACAGCCAGGCCAGCGGCGACGCCGGAGAGCTGTCCGTCATCTACAAGATCGCCGGCAAGGAGGCTCAAGAGTAGCCAATGGGAGGGGGTGATGGGTGGCCAATCAGGGGAGCTGGTTTAGGGAGACTTTAAGATTGGTCTGTCAGAAAAGTGTGGTGGTAACCAATCAGCAATTTGGAAAAGTCCAAATTAACCAATCGGAATTGGCCAATCAGCTTTGGAGAAAATTTGAAATTAGCCTGTTTAAAGAAAGCATAAAACAATGTATTCCAATGTATTGTTCAGTCAGGTTAGAGGAATATTTAATACAAGCCTATCAGAAAAGAGCTGAGGTGGCCAATCAGGTCTGAGGAAAATTCAAACTTAGCAGAAGTGGCCAATCAGAGCAAATCATGCATTTGTAAAGTTACCAACGAGGATTCAGCTATGCTCTTTTGACACAAGTTGTAACCTGATATTGACCAAGTACAGTGTATTTTAAATGAAGAAACATTGAATTGTATTCATGACACTTTCATGACCACTTCAGTTGCTATAAAATCACTTTTGATGATTGTATTACATGTAGAAACTGCAGACACTTCACACATACATGTATTCTGATGGTTTTCCTTGGCTTTTTAGGGGTTTCCTGACTTTCATAAGACCACTTTATAATTTAAAAGCAGACCACTATTTATAAACTGTTAAGCTCTGCTGTTTCTATCAATGAATGTAATTTCTGTTTTTTGGAAACATTACAATGGAACTAAACCCATATAAAATTTGTGACAAGTTTGTAATCATTTCTCCAAAATCATTTTAATACAAAATACCATAAAAATCATCAATCTTGGCCCATAACTGTCTTATGCCATATTGAATGTTGCCATAGTTAAGACGGGAACTGTCAAACTTCCCAAGTTAAAGACTGTAGATGTTTATTGTTAAGTTTATGTTAGATGGAACTTGGTGCCAGTGGGACCATATGAGAAGACAATATCGCATTATTAGTATATTTTAGGTGGCCATATCATACATTTAAGTAAGATTTATTGTGTATATAGTTCATGTTGTTGCAATGTGAGAAACTAGATTTTCATAACAGACACGAAACGTATGACCAGCTGTCTCTTCAACCATCAGACCACTGAGCTGTACTTAAACATGCACCAAAACAGGGTAGAATACTGGCATTGGGATGGGGGTGTTGAAATGTGGAAAATAGTTCTGCACAGCGTATATTCGGCTATTTTTCTGAGGAACTGGCTATAGAATATTCCTTAAAAGTATGGGGGAAGTGTTATTCATCACTTATTCTAACATGTCATGTAAAAATTCTAATGGCTTTAAGCCCTTAAACTGCGACCATTTCAGGCTGAATTCTCCCATCCTGAATGTGGGCTTTTGCTCAGACTGTTTAACAATAAGAGAGTGTAAAAAGAAAGAGCCTGACAGTTTTGTTTTATTCTTGCCTATCATCATTCCATTAGTGCAATGTGAGGCCACATAATCTAGTACATTATATGGATGCCAACTTCGAACCTAAATGATAAAGAATCTGGAAGAGAACTAAGCTGTTTTACGACATGCAATTGTTACAGCCATTTCGGCAATTGTACAATATTCTGTCGTTTTGCAGTGGTACAAACGCTCACTGTGACTCCTCAGTTTTGTTTGTGTGCATCGCTCTCCTCTGCCATAAGGAGGAAGATTTCTCTTCTTCTGGAGACAGACATAGATCTATGATTATGTCATCTATAAAAACAATGTTATCTTGGGTTATGGTCCATTCAATGACTCTTTTTCTTATCGGCTTCCCTTTGCGGACAAGTATTTATACATACATTTACTAACCGAGAGTTGTACATAGTTGTAGTGTTTTACCATAATGTGGATCATATTTGTACTATGATAAGTTTAAGTACACTTGTTTTCTTGTAGCTTATTTTTGAAAGTAAATATTTGTTTTAGATGGTAGACAAAAACAATATTTCATACTCAAGACTTCCTTCGATCATGTCTGTAGAGCATGTTTGGAAAGAAATAAATGTTGAACAGCAGAAATTTGATTCATTTCATTGAGTCTGTTTATATCTGCTGCATTTTTATTACATTTCAGATGGATTTCCGACAATGACTGTGTGTATGTGAGTGTCTGAGTACATACGTGTATGTGTGTGTGTGAGAATATGTATCTGTTTGCGTGTGAGATCAGCTGAAGGCTTGCAGTTCGTGGCCAGAACTTAAGTTGCAGTGGTGGACTTTTCATCGTCAGGTACATTACCATATGAATGAAAACTAAGCACACAAGGTAGAAAAAAATTAGAATTGTTATTGATGAAGGGAAGATTCGTGCCTTTAGGATCAAAGGAAAACAGTTTGAAAGTTTCCTACCCAAATGGATGGGGTTTATTTTGCGTCATGTATGGAAACCTCAGGGCCGTGACTTAAAAGCAAGTATGGCCCTGTGTAACTCGCCAGAACCAATCCAAATTCAGGTGAGTTCACCCCAAACCAACATGCCATTATGTGCATTATCATAATTTACCCAAATAGTCTGCTCTAGATTATGTGATATATCGGAGCAAGACAACAACAGGCATGATTTTTATACGTAAAAAAACATTATTCGTACTGTTCATTTCTAAGATGTCCAAATATATATGAATTGGGATATCGGGAAGGAATCAAACGTACCCTTTGAAACGTTTCAGTTCTAGGACCACAAATGAAAATTCTACAGAGCTACTCCGGGGTTTCAGACAAGATAAATCGGAGTCACGTCATTCCTTGTTTGGAATGACGGCCTCCCAGTTTCGGGAGAAGATGTCAGCCCAAGTGGGCGGGCATGTGCGAGCCTCGGACGGCTGAGCTGAGCTGTCCTATGGCTTAGGAGATCACTAGTTCTCTGTCTGGGAACTTCCTCTGTAAAAATGTGTGGGTTCAGAACGGTCCTGGCGGGTCAAAATGGGTTAAATAGGGTGAATTCGGGTTTTGAGGGTTAAAGTGAGTTCTGGTCAATTTTTAGTGGGTTCATAATTACCATGGTCCAGTGACTGTGAACCCTCATTAGCAGGGAGATGGGTTCTGGTGGGTTCCGGTGGGTTACAATGGGTTCAACCCGCCGAACCCTCTGGCGCTGCAAACACTTAGTCATTTTTTGTGCCGTGCCTACAAATTTGACTAAGTCCATAAATGCGAACCACCTGAGCCAACAGCAGCCGTGCCGCAGCGCCCCCTTCTGTACGCAACAGGCAGCGACCGAAGCAGTGATAAAGGTCAGCTTGGGAGCTAGACAGCTAACAGTGGCTAAATCAACGCTGCCCCTTGGAAATCTACCCTAAAGATTAATAAATAACTAAATAATCGCTGGCATTCCTGGACAAATACAACACATGGGCTTCCTTATTTCCTATGGAGTTATGGATAGAAGAATTCAGTTAAACTTAAAGAAAATAATTCGGTCAGGTTAGTCTGCACATTTGCCCTGTGCGGGCAATGTCCGATACCCTACGGTGACCCGGCAAATTATCACAAAAAAATGGTCAAATTATTGATCATTATTGTACATTTTGCACAAGGACATAAAGCTGCACGTCTACAAGAAGTCCGCGGCCCAAAAAACAAAGGTTGTCTCATGGTCTGACAAGTGACAAGTTTTGTTTTTTGGGGGGCCGCGGGTCTTGTTTACATCGCAGCAAGTTGCCCCGCGGGGAGTACTGTATTTACACACTGAATACTCGCACAGCGCGACTGACTGAACGATAGTCCTCGAGTGATTTACGCCGACACGTTATGCACTTTGCAGGCCTCCCGGGCGGCGCCGGCGATAGTTTTTTGGAGGGAGCGCTGATTCACGATTTTCAACTTACCCGGGCCACTGGATCTTTTGCTGAGTTACCCGTATTGCTGGCGAATCTGAATTGCTTTCTACATCTCGACCATAGTTTTAAGTATAGTGAGAACGTACGTATTGACCAGTCAGGAATAGTACAAAAATTCACGGGGAAGTTTCGTACGCCAGGTAAGTGGACTCGTCCGACTGCTGGATCCGATCGGGAAAGTGATTGACATGTGCGGTCTCTGTGTCAACTTCCAAACAAAGGCGGTTTTACTCCCTGATCATATCAGCGTTGCGTGTGGTTATGAGTGTTGTCTCAAATAATGTTCTGAAACCTGAAAAAGGGTGTTGAGGAGAAACTTTTCGGGAATATGCAGCAACGTTTCCCCAAAAACAATTCAGCCAGGAAACAAGCGGTGACAACTGAACACGAATCTAACATTTCAACAAATGTTTAGAAATTCGATAACATTTTATTCTCATCCTACGGACATCAAAAAAAGGGGTGCTCTTTCCCCTACAATGTAAAACTTGTCGGATTTCTAATACAACTGTCTCGTTTTCCTCTTCCGACGGGAAATGAGATTGCTCGGTGTTATCACAAATCTCTAACAGAATCTCTGAATTCGTCAAGAAAGGGAATACTAGTCTAGTAGTAATTGGCCAGGAGAGTCAGCCCACACGAAGGTTTTGCCGCCTCGGACGGACAAACCCCCTGATGGCCAAATTCTCCTGGCATTGATTATTCTCCCAAAGCCGGCGCTGCTACTGTAGATGCAGAAATGTTCGCGGTGGTTTTATGTTTGCGGCTTTCGCGGTGAACTCAAAACCACCGCGAAACGTTTTGCCCACCAAGGACTGTTACGCTACTCATTTTTTAAAGCGCGAACTTAAAATCACCGCGAACACTCAATTTTCGCCCTAACGCGAAATAAAAACCACGCAAACTTATATGCATTTACAGAACTAGCCCCTGACCCTCCCCTCTCCTCTGGTCGGAAAATATGGTCCCACAGCAAGGGTCCAGCACGCAGCAGTAACCGACTGCCTTCAGAACAGACGCACTTGATTTTTATTAAACGAGTATCATAACGTTGGAACTGTGTACATAGAGAGGGAGAAGTTTACAAGAACGCTGCGCATAATAACTTTATCATTCTATGGGGTTTAAATAATTTTGGTTCAAGTTCTTCAATATCTCTCAACTTTTTCAAGAGTGAACAAAATAAGCCCATCGCTCAGTATTTCTGAACGCAACGACCAGAATGGGACTATATAGACCATTGCCGATCGAGCCCCTTTACACATGTAGATGTCTTTAATTTCAGCCCGACATAAAGATTAAAGTTATATCCCAGGACTTGTGGAATAAATTTGTAGTCATACTAAATGCGCACGTGTGATTTGTCTAATATTCTAAAGTGCATATTAACGCCCAGTACAAATACGAAGCCCGGTGTGCGTTCTCCCTTACCGTAGGCAAGCGCCAGACATGGCCTTGAATGAGTAGAAATCGGCCAAATAGAGAAGTTGGCGCCACCCGATAGATACAGTTTGCCACGTTAGGAGTGGCCAACTCTTCTATTTGGCCGACTAGTTCTACCCTTTCCAACCACGTCTGGAGCCTGGTAAAGGCTACGTTCTCCCAACAATCAAAAGGCAACAAATATAACATTTTGCAGCTAGCAATTGGCCGAGAACGATGGAAATTGTTACAGTAAATCAAGGCCTCAGGCCGAGGTTAAGACATGACTTCCTTGAGTGACATAATGACCCTCCCCAGTTATGAGTAAAGAAATGAAAATCTCACTAGGTCGTGCTTTGGAATCTGTCCACAGAATGAGATGGCCGTGGGTCGTTCCACATCGTCTTGTTTTCTCGGCCAGAACGTCCATCGGCCGATGTAGTAATTCTCCTGTTCTCCAATGGTGAAATAGAACCGCGTCCCTGGCCATGTCTGCCATCGACTAAATCACCTCTGTTTCCCGCCAGTTTCTTCACATGTGCTTAGGCAAATCCCAAGAGGATAAAAACAACACACTAGACAGGAAGAAGGCATTCCGATCTGTGCAGCAGATTATTCATCTCCAAGCAGATGTTGGCCTGGGTGACATCCTATGTGTAAGAGCCCCCGGTAGAAATAGGATGCCACCAGGCAGCTGTAGCAGTCAGGTTGATTTCGAGTAGCTTCCGTGGATAGCTGGAAAAATTGTAGAAATTGGCCAAATAGAGTGAATAGTGTGCTAGAGGAGTCGGCTACGGAGCGAGGGTCCAATATACCATCCAGCGTCAAACTGTACCCCTATAGCAGACTAATTCCTCTTGTATGTTTTTCTGTCTATTTGACCAATTTCTTCTCTTTCTGGAGCCTGGTAGAAGCTACATTTCGAGCGCCGACTGAAAAAAAACCTCACACCAACAGAAAAGACTGCTACGTCATCTGCTAGGAGACAACTGATCGTGACCTTACAGAATGAAATGTCGATAGTATCTTAATTATGTTTTGTAGCAACTTTTTATTTGTATGAATCTAGAAGCTGCAATGATCACATCGTTTCCAAGGTATCTAAGGGCATTGACATTCGCAGCAACTTGAAATTAGGCTCATGCCCTTGATCAAACTTTATCTAACTAATACATGCGTCGGTGTCTCCGACTCGGGTACCCTGGGTCTAAAATTGTCGGATTGCCACCCAACTATTGGCCGAGTGTTGGCCGTTGCTCGGGCGGGCTACGGGCACGTTACCTCTTAACGACCCTAGGCCCCAAAATTGTCGCCGAGGTATCGCTGAATTTAGTGAGCCGAGCTGCTAAAAATCCCCCGAAGCCCGCGTAATCGCCATGGCGTCGCCCATTTGGAGCTCATCGACACGTCGGCCGTGCTCAATTCTTGTAATGTGATTGGGGCTTTAAAGCCGGTGTCACATTTAAATTTGCAGATCGCCCGTAGCTGCCGAATTTCACAATCGCCCGAGCGTCGACCGTATTTTTCGCTGAACATCTACCTCGTCACAAATAGGACGGGGTTGGGCGACGCCCGTCAAACAAACAGTGTTGGTGTTTTTTTTCCAATATTTGCAATGAATTTGTACTTTGAACTTGGTATTCATTTTGTGGAAAAATAGTATAAGAAGTCAAGTTTTGTTCCAGTCTCAGTTCAAGAATATATAAGTTAAGACATCTAGACCAACAGTAAAAAATAAACAGGAAGTATTGTCCTTGGTGTCCACATTTATAAGCACTTATTTTGAATGAAGATTTAACTTTGTAGCGGAATTGTCTTTCATTATGAAAGTTAGGAAGCATAATTGGACAAGTTGATACATTTTTCTTTATCATGCTATGTTATGAACCAAATCGTTACGTTTCAGACACAAAGAGGGAGTTCGGCCCGACCCGATCAAGCTCCCATCCGACACTAGCACAACGCTCGCCCGAAGCACGCCCGACGTTCCAAAGTGCGACACGTCGTTTTTTATCTTAAATTAAGACTGTAGAAGCACCCGTCAAGCCCCCATCACAAATCGGGTCGCCTCATGTCCGACCTACATATTTACCACAATTCAGAAATCAAAGTTAGTTGACTTTATACCCGGTTAGTCGATTCTGACTTTGTCCGTTTGCAAGAGATGGGTCATTGGTGATTTATAATCATTAGTGTTCGACGGACGTCGCTCGAAAGATTTCAGGTTTGTGGCGCGGCATATTTAAAAAAAAAACGGCCGAAGCTCGGGGGCATGTTAGAGAGCGTTAACTGTTAACTATATCACATTTTGTGCGAATGTGGTCTTCATACGTTTATTGTAACAGATACCGTAACGGTACGTTGGAGGTCGTTGTGTAGAAATCATGTACAACAGGTGGTTTGACCAGAACTGCACGTGCGGCACATTTCAAATTGCGTTATGACTTCGAGGGCTGTGTAAATGCTTTTCAGTACCAACATTCTCATTCAGCAAATGTTCCGGTCTCTGTTGTCCAACCGGAACCAAAGGAAAAAAATGTTGCTAATTGATATATCAAATCTTACAAATGTTGCAGCAAACCGTTATAGATCTTGATAACGACAGCACTCCGTTACACATGTGGAATATAAGTAGAATTAGACTTTTTTTCCATTTTTTAAAAACCGATTGAAACTCCAATGTCACTACTTTTGACACGATGCTATAGCTCTACTGCCGGGTACTCCACATACGGCATGCGGTAGCCAGGCCTTTGCTGTTGAGTCATTTTTTTGGAGGTATTGACAAATTGTCTTTGAAGAATTGAACCTGTATCACCCACCGACCCCACATGACCACCACAAGCACACAAAAAAACACACAAACCTCCACGACCTCATACCTTCGCCAAATGATTTGAACCTTTATGGCTAACGTATTAGGAGTGTTTCTCATCGATTATAAATCATACCAGTTGATTGTCTTAAAACTTAACATGTCCAAAGTATGAGCTTATCAAATTATGAGCTTAACAAAGAAGGTTATGCTAATATAAATCATCAATTATACAAATGAGGCCCTTATTAGCATAATTTGATTCAACGATGTTCACATTCACATAACTTCCCGATGCCACAAAAAAGTCTTAAAAGTATGAAATTGCCGTCATTTGCCAGTGTGGAATCATGGAAGTTATTCATTAAGTATGCAAAATAGGCCTACATTTGTATATTTTCTATCTATCAACATTCCTCTCTTCCTCAGTTACAATTTGAAGTCATATCATGGAACAAAGCGGATCTTTAAATTTGCCTCATTAATTATGCAAATTAGAGTCTGATTTGCATAATTATCGTCCAATCATACTAAGCATCACACAAGCTATTAGCATACCAAAAATCATGACCATCCATCAAGGCCATCTTGTTATAGTATTTTCTCATTAATGATGCAAATGAGGTCTTCATTTGCATAGTTCATATCAATTAATATTTCTCTCTTCCTCAGTTACATATGGACACATGTTTCAGAGTTCTATCATGGAAGTTGGCGGATGTATTAACTTTCCTCATTAATTATGCAAATAAGATAGTGATTCGCATAAGAAGTATCTAATCATGTACATCATCACTCAAGCTATCTACTTACCAAAAATTATTACTATCCATCAAGCCCTTCTTGAGTTATTTTCTTTCAAAGACAGATGCAAAACCTGCTCCTGCAGTTCCAAGAAAGCTGCTAGGGGGCCCAAACCCATACCACTTACTCTCTGTCCAAAGATCTATCTTCCACTCAAAAATAAGTTCCATAGCATGTCCAGAACACGAGATATCAAAACAGGAAGTTCCGCTGCAGTACCGTAAGAAGTCACTAGGGGGCCCAAATCTATTCGTTTTCAGGTCTTATCAAAACCTACCAACATACTACATACCAAGACAATCCATCAAGGCGTTCTTGAGTTATGTTGTGCCACTACAAACATACAGACGCTACCCTCTGCATAACCTTCTCGGCGAAGGTAAAAAAACACAAGTGAAATCTATCAATCTTCCGCTCATGTGCGACACGATATAACAGTAACGCGGCATGTACCAGGTAGTCTTCCTGTGCGGTAGGTATTGCTACAGAAGGAAATGTTAAGAATCGTTTTGGTATTTCAATTTCAGGCCATAGATCAAATCTGACAAATGTTGCAGCAAACCGTTATAGACCTTGATAACGACGACACTCCGGTACACCAAATTTCCAAACGTCTGTCGACTTCTCAACGAAACAACAACACTTAACATCACTTGTGAATTGTTCTAATTTAAACAATTCTATTTTTCTAAAAATCACAGGTATGGACACATTGCCTTTGAAATCAAAACACACAAAGAAGTCGACATAGAATGAAGACTGTCGAAACACCCGAAAGGTAGTCTAGGTACATGTACCTCCCTATATTTCCAGCCAAAACCTGCGTGATTATATCAAATACCGATGCGCATCTTATAAAACATAAACCTAAGTTAAAACAGATGACGTTTTGTTATCGATGACTGTCACAAAAGGTAACAGGCAAGTTCGAAAACGACTCTCAACGTTGTATGATCATTGCCTGCTTTAATGTCGCAAGATGTGCGGGATCCTTTCATATTATCTTTAGAAACGGGAGCCTGATAATAGAAATATCAAGATATACAGGAGTATCGTATATCATTGTTTGATAAGTAACTTGTCGGAGCCTTTGCAAAAGACGTCCAAAGAGAAATGTTGAGAGCGTAGTTGGAAGGGTTTTCATACACGCACGCCCCTATAGACTTCTGCTGAACAGTGATGAGAAAATTGATAGTTCCGTGTTGTTTTCTAAGGTTCAAGACACTGTAGGACCATGCAAAAGCTTTTTGATATATGATAACATATAGAGGAGTCTCGTATATTATTGACTAATGTGTGACTTGTAGAGAATTTGCTCAAGACGTCGAAACAGAAATATTAAGAGCGCCGTTTGAAGGGTTTTCACACACACCCCGATAGACCGGCTGAACTTAACAGTGATTGGAAAATGGATAGTTCCGTGTTGTTTTCTAGGTTTCGGGACACTGTAGGACCATGAAAAAGCTTGTCCTAATGCAACAAGATTTACCGGTGTCTCGTATATTATATACTAACGCGTGACTTGTCGGAGCCTTTGCAAAAGACGTCCAAAGAGAAATATTGAGAGCGTAGTTGGAAGGGTTTTCATACACGCACGCCCCTATAGACTTCTGCTGAACAGTGATGAGAAAATTGATAGTTCCGTGTTGTTTTCTAAGGTTCAAGACACTGTAGGACCATGCAAAAGCTTTTTGATATATCACAACATATACAGGAGTCTCGTATATTATTGACTAATGTGTGACTTGTAGAGAATTTGCTCAAGACATCGAAACAGAAATGTTAAGAGCGCCGTTTGAAGGGTTTTCATACACACCCCGATAGACCGGCTGAACAGTGATTGGAAAATGGATAGTTCCGTGTTGTTTTCTAGGTTTCGGGACACTGTAGGACCATGAAAAAGCTTGTCCTGATGCAACAAGATTTACCGGTGTCTCGTATATTATATACTAACGCGTGACTTGTCGGAGCCTTTGCAACAGACGTCCAAAGAGAAATATTGAGAGCGTAGTTGGGAGGGTTTTCATACACGCACGCCCCTATAGACTTCTGCTGAACAGTGATGAGAAAATTGATAGTTCCGTGTTGTTTTCTAAGGTTCAGGACACTGTTGGACCATGAAAAAGCTTTTCAATATATTATAAGATATAGAGGAGTCTCGAATATCATTGACGAATGTGTGACTTGTAGACAATTCGCTCAAGACGTCGAAACAGAAATATTAAGAGCGCCGTTTGAAGGGTTTTCATACACACCCCGATAGACCGGCTGAACGGTGATTGGAAAACTGATAGTTCCGGATAGGACCATGGAAAGCTTTTTATCATATCACAATACTTACAGTAGTCTAGTATATCATTGACTAATGGGTGACTTGTACAGTACTAGTCATGGATTTGTAAACATTTTACAAAGCATATTGCGCAATTTTCACGTAAACACAATTCACACATGGAGGTTTGTGGTTTTGAGAACATGCGGGAAACGATTCCCAACAATTTCTCTTTCATTGTTGGATGTATTGAGAGGTAACATTTGACTACAGGGGAAAGGGCACGATATGCTATATGAAGTCACCATTTAGTACTGGAATACGTGTACGTTGTCAAGTTGTCAAATTTACGGGGTGTTCTTAAAGGCTCGAAAACGACCAGAAAGCATCAAATCGTTTAAGCAAAACAGAATTCACAAGTGTTGGTAAGTGTTGTTATTCAGTTGAGAGGATAACAAACGTCAGAAAATGTAAAAGCAACCCTACAAGAATTTTTAACATTTTCTTCTTCAACAACACCGACTGCTATAGACGGGCAATTTCGCAATGGAATCGTACCCGACATGAGTAGATACTTCAGTTGATATAGTTATATATCGTTGTTTTTGTGTGTGGATTGTACGTATACAATTTCAAACACAACATGTCAAAACCTACCAAAAAAACTATAAGTGTGCCTGAATCATAGAAATCGATTGGCGAACACAACAGCAGGCGGGCATTACCGAGCACCACTCGAATAGCAGTGCGGCAGGCGAGGGATGGAGTGAAAGTTTGGTTAAAGCAAAAAAAAGAGCTAACAATGCTTATTTTGTAACACTACGCAGATGTTCATGAGTGTTGTCTTTTACGTGATCAAGATTTGAAAACGCTCCAACATTTACTAGATTCAATATCAATTCGCAACATTTCTTGAAGGCGGGGATTACCGAGCACCACTCGAATAACAGTGCGGCAGGCGAGGGATGGAGTGAAAGTTTCAAAGGCTGGTTTAAGCAAAAAAAGGGCTAACAATGCTTATTTTGTAACACTACGCAGATGTTCATGAGTGTTGTCTTTTACGTGATTAAGATTTGAATATACGCTCCAACATTTACTAGATTCAATATCAATTCGCAACATTTCTTGAAGGCGGGGATTACCGAGCACCACTCGAATAACAGTGCGGCAGGCGAGGGATGGAGTGAAAGTTTCAAAGGTTGGTTAAAGCAAAAAAAGAGCTAACAATGCTTGTTTTGTAACACTACGCAGATGTGCATGAGTGTTGTCTTTTACGTGATTAAGATTTGAATACGCTTTAACATTTACTAGATTCAATATCAATTCGCAACATTTCTTGAAGGCGGGGATATTACCAAGCACCACTCGAATATGGAGATGGGCACCACCCTATACATCAATTATGGTGTGGGAGGATTTCAACTTTAACTCGAATATGCTTATTTTGTAACACTACGCAGATGTTCATGAGTGTTGTCTTTTTTTTTTTTTCAAATGATTTTAATGTCAACATGGTACATAATTTCGCCAGAGTACATAATTCCGCCAGGGTTCATATATTCCATCATGGTACATACGGTAATTCTACCAGAATACATAATTTCACCAGGATATAAAATTCCACCAGGGTAAAAAAATTCCGTCCGGGTACATAATCAGGGTACATATTTCCACCTGGGTACATAACATCGGGTACATAATTCCACTTTGGCACATAATTCCGTCAGGATACGTAATTCCATCGGGGTACATAAATCGGTGTTTTGCAAACTTATTGGCCTCCAATTAGATAAGTCGGTCTTATCACCCTTTTTGTAAATGAGTTTCAGTATGGCCCTCTTTTGGGTCACAGAAAGACATTTATTATCTATAGCTTCTGTCAAGGATTCGAAGACCAAGTCCCCTATTTCGCTCCAGAATTGGAGATAAAATTCAGCTGGTAGCCCATCAGTACCTGGCGTTTTATTTTGGTTCAAAGATTTCAGAGCTAAAAAACATTCATTTTTTGTAATAGGTTCATCTAACAGGATCCTTTCTTCATCCGAAAGCGAGGGCACATCAACCGACTCGAGAAAAGTGTTGATTTGTTCGTCAGTTGCAGAATTATCGCCATCGCAACAATACAGTTTCTTATAAAAGTTAACTTCCAAGTCTAAGATTTTAAAGGGATTTGTTTCTTCACCTGTTGCATGTTTTAATTTAGTAATAGCATTATATTTCGAACGGGAATGAGTGTTGTCTTTTACGTGATTAAGATTTGAATATACGCTCCAACATTTACTAGATTCAATATCAATTCGCAACATTTCTTGAAGGCGGGGATTACCGAGCACCACTCGAATAACAGTGCGGCAGGCGAGGGATGGAGTGAAAGTTTCAAAGGTTGGTTTAAGCAAAAAAAGAGCTAACAATGCTTATTTTGTAACACTACGCAGATGTTCATGAGTGTTGTCTTTTACGTGATCAAGATTTGAAAACGCTCCAACATTTACTAGATTCAATATCAATTCGCAACATTTCTTGAAGGCGGGGATTACCGAGCACCACTCGAATAACAGTGCGGCAGGCGAGGGATGGAGTGAAAGTTTCAAAGGCTGGTTTAAGCAAAAAAAGAGCTAACAATGCTTATTTTGTAACACTACGCAGATGTTCATGAGTGTTGTCTTTTACGTGATTAAGATTTGAATATACGCTCCAACATTTACTAGATTCAATATCAATTCGCAACATTTCTTGAAGGCGGGGATTACCGAGCACCACTCGAATAACAGTGCGGCAGGCGAGGGATGGAGTGAAAGTTTCAAAGGTTGGTTAAAGCAAAAAAAGAGCTAACAATGCTTATTTTGTAACACTACGCAGATGTTCATGAGTGTTGTCTTTTACGTGATTAAGATTTGAATAAGCTGCAACATTTACTAGATTCAATATCAATTCGCAACATTTCTTGAAGGCGGGGATTACCAAGTACCACTCGAATAACAGTGCGGCAGGCGAGGGATGGAGTGAAAGTTTCAAAGGTTGGTTTAAGCAAAAAAAGAGCTAACAATGCTTATTTTGTAACACTACGCAGATGTTCATAAGTGTTGTTTTTTTACGTGATTAAGATCTGAATAAGCTGCAACATTTATTAGGTTCAATATCAATTCGCAACATTTCTTGGAGAATGGAGGCGTGATATCGCTTAGCGCTATCGGTACGGTATTTTGGGTGTACCGTACTCCGACGTGTGGTGCAACATAAGAGTTTTCAACCTTTCTAAGTCCTTCTTTTGTAATTTAATGCCAAGGGCAATGTACCGCTGGTTACACCCCATACGTTTCAGGTATATTCAGTCGATCCAACCTCCTTGTTTGAAGTATCGCTATAAATACTGGAAGCCAGTTAGGTCGTCAACAGGTGGTCCATCTCGTACCATTCTCAAAAAAATCCTTTCCGGCTAAAGCCTGCGCTTTGACTTCAAAAGAAACATTCAAAATATCGCACTTCAGTGACTTCACATATCATATTAAACATTGGCAACACGGTAGGGTGATGTCAGACGCCAAGAAATGCCAAAAAGGTATCCTAAATACATTTTCGCCCGTATTATTTGCACACTATTTTCACCAACAGAGCCAAATGTTAACCCATGGGAAGAAAGATCAGCTCTTCCCAAAAAAATGCATGGTCTGTAGCTTTTATCCGTCTGTTTTAAAGCCGCGTGAGCATGATTTGAACCAAGGTCTCAGTGAAGAATTGTGCCATGGTGACCCAATCGTCGTTCATTATACTTCTAGTGCAGTCCACTTGAAAGACTTACTCGGCAAATTTCGCCATAAAGCTAGGGTCACATTAAACTCACGATATACCTGCGATGGGGTTTTCGTCATGACAGCGCCGTACGTCGTACGATTGGGAAAAACAGGATGCAATAGTTAAGATATATAAAGTCGTGGTCACATACAACGTAGGTACCACGTGGGTCACCTATTGAACTTCTCTGCATAGATGACTACCCTTGGCATACTGTTAGTATTAGGCCAATTTCTACTATTTTCCCAGCGATCCTGGGAGTCTTTCGTGTTCCACGGCCGAGATCGACGATCTATTTACAGCCACGCGGGCATATAATTATTTTGGCCTCGCTGATTAGCATACACAATAGGAATTATCGGTAGGAGGGGAAACATGTAGGTGTGAAGTGTGCATTGACCGGCCCAGGGGCGGGATGGGCAATTCAAACGGCGACATTTTCACAGCGCAGTTCATTAGACCGCCGGGTGGGATCATAAACCGGCATTTGTCGCAGTTCTCCCAGAAATTGTCGCCTTTCTACTTCCATGGAACTCGCCCTGGGTCCATAAACCGACAATGTCGCAATGTCTAAACGGCGCCAATTTTGAAAATGTAACCAACACTTATTTACTGCCCAAAATGTAACCGAATTGTCCATTTGTCGCTTTTCAACGTTCGTAGAGAATTGCTATGGTTGTAAAACATCATGTTAAGATGAATCAAACGGTTCTCCGAATTGAACCGTTCAGTCACTTTGTAAAACATGCCTGGTGACGGTCCGCGAATAGTCAAGTGTTGCGACTTTGACAGCTAGCCGAACACCTGTAAACATTTTTTTCCTGTAAACATATGCATTGCCTTTGAAAATGCTTTATATCTAGCACAATGAAGACGCCACCCACGACAGTAGGCCTTACGTGTGGTCAGTACTCTATTATTATAGGGTAGGCCGAATACTCTCTCTTCGCAGCCAGGGGCTGAATTGCGAGGAGCGCACAATTGGCGGGGCTAGACCACAAGGGTCTGGAGCGGCTGCCATTCGGCGCGCCATATGCATGTGCGGCCATAGGACTGTACACCGGCAAGGACCCCTACTCTTTTCGATAAGTGTGGTGGGTACTTAAACGTGCTCGAGGTGTGATTCTCCTCAAACACGGGACCTCCATTTAGCGTCCTATCCCAGGGACGTCCCTAACCGAAGTTATGTATTCATTATTTACACCTGAGTGAAGTCAGGAAAGTCGTGTAAAGTGCCTTTCCTAAGGGCACAACTTCAACGGGACAAATCAGGGAACCCCGGATTCGAACTCAGTACCTCTGGGTTTTCTGGGGCCAAACACCCTGCCACTGCGCCACATAATTCCAGATTGGGAATTAGTAAACACACAGTAAAATAATTACGTGCGTATCTTTATAGCATGTTGAAACTTTTACAAGCTAAGTACAGGTCATGGCGATAAAACGGAAGTGACACAACAGTGCGATTAGAATGTGATATCTTACTGCATACGTGCATCTACAATGTGTAACAGTGGGGGTTCAAGCGCCTCCAACTGACCAGTCTAACTGGTCGCGACCTTTTAGCCTAGCGTGCCTGTCATCTGGGCTGCCGGTTTCGGCGTCTGTTCGAACATGTCGAATCTCGGTTGGGCTCACTTGTTTCTACCCGCTCCTTTGATTTGTCTCAAATGTACACCTTCACATGAGACCAACACGATAACTAGACGACATATATAACCCGCCCGTAAGCCTAATTGCCACACTGAAACATGGCACTCGTAACGTCCAAACGCGAGACAATATAGTCGATGTCATTCACAGTTACACAACTGTAATAGGCTCATCCCAACTATAAACTGAAACAAATACAAAAAATTGCGCCGCATTATTCAATTTCTGTACAGCTTTCGCAAAAGGGCAAATTAAACATAATTCGTCTGCGTAGAAGAGGTGATCAACAGCGACCTTACCCATAAAACAGCCAGCATTAGCAGCATTTACCTTGACACTAAGGTCAGAGACATAAATTGGAGACAGTAAACTCCCCTGGGGGACACCGTTGCTGCACCTGAAATTGTCAGAGACGGCAGACCCCCAGCGCACCCTAAAGGTTATAACCAATGTACAATGATGCGTACTAAGTAAACAGGTACATTTCTGTCGATTAACTTCTTGAACAGTGTGTAGTGGTTTACCCTATCAAACGCTTTAGAGGCGTCAAGAAAACAAACGAAGACAGGCGAACCTCTGCGTTTAAAATAAGAAATGATCTCTTTGAGAGCAAAGATACACATGTCAGTTTCATGGTGTGTTTTAAACCCAAGCTAATTTGCAGGAGAGGCCAGGTGCTTCTCGAGTCGGGTAAGAAGAAGGGATTCGAATAATTTAAAGATTGCACTGCAAAAAAAACCCAGAACCACAGAGGATATATCTATTGCTTGTTGCTATTACCTAAACACTGAACGACGTGTCATACCTAATTATAACCTTTGCACAGGACATCTATATCATAGTATATGTTTAACGGTGAAGATGCCTTCTGACAATGGGCTCCACTCTATGACAGTTCGAGGGAAAATAATTTTTTTAACGCTCGGCTGACAACGCTGCTGCAATATTCAAAGGCATATAAAGTGACATTTGTTGTCGCAACACAAAATATGCCCAAAATTCCTACTTTTGACATCGAATGCCAAGTAATGTGCCACTAGCCCCAGAATTTTTGATAATTTCAGACGTCCTATGTCGTCCTATCGGAGGGGGACGGAAAGCCGGCGGTCTTGTATGAGTTTGATTTCATTTAGGGCTAGAAACCTCTTCACGTAAAAGAACCCAACACAATTATAGAGAAGTCAGAGAAGAGTATGGGGTGACCTGGCGTGCTTTCCAAAAAAAAGAATTTTGCGAGCTGTACGGCGAAGCCGAATTGCACTAATATAGCGTTATGATTCGTCCTCAGTCCGTGGAGCCAAATACCATCTAATAGTGTAACGTTACTTTAGTTGATAGTTCTTGTCAATATATAAAACATCGATCAATACAGCCGAGTCAAACAAGACAGCCTACATGTACATGTTACTCTTACAAATATAGTCATGTTCCTTGTTTGATACTCTGTGTTTTGCGATCAGCTTTGTTAAGTTCTGTGGTTTAGCAGCACTTTTTTGTACAAATAAATAGTAGAACGTTATCATCTAATGTACCCTGTTCGCCCAATTCAATTGTGACTAGCTGCGTCCTCTGACACTAAAATAAGTTCAACCCTGGCTTCCTGACAGACCGGCCAGGCGAAAATCTCTGGACCAGGCCCTGGCGGGGTCAGTTACCAGCGGGATCTGGAGTTGAACCGTGAGATGAACCCAGATAACCAAGGGGCTGCCATGCCCATGGGGAATGGTGGCATGCCAGGAGCCATACTGCGCCTGCGTGGCGGTCTTTACAAATTTGAAAAATGGCCGAGTACCGGGTAACTGTTCGACACTGCCGTAGTTCTTCTTTTCTTCCGCGTTCTGAACCGTACCGTATCATGGATAAATGTCAGACGTGTTGTGGGAACAGGAGCGCTTGTACTGCATCATCCCAGCTTACGGTAACGCCAAAGTGCCGGCAACCGACGGAGGATTACTGCTGATGTTTTTCATGTGGAAAGTCCAGCCGGCGGTCAGCTCAAACAGCCCTTCCTCAGTGATCTTGACAAGTAAGAAAGTTCTTTTCAACTTCTGTATTGTTGTGATTCTTATGGCATACATATATTTGGAGGCCTCTTCTTACATACTTACCCGGCACAGTCTAAGTTATGATCAGTTATGCACATGTGGTGGTTTGGCGCCCATAATTTTAATTTGTTGCGATCAGAAACGATGATTATCCTTGTTACATCGTACAGAATAGGTCTGTCTTTTGGTGTTGACTAAACCTTGTGAGATTCCAGAAAGTATACCTATATCGCGAGCTTTAGCCAAAGTTACATTTTTAACGGTACACAGGCCGTCTCCCATTTGTCTCCTGTCATGTCCTACTGTGGCCTCTGATTACAACCATGATAACTTCCCGTGCACCGCAGTTCTGAGTACTGGGTACAGCTGGATCAAATCAAAGCCGGATGAGGACCCGGTAATTTAGCACTGATCATTTTGAATCACAACTGACTTCCATAAGAGTAGAGTAGAGTCAAAACCTCCTTGGTAGAGTAGAGTTGATTCCACCAGGTTATGCCATATGAGGAGCAGTTTCCCGAGTCTTGACTTCCAATTTACCATTCGTCCCCTTGGACCCTCGAATGTCAAATCGCCGATTCGGGCTAATATTTGCCGGGGGCGACTGAAGTTTGCTGGCAGCCTAGACTGTATTTTGACCCCCTAGAGATCTGCTGCTTTGGAGATGCCTCACCGCTCACACCGCTATGCTAGATAAAAGCACGTGCATTTTGGGTGCTACCAAGTATAGGAAAAGATAAAGTACCTTTTATTTACAGAAAAATGAGTGCACAAGATACAGTTTTTAAATCCGTATAACGAAGGTAGCAAGATAGTTACAGAGAAATGGCATACACTAAAATATGCAATTTAAACTCTTCTTCGAATGAAACTGCATCATCATCATTTTTGTTCTCAGACTAAGTAGGACGGGCTAGCAGCGTTAGGGAGAAATGATGGACCGATCGGTACACACTACACAACACTCTTATCGCTCGAAGTTATACATTTCGTAAATCTATAACACGATTTGAAGGCTATTAAAGAATGCATTGTTATTACATGTATTCTGTGTTGCTATGGTACGAAACTGAGGGAATATGCTTTTTAGTGGCCTTCATGTGATCATAACGTGAAGTTTCCAGGAGCTCCCAGTCCTTTGTTTACATTTTGAAGAGCCGATCTGGGCGCGAGACGGAATAAGCTCTCGTAGTCGTAATTAAACCGTGCTATAGTCCTGCGATTCTCTAGTACGTAGCCGAACCAAGGACGTAGGTTTTCTACTAGTATATAAAACTTCCTTGGCCGAACACAGTCCGAATTTTGTTATTGTTGATGAGTAATCTCACGACAAGATGATGATGTTAGGTACTATAATAACTAATAACTAACTATACAAAGAATAATTGAATCTACAACACAAAATTTACCGAATTTAAAAAGACTACAATCGCCATGTTCAAATCCGCCAGCATTTAGTCTCAGCACGCAAAACATAGCCGCACCCCGCAGTACGTTTATGTCACGATGTGTAGAGTTTTGCGAGCTGAAGCTCCGCCTCCACTAGAGAATTTCGCGCGAAATCTGGGTCACGTGCAGGCACTTTCCCACGAAAAAAACTATGATGACATCACTAGTGCCATTCTATCGGCCACACCCACAGCAAAACCTGGAGATCAAAGGTACACCGCTGCACACCGCTCCGCCCCCATGGCAACCGTGCCTAACACGGTCGTGTGGCCGCATATATCAACCATACTTAGAACGCGATGGCCATTGAGTGGACCGAACGTAACAACATAAAAAACATAGAAATCAGGACAAAACGGCTCCAAATGTGTCAAAACCAGCGGCGTACATATTGCTTATGTTGCCTTCCTCCTTTCGAGCGGCCCCGACTAAAATTATGAATTTTATAATTTTATCGACGTAAACAAGAAAAAAAAAACTTGCGGTACGGGGCTCTTTACATAAAGGTTTCAGCGCAGCGCTAGCCCTCATGCATGGCGTGTGAGACGCGACACATTGTGAGATCGAAATTTATGTTTAGACTTAAAAAAAGTGACACAACTGAGGCAGGGTGAGATGGAACCCCGCCGGCCGCGCTGCCCTCCACAGTACGTAACACGCACCACGCTTGCCATGGGCGGGGCCAGTGTCGCGATCTTCGCGATGTACTAGTATATCTATCGCGCGCCATGTTGGTCGGCGTTGCGAAGGAACAGGCAAAAAAACAACAACAATGATTAAAGTGGCGCTTGGAAATGTGTTCAATTGTCGTTGTTAAAATCTGTCATTTTCATTATCATCATAATATACTCATGTCGTGAAATTCAGGTTTGGGATTCAGGAAGGGGTGAATTTTTTCTCCGTCTCAACAAGCAAATTTCCGTCCTGGGAGTGGGACGGAATGACGGGTCCTGGACACAGCAAGCTGAGCAACGATTATTCTACTTTTCTAGACCTGAGAGACTGCTGAGACACAGCGTAGCCCGCCGCCCGGGGTTTTGAATATATCCCAACACGTAGGGTTCTGGTGGATTTAAATGACCTCGCTCGCCTGTCAGTCCCGAGAACCCAGAGAACCCAAAATAACCCAAAATAACCCGTCTTCACGCAGCTTTGAACCCATAGCCAGACGGTTTGTAACCATGACAACCACCATTCGGGGCGCCGCCGGTGGGTTCTGCCGGGTTCGCTCGCGGGTTCTGCCGGGTTTGTTTCCATGACAACCGCCATTCGGGGCGCGGCGAGCGGGTTCTGCCGGGTTCGCTCGCGGGTTCCAGTGGGTTCTGCCGGGTTCGTTTCCATGACAACCGCCATTCCCGGGCGCCGCGGGCGGGTTCTGCCGGGTTCCCGCCGGTGGGTTCTAGTGGGTTCCCAGGCGGGTTCTGGCGGGTTCAGAACCTGCCCTTTAGAACTCATTTTGACCCGGTCTTAATGGGTTAAAGTGGGTGAAAACGGCCAAAACGGACCCATTTTAACCCAACCTGCGGGTTCGGTAGGGTTCCGGAGGGTTCACCTGACGGATCGGACCCCAAGGTTTGGGTTCTCTAGGGTTCAGAACCCGAAGTGAACCCAGGGTTATTTTGGGTTCTGGAGGGTTTTGAACCCACAAATTTTTACAGAGGTTAGTGTCTCAAAAAACTAGGGCCCTCCGCGGTGCCCTCAAGGCCGGTCTGGCCACGCCAGGCTGTGTCGCAGAACGTCACGTAACACGATGCCGCATTACGGGAGAATTATACTTAACAATCACAAAAGTCAGTCATTACAAGTTCATTTTCCCACCATTTCCCAGACTCTTCTAGCCCTCCCCTCAATGCAAGGTTTAATATTGCGACCTTTTGTAACCCCAGCCCCACCGACACCCCCGCAAATCTTTAAACTACCTTAAGAGGAAGCATCTTTCGTTCGTGGTTTGGACACCAAAAAGGCCATTTGGGTAAATTATGTTCATGAACACCTGTAACACAGGTGAGTGTAATTAATCTGAATGTAATAATTGCTAAGTTGGTACACTATGTGGATTGGCCCAGCCATGTATCAAATCGATTGTTGACAAGCTTGGAGACCTCGTATCTGATTCGAGAATATAAAGATAAGCAAAAAGAAAGAAACAGATCATGGAAGCGTATTCTTTATTCAATGAAATAGACATGGACAAGAAGAGAGGACAACAGATCAAGAAAACATCTACTGAACATTGTTTTGACATAAATGCTACACAGCCACAAATCTGACAAAGGAAAACAAATATCAAAAGCACGCACATTGAAATGAACACTTCTCTGTACAAGTCATATGTAACATACTCATATGCCCAAAGCTACATATAAGTCTTCGCCCTATAACTCGTAGAAATACAAAGTTTAACGTTTACATTCGTTAAGGCAAGGAGGGTTACACATTTGTAGCTCAAGTTAGTACTACAACACACATCGTCAGCTGTATACAAATCATTGCAAGGTTTCTGACAATAACATCAAAATGGATAACTAAAATTACAATAAGATAAAGAACATGAATACAAATTTCTTCACGAAACTGTGGTAACCTTTAAGAAAAAATGTACATACATAATTTCCTTATCGGAAGCCAAGGCTATTTCGTGTTATATACGTGAGACTTTCTTTAATTGGCACATCAACAATTGTTATGAAGGGCTTTCTATTTTGTGAACAAGTTGTCAACAACACACATACTTCTCACTCTATAGTCCGTTACTTATGCGATGTTGGACTACTTCAAGAGGAGTATCTTTCACTTGTGGTTCAGCCAACAAAAAGGCCATTTGGATAAATTATGTTGATGACATCTGTAACACAGGTGACATAATCAAGGCTGGATACATCATCTGTAACTATGGTAAACTATGTGGAGTTCACAGTACTCGTTTACACAGTAACACTGTGCTTCTTTTACATTATTCATACTCAAGTTTCCATAACAAACAATTTCAGATATGTTCACAAAAGGACGCGTATTTTCTATCCCGCAGTAACTGTAAAATGTCTACAATTCCCTTGCATTCTGTATCATCAGGTTGATAAGCATCTCAAAGGCTTACTTCCGATCCCCTCCTCAGATATGTCATTAGTTCTACTTACAAGTGTATATACATGTAGATTCAAAAGGACTGCTGTTGTTGAAGTTGCAGGATAAAAATGTCACCTGGACAAACTCGGCGAACAGCACTGCAGAAATAGGGGGAGGAAGAAACTTGCTTTATTATCTTATGAGTTTTAACATAATAAGTGACACGTAAAAGATGGGCATCGACAGTTATGCCAGATATAAACACGCTCTTGTGGCCAGCATCATGGAAGGTCTTAACGTTTAGAAAAAAAAGGAAGTTCTACTACTTTTCTCTAAACGTTAAATCGCGGGCGGATTCAATCACTTCCAAAGTGCCAAAATTGTCAACCTGAAAACATCTTTTGGAAGCTGACACCTCCCACCATCTCACTGGCGAGTTTGTTTGGTCAGATGTAGTCGTTAACGCAAGTTAGAAAGCGATTTGGCGGGTCATGGCTGATACGAATCTGAGTTTCAATGCGATTCACGTGGTTCGATTGGTCGGGGTGGTGTAGAAACGTAGAAACGAGGGAGAAACAGTAAGAACAACAACAAACTCTGAACACGGCCACGCCTTCCCCCATTTATCACCTCTTCAGGAAACTAATAGCCAATATCCCTCTGCAGCTCTATCCTAAATCCTGACATTCAACAGGCGCCGTGACATATCTATTCTTGAAACGACAGTCGTAATCCTTGGCATGTTTACGGCGAACAAAAACTACACATAACATTAGTAAGATCTAGTAACTATCCACACCCACGTCACATAAACGGAACAAAATGATAGATTCCTACATACCTGATCCCCCTTGCTTTCACAAAAAGGCAGCTGAATTTCTTAAGATCCGTCCGTTACACCTTCAACCTTGGAGACACAGAGCTCACACGTCTGTCAACTCGATCACCTGGCAAAACTTTTTAACCTTTGACCTAACCTCCCTATGGCCCCTTAAATTCGGATATCTGCTTTTTCCGAAACCAATAACTGCATTCGTATAAAGAGGATTACTGTTGGTAGATAAATGTTGAAAAGGTCTTGATGTTTCCAGATAACAAGTAACTCTCAGTTACTTCACACCATGCAACAACACCTCTTTTTGGTACAATAACGGCTCTTGAAACCATTGTTTTCTTTCTATATATTGCTACCTTATTCCAAGGAGGTTATATATAACCTCCTTGCTTATTATTACCACCACTCTGCACTGTACCTTCAAGTCGTTTCCAGACACTAGTATACATGCTGCACCTGACAGTGCTGGTGGCTGGACGGTACTCATAAAGCGCCGACCAGTGAAGGTTTAAGGTACTGCAGGTATCGGAGATGATCCTCCACCACAAACAAGCTGCACCTGACCGTGACACGGTGGTAAATAAATCGCCGCCCAGTGAATAGAGGAGGTGCTTCAGCTAAGGAATTCTCTTCTTATCTCCCTCTCTCTGCCGATAGCTTACAGGGCCTTGCAGCTTCACAGTCTTTCTAGTACACTTACATTTCTATTCTAATACAAGTTTGCAACAACACCTCTTTTTGGTGCAATAACGGCTCTTGAAAGCTTCGCTGCGGCTCGCTTTAATAGGGCTCAATTAAACCCTTTGTAATAGCCTTCGGCTAGTTGGGTAGCCCTGGCTGTACTTTTTTTACAAATCAAACCAAGCTTAAAGCACACCGGGCCATCCATACTCTTCAGATATTAAATGAGCGCCTTTAGTCGATAGAATAATCATACAAAGCATGCGTGGAAGTAGGCAAGTGATAAAACATACGTATAGTATACTACAGACCTCATCACACATTAGATTGTCCCCGAAGTGATAGCCTTTACCTTTTCCATGTTCGGAAAACATACCTCAACATTACCAGCTGTGACGTGACGATTACTTTTACATCCGCCAGGGGGCGCTTTCACCGAGTACACGCAAACTCCCATAGGGCATTTTTCTGTAACTGCACCATAGATTTGTTCCGCTAGGCGGTGCAATTAGACCGTGGCCAGAACCAAGGAATGGGGAAACATTGCGTCTATATTCCCTTCAATCGTTTAGAGGGTAGGAAACAAAGTGGACAACTTAGGGAAGTACTCTCTGATGTAGCAAATAACCAACTAACTCTTTGTTTCAAAGTTTGTCTATTTATAACATAATAATAATAAGTTTATTGCAAGTTCTTGCCCGTAGGCTAATTGCAAGTACATGAAACATGGAAGGACGGACAGACAATGGGTAACAATATAGCATGTGACTATTCTAGTTCAAATACTAACACTTCAAGTTCAATCTTGTGTAGATGGTGGGTAAAGAATACTACATGAGGCAATGATTTTGTGAATGACACAACAAATATAATTCCTGGGTTTTCCTTTTATCGATGATTTAACCCATCAAAATGTACATATCGTGTATCAGACTCTTACCAAACTTAGTTGCAGACATTCTCTCACACACACACAAATATACACACAATCACACACAGACAGTCACACATACGTGAACACACTCACAAACATGCAGACAAGTCAAAAACAATACACCCCTCCCTTTAGTTGAAGTATCAAACCTTCTCTGCCCACCTGCTGATCTTGCGGGTGAACCCTCCTTCATCTTCATCATACTCGGGTGATCATGATTAAGCCTGAACATGTTAATCACTAATTACAAAACTAAGAGGATTGCCCAAGGTAAAGTCAAAATGCAGACAGTCTGTATACAATGTATGTATATTCAGTTACCAACACAATAAAGACTAGGAGCCATGGGTGTTGTTGATCCAATATCGTAAATGTTTTTATTTAATATGTACTAGCATTGGTAATGTCTTGCTTCTATGACAATGTATGCCAATGCTCTATACATCCTAAGGTTTCATTACTTAATAAAATGTCTTATCTGAACAGAAATAATAAGAAGGAAACCGAATCAGATATAAACAGTGACTTAATGTCTTTGCTTGGGTCTACTTTCGAGAAAAACAAAATGTCGGTCTCAAAGAAAATATTAGAAACTGACACAGCTGACTGTATACCACTTAGCCTCGGACTCTGTTTTCATGTCGATCTTTCAGTTCAGGATTGTATTTCAAATCTGATAATTAGAACCTACAAGTCAATTTGGTGTAGCCTTAAGTAATAAAGCTACAGAAACATGACTGAGATGTTCACAAGTACAGGCTGGCTGCAAACACGATGTCTCTCTTGATCTTGGTGATGCCTGGAGAAACAAAAATTAACAAACTCAAAACACAGGAAAAATGCACTTCAATCTAATATCTAAATAGTCTTGAATGAATAATTATTGTTGCTATACAAAATAGTGATGTAAGTGTGTCCTGTGTTAAATTAATTCTGACAGATGCAGGACAAAAATTGCAGTGATTTGGTAACAGACGAACCTTTACATTTTGTAGAAAATTTTTATGCTGGATTTTACATACATACATGGTATATAAAATTTGAACAAAATATGAATCAACTGTTCGGTTTCACTTTCTAAGCATTCCTGGTAAAACTACAGAATTTATTTCTTCTTTATGGTATTATCAGATATCAATCTAATAAATTATCAATAGCTAAAAGGCAATAATAGTTATTAACTGGAACTCCTATTCTAAATATTTTCACAAACATTTCAATGGCAGCTGATGACACAACATTTTTTTAATTTTTTTATTCGTTTGCCTGTATACAGCGTACAACAGCCAAGGTTGCCCGACTAGCAGTGGCTGAAAAATTCCAAAATTCCAGAACAGAACTTCCAGACAATGAAAAAATACAAAATTTTACCATCAACAAACTTGTTCTCCAGCTCGGTGTTCCCGATGGCCTTCGCGGCGTGGCACATTTCCCGCATCAACTCCTCGAGTCTCCTCATGCAGCGGATTATACTTCCTGAGGAATAACAACAAACAAACAATGGTAAAACACATGCATGATGCCTTCTAGCAGGATGTAATGGTACTGCAGACACACAATTCTCCTCATGCAGCGGATGATACTTCCTGGGAAATGATAACAAACAAACAATGGTAAAACACATGAATGATGCATATATGGGACCTGGCAGGATGTAATGGTACTGCAACCACATAAGTCTCATAATGCAGCCGATGATACTTCCTTAAGAATAACATTAATAATAACAATTTTATTTGCAAGTTCTTACCCAAGGGCTAAATGCAACATGATTCAAACAATGCATAGCAAGATACTGTACAGATAGTGCGAGTTTACAATGTTGACTAGTAGAACACATGGCTATTCTAAAAACTACTACGGAATACAATGATTATCTACGCTTTTTGGGTTTGACTTCTTTTTTGGAAGCAACAAAATCAACAGTCAGTGGTCAAATACATTTGTGATACCACCCGGTAGGGTCTTATGTTACTGCAGCAATTCTACTCATGCAATGAAAAATACTTCGTGAAAGTTTAATACAACCATCAAATGTTTCCTCGTCCATTGTTTGGCTATCAGAGGACTTTGTTGACCAACAAAAATGAGTTTGTAAGAACAGTGGACACATAGATTCAATCGAGATACAAATGTAATATATTCATGTCACCAGTCAAGGACTGAAATATTTTGTATGTCGAACCACTTTTGTGACGTTTTAAGGCACAAGCGGTCCATGATGACTATGTCAACTAATTTATTAGAATGGATACTTCCCAAACTATAGTAAGGAGGCATATAAGTATCTAACCTTTAGTCCTTTACCCTAAAGGTACCTTATGCAAAAGCACAAGCCTGTGCTACACAATCTTTCACTGATCTGGCCTCCTCCCCTGACCAGTGTTACTGTGACTTGTATGATAGACCTAACATTATAAAGACCACACTTTAACATTCAGTCAATAATTATTCAGACTTAAAATATTGAGATATGTAATTATTGTTGTTCCCAACTTTGCTTTTACCTTGTGCATATTTCACCATGCCCTACGGTATGCCTGACAATCACTGAACCTAATGAACCGTAATGTAAACATATCAGATGACACATGACCTTTCAGCCCCAGGATAGTATTTGCGCAGGTAAACAAAAGACATGACTCAATGGAAAGTCCCGCCTGAATCAGAGGGAAAACCCAGAACTTTCGCTCAGGTTAAAGCAGAAGGCAAGTTTCTACCCAGGCAGGTTCACAGCTGTGGAGTCTAACACATCCAGGTGAGATTTGGACAAGTCTCAGACATCCAGGTGAGATTTAGACATGTCTCAGACGTTCAGGTGACAATTAAACACAGTCATATGCATATCAGACATCTAGGTGGGATAAGGACAAGTCTGTTGATCCTGACAGGTTACAGGGGACTTGAGGTCGCAGAACACAGTTTTTATCTGCAACCCCCGGGGTCCATGACGCGGGTACAGAAAATAGTGCGGCCCAAACTCTTTAAGACTGGGTAGAAAGCTGCATGTGAGAGGCATCCATGTGTAAACTGTGCTGTGTGGTGTAGAAATATGTCGGCTTGTAGACCGTAGGATTTGGATAGTGGGCCTTTTCCGCTTTGTGTATAAAGGCGCCATCTTGTGCAACCGCCTCACGGGGTCAGTCGGTGCAGTTCAGTGACCTCTCGCAGAGCGCTGTTTCAAAGTGGGCGTGAGGAGCCGATACGCCGACAGAATTTTTTGTTTTTTTTAGTTATTTGTAGGTTGTACCCTAAACTCAAACATATTCGTATTTCGTATTTCTCAAGTGCACCGCGCTATGATTTTTACCACGTTGAAGCTAGTCACCTTGGGGCCCTTAACTATAGAAATCCCCATAGGCCGGAAACTGTGTTCTGCTACCTTGATATTTGTCCTCCAGATTGTCCAAACATGTCGAAATGATACACCTAGTATATCCACTGGTTCATGGTACTTGTAGGTAAAACTGCCTTATTTCATGTCATATCAACAACTGAAGAGACAGCCTCCTCTAGGAGACATTGTATTTCCTGTAAATAATGTTCATCTAGACTAGACAAGTCTAGACCTTTCAGCAAAGAAGGTTATATGTTTCCAAGTTTTTGTTCATAGTTCAGCAGCTTTGAACTGATTGCTATGAATTTGGTACGAGGTCAGGGCTGAAGAAATATGTTGGGCCGAGTAGGGTGCCAGAGCCAGGTGGCTACAAATACTGCAGCAGAACCTCAGATTTTTTCATATATCTCGTGTTCTAAACTAGGTATTTTCACGATTTTCATCTCCATGAAAAATGGAGATAAAGTTTTGTGTGTGTGTGTGTGTGTGTGTGTGTGTGTGTGTGTGTGTGTGTGTGTGTGTGTGTATTTGTCTGAAGTGTTTGTGTTTCCGGACTACTGTGTCAGCATAACTCAAGAACCTCCTGATGGATTACGATCATATTTGGTATGTGGGCAGGTGTTGTCAAGCCAAACATCAAGATCGATTTTGGGCCCCCTGGTATGTGACCTTGGTACTGCAGTAGAACTTTCGTTTTTGTATCTTTTGACCTGGACGTGCTATGGTATTGATTTTTTTGTGGCAGATAGCTTGTGATGTAATAAAGAAGTGGTGTAGGTTTGGGCCCCCTAGCAACTTGCTCTGGAACTGCAGGGGCGTTTTTGTAAAAGCCTTCTAAGGAGAATAACTGAACCAAGGAACGACGGTTTTGCATGATATTTAGTATGCAGGTAATTTACACTGAGATGGACTTAATTTGCACAATTAATTAGTAAAATCTATATTTGCCGTGTTTTCCATAATATGACTCAAATACATGTAACATGTAGTTGATGGCAAGTGGAACATCAAGAGATACCAATTATGCAAATAAATTCATAATTTGCATAATTGATGCAAAAGCACCACAATTCATCTAAGTGGTCTAAGATGATAGGTTTGTCAATATTGCGACATGTGTAAGTTGGTTAAAGGTGTTCTTGACCAAGCATATATTATGTAAATGTGTAAGTCATTTGCATGAACAAAATAGTTCATGGAGATATGAACTCGCCGAACTCTTGTTGGTACAGCTGTAGATAGCTTTAATTCATGCTTGCTTATAGTCACTTAGGGCCCTCCAGCAGCTTTCTTTAGAACTGCAGTTTTAGATGTGTACAAAAAATTTGGGATGTACAGAGGATGGAAACCAGGGAATAATGAGGGCATTGTTTTCATGTTTTAAATCATTTCCAGCTTAACTAGCGAACGAATATGGCATCGGACACTCACACACCCACACACAGCAAAGTCAGTAATATCTATAACACACAAAAGCCGCTGACATCATTGAGGCAAAGTAAACATACGTGTATGCACTGGATTGACTGGAACATGCAAAAATGTCCTAAAATGCAATATATATGTTTTCTGCATTTGAAGGCTGGGGTGAAAAAGGAAAATGTCTGACTGTCACAGCAAAATGACCAGCCTGGCAAACAAGCTAGAGAACTTGGAGGTGTGCCTCACGAGTCAACATGGCCAAGAAGTCGAGTATGGGCGGTCATTGAAAGAAGCTATTCTAGACAAGGATCATTTTATTGAGGCAGAAGTCCTGAAAAGTCTTGGAGACCTACATCTTCAGAAAGGCAAGCTCAGTAAAGACTCAGCAGAGTTTGACAAGGCTGCTGCCCTGTATGCTGCTGCCCTACTGCGCTGCACAGATCCAGACATGGGACAAACACTGGAACATCGTATCGGCTACATGGAGAAACTCTCCAGACAACTGCTGCAGGGGTACTCGCCACACTTCCTGTGGTTGTCACCAGACTACTGGGGTACTGCTGACAGCAATGTCTTAAGGGTGGCAGAGATTTGTGACAAACTGGACAGAAAAGCCAGAAATTCCTTTGAACAGACTTACACAGAAATGTTGGTAACTGCAATTGGAAACAGTGACATGTTCCTGGAACTTGAGGTTCTAAAATCACTAGGAGATCTCTACCTTGAGAAAGGCAAAGCAACAGCTGATGCATCGCAGTTCTCCAAGGCAGCTGCCATGTACAACAAGGCTCTGACAAGATGTGGGGATCCTGAGACAAAAGTGACTCTGGAACATCGCATCAGATACATGGACAAGATCAGGGGAGCAGAAGAAAAGGTAATACTGCAACAGCAAACATGATCATGCTACAGTACTTGACGTCAATAACGTACATGAATACAATATTTAATAATATTATCTCTATCTATTAAATCACCAGGTAGCCATACATGTAGACATGAAATCATATTTCAAATCAGATACTACTGACGAATGTTAGCATTTTTATCATTGAATCACAAGGCTTAGTATGTAGGGGACAAAACAACATGGCAATTTGTAAGCATAAAACTTTTTGTCAAATGCTATTGCAATCAACTATAGCTGCCAGGAGGCATGTGCCCCATGTTGTTGCTGACATGAATTTAAAAAAACAGTCTACTCTGATATGTTTACAATGTGGCTTGAATTATGCATTGCTAAAGAAACCAAGAGAAAGAAGACCATGCATGGAGAACCAGTCAGGGAACGTCACAAGAACTGACTTCATTCAGGACAAACCAGACATGACAAGGTGAGGAAAGTTTACTGAAATCAAAGTTGACACAAGAACAACTTAAACGTTTGCCCATTTCTATATATGACAGAGTAATATACTATGATATGACAGTTTCACAGCACAACAATTTCGGCAGCAATGTCAAGTGTTGCAACTGGAACTGTTGTAGAAGATCAAGATGTACCTACACTAACCAAAACTGTTGTCTAAATTTATTTTAAATAGGTACAAGGACCACCTTATGGAAGGTGAATCGTCCCTTGACAGGACAGACCTGGACTCAGCAGAGCAGCACTTTGCAGCTGCACTCAAGACAGTACATGTGAGAGGTAAGGGGCAAACCAATGACAAACTTTCTTTGTAGGCTTCAGTTACTTGAGTAATGACTGTGTAATAAGTATTAGATGAAAACGTTATATGTTGGATGAAGTCTATAGCTTCATCTCAGAATTCAAGGAGTTTCCTTCATGCATAAATGTCTCCAGAAAAATGCATCTACTATGTCTTGTAGTTTGTGGAAAATTGTAAAGTCAGCAAAAATTTAAAATCCACAACATGATTAAGTTGTTTCTCCCCAGACCCCACAGCCCAGCAGTACCAGAGAGAGGTGGAGCCCCTGTGCAAGTTGGGGGATGTCTACAGTAAGCGAGGTCAGCAGACAGGAGACGGGGGAGACTTTGTCAAAGCTGCCGCACTCTACAATGCAGCAATAGCCAGGTCAGAGGATGAAGTCTTTAATGGTTACATAGAAACAGCTATTAGAGAAGTAGAGAAGGCATTTCTCAAATGTGTCTTAGACATTCATCATGTTGTGAGCCAAGATGATATAACAAAACACAAGAAACAGCTAAAGGAGATGCGGGACCAGATCAAGCTGGAGATGGAAACCATTGACCAGCAGCTAGATCCCTATGTACATGATGAGGACGACCCATGTGTCAAAGAGATAGAGGCAAAACGAGCTCAGGCTGTCAGGCACTTGTTTGACAACATTGCACAACAAAGGAAGGAGTTCATCAGCCTGCTTGTAGAAGAGTGTATTGGGTTAATGAGTACCCCTCCCTGTAAGTATGCCCTGATAGGTTTGGGTTCACAGGCCACAGGACTGGTAACTCCATACTCAGACCTGGAGTTTGCCATTTTGGTAGAAGAAGAAAGTGAAGAATGTCTTGAGTATTTCCACAATCTCACCCACTATCTACATCTGAAGGTGGTCAACCTGGGAGAAAGCATTCTCCCAGCACTGGGGATAAAATCTCTCAATGACTTCTACTCTGGGGATCCACTTGACGACTGGTACTATGACTCTGTTACACCTCGTGGGTTTGCATTTGATGGCTCCATGCCAAAAGCAAGCAAGACTCCACTGGGCAGGCAGGGAACTACGAACAAACCACCCAGTGAACTCATCTGCACTCCAAAAAACATGGTTTCAAAACTACAGCAGGATATCACACAGTACCTGAAGGAAGGATATCACCTTGCCTCCATTCTAAGAAACCCGTGCCTGATAGCAGGGGACCAGGATTTGATTGACACGTACATGGTCATCACAGGGAAGACACTGCAAGCTGATGGAGGTAAGATGTCTCAACAACTGGCACAGGAGACACTTACAGATAAGGAGAATATGAAAAGCATTAGCAGCAAGGAAATATTAACAGCAAGACTGACTGATGTTAAGAAAGAAATCTATCGCTTCCCAGCTGTAGCAGTGGACTACTTGGCACTGTCTTCAGGCATTATACCTTCCACAGTTTGGCAAACAATACAAGAAATGGAAAACCAAGAAGTGGTCAGTCCCAACAATGCACACCACCTGACAGTGCTTACCAGCATCTCAGCAGAACTCAGGCTCAGAACCTACATTGCAAATGGTGGGCAGAAGGAAAACCTGTCAGCTTTAAAGCTGACAAATTTGGTCTCAATGGAAACAGCACAGTGTGAACAGAAAATATCCCTACAGACCAATGACAATATACAAGAAAGTGAATTAATACCAGTTTTCCATCTACCAAACGACCAACAGCTTTTCAGGTACTACTATACAGTAGTTCCTCTGAAAAGTGCTCTGCAGGTATGGTCTCCAAACAAGTTCCCTGATCTCTATGATAATTCCCCAGGGGTGAAAGGAATGATGTACTCTGAGTTATGCAAATATGAGCAGGCTATCAGCTGCTATCATGATGCCCTGAAGAGAATTGAAGGAATTAATCCAGAGAAAACAAAGTTGCTAAATGATATCGGCCTTGCTTATTACATGGTTGGTGATTGTAGAAAAGGAATGGGCTACCATGAACAAGCACTGCAGATTTACAGTAGTATCTTTGGTCGAAGATTCGCACATTCTAAAACTGCAACAGCACTCAACAACCTGGGGGAAGCCTGCAGTTTCCTGGGTGATCACAGGAAAGCTATCAGCTACCATGAAGAGGCACTGCAGATGTACAGGAGTATCTATGGTCAGAGTACAGCACATACTGACATTGCCAGATCACTCAACAACCTGGGGATAGCCTGGAGTAACCTGGGTGATTATAGAAAAGCCATCAACTACTATGAACAGGTACTGCAGATGCTCAAGAGTATCTATGGTCAGAGTACAGCACATCCTACAATTGCCAGCGTATTTAACAACCTGGGGTTAGCCTGCAATAAGCTGGGTGATTACAGGAAAGCTATCAGATACTATGAACAGGCACTACAGATGCATAGGAGAATCTATGGTCAGACAACAGCACATCCTCACCACGCCACTTTACTAAACAATCTGGGTGAAACCTGGCACTGCCTTGGTGATAAAAAAAAATCAATAAGCTATCTTAAACATGCACTTCAGATGCACAAGAGTATCTATGGTCAAAGTAAAGCACATCCTAGTATTGCCACCTCACTCAGCAACCTCGGGGGAGCCTGCAGTAACTTGGGTGATCACAGGAAAGCTATCAGCTACCATGAAGAGGCACTGCAGATGTACAGCAGTATCTATGGTCAGAGGGTAGCACATCCTGACATTGCCAGGTCACTAAACCATTTGGGTGCCGTCTGGATTGTCCTGGGTGATTACAGGAAAGCTATAGGCTACCATGAACAGGCACTGCAGATGTGCAGGAGTATCTATGGTCAGACTACAGAACATCCCGACATTTCCACCTCCCTCAACAACCTTGCATTAGCCTGGGTTCACCTGGGTGATTATATGAAAGCTATAGGCTACCATGAACAAGTACTGCAGATGTGCAGGAGAATCCATGGTCAGAGTGCAGAACATCCTAACATTGCCACCTCACTTGACAACCTGGGGATAGCCTGGCTCCACCTGGGTGATTACAGGAAAGCAATCAGCTACAATGAACAGGCACTGCAGATGCGCAGGAGTGTTTACGGTCAGAGTACAGCACATCCTGAAATTGCCATCTCACTGAGCAATGTTGGGGCAGCCTGGAGTGACCTGGGTGATAACAGGAAAGCTATAAGCTACTATGAACAGGCACTGCAGATGTGCAAGAGTATCTATGGTCAGACTACAGAACATCCTGACATTGCCACCTCACTCAATAATCTGGGCTTGGACTGGGGTAAACTTGGAGATCACAAGAAAGCTATTAGCTACCATGAACAGGCACTGCAGATGTACAGGCATATTTATGGTCAGAGTACAGCACATTCTGACATTGCCAGCTCACTCCACAGCTTGGGATCAGCCTGGTTTAATCTGGGGGATCACAAGATTGCAATATGCTACTTTCGACAGGCACTGCAGATGTACAGGAGAGTCACTGACAATACAGCACATCCTTCCATTGCCAGGTCACTCAACAACTTGGGATCAGCCTTGCATGACTCGGGCGATTACAGGGAAGCTATGCACTACAATGAACAGGCACTGCAGATGCTCAAGAGTATCTATGGTCAGAGTACACCACATCCTGACATTGCCATAACACTCAACAACTTGGGATCAACCTTAAATGACTCAGGCAAATACAGGGAAGCTATGCACTACCATGAACAGGCACTGCAGATGTACAAGAGTATCTATGGTCAAGGTACAGCACATCCTCATATTGCCACCTCACTCAATAACCTTTATACGGTCTGTTACGACCTGGGAGATTACAGGAAAGCAATCAGCTACGTTGAACAGGCACTGCAGATGACCAAGAGTGTTTATGGTCAGACTACAGCACATCCCGATATTGCCACCTCACTCAATTACCTGGGGGCAGCCTGGAACAAACTTGGTGATCATAAGAGAGCACTCAGTCTCTGCCAAGAAGCCTTGGCAGTGGCAAGACAGGTTTACTCTCAGGACAGAAGTCATCCATTGATAAAAACAATTGAAAAAAACATCGCCTGGATCATCAGTAGCTGCAAATGAATCAGAATCTCCTCAATATTCAACAACAACTTCATTATCTCACACCGAGAGTGCAGATAATTATATATTATGAGAAATACTACAACCATGTAGACCCTAACAATGTCATCATACCTAAACAAAAGCAAGAAGAAAACAGATTTAATAAGTAAAATCAACTTCAACTTACAGAAGAACTTTATTGCATGACCTATTGTAGCAGGTACAAAGTATGGCAACAACTGTTAACATTGAACAAGACATAAGAATGGAATAAAACTATTCACTACAACAAAATGACTACCTTAGGTTTTACATGATTCAAGTTGGGCTAATTATGAGTATCATTATTTTTTCTAATAGCAAAACAATATTTTATATCAAATGTAATATTTACTCGTACTCAAATCGTTTCAAGGCTCTGTACAATGATGTTGATCTTCCATGAATTGTTCTAAAAAGAAATAAACACGCTAGTGTACCAGTTCATTTAAGTGTGATGGACATGTTGAAGTATTCATATACTTGTAACGTTACCTAGGTTAATCATTTTGTATACCATTGTTTGTTGTTTGCATGTATAGTTGTAGAAGACCTTACGAAAGTCGCTTTTGTTGTGTTTAAAGATCTCTGTAACTACCCCCCCCCCCCACTATAGCCTGAGTTCGCAAATGATAAAAATCAATTGTAAAAAGATTCTGACCTTCACACGTCTCCCGTCTTGCAGATCTGTCCGAAGGTAGCACGTGCACCTCCCAAATAATACTGAATGTATAACTCAATAAACACATATTGGAGACAAGTTGTGTCTGTTGTTATTGCCTGGCCGGCCTTGACATGTTGAAAATCGAAAACCATCAACCCAAAACTTTGTAACCTTTCACCTAAGCTCAGAACGCTACCTTATACTCGAATAATGTCGCAGTATGTCCGCCTAATTAGCAAGGAATATGCCTTTCACGCTGGCGGTCTGGACGGTAAACTACACCGACACCGATAACTCCATATCTGTATTAACAGAGGACGGTTTTATATTTTTACTTAATTTGTATATATTTGACCATATTTGTATTAATTTTGTAACGTTATACGTTTATTTTCAAAGTTTCACTAACAAAGGTTGATATGATGCCGCTATGTTCTGCATGATCTTTACCCGTGTTTCAGTTTTCATAAAGCCAAAAATAGAAAGGGTAGACAGAACAGCAGATAGAAGTTTCCCCAAATAAAAAAATTGCAATCTTTCTACAAAACAAGATAACAAAACTGCTTGTTCTTCATGCTGCAGCACTAAGAAAAGCCGCCCGAGGGCCCAAAATCATTTCATCATTTCATCAAGAACTAACGACAAGCCCTAACCACATACCAAATTTAGTAACAATCCACCCATAGCTTCCTGATTAATGCTGTTCAACCACAAACATTCATACAAACGCCATCAAAAACATAATCTTCTCAGCGAAGGTAAGAAGGAATTCACAAACACACACAGTCCTTCCTTTTCAGGTATGATACACTTTATTCTCTTTCCAACAGGTTTCATAATGTCATAACTCCACAACTGTGGCCTAACAAACGTATTTATTTGTTTACAGCCACGAAAATTCTTTAAAACAGAAGTTTACAGATTCTTCAACTCATTTTCAGATTTACTAAAGTTACAGTTGTTTCTTCAGCCTATTGTCAATGATGGACAAATGTAAACTACAGTATGTGTATTGTAACAATTGAACAATATTGCATATACAAGTAGCCTTACATCAAAATATGATGGCAATACGGTCATTGTCTTCACAAAAAATACATTAATAAAATCATAAAGATCATTCTGACAATTCCCTGGTCCTCAAGACCCAACGATTTGTGAATAAATTACTCCCAAAACACAACTTTGAAATCACATGTTTACAAGCTAGATTTCATACACTCAACACATTTTCAACATCTTTACCTGGAGACAAAAAAAAGCAAGACAAAATAGCTGTACAAAAAGTAAAGACATGTCACAATCATACATAGTTTTAACTACTATCAACAGACAAGAAATAATTTAAGAATAATGTCTATGTACAGTCGTGGTCACTATTCAAACAGTGCATCAGAAAAGTCAACTTTTACTACAAAAACAAATTAGCTACAGTAACTTAAAAATGTACATTATTTGTCAGAAAGAACCCACAACACTTATCGAGAGGAGTAAGGGTCCATCCCAGTGTGAGTGGATCAAACCTTGCAGCCTGGTATTACGCAGCTTGTGCTTACTAAAGCACAGAACTAGTATGTTACGCCTCACGGTAGTTTACTGAGCACAAGTGAAACAGAGAGTGTTTACAAGTATGAAGCCACCAACATAATCATGGCTCTACCAAAAAAATTCAAAATGGAACAGTCCTTAGACATATTATTTTCACTAATTCACATTATTTGGTCTCCATCTGGCTTTGGAATAGCTTACTTGACAGTAGGGGTGGATGGGTTAAACAATTGCATCGTTGGTACCAGTTCTGTACCAATTTCCACGCAAATTGACAAAGTTGTACAGAGTATAGAATATAAGCAGCACTAAAGCATACAACACAGACAAGATTATCCTGCTTTCTATAAGGATGAATTTTCAGTCGTTTCCGCAACAAAATAGCTACTGAGGATACCTTAAGCTTTGTATTCTTGAAATCACATGATTCTGTACCAATACCTAACATGACAACTGCTCAACTCAATATAACAACTGCTTCTTTCCTTTTGGCAAATCTATATACAAAAGTACAGTTCTGTAACATAAAACATTGAATCGCGTTGTCTCTACAGTGAATCTGACAATGTCATGTTTTGTAAAGTTATTAATAGCAATTTCTGCGTGTTCAATACAAGCAATTGATCATGTTTGTCATAGATCAACCTCTCTTAACCAGCCATCTCACACTTTCCTAGTTCAGTTACATTCTTAGTCTATTGGCTTCAATTTATTCTCAAGATCATTCATATTTTGGTCAGCATTTGACGCTCTAAGGTCAATAAGGTTAAGTTGTGACACCTTGTTTCAGAAGATCATTATCAATGCAAGGTTGGAAATAGTTCTTACATATTCAGAATATTATCATCTAGCCTTCAAACATTGTCATGCCACAGCATAACAATTTCATGTTACCCAAACCATGGTATATGAAATAGAAAAGTGATTATAAACAAAATATCTGATTGGCTTCTTTCAACAAGGCTTGATTCTAACCGGTTTGAGAGCGAACTCAACTCTTTAGTACACATGTGCTTGGTCCAAGCGCACAGCATTCTGGTCCAAAAACCAATGGCATTCAGGAACTTACAGTAAAACACATAACTAACATTTCCTCATGAGAAGTTGCCTAAGATCAGAAATATCTCAGACAGATGGCTATCATATCTGTGTGCAGAGATGACTGCTGTTTTTACCAGTTTTCCCCTCATTCATTTCAAAAGAGTCTTTGGGAGTTTGTTGGTTTGGACTTAAAAACACTTCTTAACTAGACTAGCTCTTGAGAATCTCTCTCCCTTTTTGGGGGAGACTCTCATAATCATATTCCATCTGTGGTCTTTACATATCATAAGTGATTAAATGACAGTTTCACTTTCATTCATTTGAGCAAGCGATTTTACCAAACAGTCTGGTTCTATGTTCAAGCCAGTCCTGAACACAAAAAGTTACGAATGTTTAACATGGAATGAACGGAATATCTCACAAGCTTTGGTTGTCCATTGGCTGTCTAAAGCTTTAGTGTGTGTGAGCTTTGGGCAACACCAATTCATTTTGTTGGTTGTCAGAGTCTCAGACATTAAGAAAGTAAGTTGAATTGGAGGCTAATAACTTTGTAAACAAAGTTTAAGGCCATGACTACAGTCAGCTTCAAGTTTTTCTCCTAGTCCTCAGTTCATATCTTGTCCTTTTACTGCTAAAGGTTAAAACATCCAAGAACCAAGGAAATGAGTTAGTGTTGCCTTAAGGAGTAAAGTATTGCCTTGTAAGGTTAACCTTCTCCCTGCTGCCTAACTCTGTAACCAATAGGGAATTGTGTGCCAAACGGCTACTTCAGTGTGCTCAAGGTTAACCTTCTCCCTGCTGCCTAACTCTGTAACCAATAGGGTATAGGGTGCCAAACAGCTACTTTACTGTGCCGAAGGTTAAGATCTCTGGGATCACGCCTCCGTCTCTCTCCGTACCGTCTCGTGCACCGCCGTGTCCGTCGTCATGCCCAGTAGATCACGGGCCTCCTCATAAACCTAAACAGATGAAAAACAAACACAGGTAAGTCAACACATATTGCAGTTACAGTGTAGTAGCAAACCGTAAATGCAGAAATGTTCGCAGAGGTTTTTTGTCCAATACTGTAGCATTATGTGACTATAGCGCTGCCGCAAACTTAAAACCATCACGAACACTCCATTTATGCCTTAGCGCAAAATGAAAACCACGCGAACTTAAATGCATTTACAGCATGTTATTAGTATCCAGTATTTGATTGCTAATATACTGCTGTGGGGGTCCCTAACACATGGGCGGGCAGCAGTCCACACCACGTTTTGCACAAAAAAGTCTAGGTTCAACTCTTAGAGGTACTTGAAGGCATGACTATTTCTTTCTGAGCTGGTATTAGATACAAATTAGTTGGTACATCCACTAGGTTATTAGTCCCTTATCACTCCATTGGGAGAGACTAATCTATTGACTTTTATGTATCCTAACATCGATAGGGTCAACAGTATATCTAGAAGGGCATTCAGCACCAGGGTCAACAGTATATCTAGAAGGCTACTCAGCACCAGGGACAGGGGCAACAGTATATCTAGAAGGCTACTCAGCACCAGGGACAGAGACAACAGTATATCTAGAAGGCTACTCAGCACCAGGGACAGGGGCAACAGTATATCTAGAAGGCTACTCAGCACCAGGGACAGAGACAACAGTATATCTAGAAGGCTACTCAGCACCAGGGACAGGGGCAACAGTATATCTAGAAGGGCATTCAGGGGCAGGGGCAGTTAGGACACATGCCATATGCCGGGAACACAACAAATAATAAGAAGAAAAATGTGTCCATTGTGTCCCAACTAGATTGTTTTTTTAGCTAAATGTAGGCTCGATTTATTATAACACTGAAAACATGGCAAAGGGCCTGAGTCAAAGAAGCCTAAACACAAACCTCAGAAAAGGCGGCGTCCTGGAAGAGCTCCTGGATGAAGCGGCGGGCAGGTAGTCGGAAGGTGTACTCAGACAACAGGTGTGCGACCTCACAGTACAGACAGGTGTCGTCAAACGCATTTGGCAGCTTCTCCTTCAGACTGGAAGGAGACAAGAACACTTTTAGAACACCTTTAAAGACTCAGAGGTTCCTAAAGGAAATTCTAGTAGATGTTACTGCTACATTTACTGTTAACATCGATTCCTCAGTCTTATCTTTAATCTTGAATTGCCACAACCCTGTCTTCTGGTTTGGGCACTTTGTCATTCAAATTCTTGAACAGATTTATCTTTCCTCATTTTCTTCCTTTCATCAAAAAGTCTTGTTTTCACCCATTTGTAGACTATAAAACTTCACACAATTGTTAACGAAACTAAAAGAATTGTTTGCTTACCTTATAGCAACCCAGTTTAAAGTAGTAATTACCTTTAAGTAGTAATCAAATAGTAAGTAGCAACCTGGTTTGTCTACCTTAGCAAGTCAATTTGTTTACCCTAGCAACCCAGTTTGTTTACCTTAGCAACCCGGTTTCCTGGGCTTTGGTTGCCACGGAGCTACTGAGGTTGATGATGAGTTTCATGACCTCGGCTCGAACCATTGCTTTTCCCGCAGGGGTGTCCACCGACAGCCTTCTGTTGCCTAAACAAGAGGATACAAATAAGAGAAGAATCTTTGAGACTGGGCAACGTTATACATATACGGCATCTATACTTACCTACTATCGTACGTATGTACCTACAGATTTGACTTTACAACTATCAAAATAAGGAAAGAGAGGGAACAATTCTGGTACATGATACACATGCACCTTTTTGTAGCAAGGCAATCAGAAATGGCAGACTTCACTCCCTTTCCCATATGGCTTTGCAACCCCTTACAGTCCAAAAAAATCAAAAGCACTGTGGATGTTTGTCAACTGTGTATTGTGCATATTGGGAATGGCAGAAACACAAACATACTGACACACACACATGCACACAAACACACACAGATACAGCAGACTTCACCCCCAGTAACTATACTGCAACCTTTGCAGACCCTTAAGCCAAAATTCACCACTGATGTATGGCAATGCTATATCATGCAAATTGAGAAACAGACAGACAGCAAAACCAGCGTGGCGTCTTGGGGCGCAAGTGGTAGAGCATGCGGCTGTCAAACAATGGGACCCAGGATCTAATCCCGTGGATCTAATCCCGGGTGTGCCCAGAGACATGTCTGAACCTGTGCCCCGACGTTGTGCCCTTGGGAAAGGCACTTAACACGACTTTCCTCACTTCCCTCAGGTGTAAATGAGTACCTAGCTCATCTAGGGTTAGGGACGTCCCTCGGATAGGACGTTAAATGGAAGTCCCGTGTTTGGGGAGAGCCACACCTCGCGCACATAAAAGAACCCACCACACCTTTCGAAAAAGAGTAGGGGCATGCCCCGGTGTGTGATGGTCCAAAACCTTACAGTCTTGTGTACGTCTTACATACCGTGCTAGAGTCCTCAACTTGATGAGGTTGAGCACGTAATGAGAAGAAAAAGAAGAAACCAACAGACAGACACACACACACACACAATCTTACCCGATCCCGAGTCGGTGCTGGTGTAGCTGCTGACGCTGTTGGGCGTGGCGTCCGAACCGTCCGGTTTGGTCCGGCTGCTGGAGCGACTGCGTGGCGGCACCAGCAGGCTCGTCTCACCGTTATCATCCTCCAGCTCAACTGGGAGAGAACACAGAAACAGTTCAAACACACACACAATCAGAGTACAATCAATGTAATCAGAGATGGCAGAGTTAACACCCTTACCCAGGCTGGTCTACCCGTTATCATCCTCCAACTCAACTGGGAGGAGACAAAACAAGGCAATCAGAGATGGCAGACTTCACCCCCTTACCCATACTCTCCCTCCTGTAATCAATGCACATTTGAAGCTAAAAGGTTTCTTAAGCTAGGGGGAGTCAGTAAAAGAAAAACCAAAAGCTAAAAGAACCATTTTGCTGCATGTATCTGTCTGATATCTAAACAAGGCTTGACCAAAAGTGGCCTGGTTGTTATCCATTTACTATCAAGGCTACCATATCTGCTCCTTAAAAAAAATGACTTTTTTTTTTAGGGAGCGAGTGTGGGAGCCCCAGTAATGAATAGGAATGGCACCTAGGCTAAGTCAAAAGTGCAAAATATAGTCCCTTTAAAACAAAGGAAGCATCCTGTAATCTAACAGCAAGCAAATCTGAGCTCCACTTTCCGTTTGAATCTTTTCCATGGTTCCATGCTCTTTCATGGTTCTCAAAATCAGCTAAAACTCTAGAAACTAGTCCTGCTTAACCAAAATTCTCCCTGATACCCATCACAGTTAAACATGACAGAAATAAATACAAACCTGCAGTTTCTGGCTGCAGCTTCTCCTCCTCGGGAGGCCTGACCATACAGGCCATGCATCTCTCTCTCTCATGGTTCTCGAACCCGGATGCCGTTAGCGGGAGCTTGGTGACGAGGGGCGGGGGGGAGTGGTCGCCTAGCGCTGACGGAACGCTCTCGGACAGGTGGGAGGCGTCGTGCTGGTCCGGGAAGAACGATCGCGAGCTGTCCTGCGCGGGAACGTGGGGGCTGGCAGGACCCTTGTAGGAGTCATCGTCAACCTGAGGGGAAAAGAAGGGGAGACATCAGAGCTGAGTTGCAAAGTGGAAGGCTCAAAATGGGAATATGGTCACAGCTCAACTTAAATTCCTTGAAAACTTTTCTTTTCCTTGGAAATTTCTGCCCAATCTGGAGACTTTTCAGGTTAGAAGGAACAGGTAGGGTCTAAGCTTTCCCATTTGGGACAAAATTTGTTCAGTTCACGAGTTTAGTTGGCATAAGTACCGATCTGAGTTGGTAGGCTCTGGTTACTTGGGTGATTTGACCTGATAAACCCTGCTTTCTTTGCATGGTTATCAAGCATACCCTTGAGACTTTCTGAAGGACAAGAACTTCTGAAATTGAAATCTGAATAAGTACTTTTATGAGGTCATGTTTCAGTGCTGTATGTACATGTACTATGCTGGGCTTCAATAGGGAGAATTAACAGTAATGTCTGCCCTACAATACACTATGCTACAGAAACAGCATTGCCAACAACCCAGTGTTCTCGCCAGGCCTTTTCAGCATAGGGGCCCCCTATGCTGTGATTTGGACCCCCTATGCTGTGATCTGGACCCCTATGCTGTGTTTCAACCAGCATAGGGGTGTTTCTTTCTGGGGAGAACCTTGTAACCCTTCATAAATCTTATAAAAAGTTCAATTTTGGCTTTAGAATAAGGCTGTGATAGAGGAAACACTTTACTTCACCAAATTTATCCCTCAAAATGTAGAAAATACTGCCTCACTGGGTTATCAATTTAAAGATTTTTCTCGGGAGCATGCCAGACTCCCTACTCTTGTCATGTCTTCGGCACTCTGTGCGTGACTTGCGTTGCATAAAATTGGCCTCCTTTACCTGACCCCTATGCTGTGAAAAGATTCTGGTGAGAACACTGCCAAAGTTTACTCCTATACTGTAGTCCTACACAATGTACACACCCTGAAGATCATCTCGGGGTGGATGGGGAGGGTGAGTCCGATGAAGTTCCCGGGCGCGATGCCCTTCGTGTAGACGGCGGAGAGTCCGACCGGGCGCAGCGGCGAGGCCAGGCTCTCGTACAGAACGCTGTCTGAGCCGTCAAGCGAGGTGTAGCTACTCTCTCGGAACAACCTGGGGGAAAAGGAATTACTGTTAACTCATCTTTTTTCACTGGGGCTAAAATTCATGGTACAAAGCTTTTTTCCTGTGTTTTAAGTTTGTAGTAGAAATAGTATTGCAACAATACAGTGTAAATAAATATTGGCCATATCATGAATTCACGTTCACAGAAATAGAAGTCACCGCAAAAGAAAAACAGATTTACAGACTAGTACGTATTACTGTATAGCAATTAACGGTTATAATTCATATGGCCGCACCAGTCTATTTTGGCCCTTGGATGAAAAATAAATGCTGAATTGAAAGATCAGCATAAAACCAGGGATTGACACAGACACAAAGTCGGTTACCGGTACTTCATTCATGCATCATGCATTTAACACTCTCAGTGCTGCATTACTCTGTAACCAATAGGGAATTGGGTGCCAAACGGCTACTTCAGTGTACTAAAGGTTTATATTTGTTGACGAAGGTTAATATATAAATGTGAACAGATAACCACAAAAAACTATTTTTGCAGACATTGCGTATGCTTTTCCTCACCTGCCGGGTTTGAAGGCAGGGAAGTAGGAGTCCACACTGGTTCGTTCCGGTCTGATGGTCAAGTTCAGGCTCTCTGCGTACTCCATTCCCCTTGACAGCGACCGGTGTCTCTTCAGCGACCTCAGCGTCGCGTAGCCTGCCGCGTCTCGTGTGCTCGTGTAGCTCACGCCCAGATCTGCCCCCGGGGGACTCAGCATGCTTCTACGGTTTGCGCCTGGATTGGGCGAAGAAGGCGGGAGATTTTGCGCCGTGACGGCGCGTGGCAACGTTGCGGACTTCTGCGGCGTAACGTCAATCGGTTGGCTACTTGTTCTACCAGTTTGGCTACTAGATATCGTGCTTAAACTACACGTCTCGGCGTGCGGACTTGATCCCATAGAACTCACACCGCTCGTCGTGGTATCGGTGTTGAAGCTCTCGCTACGACTCTTTCCGCCCGCTCTCGCGCTTCCCGTACTCTCGTCGCTGTCGCTTCTGTGCTTGAAACTCGTGCTTCTTGGCTTACTGTGCAACTTGCTGTCGCTTATACTGTTTCTACTGCTCTGCATATCGTCCGGTTCCTCTTCTTCGCTCTTTCTCGGCTTTCGGTCCAACGAGCCGGCGTAGTACGCGCCCGGGCTGGGGCTTCGTATCCTCTCCTCGCGTCGGAAGATTGGGAAATATTGCAGCTTGATGTCGCTGTTACTTCGAAGCTTTCTCTCCGGAGAAATCCCGCTTCTCTTGAAGACAGGCATCGTCTTGACTCTCTTTAGTCCGGTGCCAGCCTTTGGAGAGTCTTTGTCCCGCGAATCTCCCCGCGGTAACGTCTTGCTCTTGGCGTTCGAAGAGTCTAACTCATTTATTCTCGCCAGCGCATGCTCTCCTTTATCGTTAATGTCTAAGAAGAACGTACTTGTCGGACTCTGACCATATTTGGTACCGTTTTCTACATAAAAGAGACTCTGCGGTCCGGAATCTACGTTCAGGTCGCCCATCGACCCCTGATCGAAAATGTCTCTCCCGCTCAGATCGCTCGCTGAGGACGGGATCTCCGAGTTCACGTCGTCGAACACGTGATCGCGGTTGTCCACGACGGGCCAGGGGTCGTCGCGGCCGTGGCGTACGGACTCCCAGCCGTGCTCGCGGAGGATGTCGCAGCCCTGCCGAGTCTTCGCCACCAGGCCCAGCACATACAGACACGTCCTGCGGAATGAAGACCAACATCATCATCATCATCAACTTTTGTCCCTGTGACAGTAACGCTGGTAAACACTGCCACTGGACTTACAACATCTGGCAAAGTTAGCTTTATGGAGATTTCCACGGTTTTCTTATCTACAGATACAGTCTAGGAAAGAAGTGTGCAACTTATGGAAGATTTCTGAATTCAGATAATCCTGGGATCATGACCTCATTTATTCAAGGCTCTTTTGACAAATATAGAACAGAAAGACGTAACATAACACTAGACCTAGGGAAAAGTCCAATGGTGATTTTTTAAGAAGTGTGTGACTTCTGGGATATTTCTAAATTCAGAATCCAGGAATCATCATCTCACCCCCTAACAGACAGGACGGGACAGTCCTCGGCCAGCCGGATGATCTCGGGGATGACCTGTTCCTGATCCAGCAGGCTCTGACCCCAGGGCGATGTCCCGATGTGACCCTAAAACAGGAAACAAGATTTTTTAATCTCCCTTGTACACAATACAAATGTATATCACTAGCTTGACTATTTCAAGAACTTGTCTTTGTACAGTGTAGTAGTTGACTTTAAGTTTGTACATTATACAGTTCTTCATGTGTAACCACACTTAAGAAAACTCTCCAAAATTACACATAGCCGGCTTGATATAACAGATCCTAGAAAATTTTGTATCTGTGTTTGTTAACTATATCTCAAGCAATACATAGCTGGTACACTACTAATATAGACAAAACACAGATGCAAAATATATTACAATGCCACTGAACATGTCATACTTAAGTCCTGATGTGCTATCTAATTTTATGCCAAGGAGAAAGTTGCCAAATGAAAAGCCTCTACTGCCTTCGGTGACATAGCCTCCGTAACAAAAAGATCATAGTTCTGGTGCAGTTCACATACCAGACACCAGAGGGCAGCCTTGAGCTCCAGCACCTGTTCCGGAGAGCTCAAGTCGTGGTAGCGGATTCTTTGGCAGAATTCTGAGATGTGGTCCTGAGGAACATAGCGGGAGAACAAGACAGGTCAGGGTCAGAGGCAAAGGTCATGATTGATCCATGCTGTATGATTTACACGTTCATCACTAACATACAGTTCAAACTCTACTACTGGATAAATTACGGATATTATTTCCGAGCGTTTCGAGTGACATCCATCACTCTTCTTCAGCGTCACTAGAATTAACTAGCAGAACTAGCAAAACTACACATTCATCAGCAGATATAAAACATGTTAACAGGCCCTTCCATCTACTTATCAAAATAAATATGATCCCTACCTCATTTTCAATATAAAACTTATCATAAGAGAGAAAATCCGAAAATCAGGATATTGCTGAAAATCTTTGTCAAACTACCAAAAACAGAACATTACAATTGATTTGCGACTTTTAAAAATGAGCACCCACATTTTTCAATTGGTTTAGAGTTTCCATACAGGTGTGTCTTACCTGTTTCTCCACCAGCTGTGCCCCTGCCTTGTGCTGCACCAGCTCCCCGTACAGGTGAACAGGTACGTACACATCATTCTTCATCATTCTGTAAGGGGAGTCAGCAAAGTTAGTGAAACATACAACTGAAACATTTTGTTGGAATAGAAAAATTCACTCATTTTTACATGCAAGTCTACAAAGATGTAGACTCAAAATTATAAAACAAACTCTAAACCAAACAAATACCTGGTAAAAGCACAAAAGACAATAACATTGCTGTTTTGGAGTTTTATTAATGAGCTTTTGTGTTTACTACTGACTGTATATGATTTTTCATGTATATTTTTCGAATTGTGTGTCAACATGGAGTTTTACATATGCCATGGGTTCAGGTCCGGACTTATGACCTGAACCTGAACCCCTGGAATGCGAAGAAATAATGCCACCGCAGCGCGAAAAAAGTCAAGGGCCAATGACCTGATAAAGAGTTCATATCAATGAAATACATTGCGTAAAAAATGCCAGCAGGACAATGGTTAACACTTGTAATAAGACTTGGACCAGAGTACATGTAAAACTAAGACTCACAGCAGCGGTCTGTGGTGCATGTTCCTGCGGTTGAAGGTGCTCCCGTCCTTCGGCTTCTGGTAGTTGGTCAGAGCCTCGTTCAACTCGTCCTCCACAAGGTGCACATACTTCTTGTTGAACGACTGGGAAACAAATGGATTTCACATAAAAGTCTCTCTGTGTAAGTTTGGTCCACATTCAACTGCTTTTCACATTTTTGACATTAGTCAAGTCAAGTCAAAGTTTATTGCACAACGATTGTAACAGGTACAATGTAAGGCAAAGATAAAATGCTACTAGCTACTTATATCAGACTACTAAAAGCTACAGGAAGGTTCTATGCTATACAATGATTAGGTTCTAGGCTGTACAATGTTCCATTTCAAACTACAAGAAAGCACTATCTATATAATATTATCAGAGGTAGAAAATATCAACAGGTGATACAATATGGAGCCGTATATGTCAATTATACAATAACATGGCGAAGAGATGAATGTCTTATACAACATTATGATTAAAACATTATCAAACATTATAAAAGATTAAAAATCTCTTTCATAACCTGCTACCTGAAACCCATGTCTCCAAATCTATTCAGTTGCTTACCCTAACCAGTTTGTTGTAAATTATGATGATGATGATGTAAATGTTGAAAACAATAACAAAGAAACTTGAGTTCAGAATGTTTTTTTCAGCCATGCTTATGAACTGGGCGTCCTGGGTAAAAAAAACTACCTTGTCTTGTTCTACTTGCAGCTCTCTTTATTTCAGAATAATGTTATTTTCTCCCATGTTTATCCTGCTTTACCAATCATAGCAATAATCTATGAAAGTACTTCTTGTTGAAGGACTGGAAAATAAACAAACTCTCTATGTAAGATTGGTGAAATTTAACCTTCTCCCTGCTGCCTAACTCTGTAACCAATAGGGAATTGGGTGCCAAACGGCTACTTCAGTGTGCTAAAGGTTAAGCTCTGTTCATATTTTTGACTTATATTTATTTAAAATTGAGTGAAAAAAAATCTAACATCTTAGAGGTGATCAACCAGTGTTTGTTATAATGCTGGAAAAAAAAATTAGAATAGAATCCTGGGTTCAAAATAACTTGATTGGTTATAAACTGGGCACCCTGGGTAAATTCTACCTTGTCTTGTTTCTACTTGCAGTTCTCTTTATTCTTCCCCCATATTTATCATGCTGTATCAATACTCTGTACCACACAGCCTGCCTAAAAATGGTGAATTTGATAAATGTTGACGGGAACGCTTCTTACCTTGTACCACTTGTCCAGTACGTTGGCCGTGTAGTTCACTTCTGACAGGAAGGTGAACCCTTTACTGATGGACAGAAATCTGACAACAGCGAAAAACAACAAACCCAAATTATTGATTCCACATTCGTTTGTTGATGATACTCTAAGCCACAAGACTGAACAGCCATATGAACTACATTTTAAGGAAAATATGTCCAAAAAACTATCCTCCATGCATGTTAAATCAACTTTGTGTAGCCAAACATTCTGATATTGGAGCAGCTTCCAGTTCATGCTCAACCATCTTTAAAAAAAATCGACCTTGACCTTTGTTCTCCCTACACCTACCCACATACCAAATGTCTTAACAATCCATCCAGACGTTCTTGAGTTATGCTGACTGCAAGCATCCGAACACACACAAAAACACACATGCAAACAAGCATGCTCAAAACAATATCTCCATTTTTAATGGAGGAAAACTAAAACAAAATATTACAAAATCAAGAAACTGATGAGAAGTCATTTTTTTTTTTCAAATTATCATTATCAAAATCAAGTTATTTCTTTCAACTCTTGCTATACATTTTGGGACTAAAGACACAGTCACCATATGCAATGTTGAGTGTGTGTGAAAGTTGATGCTACAGAATCCCTTCAGACCCACCTGATGAGCAGCATGGCCCCCTTGTCTCCTAGGTGCAGCAGGGACGGCCTCATGTCCACTAGAGCATGCAGGTTCGCCTGGGGGAGGAAACATGGATCAAAGTAAGGTACAAGGACTGTTCATAAAAAGTTAGCAAGAAGAGCATGTATTGCCAAAGGAACCAGGAATGTTTGAGTAAACTCTGTCAACCTTTATTGCATCAATCCATTCCTTATTTCTCAGAAAACAAAGGAAGGGGACAAAACAAAAACTGAAACTGTGTTTAACTTGATAGTTTAATACTAAGGTGAAGAGTTTTGTAGGTTGTTTTCATATATGGTAATCTTGATTCATGGTAACCTTGTGTACGTAGTTGAACATTATTTCTAAAAACATCTGTTCCTTACACTATATCAAAATATTTGATGTGGTGGTTTGAATGAGATACAGACAAACAAACAGGCATCTCTAGCTAGAACAGATAATCTGGTGTGGTGATCTACTTAGTTCATGTATGTGAACAAACAAACAAACAAACAAACAAACAAACCTCTTCCTCGCAGGCCTCGTCCAGAATGTCGATGGCCTCCATGGCGACGACCTTGCTCTTGTCGTAGAGCTGCGTGACCAGGAACTCCACGCCCCATTGGTTGAAGAATGGAACGCGAGCCCGCAGAAGGACCCGTAGGAAACTTGTGGCGTACAGACGACTCGACTGGGGGGAACGGGGAAAATATGACTGTTTTGTCATTTATTTATTGCGATTTATTTACTGAGACTTACCACATTTGTGGAAGTATTGACATAACCCGGAAACCGGGATGTAAGGTTGGATCCACTCACACCGGGAAGGACCTCACTCTTTTCAATAAGTGTGGTGGGTTCTGTTACATGCTAGAGGTGTGGCTCTCCTCAAACACGGGCCATCAATTTAACGTCCTTTCCGAGGGACGTTCCAACCGAAGCTTGGTACTCATTTTCACCTGAGTGAAGTGAAGAAAGTCGTGTCAAGTACATTCCCAAGGACACAATGTCAACCGGACAAATTAGGGGATTAGGGGATTTAAACCCAGGATCTCTGGGTTCTGGTTAAAACACCCTGCCATTTACAAAAGAGATCTCAAAATCTGGTTTCCTTGGGGACAATGTTATGCAAATTAATGCAAGAGGTGAAAAGGAGTGAATCTCAGTTAAGTACAGACAGGGCTAGAGGTTAAGGGTTAGAGGTTATAGGGCATACCACAGCTGGTGCTGTGAGAGCCTTGGACAGCACAACCCTGGCCAGCCCATCCTTGCTGTGCTCTATACAAGGTTAGAGGTTAAAGGTTAAGGGTTAGAGGATAAGTGTTGCTGTTCCTATCTCAGCTGGTGCCGTGTTAGCCTTGGACAACACCACGCTGGCCAGCCCATCCTTACTGTAGTCCAGACAGGGTTAGAGGTCAAAGGTTAGAGGCTAAAGTTTACAGTGCATACCTCAGCTGGTGCCGTGAGAGCCTTGGACAGCACGACCCTGGCCAGCCCATCCTTGCTGTAGTCCAGACAGGGTTAGAGGTCAAAGGTTAGAGGCTAAAGGTTATAATGCATACCTCAGCTGGTGCTGTGAGAGCCTTGGACAGCACGACCCTGGCCAGCCCATCCTTACTGTAGTCCAGACAGGGTTGGTTAGAGGTCAAAGGTTAGAGGCTAAAGGTTATAGTGCATACCTCAGCTGGTGCCGTGAGAGCCTTGGACAGCACAACCCTGGCCAGCCCGTCCTTGCTGTAGTCCAGACAAGCGATGATCAGCTTCCTCAGGAGATCACAGCCCTTCAGCCCACAGATCGACATGAAACTAGAAAAGAAAAAATGACAGTTGGCAGTAAAAACTAATGATGCTTGAATGTGTTAAAGAACTGTCTTGTTAATAACTTTCCCTGATGTCCAACACAACACAGACATCTAGGCATCTTTGGCCTACTTAAGTTTCATGTCAATATAAAGGGCATGCAAAGTTTATGTGAGGCTAAACAAATTCATTTCATGGTTCTCAGATATTCCAACATGAAAATCACTCAAAAGGACTAGACCATAACAGACGGCTGGGAGGAAAACTTGAATGACTATATTCTCTGTGTGGCACAGGTTATGATTTTCCTCTCAGTTTCTGTTTTCATGTTGATCTTCCAGTTAAGCATGATATTTTTATTCTTTTCAAGGGCCAAAAGATAAGATTCAGGTGTGTCTGAAAGAACTTCATATAAAAAAGACAACAAAGCAACAAGGCGTCTGTGTGCCATAGTGGCAGAGCATCCAGCTATATGAACCAATGAGACCCAGGTTCAATCCCCAGTGGAGTACCCAGACATGTCCGGACATGCACCCAGACGTTGTGTCCTAGGGAAAGGCACTTAACACATATTTTCCATGACCTAAGCCCAACAGTAGGGTTTAGGTTGGCGTTAGGAAGGGCATCCAGCCGTAAAAACTCTTGCTACAAAAAAGACTTGCACTTGATGAGGAGTTCTGGGGCTCCCCCATCCATGTGTAAGCACGTCTAACCCCCAGATGATGGGGAATAAAAGACGTAAAATTGGAGAGAGAAAGCAATGAAAACAAAACAATACCCACCATTGGTACACCCCGGACGCCTCCAGCACTTTCTCCCCGGCCTGCAGCCGCGACAGTCGACCAATCAGCAGGAAGAAGTCCTGACACACGGTCGACTGGAGACTCTGGTCGCTGAACAGCCCGTCATCCTTCCCATCATACACCTGGGCAGGGCAAACATGGTTCAAATATGGGTTTCAAACAAGGTCATTGGAATATCCAAATATAAGTACTGTTAGTACAGTAATTCTTGATTGGTTACTGTAACTTAATTTTAGCTGATTTAACGGTCACTAGTCAACAGCTAAAATTTCATCATCGCAAATATTTGATCACTAATATTTGAGACAGTAATGTTTGTTCCCGCTGTTAAAATTAAGTGTCGTGACCTTCTCCATTCTCCCCCAACCACTGTATTTTCCTGCTGCTATATTAATAAAAGTGATTTACAGAAACAGAAGTGAAACTGCTTGTGATTTGAAATGTGAGAAAAATCTACCAATAGGACGAATCTAACTTGCAACTGCAAAGAATCTTTAGTATGCAATTTCCAGATTTGGGTCTGAATCTTTACAGAAATGTGATCACTATTCCCTTCACAGTAACTGATTATAGCCTCAAAATCAAAGAATTCATTGATTTTCAAATGAGTGTAGACAAATCAAAAATGTTTTTTGCCCAGATGAAAAAAAACAACTATTGACATGGTTGCCATGGTACAGTTGCCATGGTGACGGTAGCCACACCCTCACCTCACACAGACACTCCACCACTTCTCGGATCACCTCTTCCACGAACCTGTGACCTTCCTGAAGGGCAAACGGTAAATAAAAACATTAAATCTTACAGGTATTTCTACGAAATGAACTAAAATCTACTCTACTATGTACTGGTTCTGTGATACACTGCCATGCAGTACCCCTGCAATCTCAGAAAGGACAAAAAGCAGAGAAAAACAAGCCATTGATAGAATAGAAACTAGACAAAAGAAAGAATTCTTTTACAATTTCATCGGCTTTCATAGGACAAAAAGAAGTCACAGAAGAAAAAAGTCCTATGACAAGATAGTGATTTCTTAACTTTAAAGGACAAAAGCAAAATGTCATTTGAAAGACAGCAACAAATCAATAAGAAAGTCTGCAAACAGTATGAGCTTTCATGACAGGAACAACAGTTAAATTCCCTCCACACCAAACAGCACAAATCTCAGAAAATAGTCAGAATCTCTGAAGAGGGTGTCTGATAGACACCGAAAAGTCAGCAGGTGAGAATTACCGGTTGTGTAAAAAGAAATCTCCAATATCCTAGCACAAATGGGGTCGAGTGGCGCAACGGCAGAGCGTTTGACTCAGAACCAAGAGGTCCCGAGTTCGAATCCTGTCATGTCACCGATCTTGCGCCCTTGAGAAAGGGACTTTACACGACTTTCCTCACTCCACCCAGGTGTAAATGGGTACCTGACTTCGGTTGGGGAAGGTCGTATTGAGGTCACCTGGTGGCGCCGAATGGCAGCCGCCCAGACCCTTGCGACAGTTCCACAAAATGCAAGTGTGGATAAGGTATTATATATGTTGTGTATTGTTTGAAACCTGTAATACCCTGCATCAATTCAGCGCTAATAGGCTGCCATTGCGGGTAATTTCTGACCAATAAATAAATAAAACAAATCTCACCTCCTGGCAGTCCAGTAGGAACTCCATGAGCTGACAGCCCACGATGGTCAGTTTCCTGGGCTCAGCCAGCTTGGAGTCCAGCTTCAGGCCAGAGTACAGCAGGTTCTTGGGCCGGTAGAAATAGACCAGTCTTCTCACAAACCTGGGGGAGGAAAAGTCAGAATTAAGTCTTTTGTGGTATCAAAATAGCCTTAAGACAGTACAGGCTGGAGTGCAGGAGGTTCTTGGGATAGTAGAAAGACAAATGTACATTTAGTCTTCTCACAAGCCTGTGAGTGTGTCGGGGGGGGGGGGGGTAATAATACCAATACAGGTCAGGAACAGGACAAAAACAGGTTTACAACAGTAAAGGTTTGAGTACAGCAGCTTCTTAGGTCGGCAGAAATAGATTAGTCTTCAGACAAAGCTGTGGGGGGAAAGCCAACTACAGGAAAGGCACAGGAGACGTTACCAGTAAAATTCAAATCTTACCTGGCATTTGCAGCATCGTCCAGCCATCTTGGTCCTCCAACGGACAACTGAAACAATACATAACCGGAAAATCTTATTGTCTCATGTCTAGTACTTTACTGTAGCACTGTTTTAAGATGTTTTGCAGTCTTAACCGTTACATTTTTGTATAAAACAACACCTTGTGTTATGAAAAAGGTTAAACTGTTCTCCATCTTTAAAAAATGGACTCGCCGGAATTTTCGATTGAACAGCTCAGTCTTCTACTAGCACACAGTGTTTAACTCAAAGTTTAAGCCAAAGGTCTTGCACTGCTGTTTACCATGGCAACAAGGTTAGAGCAGCCTTCAGTTGGTTGACATGGTGATGTTTACTGTTACCATGACAACTGTTTACCTTGAGCACCACGGCGATGAGGTCCCAGTCCCAGCTGGGTTACCGTGGCGATGATGTTTACTGTAACCATGACAATGCTGTTTACCTTGAGCACCACGGCGATGAGGTCCCAGTCCCAGCTGGGTTACCATGGTGACATTTACTGTTACCATGACAACTGTTTACCTTGAGCACCACGGCGATGAGGTCCCAGTCCCAGCTGGGTTACTATGGTGATGTTTACTGTTACCATGACAACTGTTTACCTTGAGCACCACGGCGATGAGGTCCCAGTCCCAGCTGAGGTTCTCCTTGGTGACCAGCACCTGAGTGTCCTTCATCGCCTGCTGCAGGGTCTCGTCCGTGTCCTGGGAAAGACAACTTTGTTACTTCTTAAGAAACTTAAATCTTATATGAAATAATACACCAGTGTGTATCAAAGATGGTGTAGAATTTTTTGAATACATTATAGTCGGTAAATTTTGAAAAAAAATTCCAAAAATGATTAGGAAAGGGAAAACTTTGAACAATGCCAGGAAAACATTTTTAAACAAACACGGCCCAGCAGATTTTTCTTCATTCTGAATGTGCAGAATGTGAGTATTCTGACACGCCATAGTGCCACGGTAGCACATGACCTAGCAGCTGGTGTGTTACAATTAAATGGCAGTTACACTGGTTATACAGATACAGAAGCTGGTGTGTTATGTCAAAGGGTGGTTATACCGGATATAAAGATACAGAAGCTGGTGTGTTACACCGAATGGCAGTTATACCGGCTATATAGATACAAATGCAGACCTTAATTTGGCACCTAAGAGTCTCACCTTGTTGAGATACTGCGCCAGCTTCTCTCTGCTGACCTGAGCCATGCGGCTGCTGCTGTGGGGGGGCAGGCGGGGCCCGTGCCGCATCAGCTGATCCAGGTACAGGCTGTGGGGGACTGGTCCGCGCTTCTTCAGCTCATGCAGGCGGTTCAGACACATCACAGCCGTACTCGCTCGTCTGGGGAAACAACACTCAAGTTCAGCTCATGTAACAACACTCAAGTTCACTACATGTAACAAGGACAGACGTTATGTACAGGTACAGGCTGTGGGGGACTGGTCCGCGCTTCTTCAGCTCATGGAGACGGTTCAGACACATCACGGCTGTACTCGCTCGTCTGGGGAAACAACACTCAAGTTCAGCTCACTACATGTAACAAGGACAGGCGTTATGTACAGGTACAGGCTGTGGGGGACTGGTCCGCGCTTCTTCAGCTCATGGAGACGGTTCAGACACATCACAGCCGTACTCGCTCGTCTGGGGAAACAACACTCAAGTTCAGCTCATGTAACAAGGACAGGCGTTATGTAACAAGGACAGGCGTTATGTACAGGTACAGACTGTGGGGCACCGGTCCACGCTTCTTCAGCTCATGGAGACGGTTCAGACACATCACAGCCGTACTCGCTCGTCTGGACAAAGAAAAAATTAAAATTTTCAATTTTTAGGTGCTTGTTAAGCTTGAGAAGACAGTGCTTAATTGTCTGGAAAAAAGGCCTAGTTTAGCTGAACATAAATCTACAGATTGCAAAAAGAAGGGCAGACACTATGTACAGGTAGAGGCTGTATTGTCACATGGCTGTTAGGTTAGGTTAGAGGCTAAAGGTGAGAAGTTAAGGGTTAGAGGTTAAAGGTTAAAGGTTATGCAGACTTACTGTCTCTCTTGTGCTGACACATCAAACTAGGCTACCAGGTTAAGGGTTAGAGGTTAAGGGTTAAAGGTTTTCCAGACTTACTGTCTCTCCTGTGCTGACACATCAAATAAGGCTGCCAGGATAAGGCTGAGAGGTTAAGGGTTAGAGGTAAAGGGTTAAACAGACTTACTGTCTCTCCTGTGCTGACACATCAAATAAGGCTGCCAGGTTGGGTTAGAGGTTAAGGGTGAGAGGTTAAGGGTTAGAGGTAAAGGGTTAAACAGACTTACTGTCTCTCCTGTGCTGACACGTCGAACGAGGCCGCCAGGTTAAGGGTGTGAGGTTAGAGGTTAAAGGTTATGCAGACTTACTGTCTCTCCTGTGCTGACACGTCAAATAAGACTGCCAGGTTGGGTTAGAGGTTAAGGGTGACAGGTTAAGGGTTAAAGGTAAAAGGTTTTCCAAATTTACTGTCTCTCCTGTGCTGACACGTCGAACGACGCTGCCAGGTTAAGGGTTAGAGGTTAAGGGTTAAATGTTTTCCAGACTTACTGTCTCTCCTGTGCTGACACGTCAAACGAGGCCGCCAGGTTGACCAGGGAGGGCAGACAGTGGGAATGTTGGCCACACTCGTGGGGCAGAAGTCGGTTGGCCTGGAAACGAGAAATACAACAAACTGTTTGCATGGCAACAAGGAAACACAACAGTTGGCATGGCAACAAGGAAACACAATGATTATACATGTATTTCTGTAGAAACAGAGCACACACAATCCTAAAATCTTTTTTTGTAATTCAATGAGGGTGTGAGTAACATCAATCTGGCAACATCTTACCAGGGTGCAAGATTTGTAAAAGATCTAATGCAAAGTCTAAAATCTAAATCAAAGTCTATCAGATTATTCTGAGTGCTTCAGAACATACTAGAATCAATATGTGTGAAGATGTCATTTATAAACTTAAGTTTGTGATGCCTCACCATATGCAGCAGCTCTCCCAGCAGAACTGTCGCTCGTACAGAGTTGTGGTTGTCGCTGGATCTGATCACCTCCACCAGACTCTGCGATAGAAAATTATTATGAGAAAAAAAGTAAAACAGACGGTCACAAAACTGCAACAACACAAATGGGTGCCTTGGGACTAGAAACATCTAAAGGTAGCCCTAAAAAACATTTGGCTAGTTGAGATGTCTAACCTGGTGAGTCAAGTTAAGTTAGAATCCTTCCCATACCATTAAGTGCATATGGCATGGCAGCAGTGCCTATCTTTGTTTCTGTAGCCTTTGGGCAGCATAGATATGCAAGCATCACAGCAGTCAACTAGAAGTGATTAACTGCAATACTTTTTCTCAAGTGCTGAGTGCTAAATAGAAAGCAGTATGTATCATTCCTGAATTTTTGGTATGAACCTGCAACCTTCTAGCTTAGAGTGTCATCCTGTTAAGTCCCAAGCTCTACCTTTGTAGAAACTTCTAGATGCAAAGCACTCTAACCACTTGGCTACTGCACTATTATATTGTTTTGCATGTCAGTCGAGCTAATAGAAAGAGGTGACGACTGTGATGTCTCACCTCCAGGAGCCCAGCGTTAAGGAAGGCTGACAGCACCAGACCAAGGTAGTTCTCTATCAGGTTGGTTCTGGAACGGCAAATTTAAGTACTATAAGTTACAAACTGTATGTTTCATCCTATGTTGATAGTCAAGTGACAGTTTCTTTCCATATATGTTTACTTTGATGTCTTCTGCATCCTCTCGGTTGTCAGTCAGACTAATGACTGCAGGTGTATTCAAGCCTGCCCCCCCTCCCAGTCATTAGTCTGCCTGACAACGAGGGATGCAGAGACAATGACACCTGTCCTGAACAGGTTTGTACAATTTGTAATTGTTAAGCAATATTTTCATCAAACTTCTTCCGCATTTTTTCATTGCAAAAACTTCTGATACAATATTTATACACATACACATTCACCTACACAAAGACACACACACACACACACATGGTTTATACAGACACACACACACACACACACAAACAACCCCTTGAGATCCATCCTTAAGGTTCTAGAAGGCCTTACAGTCGTACCTTGAAGACGTTCTACTGGGCAGAACAGACTTGGCCTCCTCGACAACAAACCCTTGGGAAAGTTGCCACGTGTCTTGGAATGTTGAAGGGTCTGCGGAAGAAACAAACATACTTTCACTGGCTGTAAGGAGGGGAAGAATCTTTGGTTTCCTTGTCTAGAAATTTTTTTTTTCAAAAATTGCACTTTTTGTTTGTAATACCTACTTACCACACATTGGCAACATATATAACATATGGCATGCTTGTTAAACCATTAAAAACATCTCTATTAATTGTCATTTAACAGTCAAAGAAGCAAGCATGTTGTGACATTGATTGTGCTTTCATCAAAGTCCTTTTCCTCTAACATTAGACATGGATTTTTAACAAATATCTAAACACTACACAAAACAAAATAGTTTACTACTCTGGGCAGCTTTTGAGATACACTCTGTCTCTTCATCAACCCGGTAAAGTCAGATCTCATCTTGCAGTTGTCTTGACAAGTGACTTGTTTTGAGACATTGGGTCTCAAGACAATGTCATCCTTAAAATGAGTTACCTGAACTCTTCAGTGCAACAGTGAAGTCTTCCGTCCAGGTGGGAATGGGTAATCTGAAGATGTCAAACAAGATGTCCATAATTCCTTGCTGCAAGGAAAAGAGGAAAAAAATTTAGAAACTAGTCTTCATAAAGTAAACACACCTGTCCTTGGTGCTGAACACCATCCACACACAATAGTGAACACATTTGTTTCTGGTGCTGAACATAATCCATATGTATGGCCTACGTCGGTCAGTATTTACCATGGTAAAATACTAATTCACAACAGCCCTACAGCATCGACTATGGCTAAACAGCCCTATACGAGAATGGCAGTCTCTGCCACAAAAATCACATCTGTAAGCTGACTCAGTTCTGTTGCAAAGCTCTTTTCTGCAGAACCGCTTTTCTTCTGCACTGTGCATCAGTCTGACTTCTCCTGATTTGACTGTCTGGACAGTGTACATCTCCACCTGGAACGGTCACTTGCAAGGTCCTCCCAGTGCTCCGTATCAATATGTAGAGCCACCAACATCTACCCAAACCCTGAGAATTGAAAGTCCTCTCCTCACCCTAACTTCGTTGTTGGGGATACACATCACCCCAAGCAGGGACTCCACTCCGCTGCCATCAGGTTTACACAAAACAACCACGCCTGAAAAACACATCAATTTGTATTGGATTTTTTTGTGTGTTTGCATTTCTATATCCTAAGCATGTGGGCATCAGAATGGATGAACAGTTTGAAGATATCTATGTGCACATTTTGTGAAAAATGTCTACATAGGTAATTGCAGGCAGAAGACACACCCATCTAGCTTTCACATGCAATTTGAAGAATAACTTTTGCCATTGTAGAACAATGCAAAAGGCCTGAAACCTGGCAATATATCATAATACAGCTGGATTGTTATCATAAAACAAAACAAAAAATTGCAGGCCTCTCACCTGGCCACGATCGGAAGATTGTCGCGATGGCCATCTTGCTTGACAATAGTGTCGTTTCTCTGGCATCACTGAAAGGAACGAAGAGAGATTGCATAAAGTTTGCATCAAGCAACACAACAGAATAAATTCCTGCAAGCCACAACAATCTACCTGCAAGCGTCAGACATGATTCATTCCCTTTTTCTAAATTGAGACAAATTCTCAAAATATGTTGCAACAGCAAAAATCTGACAGTAGAAACGGTAAAGGTACTAATGTCATGCCTGGGCCTGATACGGGTGTTCCGGACCGTGTGATAACTATCCGGATCACATAGGGTTCGGAAGTGTTATCACACAGGCTTCCATAGAATATTTCAAACGCATTTCGAGCGCGCCTGTTGTGCGGCCGTCGGAAATTCGAATACCGGATTCGGAGATTGGAATCAATGTTGCTACAGTTTCTTGTTCGAGGACACAAAACTCCCTCAACTTCTGGCGCATTCCGCATTGAAATGTATGTTTTCTCGGGTGGGTATGACCAAGGTATGACATCCCAGCCCTCCCGCGGGTGGGATCGCCCTCCGGCCTACCGCCGTCGGGCGATCCGACCCGCGGTCGGGCTGGGACCTCGGGTGATACGGAATACCCCATGTTGTATTTTATATATATATCAGTTTGGAATCAGACATAGTCAGGTTTGCTGTACTTACTTGATATGGCTGTCTGGTGTGTCTGCATTGTGTCTGTAATGGAAGTCTGTGAAGGGAGCCAACATTTGCTGCAGGGGAAAAGAAACATGGTCAAAGAGTGCAAATTTGAATTTCAACTGTTGGTCACCAATCCAACTTTACTGCTGAGGAAAAGAGTTAGTCCTTTTGACTGGACGTTGCTGAGATTCAGGAACTAACCTGCAGCTCAAAATCATCTGATCTGTGATTGGTTGATAAGACTTAGGAACTAATCTGCATAAAAAAGACTCTTTTTACACAACCAAGAGATTAATTCAACCGACGTTTCTTTGCGTTTGGGAACACATCTATCAACAGCAACATCTGTGCGGGAGTGCAATGTGAACCAAAACGTCGTTGGAATAAATCTCTAGGTTGTGTAAAAAGAGTCCTTTTATTCAGTGACTTACCAACCTGATGAAACTATTCACAAAACTAACCTGCAATTCAATAGCGCGTACATAGTACCTGATCTGTGATTGGTTGATGACACTAACCTGCAGTTCGATAACGCGTACGTAGCACCTGATCTGTGATTGGTTGATGAAACTAACCTGCAGTTCAATAGCGTGTACATAACACCTGATCTGTGATTGGTTGATGAAACTAACCTGCAGTTCAATGGCATTTGATCTGTGATTGGTTGATGACACTAACCTGTAGCTCGATGGCGCGTACGTAGCATCTAGTCTGTGGTTGGTTGATGAGGTGCAGCACGGTTGCCATGAGCGACTCGTTGATGCGCGCCAGGTGACAGTCCAGGATGTGGTTAAGGATCGTGCCGACGCCCCCGCAGCGAGACACCACCAGCGGGTTGTGGATCGCTGGAAGGGGAGGAAAAAAAACAGACTTTGTGGCGTCTGTGTGGCATAGTGGCAGAGCATCCGGCTATGAACCAATGAGACCCAGGTTCAATCCCCAGTGGAGTACCCAGACATGTCCGGACATGCACCCAGACGTTGTGCCCTTGGGAAAGGCACTTAACACACATTTCCCATGTCCCAAGCCCAGCAGTAGGGTTTGGGTTGGCGTTAGGAAGGGCATCCAGCCGTAAAAACTCTTGCTACAAAAAAGACTTGCACTTGATGAGGAGTTCTGGGGCTCCCCCATCCATGTGCAAGCACGTCCAACCCCCATATGATGGGGAATAAAAGACGTAAAATTGGAGAGAGAGAGAGAGAGAGAGAGATACATTAACAGGATTTTGCAGCTCACATAAGATAATAGTTACACTAACGTCAACTCTAACCAAAGTCAGCCAGGGTCTTTGTACAGACAGTACATGTAGGTGTTGAATAACTGTAACCCTAATCATCCTAATTCCAACCCTAAACCTAGGCCCTGATCTGAAGTAAATGTGAGAGTTACTATGTGAGTTTCTGTGTGAGTTACAGTGTGAGCTAATGAATGAATGAATGAATGAGTTAATGAGTGAATGAACGAACAAATGAAGGAATGATTTTGAATTACTGAGTGAATGAATGATGTTGCCCAGCTCACAGAGCACACACCAATAAATGACTGAATGAGAGTGAATGAGAGAGTGAACGAGTGAAGGAGTGAATGATGGATATCCCTACCTAGCTCACAGAGCACACACAGATGAATGGCTGAATGAGAGAGTGAATGAATGAATGAAAGAATGAAAGAATAAAAGATGTCCCTACCCAGCTCACAGAGTACACACAGACTGGCACGGAGGAGACGGTCTCTCTCCTGCGATCCCTCGTTACCGACGGCAACCAGCGTGTTGACCAGCGAACACGGAAACAACGATGGACTCACGTACACCATCTAGGGGAATCAACACATGGAACTCTGTCATAGTGCTGTTGCTATTAGGGGTGGATACCGGTTCGCTGGACCTGAGTTGGACCTTTATCACATCCAAGAACCGAGTCCAAAGTACAAATATTTCTCTATTTTGTTTGATAAAAAGTGTTTTGAGTCTCCCCTTTGACAAAAAAGGCATTTAAAACAAGTGCAATATTCAAATATCAAACACTGGTTTATCTTGAAAGTCTTCTCCCAAAGAACTTTTATAGTTGTTAATGTCAGTATGAATTCTCTATGCTTAATATTGGTCTAATAAAACAAAACATCAACTGGACAGGATCAGGTCCAGGTTCAGGTCCGGACCTGAACCTAAATCTCTGGACCTAAACTTGGACTTGGACCTTATTAAGCCAAACCGGTATCCACTCCTAGTTGCTATCAATATGGACAGTTGTAATTCATATATGATGTAGGGTAAGATAAAGCAGTTTTTCAGAGGAGTATGTAAAGTATATTTAGAAGAATAAAACGTAACAGGTAAAAACCGTTCAAAACAAGCGCCTGCAACAGGCAAATTCTTGTGAAAACAGTAAAAAATCAAACAACTTGCAATTATAAAGGCAATAAAGGCTTTGACTTGACTTGACTTGATTATCCAAAAAAATCAAACAACTTGTAACAGCGACAGTACTTTGCATATGGTAGAAAGCAGTAATTTGACTCTGCATAACTTGTTAAAGGAAAGCTACACAAAAAAATGAAAATCCTTCTATGCTATGCTTAATATATTCTTAAGTCAAATTCTTACTTCAAGTTGTTTCACATAAGTCCGTCATAGTTCCACAGTTTGCAACTTATGCCGTGCTGACGCCTTCTCGCCTGATAATTGAATTATATGACGTCAGTGTTTCAAATTTTTCACCTGATGATTGAATTTTAGAACACTGATGTCATATAATATAATCATCAGGTAAAAATTTGAAACACTGACGTCAAAGAATTCAATTATCAGGTGAGAAGGCGTCAGCACGGCATAAGTTGCAAACTGTGGACTTATGTGAAACAACTTTAAGTAAGAATTTGACTTTGGAATATATTAAGCATAGCATAGAAGGATTTTCAATTTTTTGTGTAGCTTTCCTTTAAATACCAAAAAGGAGAGAAAATATGTCTCACCTTCCTGATGAGTCTGAGAGCCTGAACTCTCTCCCCGTCGTTACTCTGGGCAAGGTCTAAACATCTGGGGAAAACAACAACAGATAAACAACAGTTTACAAATTGTATGGTTAAATCATATGCTTCATGCCCAATAAACTTACTATAGGTAGGCGGTAGGGGCAGTTGGCTGTGTCAATGTTAGGGTTAATCATTTTCACTCCTTGAAACTTACATGACTCCTACAGACTTTCTCAAACATATAAAACAGAGTCCTCTACAAACTCTGAGGACACCTATTGAAGTGAAACATTGGGTCAGGATGTACTGTAGTCAACACTGAGAAATGCTACCATCATATACTTTCACAGATGCAGCTGCATCTAATATTCTAGATTTCATTGGAAACATACAGGTGATTTTGAAGTCTCAGTGAAATTGTGAAAATGTGAAACATTTCAAAGGTAACAGTCATACGGCAACACCAATTTATGTCCTTGGATCTCAGACATTCAATGTGAAAATATAGTGAGGGATTATCATAAAAACATGGGGTGGAAAACTTGCTAAATATTGGATATGACTGAATTCACTCCATAAAGCTGGGTGCACCCGGGCATTAACCTCAGGTCATCACGCCTTGATTTCATTACGTTTTTCCAGTTAAGGTCACACCAATTAAATTTCTTGGTTAACGAATTTTTATTTTCCCCAAAAAAAAATTTTAGAAAAAAAAAATCATGAAAACAGAAGGCTGGCCCAGCCTTCTGTTTTCTTGATTTTTTTTCTAAAATTTTTTTTTGGGGGAAAATAAAAATCCGTTAACCAAGAAATCAAACTGGTGTGGCCTAAGCATATCTTTTTTTAAATCCGAGAACCAACAAATTAAATTGGTGTGGCCTTACAGCAGAATTGATGCTGCCCAGTTTAAAGCCTAGATTTATATAATTGGCAGTTTGACAAGCCTCAGTAACAGGAACCCCATACATGTACATGATGGATAAGGACAGCCTTTAGACATATCCAATATCCTGGAGTGAACAGGGTCGTCTACTACAGGTATCCAGGTCAACAACGGGGCAGACATAAGGCAGTTCTGAGTTTACCATCCACTCCAAGGTGTTGCAACTGCTTAGCATTGATATACTGAATTTGTTTAGATTTGGAAAATGAAACTTCAGCTAGAACAGTGCAAGAAAGATTGATGAAAGGGAGCAAAACATGTGTGTAAGTCCTCAACGTGCATGATATTTTTGTTAAAAAATGTTTTCAAAAGAGATACAATTTGGGTAAAAATAGTTACTAGTAACTAGTATCGCCATCAGTTGACTACTAATCATACTGCAAACATATGTATTAATGTAGCGGAAAAATGAGTAGCTGTACATGCATTTTTACAGTGATATCTTGGTACATTAATTTTCACATACACCTAAAATATAGCTGATCAATGATGTAATACCGTCATGTTTTCTCAAACAGTACTCAGGTTCAGAATGGAAAAGAAAAAAACAAAAATGCGAAGCACGACCTACTGAAATGTAATGACGTAATTTCCAAGGATTCATCCACACAACAAATGGCATATAATAAATCATCCGCCTGACTTCAAACTGGGTCAAATTTCCTGATGGAAACTTCTATTGATCTTATCTTGCCTGGACAGGGAAGTGCTTTTAGCTTAATCAACTTTTATGTAGGGTGCAGTAAGGAAAAAACACATTAGTGTAAAAGGCTACAAGAAAACAATCTGCTCTTGCCAGTGGAGAAAAGTCTAATATTAGACACACCTCATATTTGGAATGACAACGATTTAAATTTCCAATCTACAAATTCATCTTCTGATATACTATATATATGTCTCCCTTTCAATACATTATCACTACAGAAACAGTTCCTTGTGCAAAGATATCTTTCAAAATAAAGACTTGTACATGTTGACTTGTACATGTTGACTGTGAATTTAGTAACAAGTTACCAGTATGGTGCCAGTACATCTGTGAATAGTTTTATCAGGTTATGTAAATCACTGGGTAACAAAGTTCTTTGTCCATAACAAGAAAGAGGTATTACCATTAGTTAGTACCTAGCAGATGTTTAGGTGACGGTCCTTCTTCTGGTGCCTTTGTACAAAACATTTTCTAATCCATGGTGCCGGTACATCCGTGAATAGTTTCATCAGGTTGGTAAGTCACTGAGTAACAATGTTCTTGGCACGCAACCAGAGACTTTTACTGTTGAGGGGTTCTAATTTCGCGGTAGTGAGAAAATGGAGTGTTCATCGTGTTTTGAGTTCGCATTTGAAACAATAGTCTAAAGTTCTGACTGAATGCACGTCTTACCTGGCGATGAGGAAGTCCACTTTAAGACGCAGCAGAAGTTCCATCGTCGCTGCGTCTTTAAGGAAATATCTGAAGACTCGCAGGCCCGCTGCTCGGATTTCTTTTCTCTCACTAAGGAGGGCGACGCGCACGCTGAGGGATAAGAAAAAAAGTTATTAAACAACACGATGAATGCAACTACACAAATCTACTGAAAAAAACAACATCTGCAAAAACTTGAAATAACCACCCACAATCTACAATTTGCGGATAAAAATTGAAATTCCTCATGGTAAATTGAAAAGAGATGAACAAACGCCAAAGCTGCAATCAAATTCCAGTTTACAGATGCAAAAATTCTAAAAGTAGAATATTCAAGTCTATAAACTTTCACTACATGTAGTAGATTGTACAGGGGTCCAAGTATATAAAAAGACGAAAAATTGCTATTTTCTCACCATTTGATGATTTCTTCACTTGTCAGTCCCCAGTCCACATCTTGGCCATAGTGGCACAGCAGCTGCAGGGAAATAGCAAAATTATGGCACAACTTCCACTTCCAGGTGCTCATGTTGCCACTTGAACTGAAGATTGCTATCATGATCATTTTTGCCACATTAATGTTGCAATACAATAATGCAGTAACATGTCTATTCCCACAGGTAAACTGATCAGTGTCTGTGATTGTGTGCAGTTTTACTTTCACTTTCACATTGAACATTTCACTTCCAAGTTGTGCCAAGTTATACTTACGCTTCACAGCAATACTAGTAATAATAGTTTGGAGAAAAAGCTTCCAAAAAGGCATAATTACTCAAATTTGACAGAAAAATAGCACATGATTTATCATCTAGTATTGCCAAACTTTTGGGTATAGCCTACATCAACTTTTGTTTTATGATCGGTGTACACTCTACTAATAAGTGTTATTGCTATAAGACTGTAGTGTTGCAAAACTGAGTCGGCAGATTTAGATTTTAAAACATTCACATGCATATGTATCAATGTATTTGTTCATTTTTTGACTCCCTCATTCATTCATTCATTCCATCAATCCTTTTCTTTTCCATTCTCTCCTTCCCCCATCCCATGATACCTTAGGGAAGTTGTTGAGAAGTCCCACGGGACCACAGATGTTCGCCAGGATTTCTCATTTATTCACTCACTCACTCACTCACTCACTCACTCACTCACTTGCTCACTCACTCACCCACTCACTCTCGTACACTCACTCTCTTACACTCACTCACTCACTTACTCTCCCACTCTCTAACACTCACTCACTCACTCACCCACTCACTCTCTTACACTCACTCTCTCACTCTCTTACACTCACTCACTCACTCCCTCACTCTCTTACACTCACTCACTCACTCACTCCCATACCTTAGGGAAGTTGTTGAGATGTCCCAGTTTGCGTCCATCAGAGATTCCGGCGGGTCGACAGATGTTGGCCAGGATTTCTCATTTATTCACTCACTCACTCACTCACTCACTTACACTCACTCCCTCCGTCCCGTACCTTCGGGAAGTTGTTGAGATGTCCCAGTTTGCGTCCATCAGAGATTCCGGCGGGTCGACAGATGTTGGCCAGGATTTCTCGCAGGTTCTTGGAGGCAGCTGGAGGATGCAACAAGAAAATCTCAAACATGCAAAATCAGATCTTTTAAATCAAAAAATGTAAATCATATGTGACACTCAGGGGGTATATTACTAAAAATACAGTAAAATGATCTTCTTTTCAGATATTCAAATAAAAATCTATCTGCAATATTCTAGACTAAATAAATAACATAAAGTCAGTTGTTTCTATGAAATTGTCAAATCAGTTGAGAATTTTTGGGTGTGATGTGCTGCACTTTGTGTGGTAACGTTACTAAAAACGAACAGTAAATTGAGTTCGAACTTGTTGATGTTAGGAAGAAATTTCCTGTCCTTATGCCCTCTAGCAATGTAGAGTCACTAACTATATCAGGAGTTACCATGGCAATGAACAGAAGCGGAAACGATAAGGAAATTAAGGTCAAGTGTAGTGCATGTAAGGTCACATCGTGCGTTTGGACAGACGCCAAAATTGTACATGTTAGGTCACATTTGTGGCTATGCCTCAGATTTTCACATTTTCTCTAATTTCAGAACAAATATCCAGAAAGCATGTATATTTTGCGGCATTGCACCTTGACCTTTCACCTGCCCTCTGGGAAAAGGGTCAAGGCCGTTTGGGGCTACCCAGTCTAAACAAAGGATTCAATTGATGTGAAAATCATCTGTTACATTTACTTTCGTAAAATCTTTATATTTGCTTGTCGTTTCTATTTCAAATCAGACAACATGCCGATATCTTAAACGTGACGTATGCAGATGAAATCGGTTTCCAACATCAGATCGGCTTCAAAAATATTTTCCCACGCAGAAGCCGATATCAAAGCGTTACCGTTATGCAGTAAAACTCAGGGATCCGCGCCAAAACCCACCCCCAACATTACCCTGTCTGCCGGCACAAGACTGTTTTATCGATTTCCCCAGTAGACGGATTAGCCGGGGGAATTCTGGAGACGGAAAATCGGTTCGAGTCGGTCAAAACAGACCCAAGTGCCGCCGGCTCTGCCGCCATTTATAGTAAAGCATTTTCCTGGCAATGACTTTCAAAACGTAAACAACGATCGCGGCGAATGCTGATCTCCCTATGAGGAAAATATCCCAAAGAATGGCATTTCGTACTTAAAGGCAGGATGTGGGGAGGATATAAGAGGGAAATCTTTCATCTGATATTGTTTACATAGCGTATAATCCACCCGGCACAAATGATGAGGGGACGGGTTTTGTTACATAACGGAAGTACATCATACATACCGCGCGTGAAGTCCACGATAACGCTCTCTTCCCCGCTTTCGTGGCGAGCTGTGGACAGAAAAAGACACACAGAAGTTACCCTGAGGAAATCGTGGCTGTTGGAGGCGGAGTAAAGGCGCGGGAAGGGAGGAAAGACGGGTACCTCGTCTCTTGACGGACCGCAGACTTCGCCCCCGGACGGCCGCCATGTTGGCTGCTAGCCGGCTCTGCTGCGCATGTCCGGAAATGTGAGCGCTGACCTCAAGTAACCCCAGGGGGTGTGGCACTCTCGTCTTACTCTTATTTCGGATCTTAGACCGGGTCCAAGAAATATTTCTTGAAGGACCTTGAAGGAGTAAGTGTGCGAGCATGATAGAGGTGCTGAGAAAGTTGTTCTTGTATTTCTTTATCGACTGTTTCTGCCGCATTTGTCACAGAAGGTCATATGATATATAGTCTATCATTCATTGGCTAGAGTGGTCTCTTGCCTTGGAAAATACAAATGTAAAGCTTACAGGTTGAATTAGGTTTTAAGTATGTTTTTTTTAACCTTCTCGAATAAAGGTGATGAATACGAGAAATTGTGGATTTGGTTTTTGGCTTCGGATAGATCTTCACCAGGGAAATAAATAATGATGCCAGACCTTTGACGTTAGTGGGGTTCAACGCCCTGCAGCACAGTACAAAAGAGGTGAGCGTCCTGCAGGACAGTTCGAGTCAAAGAGCATGAAAGGCCATTGTCTAAACACGATCGTCCAGGCCAGTCTTGATCAGTCTTGGGTAGAAAGGTTGAACCGCGCACCTCACTATTACTTAACGGCTCCCCTATGTTTTAAAGATTCCTCTACACTATTAAAGCATTTTAAAGAGAATGTTATTGCGACTTTCAGATGTTTATAAATGTGTATTGAAAGTGCTAGTCTTTTACCTGTTTTATCAATGCCAGCTGTTACCGTATGCGCCACTCAGTATTAAAGGATCACGTGTCATTTCCCCGATAAACTATTCACTTCATTCATCAATTTCGTTTCAATTCATCTACTGATTCATTCAATTCAGTCCCAATTTGTGACTTCTTATATTGGATTGGACATGTCTTGAGAAACCACCTCGCATTGCCAGAAGGTACCCTACCCAGTTTTGTACTTTTCTTAGTAAGATGGTTTTCATAGTAACGTATCTAAGATAAAATTTCAAAGGCTACAGATGAAAGCTTTTATCAAATTTTGTGACAACCCGATTTGAAGGACTTGAAGGTTTGATCAGAGACCGTTTCATGAATCATGATATGATAAAATCAACCAACGCATGTCTTACAAACCCGCGCGGACAAATTTCGTCCCCTCAAAAGTTAAATCATTCCAGTAAACAAAGAGCCAGGCTAATTTGTAGGGCATAGGATCTTAGACCACATAGTGAGTAGACATCTGTGTCTGATTAGTGATCAATAAAGGCAGGAGCCCACGTGCTCCTACATTCATTCTTGACTAGGAAACCAGAGTGTGCGCATCTACCCTTTCCTACACTGGTGGCAGCGGTGGGTTTGGTTGTCGTTTTCACCTACTTCATTTTTTTCTGATTTAAGGGGTGTTCCTGTCAATAAGAAATATTTCTTTTTTACTATTGACAGGATGGTCCTGTCAAGAAGACTTATTTGATCTTATTTTGCACTGAGTATTTCTGTTAATTCCCTTTAAAATAATGGACAAGTAATAATCTTGGCCTTGCCTAAATTGCAAACTTAAAATAGCTTAATGATGAACAGCTTTTGAAGCATATGTTCAGATCCTCTATCATGCCACAGCCTACAATCCCAAACATGGCTGTGTTCTACAATGATATAGAGCAAATAAATCGCGCACACCCAGCCTATCAATATTTATCGAGTCACCAAGGAACTGTCCTGTCCACAATCAGAGTTTTCCACCTCATTGCCTACAGTTAGATCAAACCCAACTGTGTGACACCTACAGTAGACTTGAACCTAGCTACAGAAAAGCACAGGTGTGAGAAGATGCTGCCTGGTAAACCTTCTACACCCAAGTATGGGCGGGGCACCACAGCTGTTGCCATAGCAGCGCTCATCCTTGGCATTGGAATATGAGCGATCCGTTTTTTTGTTGTTTACATCCGAGATATTCTACAAATGGTAGGAAAGCAGCAGCAGATTAGATTACAAATGAATCTTTAAACTAGCAAATCAAATTTTTCACTTTTAAAGTAATATGTAAATCAATTTTCCCTCCCAGATCTTTAATTGCATATTGTTATAATATTGAATAATATGTAATCTATGATGTCACAGAACCAAGGAAAAACATCAGTGAAACACTTACTTGCAATATACTTCTTTACTGTAGCCACATGTACTTCACAAACTCATAAACTATAGAATTCTACTCTATCTCGTTTTGAATATCATAGAAATATATAACTACATGACGAATATACAATACAATACAATGCTATTGCACATTACATTAGAACCTTAACACATATACAACCAGGTACACATAAAAGCAGTCAGAAATTTGACATGTGTTACAGTTCTTTCTATAGTACATATCCACTTTTAACCAATCAGAAAGAAGCATTCCCTGTGTACTTGATTCAGCCATTGAGCAACACTGTTTATGCTGAGTCTTTAATCTAGAACATGATTTTTTTTTTTTTGGCCAATCAGCATCTCTGTTGTATGACAATTAAGTTCTTATTCGATCCATCTGGCCAATCGGCAGCTCTGTTGCATCCAGGGCTTTCATCTGGTTGTCCCAGGTTCAGGAATTGCTACAGAAAAAAAAAAAAACAGAAAAAATTTCATATATACAGACTTCTGTAACTTTAACTACAAAATTAATATGTACATTGTAAGATTCCATACATATCATAATGTACCCAAATGCATATCGAATATATGATCAATCCAAAGCGAATGAATTGCAAAACTATGTTCTGTGTCATACGTACGTTCTGTTGCTAGGAGAGTGTTGCCATGGCTACAGGAGACGGAGATGATCTGGAAGGGCTCATTGTCGAGCAGGGGGACGGGTTTGGGGATGTTGGTGCTCTCCTCCCGCCTGCCCAGTCTGCCCCTCGACCCCTTACCCCACGTGTACACTTCTCCTTCTGCAAAAACAAAATAAGACAAAGATAAGGCCGAACCATCTTATTTTCTTGGTTCTTAGACATTTGGAGGTGAAAATATTGCAAGCAGTCATTATCATACAAGCAGAGGGTAGGGAGGAAAACTTGAATATGACTGATTTCATGCCATAAAACTGAGTGCACCAAGGCATCAGGTGGTCCTCAGGCCTTGACTTCATTAGTACGTTTTTACATCTGCACATGTGTATCTTGTATCCAATTTGTTAATCAAAATTCACCATGCACGTGTGGATGGTGTGAGAGAACAGTTATCACCATTTCTGGCTTTCAACCCGGAGACGTATACATCATTAAACAACAACATAATCAAACATAATCAAACATATTGCACTATTTGCAATCAGGAAACTACTGTGGCATTGATGCCAGTCATGAAGCACACCTACAGGTGATGTCCATTAACAAAGATTGTCTGTTATAAAGTGATCTTGCATTTTACCTGTAGTGATAGCCACAGTAAAGGTATCCCCACATTTGACCAAGCCGATACCTACCTGTAGTGATAGCCACAGTAAAGGTGTCCCCACATTCGACCATACTGATACCTACCTGTAGTGATAGCCTCAGTAAAGGTATCCCCACATTCGACCATGCTGATACCTACCTGTAGTGATAGCCACAGTAGAAGTATCCCCACATTCGACCATGCTGATACGTACCTGTAGTGATAGCCACCGTAAAAGTATCCCCACATTCGACCATGCTGATACAGACGTCCTCCAGTGCAGGCACCAGTTGCGGCCGCCTGTCCTTGCTGTCCTTCTGGTAGCCCAGCTGGTTGAAGTTGTTGGCTCCAAACGTGAAGCACTGGCCTGACTCTGGACATGGAAATAAACAATGTAAATGTATCTCAATTCAGTTTCAGCTTACAGTGGTTAACAGTATAAAATGTCTTATCTTTTGTTACAAAAGAACAAGTTAACGATTGTATGATTTCAGCCTTCTCTTAAAACCATTCAAATATTGAGTAACTAATAACTTCAGATGTACAATCTACCTTTCTGTGGCTGGGGCCTAAATGGATGCAGTGCACATTCAATCATCATTAAGCAAAAACAAACATTTCGTACCAAATGTCAGGGCAGCAAAAGATTTTTTCCCTCATTGCCTCCTAGCAGTACAAGCTAGTACTGTAGCCTGAGTTGCAAATTGGCATTCTAATTACATCTACTTACAGTGTCCTTAGGCAGTCAGAAAACAATGTCAATGCTGACAGATAAAACATCTATAAAAAAAAAACAAGAACCTGTGATGGCAGCAGAATGTGAAGTTCCCAGCGCCACGGCTGCTATCCTTGTCGTCAGCAGAGGAGCGGAGCTTGCCGGGACGAACACACACATCTCATCTATCTGCTGGGACGGGGAGTCGTCACCTGGCAGGATGTCCAGACCTAACTTGTTGTGTCTGTAAAATGAACAAGGGAATATTTCTAAGAGATCATACGGAAGGCCATCTACATATCAAGGGCACACATCAAGTAGTGGGGTCGTGTGGCATAACGGCAGGATTTCCGACTCAGAACCAAGGGGTTCCGGGTTCGAATCCCCTGCTGCCATCGATCTTGTGCCTTTGGGAAAAAGCGTACTTAACACGAATTTCCCCCACTCCGCCCAAGTGTAAAAAAGGGTACATTATGTGTGTGGGTCACGACATCAGCAATAGCTGCCTGTGTCCCACGTGTATTGCACTGTTGCAATTCCAATAAATCCAAATCCAAATCCAATCCACCAATTCTTACTCAACAGAAAGGGGGTTGAAACTTCCTGGCATCTTTGATCAAATACTTTAAAAAAACTTCTTGATTAGGTCATGTGTTCCAAGTGATGGGTCATTGGAACCACAAGAAGACAGAAGAATTCAGTTTTTCTTAATCGTCTCAAATCTGTATCAGTTATTCTGTATCTGCATCTACATAGCCGGCATAACTGCCCTTCGGCGTAACACACCAGCTTTGCAGGCACAGTCTTAAATGACAGTTTTAGAAAAGTTAGTAAAAACTCACCTGTTACTGCCACACCCCAGTAGTCTGTTGTCAGTGGTCAGCAGAATGGAACAGTCCACCCCACAGTGGACAGACTTGACGAGGTGGGGGGTGGGGATGGGCACGGGCTGGGGGGTGGAGTAGGATTCTCTGTTTCCCAACCCCAGACGACCTGCGGAACACAAGGTCAAGGTCAGTGAGGAAGACAAGGTCAAAGCATGATGCATGTCATTGATGCATATGTGTAGTAGAGCCACAGAAAGTCAAGCAACTCTCGTTATTGAAGTCACCGCGTTTGGAATCCTAATGTTCCTCAAGCCAGACCGTCTGGTCAACAAAAGGTCATTGAAAAATAAGGTCAAAGTGTAGGTTAAACATCATCTGACACAGTGCTGACATCATCAGGAGGGTGGAGGGGGTAGAATAGGAAAGCCACTGTGACAGTCAATAAACAACTTGAATGTTCTTTGCTTTTTTAATGAGCCAGGTATACAATTTATATAAGATCATCAATAAAATCATTCCTCTGAACTTGATGTTTTGACTGGTACAAACAGTAGAGTCTGACTTAAAAATCAGTAGCATTCCTCTAAACTTGATGTTTTGGCTGCTACAAACAGTCTGACAGCCAAACCTACCGTGGTCGCCCCTGCCCCAGGAAAAGACCTCGTGCTCGTTGGTGACGGCCATGACGTGTGTCGCGCCGCACGAGACCAGCGTCACCTCAAACCCCAGCAGAGCCTCCACAATCTTGGCCTGCTGCACGTCATTGGTCTGCCCGTGCCCCAGGCAGCCGTTCGTCCCGCTCCCGAACGTCATCAGGATCCCGCGGTCTGGGGAGAATTAACGATAATTAAATGTTATATTGATTTACCAATTTGTTTTCATCACACAGTAAGTAAACTGCCTTTGGGCGTAACACACAAGTGCAAGCTAGGTTTCACCAGACTGATAGGGGTGACCCACTGATGCCAGGAAGGATCCCTTATCAATAAGTGCATCACATAACAGGTAAACTGCCTTTAGGAGTAACGAACCAGTTTCGCACAATAAGTCCAAGCTAAGGTTAGACCAAACTGATACATGACTTGTATATTGTTGTTCTGCTGATGCCAAGAAAGATCCCTTTGTTCACTAAGCTTTATCCATATCTGTGATGTTTATTTTCTTTAACATCCTCGAGATGTGGCTCTCTTCAAACACTGGATTTTCAGCTATATTATACGTCCCAACTTAGAGGCGGTAGTAAATATGGCCAAAAAATTTGACTAGCTTTCCCTCTTTTTTTATGTTGGAATACAGTTTAACGATAAAATAATCAGAAGTAACACTGTTCCAGTGCAACATTGACAGGAAAAGTTCCCCACCCGTGAGGCAAGCTGTGAAGAGGTCCCCGCACGACACCTGCTTGATGGTGACGCCTGACTGGCCCTCTAGGAACCTCGGGATGAACTGCAGGGCAGCATGGTCCGTGGCTCCCGGCATGGCAGCATCCGTGGCAACATTCGGGGCCTGCAGAAAGATTAATATTGTTGTTTGAAAAAGAACAAATAGATCGAATAAATTATACATTTTGTGCTATTAGACAGGAAACTAGCAACTTTCATGCTTACTCCAAATGAGTATCTCACATTCTTTATACAACCAGAAGTTATTCAAATCTGACAAGTATTCAATGTTTGCTCAAAATTAAGGTTCACAGTCAGGAAACAGGAAATGTAACACACTGTCAGTATTAATACATTCAATAAAATTCTCCTGCAACCTTGTGCCTTCAAGTTTATAGATGCCTTTTACATTATTTTAACATCATATACTTGGAGACTGATTTAAATATAAAGAGCTTACTATAGGTGTCACAACTAAATAGCTTTACATAACCAGCTGCTGACGAATGACTGCATGACTGTGTGTTATGTCATTTTCACTGAGGACAGTCATGTCAGATCAATAAGGATGCTTTGTGCAAAGTGCAAGGACTTACCTCCCACATGATGAGTCGGCCGTTCCGAGTCACTCCTGCCTTCTGGGTACGACCTGTCGACACCTGCATCACCTGTCAATCAATCAATCAATAAACCAATTCAATCAATAAGTGAATCACCAGACGAGTGTATTTAGATTGGACAAAAATGTCAGCAATGTCCCTCTTGCTGCAGATTCCTCCAAAGAGTCTGGATCAACATGTTTGACATTCTTATTGATGCAACATTAAATTTCTTTCCTCCTCAGTTTTGGCAACTTGTTAGCTGCCTTGATTACTCTCATTTGGGTCCACAGTCCTTTCAAACAGTAAAAAAAAAACAGGGGGCCTGTAAAAACTATAAATAGAGTGTCTGTCCTTTCACATGACATTGCAGTTATCAAGTTTTGATAACAGTGCCCTTTTAGATATGATACAACCATGAACCCCCTGGACACAGCCTCTTGGAAGTGTGGTGTGAAGACTAGCCGACTGCCCATGTTAAGGACCCCAGCAGCAGCATAATCAAATAATGGATAAGAGATTAAGAGTACAACTAACTCACCTGAGTGTCGCTGTGTGGCAGCTGCAGCTTGACCGGCTGGGTGATCCCCCCTCCCCAGGAGAACACCGAGGACAGGGGGCGGGGCTGCGCTAGGTTACCGCTGGAGTCCAGCACCACACTCGCTGCACCTGGGGGAGAAAATGAATGATTAGGGTTTTCATTTCAGGTTACCTTAAATGTCAACTACACAATGTCATGTACATCAAAGCTAACAAACTACAAATTTTTAATGAATTATTTTCACAAAAATATTTCTTCAAGTCTGTGTTTACTTAAAAATCATAATATGTACTACTTCTTTTCTCTCTGTTCATAAAAATTATCACTCTATCCATTTAAAATCTATCTATTCACTGACTTATGAATCTAATCATTAATAAGTATACCTTGTTACCATTCTTTCTCCTATTATCAATCCATTTCTTTGCGACCATGATGGTGATTATTTGATAATATATTTCTTATTTCTTCTCCCTACTATCAACAAATTCTTATATTGAAAATTCATATTTCTTAGTCTGTACTCACTCCTGTGTGAGCGAGCACTGCTGACCCTGCTGCCCCGACCTCTGGTCATAGGTGGGAGGCTGGACAGGGGGTGCTGAGGTCTGCAGGGAAACAAGCAGAGAGGATAATAGATTAATAAATATACATTAATATTATATATCAAATTTAATACAAAATGTACCACATACACAATTTGTGATGTCATGGACATGTTCAATGTGCTATCAACTCTCACACACATATTAAGTAATTATACACACATCGACTCATTACAAAATGGTGTTACCAATTTGAAGCCTTCTCAAGAATGTTTTCTTAGGTCGCAGTTTAAGTTTACCCAGTGGAATTATGAGAGTTGATATTAACTGTACACATTGTAACATGATGCAAAGTTTGACTTATCAAGAATAGTGTCTGTGTTTACAATATCACCTGTTAGCTATACATTAGTAGTGTAAAGCCATAGTTTACATTTTTATATGTGGAAAATGTACGTAGCTGACAATCAAAATATATCAAACATCCAAGGTTTGTGCCAATACCGGTAAAGATTTTTTTGTGCGTATACGTGTACATGTATGCTTGAGGCTGAAAAGATAAACTTTCCAAAGTTCACAAAAAAATGCTGAGTTCATTGCTACATGTAATCAGCAGCTACCTTTTGTCAACAACCTCATGCACAGGCTTCAGTCACATGTTTGTGTTCTTGGTATTTGCATATCAACACTCATGAGGTAGAAAGTCTACAGACTAAAAATATAATCCAATAGAATGTAGGCAAAGTATTTGTCCAGGGCTAAAGTTCATTAGCAACACAAGTCTGTGGGAGAACTTTGGTCACATTTGCAGCCGCCTTCTGTACTTGAGACAGCTTTTTTTTCCAATCCAGTCTTGTTCTGGTCTGAAATCATGGCGGCAGCAAATAGCATTACTGAAGATTTTGATGATGAGTTTCTGACTTGTCCGGTTTGTTTGAGCTTGTACAAGGATCCAAAGCTCCTGCCCTGTTTTCACACCTTCTGTCGGAAGTGTGTGGAAGATATGGCCAACAGAAATGGGGGGAGGAATTTTCAGTGCCCTCTTTGCCGCTCTGAAGTGGAATTCCTGTGTCCTCTACAATTTGGAGGTATTAGCCAACTATGCAGCAACTTCTACATCAACAAACTGCTGGACTTCAGGAAGCTGAGACTCAGCAAGATGTCTCAAGTTCAGTGTCAGATGTGCAAGTCAGGCACCCAAGCTGCGGCTGTGTGTGGGGACTGTACTTTCCTATTGTGTCAGAACTGCGTCAGTGCACACAGGAACACACCTGTGCTGCAAGATCATGCCATCATCACCTTGAATGACCTTGAGAATCCCACTATGAGATCAAAGTACGCCAGACAGATCTACTGCCCAAGACACCCGGGCCAGCGTACAACCTTCTACTGTGAGCCGTGTGCAACCCTGGTCTGCAGAGACTGCACTGTGGATGAGCACAGACCTGGCAGAAATCACGATCCAAAGGAGTCAGAGAAAGTAGCTCCAAAGTACAGAGCTTCGATAGAAGGTCTGATGAAGAAAACAGAGGCAGTTGTCTCTCAGATAAACCAGCAAGTGGAAACCCTTGACAAAGAACTCACAGCCACAGCAGAGAACTGTGATCAACAAAAGAAAGAAATCCAGCAGCACTACAAAAAGCTGATCTCCAAACTACAGAAAGAAGAGCAGGAGATGATCGACAAGGTTGACAAGGTAAAGAGAGACAGGAAAGATGAACTGGCTGATGAGAAAGAAGAGATAACCAGAGAGTTGCATGAGACCAATGAAGGACTTGCATTCTGCCAAAATATCTTAGACCGTGATAACAAGATAGAACTTTTGTCCTTAAGACAACAAATGGAAGAAAGACTCAGACAGCTGGCCTCACAGCAAACAGGGACTAGCAATAGAACTTTGGAAGGTCATACAAGAGTGACCTTTCAACCCACTAGTATGCCCCAAGTTTCTGGAGGTTCCTTGTCAGTGTTTGCTGGGTTCAGTATTGATGTACAGGAGCCAGCAGTAGAGAGTCTGCCCTGCTCTGTCACAGTCACAACCAACGAGGCAGATCTGACAGGTGGGGATGTTGCACCACAGATAGAGGTGGCCTCCCCCCAGGGCAAAACCACCCTGATACAGACTACAGCACACACTAGTCCCCCACTAGCTGCAGGGAAGGGACAAACCTGCAGAATTAGGAGGGTCTGGGGTGGAGAATGGAGACCTTGTGAGTCAGGAAAACACACACTGGGGGTCTGTATGGGGGGTAAGAAGGGCCTGGGTTCTCTCACTGTAGATGTGGGCAGTAACAATCCTGTATTGAGGCTTGGGCAGAAGGGTAGCCAGCAGGGACAGTTTGACAGGCCTATAGATGTAGCAGTCAGGGGGGACAGGCTGTATGTGGCTGATACTTATAACAATCGTGTTCAAGTGTTTGATCTAAGTGGGAAGTTTGTTCACTCATTTCCAACTGAAAGCCCTGCAGGACTTGCAGTTCAGACTGATGGCACCATAGTGGTGGAGTTTAGCAAAGAAGTGAAGAAATTTTCCCAATCTGGAAAACTGCTGCACAAATTTCCCCTGGGTAAATATTACACAAACCCCTATGGCCTGGCAGTACAGAGGGATGGAAGGGTTGTTGTAGCTGATATCAGCAAACACAGAATCTTCCTGTTTGAGGCAGATGGGACGCTGGTGAAACAGGTGGGAGGACAGGGGAAGGGGAAGGGGCAGTTTAACGTGCCACATTTTGTCTGTGTGGATAAAGAAGACAACATCATTGTGGCAGATAAAGATAACCACCGTGTTCAGGTGTTTGACAAGAATCTGAATTTCAAACACAAGTTTGGTCAGAAGGGCAGACAGCCACAGGACATGCAGTGGCCTCATGGGGTGTCAGCTGACAGCAGGGGGAACATAGTTCTGGCTAACATTGGAGAGGTATCTGACGTAGGTGGGGTAGAACATGGCAAAAAGCTCCAGGTGTTCCACCCAGACGGCACCTGGTTGGCCACCATTAGCAGTGATGGGGACAAACTGAACCTTCCCCACGGGGTGGCTGTGACAGAGGATGGACATGTGTTTGTTGCTGATACTGGTGACCACTGTATCAGGAAGTACAGATACATGTAACAGTGCAGAATGTTCCGAGGACAAGAAGCTCACTGAGTAGGGCTTTGGGATATGAAGTCAGTAAACTTTACTTATTGTTTCTTCTTGAAAACTGTTAAATCAAGAACATTATATAATGCCCTTGGTTAAATCAAAATTAACGATGCTGCTTTCACTTTTAATATAATGATTGGGTTTAGTTGGGGGTACAGCTTGATTAAGTCTGACAGGTTTTCTAATCTTCAACTTATATAAAAATATACATTGTACAAAGTATACTATAGTGTAATCATCTGTCTATAGTTCTTTGAATCAGCCTCGGGGGTCAATACATATGACTGTGAAAAAATCAGCTTTCATTATCAATAGGAACATTGCACAAACTAGAACTGTGAATTTTTAGTCACTACACTGCTGTGTTATTTTTAGTCACTACACTGCTGTGTTATTAGTCTGTTATTTTTGTACCTTAAGTCTAAAATAACCATAACTGCTGCTATCCTTGTGTCTGTGCATCTTATTCATTGTGACTGTAAAAGTGATAAGAACTAAAACTAAAACACCAAAAAAATACCACTTTGAAAGCTGTATCCCTCCTAGGTCTGCCATTATGTGTTCTTACATGGTAAATCTTACCTTTGATGACAAGGAAATTACATTATAACAAGTTGTGCCGTGATCTCTGTAATCATTGGCCATTGACTTTTTTCCATGTTCATAAAGTTTACCTTCAATGACACTTAACACTAAAAAACTGTCATTCTCCATTTTAGCCTGTACATACTTTGAAGGCTGGATCCCTCCCAGGGCGGTATAGAGTGCTATGAGAGCCGTGATGACGATGGGTTGTGCCATGATCTGGGTGATTGTCGGCCACTTGCTGTTATCCTTTTTACAAAATCTTATCTCCTTAACAACTAAAACAAACACAAAAACAGTACTTACTTTGAGGGCTGGATCCCTCCCAGGTCCGTGTACAGCGCTATGAGAGCCGTGATGACGATGGGTTGAGCCATAATCTAGGTGATGGTCGACCGCTTGCTGTTATCCTTTTTACAAAATCTTATCTCCTGAACAACTAAAACAAACACACAAAACAGTACTTACTTTGAGGGCTGGATCCCTCCCAGATCCGTGTAGAGCGCTATGAGAGCAGTGATGACGATGGGTTGAGCCATGATCTGGGTGATGGTTGGCTGTTTACTGTTATAAAATTCTAACTAAACTGATGATTAAAACAAAAACTGTACGTACTTTGAAGGCTGGATCCCTCCCAGATCCGTGTACAGCGCTATTAGAGCAGTGATGACGATGGGCTGAGCCATGATCTGCGTGATTGTCGGGCGCTTTCTGCTATTTTTACACAGTCAAGTTTTATCTAATCACAAAGAAACACAGAAACTGTACGTACTTTGAAGGCTGAATCCCCCCCAGGTCCGTGTACAGTGCTATGAGCGCCGTGATGACGATGGGTTGAGCCATGATCTGCGTGATCGTCGGGCGCTTGCTGCCATTCTTTTATTATTCCTTAACAATTTTTGAAAAAGAAGAAAAAAGTAGTGCTACATACTTTGAAGGCTGGATCCCTCCCAGGTCCGTGTAGAGCGCTATGAGCGCCGTGATGACGATTGGCTGAGCCATGATCTGGGTGATCGTCGGGCGCTTGCTGGGGTCGAGGTGCAGCATACTGAGGATAAGCCGGCGCAGGTCCTCGCTGTACCGGTCCGAGATCGGCGCAAACGTGCCGCGCATGATCTTCAGGACCAGCGCTGGCAGGTTCTGGGGGATAAAGTAACAGATTTACATCATGTGTCGTGGGGTCATGTTGGCGTAATGAATACTGTAATTCTTGTTTCTTTCACTGTAACTTTATGTTCACTGTTTTCATGGTCACCTCTATACCGTTTCTTTTTTTTCATCACCGTGAAAATTATTCTTAAAGTTCAGTGAAAATGTCCATTTTCCTTTCAAAGTGAAATTTTGCTACCGTGAAGATGAAGTAAATTACAGCACTAGTAGGGTGTTTGGCCCAGAACCCAGAAATCCTGGGTTCAAATCCTCAGTCTGGGCCTTAATACCTTTGACCTTTCAAATACAAAGTTCAAACTATGAAACAGCCTGTCCACCCAATTCTTTACATCTGAACTACATATTATCATGATGCATTCAATGCAGTTAGATCTCCTCCATACAATAGTTTGGAACAATACTCAAGCTGTATACATGTATGTACTAAGGAATCGGCGGAATCGGCGGAAACTTAGTAGATGGACACTTTAGAGGTCAGACTACGCTGTCAATGTGAGTTTTCCATGATCTATTAACATCAGGTAGGTGACTTCTGACAGCCTTTTCTTACATGTTTTCTATATAAAGTCTAGGGTCCTGTCAATGTTGGGATTCTCCCTAGAACACAGGGTTCAGGAATGACAAGTCACTTGATGTCTAATAGCAGCTACGTCTGCAATCCTGCAAAGCAGGCACACAGTACATGTGCAGAATCCAAAATGTACAAATGTACTCCAAACAGAGACCACACTTACAGCAGCCTCGAAGGCCCTCTTGAGGCTGGCCAGCTCGTAGAGTACACAGCCCAGCGCCCAGATGTCGCTCTTCTGGTTATATCTGATGGACAAACTTGCTTAAGGAAAAAACATGCACTTCTGCAGAAAACCCTTAAGTTAACTTTTTTATGACTTTTGAGGAAGGCTTTCTCTGGCAGGTCACTAGAACAACAGAATGTTTTGCTGAAGAAAACATAAAAAGACTTGTATTTCTAAAGCCTGCTGCCTAACTTCCTTGCTGTATTACCAATACAAAATGATGAACCAATACAAAATATTGAAGCTACATAGTAGCCTTAGTAAGTGGAATGACTAACCTATGCAGGTCTGTGCTACAGGTGTGTGAAACAGGTGTGAAGAACAGGTGTGTGACTACAGGTGTTCTTACAGGTGTTCTTCCATTGTTAAAGGATACGGTTTCCCTTCACACAGCTCCGGTGAGATGTGGCACCGCATCCCCACCATAGCGTAGGCCTTACTCTTACTGCCGATACAGGTGTGTGCTACTGTGTGCTATAGGTGTGTGCTACAGGTGTGTTATAAAGGTGTTCTTCCATTGTTAAAGGATACGGTTTCCCTTCACACAGCTCCGGTGAGATATAACACGGCGTCCCCACCACCGTGTACGCCTTACTCTTACTGCTCAGGATCTTGGAGATGCCGAAGTCTCCGATCTTCACCACATTCTTCTTCCTGTTCAGCAGGATGTTCTGTGTCTTCAAGTCTCTGCAGAGGAAGACAAGAAAATTTTCTGTGATGTATTAAAGAAATCTTGACCACAGAAATTGTGAAACAAATCTATGGGGTATGTGGTCCAGTGGCTAGTGACCCTACCATGAATTAGAAGGTGAAAGAGTTTGAATCCTGGCTGTGTCGCTCACCCAATATGCATACTACTGAGAAATGGGTTCCAGTCATTAGGGAAGGATGTTGAAAGCTGCAGCCCACTGTTCGTTGTACTTGTCAGAAAGAGTAGGGGAATTTCCCTGGTGTACGCATCCTGTATATGTGATTGGTGTTTACAGTGCATAAGATATGATTGTATACTGACATACCATCCGTTTTGCATGATATGAGCAGAAGAGCAGCTTTTAGTAAGTCAAAGCTAGACCAAGATACTTTAATTTTTAAATGTTTATATCCCAAAGATGTATACTCTATGGCAAGGATAGCTAGTACCCACCTGTGTAAGATCTGTTTGGCATGGACATGTTGTAATGACAGCAACATCTGGACAAAGAACTGTAGGATTTCCTGTAGCAACAATGGGAAATCAAATATTATCTTTACATGAAGATGCAGATTCCTACCTGCATATAAGGCATGATTATACACATTGAACTAATCTTCAGTGGGGCGTTGAAAAAACTAATCATTGACATTGATCTACCACAACCTTTTTCATTACAGGATAGTTGAATATTGTACAACACAATCAACACTGCACTAAAGGATGTCCCAAATTTGCTGTGACATATATAAACCTGTTATACATTATGAATCATCGGCTGTGACCTTAAGAACTTCCCCCTATTGTCTGGTATCCAAACCGATCATAGCTGCCAAGTCCTCTTTGCAATAGGATGAAAGAGACTCGGCAGCTACAATACATGTAGGTTTGGAAACCAAGCTGTCCACATACATCTCTTGTATCCATTTCTAACCACAGTCTATAAGTTAGCTGTTTCAATGCAAGTAAGATGACGACCTGATGAGGACGACTTGAACTGAACTGAACTGAAGATGACGAAACGTATCAAATATCACTCACCTCTTCATCAAGTAGTGCATTTCCTCTCTGCTGCAGGTATTCAAAAATTGTTCCCCCTGAAAAAAGCATTGTGGTGTATGAGAATATGCACAAGCTCATTGTTAGCCATTGGTATCCATGGTGAATCGTAACTGACTGAAGGAGGCAATATATCACTTGAATGTAAACCAAGGTACAGTTAAACCTGTAGTAGTGAACACCTCTACATAAGGACCACCTGGCCATTGATACATGATGTATACTGTCAAACCTGTACCACCTCTATAAGGACCATCTGGCCATTGACGTACAGTCAAACCTGTACAAGCCACCAACTATTAAGACCACCTGGACAATGTGACCAATTTTTGCTGTTCCCTTGGATAATTTTCCCCATTGACACAAGCATTAAGAATCCTGTCTATAGTGACCACCTATCTACACAGACCAGATTTCATCTGTCCCTTGAGTGGTCTTCTTGGGCAGCTTTGACTGTACTGAGACAGATAAGGAATCACACTATCCCAGTTTGATAAGTATATTATAATAGTTGGGGCAAAGGTATAACTCATTAATCTAGACTTATGATTACAAAATAATTGCCCACAAGTAAACGTCAGAGTGTCAAGCAGAGATTTATTGTTGATAGTGAAACATGTAACATTGTCATTAGTGCCTCAGAATCACAGCTTAGAGTAACATCTCTATCTTTTCAATTTCAATGTTTTTCACATCAATTTACAGAATTTGATACACAGTTTGAGACAATGCTGATGTTAGATCTTTATTATTTCCTACATTTTGTTGTATAATGTACATGACGTATATATAGAAGAACCTTACAGTTACACACCACATGTCATACAATTAACATTTTACTTCAAAAAGATGAAGAAATCCAATGGTTAAATGCACTTTCATTCCAACATTTAATATAGATACACTTCATTCTTCATCAATGATGATCAGTCAATATAAATCAAACATGAAAACAGATACTGTTGGCTGTTTTGACAGACTTCTTGGAGTTTCATGTCATCATGATCAGCTGTGGGTCTTCTTGAAGAAGGCTGAAGAACTGACCTGAAGTATGATACATCCCTTCAACTAAGTATTAAATGTGTTAAGGAGTTGAATGTTACATTGAATATATACATCAGTCAATGGTATGCATTCAATCTAAAAAAAATTACCTGTGAAACAAATCATTCCTTTGATCATTATTAGTTTTGAACTTTTGATCTTTAAGTTTGAAGCACATCCTTGTTCAAACAGCTACACCACCATATACAATTATACATTCAAACTACAGTAACCCTACAAACCCTGCACACACAGTAAATTTGAAGCACATTTTCTACCTTCAAATTGGTACAATGCAGATGAAGAAAAGCAGGTTTTACAATTACACAAGTCACCATCATTGCAGTGGCATATTGCGTGTCAGTTCTATAATATTATTACAAGATTTGCATAATGAGAAGGGTGTGGTTCCGGGTATCAGTCACCACCAGCTGTCTGTTTGGTCCCATGGCAACAGCACGTGGCACAAACATGTCTGCAGTGATGTGGTTGATTTTGAGTGATTTCTCCAACACCTGAATCTGCTCCACACGACCTTTTCCACTGTCTGCCACAAAGATGGTACCTGCCTTGTCTGAACAAATACCATATGGTTTGGACAGAATGAACCGTGTATACTGTTCAAACTTGTGCAGAAACCTTCCGTCCTTATTATACACAAAGATGCTGTTATTGCCACAGTCTGACACAAGAATGTTCCCTCCCCCGTCCACAGTGATGTACATTGGCTTCTTCATCCCCTGCTGCTGACCCACAGTTCTAACAAGTGTCCCGTCTGGCAAGAACACCTGCACTTCCCCTTTTGTGCTGCCCTCTTCTCCTGTGATTTGTGTGATGAGGATGTACCGGCAGTTCCTCTTGGTTTCTGTGGTAACTCCTCTGAACCACATTGAGTCCTGTAGACTAAAATGGCTCATTACACTGCCCTGTATGTTGTACTGCACGGCAATGTTAGCAGAACCTGCCTTTCCCACCATCCACAGGTTCCCCTCCCCGTCCATTGCCACATCATCAGGTCTAATATCATGTTCATCATATGTTGTTTTTGGGAACTGGCGGACAAATGTTCCCTTCAGGGTAAAGACTTGAATTCTCTTGTTCCACCTGTCTGCTACAAAGATCTCTCCTTCATCTGACACTGTAACACCATTCGGTCTGTCAAACTGTCCAGTTCCTGATCCCTTCCGACCAAATACTTTAGGGACCATGACATGTCCCAGTGCCGGTACTGGAGTATCTGCAAAGTGAAAGGAAGCAGGCTGAATCTGTACAAAATTTGGCTCTACGTTTCCTTTACACCTTCGTACAACCCCACTTAAACTGGTTCCCAAGCTAAGAAATTTAAGTCCTGCCTGCTCCATTTCTTGTTCAGCTTGATCACAGATTGCAGACAGTTCATTCATATCTGCTGAAACTTTGTTCCTTTCCTGTTGTAAGACCTTCATGTTTTTCCCATGATGCTTGTTAGAATTAGACAACAAGCAGTCTTTTTTCTCCGTGAGTTTCTGCACCATTTGGTTGTAAGCATGCATGATGCTGTTGTCTGTTTGCTTTTTCCGTTCTATCAGGGTTTCCTCTTTCTTTCCAAGTCTTTTGAGGGAACTGCCGAAAGTCTCCAAGATGTTCCTTCCTTCAGCAATAAGTGCCTGAACAGGAGCCTTCCTCTCTTGTGAAGCCTTTTTCAGGCTTATTGTTCCATGATCACTGTGTGCCTCATCCAAACACTCGTTACAAACTGGCACGTTACACTGTCTACAGTAGAGTTTAACTTCTTCAGAGGGGTGAAAGCTGCACCTGTTTCCAGACTGGGGTTGTTCCCTTGTTTCCTCCGACAGTGTTACTGTAGCCTGGCCTTGAAACCTCTCACACAAATTTGCTACAATATTGTTGTCCGGCAAACCTGTGACCCCCTGGGCTGGCAAGTCCACCTGCTGTCGACAGTTTGGGCACTGGAAGGTCTTTTCCCCCCCAGCAAACTTCTGTAGACAGTCCTGACAGAAGGTGTGCTGACAGGGCAGCACCTTGGGCCTGGTGAACAGCTCCAGGCAGATGTTGCAGGTCAGTTCTTCAGAGATCTGTTCCCCCAAACTTGACGATGCAGTCGCCATTTTGTTGTTTGCCACAAGTTTGTCCTGACGTCAGACCCTCCTAGAATTACCCATTACACAAATATACCTGGCTTCACCTTACAAACTTGCATTGTTCCAGTAGAGGATCAAATACATGTGCTGCCTGTAGTTCACAAATGCTGTGCTCAGGAAGCATGTTGAAAATGTTGTAATCACCTTCAAGTTCATGATTGTTTCAACAACACTTTGTATGGTAGGTCAATCAATAGGTAGACATTACACCATTCAAATCTGTCATTCTTGATATGCTTAAGTTTCTCATAATTTTTTATTATGTCTTGTTAACTGTATAAATGCCAACAGCGTTTCAATTACATGTGCCTATTGTTCACTTGCTAACAGTGAATGTGACTAGCATTTGAAAACACTGACAAAAGCAATACCTCCCTGTGAATTAGTAGCCTCTTCCATTGACACCTGACCTGAAATGTCTGTCAAGACTCGGATAACCATCTTCCCTTACATCTCTAACATGTCTCTGACTGAACTTAAAACATAGGACAAAAAATTGCAATTGAATAAGGAAAAACAACAACAGAGTCATGGAACAATACCATCTTAGGGCCAGATGGAGGGGAAAAAAGACCTGAATATGACTTTTATACCAAGATTTATCATATATATACCAGCTGCAATGGTTTTCCCAAAATGCACAATGATTTTGAGTGCCTTATTCTCAAGGAACTCTCGTAGTACTCGATAATGCTGGGGTGATACAACATAGAGACTCAACAAACACACTAACAAACAAACAAACTCACCAGGTGCGTACTCCATGACAATCATGAGTGCCTTGTCCTCGAGGAAACTCTCGTAGTATTCAATGATGTTAGGATGATGTAACATGGAGAGAACCCGGACTTCATTCAGCGCCGACTGTCGTTCGTCCTTCGTCATCTGTTCGATGGGGATCTGCTTGATGATGACTTCTTTCTGGGCGTCCAGACGCTTGCACAGGTACACAGTACTGGGGGGGTGTAGTGTGGAATCATTATCCTCAGAAAGGCAGCAAACATCACAAAACATCATGTCATATGTAGGATACTTTGTAATGTGCATAGCCTGGTCACCAGTCTCTACGGGTCAGCTTAGGTGTATTTTACCGGGCCCAGTCTGCTATATTGACCTGTTTCTGTCAGATTGTCTTCTTATAATTAGCTGCCATATAGAGTCTCGCAGCCACCGTAGTTTCACAGCCGCCGAGCTAATTTTTTTTAATTTTTTTATTTTTTTTTAAATTTTTTTTTTTAGTTAATTGTTTTTATTGATTTTCCAATAACAAAAACAGAAAAACAACAGAGAAACACACACACACATGTATGGCACATAGTCAAATAACCCATCGCAAAATTAACATCATAATCTGTATGAAAACCTTATAGAGCAAATCAACAAGAAATACATAAATATTTAGCTTAACAAAGATTTTGAATCAAACAAGAAAGAAAGAGGTAACAAGTTACCTTCAAAATAACATTGCTTGTGGTAACAGACTCAATCAAATAAAGATAACATTGATCCTTAATCAAATCAAATATTTCCTAAGAAAACTCATAACAAATAAAGGATCACAACACAGGAAAACATGATAACTTGGTGGCTGTTTGACAATCTTAAAACTAACTATATGCAAAGTTTCCAAGATAAAATTTACCCCATTTTCCTATATGTTTCTGTGTATTCCCCCCTCTCTTTGCTATTATGTATTCTAACTTACAGACATCGGCAACATAGGAGATAAACGAAGACAATCTAAGTACAGAATGACGGTTTCTAAAGATGTAGATTTTACCTAACACAATGAACAAATTGGATAGGACTGTACAGTGTTTACTCAAATTACCAAAAATTATACTAAATGTTGTCATGTTTAGATAGGTTCCCATATGATTAACAAACCAGTTGTTTACTTGAGTCCAAAAGGCTGATACAATATGACAGTCAGAGAACAAGTGTATAACCGTTTCTTCCTCTTCTTTACACAAACTACAAAGCGGTGAGTCTACTAGTCCCCATGTGTATAATTTTTGATTTGATGCTAAGAATTTGAATAATAATTTATATTGAAATATACGAGTCTTCGAATCTATACTTATCTTATATATTAAGTTATACACCTGTTGCCAGGGTATTGGGGTGTTAAAATAGTCTTCCCATGAAAACTGGATGTTAAAGGAAGGTTCCCATAATTTAGCTTCGGACATGAAAAAGAAATAAAGGGCCTTATTAACCTTTCTGTTTTTAACCACCGTAGTTTCACAGCCGCCGAGCTAATTTAATCCAAGCCCGTGAAACCAGCCGGAGCCGGCTAATCTGCCTGGACGGGTGGGCGCCACTCCCAGCGCCGTAGAGATACCGGGGAACTCCCGATGGTATGGTTTCCAGGCTATAATGTTCATTGTGTGGTAATATTTTGTCTAATATTGAATAATATAACGGGGGTTGCCCTACCTTAGGACGCGCCCTAACTTAGGACGGGTTTTTTAGTGATCTTTTTATGCATAAGTACGCCGTGTTTGTGTCCACTGATTATGCTCATAAGGAAAATAAATGAACCAAGTCCATGCACATAATTTTTATTTGCATTCAAAACATATGTGTACATATTCATTTCTTGTTTTGTCGAAAAGTAGTATTTTGACAATAATGATGGCAACGCTGAGTAGAGGGTCACTGCGTAGCTAGACGGCCCGGCACCTAAATATACGACCTGTGCCAAGCAGATACATAAGTCACACAGCTATCATACACATAAGAAAAATAATTTCATAAAACACTAAAAATTTGGGTCTTTAAGTGTTTGTTGAGAAGAAAACCGACCAAAGAAAAACAACGTAAACATTGCTGTCGTCTGACGACGTTGTTTTCCCGCCATTTTTTTGGACCGCGATGGCGGCGGGACGATTCAACGCACAGCTTTGTTACGCTCTAACATGTGATTGGTACCGTCTATGAAAAGGAAACTGTATACAGAGATGGCGAAGATGTTTCCCAATAAGTAGACGGAGTATTGTTGATGTAAGCGGTGTCGTTTTTTCGTAATGATTTCGTAAGTCGGGCCGCATTCAATACGTACGTCGGGCCGCGTAGTAGCCTATTTCCCGTGGGAACATGAGCTGGGATGCGCTAGATATAGCCCTTCTCACATGACGTTAGAAGTGCACACAGTCAAAATTTTCCGGTCAAAAGAAAGCTAGAATATAGCAGACTTCAAGCCTTATTTACATTTCCCTAACTTCATCACCAACTTCCGAAGAGAGCAAAATTACCAAAGCGTACGAAGTTAGGCACACTATCTGGCGTAGCACTAAATCAGAAGGTACATTCGTGAAAATGTCTCACAGCGTCTTCCGCATGTAACGCGGAGCATGAAGGGCCCATGAACAGTATGAATACATTTCTTGTCCAAGTATGGTCTTTAGATGAATGTGTTCAAAATTCATTCATTAAAACCTGACCACTCTCTGGCAACCAGCAATGGAGCGCCGTGAGTTCCAGCGCGTAAAAAAACGTCCGAATATTGGGCACCCCCCGTTATATAGAATTGAGAACCTAAAAGTGCAAGGATCTTGCAAGGATGAAAATCAAGTTTGCAAATGAGTTCACAATATATACAACTAAACAGCATTCAGAGAAAACATTACTATTAGGTATTCACTATTGACAATATTACTGTTATGTGTGTAGTATTATAACGTTAAGTCATACGTTTACAAATGATGAGATTTGATTAAATTAATCAAATCTCAACATTTGTAAATGTATGATCTTAAAAAATGGTTCTAGAAATTTAAGAATCATTTGCTGTGCTGAAATTCAACCACGTCTCTCGTAGGCTAAGGGACTACCATAAAATATAATTAGGTCCGATTCTTTAATACTTTTTCTTCAGAGATCTAACGTTAGAGTTTGTAAGTAGCAAAATTTTAGACAGAAAACAACAACCAGTGAAGGCTCACTGATGTAACTTTCGCACGCCCGACTTACCCGTAAGCTCCTCGACCGACTACACGAATCTTCTCGTATTTGTCCATCGCTTTTTGTAGCCGTTTACGGACTTATATGGGAGTAAAAATCATCAGAATCTGTCAAAAGTGTTCATATGTTTACATCCGGAGCCGCCATCATGGAATGTGCAGAAAGGTCAAAGTTGAGGGCTGTCTATTATAGCTAAAACTGCCGCCTTCACTATTTCGCCTAAATAAACATTACAAAACAGACTATTATGGCAAGAAGACAACAAGATACCAGCAAAAAAGAGATTTAAAACATACTTATTCGTTTCTATTACAATTTTTGATTATAGATTGTCGTATTGTGTATAATATTTTTCTAGGCATAAGTATATTTTTGCATGAACAGCCAATTCTTTCGGCAGTCGTTTTGAATGAAAATCTGTGGAGATCTACAGAGGAAAACGTTTTAAAATGGATAAATTTGTCGTCCGAGGCCCGCGAGGAACTGCGGCGAAAGCGAAGTCGAAGTCCCAAGGAAAGGTGTACAAACAGGCCACAATAGAGTCTCTACAGGTAGGTTTAAACATGTTATCATTGTGTTACTGCATAGGTTCTGAGTTGTTGTAATGTCGAAGGGGGAGGGGGGCATAAGTTATAATCCCTTTCCCAGCCTGAATTAACATTTCCCACGGAAATTGATGTGCTGTCAAACTGATCAAGAACAGGTGTGTGCAGTCAGGTGAGTAGAAAGGAATGCCGGGTAGACAGAAATAATGCGCCAGGTGTATAAAACGTGCGTGCCGCAGACGACATCGCACACTTGAGACTACGGCGGCCATGGAAGCAAACCTGCAAGAACACTGAGCGCGACGGACCCGCAGCAAAGTTATCCTGCTCTATACGGGATCGGTAGAATCATCGGACATATGTCTCGTTGGGAACTCTTTAGGCTCTAATTAAAAAGAAGGTTTGAGAGCAACGCCGAGGAGTAAAATTATGAACGTTCTGTGAAACACCTGAAGACGCACATGGCCATGGGGAGAGGAAAGGCACAGAGACGTCCTGAGAGGTCAAGAAAGCATCGCCAAAAGCAGCAACAAAAGGAAGACAGTCAAAGGGAGTAACCTATAGCTTATCGTTGTAGAATAATCACATTTCACTTCAGTTTTTTTGACACACTGTTTTGAAAATTTTAGCCTGCCATTGAATTTTTTTTTCCTAATTTCAAATTTCTTTTTTTTATTACACACACTGTACATCGTCTATATTCTAGTTTAGATACATTTTGTGGATGCTACCTGAAATTTAAATGTCTGACCGTTTCCAAAATCATATATATCCAGTTGCTTGAGTAACTACGTATACTATTTAGCGTGTCCTTAGTGTGTTAAACCTGGCAGTGATGAAATCTGATTTGGACAGATCATTAGCCAGGAAGGAAACCTAAAAATCAGTTAGTGGACCATGATGTGTGGACAAGACCAAAAGACAGAATCATGGTTACTCTGATCATGCTTATATGGTCTCTCTCCTGGCAGAGCTTGCAGAAACCCAGGGGAGAGATCATACAAGCACGACCATTGTGAGTTATCTGTGGCAAGGAAGTCCACTTAGGCTGACAAGAAAAGAAAGAAGAAAACCAAATCACACTGATCACACTTATATGGTCTTTCTCCTGTCAGAAGTTGTAAAAACCCTCAGGAGAGATCATACAAGTGAGACCATCGTGACAAATGATATACAGACTGAGGTACTATAATAAAATCAACTTTTGCATACCAAAAGAAAGACATTCTGGTCACGTGTTTAAGCTTGAGGTTGTCCTGTTAGAACATATAGAATTAGAAAGAACAGGAAAGATCTTAGTGAGACCATTGTGACTAATCTTCAGCGATGAAATCCAATTAGATGCCAACAATACCAGAAGGAAGAAACCAAATCACACTGATCACACCTATAAGGTCTTTCTCCTGTCACAACATGTAGAAACCAACAGGAGGGATCGTACAAGTGAGATCATTGTGACCATCTGCGGTGATGAAATCCACTGAGGATGATAAGGAAAGAAAAAAATCAAGTCACAAGCTTGACCACGCTGATCACATTTGTAAGACTTCTCACATACGAACATATACAGGTGAGAAACCTTACAGGTGTCTTCAGTGTGGCATGCTTATACCTACTCATGAACATCAGAAAGATTACCACTAAGGACAATGCACAGGGAACCCGCAAATCACTGATCACAGTTGTAGGGTTTTTTGTCTCTGAAGAGATAAAGAAATACATACAGGTGAAAAACCCTACAACTTAGTACAAGTGAGACCAAATGTTGGCTGCTTAACTGCAAGGAAGTTACACTGATCACACTTATAGGGTTTCTCCCGTGTGAAGAGATATCGAAACATGCAGGAGAGAAACTCTACAAGTGAGACCATTGTGATAACTTAACTTCGAGGGATTCCGCTTTGTATGATAAAGGAAGGAAAAAGTTGAAGCCATACTGATTACACTTGTAAGGTGTCTCTCATACGAACACTACAAGTGAGAAACCTTACAAGTGTCTTGAGTGTGGCTTACCTGCATCCGTAAGAACCATTTTGGACAATGCACCAAGGAACTCAACCGGTGCAATGGCCTAATTGGTAGAGTGTTCGCCTTGCATATGGTAGGTCGTGAGTTCGAACCCCGGCCGGGTCATACCAAAGACTCTGCTTAGCACTCAGCATTTGGGAGAGAGTATGGAAGTTAAACACACATCACTACCAGTGGACCAGCCCCCTGCTGTAGTGACTTGCACTTGTGTGGCCCAAGGGCTACGAAAGGGAGATGGGTGCCCCCCTACGCATCTTCGATGCATGGGACCACTTTAACTTTTTTTTTAACCAAGGAACCCAAGTCACACTGATCACACCTACTAGTATAAGGTTTCTCACTTGTAATGTGATACAGAAAATGCAGGTTAAAAACCCTACAAGTGAGACCATTGTGATAACTTAACTTCGAGGTAACCCACTTTGTATAATTATAGTTAATACAGTAAGAAAGAAGTTGAAGCCATACTGATTACACTTGTAAGGTGTCGTACATACGAACACATACAGGTGAGATATCTTACAAGTGTCTTCAGTGTGGCTTACCCACATCAATAAGAACCATTTTGGACAATGCACCATGGAACCCACAAGTCACACTGATCACACCTATAAGGTTTCTCACCTGTGAAGAGATATGAAAACATACAGGTGAGAAACCCTACAGGTTAGACCATTGTGATAACTTAACTGCGAGGAAATTCACTTGGAGACTATATGGAAAGAAAAAAACTCATGTCACACTGATCACACTAGAAAGGTTTCTCACACATGAAAACATAAAGGTGAGAAACCTTACAAGTGAGTTTAGTGTGGCTGGTTTACATCAGACAATACAACAAGGAAGCCAAGTCACACTGATCACAGTGTATCACACCGCCTTCTGTATCTTTATCTGTATATCTGGTATAACCACTCTCAGCGTAACACACCAGCTTCTGTATCTGTATATAGATGGTATGACTGCCTTTTGGTGTAACACAAAAGCTTCTATATCTGTATCTGTTTATAGCCGATATAACCACCCTTCAGCATAACACACCAGCTTCTGTACCTGTTATGTATATAGACGGCATAACCACCCTTCGGCATAACACAGGAAATTGTATATCTTTATAATATAGCCAGTATAATCTTCAATGAGCCAAAACAAATTACATTTATACTTAGGGTGTGTTGACATCAGTTATGTTATTCTCTGGTGTAGTATAGACTACATGTATATAGTATAATTGTTACTAAGTAGAATGTTTTATCTCAATATACCATTGTGAAGCAATAATGTTGACTGACTGACTGGTTGGCTGACTGATTGATTTTTTGGCTGATCGATGTTCTTTTTTGCTAATTCATTGATTGATTGATTGATTGATTGACACCATGTTTTGTCTGTTCCCAGCGGGTTGTGGTGATCGAGGATATAGAACGTCTGAAGGTGACCTTGGAGCTGGAGGGTCAGTCTAACGGAGTGTTGCTGGAGGCTCTGAAGGAACTGAACAAGAAAATACCGTCCAAACAGGTCCTGCTGTCCACAAAAATAGGTGACTGTCTGTTTGTTTGTAGTGCATACCCTTTAAACCGCCTCAAGGCACAACACACCAGGTTTGTATTGAAGAGTTCAAACTGTATATACCGACATTATTTGATCCACTCACACTGGGAAGGACCCCTACTCTTTTTGATAAGTGTACATGTGAGGGGTTCTTTTACGTGCTCAAAATGTGGCTATCCATGGAACCTCCATTTAAATTCTATCTGAGCGACATCCTTAACCAAAGCTAGGTACTCAATTTCAGAAAGTGCAGAAATTTGTGTAAAGTGCCTTTCTCAAGGGCACAACGTCAACAGGATAAGTCTGGGGACCCCAGATCCGAACCCAGGACCTCTACGTTTTGGGCCAAACACCCTGTCATTTCGTTACCGCAGTACCACTAGGTTGCTTACTTGTCTGTCCGTTTGTTTGTTTGTTTGTTTATCTCTCAGGACATGCAGTAAACAAGCTGAAGAGACATGAAGACAAGGAGGTGGCCTCCTTAGCCAGGAGCATTGTCTACAAGTGGAAGCACTTCATCCAAGACCAGGACAACAAGCCCGTCTTAGAGGTCCGCTGTGATCTCAAGACGGAGAAGACAAGGACGTCTGGGAGGAGAATGCTTGCCGAGTCACTCGGGCTCGAGGTAAAATTTGACTTCTTTGAATTTTTTATGTTCTTATTTTGTATTTTAACCAACAGTTTGATAATTCTTTAATTTTGGATTCAAATGTTCAGAAATGAAGCTTTGTTATTTGTTGGATTTGCTATTCAAATTTGATTGATTTTTTCCTTATCTCCTCACCTTTCTCATTCATGAATTTCAAAAGTTCAGAAATGAAGCTTTGTTGCTTTTACAATTTACTGTTTTAAAATTTAAAAAAAGATGGCTGTTGTCGCTTTCACGTTGGATGAAATGTTTTCTTCCTTACACCCCTTTTCTTCTCCCACACCCCCTCAGGAGGGCCACTTGTTACCGGAGACCATAGAGAGGGAAACGTTCCACATGTGCAGACGACTGTTAGATAAGAGCTACAAGAGAACCATGCGCAAACTCATCTTTACACTCAGGGGGAACGACGACACCAGGAAACTGGTCCTCAACGGGGAACTGGCAGTCAAGGAACTGGTCAAATCATTAAAGTGCAAGTCTTGATAAGAGTAAAGGGTCATATTGTGAAGATATTTTATAAGGAGCGTTTTCCTAAAAAAAACACAAGGAACACATGGTCTTCCAAATGGGAAGTAGCACTGAAAAACTTGGTCACGTCCTTAAAGTGCAAGTCTTGATAAGGATAAAGAAAAACCTTGTATGTAAATATTCATGTATATAATTTAATGAGGAAGCACACACACACACACACACACACACACACACACACACACACATATATACACACATATACACACACACATACACACACAAGAAAATAAAGACACAAGAAACATGGTCTTAAACGGGGCACAAATGAAAGAAGTGCAAGACACAGTCAAACCTGGAAGTCTTGATGACAAAAATAAAGGAGAACAGCATTAATTGTCAGGAATAGATACATGTACAAGAAGTAGGCAGTAGAAGTGAAGTTTTTATTAGAATAGAGGCTACGAATATGGGAACAAACTTTTAATGTCAGTCTTTCACTTTTACTGCAGCTTTTAAGTGCAATACTTTAAAACTATTCCAAAACAAAGTTACCTCTGCTTGAAGTATGGTATAAAATAAGGAACTGAAGTGTAAAAATAGTGTGTATGCAGTAAAGTAAAGTAACTCTTACAATTGTATGTACTTTATTGCTGTGAATATTATTAGCCCTAATTTAGGATAGATGTATGTTACAGTTTTTACAGGACATTTTTTATTGTCTGATACCTGAGGTCAACATTGACATCAATGAACTTTTTTATGACGAAGATACTGAGATCAAATACATTAAAGAGATGTTATACGCATTTTGACATTGTTTGGTTGTGTTTTTTCTGGCAAAGAATTCTATGTTATCATCTGTAAGTTATTATTGTCTAAGCCTTGCTTGGTTTGGTTTCAGCATTGAATAAAAGAAAACCAAGAAAACAAATTTACAAGCCTGACAGTGCATGTGTGTATGATGATGTAAAATGTATGTCACACAGACTAGTCTTTCACCCACATGACGCCCCAGGACTGAACACACAGTCATACAGACGTCACTTTCCACACGATCTGGCATCAACAACAGAAACAGCACTTCATCAGCAGGTGTGTTAATTGGACCAATTATCTCAAGTAGCCCTCAAGACGTTGGGCCCGTCCAAGAACACGTCTTCTGTAACCCAACACTCCTTAAAGGTTTAAGTGCACCCTTAAGTTACATAACGCCCCTCCCACTAGTAAAGAATCGCCACAATGAAACGTTGTACAGGAAGAAATAGAAGTCTAAAAAGGTTTCCTCTTTTGTTTCATAACTAAGCAACCTTTAAAGTCCAACGTCAGTTAACAAGTTGAAACTCTAAATGGACGGCATTGAATTTCAGAACCTAGTTCCATAGAACAGTCTAACGAAATGCCACATTTTTGTGATGTTGGTATTGAGTTTCAGAACCTGGTTCCATAGAATATAAACTGGAGTGCTAAATGATATGGTTAAAACACAACACTTTGCAACATTTGTGTCTGCTGATTCCTAATAGTGGGTTCATAAGAGAGAAATCGTGGCAAAGGGCCAATTACTCCTTTACACTTTCTATAATGGTTCATTTCTGCTTTAAGAGCAGGCACGCTTACTAATGAGACAATGTTTGTCTCTAGGATTAGATCTACAGGACTGGGCTCACAAGAACGCTGTTTAGACCACGGGAGTCGCACTGGGCACCTCTGACGTAGTTTTCCTCAGGACGAGACGGGAATTACGGTTTCTGCGTTTTGAGAAACTGCGCGCACGCATTGCCAAGTACAATGTTACTCTTAAAGAATGGAAGGAGTTCTCTGAGTAACGCGTTCGTCAATAAGGAAACCGTCTTGCAAGGAAGAGCAAGCACTTAAGACCAAAAAGAGGAGGCGCATAAGGAGACTCCTTGGTGCTCGTCTTGTCCCAGGTATCTTGAGTCGGGCGATCGCTCACTGTCGGACAGCGGCTTAGGCTATACAGGGAATATTCAGAACAGCGGATTTCCGTAAGAACGGAAAGGGTGAATTACGAAAGTAAGTGTGTTTAATCCGATTAAGTCAAGGATTACATCCAGAACGATGATGATTACACAGTGAAAACTGACTCGAACATAAAACACGTCGTCAATCCATACCGCAAATTTAACTGGAACGGGCACCTTTTCTGATACTAGAGGTTTTCCCAAGTGAAACGGAAACAGCATGAATTTTCTTCTCCGTAATGCTTTCGAAGTTCTAGCAGTGCGCTTCTTGGGATTTCCGTCAAAAATATGATAGCCACAGACGGCAAAGTAACCTGGATTTCACGATTACGATATACTCTGTAACTTTATCAACTTCTAGGAGGACGTTTGTCGGACCCCTAAAGCAGACGCCATACGATGACTGCTGTAGAGAGCTTCACCGAACCCCGGGGGCCCTTCCTGGCTATCCAGGGTCCAGAGAGAGAACAGCACATCACATTCACGGTAAGGAACTACAACGCTACTTCTGAATAATACTGGCAGGGATTTCTTTTAGAATCTTGTTGTTTATATACAAAACTTATCTAGTAAATATAGGACTTTTAGCCATAGCCGAAGCTGTAGGGTTGATGTGAATTAGGATTTCACCATAGTCAATATTGACCGAATGAGGCAATATACCTAGTAGTAAAAAATGTTCCTATTTACTAGTATACTAATCGGTTCCAAACGTTTCAGCACTTCGACCGTCGGAAGAACACACTTATCAAAACGTTAGAAGACAGAACGTACAGACAGACGTCCTTTAACGGTGACCGTCCGGCCAGCTGCGGTTCTGCTGTCTTCACGGCAAGCGCCAAGGCGTCTTCTCCAGAACGTTTCACGGAAGACAGGTAACCTTAATTTCCGAATTTTCATATTTCTGTAGTTGTTCCCCACGTATAGGGTAAGTCTAGAAGTTGATACATGTTTACAATGTCAATGTCTAGATTGATAACGTCCATTTTTTCATGGTTTTCGTCGCAAAGACTGCTTTATGTTGTTCCAACTTAACAAAAACTGTTTTAGTGGTTTAATTTCTTTCTCTTTTCTTGTTTATTTCTAACTACAATTCAGATATTTTGCCATAATTATAAACCAACCCATTGTAAAAACGGTTGACGTGTCTACTCACATTTTTGGGGGTTGTAATGCGTCCGGTTGACTCACACGTCTTACTTTACGCCTCTTTCTACCTCGAAAAGAGCCAACTCCACCGGGAGTCTCTCCCAAGACGTCGTCACCGTCAAGGTGAGCCCGTCGACGCACGTCGTGAGGCCGCTGACACGTCACAGTCATGGCGGGCGCCTTCAAGACGTCTTCTTGGAAGACACGGATGAACCCAAGGTGCACGAAGACACGGCCAGGTAACTTGATCGCCATGAAAAAAATTCAAACCCGTAGAAGATTTCCTCTGCATTCACAATGGCAACGTTTGTGACCTATATAGGTTTCTGTTATTGTTTGTGTAAAAGTGGGACATGTCCATGTACATGTGATAGGCATATTTACATGCGCAACCTTCAAAAATCCTCATCTTCTTCCAGTGTATCTTGCTCTCGTTTTTGTAAGTCTTTTCTAGAAAGAAACAAGAAATAAAAACAAATCCAACCTTTGCCCACCAATCTGCAGAACCTTGACGACAGACAGTGTAGTACCAGGAACAGTTGAAGACCAAGCCGGCCAGACCCCAGTCTCCCGTACCGCACAGCCAGCCCTCACCGTGCAGGACGAACACTCTCCTCGGGGTGAGGAGGTCTCTCTCACCGACAAATCCAAGAGAAGCGCCGCTGTAGTTCCAGTGAGGGTTTCAACAGGAGAGGATAAGGCTGTTACTATCACTGACGACGTTGTGGGGGAAAATGGCAAACCTGAGGTACTGACTCAAACTGCTTTATGATTCTACCAAATAAAGATAAATTCAGGACAAAAATGCGAAAAAAAAAACGGTACAATGTCAAATAATTATCATCAAGAAGAATATAAATTTGAATTATCCTTGTGATTATGATGATGGTGACAATGATGATGATGATACTAATGATGATGATGGTAATGAAAATGTTGTTGATGATGATGATGGAAATGAAGATGATACTGATAATGATGATGAAGGTGATGATGATGATGATGATGTTGAAGATGACGTTGATGATAATGATGATGATGATGATGATTTTTCCTTCCTGTTTCAGGAGGCGGGTAAGGAGAAACGCTACACGGACAGACAGCTGTACCTGTCCGTCATCAGGCACAAGCGGCGGCTGTTCCGGGACACGCAGAATCTCGCGAGAACTCAGAACGTGACCAGCAGAAACTTCTGCATCCTCCTGACCGTCCTTGCACTTCTGATTGCTGTCGTCATTATATATATCATAGGTAACCTACCTTTGTCTAGCTACCTAACCGTTATAAGTAGAATGAAGGGGAATATTCTTTGAAGATTTCTAGGGCACACAGGTTATCAGAGTTGGGGGACGGCATAGACTTTCTGGCACCTTTGACCTAGTGCTGACGTCACCTATCGGTGATTGATTAGTGATTAACTATATCAACTCGATTTTCTTGTGTGCCAATGTCAGAGGAGAGGAAAATGGAAAGAAGGGAGGAAGGAAGGAATAAGATAAGAAAGGAAGGAAAGTGAAGAAAAGAGAAGATAAAAGAACTAATAGCTCCTATTACCGGCAATCGACAATTGACCTACATTATGATTGATTTTGCATTTAAGAAATCATACCATTTTCCACCCAAAACAACAGTGAATGTGGCTACAGAGTCGGTCGCCATGGCGACGCCCCGCCCTCCTGCCTGCATGTCGAACCCGTGCCGGAATGCCGGGGTCTGTGTGGGCAGCGCTGACGGGGAGACATATACATGCATCTGTGCGGACGGGTTCTGGGGACAGAACTGTCTCAGAGGTAATCGCGATTCCCAAATATGGTGTTTGCAACTTTGCACTCACGTGACTGTGACGTAATCTAGCGTCCGCCATGATGGAGGGTTAAAGACTCGTGCGATGTGAGAAACGGCAGACACATATTGTGTCCTTTGTTTGCCTCTAGGTTTGGACGACTTTGTTGCCGATTCAATCCGATTACATAGTTGGGTTTTAAAGGCAAAATGGATTGTACAGTACTTCAGCCAAACATTAATAGTATTGGCGTCAACTTCTGCATAAGGACCACCTGACCACTTTCTGTTTCTACATTTTGGTGGTCCTTTAGATCATTTTGTCATTGACCCAAGCATCAAAATGACCATTTTGAGTGGACTCTACAGACTAATCTCCAAGCAGATCTACACGGTGCCAAACATCGTATATGCTAGCCAGAGAAGCTCCAGTCCACACCGTAGATGGACTGGAGCTTCTCTGGCTGACTGGAGCTTCTCTGGCTGACTGGCCGAGCTTCTCTGGCTAGCATATACGATGTTTGGCACCGTGTAGATCTGCTTGGAGATTAGCTACAGACAGGTTTGACTACCAACATATAGCAGGCTATGTCGGTTTGGATGTGAACACATAGAAAAGAGCGATGCCATTTTCACTAATTTCGTCTCTTGCTTTTAGACATAGACGAATGTGGCACCGACTCTGCCAGGGTCTGTGACGTCAGAGCCGTCTGTACCAACGTCCCTGGGTCCTTCCAGTGCGCGTGCGCGCAGGGCTTCACTGGAGACGGCTTCTCCTGTACGGGTAAGCAACATACTCATTGACAAGCATTTGGTTTTGAGGGTTCATACTGTATTGAATGGAAAGCGACCTGCAGGCCGATTTGAACTCATGAACAAACAATCTATCTATCAATCCTATTTAATCTCCTCCAATCACTGAACTCTTTTCTAACAGAGATTTTTCGGTAATGACAGACTCTTTCAGGTGTTAACTCCCAAACTAATAACGGTTGTTAAAATACTCTATGCTGACTGAATTTTCATTTTCGCTGCGGACAGACTTAGATGAATGTATCGAGGATGCGGCAGTGTGCAGTGACGTCACCAACGCGGACTGCGTCAATACAGAGGGAAGTTTCCAGTGCGCATGTCAGGACGGGTACCAGGAGTCGGGCGGCCAGTGCACAGGTAGGGATGTCTGTTGTTTACAGTTTATCATGTAGTTACCACAGAACTCACCATTGGTGACTTCCACAGACTAGCTGACAAGATCAGGCAAAGGAGAATGTTAGCCTGGAATCCAAACTATTATGACTCGGGAGCTATAATAGATTTGGATTCCAGGCTAGGATAATCATAATGTAGCTTACTAAGCACTGCGTGCGACATTCTGTAGGGGCAGTACCAGGAAAACGGAACCCATGCAGACGACAAACAACTCTCATTGACACCCTACGGAAGGACATGGGACTCAGCAGTACAACCGAGTTGCGAACGCTGATGACGGACAGGGGCTAGTGGCGTAAGGCGATCCCAAGTTGGCATCAATCCGATGATGTCATCAGCGACGAATGATATTTCTTGTTGATGATCACCTCCTTTACTCACTAAGCCTGTTCCTTTGTTCTGTGACAGACATTGACGAGTGCGCGGTGCAGTCTGGGGGCTGTGACGTAGACCGGGGCCAGTGCGTCAACACGGACGGAGGCAGGACCTGTCAGTGTCTGGACGGTTACCAAGGCGACGGGACGGTCAACAACTGTTTCGGTAATGTATCATTTTTTCAGATTCATTTTTCTGTATCAAGTGCTAGGCCTGTATTATGACAAGACCAAACACACACACACAGACATACAATCGCACGCACACACACAAGCACACACACAGAAACACGCACACACAAACACACACGCAGAAACACACGCAGAAACACACACGCACGCAGTTCTTGTAAGAATTATCTGTGGAATTTTAGGACATCTGGCTTCTCATTCAACTCTGTCGCGTTACTTTTCAAGTTTGCTCATGACATTGTGGCAGAGATATTATGTATTTTCTGAGCGAGCTACACTACTGTCGCTGAACATATTTGATCATTGACATTGTAAGACCCGTGCTCAGTATAAGTAGGTGCAGTTTGTGGTACAAGCATGACCACCTGACCCTTTCCGTCCACTTGACCATCTGAAGTGAGACTGAATTGGTTCCTTTACATTCACCCGCTAACCCCCGCGGCTTCCAGGGCTGGGCGAGTTCAGGGGGTCAACTGGTACTCGTAACAGTATTATTCTGGCGAAGTAGAGCACACGAGACTTGGTGAGTTTTCAAGCAGATTCTACATCCCAACCAAGTATATCCTTTTCAACTGTCGCCTCGCTTTACATATACTGACATGTACGGCGTGGTGACTAATAAAGGAAAAATCTAGCACTTAAAGAAATCCTTAAAGACACTAAAAGGCGAACGTAAAGACGTAGAATAAGTCGAAACCCGAAAACCGATCAATGGGCTTGAAGGTACCGGTTTTACATAATACTGACTTGCATTAGGAGGCAATTGATGAAGAAAAAGCGGCACAAAACGAGGGGAAAGATGTGAAAAAAAGGGAAGAAAAACGCTCTTGGAGCCTATAGGGATGTCCCTGTAGCTCACAACGTGTAGCAGCCTCACAGTTGAGCTCCTGGTTCCAATCAGTTGGTAACTGGGAGATCTGGGTTCAAATCCTGGGAAGAGCATCTCTGTTGGGGCTTCATTTCTATTTCGGAGGGGACCACAACACACCGACATGGGGGTTACGTCCTAACATTTTTTCCTGCACTTTCCGGTACCGACAGACATAGACGAGTGCGCCGAGGACGCTGCCGCCTGTCCTGACGACAACGCCGCCTGTGTGAACACCGCGGGGAGTTTCCGCTGCGACTGCCGGGAAGGGTACCAGGGCGGAGGTGGCGGCGTCTGCACAGGTGTGATGCCACTTCAAGTCTATCCAAGATCTAAGCCAATGGTTGGGTTCACACACGCGTTTTCAGAGACGACTCCATATCGACTGAAAAACGCGTGTGTAAACCTATCCATAGTCTTAAGCCCCTGTCACACTTGTGCGTATATACAAGCCCGCATGAGTTCCGTATTAACATGTTTTTGGTTTAGGTTAAGTTTGCAGCCGAATAAGTGATTTCCTAGTTTCGATCACTAGGCTGCGCAACGGTGGGTCAAAGTAGAAAGCAACTTTTTCCCCGCAAACCTTACTGAAATCAAAAAAAAATGTTAATGCGCGACTCACGCGCCCTTGAATATACGCACAAGTGTGACAGGGCCCTTAGATGCATGCATTTTGCAGCACAGGTGCGATATGCGACGTAAATCGAGGAGTCTTACACGAATGGATTTTGTAGTTCACCGTATGGTCACGTGACAGAAGTGGTGGGTTATTCTCACTGAAGAAGACTAAACTTCAGCCGAAAGTCTGTCTCGCAAAGTCATTCTGTGTGCTTTACCACCACAGATAAACTTTAGCACGAGTTGCATTGTCATTTTCTTTCTCATAAGTTGTCACCATTGTCGTTCTGCGCAGATGTGGACGAGTGCGCGGTGCAGTCTGGGGGCTGCGATCCAAATCGAGGCCGTTGCGTCAACACTCCGGGCAGCCGCACATGCCAGTGTAGGAACGGTTTCCAGGGCGACGGGACAGTCAACAACTGCTTCGGTAAGATCCCCTTTCGTAAACACCGATGTCTATAATGTGTACGGATTCTAGGGCAACTCCCCTACTGTTGTGTGATATCAGTATAGGAGATACTGAAGTCTACCTTACAATGTCGTATGTCTTGGGACGAAATGCGACTTGTGGATATACTTAGTAGCTTTCAGCATTTTTGTTTGTTGCCCCACATATACCTGGAGGTTAGATGCTCAGTAATATAGGAGTGTATATTTGGGGTAAATGTTCATGAATGATACTGCTGTCGGTGTCATGGGCACTTAAACTTCTATAAACCCCCATGAAAACATAGAGCGTAAAGAAAGGAATTTGATTCGTTAGCCATTGATCGATTGATTTATAGATTCAAAGTGAATTTTTCTGCGCAGATATTGACGAGTGCGCGGCGAACGCGAACGCCTGTCCGGACCCGAACTCGGACTGCGAGAACACGGAGGGGAGTTTCCGCTGCGAGTGTAAGGACGGCTACACGGACGGACCGGCCGGCTTCTGTACAGGTGGGGTGCTTCGATGAGGACTTTACGACTTACTAATTTCTTGGAAAAAAATCTCACTGGACCTTTAGGAAGAGCGGCCAAGGCCGACATGGCCATCTAGTTAAGATAGATTCATTCTTTCATCAGGAGCTCTGAATTTAGCGTAGAATATCAGCTACGTGACGCTGCCTTGAGAGTCGGTGTAATGTATTGTTGCATTTGACAATAAATAAAATCAGGAGTTTTGTAACATATAAAGGGAAACATGAGATCTCCAAGCCACACTGTTTTTCTTAATGACAAAGTCAAAGTGCCTGCTGGATTCGTAACAGGTGGGATGCTTCGATGAAGATTCTACCACTGACTAATTTCAGCAAAAACGATAGCTATTGATAGCGTCATCGTGACGTCATAGAATTTTGCATGAATTACTATCTTGCAATAAGACAGTCTTGGACAAAAATTCAAAGTCCATGATTAACTGAAACATGTACTTTTGGAGTCCTTAGTCGTAGTTATGAGCCACCTTAAGCCACTGAATCTCTAGGAAAAGCGACCAAGGCCAACAGGGCCACCCAGTTCACTTGAAAGAATCATTCATTCCTTCATCAGGAGTTTTGTAACATATAAACGTAGACATGAGATCTCCAAGCCACACTGTTTTTCTTAATGACAAAGTCAAAGTGCTAAATAGAATAACTTTTTGAGGGGCAGGAAGGAAGCTATCTACCTCAGAGCACATCAGATTGTTCGCCATGTCACGTTTTCTAAATGATTGGTCATGCTAAGCCGAAGACGGCTAAGATAAAGACGCCAAAGACTTCTCTTTCTTGCGTTGGAATAGTGTGCAGCTATATGTAATGAAGAAACATTTCTCCCTGTAGAAATTGACGAGTGTGACAGCGGCCCGTGTGCCAATGGCGGCTCCTGCGTGAACCTGCTCTCCCGCTACCTGTGCCTGTGTGACGTGGGCTGGACGGGCGACACCTGCCAGCTACCAACGCTAGACAACCCCATCTTCGGCTGAAGTCACTAACACTGCGTGCCATTATGATTGGGTTAACATAATCTCCAAGCAGATCTTTAACTTGGAATGTTTTTCGGCTCCCTTTTACGCTATTTTGGCGCGGGTCTTTGCAACAGAGAAGATCGAACACCTTTCCCTGTGTTGAGCCTGTGCATCATGTTATAAAAGCCTTGTTTCACGTAAGAGTCAAACACGGTGTATTGATAAACAATATGAATGTGTGCTTGCTGTAATAATTGAAACTACGATGCCAGTTTTTCTTAAATGTGACAGAGCTTTATTCATTTCCATGATTCTGATGTAACTTCAACGTGTGTAATATTATCCTATTTATGTAAATAACTTCCTCTTTCAATGTAGAAGGTTATGTAAATGTGGTCTGTGTAAATTGTCATATAGAAATTAAATAAACATGATATTAATGAGGTAATCGTTGCAAGTTAACTTCATATCAAGGTCAAACATTGGTCTTTCCTTTTGATCTGCAAACCCATATGTGATACCTTAGTACAATAACAAAGTTATCATGAACTTTTTGTTTGATCTGCAAACTCATGTATGAGACCACCAAGTACAGTCAAATCATTCATGAGACATAAACGTAACGTCCCAGCACCGTGGTTTATATATACACCACAACACCCAGCCATCCGCGCAAATTTAAGTACTGCCCGTGTATAACACGGTATACAATCACTGACGAATTCTTTCATCTGCAGTCTTTAAATATGATGACTATTATTGAATGTAGAAAGAAGCGTCTAAGAAACACATCGACGTCAACTTCCTTGCTTTAACATAGAATGCATGTTTCTACCCAAGAGCAAATTTCGACAATTAAGTTAAACCCTAATGTTACGTACCCATAATTCCATGGCAAGTCAAAAATCATCAGGAAAATATCTTTAGATCTGCTTTTAGTGTGTTTTCAAAGTTTTCTTCTTCTAATATGAACACAAACACCCATGACCCCAAATTCTTTCTAATATACGTATCAATTCCAATTCATCCGATTCTCCATTTCATTGTTTTAGTAGTCTCAACCCCCACACTTTCACAACAGAATAGTATATCTTTTCCGGTCAGTCAATATTCTTGAAACAAAACCCTGTTGCCTAGGCTACGCTAACTTCCGCCGGCTGTTTCCCCTCCTCGGGTTTTGCATCTTTGTCTTCGTCGACGTGGTTTTCGGCGGCAGGCTGGTCCGTTTCGGCAGGCTTTTCCGTTTCCATGGCAACCTCCTCATCAGCAGGGATGACGTAGATGGTCTCCATGTCGGGTGTGACGTCATTCTCCTCAGCTGGCGGCGGGGCGATCTCCTCAGGTCGCGGCTTCAGCTTCCACTTGCGCACGTACTTCTTCAGGAACGCCCGCGTGCCTTTCACTCCTTGCTGCAATATGCGAAACAGACAGATGCACAGAGTCAGTCAAACATTTTGATTCCTGATGACCAAGGGATACTTGAAATGAAGAAAAAAAGATATCAACGTTTCTTTCTACTGGAGAAAACAACGACAACTGTTGATTCGACTGAAATGCAGCAAATGTTGCCAATTGAGCTGATATACTTCTTCTAAGGTACAGCAAGTGAGCTTGCAACTGTTATATTAAGGCTCTTACATACTGAGGGAGGAAGACATTACTGCTTCTAATCAAAATCCACCCCCCTCTTCGCCAGTTTTTGCCATAAATCAAAGCTATCAATTCTGTACTCACAAGCTACCAGCCTCTAGTAATAGCCTTTTGCTGGGTTAGGCATCCACGACTGCGTGTGATTATATTCGGTAAAACCAAGTTAAGAAGAAAGTCTGACCTGCAGAGCGAACTCCTTGTCCGACAGCTCCAGGAACAGGTCCGTGGCGTGCACGTAGTCCGTGTTGATGCCCACAGTCCGGTCAAACTCGCGAGGCTAAAGGGCGGAAGGAACGTTTTGTTTGTTTGCTTGTTTCTTTTGCCATAGGTGTTCATCCAAACAACAAATAATCGCTGATAGTGATACGTATTCCTGGGCTTGCAGTTACATGTACAACCAATGACATCCCGATCACTCGAAACTTAAAATACATTACATGTGCTAAAATGTGTACTTACTGCACATGACAGATAAACCTGACAACAATTTCCGTCTTCATTTTCTCATTACATATAGCATATTTTACATTTGCTCTAGCTGCCTTTTCATGGCGCTATTTGGCTGGGATTGGTAGATACAGAGAACAGGCAAAGAAGATCTTGAATGGGGTATGTCATCGGATATAAAACATACATTGCCCTTCTTCTTCTGATTTGTTCTATCTGGCAGACCCTTGTAGTTCCTAGTGGTAAAAAGGGCAGCAAGTTTCATCGTTGTTTCAGCAGCAAGGTTTATTTTTACAGGGGGAGGGGGTTACTAGCCCTTTCCCTTCCTTTATAGTGCTCGAGGCACCCCCATTTGATGTCCCTTCTGAAAGATCAGGTGCAACCGAAACACCATTAAGCTTTCCAGGATTGAATCGGGTTCTCCCAGTTGACAACCATGCAACTGGGACCAGGAGCTCAACTGTGTAGTCTGTGAGTTACAGGGAGATTCCTCACCAGCTGAGCTACAGTGACATCCCTCATATTGTAATAAGGGGTACACATATTTTATAACCATGACGTAGCCGTACCTCCAGGTGCACCCTCTTTGCCAGCAGGTTGAGCAGCTGCTGGTAGGACACGTGGTACTGGCTGAGCGAGTTCACGGCCGTGCCCTGCTCGTCTTTCAGATCCTTCGTCATCAGGGAGTAGCCCTGGTTCTCAAAGAACTGAACTACCTCCTGGTAGGTGATCTGTAGGTACAGGACAAGATCGTATTATGTCAAACGATTCAGGCCTTATTCATTACTTTAAGTTATGTTTTCAGTGTCTATTTCCGTCTTCTTCTCACAATAGCTCCAACAGAATCTGAAGCAAAGTTTCAACTGTAATTTCTAGTCGAAAGTTAGTGGAAGCTACAGTTCAAACAATTCAAAATTTGCTTCATAATGATTTCTACCGACACAGATGCACTTTCAGCTAAGTTTAGCTCTAACACAAGTAACAGGTATAAATTGAATTTCTAATTGTTTATAGTGGGTAGGTTCTGGCCTACAAGACAAATATTGCAGTTTGGGAAAGATGAAAAATGAAGTTCAAAATTGTTCTCTTCAGACCCGCGCAATATCGTAAGATATTCTATCACCTATTGCATTGATCATGCAAGATATTTCAATGTGTACTGTTCCGTGTATTTGTCCTGCTGATTACGATTTTAAGGACAGTACTAGCGATTCTGACTAATTTTTAATTGTTATGAAATACGCAATTTAGCCCCAAAGGCTACAATGTATTTTAATCGAATAAACTATTCAAACTATTCAAACAATATTTAATCTTCTTTACAACAGTTGTCTTTCTTGATTATGATCATAATTTTCTTACCTCTCCGTCTTTGTTGACGTCGAGTGCATCGAACAACTGCGCCACGTTCACGCCTGTCGGGAGCGACTCGCCGTCGTTAATGTTCTCAGACTCCTGGGGACGGACGGGGTACAGGGTTAACACGTTTGTTCACATGCATATTTAGTACTAGACTTGTATTTTTATCGTGATAGCATGCAAGCGAGCCAACTTTTGTATCAGGTTGTCCTAAGAACGCAATTCAGCGATGTATTCTTCCTTATAAGCCATCCTTTCCTTTCATTCTCCCTGTTTATTTTCTGCTTTTAACATTAATTCATTCCTTCCTTCCTTTAATTTTTGTCTCGTTCCAACAGTTTCTATTTTCCTTTTTTTCAGTGAACTATTCTCATTTGTGTAGTTTTCTATTTGTGTAGTTTTCTATTGTCTCTCTCTCTCTCTCTCTCTCTCTCAGTCAACGATTTTTCTATTATTGGTCTACAAAAAGCTGTAGCGGCAATAGTCAGTAAACAAACAAACAAACGAACGAACCTTTAAGAAGGCGTCCTCCAGCTCCTTCCGGTTGATGGTACCGCTGCCGTCCTCGTCGCTCGTCCTTACAGCGTTCAGGAAGTCCCCGATCAGCTCCTTGGTTCTCTTGCGGAACTCCTGCGCGCCCAGCTTGTCCCGCTCGGCCTTGTCCTTGGTGCTGAAAGAGTTGTTATAGTTAAGTTTTTAGATTTATACGATTCGGTGCACTAATATGACTGTGATACAGGCATTGTTTGCCATGCTGGATGGTTACGTGTGCCCAGCTTGTACCGTCCTTGGTGCTGAAAGTGTGGTTTACTTTTTGTTTCCCTTTGTTGGGCCTTGCTTTTGACATCCTTTGCAAGCATTCTAATACTCCGTGACAAGAATTAAGGAGTCCAAGCCATCCTAACCTGAGAGGAAAGCCCCCGAGTGGTTTTGCCGAGGTTCACGATTGCCAAATTTGCTTTTTGGACCAGAAGATATGGTCACCAGAAGTTTGCTTTCCGTTGCAGAGTGACAACATGCACAAGGCTTTCTAATTTCAATCATCCACATGAACTACAGCTGAAATTAGATTGCACATCTTGCCACAGACGCGGAACTCACCCGGCCAGTACGGTGTCCGGTCTGACCGTCTTGTTCTTCCCCTCGCGCGCCTTCAGCGTGGTTCTCATGTCCTCGGGGTCGTCATTGGAGTACTGAAAACAGAAAGAAAAAAGATGAATTTATCAATATTTTCAATAGATTATGACTGTGCAAGTTGTAATCTATTGATCCGTATAGCTGTTTAAACGTCCATTTGTCCTTCACCCCTCTATAATTGTGAATACATTGTGGTATAAAGAGACTCCAAGTATTTCAGATCTTGTCCAAGCCATCCTTAGGTGCATCATCTGGCATGTGCAGCCGTCTAGCCTTCTTTACCGTATCAGCTAAGTAGCTACCTAACTAACAAATCATCCAAACAAACCTTTACCCTTCATATTTCATATTTTTACCAATGCTTTCAATAGGCCCAAGCAACGCCAGTCAAACTCGTTAAATTGGCCACTTTCAACTCATTAGCTAAATAAATAGCTAACTGATTAACACATTAACGAAGCTTTCCTTACCACCATGACACCCAGAGTGGTGTTGTTGTAGGAGTCGAACCGGTCCGACATCTCGTTCACGTCCAGCAGCTCGCCCACCTCCCCCATCCGGTTGAAGAAGGAGTTCTTACTGTCCATGTCCAGCCACCATCCTGCAACACACAGCAGTAAAGTTCTTAATAATTGAATATGTTGGTCACAAAGTTTTAATTGTACTCTGGAGGTGTTGGGCTTGTAAAGGATATATCGACCATTTTGCCAAAACCTATCAGATTTCATTCTGTTAATCTTAATAAATAAAAAAGTACAGAAACTGCAGCCGACCATTGGGTACCAAAACGTCTGGCCGTTTTCATAATCTATCCAGTTGCTTGACTAACTGTTTTCTTGCGTACCTCATTACCATAGGCAAGAGAAGTAAACTGAGAGAATTCTTTGGCAGTCGTACATGTGTCATACAAAAATTCAGCTGTCTTGTTACGAAAAAGGCTGTCTTAGATCCTTGTAGACATTTGGTTCTCACAAACTACTTGAAAATTCTACCCCATCAAAATCGTACGAAGAATGTGAGCTCGCCGTTGCATTTTAATCCCAAAATGATAGAGAAGAAGTCCTTATATCATTAATCTACTGGCGGCAAAGTGACATTTCTTATCAAAAATTGTTTTTTTAATAGTTGCGGAACTTACCGTCGAATGAGTGGATGGGGTAGTTACAGCAGATCCCTCCGTCCACGAACAGACACTCCCGCCCGTTCTTGTTGTACTTCACCGGCTGGAAGAAACCTGGGAGCACGAACATGGAGGAATAAAGGCGTAAGAACGACATTTTAAGTGCTCGAAATTCAGTCTGTATCTATATAGCCGCTATAACCGCTCTTCGCAGGCATGCGGCGCAGCAGCAGCTGGTTTTATCACACCGAACGACCTGTCGCGTCTAACCTTCGCATATCTCACTGCATGCCTTGTTTAAAGCTGTTTAATGAGGATGCATCTACTTGGCGGCAACGAAGTTTTAAAATAAGGCAGCCTAACCCGGAATGGACATGGACATCCGGATGGCGATCCGGATCGGCATGTCCGGAGTGGTCTTGACGTGGCAGTACTCCTCCATCTTAGCGTTCAAGTTCGTCACCACGATGCACAGCTCCGTCTCGTACAGCTTGAACAGCTGGAACAACACAAGAGGTCGGGATCAATCGTTCATTCATTCGTTCATTAGCCCGTTCGTTCATTCATTCGTTCATCCATTAATCCAACCATTCTTCCTTCCTTCCTTCCTTCCTTCCTTCCTTCCTTCCTTCCTTCCTTCCTTCCTTCCTTCCTTCCTTCCTTCCTTCCTTCCTTCCTTCCTTCCTTCCTTCCTTCCTCCATTCATACATTCATACATTCATCAATTCATTAATTAATCATTCCTTTCTTCGTTATTCCTTCATTCCTTCCTTCCGTCATTCCATTATTCATTTTTTATCCATCCATCCATCCATCCATCCATCCATCCATCCATCCATCCATCCATCCATCCATCCATCCATCCATCCATCCATCCATCCATGATAGAGAAAACCCCTCATGAAGCAGGTGTTGCACCTCCCTCCCCTTTTTTATGGTTTGTTCGAGAACCTGGACTTTCATAGGCAGAGGTGAATGACCTACCGGGCAGGTGGACAAGACGCTACAGGTAGTTGGAAGGGAACCATGGAGAATACAGGGTAAGATAGTCTTCTTTTCGTCTCTACCAGACTAACCGCACCGGCTATAGGGAGAACATTTGCCGGGGGACTTTGGCCATGGAGGGTTACATTCGCAGCCGCAGTTGCAATATTTGACCCTCTCTCCGTAGCCGACTCCCTTCATACAATTGACTCTATTTGGCAAATTTCTACTATTTTCCCAGCAACCCGCGGAGGCTGGTAAAGGCTAGTCTTCTTTGTGTTTTAAAAGGGCAAGCAATACTGCAATGAAACGTTATACATGTATATGCTCTTGAAGTATTCATGATAACATACTATAGATAATGTTTGCATGTCAGGTGTGGAGCGGGGTTAACGTTGGCCTAATTAAGAAGATTGATGAAGAGTTGTAAATAATCCATTAATCAATCAATTGTACAAAGGCCGTATATGCACGTTTTTTTATTTTCTATTTATTTATTTATTTGCAAATGTAACAAGACACTACACAGTCTCTCAGGCAGCATGGCTGATTTCGAGAGCCAACATTTACAGGGACAAAAACATATGTAACGTTATATATCAAATTCACAATCGACACTATTTCCATCATTCACAATATTTCATCCCTTCTTGAGCTTACCAACTTTCATGTTGATCTTGCAATAGAATCAAATGTATCCGTGACTTAAAGATTTTACTGCACTACATTATAATCAACATTAAGATTAACGTCTTCGTGGTCTTGTGTGTTCACTGGCTAATGATCGCTAATCAACTTACTAAACCAAACATGTAACGCTACAGCTAACCAAACGACCAACAAAGTAAGCTGACCAAGCAACCGATTAAACAACCAAACAAGTTTGCATCATTTACTGGAGGCGTGAAATCCCTTGATATTTACTACTGCCTAATTTGGCAAGCTGTTCCCTCCCTTGATAATGGTACGGTCCGATGTGCTCTTTGACCTCTGCTACCTGCGTGTCGTATCGTGTGACAGGTTCTCCACAACTCACACCGGCAAGACAAAATGCTGAATACCGGGTAAATATGCGTCTATAGCCAGGACAAAGTACTTTCCCTTCTTCCTAAATATGTTGGCAACTTGTGGACGACTTTTGGAGTTCCAGAGTGGTAGAAAAATTGAGAAGAGCACTGATTTTTGTATGGGGGAGGGGGGCGAAGGGCATTGCTCTACAACAGATCACTAGATAGGCGGGGTGGGAGTTGGTTTGTATAACGCCATGTGTTGTGTTTAAGGCTTAACTCTGCACTGGGAATTTATTTCTACTGCCCTATTTCTAATGTGTACACTGTGGTTGCAGAAACATGAATACATTCGCCAGTTTACTAAACTTGAAACGTTGTGTGGGTTTGGATACTTTCAATTTACATAAGCTTACACTAGTTAGTTACAGACGGGTTATGGGTTAACGCATCGAATTTGAGCTTTAGATACTCCGTTTTGCATTTTGTCTACAAACAGTGGAGTTCCTATCTGGGTAATTAAACCTTCATTTTAGGCCTTTAGTTTAGAACTAGGCGGTTTCCTTCTCTCATTCTCGTTTATATAAGGTTAAAGAAGAAGGCAAAAAAGGACGTTTGAGCTGTGACCTCATATCACGTCTCAGAATTATAAAAGCGGGAACCTTTAGCCCCTGTATCAGATTATCAGATGTGTTGGTAGAACAGGTTTTGTCACATTCCTCAGTGTCCTGATGTAACTCAGGGGTGATTCATTAATGAGTGATGTTACTCAGGGGTGGTTCAGTAATGCTAAGTTCCAGTTTCAAAGTTTGCTTTAACTTAAGTAAGTACTACCCAGTACTGTAAAGCAAGTAATGTAACTTTAAGATATATTTGAAAAACAACATACAAAACCTTGCAATAGAGCCGAGTTCTGAAATATACTAATAGAACTTTGCAACAGCTTACTAGTACAGTTACAGATGTGATCTATCTATGTGGCAAAGACAGGACTGTTAAGCCATAGCTGAAGCTGTAGAGTTGATTTGAATTAAGGGTTTTACCAGTGTCAGTATTGATCAACAGAAGCCATATATATATTTTCAAATAGAGAGACAATGCTTGTTTGTTTGATGTGTAAGATTTTGTATCACAGTATGACCATTTAAAGACAGTAATACTTCAGAATCGCTGATCTTTATGTGATACTTTTTCTACAGGAAGCTCGCGGGCCGTACCATTTTCATCTCAGGGGCGAGCAGGGGGATAGGAAAAGCCATCGCCCTGAAATGTGCTCGAGACGGAGCCAACGTCGTCATCGCGGCCAAGACGGCGGAACCCCACCCCAAACTCCCCGGCACCATCTACACAGCAGCTGAAGAAAGTACGTCTTTTTAAAACACTTAAAGGAAAAAGATGAGGTCTTGAATTCCTGTTTGCAGGGCATCGTTGGGGCTAAGATTTTTTGCTTTCAATTGCACAAAAAAGTACAATTAAATGTCTCTTTTTATGAAATTAGGTCACACTAATTGGCGATATCTATAACAACGGATGAAAACATGGGACCTTCATTCATTCACTGACCTATAAGTTTTTAAATATTCCACAAAGGTAGTATTTTGAGGTTGTTGAAGGATTTGCCTTTGATAGCATTTGTAAATTTACCTTTGTTGGACTGTTTCCCCCCAGTTGAAGCAGCGGGAGGAAAATGTCTACCATGTATTGTGGACATCCGGTTTGAGGACCAGGTATGTAAATAGTTATAAACATAATGAATAGAATTATAACTGAATGTAATTGTAATGTGTAATGTAACGTATATTAAAGCTTAAAGCCATGTAACAATCTGTATACAAGGAATATATTGCTTTATTCTAGCTTTCAAGGATTTTGTTTATTTAAGGAAACACCAATGTGGACAGTTGATTCTAGGATCATGATTAAATATTGAAAACAGAGTCTGAGGGGAAAGTCTGTACCTTAGTACACTCAATTTCATTGAGTTAATACAGTTTGATTAAAGTTTTCCTTCTAGCCCTCTGTTTTCATGTTGCCCTCTAGCTGAATTTTTATCATGAAATGTCAGATTATCAAGGAAGTAGATTTGTTTGGTCCAAGCATAAAACCATGCTGCACACACACACAGGTGCAGTCAGCCGTGGAGCAGGCGGTTCAGAAGTTTGGGGGGATCGACGTCCTGGTCAACAACGCCAGCGCCATCAGTCTGACAGGAACCCTGGAGACTCCCATGAAGAGATACGACCTCATGAACGGCATCAACGCGAGGGGGACGTATCTCGTGTAAGTCTAAGACAGACAGACTTCCCTTGACTTGGAAGATCTACATGTTGCGTATGAACAAATACCTGAGCGTAATCTAAGAAGGAAGGTTTAGTTTACTCTCCAAAATTTTGTAAAGCTTCAGAGATCAAGATAGACTGACAGTGTCTTTGCTATTTGTGTGTATATATGGTCTAGTGGGTAGGCTACTGAAAAGGGCGTAGTCCTTTTAAAAAATTGTATAATTAGACGCTCCACCATTCATGAAAATAGTGTATTATGTATCTTTCCCTCTTGTCACAGCTTGAGGAAGATTAGATCTTTAGGTTTCCTCTTTTCCCTGCAGTTCCCAGAAGTGCCTTCCGTACCTGAAGGTTGGAAAGAACCCGCACATTTTAAACATCAGCCCTCCTCTCAACATGCAGCCGCACTGGTTCAAGGGACACGTCGGTAAGGAGGCTCAGAAGAGTCTTACAAGACGTCTTACAAGATGTCTTGCAAGATGATAGAGCATCATCTTTCATCTGGTTTGCCTCCAAGCAACCCTGACCAGCAGCAGCATGCCTTACACTCAAGAACCAAAATTTTCACATGTTTATGCAAATTATTGTTGATATTGTATTTATTGAAACTTGTACTATGTAGATGTAGATTCCTGTCCAAAGACCTTCAGTTAGAATGCTGGAAATGATGGTTTTGGACCCTAATTATATTGTTTCTATTTCATGTTTACAAGATGCAACTCTTTTTGTCTCTAGGTGGCAGCTGTTAATGCTACAAGGAAATATTGTAATTGTTTCACTCAGACCAATCCAAGCATTTTTGTGATCACAAAATCAAAGTAATTCTCTAGGTGATTATGAATTCTACTCTACAATAATTCTGATGACATGATCCATTATACCCCATACACAGCCTACACCATGGCCAAATATGGCATGTCCATGTGCGTACTGGGCATGGCAGAGGAGTTCAAGCCTGACAGGATAGGGGTCAATGCCATCTGGCCTCTGACTGGTAGGTGGCTGGGGGTCAAGTGTCAGGGAGAGGTTAAAGTTCAGAGGTGTTCAGGCAAGCTTTACATTCGAAAAATTTAAAGAGAATGTATTTTATTAGAAATTAGGACTAAATTTGATTGGTTGCATTTTACAGTTAAAAATCCCAAAATATCTGAAAATCCCAAAATTTAATGAAATTTGGTCATGCTAAAGATACACCAAAGTAGCCACAAATGCAATTTGTCACCTCTAGCTTCAACCTCTCCTGTATGTTGTGTGTTAACTGTTTGCTTAAGGTGTGTTTTCTTCACGTTGTTGCAGCCTATACCATGGCCAAATATGGCATGTCCATGTGTGTGCTGGGTATGGCTGAGGAGTTTAGGGCTGAAGGCATAGCCGTGAATGCACTCTGGCCTCAAACTGGTAGGTTTGAACAGGTAACCATGGTTACAGTCAGAACAAAGGATTTTCAGAACTGAATCTTAATCTTTCAGAAGTGGAATCACTAAATTGACACCTTGGTATGAGAATCACTAGAAAGACAAAATGATTGGTACAATGTATCTAATGTGATAAAGTCCAGAATTGTGAACCTGTCAGTTTCAAATCATTTCTTTGTGCATGTAGTAAATCAGCACAAATTCGAGCTGAAGATAGAAACAGTAATGGCATTCGAATTTGGAAATACAACCCAGAACAACAAAGAATTTAAAGATGATAATGTGGTAGTCCTTAGAACCACTAGTCTTCTTCCTTCAGGTTATCTCAATGAAAACTAGATGAAAATTGGAGCTTTTAAACCTAATTGAAGATTGCTGTAAAGTTATGCATGCTGAAGTTCTGAAATGTCCACATTCTAACTTGGAAATGAAATTGAGTAAAATAAAAGTACAAGGAAATGTGTGAAGCACTAAAGATTTTGTTGATATATTGTCCAGGGAAGAAGTAACATTTATTTGGGCAACAGGCTATTTGTTAGCTTTTAAGATGAAGGACAATTTGCTGATTTGCTTGGTTCATTGCCCTTGTGCTTCTCCCAGCCATCTCCACAGCTGCAATGGACATGCTGGCTGGGGTGGACGCGCAGAAGCAGTGCCGCAAGCCGGACATCATGGCGGATGCTGCGTACGTCATGGTCACGCGGGACAGCGGGTCGTACACGGGGAACTTCGCTATCGACGAGGACGTTCTGAAGGAGGAGGGGATCCAGGACCTCGACCAGTACGCCTGCGTTCCAGGTACGGCCTTTTGTCTTTGCTCTAAATCCAATCAACTAAGTTTTTGTGGATTAATCATTTTTATCTTAGGGAGATTTATAGGCCAGGAAAACTTAAGTGTGCAGGGTATACAGGACCTCGACCACCCTGCATTCCAGGTAAGACTTGAGCTCTTTTCTAAATATGTGCATGTGTTATGGAACACCCAATTTCTTTCCTACTTCTAAATGGGGATACAGGCCCTGGTAGGACTTTCTTCTTTACTGAGTTATTTTCGCTGCCCATCCTTTGGCATGACTGCATTAGATTTGACATATACAGGAGGTCCATAAGATTAAGCCTGTGTGTCTCCTAAACAACTTTGGTTATTCATTTCATCTGTTTTCCATCTGCAGGCCATCCCCTGATGCCTGACTTCTTCCTGGACATCACTGCTGAGGAGTTGAACAAGAATCTTAAGATTCCCCAGGCAGCCGCCGGCGGGGCGTCTCAGGCCGCGGCAGGAGGGCCGGCCCAGACGTTTGAGGTGATCAACTCGCTCGTGTCTGAGGACATCCTCAGCTCGGTGAAGGGAGTCTTCCAGTTCAACCTCACAGGTGAGTTAGGACTGGCCACTTCTGTCAGACTGGTGAAGTTTACACTGGTATATGTGGTATATAAGGCCACACCAATTTAATTTCTTGGTTAACGGATTTTTTTTATTAATTTTAGCAAATTTTGAAAACTTGCACCTGACCGTGTTCACTCCCTGAAACTGTGTGCACCAAACTACAAACTTTCCTCTGCGATTCTGTTTTCATGTTGATTTTCCAATTTAGCATTTTTTCAAAAATTCCTTTAACCAAGAAATCAAATTGGTGTGGCCTAAGGGTAGCCTGAATTGGCAACAACAAGGTTATGGGTCTGAATCCCAGCAAGAGTTCTCAACACAAATGCTATGAGTAACTGCAGTCATCAGAAGGGGCCATTCGGCCTGAGGTCCAGTGCAGTGCATGTAAATATGCTCTCTGCACTGGGTTGGTTTATGCTATGTAAGGATCTTGGAACAAAGCTATGGGTCTGTATCTGAGCTACATGTAGAGCTCTCAACCCAAGGGCCAAAACAAAAGCTAGTAGTTTCACTTGTTTGGAGGGGGCATCCACTGTTAGATGATTTTGTCTTTTGTGATAACCACACTTTAGTGTAGGGGTAGGCCTGGTGTTCAATGACTGAAAACAAATCAGTAGTGAATTTACAAATTTGAAGAAAACTTAAGCCTCTCTTCAACGATCTCAATAAACAAACCCACACAACATCACTGTTCCCTATGCCAGAACTAAGAGACTGCAGCAATCCTTCCTGCATTGCGCCATCAGACTGTACAGTAACTTACCTTCCGGGTCCTGAACATTCAGTTTTCCACTTGACTTGACTTGAAGTAATGAATTTTTTAACAGCTTTGTATTTGTCTTTGTACATTGGTGATGATTTTAATGACATCTGTAACAAATGGTACTCAATTCAGAGGGAACACAGCTGTGTTCTCTCTGCCTATGTTCATTTGATGAAGAAATGTGTAATAATAATAAAGTAAGAAAAAAACACCAAAAAAAACAACTCTTCCCGCAGGTGCGGAGGAGGGCACCTGGCACCTTAACCTGAAGGACGCCCCCGGCGGTGGGGGGGCGGGCGAGCCGGCGGGGAAACCTGACGTGACCATGACCATGACCTCAGAAGACTTCGTTAAGATGTTCGCGGGAGAGATGCAGCCGACGCAAGCCTTCATGTCGGGCAAACTCAGGATCAAGGGCGATCTGGCTATGGCCATCAAGCTGGAGAAACTCATGGGGATGATGAAGTCTAAGTTGTAGTGGGGAAGGTTGAACAGGCTGTATAGAAGGTTGTGCTACAGTGTGTCCACCCAGTAACATCAACTGGCCACATGTTGTTACACTGTATTCAGGTTGTAGTGCTACACTGTATCCACCCGATAACACTGACTGGCCACATGTATTGCTACATTGTATTCTTAGACTTGTGTCATTTTGAATTGAGGAACTTGTGGGGCAAATGAAGTCCAAGTTGTAAAGGGGGAATGTTGAACAGGCTGTATAGAAGGTTGTAGTGCTACATTGTATGCACAATAACACCGACTGGCCACATGTTGCTGAACTGTAGCAACTTGTAGACCTAGTGTCATTTTGAATTGAGGAACTCGTTGGCAAAATGAAGTCATTACGGAAAAAATTATCAAACAATCACATAATGCTACACTGTATCAACTTGTAGACTGAGTGATATGTTGAACTGACAAACTTATGGGCCAAATGCTGTTGTTGTAAAAATGTGGAACAAGCTTCAGCGGATGTTGCAGTATGTTACAGCAAATACTATAAAGTCCATACTACAGTGCCTGAGTTTTGTATTCAAGCATACATTGTAGACTAGGAGCAGAAATACAGTTGACAGATTTAGAATTGTGCTGGTTTTCTTACATAGACGTTAACATACATGTGGGGAGATATTGTATTATATTCAAGGCTTTATTACTCAAAGTGTGCTTGTTGAAAGAAGTGTTGTTATACATGTATATTCTGACATATGCTGCAACCAATGCAAACTAAGATTGTCTTTTAGTATCTCTGCAAACTGTACACTTCTTACCTACTGTTACTTTTTATAACTCTGATTTTGTTGTGTAGCTGTGAAAAATAAACATCAAAGCCTCAGAAGTTTTACAGTTTTGTTCTTGCTGTTGTTTTGATATTTGTGACTTCATTGAAATCCTTGGGGTCAAAATTTACCAATAACTAGATTTTACAGTCAGAAACATAACATAGTGTTTTAAAGTCTAAACCTTTACAAGGCTTTTATTTTCTGATGTTAATAGATAAATCAGACTTTCCTGACTAACATCCCTCCTTCCTATTGAATGGTTTGTTCCTTAACGTCACCTATGACCTTTCACCCTGTACCTTTTGGGGTGAATGACCTTAAGAGCAATTGGGAACCACAGGCACAGGTGATCACATCACAACCATGGAGAATACTGGGTAAGATGACTCTTAAATTTCTCAAGAAAGATGCAAGAGGGTTCTACTTCTCATGAAGCAAGGAAGTAAGCTGTCTTTAGGGGGATGCAGGGAGGGTTGAGGGTAAAGCTAGGCATGTTACACAATTGGTCGAAAGCATATATTCAGTACAATGGCTAATAGTACAGTAAACCCAGCATAGTTTGAAAACAGATGTCTAAGCCATGAGCCCCTACAATTACTGGAGTCTGATACCCTATATTTTGCAGAACAGATCACTGTATTTGGAGGCACCTAAAATGTGTACTAAGGTTCTTTGTGTCAGGTTAACCACAAATGTATTTACATAGCCCATGTGTCCTCTTTCCCCAATGTTGTTTAGGCAACCAATGCGTTTCTTTTTTCAAAAAGGCAGCAAGAGCATAAAATAGCTCTTCTACTGTAATATCATGACAAATATAGGACACATGAACTGCTCTAATGTTGTATGCAGTCAGGATTGGATTGTCTAAGACCTACAATTATCAATTGACAACTTTTATATATAATGTATTTCAGAGAGCTAGCGGGTCGTACCATCTTCATAACGGGGGCGAGCAGGGGGATTGGGAAAGCAATCGCCCTGAAGTGTGCTCGAGACGGAGCCAACGTCGTCATCGCGGCCAAGACGGCGGAACCCCACCCCAAACTCCCCGGCACCATCTACACAGCAGCGCAGGAGAGTGAGTCACAATTTCCTCATCCGTGTTTCCACTACGAAGTTTATAAAACTTGTCCCACCAGACCTGAACTCTTTTTTTGGCCTTGCCTGAGAAAAAAAGTGTAGAACAAACTACTATGCCTCTGAGTCAATTGCTTTCCTTGATACAACAACATGGAATAAAAAAATAAAAAATAATTGCTGATTTTACAGATTTTTCAGCATGAGGGCTTTTTGGGGCTGTTTTTTAGTGTTCCTTTATACTAGATTGATACGGTAAGATTGTTTCTAATCTAAAAGTTGAAGGCGACTCTCAAACTGCCTGGTAGCCTAGCAGAATCATAAGTTTAAGGATCTGTAGAGATTTTTCTATTTCTTCCATCTGACGCAACTTCCTAAAGATATTGATGTTTCTCTTAGTTGAGGCAGCAGGCGGGAAATGTCTGCCATCTATCGTGGACGTCCGGTTTGAGGACCAGGTTCAGACAGTGGTGGAGCAGGGTTAGGGGTTAGAGGTTAAGGGTTAGAGTTTAATGTTTGATTTAATGTGTTGTGTCTCCCCAGTTGAAGCAACTGGCGGGAAATGTCTGCCGTGTATCGTTGACGTCCGGTTTGAGGACCAGGTGCAGTCGGCAGTGGAGCAGGCGGTTCAGAAATTTGGGGGATCGACGTCCTGGTGAACAACGCCAGCGCCATCAGCCTCACAGGAACTCTGGAGACTCCCATGAAGAGATACGACCTCATGAACAATATTAACACAAGGGGGACCTACATGGTGTGAGTTGATGTAGTTTTTTGACATATAGCTTATCAGCAAAAGATGTGGAACCTGTTAGGATCACCAAGTACAGTAGGGGCATCCTACGGAATGCTCTCTATGAAAACTTACTAATGAACAGCCTCAATGCAAGGGGGATCTTCAAGGAGTGAGTTGGCGTCGTTTTTGTCTATCTTTCCAGCATGAGGCCACAGCAAGTAAATTTTATGGATGACAATTCCTGTACAGAACCCAATTCTAATGAGAGAGCGCACAAAAAAGAGGGGTAAAAAATAAAACAAGATATCACCCACTTTAACTCAAAGGTGGCCCAGACTGTATACATAGAATCTGATGTGGTCTTTTTCCAACTTGTGCGAATAAGTTGAAAATCCTAAAGTTTGGCATTCTCACTTTTCCCACCCCTGTCCAGGTCTCAGAAGTGTCTTCCGTACTTGAAGAAAAGTCAGAAGAACCCACACATCTTAAACATCAGCCCTCCACTCAACATGACGGCCGTGTGGTTCAAGGGACACGTTGGTAAGGATGTTTGTTTGTTTTGTTTTGTTGGGTTGCTAACTTCCTGTAATGACACATCACTATTTTGAAAGAATGCTAGAATGGTATATCAGTAGGGAAAAAGCCATAGAAACAATGTCTTATAATTATCTTTAAATTCAGAGTGGGCAGTAACAATTGGGCTTTCTGTGAAACTAAGAAAAATTGATTGTTATACAATTTTGACTATTATGGCTTTAGCCCATATCATGCAAACAGTTCAAGCAATACTAATAGAGTGTGTTAAAGGGGAGCAAAACTTGAAATATATATATCCTCCTTCAGTCAATATTGACCATGGTAAAATCCTAATTGATATCAACTTCGGCTATGGCTAAACGAGAATCTCCTTCCATATGCTAAGAATAAATGAAATTTTTCATCTCTTTCTTTTCCAGCCTACACCATGGCCAAATATGGCATGTCCATGTGTGTGCTGGGTATGGCAGAGGAGTTCAGGGATGATGGGATAGGGGTCAACGCCCTCTGGCCCAGAACTAGTAAGTGTGGAGAGATCATTGGTCTAGTGATTAGCAATTCCAGTTCAAATCCCTAAAGTAGGCCCAAATGTTGTACCCTTTGGAAAGGTACTCAACATCTATTTCCTCACTTGACTCATGCAAAAATGAGTATTATTATTGTATCCTACCTTTGGTTAGGAACATCCTTTTAGATAGTAGTATCCAGTATTTGATTGTACTGCTTTTGGGGTCCCTGACAAGGGTGGAAAGCAATTGGCTAGTAGTCTTCACATCAGGTGGGGAAGTTGGATGGTTCACAAAACCCATTCCATATTGCATGTGCCATCTGAAGTACATGTATCACAGGTTCACTTTATCCAGCTTTAGAATTAACAATGCCTTATGTTGATTTCCTAGCCATCGGCACCGCTGCGATAGATGCTACGGGGCGCGGCAGGGGTGGGAGTCGTTCCACCGACATCATGGCGGACGCTGCGTACGCCATGCTAACACGGGACGGCAGATCGTACACGGGAAACCTCGCCATCGACGAGGACGTTCTGCGAGACGCCGGGGTCCGAGACTTCGAGCAGTACTCCTGTGTGCCAGGTGTGCTCCTTATGTCTTTAAGAGTTGCCCCTAGCCTGATGATACCAAACCTCAGGTGGTCCTTTGTTTTATCCGCCCTCTAGAAAGCTGATGGCAAACTTTTCAGAGCACTGGGTCCTTCTAAGCCATGATGCATTCTTATGATATATTGTAGTTTAGTTTCCCTAGTGATGTCTATACTGGGTGCCTATTGGTACATTGTACTTCATTCTTTTGGCTGATTTTCTAAGTACTCACTATTAGAAAAACTCCATAGGAAAAATAAACAGCCCCAAACAGCAGAATTTTTAGTTTGACGGACAAGAATTGTTCCTCTACAGTGGTAAAACAGACCAGGGAAAAATACAAACTTTTTTTCTTTCAATTACCCCCAGAATTGCAGAGTAGCTGTTTACAGAGATTTAGTGCCCTGCAGACATGTAAATACCAAGCAGACAACTGGTGATCAGTCACAGTCCAACAGACTACAGGACAGGGCACAATGCTGGGGGATTGGGAGATACCACCCGGGCGGGGGTGTACAATAATAAAAGGAGGGACTACTGTTACAGTAACATTGCAGGTTTTTTTACATTTCGCCAAAGGCCGTCGTACGATTTTGACGTCATAGAATTTTCAACCGGGCTGTGACAGAACCCACCACTGACAGAATCTAAGAACGTCACAGCCTTTCTACGTAACACGTAGACATCTGAATTCTGTACAATATGTGCAGGACTTTATCCTTAGAATGCCCTCAGTTTGCCCTTGTTTGATGATAGTAACCAGGCGCTAAGGTACTACTAATATTTGGCACATCTAAGGCAGAGCCTTCAATCTCAATCCAAGCTACCCAAGAAGACCACTTAGGCCGCCAGTGGCCCGTTAAAATCCGGTCTACGTGGACAGGTGGTCACTATAGACAGGATTCTTAATGCTTGTGTCAATGGGAAAAATTATCTAAGGCCACCAAAATGTGGTCTCAATGACCAGGTGGTCCTTATGTACAGGAGGTCACCCCCATGCATATTTGTTTTAGTAGTTGCAAAATGATACATGAATACACATCTTAAATAAAGTAAGCATCTATGCCCTGTGCTTATAGACAATGTGATAAGGATACATGTATTTTTCAATCAAGCTGGTTTTCTCTGAAACTTATGATATTTTCTCCTTCTACTGAATACAGGGCATGACCTCTACCCAGACCTCTTCATGGATGAAACGATGGAAGAATTAAACAAAGAGCGCCCTTCAGTGACCAGCAGAGGAACTGCAGGAACAAGCAAGACCAGCAAGTTGTAGCTGTTGCTGCAAGTGACTTAAAGCTACCCATTGCAAACTTGTTACATTCAAGTAACAGGTTTCAAAACTTAGCAACATGTTCAACATGTGACAAATGGTTACAACATGAGATTGTAACCACTAACTGTGCCACTTATAAAAGATACAACCGTTTAGAAGTTGACTGCTCACTTAAGTTGGCAATGTGATCCCTAAAGATTTGATTTATTAGGCGGTATGAAAAGGCATACAGCCAGGCCTTCCCAACTAGCCAGAGGCTAGTAGAAAGGGCTATAACCCTGGTGGATCCTACCACTTCTGAGAAATCGATGTGACAAAAAAGTGCAACATCAATAATGTATGACTATCATGTACTTTTGTCATTTCTTGTGTGTTTCTGTTCTTTGCCATTTTGTCAGATAAATCACAAACTGTGTTGCCATTCATCAATCTGATATTAACACAAACATCGTCCTAACTCATTCATACATTCATTCATTCATTCATTCATTCATTCATTCACTCACTCCTGACCTATGCCATGGTAATGCCAGCATTGTACATCTTGTCCGCGTAATCTATATTCTGTATATTGTTATTTGCATAGTCCTTTTCTTATCTTTCATTCTTCTAACACTCATTCATTCAATCATTCACCCCCATACCTGTGCGAAGGTGATGTCAGCGTTGCCTGTCTTGTCTGCTAAGATCTTGCCCAGCCAGTCTAAGAACTTCTGTCCCTTGTAGATGCCGTAACCCTTAATCATGTTGGGCATCATGCTCAGGTACGCCAGCTTGCTGTCTGTGAGGAGGAGATATGGAAAATTAGTTTTGTCTGTTTATTGTTTGCAAGTCTATGAGCCCCGTTGAATGCGATTGGGTAGATTTTCAGGTGAAAATACGCGCATCTCTTTCTGGTGATAATTTATATGATACGGCCGATTATGTGACAGGGGCATTAGTGTTCAACTTTAGACAGGAAAGTTAAAGATAAGAATCGCTTCTACCTTTGAAGATGACGTAGAAGCTCTCGTAATGTCGGAGTGCTTTTAAGTAACTCAAATATCAATCAGTCTCTTATACACTAACAGAAGTGGTGCATTTCATATCATCCAACTAGCGTTCAAATAATAGAAAAACGGATCCTTTTACCTTCGAACATGATGTAGAAGCACTCGTAAAGTCGGAGTATTTCAAATACTGGTAACTCAAACATACCTGTACCGATCAGTACCGATACACGAACAGAAGTGGTGCATTGTATATCATCCAACCAACGTTCAAAACAAACAAGCAAACAAAACACACACACACACAAAAACAGCAACAAGTGGGTTGTTATTAACCGTATCTGGGGCACGTTATTGGAAGGCGGAGCCCAGCCCTCTCATTCCATGCGCTGCCTTTTGCCTCCCGAAACTAACCCAGGTACCGATTTTTACACCTGGATGAAGTGAGGAAAGCCATGCCTTTCCCAGGAGCACAACATCTGTGGCATGTCATCGGATTCGAACCCAGATCCAAATGAGTTGTGGTCCAAGCACCCTAATCCTAACCAACGCGACGCCACATTTAGTAAAACAGAAACGCAAAAGATAAGAATCGATTTTACCTTCGAACATGATGTAGAAGCTCTCGTCCGTGAGCCCGGCCAGCTCCTCGGGTGAGCAGCCCAGCGCCAGCAGCGTGGCGGGGATGGCTCCCGTCCCCACCCCCGCGAACCGCCGGATCGTCTGCAGCACCCCGATGGTCTGCAGGACCTGGGGAGATTTTTGTTTAAATTTCAATTATTATCATTATTCTGTCATGTTTATTCAGGGTAGCCCTGATCAGTGATTAACACTGCTTTACAGAGGGGCCCTGCGTTACATAAAATAACTGATAATACAAACAGAAATATCAACATACAAAATAATGATAATGATCATTATTAAAACAATGAAGGTAATGATAACATAAGCACAAGCGACTACCTCTTCATAAAGGCCACCCGGCCAATGTGACCACTTTTTGGTGGTGGTCCTTTAGATAATTTTCCAATAGACACAAGCTTTAGAATCTATAGTGAAGGACATGTGGAGACCCACGGAAACTGTTAGATTGACTGAGTCCAATGCGAGGAGATGTTGACTTCTTTAAACAGAAGGGTACACCCATGCCGATGATTCCTGCTGAGTCTTTAAGTTTGCATTACATTGCCATGGAATTAAAGATCTGCTGTATATCTAACAACAAACTCGTATTCGAAAGAAGAGCACGGAGATAACCGATCGTGAATTGCGTAATGACCCGTAATCGCTGTTTGCTGTTCATGCATCTACTACAGGTGAGCTTAAGCTATTAATTGGTATCATGACTGCTTGTTTGGCATTCTTGTAAATCGATTGACATGAACTTTGAAATCGATATCTCTGTCTTGACTTGTCCATCTCTTTTTGTAAGATGACCACGTGTCTAAGACGACCGGATTCTATCCCCCTGTTGGTCTTTTTAGACAAGTTTGACTGAACTACCGGAAATGAGCATTGGTTGTCGAATAGAGAAAAAAATCCAATGAATATAACTAATCTCAGGAAGTTGTGGTGGTACTTTCGTGTTAGATTTGGGATCTCCAAAGAATATCATCAATAAAGTTAACGTACCTTAGCGGCCCCGGCGTAGGCCAGGCCCCGGTGTCCCCCGGCACCCTCCAGAACCAGGTTCTCAAACGGGAAGTCGTACCGCGCGTACTTCCCTCTGATGTCATCATCCAGCATCCCCTCCAGGTTAAACTCTACCCTCTTGTTCGGGCGGAACTTGGAGAACAAGTTATCCATCATGTTCGGCTTGGCCAGCGCCCTGGCGTTGTTGTCCTTCGCCGGCATCCTCGACTGGTCCTTGATGATGGCCATCATGCCTGCGAAGGGGCTGGCTTTCTTGGGCTTCGGCATGTCGGGTTCTTCTGACTTCTTGTTGAAGCTGAAAGGAAAGTGAAAATGATCTCGAACCAGTTTAGCTCAAATCTCGAACCAGTTTAGCTGAAATTAATTCAAAGAACAGATGAGCTATTAATAAATCTTCCACTGGTCGTTACAGAGAAGACGGACGCTATATACAGTATTTACAGGTTCATTGTATCAGGAAAATTCCCCGACAAGCACAATGAACAGTGGACCACGGCTTAACGTCCCGTCCTAAGGACTGCGACCCTTTCCGGTAGCGCGCATGTCGGGTGATGCTTGGGTCACATTTCCAAGCCGGGGCCCGGCCGGGCAGTCTTTGGGAACAAAAATTATGATATAAAAAGACAACCAAAACTCTAAACGTACGCAAATTATCTAAGAGCATAGCTTGTGCAAATTTATTGACATACACTTTGATTTTTCCTTTCCGCAAACAGCCCGGCCGGGCCCCGGTTAGGAAATGTGACCCTAGCATGAGCTACACAGCCGGGATCGAACCCGGGACTTCTAGTTCCAGAGGCAGGATCGCTAACCACTGGACTGCGCACGCTACCTGAACTTGCGGGACAGCCTCTCCAGGAAGGACGGCCTCCGCTCCACGGGCGTCTCCGGGACCTCCAGGGCCGCCTCGCTCGTCTCGTCATCAGACAGCTTCTTGTAGAACTCCGTGTTGTCTGCCGCTAGAGTGACGGGTAGAAGAAGAACATTTTAGTACACGAATTACATTGCATAAGATTAGAAATGTACTGCACACAGTTGGTTTCTGCTTATGTTATACTAAGGTGAATGCATTATGCATTCAGTTTATGTTAAGTTATCATTGTTTTGTGTCCTGAAGGAACCACCATTGAGATTGATTCCGATCATAAAAATATTTTTAATCATCATTCGACATGATCAATACGAAGAAAAAGTGGCGCTACACTCAAATAGGACTACATTTATATACCATGACAGTTGGAACCTAAGTACACTGATACAAAGGTCTTCTATCCCGTATACATGTATTCTAATTCAAAAAACAAAGAAAACAAGTAGAAGGTAATGAAAGAATTCGCCCAACCTCCTTCAGCCGGTATTTCCTCCACATCATCGTTGAAAGTGATGGTTGCCTCCATGCCATTGCCATCCGCCACTATTGATGCTTCATCTAAAGGAACAATAGTAGCATAGAATTGATACATCGTCAATATAATCCTAATATTGGAGATTAATAGGATTCCATGGAAAGAAGTTCAGGATGTTTTTGTTGTTGTTTGGTTCACATGCTGGTCGTGCGGTGGTGATTCACTTCACCATATGGATGTAGAGAGTAGTATTGTTAGAGACGGATGAAAGTAGTGTTGTTAGAGACGGGTGTTAGAACACGGCGTGTCCACCACACAGTCAGTCTACACGAAGTTCACCTTTTTCTGCCGCCGCCACTACGTCATCGAGGGCGCGGGTAGGATCATCCTCAGAGGCTGCCGCTAGAAAGGAATTCCAAAATTATCGTCTTTCCCTACCCTATGCTACGAGCAATGGAAATTTCTTGTTTTCGTTGATGTTTTCATTTCTGTTTCATCTGTTAAAAACCAAACAAGCCAGATATTGAGTGAATGACTCCGAGTCAATGATTCTTTGTCCCATTTCCATCGACGGCATCATCATGCAATATAATATCACACCGTCGAAAATTTTACCACTTCTTCCTAAGCCAAAGATCTATCTACGAACCGGAAATCTTGTAAACACATTCATCGATGATTCTGTTATCCTTTCAGCATACAAAGTAGCAAACAAATACATATGCAGGTGAAAACAGTACAGATAGAGATTCTGGTCGCGATCGGATTCTTTGTCGGGATCAGGATGTCTGCCGGTACAATCGGCCACCAACATATCAACATATGTATGTCTAACCTGCATGGGGCGGCGGTGGCGGTGGTGGAGGCGGGGGAGAAGCGCCTTCCTCCGCCGGCGGTGTCTCCGCTGATGCCGCCTCTGGTGTCTCGGGTGCCGGGGCCTCTGGTGTCTCGGGTGCCGGGGCCTCTGCTGTCTCGGGTGCCGGGGCCTCTGCCGCCTTCACAGACCCGTTCTTCTTACCCTTCTTTTTCCCCATGTTTCTGTGGAAGAAGAGATTTGGAATTAAGATAAGCGACTTTCATAAGATACATGTCTATGATAGTGAAGGCGAAGGCTACCGTGTCCACCCTCCTCACTCCGATGTAGGAATTGACACGGTCACCATACTCGATCTGAATATCTGTACTATGCATCTGTACTATGTATCTGAATACGAATAAAGATTATACGAGTGGTTGCCATATATATATATATATATATATATATATATGATAGTATATAAAATTAAGCAAACGACTGCGCAAGCCAGACTAAGCAGAATGTATGCAGTACAGTTCTAGTAAAACTCCTGGTGCTGCAGTAGTGCTCTGTGACACCCCTGGACCTGCTGTACTGGCACCTGGAGCTATACTTGTTTTGTAGATCAGCTGTTTTGGAGATGCATGGGCCACTGGTACCACAATCCCATTGGTAGTGGTAGATGACGGGAATTTCATACTTGCTGCATTTCAAAGTTACTAGTAAGTGAAGGTGAACCTCGTTATATACAATATGACCTGAAGTGCAATAATGAATTGTTTCTTTGAACCTATGCTGTAGAGCAGGGCCTCATGGGGGAAGCATTAATTATTTTGTTGACCGAACCGGGTCGACCACTTAAGCCGGGCCCAAAATTATAGTGTCAGGCTGACCATACAGGTCAGCAAAGGTGCACTCAAAACAGTGTGACAAGAGGAGGCGTGGTCCTCCTGCCATTCAAAATCTATTTATTTCGATGCGCACTCTATCCGGAGACATTGTCCTTTCTTTACCATAAATCGTGGAATCGGTAAACACAGCAAGGACTTAGGAATAGGTGTAAAATAAAACTCACCGCGTTTTATCTATGAGACATTAGCGCCAAGTCATAGTATTGCACCACCATTCATTTATAAGCACATAAGTTGATTTTAGTGATATTCACAGGCAAATTACACTTTATATAAATCAGATGCCTGTGAATATCACTAAAACTATGAATGAATGGTGGTGCATGACTATGACCGGGCGCATCACCCTGTCATGCCCTTAGGCTGTGAAATTGTCTCAATTTCAAACCCAATAAAAGGCAATCCACTTCCATGCCCTTAGTTGTGGATTAAATGATGTTCTAACGGTAACATGTCGTGAAAATAGGACGCCTTAGTATCTTTATTCATCTCAGGTGCTACTTGTAATTCTACTAATTTAAATGTTTACTTCTTAAATTCTGGAAACTCAAACGACACGTTCCAACCATAGCAGACACCGCTTCCGACGCGGGTTGGAAATAGTGTCCGTTTCAACTAGAGCATTCACAATAGCGCGTACAATGTCCCATTCATTTGTACTCTCTAAATGTAGTAGTACTACCTAGCTGGTTCTCTTTGCAACCAGTATCCATGTAATTTGCGTTACATTCTTCAAACACAAACACATTCCTCCCTATATTGAGTGTGCAGGTTGGAAACGGAGTCCGAAAACTTTTCAACAAACTACACGAACATTTTTCTAGTCACTTCTGCACATGTACAGTTAAGACAGTACTTACCTAGTTCCCTGGATCTTTGCACCTAGCACCCGTCAACCATGTAACTTATATAAACATTTTCATTTGTTCATCATTTGATTAGTAACATGAACCCATGAGATGTTTATCTTCTACAGTGTTTGTCTGTTCGCTGATTACCGAATAATACATGCTGCTTAAAGTTTACGCTGCTTAAAGTTACATGTGTGAAATTCGTTCAACTTGAGGTGTAGTTTGAGAACGTTAAACGTCTACAACAAGACTGCACTCAAAACTTACCGTTCGTGTTAGTTTTTATCTGCAAAGCTGTTAGCAACAGATAGTTCTATAGTCTGAATTGTTGTTTTTCCTACTGAGTAAGAGCTAACTAGATCAAGTGATACCAGATTATCTGTCAATGAAAAGATCGTGGTTAAACAGATCAAATGTGCTAGATCGTCAGACATGGCTGGGTAGTCCGTATTTGTGCGTTTGAAATAGTCACATGTACACTGTAAATAACCAGTGACCCATTTTCGCTATCGTTAAATAGTCAAGGATGTATACTAAAGAAGTCACTTTCAGCTCTATGTGCCCAATGAGAAATATAGTGGGGGTGCAAATTTCTGGTTTTATAAGTTCCGTTTTTATGCATTGAAACAGTATCCATACTTTGTCCTTAGATGTAGAATCAGTATCATGCAATGCAAAAAACATTGTCTGTTGCACGCTTCTTCTCAGCCCATGGCGAAGGCGTTACGTTTTGCAGACTACATCTGCGTCCTTGTGACAATTGTCTCACCTTCTGATAGAAAACTTCGCAACAAACGCTACAGATAGGAACTCAAGCTTCGTAAAAAAATCACAAAAAGACAGAAAAATCACCGTTTCAAGTTCAGTAAGATCGAGATCGGACAGGTATAGCTGTAGATTTGTTATTGCCGCAATGCTTGATTGAGCGATGGCTGCACAGAGTTACGCAATGCAATCTGTACTTCGTAAAACATTTACTAGCATAATTCCGCAAGGGTACATGATTACGACACCCTGGAAAGATACGTCCAAACAGATCTCCAACCCAACGTCCCCCTGTATAATACACTCCTGTATGTCTAAACTGTGCATACCGGGGGGTACTGCACAAGAGATATCTCAAACACACTGTTTTTCAAAGTGGCGGATTTATGTAACCCGGCGGATTAATGTTAATGAAGGTTACACACTTGTACCCACCTTGTTAACGCTCAAATCCGCGCTCTCTCGCCAATGTGCTGGGCAGAAGAGCTGAAGGAATATGTTTTTTCTTGCGGGGAACTGGTCGACGGTCTGTCGCTGCAACACTCGGACAGGTGCAGGTCAGCAGCGAACAGGCCTGGCAGCAGGGAACACAGGAATTTTAATCGGACTGACACGAAGTTTAACCAGTCGAGCGGGTGCGGGTCGCACGTATGACTGCGCGCAGACAACATGGCAGGGGCATGTCGACCTGGGCTCCAAGCAGATGTAAGGTGGTAGATTTCATCATCATCATCATCATCGTCGCCGCTTTCATCTGTCGACGATGCGGGCCACCACTGCTTTCCACGCACTTCTGTCCAGAGCCTGCCTTCTCACTCCTTCCCAAGTGAAGCCCAGTTCCTCCAAGTCTCTCATGACAGTTTTCTCCCATATAATCTGTTGACCTCCCCTCCTTCTTTTCCCCTGTGGTACCCAGTTTAATGCCATCCGTGGGAGGCGTGTCCTTGGCATTGGTGGTAGATTTGGTGACTATATGTACAAGTATGCAACCGGTGCAATGGCCTAATGGGTAGTGTTCGCCTATCATACGGTAATACCCCCGGTCGAGTCATACCAAAGACTTTAAAAATGGTACATTCTGCTTTCTCTGCTTGGCACTCAGCATTTGGGATAATGGTAGTTAAACACACACCACTACCAGTGGACTAGCCCCCTGCTGTAGTGACTTGCACAAAGTTGTGTGGCCCAAGGGCTACTGAAACGAAGATGGGCACCGCCCTATGCACCGTCTGGTGCGGGGGGACTTAAATGCAACTAGTAAACTTACTACAAAAAGTTCTCATCAATACTGCAAGTGTAATAGGTAATATGCACTATATAAGCTATTGAGTTATTGTTTATATATGGTCACCAGTGACTATAGGAAGACTAGTGGTGTAAGAATAAACAATGTAGTAACTAATGGAGATAGAATGGGGTAACAATAACTTTTGGATGGAAAATCGCAACATTTCTTGGCTCCACTTTCCTGAAATGGATCCATTTAAATCAAGGAGATTTAAACATATTCTGAACCACATTCTTTTACGATCTTTTAACATACTAGTAGCTGAATTTACCTATAGGGTCAAATATATCAAATTTAGGGAATTCCGGAAGAAAAAAACTTCCGGCAGATTACCGAGTCAGATTTGAACTCCCACCCGGAACCTGACGGGACGTTCATTGACGTACGTTATGAGTCCGTCCAACGGTGAGAGACACTATTGCGATAATCAGGTTAAGGGTCAACGGTCATCCCACATCCGGGACATTGCGCGTCCTTTCGAGAACATCCAAGATGGTGGTGGAAAAACTAGAAATCACTGACGAGTTCGAAGAGGTACGTTTTTGGTCGATATGATAGAATAATAATCAATAGAGGAAGTTAAGGTACTTGCAGAGGATATACTGAACGTATTAGGACACGTAGCAAGATATTAGGGCTTTTTATTCTGAGCGAAACCGCGATGTCTCTGACCCCATTTCAAGGACGCCGGGTGCGCACGTTGGGTTTTATTGCGTAAAATTAGTACACAGCCACCGAAAGTGATCAAAACAATGTAGACACCTTTTTCTTTTATTGGTGTAGTTTAGAGTTACAGGGAAATGGTGCGTCGGCATGGTAACCCACTAAAAAAGGACCAGAACCATCCCAGTATTATCTTTCGTGAAGGCGCCAGGTTGGGAGGGGGGCGACCGGGTTCAGGTCATGACTACAGGTCAAGTTATGATGTTGAAGGTCACAACTTTAGCTTCTGTAGAACTGTCGTGACCAGATAAGCTACAATATATCATGTTCTCAGGAAAATAATGGTGCTACAACACTCATTATTGTTAGAAAAATATCTGAAGGAAGTTCCAAGATAAATGTGCAAAGTAAATTTATATTGATAACATAATTTTTCATAGTACATACTGCACTGTACCAGGCAGCTCAAAACTGAAATAGTGTACTCCATTGATATGAATAACAAAATTATCCAGTTTTAACCGCCAGTACTATCATATGTTGATTACAAAACTCAGATGTGGTCGTTCTTGGCAGAGGGTTAAGGGTTTGTAATCTCCAAACAGATGTAAAACTCAGTGTTTTACACCAAGAGGAGGCAAAACGTTACGAAATCCAATGCAGAAAAGAGTACAAATTTAGTCCTGCTAAATGTTGAAAGAAAAAGGAAAAAAAAAAGGTGTATAACACTGAGAATGAGCCAGATTCTTACATCTGCTTGGAGATTGAACGGTTTGTGTTTCCCAACAAATATTGCAAATTGGGACCTTAAAATATCGGAACTACTCCAAGCACTTAATTCTGTTTGTAGTTCTTTGACCTGTTTTTTTGTGTCTGTATATTAAGCAAAAAAGAGGTTATGCCAGTTGAATGATACAGATGAGGCATTAAAGCTGTGTACTGGTACAGTACCCGTACTACCGGGTACAATCAACAGGTCCAAAATACCTGACCCTGCTGTATCGGTACTGAACCTGACTCGGGATGGCCACTTTGACAGATAAAATTACTATGAAATTACCGTGGCAGTGCTCTAAAGCCACTCTAAAGCACAGAAAACACATTTGCATGGCTGGAGTCAAATTTTCATCTGTGTTTTCATAAGAATGATACCTAGCTCTATCAAATATTATGTTTTTACCAGTTCAAACTTGCTTTTGTCCTTATTGAAAATCTAGCATTTTCCGAACAAGTAGTTTAGGTACAGGTTCAGGTCTGGACCTGTACCTTACTAGTAACCCGAGTACCTGTACCTGTACCTAAAATTTGTTTAGGCCACAGCAAGTTAATTTTATGGATGACATCCTCCGCAGACTCCAAAATTAATGAGATAGGGCGAAAAAAAAACAAGGCGGGTAAAAAAAAACAAGATTCCTACATTTTCAAATTTTGAGATCATGAATCTTGTTAAACAAGACTTGCGGCAACAAAATATGATATCACGACCAACAGGTCTTTTGTTCCTGTATTCAACCCATGACGTTTCATATATAATATAAGACCACCTTGATTCAACAGTAAACATGTCATACCATCATGGGCATTCATATGCAATGGAACACCTGGGCAGCAACTATATTCAACTGGGTATTCATATGGAACACTGTGTCAACACATACCATAAAATGCGAGCAATTAAGCCTCAACATGCGTTGCTGGATCATATCAAGCAATTGCACAACACAGAGCCTTTGTCGGACATATCATCGGAGGGCAATGAAATTTCGATTTTGTTAGTAGTTCATTTCATTCAAGAACAGCACATCGGATTACACGTTGTTGATAATAATGGCACAGAAATTACACACTATATTACAAGTTTGGCATGAGGGCTGCACAGTGTCTTCCTGTAAGTTGGTGACGACGAGCAATCTAGTTACAGCTTGCATGCACAATAATTGTACAATGCACTTGTACGGAGTTTTCACAATTCTTACATTTTCAAATGCCTTTTTATGGCATCTAGAACGTTTTTGCGATAGAACTGACTGTAGTTTGCGACATATTGTATTATTTTCGGTATGTTAACCATTGCCGAAGGGTAAAAAAATCTTGTTTTTTTTTTTCAAAATCAGGCGAAAATTAATGAGCGCGCTGATGTCATCCATAAAATTTACTTGCTGTGGCCTTAGGTAAACAGCTCTATGAGGCATTGTGTGGCATTTTCATCATTAACAAGTGTGTTCTGTTCTCCATCACTCCCAGGATCCTCCAGAGCCAGAGGAGGAGGAAGAGGAGGAGGAAGATGAGGAGGACCTGGAGGTCAGAGTTCATAACTAACTTCATCTCTAGTGTGGGCTAATCTCCAAGCAGATGTCAGGAGGGGAGATTGTAATCCCCCATGAGGATGGTTACACATGACGAAAATATGGTGGCATGAAATCATTATGATATGATCTCTAGATTATGGTGGCAAGATCTAGAAAATGTTACGATCATCAATCTGCTTGGAGACAGCTTTTTTCAATTGACAACTTCCCAGGCCTACGTGTAAGGTTTCAAATATATAAGATGTTGTTTTCTGCTTATACGTTATAGCCTATTGCCAGAAAGGTATGTTAGATAATCTCAATCCAGGAAAAAGAAAAGAGAGAAATTTAACCTTGCATTCTATCCCCATCACCCATGGGTAAAATCAGGGAAGACTCTGAAAACTACAAGTCTTACTAGTACAGATATCATTTTCTGCTCGTATGCCTGCGTGAAAGGGAAAGATGTTCACAACCTACATCTGTTGACTTAGAAATGAAGGAGAAAAATTTTACCTTACATTATCCAGTTGCTTTACGTAATGTTCCACCTACATGACCTTCATCAATGTGAAAAAATCACTTTCTGATCATAAATCATTGTTAAAATTAAAGAGGGGAAAATATTTGCAACCTATGCCTGCCCTTGAAATAAAATATAAATTTCACCTTAATAGTAGTCCACCATTTATTAGTATTATTTACTTTGTTTAATAGCAATCCACTGCTTTTACTTTGTTTAATACGTCTTGTTTACTCTACATTCATATTCATGTATGATTTATCAAGTTATGGTTAATTCTTTATTTTATTGTTCACATGACCTCTATATTGTTTCATTTTGTTTATCATCCAACTTATCTCCTTTGTATAACTGATCAACTAAAAATGTTATGATTTGATAAAGGGAGGCCTTTACATAAGCAGAAGCTTTTTGGCCTGCCCTGCACTGTTTTATTTATCCTTGTATTTCTTTCTTATCTATGTATATTTTAAGTGCGAAATAAAATAACCAAACAAAATATACAAAACAAGCACCTTGCATTCTGTCTCCAGGACCCGATGGACAAGATCAGGGAAGACTGTCAGAACGGCCAATTCTTCATTATATCACAAGCTATCTGCCATCAAAAGATCAAGACCATAGCAGGTCCAGGTCAAAAGATACAAAAGCAAAAGTTCTGCTGCAGTACCAAGGTCACATACCAGGGGCCCAAAATCGACCTTGAATTTCTGCTTCCCAACATCCGCCCGCATACCAAATACATGTATCATTGTAATCCATCTAGAGGTTCTTGAGTTATGCTGACTACAGTAGTCTGGAAACACAGACACACACACACACAGACAGACACACCCAAAACTATATCTCCATTTTTCATGGAGATAATAAGAGCTAAATGTCACCTTGCATTCTGCCCCCAGGACCCGATGGACAAGATCAGGGAAGACTGTCAGAACGGCCACCACTGTGCGCAGGTCAAGTCCAGGTTCGTCGAGTGCGAGGACCGCGTGAAGAGCGGGAACGGGGAGCCGGAGGAACATTGCACGGAGGAACTGCTCGACTTTCTACACTGTGCCGATCACTGTGTAAGTATGGGCTTCTGTAGTGTACCGCTAGTAGTTATTTACAGTGTACCAGGGCTGTCCGGGAACGGATTTGGTTGTTGGGACGGACAAAAATTTCACCCCAATCTTTAAAAAAATCTGTAGTCCCTGACATGAAACTGATGAAAATGTTTGACATATTCAACAACGAAAATCAACATCACTGTGCCGATCACTGTGTAAGTATGGGCTTTTGTACTGTACCAATAGTAGTTATTTACAGTGTACCAGGGATGTCCGGGAACGGATTTGTTTGTTGGGACAGACCAAAATTTCAACCCAATCTGTCAAAAAAAAATCTGTACTTCCTGACATGAAACTGATGAAAATGTTTGACATATTCAACAACGAAAATCAACATCACTGTGCTGATCATTGTGTAAGTATGGGCTTCTGTACTGTACCGATATATTTTTGTAAGCACAGTGTGTACGATGGACTCATTTTTGGATAGATAGGTTCACTGGTGCACCTAACTTAAACATTTAGGTACACAGAAAATATTTTCTGAACCAAATGCTGTAGCTATCTCTAAAAAAAAAACTTGAACAGAAATGTTTATATTTTATTTTTCTGGCACGGAAATGTAAAAAAAATATGCTGTATATGTATTACCTGTGTACAATGGTACCTGAATGTAGGTTACCTACACAGATATATGCAACTGTGCACCCACAGTCAGAAAGTAGGTGCACAGCTCGAATTTTGGATGCGCAAAAGTGCATGTTAGTTATAAGGATCCTGCTACAGATTTGAAGTGTCTAGTCTTTTTTTCTGGTAGTGTAGACTTTCTATGTAGAAGTGGTTTTGAATTCTAGCAATAGTTCTTCTAACAAAATTTTATCTTCTCCCAACAGCTCTCAGAGACCCTATGGAAGACTATTGTATAGAGCAGACAGCAGTGTAGAAATTAGAGCTACATTGACACTGGTTATAGGAGAAACTTGTAAACACGATATCTAAACTTTTTGAAATTTGAAAAGTTAGAGAATGCTGACTCTGCTAAGCTTAACCCGTGCGCTTCTTTCCAGCATTTTGCGACTGCTTCTTGCTTAAGCAGATGCTTTCTCCCCTCAGCTTTCAATGCAAGGAGAAAGAAGCCTTTTTCAGTTCTTGGTGCTAATGGCTTTTGAATTAGTTTCATCCAAAAATGCCATAATAGTGGACATGGTATCTACAAACACCACATATTTGCTTGTCTGCTTATGCTGCTTGCTATTCTTTTTGTGTAACCTTTGCTCTTGCTTTCTGTTTTGCTTCCCCTGCAGCTACAGGCTAAGTTGTGGCCGACCATGAAATAGAACACTTTTTCCTGCTGTGCTTCCATACCAAGGCTTGCTGCCTCCAGTGCTGGTGTTGGAGTGATGAAATAAGACAGAAAAATAGTTTATCATAGAATAATTCTCAACACAGTTACTATTGGTAATCAGTATGTGTCAATTTGCTGTTTTGTCAACATTTTACTACACTCTAGTGGTGTCAGACTTGTACAAGAAATAATTCAAACTGCATATAGATGTGCTACTGCTGTTGCTAGGGAGACAGTTGTCATGGAAACAGTTGCCATGGATACCCTTAATTCTAGTGATGGCAGACTTTAAATATACAAGTTGAAAACTGCAGTGTGGATTATGTCCATCAAAAACAATCCTCCAATATATACTAGTAACTTGTTTCAACTCTGAAGTTATAAGTAGATGCTACTTTATTTTACCTTCTTGACATTTAACTTTTAAATGCTTCAAGTTGAACTGTACACGGCACATACTATTGCATGTATGTCTTACTCCAACCAGTGTCCACCTCTCATGTTGATATTAAAGTTGTTTCCCATGTAAAAGTGTTGTGGGTTTTGGTCTTTCTTTACCAAGATAATTTACACCATGTATGCTGGGATTGTGATTTGTGAGTTACACATAATAAACATTTTTTTTAATCATTATAAACTGATAAGAGTTGCAAAATACATGGTCATTGAAGTAAGTGCCCTAAAGTACAGGTAGTTTTACTTATATTCAAGGTAAACTAAAAGGAAGTGGCTACTGACAGGACGATCCTGTCAGCAGTAGAAAAAACTGCACTGCTGACAGAACGATCCTGTCAGCAGTGGAAGAATCTGCACTGTTGACAGGATCATCCTGTCAACAGTACACATTTTTCTGCAGTTGACAGGATCATCCCGTTAATAGCCACCTCCATTATAAACAGTATCTGCATTTTACGACAGTTTAACGTATGGAGTCAGTTGTATTTACGACAGTCGTGATGTTGCTTCTCTGGGGAGCCTGTAACGTTTCGCGGTAATTTCGCGCAAAAACCTCGGAGCTCCCGAGAGACGGCGGACACTGCAGCTGGTAGCTCTACGAAAGTTGCCCAAAACACTCCAAGACGTCGTCAGGTGGCTTTAAGACGTTCTACACTTGTAAGATACAGCATCAAGGTAAGGAGGAGTGAGAAATACTCACGGAACCACCTGTTCTTTTTGTTTACCTGCGTTTCGGCGCTCTTTGCGTACGGCCGGAACACCGGCTCCGCACGGCAACATAACCTGTTGCACATATATCACATCAGCACTGTTAAATAAATGCATTACCTCGTTAACTTTGATGCTTAATAGAAGAAAATATAGTGCTGTAAAGAAGAAGATAGTTACGGTGCAGAAATTTTATTTTGAGCAATGTGTGATTTAAGTGCCGCTGTAGCTTACATATACAAAGTGCAATGATCAGGACCCTTAGGTTAAAGCGCGCCAAGCAAAAATATCAGGATGAGACGTGAAAAAAGAATCATACGAAGACACGCATTGCGTGAACGTTTGTGGACAAGTTTAGTGTTTAATGGAGAAGTATCTTTTTATACTGTTTGAGGGTCACTTACTGGTATACGTAGTTATTTTCTTTTAGCTCGGTGCGGTGAATTAAGCGCACCCCAGTTTTACAGACAGCGGTTTAACTTTCCGCCCCATCCTTGACCCCTCTGCTCCCCTTCCCAGTAGGGAGGCAATAAGAGGAGCTCTGTCCGCCGTCGGGTTCCTTAACCACCGACCCTGAGCTCTCGAGTCCGCCTGGAGTCTTCTCCAACAGTACCGTTCTCACGCGAGGTACGAGCAGGCACCCAAACAAGTGATAAAGGTAAGGGGGTACAGTTACGGGCAAGTATGTGCGATCTCCCCAGTCTGGACATGATAAAACACCGGCTTTGGAATTAACTCACTCCCGGTTCAGTTGATATAAAAGAACTTAGAATTAGATCTATATGGGTTTACAGTTAAACAATCATACTGTGAAAACAACGATATTAAGAAAGTTAATTCAGGGGAATAGCAAGTCTTTTTCCAACCCTAGACTATCCGTATCGATAGACTCAATTTGTTTAAGTCACCTTGAAACTTAAGTCAAACGTTATACTGGTATGTATGTCTAAATCAACTTTGTCTTGTTATGGGTCACATAAAAGTCACATTTTACAGCAAGAGTGAATAATTTAGTATTTTGGGCAGTGAAGCCAATGAGGATGACATTTTACATCCAATTAGCAACTCAAGGCTATGCCTATGACTGAAATTATTTACTAATTTCCTATTCAAAACAGTGTTCTTTGCAATCTGGACCTTGAAGGTTGATTTTAGAAACTTCCAACAGTGATAATCTAGCTGAACTACTGTGGTTTATTATTTATTTAAAGCAATTTTTATCTTTTATTGAAAATAGAGGTGTCACGCAATATTTCTTGGTCGGAATATCTCATTTACATTTATTTACTGCAGTCAAATATTGGTATGTTCATTTCTCAAGTGTCTCAGATATGAATAAAGGCTAAGCTCTTCTGTTTATTGAAGTACCGGTGCTGCATGTACATCTCCTTTGATCAGTGCATGCCTAGAGTTGTCTGAATGATTAGTGAAATTCTTTGCCCACACCAATGTAATAAGTCGTTTCTCAGAGATACACGCTTGCCAGTAAAACGTTGTATTTCATTTCATCCGAATGCTCAAGCATTTGAGGAAAAGTCAGACAAACATCTGAATTGATAAGACCAATCCTATAAATTCGCCAACATGTACCTTCATCAAAACATAATATACAAAATGATATCCCGATGCAAAATGAAAATGAAACAAATTTGTCTAAAATGCATAAATTCTCTCATGAGTTGACCGGCTATTTTGATGGACAGCCAAGAGTGATATATACTGTAAACGCATTTAAGTTGGCATGGTTTTAATTTCGGGATAGGGAGAAAATGGAGTGTTGCGGTGGTTTTAAGTTTGCTGCATTTGAGACTATAATAGACAGGGAGGTAGGACCGTAGGAGGACACAAAAAAGTGTTAAGTTAGTGGCGAAGAGCTTACCACGAAAACTGCAAATATAAAACCACCACAAACATTTCTGGATTAACAGTATTATGTTGTTGTGGCCTTTGATTGACATTTCCTGCTTCAGACTAATATTAATAAGCTGGTCGGCTGTAAGGCAGTAATTTACCAGCCTGTGCACCAAAAATACAACTACCATAATTGCTGCCCCGCTGTTCGTAATGCGTCATTTATCAGATATTTTATTGGCTGCTGAGACAGGATGCTGCAAATTGTCTTCAGGCTCTTTTCACATCATCAAATAAAAGTGACAGCTGTCATGTTGATGCCATACAAATTTGTAGTCTAATTTAGAATATCTTTAGCAGCTATTGAGGTTGATTTATTCCTTAATGTCATATTTCATTTGCTGCGGGGATAGGATACGGCAAATTCTCTCCAGAAGCTTCGACCAACAACTTACCGCATCAGGATCAAACAACATGGGTGCGGAAATGAATTGATTTTTGAACCTGAAACGACTTCAGCCTCTTTTAAAATCTTTCTTCTAAATACACACATGAACATCTTTCTCAAGGCTCAAGAAACCATCATTGAATATTCCGCCTCTTCCAATTAGGCTCCTTGCATGCAGGAATGCCTGAATATTTTGATAAAAAGAATTTTTATTCTTCAGAAATTTTATTCTTCGCATTCAGACTGGCATGTTAACATGTCTTGTTGTTTAAGGCATGTATATGCATGAGTGAATGCTATCTTTCATCAGTTATTTGCATCGGGAATGGGGTAAAAAAGCAATAAACACTCAGATAAAGAAATGCATAAAAACACTCCAACAATACAAGGTAGAAAATCTCCTACAATGTCAGTCAAACCTGCTTGGGCAACAGCCAGGCGCAGGCAACCTTCACATCCAAGCTACATTCAAACAGTCCTGTTTAAAGTATCAAGTATATCTATCCGGTTTTATATAGTTAGCCCTTACCTGTCCTCAGCAACCATTTTTCCTCAGTCCCTTGAGTGGCTGCTGAATCCAGGTTTGACTGCCCTAATCCTATAAACAAGAACTGCCAGATAAAAAAAAACATGATGTCTGACACAGCGCTGGGTTTTGTTTACAGTTGTTTCCAAGGGCTGCCCTGTTGTTGTAAAATAATTGCACTACAATTCTAGACCAGCATCATAACATAACATACAAGTGGCTGGCATATGAATATTAATAAACTATTAGTAAACAAATCTTCTATTTTTCGTTTCCGGTTGTTTCCAGCGAAACTGGAGAACACGTTGGCGCTATTGTTGTAAAGCACATTGTGTAGTTGCAAAAGGTACCAAAACCGAAAGTTCTGCTGCAGTACCATAACAAGCCACTAGCAGGCCCAAATTGTAATCATTTTGAGGTCTCATCAAGACCTACCGACAAGCCAAATATCAAGATAATCCACACAGGCATTCTTGAGTTATCGTGTTCACATACACACAGACAAACACTCACCCTAAAACATAGCCTTCTTGGCAAAGGTAATTATTACAATTCACATTTAAGATGCAAATAGCACATAGCCAGCTGAGTACCAGCCTCCGTAGTGACTGATGGCTCAAAAAAATTTGCTTGCTAACCACTTTAAGCAAGCGAATTTTTTTGAGCCAGCAGTCACTACGGAGGCTGGTACTCAGGTAACCTCTACCAGGCTCCGCGAGATGGCTGGGAAAATAGTAGGAATTGGCAAATAAAGGGAGTTAGCTATGGAGAGAGGGTCCAATCTGGAGATAACTCCCTTTATTTGCCGATTCCTACTATTTTCCCAGCCATCTCGCGGAGCCTGGTAGAGGCTAGTACTCAGGCTAAATAGCACACCAATATGGATACAAAATGTCTGAGACAGCACTGTTTTTCGTTTCCGTTTGTTTCCAGCGGAGCTAGAGAACATGGCTGCCCTGCTGAAGTGCGAGGACATGTTCCACTATGGGGTCCCCAGAGTTAAGAGCCAAGCCACTAAGGGGTCACCAGACACAAACACAGACACACACAAACACAGACACACGCGAACATGAAAATATAACCTTCTTGGTGAAGGTAATTACAATTCACAGTTAAGATGCAAATATTACACCTGTCCAATATATCCTCCGTTGCAGACTCCTTCCGGCTGTTTTCATTTTCAAAGTTCCAGTTTTACTATTACATTTTTTTTCTTGTTGTTCCCGGCCAGCAATAAGATAAAAAAATGTAATAACAAAAACAATAACTTGAAAAAGAAAACAGCCGGGAGGAGTCTGCATCGGAGGCTAACACCAATATATGGGTACGAAATTTCTCAAAAATCTTCTATTTTTCGTTTCTGGTTGTTTCCAGCGGAGCTGGAGAACACGGCTGCGCTGCTGAAGTGCGAGGACATGTTCCAGAGCCGCGAGGAGCAGGACCTGTACGAAGCAGAGCAGGAACTCAGCCAGCTGCAGTATGAGGCCAAGAACACCAGACGGGAGATGGTCTCTGTCTTTTCTTTAATATGATATCAGGGGTGGATACCGGTTGGGTTTAATAAGGTCCACGTCCAAGTTTAGGTCCAGAGATTTAGGTTCAAGGACGGACCTGAACCTGGACCTGATCCTGTCCAGTTAATGTTTTGTTTTATTAGACCAATATTAAGCATAGAGAATTAATACTGACACGCACGACTATAAAAGTTTCTTGGTGTGAACACTTTCAAGATATATACACCAGTGTCTTTTCTTTAATATGATATGACTTTGTAATTGATTTTGTCAAAGTGTGGCGTTGTGTTAGTGTAATGGTTAGGAATTGGTTGCCCCAAAACACACAGCCTAAGTACTTTAAACAACTTTCCTCACTCCACCTAGGTGTAAAAATTGGTACCTCTAGTCAGAAAGGTAAAAGGCAGTGAAAGGACTCCGCCTTCCTTATACCCTGTTCTAGACACAGTGGATATCACCTCACAACACCTATAGCCTTTACCTTGGATTCAATTGGTGGCCCCTTCAGTCAAGATACAAGTAGACTGATTTTTAATGAAGCCCGTCAAATAGGAGTACTGAGATCTTACTGAAGGTTCTGTTTTCCATAAAGGTGTCTCCCAGACGGGAGATGGTCCCCGCATTTTCTTTTTCTGTATCGATTAACTTTTTTGGGTGGTCCCTTCAGTCAAGCTATACTGATTTCTGAATTAAAGGAGCCCCAAAACACAAAGTTAATGGTGGCAAGGTGGCCTTATGTTTCAGGTTGGGGTTGTTGACTGAGAACCTGGAGGTACTGAGTTAGAATCCCTGACAGGTCCTGATGTTGTATCCTTGGGAAAGGCACTAAACACCAATTTCCTCACTGAATGAATGAGAACCTCAGCTTTGGCTTATGTCCTTAAAAAACAAACAGTTTGAATATGCAGCTTGTACTCTTCAGTACGGACCTGGTGTGCTACGCCATCAGGCTGCTAACCAGGCCTCTCACTGGGTATGCAATACAAACACATTAAAGAGTAAACATAGTCTTCTTCTTCTTCCTGTAATGTCCATCGGCCGGATATCGGCCATCACTGACATGTCACTGTTAGTACTAGTAATAGTTATAAGTAGTACTGTCCTATGATACAAGAGATCTTAATAAAGGTTCTGTTTTCCGTAAAAAGGTGTCTGTGTGCGCGGCGGATCTACAGAAGTACGTGGAGAACCACCAGAAGAAGGACCCGCTCGTGGTCGGCGTCCCGAACTCCAAGAACCCGTTCGTGGACAAGAAGGGATGCTGCATACTCTAGCCCTCGCGGTCGGTTACCATGGTAACGGTTGCCCTGACTACCCTGCCTCAGTAGCTGATGTAATAAAACACATTCCTGAAATATACTGGACTGTTGCTGTGGCAGCTGTTGGGTTCAAAGAAAGATGATTTGGAAATTATGAAGACATTATGAAGCGTTTTCTATGGAAGGTCTGATTGCTAATTAATAATAATTGTAAAGCAAGCTGCAAGCATGCCATGCACATATTCTAATTACCATGCTACAATCCCTGAGAACAGCTGGAATTGTACATTACCTCTTAGGAAACGGGGATACATTTTGAGCATCTGGTGGAAGTTTGAAAGGTTTTCAAAAATCTATAAGTCATAAAATGCATTAATTTTGCAATATCTTTACTGGAAAAATTGATCGGAAAGCATGAAAATAAATCTGACACAAACACATAGTACCCCATGCACTCACTCACTCACCATCCGGTTTATCGTTTTACCCCAGTATTCAGATAAACATAAAAGGCTTTAAAAGCAGTAATCATCAGTTTTATCATTGGTATTTATCTGTGGGATGCAGTAAGTCAAGATAGTGTTCTACAATAGTATTATATTGTAAGTCTTTCTTTAGTCTTTGTTATGGCGACGTAACTATTACAGTCAAACTGTAATGTAATTATAATAGCTAGTATTTAATGGAGTACACTTTGACATTCCAGTGATGAGATTTTTCAGCAGTGTATAAATTTGATTAGATACTACAGCATGTGCATGTATGTGGAATAAGTACATATACACAATGTACCAGTGATATGTTGATTGAAAAGAATTGTTATCAATATTACCACTGTGACAGACTATGTTTTATTAATCAGGAATTGTGAATTGGAAGTCCTTAACAACCATTCTGTATTGTGAGTATAGCTGTAAAAATAAAATCTCTCTTTATATTTCATACCTGGCTTTGTGGCTGTCAGGTTGTGGAAGTAAACAGTGATTGTATAAATCATTATGTATTATGTCTGTGCATTGTATTTGTATCCAGGGAGCCTGAAAAACAGGTCAAGAGACCTGAGTGTGTCCGCTGGCTAAATAAATAAATGAAAAAGGGGACCCACTATTTGACCCTCTCTCCATAGCCGACTTCCTTGGCATACTATTCACTCTATTTGGCCAATTTCTACTATTTTTCCAGTGATCCGCGGAGCCTGGTAGGCAAGGTAATTTGTTTGCAAGCCTTCCACAACCTAGCAATCAACAGTTACAGCCAAAGATTAGCCTGACCTTATCAGATGAAGGTTTAACCTTAAGCCTGCTAAGGTAGACACTTGGAACCAAAGCTATATATTGGTTACAGGGTTAGGCAGCAGGGAGAAGGTTAAAAGAGGTAGTAAATGACACAAAACGTGATATTTTCCACTGATGACTTTACTAAATACTGCTGTCATGATAAAATCATAGTACATGTAACATGTACGTGTCATGTCTGGAATGCTGAGATGTTTTTTACAGCTTCCCTCTCAAACATTTTCCTCCTCTTCATTCATTTGGTTTAAGACTTAGCTAACAAATAAAGACATGGCATAAGTAAAACAATTTTCTTAACACAGTAACCTCAGTTTTACCTCACTGTATGGAAAGTACTGCATCCATCTATCTCAAATCTTACAGCTTTTCATGGTGTTTACAACTGTTACAAGAGACCCCTTTCCAAACTTTGGTGCCCTTGCAAAATGTTCTCTCATAACTGTAATAATGAGAGCACAATCTGGCGGGAAAGTGTGCAAGATGGGCAAAAATGACAGTTGATAATTGTGATAATTCTAATTGGGCCCCGATTGGAAATGGGTCTACGATAATGGTATAATGGCATTATCACTTTACTGTGTTTCACACTCAGGTCTATCATACTGTACAAATGGCTCATTTCTATTGCTCCTACCAAGTACAGTACTTTCCTGTGTAAAACTAAGACTAAGAGTTGTGCACATACATTATCTCCAAGCAGATCTATCGGTGGCAAGGCAGTATCAAAAGGGACAACCTGCACCAAAAGCCTTGGGTGGCTTCTGGTACGGTTGGCCCTTCTGATACTGCCTTGCCACCGATAGATCTGCTTGGAGATTACACATATATAGATTTGACAAGTCAGCCCTCCACCCCCAACAAAATCTCACTTCTTCCACAGTTGAGGAATGATATGCAACAATGCTAATAAAAAGGTCTGTATGCACTCATAAGTCTGTGACATAAGCAGATCATAAAAGGGCTTGCTTGGGTCCATGACATAATGTTCATTTGGGCCAAGATGGGGAACACACAAGCAGAATTTTCTTCACATGCTCACAACTTCTCTCCCTTCAATTTCTGTGTCAGAATATGCTTTAAGCTATCATAGGAATGCAAGCTCAAATTTTTCACTTAAAAGAATCCATCATGTATATGTAGTTCATAGTCGGAATGTAAGATCTATTGCATAAATGGCTTTTAGCTAAGGAACTCTTTAGTTCTCAAAAATGTCAATGTGTAGAGTTATCTGCATCAAAAGTATGCCGACATACTTTCCAGTCTAATATTAGACTAGTACCACTACTGCAACTGAAATTCCCGTCACAGAAAATCTTCCTATCACAGTCAAGATCTGTTTCAGTCTGTAGCTTAGTTTTCCAAACGAAAAAAAAAATCTGTCCAACACAAAACATGTAAACTTGCACTAAAAGCCTGTGTGGGCAGCTGTGTTAAAACGATGTGCAGTAAACTAATAAATAAAGACTTTAGGTTACTTTTTTTCAGCTATAAACAATGTGTTTGAATGTGCTTAACAGAGTTTCATAATTATCTATTAATTTTGTGTAATCTTTCACCCTTTTTTAAAATGAAACTAAATAAACAATGTTAAGTAGTTTTCCATTTAAATTCACATTTTAATTTCAGTCAGAAATATGACATAAAGCTATTGGAAACTGTCATACTCAATGCCACATGTTAACTACTCTAAAGACTGCATTTGTACAGAAAGGAATAACATTTGAACTCAGGCTGTACAAGTAAAAGTGATGGCAGCATTTATGATTATACAATAATTATACAAAGGGCACTTTTCACATTAAAAGATATTGACATATTAACTTCATCAAACCACATGATGTAATTTTTAAAGATGGCATCTTTGACAGAAAAAAACACAACATTCATAAGTGCTGAGCCCATTTTTTCTCAACGTTGCCGAAATTAACATAAACGCTTTGTGGCTTTACCACTTATATCTTTTGCTGACCACAAACATGCAAATTTGGGCTTGTGGGGTCGTCGTGTGGCGTAACGGCAGGGTTTTCGGCCCGGGACCCAAGGGTCCCCGGGTTCGAATCCCCCGACGCCACCGATCTTGTGCCCTTGGGAAAAAGGCACTTTACAGGACTTTCCCCACTCCAGCCAAGTGTAAAATAGATATATTACAATGTATGTGTGTGGGTCATGACATCAGCAATAGCTGCCTTTGTCCCACGTGTATTGCACTGTTGCAATTCCAACAAAATCCTGGGCTGTCAGATCTCATTTGGAGGTGGACTGGTCCACTTTTCTTCTTTTACTTTCAGGGTCCACAAAGAATGCCATCATCAAAAACTAGATAAAATATGGTTCGACCCACAGAGGAAGTTTGACAAAAATTTTATCTGAAATTCTAAAAATAAAAGCTTTAACGACTGCATCAAGCTGACCCAAACAAAACTAGGCTATTCCACTTGTTCATATGTAGATGATGACATAGAAACCTGTCCTCCCCCGTTCTGTAATGGTTCGTTCCTCATCACATTTCTGCCCGGTCGATTTGCACGTAGAGTTGTCTCACACCAACCTGCGGACACGACACAAAATAACACAAAAATTAGCATACAAACTACAGAATCTGATTTGTTACAGAGCATCTCATTGGTGAAGAGTTCTCTCACACCAACCTGAGGACAGGACACAAAACAACACAAACATTAACATTGTTCTAATGAAAGCTCATCTGTGTTGGTAGTAATCATAATACAATGCTAAACTTTCCTCCAACACTAATGGCTTTAGTTAGTGTTGGAAGAAAGTTTAGCATTGTATTATTAACATCGTTTGTTTGTTCAGACCCTTTATAGTGCCTAGTGGCACATAGGGCAGCAAGTTTCCTTGCTGTTTCAGTAGCAGGGTATGATCTTTAAAGGGAGGGGTTGCTAGCCCTTCCCCTTTAACATGCTCAAGACATGTTCTAGTACATTCTAGATCTCTTCTGAAACATGGGTGCAGTCCCAACCTAGATAGATGCCCAGTGCCAAGGATTAAACCAGGGTCTCCCAGTCACCAACTAATTGGAACCAGGAGCTCAACTGTGAGGCTGCTGCCAGTTGAGCTATAGGGACATCCCTCAAAAATAAACATACACTACAGATTCATAACAGATCCTCTCATTGGTTAAAATAAGACACAACTGGTAGTCAGTGTTGCTTCAGTCCCTGTCACGGGTTGGGGTTTTGTTCGCGTGAAGAATATTCGCGTTCGCGTGGAAAATTTTCGCGTGGAAAATTTGAAATGGAGAATTTATCTATAGGTTCAAAATATCAAAGTAATTTTATCATCAAAATTTTTCTCCCTTGGGAATAGACTTGAGTCCCTTGGGAATAGCACACACCAAACCACACCACACCCTGCCCACACCCATGCAGTGAAAAAGTTTGCCTGTAATTTTGATCATTTGGTCGTTAAAATACGCTAATTAGTTGATCAGAAGGGAATTGAAGGTTTACAAGTCTAAGGTTTCACACCCAAAAAATTTTAAAGGATTTTGAAATTTAAAAAATACAAAAAAAAACAAGTTGATTCCCAAGGGACTCAAGTCTATTCCCAAGGGAGAAAAATTTTGATGATAAAATTACTTTGATATTTTGAACCTATAAATAAATTCTCCATTTCAAATTTTCCACGCGAAAATTTTCCACGCGTACGCGAACATTCTTCACGCGAAAAAAACCCGTTCCCCCTGTCACAGCCATGTGTCTTTGAGCCGGTGTTCTGTTGTGCTTACCTGTGTGAAGATGTTATGTGTGGCACTCAGGATGTATTTGGCGTCCGCTTCTGGAGCTACTTCGACCTTGACTGTTCCGATGTAGACGTCGCTGCAGAGGGTCCAGAAGTGGGGTTCGTGTACACTGTAAACTCCTTCCAGCCCCATTACCTGTGGTAAAACATATGGGTACTGTTAGATGTGAGTTCTATTAAACCCCCCAAACATCCCCTCTTGATTCTTGAGGTGAAAACAGGGCATCATTTGTAGAAAAACACAAACTGGAAGGAATGAGGTTGGTAAGAAAACCAATTGCAAAACATGCAGCACTGCAAGTGTTAAGTTTAGTCACCCTTTTTGGCGACAAAAGTTTCTCTATTGTTACTATTTGAAGCATGATATCTATTTTGTATAATAAAAGGCCATCTTTGTGCAGACTATCAGAGATCAAATTGCAATTCCGTCTCCATCTTGGAAGATTCACATCAAGCAAAAGGATTTTGGATTTCGTTCTTTCCTCCTAAAAACATTGGTGAAGGCTAGACATCCGGGTAATAAGATACAAAATACAAAAGTCACTCAAAGCAACTGAACTACAAGATCTATCCAGTTGCTTTGTGTAACTTTGTATTGTTCCACCCCCCCTAAGTTTTTCCCCAAAATTTCTGTGCTTTTGTCTCAATACATGTATTGCTAATCTGCCTAAGAACCTTCAAATATTGAAGGATAGACATCCAGCCTGGTAATAAGATACACGACAATACAAAAGGTACTCAAAGCAGCTCAACTACAAGATCTGTCCTGTTGCTTTGAGTAACTTTGTATTGTTCCACCCCTTAGTGCTGCCTAACTCTGTAACCAATAGGGAATTGGGTGCCAAACGGCTACTTCAGAGTGCTAAAGGTTAAACTCACTCTCTGATAGCAGGCGGGCAGCTGGTGGTCCAGGTCGTAGGGCGTCCTCTGCATCAGGATGCTGACTGAGTCACGTATCAACGGGATCACACTGGGGGAGGGGGGCACAACAAGTCAACTTAGTCACGTATCAACGGGATCACACTGCGGGAGGGGGGCACAACAACTTAGTCAGGTATCAACAGGATCACACTGCGGGAGGGGGGCACAACAACTTAGTCAGGTATCAACAGGATCACACTGGGGGAGGGGGGCACAAAAACTGAGTCACGTATTAACGGGATCACACTGGGGGAGGGGGGCACAACGGTTAGGTGATGTCACAGAATCTGTGTATAGTATGTGGGACCTAATAACCAACCCAATGCCTACAACAGAACAATCAACAATAAACCTCATAATCGTGGAACAGATGGGGCTTACAAAAAATAGACTGACGCAAGGGATTAGGGGAGCGCCTTCTTTTTTGGAGCTACCATAGAGGTGGTCAGGTTTGCCTACGTTGTACTTTGACTGACAACCGAAGGGATGCACCCAGGAACCCACCTCATGCCTATAAGCGTGGCTATAATCATAGAACAGATGGGGTCAGCGATCATCCAGCCGAACTGCTGCATGAGGAAGGCAGAGATGATCACACCGACGCTCCCTAGCGTGTCGGCAAGGATGTGCAGGAAGACGCCTGCAGAAAGAAAGGAAGAAACTTTTTAGTCCTTGTTTTTGGATCCTTCTTAAATTCCCAAGAGGCTGTACAATGTGCAAGTGTAATGTTTGTTCCCCTCACCTCTGACACACTCGATGCCAGACACAGGACATTATACAATTCCTTCATCAACAGGCTGTACAACGCCCATAACAGTATAATTCCTGCAAAACACATTTTCCTTCATACCATGACTTAATGGCGGATTATAAAGCCTGGCTCCTTCTCACAAGGTCCTGCAAAGTTGCAATTGCATGACTCCTACCTTTAAGTATCTGGTTTTGAGAGGATGGTACCGGTGTTGGTGGTTCTGTACAGTCATCTCCACCTAAACCTGCAGGAAACACAGACAAACACATCAACATTAGCTGGAAAACTTAGTCTGTGTTAGTGGAATAATAATCTGTATTGTATTGTATTGTAAGAAATCAAGTTGTACTGAATTGCAGCACATCAAAATAAAACTACTTTACATAATCTTTGTCTCCTCTACAATCTTTTTCAGGTTCAAATTACCACCATGTTGCAGGTCAAGTGGCAATGAAAGAAAGAGTAGATGAAACAGCAGACCGTACCTAGTCCATGGGAGTGCCCATGTCCATGACTACTGTGGGAATGTCCGTGACCTCCGTGGCTGTGACCATGACCCTTGCTGACCCCACCGTTAGCGTGTGAGTGACCATGGTCTCCACCTGCAGGAAGAGTAGTGTAGTTAACATCTATGGTTTGGCACACTGAAAACTGGTATTGACATCTTAACACAAGACATACCGATATCTTTGTCCTCCAGAAAAAGAAATAGTCAGCATGTTTCTATCTTTTCTGTAACTTTCCCTAATCATCTTTTTTGGTAAAATTGACAGAAGGATGGTAATGAGTTCCACAGTTCTTGATGGTAATGAGTTCCACTCAACGACAATGCAAGGAAAATACAACTTTTTTTACACATCAATCCTACATTGTAGGTTGATAATTTTGGTACTTAAATAATTCTGGTACTTGAATACAGCCCTGAATTAGTCTCTACCAGACTAACCGCGCCGGCAATAGGGAGAACATTTGCCGGGGGACTTTGGCCATGGAGGGTAACCTTCGCAGGGTTGCAATATTTGACCCTATCTCCATATAGCCGACTCCCTTCATACAGATGACTCTATTTGGCCAATTTTTACTATTTTCCCAGCGACCCGTGGAGACTGGTAGAGTCTAGCCCTGAATACAGCTCAAGGTGTCCTGAGGTGACCCTACCTCCGTGCGAGTGGCCGTGCCCCGCCCCTCCGTGCTGGAACACGAAGATCCCGACCAGGTTGACCAGGAACCCCATGATTGACACCGCCATCAGACGCTCATGGTGCACCTCGGGAACCTCCACTATCCTCTGGGGGGGGGGGGGGACAAAAAAATTATCTTTCTTTAGTCATTCAGACCAAACAAATTAATTCTGTCTCTATTAAGAAGTTTTGGAAATGTATCTATTTTGTGTTATATGCCTGTATTTTGATAACTGCGCCTGTGCCATGCGTGTCTATATTTTTCTGTATGAAAATTTGTCTTAAACATATTGAAAAGTATGGGACAGTTCAATTCAGTTCAGTACATGGGGCACCGGTGTTTGAATTTTTAAAATTAACTACATATTCCTATATACCATGTGGTTACAGCCACGACACAAGAGACAAGGAACAACTTCTTTCACTAAGCACTTGGTATCATTACATCTGGGATATCATAACAGCGTTTTTTTAATGCAGGGATCTCACCTCCACAGCCTCAGAGAAGATGAAGAAGGCGATGAACAGCAGGAAGAGACCGTTGATGAAGCCTGCCAGAACTTCAGCTCGTACAAACCTGAGGTATAAAAGTATACACATGTTAGAAATAGTATATTCTTAATCAAGGTGTTTCTGAAAAACTTTGTACCACTCAACATGCCAATCCAGGGGTAGGATTGTTAAGAAACCACTAGACTACTGCACGCTATTGAATGCATTTTTCAACCCCCAACTATTGTTAGCCCCTAGCTCAATCAATACTTATCCATAACAAGAAAGGTTCTCAGAGGATTACAACCTTAAGACTCACCCAAAAGAAAAGTTTTTGGTGGATCACCAGCTTGAGACTTACAAAAAAAAGTTCTTGGTGGATTGCTATCTAGAGACTTGCCAAAAAAAGTTCTTGGTGAATCGCTATCTAGAGACTTACCAAAAAAAAGTTCTTGGTGTATCGCTATCTAGAGACTTACCAAAAAAAAGTTATCGGTGGATCGCTTTCTTGAGACTTACCCATAAGAAAAGTTATCTGTGGATCTCCATCTGGAGACGACGGAAGCAGCGAGCCCAGCCAGGAGAGCCGTGCAGTCGAAGAACATGTGGAATGAATCTGAGATGAGGCCGAGACTGGGGGACAGAAGTAGAGCAGGTGAGTGAACTACTTTTGATACATTCATGAAGGTTAGACATCCATTCAGGCAGGTAATATATAAGATACACAAAAAACAGTGTGACTGCCGAAAAAGTAGTGGTTGCTACCTGAAACGTTGGAACCATTTCCAATATCATATCCAGTTGTTTAAGTTACTGTTTGAATGCAAATTACTTTTGTTGGTAGTTTCTCTGTATCTATTAATATATTTCCTTATTGTTAGTTATAGTCAAACCTATCCAAGAAGACCAAGAAGGAGACTGGTAAATTCTGGTGTATGTGGACAGGTGGTCACTATGTAGACAGGATACATATTACTTAATGTTTGTGTCAATGACAAAGATTATCTTAGAACCTACCACCAAGAAGCGGCCATGTGATGATCCTTATGTGGGGTGATCATTCGTAAATTTGTACAGGTTTTATTGTAGCCTAACAGTGGGGTTTAAGCGCCACTAACTGACCAGTATAAATGGTCCACACCTTTTAGCCTAGACTAGAGTGGTTTAGTTCACATTTTGATTGTGCAGACGAAAAAGTGTGCTCTGCAGCTGCAAGACTAGCAAGTCTGCCAAATACTCCAATGGCTAACTAGTGCATTGATCTGTTTATTTTGATCTGTTTATGTTTGGCGTCTATATCCTGAATTTTTGGCTGACTAAGAAACTATAATTACCACTTAAGTCTAAACAAAGGGTATATTCCTATTAAAATATTGTTCATAATGTGTCCTCAGTATTGTACATCAAGTTAGAAGAGAAAGTTGCCCAGCTGCCACTGAGGGTCTAAACCGAATTTATTGATTATTTTGGGTCGGATCAATTTCATAACATATTTACAATTTTTTCACACTTCGTTGTGATGACTCTGAAATCAAAAACCATGATTTGCATAACAATTAAGGCGTTCAATCAGTCTAGCTTCACGTCTTCCAAGTTGGTGAAAGTCTGCGAATGTTTGGGGTTAGAATAAGGCAACGTGGCACAGACGGCGGCTGAGCACACAACTTTCGGTTCGACTCAGGTGTCCCAAAACTTTCCCCCTGACGTAACGTTACCTGTTCGTCCATATTCCGTACAGTAGCTCCACGATCGCGAAGGAAAGATTCAGCGTCAGGAACGCGAAGAGATTCCTTGACGTCGGGTCCGAGAAAATTGCACTGAAACGGCAAGAAAACTTTCATAAACACAGCTTTGGTAAGAGAAAACGTGAATAAAATGGAAATCTGCAACATATGGTAGAAACCACGGCTCGCCGGTACTTACCGAACCCAACTGGAAATCTTTCTTTTCAGGCTTCTCCCGACGCCTTGCTTGAACTCATTGTCCTTCCCGTGAAGCGGCAACATCGCAGCGATCTCGGAACCGTGTAGAGAGAGAAATCAAGGCCGGGAAACTGGCATGACACTCCGAAGATTTCTACAGGCTTTCTGCTCCGGTTCTGGGAAAATACAGCTGGGTTTCCGGTTTGGAAAGTAGTCTAGAATTTTGCCATTCAAGGGAACTGCTTAACATGTCTTAATTTAGCACATAGCCTGCAAAAACAGCAACTAATGACATGAGATTTAGCCCCCCTTTCGTCTAATTTTGCCAGAATTTAAGCCGATTTCATTGTAATAATTTCAGAGTCATGTGCAACCCCCCTTCTTTCACCACCAGTTCCAGGCTACGTGTGGGAACCGGAAGTACATGTGGCATGGTTGGACGGATGTTGAAGTGGAAGACTTCAAAAAGATGATAGGGGAGTATTATACCTGCTAAAAAAATAATAGAAAGATGGCTTACATAGGAGCAGTTCTATAAAATTGAGTATAAAATATACTTCTAATAATATTGATTTACATACCTCACTCTGCTTTGAGGTCAAACAATTTTTTAAAAACATGTTTGACTCACCTAAAATATGAATGATATAGTCCCACGTGAGCATCATGGCGGCGTTCGGAGATGCCGACGAGCTTTTTAGCGTCTTCGAAGAAAATGAGGATTCCTCCCCGAAACCTGGACCTTCCCAGGAGGAGGACAAGACACAGAAGAAGGGGAGATACCCAGATAAAGCCAGGTACACTTTTAAGCCTGTAGGAACCACGGTTTTTGTTTGACAGCAGATGCTGTGTGTTGTGATCGAACGTTTCGTTTGTGAAACTGAAACGTGCGTGCACATCTCAACTGTGTTCTGATAAACATTTGTATGATCGGAAACAAGTTATGTGTTCTGTAACCAAATCACGTAGATTGCGTGAGTCTATGGGGGAAATAATGAAGAGCAAGAGGCTTGTAGAACTGAACCCTAAATCACAACACTAACCCCCCCCCCCCCCACCCCACAAGGCAACCACTGATGGCAGACTTCACCCCCTCACGTAACGTTAGGTATCAGGACAACTCGGCCCCTGGGACAACTCGGCCCCTAGCCATTCGGGACAACTCGGCCCCTAGCTCAGGACAACTCGGCACCGAACCTCAAAACTGACATAGATCAGCAAACAGAACAGGAACTTTTCCAAATCTATGTGAGGAATAAAACATGTTTAACTGCCAAACATTTCGTCTAAAAAAGATAGGAAATTGTAAAACTCTGCAGGTTATTTCCCCGGAACGCTTTGATAGTTTGAATATGAATAAGGAAGTTTTATCATCTCGGTTGTCTCGACGAGTTTTGAAAACCTACAAACTGTTATAATCTATGTCCAACAAAACATATATGCTATACATTTAGTTTCATCGATAATAAGTTATAACCACTTTCATAACAGAACATAAGCGTAGCGAGTTCGTGAAAGAGCGTCGAAAATAACAAACAAAATGGCGTCGACGCGCCGGCCCGCAACATGTTTTTGACGGTCTTGTAATGTTTGAGACTTACGGAAATACAAAAATGCTTATGTATGGACTGAGTTTAGTTTCTTAAAATTCTTGTTCCACTTATCGGCCAGTCAGATCGGTAGAATTGTCATTCTTTGAGCCCCAAATACACTTATCATGCACTGAGTAATAGGTGCCGAGTTGTCCTGAGCTTGGTGCCGAGTTGTCCTGAATGGCTAGGGGCCGAGTTGTCCCAGGGGCCGAGTTGTCTCGGAATCGTAACGTTACATGTAAGTCAGAAACATAGAGACAGAGATAAACAGTTACAGACATGCCAAAAACAATACTTCACTACCTTCAGGTGCTATATAAACGATAATGCTTGTGTTGAAGCGAATCAGAATATAATTTCCCAGTATCATTGGATGACTACTCTTCACAAACGCAGACGCCTTCTATCCTGCAAGTGGTATCAAGGAATTACTGTAAATGCTTTTAAGTTTGCCTGGTTTTTATTTTGTACTAATGTGAAAATGTAGGGTTTGCGGTGGTTTGAAGTTCGCGGCAGCGCTATAGTCACATACCGCTACAGTATGAGACAAAAATGTTCGCGGCGGTTTTAAGTTTGCAGTGAAACAGTGGCCGCGAAAACCGTGAACATAAAACCACCACGAACACTTCTGCATTTACAGATTAACCAGTATTTGATTTTGAAATTTCGATAATGCTTCTAATCCATCCTTCCATGTTATCATGAACAGTAAGAGCAAGAGGAGCAGGGTCCAGGAGGAGGATGAGGAGGATGCTGGGAGTAAGAAACCCAAGACAGTGTCGATGTCCGTCCTGTCTGAACCCATGAACACAGAGGCACTCTCACAGGTGAGACGACAAGTACATATAGTTCTAGACTCCTCAACTGGTAACAATTTCTTGAGTGACATTGCATACCCAGGGATCTCACCAGAAATATAGAGCAGGATGGGGGAGGGTGCCAGGCACAGGATACGTGTCGCGAGGGGGGAGGTCTGGAGGGGGGCGCACACCTCTCAAAAGGAGAGCGGATGTTGCCTTTTGCCTTTTTCAGACATAATGGAAGTTATTTTCTGCAACTTCAGCTTTACACCTGAAATTTCTAGTTTTGAGCAAAATTACAGGCTTTGCTGGGTAAAAATTGGAAAAAATGCCCTAACTTTGAAAATCAACAGGATGGAGCTGGGATTAGAACAGGATGGAGGAGCGCCACTGTTCCATTCTTTAGGGAGATCCCTGATACCTCTTGCTTGATAGGTGAGGTATTTGTATATGAACTTAGGTTTGAGTGTAAAGGGCCCCTACCAGGACGTAGTATTTGTATCTGTATCTATAGTATCAGTATATAGCCAGTATAACTTTGACGTAACACACCAGCTTTGGAGGCATGCAACACGGTAGTGGGCAGCTGGTTATATTACACTGCACGTAGTGTAATCAATGTCATGAGATCTGTAGCACATGATCATCAGTAATAGTTGGTACTACAGGCTTCTTGGGAAACTTATGACTTTATGATGTAACACATTAATTTGATTAAAGATTGACCAAACTGTTTTCCCCAGTGTCTGCTCTTCTTTATCATGTGACACTTGTTGAAATTCCTTCATTATGACAGACAGAAAATCTGGATGAATTCAAGCAACATTACCTAAATTTCAAAGTTGCAAGGTGGTGCAGAGATGTTATCAAGGTTATGTAGCACCATGATTCCCCTGTAGGAAGAGCCCTGCAAAGTACATGTTTCTTTCAACTTGACCTTGTGTTTCCCCAGGCTGAACTTGACCTCCTGCCTAAGATCCGTACGGAGACGGTGGACACAGAGCAGGCGTGTACACACGAGGTGGCTTATCCTGAGGACTGTAAATATGAACCTGTGAAGGAACTCTCCACAACACCTGCGAAGGTAATTTGCACTTAAGATACAATATGTCTTTGAGTGGTCTGGTACTAGGTGTAAGAACTAAGATGTATAGTAGGACTAGTAGGAGCAGGCATGCATACTCAAGGTAGATATGAACCTAAGGAGCTGTCCACCACACCTGAAGTAGGGCACGTGTCTTTGAGTAGTATGGTAGGTGTATGAAGTATATTATTTTTGTGGAGGAGTAGGGATGCATTCAGTGAGGACTGTCAAGGAGCTGTCCAAAAAAACCTGATGAGTACATATCCTATGCACCTGATTAAAGCTATTTTAAAAAAATCATATTGGTAGGGAAGGAAGTATACATGTGTCTTAATGTGTGCTCCAAATCAACCAAAGTTACTTATATGTATTCTGAGTATGGTAGGGCCAGATACATGTAGTATTTTAGTTCTAGTCATTAAGATTTTCAGAAATAGCCGTTCTGTGCTTGAATCTAGAAAATGAAAATGAATAAAAAAAATCTGCAACGCAAGTTAAATACACAAACTTAAAGCGATGTCAAAAATGTGTACCAATGCTTGATGTATTTGATTTATATTGACTGTTTGAATGTTTTTCCAGGTGTACCCGTTTGTGCTGGACCCGTTCCAGAAGGAGGCCCTGCGGTGCCTGGAGAGTAACCAGTCAGTCCTGGTGTCCGCACACACGTCCGCTGGCAAGACGGTGGTGGCAGAGTGAGTTAACTTGTACACTTTATTGTGATCAATATTTCTTTTTACCTTTTACCTATGTACCTAATATATATAGTCTCCCTACCTGGTCTGGTCGTTGGAGGGACAAGGTAGACATGAAGATGGAGATTTGCCTCCTTTTAACAGAAAACTACATAAAGTTATGACTGGCTTCCAAACAATCCTTGTTGTTCCCTTAATTCTAGAAGGTACCCAATTGCTTTGTAATTATGTGACAAACCCCATCAGCTTAATACCTGCCTTTAAAGCTGTTGTAAACTACAAAGTCTTCTAACCTAATGCCTAACTTCCCATTTTCCCCTCATGTATGCCATTGCGCAACGACAAGCAGCGAGTGATTTACACCACGCCAATCAGCTTAACATCCCCTAGCAGCTTCCTTTATAACTGCAGACTACAGCTACATGACATTGTATTTTGTTGTTCCCCTTAGATACGCCATCGCCATGTCCTTGCGAGACAAGCAGCGCGTGATCTACACCACGCCCATCAGCTTAACCTTCCAGCTTCCTTTATAACTGCAGACTACAGCTACATGTGTTTTTGTCCTAATGCTTAATGTCCTTATTCCCCTTAGGTACGCCATTGCCATGTCGTTGCGAGATAAGCAGCGCGTGATCTACACCACGCCCATCAGCTTAACCTCCACTAGCAGCTTCCTTTATAACTGCAGACTAAATCGCTACATGTGTTTTTATCCTAATGCTTAATGTCCTTGTTCCCCTCAGGTACGCCATCGCCATGTCCTTGCGAGACAAGCAGCGCGTGATCTACACCACGCCAATCAGCTTAACATCCCCAAGCAGCTTCCTTTATAACTGCAGACTACAGCTACATGTGTTTTTGTTCTAATGCTCAATGTCCATATTCCCACAGGTATGCCATCGCCATGTCGTTACGAGACAAACAGCGTGTGATCTACAAGCTTATCAGCTTAATGTCCCTTAGCAGCTTCCTTTACAACTGCAGACTACAACCATTTTTACCCTAATGCTCAATGTCCTTATTCCCCTTAGGTACGCCATCGCCATGTCGTTACGAGACAAGCAGCGAGTGATCTACACCACGCCCATCAAGGCTCTGAGTAACCAGAAGTACCGCGAGCTGTACGAGGAGTTCCAGGACGTCGGACTGATGACCGGAGACGTCACCATCAACCCCACCGCCTCCTGTCTCGTCATGACGACGGAGGTTTGTTTGTTTATTTGTTGAACATTACCAACAGAGTAAACAAGTATAAAGGTTCTTTTGTTTTGCAAATAAAAAAGTTTTATAAAATTAGACAAATCTTATGGATTATCTTTTATTAACATTGATTGAAAGAGACATTGGACTCTCAGGTTCTGCATTATTATCAACCATGAAGGACAAATTGTACTGGAAAAACTTTATTGATTGTATCTCACCGGAGTAAATCCGGAATAATAATAATTTGATGATGATGATCTGCTATATTTGAAAGATGTTTTCGTCTCTTTTTGCATTTCGTCATTTCTTCACTCCATAGATTTTAAGGAGCATGTTGTAACAAAATTCTCAGCTGGGTGGTTACATACATGTAGTTGTTAGTTATGTATATAACTTATGATGCTATTTTCTTCCCCAGATTTTGCGGAGCATGTTGTACCGAGGTTCAGAGTTGATGAGGGAAGTGGCCTGGGTGGTCTTTGATGAAATTCACTACATGAGAGACAAAGGTATGTCTTACAAGATGCACTTAATGTCATCATATCGGACATATTTTATTCAGTCAGTAAGCAGTAAGTGTATCAGAAAGAATTAAAACCTTTAATGGTCACAATGTATAGACAACAACTGTATAGACAGGATTTTTAATGCTTGTGTCAATAGGGAAAATAATTTAAGGGACCGCCAAAAAGTGGTCACATTGGCCAGGTTGTCCTTATATTGAGGTGGCCATCAAAAGTTAGGTGTTCCTTTGAAATCAGCTTGTTTACACATCCAGTTTACATGTGACTTCTAAGTGCAGCTTACAAAGTTTACAATGTCCCAACCTGCCTGTAACAAGCTAACCTGTCTGACATGCGTTTTACCTCCAGAGCGAGGTGTAGTTTGGGAGGAGACCATCATCCTCCTGCCCGACAACGTGCACTACGTCTTCCTCTCCGCCACCATCCCCAACGCCAGGCAGTTCGCTGAGTGGATCTGCTGGCTACACAAACAGGTGGGTGTCAATTAATCAATCAATCAATCAATCAATCAAAAGGAATTAGAAGCAAAGGAGTCATTCATCCCCAACTGAAGTGAAGCATGACGCTTTTTCAGTACTCTTTCTCTTCTTGATAACTAATTTGTATGGGATTCTTTTAGTTTAAGTTTTACGTGCAGAGGTTTTAGATCACCATCCAAAATGTCAATGAATCAGTTAACCAACCAACCAACCAACCAAACAACCAAACAACCAACCAACCAAACAACCAAACAACCAACCAACCAACCAATAAATTGATGCATTAATCAATCAATCAATCATTTTGAGCATAGAGAGGGAGCTCCACAGAAAGGAATTGTCCATCCATAGCCTGGGGCAGAAAGCAGGCATGCTGAAATAGACATGAGCACTTCTCACATAATGATATGATGGTAAATTACCTTCTATTTGTGTGACTGTGAATACCATTATATTAGATGCCTTCCCCACCTAAAGCCCTGATGTGTTCTCTCTTCCTGCAGCCCTGCCATGTGGTGTACACAGAATACAGACCCACGCCGCTGCAGCACTACATCTTTCCAGCAGGGGGCGACGGGTTACATCTGGTGGTCGATGAAACAGTGAGTTACTTTTTCTTGTATGGAGAGATGAACATTGTACACAAACACATTGTAGTTTTCATGAACACTATTTGTCTGTTTTACAGTGTTACAATGTAGACTTTGTTCACTTTTACAACCCATTGAGTGTTCTGTATATTAGTTTATTACCTGATATCTTTTCTATATTTTAGAGAACACTTTCTAGAGGCTTTTAAGAAAATTTTGTCAGCCAGCGATGAAGTTTTCCAGGGGATGGTTATGAAGCTGGCATAGGCAAGATCATGGCTTTAGAAAATTGTTTGTAGTATTTTCAGAAATACAAAAGCATGTTAAGGACCACACTTCTTCCATTGATTGACTGTATTGGCCAAAAAAATTAGTTTTTAGATTTTATTTACTACTTTTCCTCATTCTCACAACTGTCTTGTTTTCAGGGCTCTTTTCGGGAAGACAACTTCAACACAGCCATGGCCGTCCTGCGAGACGGGGGAGACAACTCCAAGGGGGACAGATGGAACAAGAGGGGCTTCACTAAAGGTATGCAATCATTCCTCAACTTTTTGCTGTTGTGATATGTCAAGTGAGGTCATGTAGTGCTAGCCTCCACCAGGCCCTCTTACGGGCGTATGAATCGTAGAATTCGGCAGAAAAAGGATTAATTAGCCAGTAGAGTCAGTCCACAGTGAAGATCACATTTTGCCCGTTTAGTAATGGAGCCTGCAAGTGAAACCCTGGCGTAGTTATTCTGGTAGAGACTAATGTAGTGCACTTAGACACTACCAGGGGTTCATCTAAATCAGGAAAGAGGGGCGTTGCACCCTCTTGTTTCAGCCCAGCCCCCCCTTGTCGAATTCAGATTTCAGCTTAATACCCAGTAAACAGCTTCACTCAGCAATAAATTCTTTTATAAATACATAGAATTTGCTCCCTCGCCTGTGTGTGCTCCCCCTTATTCAACTTTTCTAGAAAAACCCCTGCACTACCTTGTTTTTTTGCTGAACTGTGATTGGTTAAGCCTCCTAGGGCACTCTGGGTGTGGGTTTGAATAAGTTCTGAATGGGAACTATGTGACTACAGCGTCTTTTCTGGTGTGTGTACGGTTGACTTGAGGTTGCCCTCTACTACTGTAAGTCTACTTAGATCCGCGGGGCCTAAAATCCGCGGTTTCGGGCAAATGGAAAATCCGCGGTGGTTCTAAATTCGCGCTGGCAAAGCCCAAATTGTGGCGTGTATCTCGATAATTATTTTCTGATTTCTCGGTAAATTACTACTGTATGTGTGTAGCGGTCGGGAGTAGCGACGCCGCTCGGCCAAACTTCTGCGAATCATATGTAATATCACTTGTTTACACGTATGTACTGTGTAAAAGCTTGTCATGTTTTACACAATCGCGTGCATTGTTTATGTGTCGCTTTTCCCTGAAGTCGAGCTCACTCACAAATGTGGGGAGGGGGGCAAAAGTACGATAAACATATCCGCGGGGAAATTGATTCGCGGTGCAGAGGTCGCCGCGGATCCCGCGGATCTAATTATACCGCAGATCTAAGTAGACTTACAGTATTTGCGTACTATTTCAAATATGGACCTTTTTTTTGAGCCTGCCTAAGTGTTCATGATTAAATAATTTAACTTAAAATAAATCATTTGATTGTCCCTTCCCTTCCAGGCCCGTCCAACGCCTTTAAGATTGTGAAGATGATCATGGAGAGGAACTTTGCTCCCGTCATCGCCTTCAGCTTCAGTAAGAAGGAGTGTGAGGCCTACGCTCTGCAGATGTCCAAACTGGACTTCAACACAGGTAATGTGTGTCATAGTTTATTTTTGACCATTCATCTCAAAACAGAAAACATTGCAAGTGAAAATAAGTAGTCATCTCAAAGGGTCATTTTGTTCGTTTCACAAGTTTTTTCTAGTAAAAGTTCTAAACACTTCTGTCTTGAATTTGAGTTTGGCCACTCTTCTGGTGTAACCAACGAAATGACCTGTTGGTGAGGAATAAGGAAAGGATCACAAACTAGCTTAATTTGTAGTTTTCCATAAGATACAGGTCAATACATGGCCCTAATCGAGAGGAGAGCCCGGTTGCTATGGCTGCAAATTTATGTAGTAAACTGAAGTAGTATCCGGTATTTGCGGGGTCCCTGACGCAGGGGTGGGCAGCAGTCGGCTAGTCTTCACACCACGTTTCCAGGTAGCTCTGTCCAGCGGTCCATGCTGGTAAGGCTGCACTCTTTGATGTCCTTCCTGACACACTCCATCTAACTGGAAACCGAATCTTCCACTTGTTTTGAAAAGAAAGATCATGACAAATTAAGGAGTCAAGTATAGTGTTTCTTTAAGACTACAAGCTTTAACACTTCAAGTATCAAACGTTCCCATCTTTACCCAGATGAGGAGAAGAAGCTTGTGGAGGAAGTTTTCTTCAATGCCATCGACTGTCTGTCAGATGAAGACAAGAAACTACCTCAGGTTCGGTTTTGATACCTCCATCAAGAAGGTTTCATTAATTTGTGTTTTTATAATTAAACTAAGCATAATTGGAGAACCTATTGATTGATTGTTATGATTTTTAGTGCATGGTTTGATAAAACCTAAGTTCTGTATGTTCTGTTCTGTATACTGTGCTGTTAAAGATGTAACCTGCAGTACCTTGTAACTCCACCAGGTGGAGCATGTTCTCCCGCTGCTGAAGCGAGGCATCGGGATCCACCACGGCGGCCTCCTGCCCATCCTGAAGGAGACCATCGAGATCCTCTTCTCAGAGGGGCTCATTAAGGTCAGCTTCTTTACTTACTGCTAATGAGTGAGTCATTGATTAAACCATTCTGTGCCAACTGTTGTGTTACACGTAAATGTTAGGTAGTACAGTACAGGTTTTGTCAGCACAGTGTACTGTGACTGAAATGTTTTAAACTTTCGATAAGTAACTTTATTATTGGGAGCAAAACCAACACAGTGTTAGACCATGTACCTATTTTCCAAATATACGAAGAAATCAAAATGTCATGACTGTGGAAACATTCATTTTATTTTACTCATCAACATTCAACAATCTTCACAGTTAGATATAGCGTTTATGTTTTATCTCAGCATGCACACAAAGTTGCATGAGGCTTTGACCTTTGTAACTCATAAGAACTTTATTCCAAAAAGCATAAAATTTCAAATTGTTCCCTTATGGGAGACTACAAAAAGAAATTACAAATCTTTAAGTCAACTTTGTGAGTCCTGAAATGTAGCCATGTCAGAGACCCAATGTGCACAGTTTATAATCACAGCAGACTCTACTGCCAGTAGTTTCTGACCATTCCACACCTCTCCTCCCCTCCAGGCCCTGTTTGCTACAGAAACCTTTTCTATGGGGCTGAACATGCCGGCCAGAACTGTCCTGTTCACCAGCGCTCGCAAGTTCGACGGCAAAGACTTCAGATGGGTGAGTTTGTGTAATATCTATGTTTGCTTCAAAGTCTATTAAAAAGACTTTCAGACATTTAAAGAACCAGAAATTTGAGTGTAAATGCAAAGATTTAAGATGCAATGGTCACTTTGTTTTGAATGGTTTATAATATAATTTTGAATCTTTTTGAATCTTTAGGATTTTACCAACTTTTTTCCATAGATGAATTTGTCAAATAAAGTTGTATCTATAAACTCTAGACCAAAAATATGTCATGGTTTTATTAGAATAGTACAGCTGTGACCTTGAACCTCCAACCTTTACCCTGTGACCAGGTGTTGTTGGGTGAGTATGCAGTCTGAACAAGTGTGGCCTTTAACCTCTAACCTTTACCCCCTGACCAGGTGTCGTCGGGAGAGTACATCCAGATGAGCGGGCGCGCGGGGCGGCGCGGTCTGGACGAGCGGGGAATCGTCATCCTCATGATCGACGAGAAGATGGGACCGAGTGTTGGCAAGAACCTCCTTAAGGTGACGTCTTAATCTTTACACTGATCCTTAGGCATCGTCTTGGCAGGATGTGACTTCAACTCAGAAGTCTTATAAAAGTCTTATAGTTAAATCTTTACTGTGATACTCAACCACTGTATTGACTTGACAGGAAATGAACTTTTAAAACCTTTAGAGCAAATTGCAGTGATTCTTATTAGGTAATGTCTTGGCAAGACTTTCCTTGAACTGAAGGCTTCACCTTTGTACGGCAACTGACTCTTTGTCAGTCTGACAGCAAATTCTTACAGTGAATTTGTAATGTTCATATTCATCCATCAAGTGCCAAGAGAAGTGCAGGCATCTCAGCATGCAGATTTATCAGCCTTCAGCACACCTTCTGTCACAAAATTAGTATGACATGTTTTATGACTCCCACATGAAGCTCTCTTGGTCCTTAGATTTTCCATTTTGTTCAAAAACCTGATATTATAACACTTTTGTAAGTCTGAGAGTGGTCTTTAAACATGTTGAAAACAGTACAATATTTGAGGGAGGTCTTCAAACATGTTGAAAATTATACGAGGTAACCATGTTTAGACAGTATAAAACAAGTTTTGGGCAGCACAATTTTAAACTGAACTGTGTTGTCCCCCCTTACCCTGTAGGGAGCCCCTGACTCCTGAACAATGCGTTCCACCAGACCTACAATATTATTGAGTTGTTGTGACCAGTGTTGCCATTTTCTCCATGTCAGAACTGATACTCCACTTTTCCTGCATCCGCAATTCACATGTTTTATGTCTTCTAGAAACTACAATATGATTGAAAATCTATGTGAATTTTTGTACAAATGTTTCAAGAAGAGACTCTGCAGATTTAGATTGAATATAGCACAATGTTCCTTAAGTTTCTTTTACTTCATGTTATCGAATGCTTTTAGCCCAAGTTGGGCATGAATATGCAATAACGTTCATTGTCATTGTCAATAGAATTGTTTCCTTACAAATCTGTACCACCTGTCCTACAGGGAGCCCCTGATCCCCTGAACAGTGCGTTCCACCTGACCTACAACATGGTTCTGAACCTGCTGAGAGTCGAAGAGATCAACCCGGAGTTCATGCTGGAGAAATCCTTCTACCAGTACCAGAACTACAGCTCTATACCAGCTATGATCACCAGTAAGTACCAGAACTACAGCTCCATACCAGCCATGATCACCAGTAAGTACCAGAACTACAGCTCCATACCTGCCATGATCACTAGTAAGTACAGAACTACAGCTCTATACCTGCCATGATCACTAGTAAGTACAGAACTACAGCTCTATACCAGCCATGATCACTAGTAAGTACCAGAACTACAGCTCAATACCTGCCATGATCACTAGTAAGTACCAGAACTACAGCTCTATACCAGCTATGATCACTAGTAAGTACAGAACTACAGCTCAATACCTGCCATGATCACTAGTAAGTACAGAACTACAGCTCAATACCTGCCATGATCACTAGTAAGTACCAGAACTACAGCTCCATACCAGCCATGATCACTAGTAAGTACAGAACTACAGCTCAATACCTGCCATGATCACTAGTAAGTACAGAACTACAGCTCAATACCTGCCATGATCACTAGTAAGTACCAGAACTACAGCTCCATACCAGCCATGATCACTAGTAAGTACAGAACTACAGCTCCATACCAGCTATGATCACTAGTAAGTACCAGAACTACAGCTCAATACCTGCCATGATCACTAGTAAGTACCAGAACTACAGCTCCATACCAGCTATGATCACTAGTAAGTACAGAACTACAGCTCCATACCAGCCATGATCACTAGTAAGTACAGAACTACAGCTCTATACCAGCTATGATCACTAGTAAGTACCAGAACTACAGCTCAATACCTGCCATGATCACTAGTAAGTACCAGAACTACAGCTCCATACCAGCCATGATCACTAGTAAGTACAGAACTACAGCTCCATACCAGCTATGATCACTAGTAAGTACCAGAACTACAGCTCAATACCTGCCATGATCACTAGTAAGTACCAGAACTACAGCTCCATACCAGCCATGATCACTAGTAAGTACCAGAACTACAGCTCAATACCTGCCATGATCACTAGTAAGTACCAGAACTACAGCTCCATACCAGCTATGATCACTAGTAAGTACAGAACTACAGCTCCATACCAGCTATGATCACTAGTAAGTACAGAACTACAGCTCCATACCAGCTATGATCACTAGTAAGTACCAGAACTACAGCTCAATACCTGCCATGATCACTAGTAAGTACCAGAACTACAGCTCCATACCAGCCATGATCACTAGTAAGTACCAGAACTACAGCTCAATACCTGCCATGATCACTAGTAAGTACCAGAACTACAGCTCCATACCAGCTTTGATCACTAGTAAGTACAGAACTACAGCTCCATACCAGCTATGATCACTAGTAAGTACCAGAACTACAGCTCAATACCAGCCATGATCACTAGTAAGTACAGAACTACAGCTCCATACCAGCTATGATCACTAGTAAGTACCAGAACTACAGCTCAATACCTGCCATGATCACTAGTAAGTACCAGAACTACAGCTCCATACCAGCTATGATCACTAGTAAGTACAGAACTACAGCTCAATACCAGCCATGATCACTAGTAAGTACCAGAACTACAGCTCAATACCTGCCATGATCACTAGTAAGTACCAGAACTACAGCTCCATACCAGCCATGATCACTAGTAAGTACAGAACTACAGCTCCATACCAGCCATGATCACTAGTAAGTACCAGAACTACAGCTCAATACCTGCCATGATCACTAGTAAGTACCAGAACTACAGCTCAATACCTGCCATGATCACTAGTAAGTACCAGAACTACAGCTCCATACCAGCTATGATCACTAGTAAGTACAGAACTACAGCTCTATACCTGCCATGATCACTAGTAAGTACCAGAACTACAGCTCAATACCTGCCATGATCACTAGTAAGTACCAGAACTACAGCTCCATACCAGCTATGATCACTAGTAAGTACAGAACTACAGCTCTATACCAGCTATGATCACTAGTAAGTACCAGAACTACAGCTCAATACCTGCCATGATCACTAGTAAGTACAGAACTACAGCTCCATACCAGCCATGATCACTAGTAAGTACCAGAACTACAGCTCAATACCTGCCATGATCACTAGTAAGTACCAGAACTACAGCTCCATACCAGCTATGATCACTAGTAAGTACAGAACTACAGCTCCATACCAGCTATGATCACTAGTAAGTACAGAACTACAGCTCCATACCAGCTATGATCACTAGTAAGTACCAGAACTACAGCTCCATACCAGCTATGATCACTAGTAAGTACCAGAACTACAGCTCCATACCAGCCATGATCACTAGTAAGTACAGAACTACAGCTCCATACCAGCTATGATCACTAGTAAGTACCAGAACTACAGCTCCATACCAGCTATGATCACTAGTAAGTACAGAACTACAGCTCCATACCAGCTATGATCACTAGTAAGTACAGAACTACAGCTCCATACCAGCTATGATCACTAGTAAGTACCAGAACTACAGCTCTATACCAGCTATGATCACTAGTAAGTACAGAACTACAGCTCCATACCAGCTATGATCACTAGTAAGTACCAGAACTACAGCTCTATACCAGCTATGATCACTAGTAAGTACCAGAACTACAGCTCTATACCAGCTATGATCACTAGTAAGTACAGAACTACAGCTCTATACCTGCCATGATCACTAGTAAGTACAGAACTACAGCTCAATACCTGCCATGATCACTAGTAAGTACCAGAACTACAGCTCAATACCTGCCATGATCACTAGTAAGTACAGAACTACAGCTCCATACCAGCTATGATCACTAGTAAGTACAGAACTACAGCTCCATACCAGCTATGATCACTAGTAAGTACCAGAACTACAGCTCTATACCAGCTATGATCACTAGTAAGTACAGAACTACAGCTCCATACCAGCCATGATCACTAGTAAGTACCAGAACTACAGCTCAATACCTGCCATGATCACTAGTAAGTACCAGAACTACAGCTCCATACCAGCTATGATCACTAGTAAGTACAGAACTACAGCTCCATACCAGCTATGATCACTAGTAAGTACAGAACTACAGCTCCATACCAGCTATGATCACTAGTAAGTACCAGAACTACAGCTCCATACCAGCTATGATCACTAGTAAGTACAGAACTACAGCTCCATACCAGCTATGATCACTAGTAAGTACAGAACTACAGCTCCATACCAGCTATGATCACTAGTAAGTACCAGAACTACAGCTCTATACCAGCTATGATCACTAGTAAGTACAGAACTACAGCTCCATACCAGCTATGATCACTAGTAAGTACCAGAACTACAGCTCTATACCAGCTATGATCACTAGTAAGTACCAGAACTACAGCTCTATACCAGCTATGATCACTAGTAAGTACAGAACTACAGCTCTATACCTGCCATGATCACTAGTAAGTACAGAACTACAGCTCAATACCTGCCATGATCACTAGTAAGTACCAGAACTACAGCTCCATACCTGCCATGATCACTAGTAAGTACAGAACTACAGCTCCATACCAGCTATGATCACTAGTAAGTACAGAACTACAGCTCTATACCTGCCATGATCACTAGTAAGTACAGAACTACAGCTCAATACCTGCCATGATCACTAGTAAGTACCAGAACTACAGCTCAATACCTGCCATGATCACTAGTAAGTACAGAACTACAGCTCCATACCAGCTATGATCACTAGTAAGTACAGAACTACAGCTCCATACCAGCTATGATCACTAGTAAGTACCAGAACTACAGCTCTATACCAGCTATGATCACTAGTAAGTACAGAACTACAGCTCCATACCAGCCATGATCACTAGTAAGTACCAGAACTACAGCTCAATACCTGCCATGATCACTAGTAAGTACCAGAACTACAGCTCCATACCAGCTATGATCACTAGTAAGTACAGAACTACAGCTCCATACCAGCTATGATCACTAGTAAGTACAGAACTACAGCTCCATACCAGCTATGATCACTAGTAAGTACCAGAACTACAGCTCCATACCAGCTATGATCACTAGTAAGTACAGAACTACAGCTCCATACCAGCTATGATCACTAGTAAGTACAGAACTACAGCTCCATACCAGCTATGATCACTAGTAAGTACCAGAACTACAGCTCTATACCAGCTATGATCACTAGTAAGTACAGAACTACAGCTCCATACCAGCTATGATCACTAGTAAGTACCAGAACTACAGCTCTATACCAGCTATGATCACTAGTAAGTACCAGAACTACAGCTCTATACCAGCTATGATCACTAGTAAGTACAGAACTACAGCTCTATACCTGCCATGATCACTAGTAAGTACAGAACTACAGCTCAATACCTGCCATGATCACTAGTAAGTACCAGAACTACAGCTCCATACCTGCCATGATCACTAGTAAGTACAGAACTACAGCTCCATACCAGCTATGATCACTAGTAAGTACAGAACTACAGCTCCATACCAGCTATGATCACTAGTAAGTACAGAACTACAGCTCAATACCTGCTATGATCACTAGTAAGTACCAGAACTACAGCTCTATACCTGCCATGATCACCAGTAAGAACTCCTCTACTTTCCTTTGATTACTATACCTAGGAGATACTTCTAGTTCATATGTAAGGTTGTTGAGGTAAGTAATGCATCCCTTTCACTTGATTATAGAAGAGGCAGTCTTTATGCAATATATGGAGCCTGACATATTATTTTGAAAATGGTATTTTGGGTTCAAGGTCTAAAAATGTTACCCTGTCCTCAGAACTACAGAAGTTGCAGGAAGACTACAATGCCATGACTGTCGCCGAGAAAGACTCCATCACAGCGTAGTACAAGCTCCAACGATTCTTTCCCTCCTTCGCTCATTCTCTCTCTCCCTCTGTCCACAGAACTACAAAAGCTACAGGGAGACTACAACGCCATGACCGTGCCCGAGGAGGATTCCATCACGGCATACTACAAGCTAAAACGATTGCTTCCCTCCCTTATTCTCTCTCACCCTCTGTCCACAGAACTACAGAAGCTACAGGAGGACTACAACGCCATGACCGTTCCTGAGGAAGACTCCATCACGGCGTACTACAAGCTCCGACAGCAGCTGGACAAGCACAGTCAGGAGATTGAGGCGTTTCTCCAGAAGCCGAAGTACTGCCTGCCATTCCTGCAGCCTGGACGCCTCGTCAAGGTGCGCAACGAGACGGACGACTTCGGCTGGGGCGTCGTCATCAACTTCCAGAAGAAGGCCAACCAGAAGGTAAAAGTCATGTTGTATCTCTGAGGCATTTTTCTATCAAGTAGCAGCTCCTTTTTTTCACAAAACTCGAGTCTTATGGAATGTATAGGGATGCAACTCCATTATCCTCTGATTGTATTTCTTTGCTTTCATCAGATAATGTCATTATCATTGTAGTCTTATATTGCCAGCTTACTGTTCTGCATGTTTTCGTTTTCATCAGCAGAGGATTAGGCTTTCTGCTTGCTGTCTTTTTCTAGGTTTGGAACATTACATTGGGAATTACTGGGTGTGCATAAACTCTTTCCTTCTCCCCCTCTCACTTCTCCCAGGCGCCCAACAACAGCACGGCGGAACCCCTGTACGTGGCGGAGGTCCTGCTGCTCTGCTCCAAGGAGTCCGTGCGGAACGCGTCCACGGAGAGCGCCAAGCCGTGCCGGCCGGGGGAGAAGGGCGAGATGGTCGTGGTTCCCATCATGCTCCAGCTCATCCGCTCCATCAGCAGCGTGCGGCTCTACATCCCCAAGGACCTTCGACCTCTGGACAACCGGGAGAGCGTGCTCAAGTCAATACAGGTCAGAGGTCAAGTTCAGACAGGTCAGGGGTTAGGTCCATACAGGTCAGAGGTCAAGTTCATACAGGTCAGGAGTCAGTGAATATAAGGTTGTAAAGTTACTACTAGACATTCTGAAGGCCCTGTGACCCCCGGACAATTGGGAGAGCGTGCTCAAGTCTATACAGGTCAAGGGTCACATCTATACAGGTCAGGTCCATACAGGTCAAAAGTCAAGTCCAAACAGGTAAAATGTCAAGTGCATACAGGTTAAAAGTCTAATGTTTAAAAGTCAAGAGTTAGAGCCTTAGGGTAAGAGTAGTTTTGTGTGAAAGTACATTTCACAACATGCTAAATTTTTACTCATTTAGCTACTTGAGTTGGCGAATTAGAAAAAAAATTGTCACTATTCAAGAAGATGTGTACTACCAGCATTTCCTTGAGATTTTTTTTCAAATGATACATTAAGATATGCTGTAAACTTTTGCTTTGTTCTTCTGTTTTGTATCCAGGAGGTGCAGAGAAGATTTCCCCACGGCGTGCCATTACTGGACCCGATAGAAGACATGGGCATCAAGGACGACCAGCTCAAGACAACTGTCAGGGTGAGGAGGGCTTCTTAAAGATGGACTGTGTAGAATATTTAGTCTATTCAAGGTCTGTGTTGTTCATAATCTCAAGCAAGTCAAGCAAAAACAACCTTACCTTGCTTTGTTGCATGTGAGAATTACAGTTCTATAAAAAATAGGGCTTAAACAGATTCTGAAACTGAACCCAACTGTATACACAGTGACTGTAGTCTGTACATATATATATGTTTTATTAAGCACTCTTTCTCCTCATGACCATTTACTGTAGTATGACTTTGAGAAAATGGCCTCGGCCTACATTTTCTGTTGTTAAAGCTAATAATAAAAGTTTGTCAAAGGGACCATATGTCTTTTTGTGTCCTTTCCCAGAAAATTGAGGCGTTTGAGCACCGCATGTACTCCCACCCACTCCACTCCGACCAGCGGCTTCCAGAGCTGTACTCACTCGTGGAGAAAAAGGCTCAGGTAAGGATCATTTCTGAAGCCACAGTCAGCCATTGTCTTTATGGGAGTGATTTAGCCTTGGTTCCAATTCTGTATTCTGCGAAATTATATACTCCATTGTTTTCATATTACGGACGGCTGGTGAACCGAAAGCAGCCAAATGTGAAGTGAAGAAGGCACGCACCATAGATGTTTTCAGGTGACGTTTTTAAAGGAAAAATATTCTGTATGGTCCTAAAAATTGAAGTTTTACACTGTGTCCTTAAGCTTGTACACTTGACTGGTGAGCTGAAAGCAGCCAAACGTGGAGTGAAGAAGGCATGCACAAAAATGTTTGAATTTTTGGGAAAGATATGTATCATCTGTTTCTCTAGTTGGCTGGCCATGGTGATCTGAAGACAGCCAAACGTGAAGTGAAGAAGGCAGTGTTACAATTTTTGGGTCTATGTAAAGGCCCATACATGTATCTAAGGCTAAATATGTGTTTTTCTGTAATTCTACTAGATTTTAAACTCCTCTGTTTCCCTGTTACAGTTGGCGGGAGAGCTGAAGGCAGCCAAACGTGAAGTGAAGAAGTTATGCACCAAAAATGTTTTCCTTTTATGCATTAGATAATAAAGACAATTATCAAGTGCATGTAGAAAGGACAGCTATTCCATATGGCTTTAACAAATGAAAATGTCCTGTTACAGTTGGCGGGAGAGCTGAAAGCAGCCAAACGTGAAGTGAAGAAAGCGTGCAAAAAAAATTGTGTTCATGTTATAATGTTATATACAGAACATTTTTAAAGGAAAGATATTCTGTGTGCATCTAAGAAATGAAAAATCTCCCTGTACAGTTGGCCGGTGAGTTGAAGGCAGCCAAACGTGAAGTGAAGAAGGCGCGGACGATTATCCAGATGGACGAGCTGAAGTGCCGTAAGCGGGTGCTGAGGAGGCTGGGATACGCCACGACCGCCGACGTCATCGAGATGAAGGGCAGGGTCGCCTGCGAGATTAGCAGGTGGGGGGGCGGTGTTTGTTTGTTGTATTTATGTATTTTGTAAACTGCCTTAAGGTGTGACACACTAGTAATCAATCAATCAATCAATCAATCAATCACACTCAATGACATGCACTCACTCACTTACACTCATGCACTCACTCACTTACTTACTCACACTCATGCATTTACTCAAACTCACTCACTCACTCACTCCCTCATGCACTCACACTCACTCATGCACTCACTCACTCACTTAAACTCACTCACTCACATGTTGGGCTTTTTATGATGTTTTTTGTTTGATCTTTTACCTTTGATAGATTCTAAGAGTTGAATAAAATAGAATTTAGTGTATCTTGTGATCTTACCACAATGTTTTTTTGAAGTGACATAGAAAATTGTGATTGACTAAAGCTGAGGAGAGCGACTTATATATGATACCTCATGTTTGAGCTGATTTTCCATGATTGAGATATTTTCCTGTATAAAGTTGATTTTTCCTCCCCAGTGGTGATGAGCTGCTCCTTACTGAGATGATCTTCAACGGAGTCTTCAATGACCTCGATGCTCACCAGTGTGTGGCTCTTCTCAGTGTCTTTGTCTTCCAAGAAAAGGTGAGAACATTTACATACCCGAGATACAGTAGGGTTCCTTACAGAGACTCCAACAAATTTACTGGGAAATTCTTCTGAGATAGAGTGTTATAATGCCTGCAGTTTTCTTAATAATTATTGTAGTCTTTGTCTCTTATTTTATTCCACATTTTCTCTAATATGTGTGTTTTAACTTTTTGTGCTTAAGCTAACAGTTGGATAGCTTTATCTTTGGTGGATACGAAATTAGCTTTCAAGATATACAATTCTTAGATAACCTCATTGGATTTATTCTTTATCATTGCAGTATGTCATGTACTTCATGTCAAGCTGCTTGCCTGGACTTCGTCCACTCTGCTTCTCCAAGCATTTCTCTATCTTTAATGAAGATAATCTTGTCTTTTTCCCACTCCAGGCATCTGAGATGCCCAGACTTACTGAAGAGCTGGCCGGTCCCCTCAGACAGATGCAGGTTTGTTTGTTTGTTTATGTGGCCATTGAAACTAAAACCAATGTGGGCAGCAACAATCTTGCACTGTCTATCTTTTATGCCACACTGAGATAAACTTGCCGATGGATATCCAAAGGTACAATTGATCGTTGTAATAGAGACGAAGGAAGAATAAAGTGAGAAAAAGCCGATGAACTCAAAATAAACAGAGGTGGGAGGGGGGCAAACTGAGTACTGTATATAAGTCTATCTAACAGACAAAAGTCACAAAACCAAAAAGGAACTTTAATCCCTAGCTATTGAACTAATCTACGTTGGTTGTGGGCATCCTAGGTTTTCCCCAACAGCGGATTGAGATGGATTTCTCTCCTCGCATCGCCCTGGAATGATGATGATGAATTAAACTCTTAGTTTTGGTTAGTTTTGAAGTGTCTTTCCATGTATTGCCCTCCCTCCCCCCTAGGAGTCAGCGAGGAGAATCGCCAAGGTGTCATCGGAGGCGAAGATGTCTATTGACGAGGAGGACTACGTGGAGTCGTTCCGCCCCCACATGATGGACGTCTGTCACGCCTGGAGCAAGGGCGCGACCTTCGGACAGATCTGCAAGATGACCGACATCTTTGAAGGTCAGAAAACATCTATAATTTCATTTAGGCGGGTAGAATACTGTGTATTAAGGATGGTTATACTCCCTTTTGAGCAAGGGCAGCGACTTTTGTAAGATGGCTGACATCTTTGAAGGTCAGAGTCTTTTCTTTTTAGTGGGGGGGGGGTATGGTGGTAGCAGGCTAAGGTATGTAGTTGGCCTGTACAGAATTTGATACATATTGACGTCTTCTTAGAGTAAGGGCAGCAATATTTGCTAGATGGCATCATGCATGCATTTGACTGTTAGTTTTTTCTATAGATTCTGAAGTATCATCCACTGTATGAGGAGACTTGTGTGGCTGCAGTACCATTACATCCTGCTAGATGGCATCATTCATGTGTTTGACCACTGATTTTTGTTTGTTTGTTATTTTTCAGGAAGCATTATCCGGTGTATGAGGAGACTCGAGGAGTTGATGCGAGAAATGTGCCACGCCGCGAAGGCCATCGGGAACACCGAGCTGGAGAACAAGTTTGCTGACGGTAAAATTTCACATATTTTGTCCCAAATATGTTTGTTTGTGCATAGCTTACGGACATTTTCGTGAAAATGTTACCTTTGATAAGGGTTTCATCCTTTACATCCTTTACTCAAAGGGTTCCTCTAAAATTTGGAATGCTGGAAAACAAGTTTGCTGATGGCAAATTTTGTTATTTTTTTCTCAGACTTGATGTTATGTCTTCCTGTAAGTGTAATGTTGTGGTATTACCTCATTGAAATGCATAGCACACACTCACACCACTATTCAATATACATTTTGTGTGTCACTTACTCAAAACGGTGTAGATATTAGATTTTCTGTGTTTTGAGGTTGTTAATTGTTGTTTCTCCAGGCATCACCAAGATCAAGAGAGACATCGTGTTTGCAGCCAGCCTGTACTTGTGAACATCCCACATGTAGTTTTATTACTTTAGGCTATGCCAGATTAACTTGTAGGTTCTAATTATCAGATTTGAAATACAATCCTGAACTGGAAGATCAGCATGAAAACAGAGTCTGGGGTTAAGTGTCAGCTTTGTCAGTTTCTAGTTTTCTTTCAGACCGACATGTTGTTTCGCTCAAAAATGTCCAAGACCCATACATGTATATGGCAAGCAAAAATAGTCTCACTGTTTGTATCTGATTCAGTTACCTTCTTATCATTTCTGTTCAGATAAGAAATTTTATTAAGTATTGAAACCATCGGATGTATAGGGCATTGGCATAAATTGCCATAGAAGCAAGACATTACCAATTCTAGTACATATTAAATAAAAACATTTACGATATTGGATAAATAACACCCATGGCTCCTAGTCTTTATTGTGTTGGTAACTGAATATATACATTATATACAGGCTGACTAGATTTGGACTTTACCTTGGGCAATCCTCTCAGTTATGTAATTAATGATATATTCAGTCTTAATCATGATCACCCGAGTATGATGGAGATGAAAGATGGTTCACCCGCAAGGTTGTCAGGTGGGCAGAGAAGGTTTGTCACTTCAACTGAAGGGAGGGGTGTATTGTTTTTGACTTATTTGCATGTTTGTGTGTTTACGTATGTGTGTGCTCGTCTGTGCGTGTGTGTGTGTGTGTGCACATGTGTGTGTGTGTGTGTGTGTGTGTGTATACATGTGTATGTATGTATCAGAGAATGTCTACCTCTACGTTTAACAAATTCAAAATAATGAACTGCGGGAACTGTGGGATTTTGTTTAAGCTCTGATAGGTTTTCAGTGACAAGGTTTATAGTAGCTGTTGTTCTCCACCCAGTTTATTCCCACTTCCTTTTAAATGTGTCTGATTTAAATTGAGTTGTATGTTTAACTAAGTCTTGGTTTCTTCTACATCTGCAATAGGGAATTACGATTCTTATATTGTAATATCCTGCAAGACAAGGTTGTTTTTGTTTATCCAGGCATCTGGGATGCCCAGACTTACAGAAGAGCTATCCGGTATGCCCCAGACAGATACAGGTGGGTTTGTTGATTTGTTTGTCTTTCTATGCACCTATTGAAATGTACCACTCAATGAAGACAGACAATAGAGGAAACAATTTAGCACGGTCCATCTTTTATACCACATCCAATGCAGATAATCTAGATATGGGGAATTTCCCAAACATATGATACTTAATAATGATAAATGCCATGATAAAACTTTAAGGTATGCTTTAGTTGACAATCTTTTTAAAAGTTAGATTGCTTTCTAATATAAGTCAGGATGCCAATAAGGCCCAGACCTTTAATATGCAGCCCATCTTTAATTCTCACATTGAAACATATTTCAGCAGTCTGCAAGAGAAAATAACCAAGGTATCTGCAGAGGCATAAATGTCATTGACAGAGGACTACATTCAGTCATTCTGCTCCCGCCTGGAGCAAGGGCAGACGGATCTGCAAGATGAATGAAGTCTTTTAAGGTTAGAATTGTTCTACAATGTGGACAGAATTCTACAATGTGGAAACTTAATTGAATTTAATGATACAACAAGCTGTGAGCATCAACTTTCCTCATTATATCAACAAAAGGACAGCATCTTTCAGTCATAATGCTTATATTATTACTGTTGAAAAAAGCTATGTACACGTAATTGTAATCCTTGTGTCTGAGCATTGTATTAAAAAAATGTTTACTATGTATTCATTCATAGCTTGTACTGGAATTTGCAATTGAAGTCTTCCTTTTTTGCCTGTTATTATATGCTCACAATGTTAATCTAGTTGTAATGTTCCGTATGTACATGCAAACCGTATGGTACACATTCAAGGTAAGTGAAAATTCTAGATTTAGAATTTCCTGATTAGCTATCAGTGAGATTACTGCTGATGTAGGCAATGTTCGCTTCCATTGTTCTTATCATTGGATGACTTTTGTTCTGAGGGTAGATCTGCCTTGCCATAGCCAATGCTTCTTGGCAGAGACTGAGAGCTCTCTTGTGATCACCAAGGTTGTACCAGGCTTGTGCTAGGTTGTTGAGTGAGGTGGCAATATCAGCATGTGTTGTACTTTTACCATTGATACTCCTTTTCATCTGTAGTGCCTGTTCGTGGTAGATGATTGCATTTCTGTATTCACCCATGTTATTCCATTCTACCCCCAGGTTGCCGAGTGATGTGGCAATGTCTGGATGTGGTGTGGTCTCACCATAGATACATCTGAACATCTGCAGTGCCTGTTCATGGTAGCTGATAGCTTTCCTGTAATCACCCAGTTTACTCCAGGCTTTCGCTAGGTTGTTGAGTGTCGTGGCAATGCCACGATGTGCTGTATTAGGACCATAGACACTCCTTCGCATCTCCAGTGCCTGGTCATAGTAGTGGATAGCTTTCTTACAATCACCCTCAAGCCAAGCCGTTCCCAAGTTGTTAAGGGAGTTGGCAATGTCAGAATGTGCTGTACTCTGACCATAGATTCTCTTGCGCATCTGGAGGGCCTGTTCATGGTAGCTGATAGCTTTACTCTGATCATCTAGGCTATTCCAGACTGATCCCATGTTGCTAAGTAAGGTGGCGATGAGAGGATGTGCTTCACTCTGACCATAGATTTTTGTGTACATCTGCAGTCCCTGTTCGTAGTAGCTGATTGCTTTCCTGTAATTACCCAGGTGGTTCCAGGCTGTCCCAATGTCGTTGAGTGAGTAGGCAATGTCAGGATGTGATGTACCCTGACCATGGACACTTCTGTACATCTGCAGTGCCTGTTCGTAGTAGCTGATTGCTTTCCTGTAATTACCCAGATCACTCCAGGCTGATCCCAAGCTTTTGAGTGAGTAGGCAATGTCGGGATGTGCTTTCCTGTCACCATAGATACTCCTGCACATCTGCAGTGCCTGTTCATGGTAGCTGATTGCTTTCCTGTAATCACCCAGGTCACTCCAGGCTATCCCCAGGTGGTTGAGTGAGGTGGCAATGGAAGGATGTGGTGCACTTTTGCCATAGATGCTCCTCTCCATCTGCAGTGCCTTTTCATAGTAGCTGATAGCTTTTCTATGATCATTCAAGTGGAAACAGGCTGACGCAAGGTTATTGAGTGATTTGGCAATGGAAGGATGAGCTGTACTTTGATCATAGATACTCTTGTACATCTGCAGTGCCTGTTCATGGTAGCTGATTACTTTTCTGTAATCACCCAGGTCAAGCCAGGCTCCCCCAAGGTTGTTGAGTGAGGTGGCAATGTCAGGATGTGGTGTATTCTGACCATAGATACTCCTATACATCTGCAGTGCTTGTTCATAGTAGCTGATTGCTTCTCTATAATCACCCAGCCTATCGCAGGCTCCCCCAAGGTTGTTGAGTGAGTTGGCAATGTCAGGGTGTGCTGTACTCTGGCTATGGATACTCCTGTACATTTGCAGTGCCTGTTCATGGTAGATGGTAGCTTTTTTGTAATCACCTAGGGCTCCATAGGCCTCTCCCAGGTTGTTGAGTGAACAAGCAATGTGTGGATGTGCTGAGCTCTGGCCATAGATTCTGCCATGCATCTGCAGTGCCTCTTCATGGTACATGGTTGCTTTCCTGTAATTACCCAAGTTAATGCATGTTTTCCCCAGGTTGTTGAGTGTGCTCGCGATGTCAGGATGTGCTGTACTCTGTCCATGGATACCACATGTTTTTCCCAGGTTATAGAGTGAGCTCGCGATGTCAGGATGTGCTGTACTCTGTCCATGGATACTCTTGAGCATCTGCAGTGCCTGTTCAAGGTAGCTGATAGCTTTCCTGTAATCATTCAGATTGCTGTAAGCTCCTCCCAGGTTGTTGAGTGAGGTGGCAATGAGAGGATGTGCTGTACTATGACCATAGATACTCCTGCGCATTTGCAGTGCCTGTTCATGGTAGCTAATAGCTTTCCTATAGTCACCCCGGTCATACCAGGCTGACCCCAGGTTGTTGAGTGAGGTGGCAATTTGGGGATGTGCTGTGTTCTGACCATAGATACTCCTCAGCATCTGCAGTGACTGTTTGTGGTAGTTGATTCCGTTTCTGACATCACCTACCCTGTGATAGGCAAGCCCAATATCATTGAACAGCTTCACTCTCAGTCCTATTTCAGTTCCATCAGCTTTCTTCAGGGCCTCATGATAGCAACTGATTGCCTGCTCATATTTGCATAGCTCAGAGTACATCACTCCTTGTACCATTGGGGAATTATCATACAAATCTGAGATAGAACAAAAAGCTTGCTTGTTCAGAGCCTTTTCCTGCAAAACACGTTTTAGTGGAACTGCTGAATAATAGTACCTGAAAAGCTGTTGGTTGTTTGGTAGATGGAAAACTACTTTGAATGCACTTTCCTGTGTATTGGTCTGTAGGGATGATTCCTGCCCATGTAGCACTGTTTCCATTGCGGCCAGAGCTGACAGGTTTTCCTTCTGTCCACCATTTGCAATGTAGGTTTTGAGCCTGAGTTCTGCTGAGATGCTGGTAAGCACTGTCAGGTGGTGTGCATTGTTGGGGCTGATCACTTGTTGGTTTTCCATTTCTTCTATTGTTTCCCAAACTGTGGTAGGCATAATGTGTGAAGACAGGGCCAAGTAGTCCACTGCAACAGCTGGAAAGCGATAGATTTCTTTCTTAACATCCATCAGCTTTGCTGTAACTGTTTGCTCACTACTGTAGGTTTTTATGTCATCTTTCATTGTCTCCTGTGCCAGCTGTCCGCCCATTTTGCCTCCATCAGCTTGCAGTATCTGTGCTGTGATGTCCATGTATGTGTCAATCAAACCCTGGTCCCCTGCTATCAGGCATGGGTTTCTCAGGATAGTGGCAAGGTGGTATCCTTTCTTCAGGTATGATGTGACATCCTGTTGTAGTTTTGAAACCATGTTTTCTGGGGTGCAGATGAGTTCACTGGGTGGTTCATCCATAGTTCCCTGCCTACCCAGTGGAGTCTTGCTTGCTTTTGGCATGGAGCCATCAAATGCAAACCCACGAGGTGTAACAGAGTCATAGTACCAGCTGTCTCTGAGTGGATTCTCTGAGTAGAAGTCATTGAGAGATTTTATTCCCAGTGCTGGGAGAATGGTTTCACCCAGGTTGACCACCTTGAGGTGCAGATAGTGGGTGAGCTTGCGGAAATACCCAAGACATTCCTTACTCTCTTTTTCCACCAAGATGGCAAACTCCAGGTCTGAGTATGGAGTTACGAGTCCTGTGGCTTGTGAACCCAAACCTATCAGGGCATACTTACATGGAGGGGGACCCATTAACCCAATACACTCCTCTATAAGCATGGTGATGAACTCCTTCCTTTGTTGTGCGATGTTCTCAAATAACTGTCTGACAGCCTGAGCTCGTTTTGCCTCTATCTCTTTGACACATGGGTCATCCTCATCATGTACATAGGGATCCAGCTGCTGGTCAATGGTTTCCATCTCCAGCTTGATCTGGTCCCGCATCTCCTTCAGCTGTTTCTTGTGTTTTTCTGTGTCGTTTTGACTCACATTGCAATGCTTGTCTATGATACTAATTAAAAATAACTTATTTACATCAATAATAGCAGCTGTAGCTTTGTTAGCAGCAAGACTTTGATCCGTTGACCTAGCTTTTGCTGCATTGTAGAGTGCTGCTGCTTTGACAAAGTCTCCCCCATCTCCTGTCTGCTGACCTCGCTTACTGTAGACATCCCCCAACTTGCACAGGGGTTCCACCTCTCTCTGGTACTGCTGGGATGTGGGGTCTGGGAGAAAGAATTTGTTGTTTGGCACATAACCGTAAGTTTATCTTTTGGCACTGGCACTGGTAACTGGTATCCTATCTAAAAGAAATATTGCAGATACTTCATCCATGCATATTGTTTGATAGAGAGTTATGTTATTGTCAACATACTCCTGAATTGTGGTCTTGCAATTAGCAAGTAGGCTTTCATTTTACTCATTAGAATTATTCTAGGCAAATTACGGAACTTGAAAGCACCATGCAGTAAGTCCTACATGGCTGTTAAATCATCATCCATATAAACCAATTTAAGCATATTGTATACTTCTAAGCATAATGTTCACCACACTGGGTTTCCCTTACCTCTCACATGTACCGTCTTGAGTGCAGCTGCAAAGTGCTGCTCTGCCCTGGCAAGGGAGTCCAGGTCTGCCCTGGCAAGGGAGGAGTCACCTTCTTTAAGGTGCACATGGTCTCTGTATAATCTTAAAAGGAAAGACATACATTGTAGTACAAACTAAGTCATTTTGGGTCAAGGAAAGGAAAGGGAAGTTGAGATTTACCTATCCAATCAAAGACAATTTTAGGTAATGAGAGGTACCCATGCTGTTTGCATCCCTTTCAGTCCCACAGACAAAATCAGAATCACAGACACATACTGTCAGACACACAAAGAAGCACACACACACAGAAACATGCAAGAACACATTCAAAAACATGCACACAGAAACACACTATACACAGAAATGTGCACATACACACACACACATACAATGAAACACACATAGGAACACACACATGCATATACACATGCATGTGCACATGTGTGTCTTTTCATGTGTGTACATGCAAATGGGCATGAACACACATGAACACAGTCACACACACATGCATACACAGAAAGATGCACACACGCATATGCTGCACACACACACGGACACACAGACATACCCACATACACACAATCATGTACACACACAGAGACACAAACACACACACTGACCGACTTGACAACACCATCACTTTGCTCCCTTGTGGTGAAGTGATTTAAGTCTCAGGTCATGATAATTATTGTACATGCTGTTTATAAAATGTCAGATGTTGTTTTTGTCATGTGCGATAGCGACTGTTATAATAACTCACTCATCTTTGTGTTTCTCTTCTACGACAGTTCCAGTTGTAACACTGGTCATTCCTGGTCCTGTTGTTTTGCTGTAAAAGAGCAAAAGTCATACGTTCCTGAGGATTGGAGAACAGCTAACATCGCTCCAATCTTCAAAAAGGGTGACAGAACAATGCCTTCCAACTATAGGCCGGTGTCTCTGATATCGGTCTGTGGCAAAGTGCTCGAATGTTGCAGTTCTTCATTATCTGTAGAAATGGACGACCGGTGTATGTAATGACTTGTTGCTTTCTCAACTTAGTTTGTGACGTTTTCAGTAAATTAAAGTTTTCCCCACCCTGTTATGTCTGGATGGAAATTTTGGTCCGGAATGATGTTAGTTCTTGCATCTGGTCTTCTTTGTCTTCTGGGTTTCTGCATAATTCAAGTCACAATTATCAACAACATTACTGTTATTACATTCTGGTGTTGCTGTGCTACATGTACATGTTAGACATATATGACAGATAATACATAAATATTACTGTGGTAAATACATCAATGTGTAGTTATATAACATGCAAATATTTACAGTGTATGTATGCATGGACACTAGGATCATGATATATTGGCTAATACAGTTTTACAAATGACCACTGCTGATAGCGAATTGTTTCTATACCTTTCACTGTAACTTATTCCATGTACAATGCCAAGTACCTTTTTCACCACTTCCCTGATCTTCTCCAGATATCTGATGCGATGTCCCAGAGTCAGTTTTGTCTCAGGATCCCCACATGTTCTCAGGGCCTTGTTGTACATGGCAGCTGCCTTGGAGAACTGGGACACATCAGAGGTTTTCTTGCCTTTGTCGAGGTAGAAATCTCCAAGTGATTTTAAAACCTCAAGCTCCAAGAACACGTCACTGTTCCCTACTGCCATTACTAACATTTCTGTGTAAGTCTCCTCAGCAGAGTGCCATTTTCCAACATCGCTGTCCCATTTGTCACAAATCGCTGCCACCCTTAAGACATTGCTGTCAGCAGTACCCCAATAGTCCGATGACAACCACCGGAAGTGTGGAGTGTACCCCTGCAGCAGTTGTCTGGAGAGTTTCTCCATGTAGCCGATACGATGTTCCAGTGTTTGTCCCATGTCTGGATCTGTGCAGTGCAGTAGGGCAGCAGCATACAGGGCAGCAGCCTTGTCAAATTCTGCTGAGTCTTTGCTCTGCTTGCCTTTCTGAAGATGCAGGTCTCCAAGACTTTTCAAGACTTCTACCTCCACAAAGTGGTTTTTACAAACAATTGCTTCTCTCAGTGCCTGCCCATACTCTACTTCCTGGCCATTTTGACTCTTGGTTGACAGCTCCAGTTTCTGTAGCTTGTTTGCTAGGCTGGTCATGTCGACAGCAGGCATTTTTCTGCTTTTATTCCGATGATTAACCTTTAAGTTAATTAATGCAAAAAATGCATTTCAGGACAGATCATGTGTTATAAGCTAGACTAAGTGCATTACTACGTTCTAGACTGTCTACATCATTACATGCATGCACATTTTTTCACCCCTAGGAGTAGGAAGTCAGCTCTGTCAACCCCAAATGTGCTGCTCACATTTGAAAAAAAAAGCACACCAAATTATGACAAGAAAAGGGGCACAAAAATCTGAAAGCTTTTTCAGTAGGTCAAGGCCTTAGCCTTATACAAATTTCATAGCAATCCATTGAAAGCTTCTTAATTTTTTCTGCCAAGCCATAAACGCCATAATTACACTTCGGAAAACATATCATTATGAGTCTAAAACATCTCTCATGGATATCTGAAACTTGTTTAAATCTCACCCGGATGTCTATGCTTTGGTCACATGCAATTGGAAAAGAGGCCCTGCCGGGTAATGCAGGAGGTGTTTGTTTGCGCTCTCGGGTGTGACCCCTACGTGGCCCCGTGGAACACCTTTTGGCTACGTATACCAGGCTATTTTTTGGAACACCTTGCGGCTACCAAGCTATTTTTTGGAACACCTTGCGGCTACCAAGCTATTTTTTGGAACACCTTGCGGCTACCAAGCTATTTTTTGGAACACCTTGCGGCTACCAGGCTATTTTTTGGAACACTGTGGCTACCAGGCTATTTTTGGCCATGGCCAGGCCCTAGGATTTTCTAAACTCAGTATTAGAAAACCGGGACCCGGCGACAAAAAGACACTGTGAGCTAATTTGTTAAAACACCAAGTTAGAGGCCTGACTTCAGAGCCTGGCCGGGGCTACACCAGCCTTACCTGGTGGATGGTGGAAATGTGATCATAGCATATGGCTTGTCTAAATCTCACCTGGATGTCTGAGACTTGTCTAAGGCTGGGTTTACTCAGCTTTGCAGTCGACTTGGGGCTGTTTGTGAGGAGCTTTGGGCTGCTCAGCTGTTTGGGCTACTCGGACAGCCTAGGGTATAAATCTCCTTCCACAGTCCTGAGACAACTCCAAGTCGACTAAAAAACGTGTGACATCTGGCCTTAATCTTACCTGGATGTCTGAGACTTCACAGCTGTGAACCAGCCTGGGTAGAGACCTGCCTGTTTCTCCCTGTACTGTAAGAGTTCTGGGTTTCCCCTCTGAATTTTACTGCGCCACTGTTGGGACTTTCCACTGTGTCATACCTAAATCATGTCAAAAGTCTTTTGTTTACAGTAAATGGCAACCTTGGATCCGGTTCGACTGAAAGGCCCTTTGTTACCTGGTGTGTTTACACTACGGTTCACTTGGTCTCTGTGAATGTTTGGCATACATGTACATATTAGGCCATGGGGAACTTGCACAGTTTGACAGCCCAGTCAAAAAGAGAACAGCTATTAGTACTACCTCTCTCCATTTGGTGTACCTATATTTTACACTTTAAAGTTAGTAATGCATGAGTTGGTTTTTCACAAGAATGTGACAATATCATATCAGAGGTACATGATATTTATTTATCTATGGGCCCATTCAACTCTGTCCAATTGTATTGCAAGAGGGCCAGTCTACAAAAAACACATATACCAATTCTTTGATTGATTTTGAAAGACTAGTATACACAAAGTATATGATAAATTTCGGAAGATTGCAACATATTAAGCAACACAAGGTGTCGTAAAGTTAGTTAAGCACTAGGAATGCCAGTTCCATCACACATGTTTTAGTAGACAGTTAAGCAGCCACAGATCATGTTTAATTAACCCTTTGAGTCATGTAAAATCTAAAAGGAATAAATGTCTTATTAGGCCATACTAATTTGATTTCTTGGTTAATGGATTTTTTAAAAATCTTAGCACGAGGACATCATTAAAACAGAAGGCTGAGGTGAAAACTTGCACCTGACCCTGTTCACTCCCTGGAACTGTGTGCACCGAAGTACAAACTTTCCTATGAGATTCTGTTTTCATGTTGATTTTCCAATCTAGCATTATTTCTTTTTAAAATCCGTTAACCAAGAAATTAAATTGGTGTGGCCTTACCTCCACAAATGGAGGTTATATTTTAGGCAGTGTTTGTGTGTCTGTCTCCTTGTCATCAAGAAAAGAACAGCTGGATGAATTGGTTTCGATATTTGGCGTGTTTGTAGGTTGTGACAAAAACTGGAAATAATCAAACTGGAAATAATTAGATTTTGGCCCCCGTGACAACTTTTGCTTGTACTGTAGCAGAACTCCTGGTTTTGATACACATGTACTAGTATCTTGATGTGTAAATCTTACCTGGATGTCTGAGGCTCCACATCTGGTTGAGATTTGCCTGTTTCTCCTTATATACAATGTATATAGTAGTGAGAGTTCTGACTCAGGTGGCCTTGTGTTGGGATTTTCCATTGAGTCACAAGTCAGTCTGCTGTACTTTTTATAGCTTAGTAAATATCAAGCTATTTATTACCCTACATTTTCACCTGTGGAGCTGCAGTACCTTTACATTCTGGCAGGTGGCATCAAGCCTGCAGGTACTCGCAGTATGGCAGTACCCATGTTTTAAGCTAAGCCTTGTATTTCTTAAGTATGTACCATCTATTTTGTATTGTTTGTTTGTTATTTTTCAGGAAGTGTAATCCGCTGTATGAGGAGACTCAAGGAGTTGATGCGAGAAATGTGCCACACTGCAAAGGCCATCGGGAACACCGTGCTGGAGAACAAGTTTGCTGACGGTAAAGTTTCAGTATGAATATCACTATATACAGTGACACTGATGTGGATTGGAAAATGTATTGTGCACAACATGGTGTGCGAGTGACGTCACAGGAAATGTTTTTAAAATGTGACTTGTGAAGCACCGGATGAAATGAAACTGCAACTAAACATTACACTTAACTTGATTGTCCTTTTCTGTTTTTCTAAGCTTTTACTTACTCCATCACATGACAAACACAGTAATCCTTACAGTCCTCATCAACTGCATTACTTTCATGATACTCAAAACTAAAAAACTTGACAGAATAAGCCAGAATAAGCTGTAAACATAAACTTTATTGCAAAATACCTGTTGATGATTTTAATCGCTGCATCATTGCTACAATTTTTGGTAATATTCATTTTTAACAATGTTCTTACTCTCAAGTAAAACTTAAAAAGCTCAAGTACAGACCGCACTTGAAACTGATAATGAACAATATGATTATACTGCTATGGGCACGAAGCAGTGTTTTTTCCTCCTTTTGTTTCGGTATGATTACAGTGTACAAAGTTGTAGTATTTCTCATATATACATGTGAGATAATAATGTTCTTGAATATTCTAATTTATTTGCAGCTACTGATTATCCAGTCAATATTTCTTTCAATTGTTTTTATTGCTGGATGGCTTTTGTCCTGTGGGTGAATCTGCCTCACCATAGCTAAGGCTTCTTGGAAGAGACTGAGTGCTCTCTTCTGATCACCAAGGTTGAAACAGGCCATCGCAAGGCTGTTGAGTGAGATGACAATATCAAAACATGGTGTACTCTTACCATAGATACTCCATCTCATCTGTAGTGCCTGTTCCTGGTAGCTGATTGCTTTTCTGTATTCACCCAGGCCACTCCAGGCTCCCCCCAGGTTGCCGAGTGAGGTGGCAGTGTCAGGATGTGGTGTACTCTGACCATAGATCTTTCTGAACATCTGCAGTACCTGTTCATGGTAGCTGATTGCTTTCCTGTAATCACCCAGGCCACTCCAGGCTTCCCCCAGGTTGTTGAGAGAGGTGGCAATGTCAGGATGTGGAGTACTCTGACCATAGATACTCATGAACATCTGCAGTACCTGTTCATGGTAGGTGATTGCTTTCCTGTTATCACCCAGTCTACTCCAGGCTTCCCCAAGGTTGTTGAGTGAGGTGGCAATGTCACGATGTGCAGTATTATGACCATAGATACTCTTGCTCATCTTCAGTGCCTGTTCATAGTAGCTGATAGCTTTCTTATAATTACCCATGTAAAGCCAAGCCGTTCCCAAGTTGTTAAGGGAGTTGGCAATGTCAGAATGTGCTGTACTCTGACCATAGATTCTGTTGCGCATCTGGAGTGCCTGTTCGTGGTAGCTGATAGCTTTACTCTGATCATCTAGGCTATTCCAGACTGATCCCATGTTGCTAAGTAAGGTGGCGATGAGAGGATGTGCTGCACTCTGGCCATAGATTTTTCTGTACATCTGCAGTGCCGGTTCATAGTAGCTTATTGCTTTCTTGTAATCGCCCAGGTGGTTCCAGGTTGTTCCCAGGTAGTTGAGTGAGGTGGCCACGTCAGGATGTGCTGTACCCTGACCATAGACACTCCTGTACATCTGCAGCGCCTGTTCATTGTAGCTGATTGCTTTCCTGTAATCACCCAGGTCACTCCAGGCTGATCCCAGGATGTGGAGTGAGTAGGCAATGTAAGGATGTGCTCTCCTGTTGCAATAGGTAATCCTGTACATCTGCAGTGCTTGTTCATTGTAGCTGATTGCTTTTCTATGATCACCAAGCTCATTCCAGGCTATGCCCAGGTTGTTCAGTGAGTTGGCAATGTAAGGATGTGATTTAGTATGATCATAGATACTCCTGTACATCTGCAGTGCCTGTTCATAGTAGCTGATTGCTTTTCTATAATCACTAAGGTGGAAACAGACTGATGCAAGGCTGTTGAGTGAGTTCGCAATGGAAGGATGTGCTGTACTTTGACCATAGATACTCCTGTACATCTGAAGTGCCTGATTATGGTGCCTCATTGCATGCTTATATCTGTGTAACTCAGAGTACATTGATCCTTTTACCTCTGGGGAATTATCATATAAATCAGGAAATGAATTAAGAACAAAATCCTTTAGAGACTGTTCCCACAGAACCCTTTTCAGGGGAACTGCTGTATAATAGTATCTGAAAAGCTGTTGGTCGTTTGGTAGATGGAAAACTGGTATCAATGCAGCTTCTTGCCTGTTGCTAGTAGTCATCAGACATGATTCTTGACCATGCAGTGATGTATCCATTGAGGGCAAAGCTGACAGGTTTTCCTTCTGTCCACCATTTGTAATGTAGGTTCTGAGCCTGAGTTCGGCTGAGATGCTGGTAAGAACTGTCAAGTGGTGTGCATTGTTGGGACTGATCACTTGTTGGTTTTCCATTTCTTCAATTGTCTCCCAAACTGTAGTAGGCATAATGTGTGAAGACAGTGCCAAGCAGTCCACTGCTACAGCTGGGAAGCGATAGATTTCTTTCTTAACATCAGTCAGTCTTGCTGTTAAAATTTCCTTGCTGCTAATGCTTTTCATATTCTCCTTATTTGTAAGTGTCTCCTGTACCAGTTGTTGAGACATCTTACCTCCATCAGCTTGCAGTGTCTTCCCCGTGATGTCCATGTATGTGTCAATCAAATCCTGGTCCCCTGCTATCAGGCATGGGTTTCTCAAGATAGTGGCAAGGTGATATCCTTCCTTCAGGTACAGTGTGACATCCTGCTGTAGTTTTGAAGCCATGTTTTCTGGGGTGCAGATGAGTTCACTTGGTGTCTTGTACATAGTTCCCTGCCTGCCCATTGGAGTCTTACTTGCTTTTGGCATGGAGCCATCAAATGCAAACCCACGAGGTGTAACAGAGTCATAGTACCAGTCGTCAAGTGGATTTCCAGAGTAGAAGTCATTGAGAGATTTTATCCCCAGTGCTGGGAGAATGGTTTCTCCAAGGTTGACCACCTTCAGATGTAGATAGTGGGTGAGGTTGTGGAAATACTTAAGACATTCTTCACTTTCTTCTTCTACCAAAATGGCAAACTCCAGATCTGAGTATGGAGTCACCAGTCCTGTGGCCTGTGAACCCAAACCTATCAGGGAATACCTACAGGGAGGGGGACCCATTAACCCAATACACTCTTCTACAAGCAGGCTGATGAACTCCTTTCTCTGTTGTGAAATGTTCTCAAACAACAGCCTGACAGCCTGAGCTCGTTTTGCCTCTATCTCTTTGACACATGGGTCGTCCTCATCATGTACATAGGGATCCAGCTGCTGGTCAATGGTTTCCATCTCCAGTTTGATCTGGTCCCGCATCTCCTTTAGCAGTAACTTGTGCTTTTCTATGTTGTCTTGGCTTACCTTGTAATTAACTTCTAATACACATTTAACAAATGAAACCCCTACTTCCATAATAGCTGTTGCTAAGTTGCCATTGAGGACTTGATCCTTTGACCTGGCTATTGCTGCATTGTAGAGTGCTGCTGCTTTGACAAAGTCTCCCCCGTCTCCTGTCTGCTGACCTCGCTTACTGTAGACATCCCCCAACTTGCACAGGGGCTCCACCTCTCTCTGGTACTGCTGTGCTGTGGGATCTTGGGAGGGAAAACCGCATGACATGTTTGGCATTTCAGCTTGCTCTTCTAATTATCAATCAGAATTGTGAATTTTAGTAGAATAAGGTTTTAACCTTATTGGATATTATTCATATAATTGACCTTTTATCATTACATTTTGCCTTCTTTTATCTCAGTGTCACGGCAAAGTAAATTTTGCATTGCTCTGTAGTCTTACTGTTAATTACAGGTAAACTACAGCCTGTGAAGTTACATGTATATTGCATGTCTCAACATTTTTGTATCACCAACATGTTAGAACCCTATGTCTCCCAAGGTTATACTCCAGTCTAATTCAGTTAGATATGTTGGAAAATGCCCCTATTAGAATATTCCGAGCCTGAAATATGTAATGATTTAATTGTCTCCTGAGTTTCTCCCTTACCTCTCACATGTACCGTCTTGAGTGCAGCTGCAAAGTGCTGCTCTGCTGAGTCCAGGTCTGATCTGGCAAGGGAGGATTCACCTTTCTTAAGGTGGTCTCTGTATTGCCTTCAAATAAAATTCATACATCAATCTTTAAAGTATTACAGGTAAACTTGCATAGGCTTACTTCAACATTAGTATAGAATATTAAGTATTCATTCAGTGACATTGTTATCAATCCTACATGAATGATATATTTTTACCTGTCTGTGTGTTTCTCCTCTTCAACAGTCCCAGTTGCAGTGCTGCTCATACCTGCTCCTGTACCTTTGCTGTAAAAGAATAAATGGTTCCAAGACTGTCAGTTTCAGTTAGTTTGTCATTTGTGAAAAAAACAACAGTTACCTTGTTTTTATGTCAAGATTTTGTTGAAATTTGCCCACCTTGTTCTGTCTGGATGGAGATGGTGATCCTGAATGACATCAGTTCTCGTGATGTTTCCAGCAGACTGGTGCCCTGCATGTGGTCTTCTTACTCTTGGCTTCCTTTTATTTGGTTTCTACATTTAGGTACATGTACAGCCACATTTGTCAAAATGTATGATTTTGCTCTTATGCTTCGTCTAATCTTAATGTCTGTATGTCTAGTAGCAAGTTATGTTGGCCATGACAGTTTTACACACTTGTCTTAAATGCTGATATAAACATAGAAAACTTTAAAAAAACCTTTTTCACTGCTTCCCTGATCTTCTCCATGTACTTGATCCGGTGCTCAAGGGTCAGGTTTGTCTCAGGATCCCCACATCTTGTTAGGGCCTTGTTGTACATGGCAGCTGCCTTGGAGAACTGGGATACATCAGAGGTTTTCCTGCCTTTCTCAAGATAGAGGTCCCCAAGTGATTTGAGAACTGCGAGCTCCAAGAACATGTCACTGTTTCCAATTGCAGTCACTAATGTCTCTGTGTAAATCTCTTCAACAGAGTGCCAGGGTTTACCGACTCTCCTGTCTAGTTTCGCACAAATGTCTGCCACCCGTATGACATTGCTCTCAGCTGTGCCCCAGTAGTCTGGTGACATCCACCGGAAGTGTGGAGCGTACCCCTGCAGCAGTTGTCTGGAGAGTTTCTCCATGTAGCCGATACGATGTTCCAGTGTTTGTCCCATGTCTGGATCTGTGCAGCGCAGTAGGGCAGCAGCATACAGGCCAGCGGCCTTGTCAAACTCTGCTGTATCTTTACTGAGCTTGGCTTTCTGAAGATGCAGGTCTCCTAGACTTTTCAGTACTTCTACTTCCATAAACAGTTCCTTGGTAAGAATGGCTTCTCTCAATGCCTGTCCATACCCGACCTCTTGTCCATGTTGACTCTTGAGGCACAGCTCCAAGCTCTGGAGCTTGTTTGCCAGGCTGTCTACATTAATGTGAGGCATTTCCCTGCTATGTTTTCCAGAGATGATTTGGCCTTTGATAAAAGGACAAAATATAATTTGTTACCCCGGACATTTGCATGTTCCAGTGCACATGACGGAAGTGACATATTGTGTCATGTAGATTTAAGGTTCTACATGTACAAGTATGGAAAAGTGTAAAATGATTTAAGGCCACACCAAATTATTTAGTTGTTGCACATGTTTATCTTTCAGTTTTGTATTTTTTTTAGATCCGAGAAATGACAAATGAAAAATAAAGTGCCTCAGAAGTGTTTTGCAAATGATGTTATTATGTTTCATTCTGCAATGATGGTAACTTAAATAAAGGTCCCTGATAGATTTTAGTCTCAACACAGCATGATAAAAGCACAGAGTCCATCCAAATAAAAGGGTGCATGTAGTCATGGTGACGGTCATCTATTTTTCAAGCAAGGTCACACACATCTGTTCTATTTCCTTTTGGGGATTTAAAAAATGCAGCATAGGAATATCAACTTGAGTATGAGAGGAAAGTCTGTACTTATATTTATATTAGCACACACCATTTCAATAAGTGAATATAGTCTGATGCACATACTCTGAATGGTTTGAATAATCTAGAAATCCCCACAAATCAAGTCCTAATTAATGTCTAAATCTCACCTGAATGTCTGAAACGTGTCTAAATTTCCCCTGGATGTCTGAGCCTTGTCTAAATCTCACCTGGATGTCTGAAACTCCACAGCTGTGAACCTGCTTCTTTCTCCCTGTACTAGTGAGAGTTCTGGGTTTTCCCTCTGAATTTTACTGCGCCACTGCCCGGGGGCTTTCCACTGAGTCATGCCTACATCACCTGCCTGTCTGGTGACTTCTTTATTCATTAACTAACATGTTTACACCTTTGACCACTGGGGCCTGTGACAGTCAGAAATAGAGCATGCATGCATGGTCACAACTGTTACAATAGCTAAAGTGAGAGATATTCTCCAGATTCTCTGTGCGATCATTTGATAACTGAAGTTCCACTGTACTGTCTGGACTTTCCATTGAGTCAGATAATTATACTTTTCATAGCCTAGTAATAAGACTGAAGACACTTATAATCACAATTCACATGTTTCACCTGTGGCTGTGCAGTACCATTATGTACTGCTAGATGGCATCATACTTGTGTTTGGCCATTGATTCCTCGTATTACTCCCCATTATGAGTCATGCCTACATCACCTGCTTGTCTTATGACTTGGTTATTTATTAACTAAGAAGTTTACACCTTTGGCTTCTGGTCCTGTGAGAGTCAGGAGCTTGACTATGTCAATACACTTGGGCTGGATTTACACAAGCACACTCTGATGAATTGCAAACCAGATGGCTGCTGCATGATTATAATGCGGTTTCAAAGCTGTTATTATGAATGAGCTACTGACGCAACATTTGAATAGAATATAGAGAGTTCCAGAGTTGAGCACCAAACATTGGAGAACATTTTAAGCAAAGCAACAGAGCGTAAATTAAAGTAAATTTTGCGATGACTATGTAAACATCTGAGTTGAGCATAAACTTAACGTAACATTAATTTTGAATGGATATTGAGCCAAACAAATAAATTACATTTTGTATAAATTTACGTCAAATTTACTTGTTTCATTCGTCTGTACCATTGTTAATGCTGCATTAAAGACAACCCACGTGCTTTGATATACATGATGTCAAACATTGTTATTAACAGCAGTGTCTTTTTATAAGCCGCTCAACTGTGTAGAAGAAATTAATATAATGTCTATGTTCATGGCCCTGTTAACACACTTAAATAAGTGAACTTCACTGATGGATTAGTCAACATGCTTTGTATACATAGTGTTAGATAGTATGGGCGGAATTAGAATTGTAGACCTCCATTCGCCTTGAAGTTTATTCACAGGTGTGGCTTTGAAACATATTCAAGGTGGAGTTATTGCATTCCGATGACATCATACACCCTATTTGGATTATCATCTAAAGAATTTCCAGGGCCCTGGATATATACGAGCATTTTCATAGCTTATCGTTAACTTCGGTTTCTGGATACGTAAGTCGTAGAACGCTCGGGTTTTTGCTCTGCAACGAAGCTTCAGTAATTCTTGTGGAGGTCGACAAACACAGACCCAGCAAGATGAGGGGCCTGCTCGCTGTAGCTCTGCTCTTCAGCTGCCTGCCTTTTGTCCACGGTAGGAAATTATACTGTTTGCAGATACTTTGATACTGATATTATTACATGTCATGTATATGTTAGCTAGGGAGTGGGGTCGTTTGGTGTAACGGCAGCATGTTTGACTCAGAACCCTAAGGTCCTGTGTTCAAGCCTGTCATGTTCTTTTATTATTCTTTATAGATAGATAGATAGAATGGTTTATTGCTAAAACAAACATAGCAGTTAGTACATAGCAGCCAACTTGCTGAATTGTGTACCTGCTGTACATGTCGTATTCAAAAACTAACTATTTACAGCTTATACAAATAATACTTTCAATTGGCAGAGACATTACGATTCTAAAAGGCAATTAAGCAGTTAGAACAACTAGTCAGATCATTAACGGTCTGCATTAATGTGTAAAGGCGAGATAATGAACATATGCGTAAGTTAAGATGTCACTGTTCATTCAAAAGATGGGTCATATAAAGGATTGGACTGTTCTTGAATCTATTTGTCCTTGTTCTTGGGGTTGCCAATAAGTTTTTCTGTCTTATTCTTTATTCAAAATTACAACAAGACGATACATCATGTCATGTCACCAATCTCGTGCCCTTGGGAAAGGCACTTTACACGACTTTCCTCACTCCAGCCAGGTGTAAAAATGGGTACGTGACTTTGGTTGGGGAGGTAAAAGGCAGTGAAAGGAGAGGGTTCCAATACCGTGCCCTAGACACAGTGGATCACAACCCACTGCCCCTACGGCCTCAAAAAGCCTAAGGGACTACATGTACCTTTACCTTTTGTACATAAGGGTGTTATTAGGATTGCAATCTGAGTTGATATTTCTATCAGGATCTCCGCCAGTACATTATTGGCAGTTCTAGTTTCATGCAAGACCTTCAAGTTTGTGTAAATATACCAGGCCTTTAGTACTTAGCTTATTATTCCGTGAATAGATGTGAGTCAACAATAGAGCATGTTGTAGCGTGCTGGAGACACCTGTTACAACAATAGCACTGCAACAAACGTGCCGTCCGGGGCTTAAGATAAAGTAATGAAATTTGAAACATCAACATCACTACAATGCGCAAGGATCATCAACAGGTGTTAATTTCTGCTGTTAGCACCAGTCATTGTAATAATTATTATTGAGTGGGCCGACTATGCTGTCTTTGCAATCAAGGGCTGAATTGCGAGGAGCTTACAATTGGCGGGGATAGATCAGCACTGACTCAGCTGTCCTGATAGTTACTCATTGACATGTAACTGGAAATGATTTTCCGTTTCCAAAATCATATGTAACTAGTATTTGGCATATCTTCTTATCTGGATGTCTATATTATAACTTTCATCAACGTAAGTAACGGTTGTGTTTTTCTAATTCAGTTTCAGTTTATTTACCATTCATTCATTAACCAGGAATAACATATTGTCTAAATGTGTTACAATGTGTACCGATGATGATGCTGATGGATCAAATACCCTAAATATGGATAAGATAAGACAAGATGTAATAGTAATTTTTTCTTTTTTAATTGTTTGATTCAGTTTATTTACTTATTTATTGATTGGTTTAACAAGGAAAGATATATTGGTTAGGATGCTTTCATTGAGTCCTGGATTTAAGGCCTTAAACATGGATACGACAAGACAAGATGTAACAGTTGCGTTTTCTGTTCAATTTCAGTTTATTTACTTATTTATTTATTATTTCGTTAATTTAAGGTGTTTTCAATGTGTACTGGTGGAAGACGCTAAACATAGATACAAGACAAGATTTCAGTTTATTTAGTTGAAAAACATATTGCCTAATTGTGTTTTGCAATGTGCAGTAAGACGCTTTACATAGATAGTGATAAAAATTCCTACTTGTACATGTAATTAAAATACCACTTTGCTGTTCATAAGGGGGCTCACGTTTTAGTATGCATTTACTTATAGAACTAAGGGGCCTTGTATTAAATGTGTATTAAACAGGATTGAATTTCCTTTTCGGGTTCAGAGTCTAATACACGATATGTACATTTTGAAGGGTTATATCATTAATAAAAGGAAGACTGAGGAATTATATTTGTTGTGTCCTTCACAAAATCATTGCCTCATTTAGCATTCTTTTAACCACCATCTACACATGATAAAAGTTGCAAACTTTGAACCAAAGAGCTATTTGGATATTTACTGCATCAGAGAGCACTTGTCCTGAGTTGTCCACTTTGTTTCCTACTCTCTAAACGATTAAAAAGGAATATGCACTCAATGTTTCTCCATTCCTTGGTTTTTGCAACGGTCTAGTAGCGCCGTCTAGCGGAATAAATTTGTGATGCAGTAAGAGTAAAATGCCCTATGGGAGTTTGCGTGTAATCGATGAAAGCGCCCCCTGGCGGATGTAGAAATAATCGTCACATAACAGCTGTAATGTTGATTTATGGTATTTGCCGACTATGATAAAGACTATCACTGCGGGAACAGTATAATATGACTAATATGTAATGCCATGGCTATGTCGAAGTGTGGCTACGAGTTTGACTATAAAGAGAGATATAATTTCCTCACAGATCTATCGTTGGCAATGGCAGTATCCAACTGGCAAAAGCAGTATCATTTGGGCACTTAACTGCTTTTGCCAGTTGGATACTGTCTTTGCCTTCGACAGATTTGCTTTGAGATTACACACACACTCACACACACACACACATACACACACACATACTAGTACTGTAATTCCAGAGCGGAAGTACCTTCTCTCTCCGCTGGGCAGCGCTTTATTACCCCGTGTCACGGTCAGGTGCAACTTGTTTGTGGTGCTAGTACCTGTAGTACCTTAACCCGTCTCTAGTCGGCGCTTTGAGCAGTACCATCCAGTCACGGTCAGGTGCAGCTTGTAAACTAGTATTTCGGAGTGTGGAAACGACTTGATGGTACAGAGTGGTGGTAAGAATAAGGTAGCAATATATAGAAAGGAAACCATGTTTTCAAGAGCCGTTATTGCACCAAAAAGAAGTGTGCTTGCGAACTTGTTTTCTCCAATCAAAACCGTGAAATAGAAAGACTGTGTCATGGTGTGAACTCACTGAGAGTTGCGGACATATCGTTTATTGCTATCTTCAACTTCAACTGTACATTAACGACCTCCCCAGCTCCGTAGATTCACACGTTCGATTATTTGCCGACGATTGCTTGATTTATCGAACTATCAGCACGCCTTCTGACGCACAAGGTCTACAGTCTGATCTTGATGCGCTAACAGATTGGCAAAATCGTTGGCTTATGTCGTTCAATCCCTCTAAATGCCACATCCTCCATATCACCCGTAAAAAGCACCCCATCCTAACCCAGTACTCCCTAAGTGGAGAAGCCCTCACCGGTGTCAAGTCCCACCCCTATCTTGGAGTACAACTGCCCGATGATCTGCGGTGGGACACCCATATCAACTACGCCACTAGCAAAGCCGGCAGGGTACTAGAAACATCAAGAACTTCCAACATTTAACTGGAAGTAAACGTTTTAAGTCATCCTCTCCGTAGCGATGGAGTACCCTTTCAGACCGCCTGCCAGTGAGCAGTTTGGCTGACATACCGTGACTGTGTATGAGTATCAGGTGTAAGTATAAGATTAGGTCAAAGGTTGAAAAGTTTTGCCAGGTGAGTCCACAGACAGACGTGAGCTCCTCGTCTCCAAGGTGTTACGGACGGAATTACTAAATTCAGCTGCTTTTCTGTGAACGCGTTGAGACTCCGGTATGTAATGAGAATGTGGACAGTTTAGAGTTATGCGAAGCTGCAGTAATCATAGCCGCGGCGACTGTTGGAGGGCTTCTTTTGCTTGCAGTCTTGTACATTTTGCCCTATCAACTAATGTATAAGGCTGCAACACTGGTAACAGTCGTCGCGGCTAAAGTAGTCATATAGAAACCCATTCTAAACCCATACTATGCACTCGTGTATTAGGTAGATTAGCCCTTAGATATATACAGAACTGTCGTTATGTTCCAGCCATGCTCTGTACTTTGTACAATTGTTGCTCAATAGAGTTATATCAAAATGTTTATTGTGGAAAATTTACTGGCATGTTTAGTTCGTTTGATGTATATGAATATAATTTGGTTTTGGTTTGTCGTCACGGTTGCAAACAAGATATTGATTATACCACCTGTGTTACAGATGACATCAACATAATTTATCCAAATGGCCTTTTTGGTGGCTGTACCACGAGTGAAAGATACTTCCTCTTTAAGTAGTGTAACATCGCATTCTTAACGGACTATAGAGTGGGAAGTATGTGTGTTGTTGACGACAAGTTGTTCGCAAATTGTCCATAACAATTGTTGATGTGTTAATTAAAGAAAGTCTCACGTATATAGCACAAAATAGCTTTGGCTTCCGATAAGGAAATTATGTATGTACTTGATGTCTTAAAGATTACCACAGTTTCGTGAAGAAATTTGTATTCATGTTCTTCATCTTATTGTAATTTTAGTTATCCATTTTGATGTTATTGTCAGAAACTCTGCAAAATGATTTGTATACAGCTGTAAACAAGCGGACGATGTGTGTTGTAGTGCTAACTCTTGAGCTACAAATGTCTAACCCTCCTTGCCTAAACGAATGTAAACGTTAAACTTTGTATTTCTGCGTCATAGGGCGAAGACTTTTATGTAGCTTTGGGCATATGAGTATGTTACATATGACTTGTAGTACAGAGAATTGTACATTTTAATGTACGTGCTTTTGATATTTGTATTTCTTTGTCAGAATTGTAGCGGGAGCATGTATGTCAAAACAATGTTCAGTAGATATGTTTTCTTGATCTGTTGTCTTTTCTTCTTGTCCATGTGTGATTTATTGAATAAAGAATGCTTTTCAATGATCTGTTTCTCCGTTTTTCTTGTCGTTTTATTCTTAGATAAGATACGAGGCCTCTAAGCTTTCCAGATATATGGCTGGGCCAAGCCACATAGTGTACCAGCTTAACAATTAGTATATTCAGATTAATTACACTCACCTGTGTAACAGGTGTTGATGAACATAATTTACCCAAATGGGCTTTTTAATGTCCAGACCACTAACGAAAGATGCTTGCTCTTAAGGTACTGCAAAGATTTGCCGGGGGTGTAGGTGGGGTTGGGGCATAAAAGGTCGGGAATAACGATATTAGGATTTGCATACAATATTAAACTTTGTATTGAGGGCAGGGCTAGAAGAGTCTGGGTACTAGTGGGAAAATGAACTGATAATGACTAATTTTTGTAATACTTGTATGTTTCTTGTATAATTCTGACATCAGGAAACATCGTGTTACGTGACGTCCTGCGACACAGCCTGGCGTGGCCAGACCGGCCTTAAGGGCACCGCGGAGGGCCCTAGTTTTTTGAGACACTAAGTTCCCAGACAGAGAACTAGTGATCTCCTAAGCCATAGGACAGCTCAGCTCAGCCGTCCAAGGCTCGCACATGCCCGCCCGCTTGGGCTGACATCTGAGGCTGCCGTTCCATGACATGGAGCGACATAACTTCAAATCCTTCCTATCTAAAGCCCAGAGTAGCTCTGTACAACTGCTACTTGTGGTCCAAGAACTGAAAGGAAGGACGGATTTCTGCCCATCCCTTATTCATAACTGAACCTCCTTATAATAAACAGTGGTCCCATTCGTACGTTGATATCTACTGTTGTCTTTTACCTGTATTTCGCTTTTTATGAAGGACATTTTGCTTGTTTTGGAGCCGACGATGACAATTTATGATGATATGGCACCTTGGTGACGTCAGCTATGCCCACCTGTTAGTTTCAGGGGAATTAATGAATTTTTAACCTTATTTGGGTTGGGAATGTTATTTTTCCTAGATCTTCACAGGGCATACTCAAACAATAATCGTGTCTCCGTGTGTTGAGTCTTATTCTAAATTATAGTAAGTCTTTAGTAGGATAAAATAAACCTGTTTCTTTAGCTCAAGTAGAGCACAGTCTCTGTATCCGTTTCTTCATCCTTCAATCGGCATAACCGCACCTTCAAAACAGTCGCTCTCTGCGCGCTCCCAGGTCGACGTTGGCGCGCTCTCGGCGCTCGCTCCGCGCTCTGGCCAATATGAGGTCGCCGAGAGAACGCGGCGAGAGCGCCGTCCAAGTGGAATATGGGGCCCTAATAGCTATTATATATGCAAGTTACAGTACGTTCATAATCACACTTTACTTCTTGATCATAACACACACACAACGCGCTAGCGATTCAGACAGGAACAAACAAGACATCAGATGGTCTTCAAGAAATAAAATATTTATTATACAACGGAAAATTGTGTCGTCATTTTGATTGTAAAGCTTTCCAGCGACACACAAAGCCATGCACTTGTCAAAGTAACAAATAAGATATGATTGACCAAAATCAAGTTTCCGAACTTTTGATATACATATTGGTTTATTTCTCTGCACAACAACAGCAGCATGAAACAAATAATAATAATAACATCATAAGAATCTATAACACTGAGGTATCAAAACTATTATTTCAACCAAGGTCATTATATAATATTGGTTGTTTCAGCACACTTTAAATTCAACATATATAAGGCACAGTATCATACAACTGATATGTGTACACGTGATCAAGCAGCTGGTTCCATGCAAATACGGGACAAAATATCCATCAACATCATAGCCAAGATGGCAGTTATTCAACTGGATAGACTTTAAAAACTGGCACTGATGACAGACGCTTCAGATAGCATCTACTACATTTCGTCTGACCATTTAACAATTGAACAACTGAAACGTCTGTAAATTTGTAATTTTGTATATCTATCCAGTTTCTTGAGTAACTGTTATTATGTGTAACTGTCTTATTACCTGTATGTCTAACCTTCTTTGATATATCAACATAATATCACTAGGTTGCACTCATGTAACTTCTCAAAATGACATAATTTCACTGAAAACATAATATCCTGTTTAATATATTGCATCATGAATAAATCATATATACATGTTGTATATCTGTAATAGAATGATTTCACTTAACAGAACTTTCGTTGAATCTTGAGCAAACGTAGGCTTCAAGTTGTAAAATCCATACAGAAAATACAAAAATGAACAACATGTAGTAAATTGAAGCAAACTGAGGAAAACAACAACATAAGATAGATTGTGAATAGTACAAAATAAAATGATAAAAAAACTGAGTTAGGACAAAAATACAGCATTGGGTGTAAATAAACATAGATAACCTTCTATTTCACATTTTTTGTGTACCCTAAAATGTAGTGAATTTGGAGAAGCCTTTGCATGTCTAACATCCATCCATCAACTAACTTGATCAAACTACATGTACATGTGTTTGCCAGTGGACAAACTAACTTTCTGGAAGCCGAATTGACTCAAGATACAATAACCGTTGACAACATCATCACAAAAAATGAAATACTACAACATGTAGCTTTTCAATTATCTATTAACTGTGTTGAGATACATTTTCCATTTGGCATGTTTTATGACATACAGTCCATCAAAAGTATGTCTTCTATCCTCTTAAATGTCCACATCTGGTTGCATCATTAGCAAATGTTGTCACCAATTTACCAAACACAGTGAGTTAAGACAGGCCTTTGTGGCTTTTTAGTGTCTAACCCATCAGAATTCCACACAGATGTCCTTTGAATTAGCTTTTTTTGTTGTCATGGGATCTTCGAAGTGAATTTTGAGAAGTGATTGCAAGTTTTATGATTAACAGTTTAAAAGGTATCATGTTCAGTCCAAGATCACAGTTCCAAGAGCGTCCTCCGGAAGGATTTCGAGAGGCGTCATCCTTCCTTCGTTGAACTACATTTGTCATCTGCAAATCTTCAAATCTTCGCAAGCAATGAAATAAGATAAGTGCTTGGCAAGTTCTAATGTACAGTCCAAGATCACAGTTCAGAGAGCATCCTCTGGGAAGCTTCTGAGATAGGCCATTGCTGTGTTTTTACACTTCTTGTGTCTTAATTTGGCAAATGGAATCTTCAAAAGATAAGAACCCGTGAAAATGACAAAATCAGGAAGCGTTTGCAAGTTTTGTCATGTTCAGTCCAAAATCACAGTTTGAAGAGCATCCCCTGGAGGAATTTGAAATACACCATCATTCTTTCTTTGAACGAAGAGCTTGTATCATCATCAAATGTGATTATATAAGTAGTGAAATCAGAGAAGCATTACTAATAGGTATTTTGTTGAGTTCAGTCCAAAATCACAGTTCGGAGGGCGTCCTCTGGCAGAATTTCGAGAGACGCCATCGCTCCATCGTTGAACTGGAAGGAGAATCCCCCGTCCACGGCCAGGCAGGCGTCCCAGCAGCGCGATCGAACCGTGATTCTGAAAAAGAAAAAAAATCCAGCTTTTTAATAAAAAAAGCTTAAAACCCAAAGATTTTGCTTCCTTATAAGTATCTAGATGGAGACAAAAGGCCACATCAACTATTTCCTTGCTTCTTGGATATTTTCAGGTGAAAATATAGCAAAGGGGAGGGGGACTTGACCACTGGCAAGACACATACAATTTTTGATCTGACATTCAGAGTGATGAAAATGCGTCTGTGTGTGGGGGGGGATCATTTCCGTTAATATCAAATCTGGAGGGGGGTCATTCTTGTTAACCACAAAGCTGGGGTCATTTCTGCGTATCACGAGGAATAATCCTGTATGTCCACAAACCTTCTAGCAAACCCTCTGGGTTCAAAAGTTGAGCTTGTTGAGTAAAAGAATACAAGCACAAAGCATTAAGTGTCAACATGTTGCAAACCTGAGACTAATCACAAACCTTTTGGCGAACCCTCTGGGGTTCTTGACTGAGAAAACTCCGTTGATGATTGGGTCTCGGACCGTGTACGTCATCTTAGGCTCTCTGGCGTCAAACATCAGGGAGTTGTTGTATCTTCTCATCACTAGAGGAAGAACAAATTTTAAGGTTTAGGAAGATTTTTTAAAAACAAGCACAAAGTTTAGCGTACGTCAATTGTGAAAAACTAGCCAGGCCACCCCTCCCATACTCTTCCCCCACCAACTAGGAAAGTCCCTGTAAACTAACTAGGGTGACACTCAGGCTAGTGGAATACAAACTACTGCTCAAAATAACAAGCAAAGTTACAGATTGGACTGGAAGCAAGGCCACATTTCTTGGATTTTGTTTCATATGTGCTGTACTGGAAAAACACAATGAAAAAATCTGTGGAACATGTTTATGCCTTGTTGCTGTTAGAAACGTTTCTGAGGGTTTGTAACTACAGTAACTCAACATTTGACTATTATTATCAGCTTGGCACCATAACATGGCCAAGAAGTCCATACCATACCAACAGAAAAATTAGTGCCTTTGCATATCTTTAACTGGAAGTAACTTTAACTGATAAACATACAAATGTAGCAGGAAAAGGTCATAAACCACACAGCCATGCCCACAGAAATCTTGGGTTTACAGGCAAACAGCCAAGCACAGGAAACAAGAGATGCACCACAACAACAGCAAAACAAGTGCAGAATCTAGCAGAACAAGGAAACAGCACTCTTCCACAAAATCCACATGTTGCAACAAAAAACAAGAAAAACAAACAAGTAACAGCAAACAACAGGGTACAGATTTGTAACTTTCCCACCAGACTTCTTACCTCTGTCAGCAACTACCAGTGCATGGAAGCAACCAGAGAAAAATTCATCGATATCAATTTCAAGTTCACAAACTAAGATAAGAGACTAATATATAATATATATACATGTACATATATATATATATATATAAGATGCAGACATTGATAAAATATACATATTCCCACCTTGCCACTAAATAGGGTAAATACAGAGTAGCTTTGTTTCAGATACCTACATCACCTGAGTAGTAAGAGTTAAAACCAAACGCACACAACAATAAAAACAACACACAGACAACAACAACCACAACGAGCATACAGCACGAAGCACACTATGTACAGAACACCAAGACCTCACCAATTTAATTTGTAGGTTCACAGAATTTTTTGTAATATTCTCAACTGGAAAAACAACGTGTGACCAGCTACGACTCTTGGACCGACCCAGACGATTCGTTACCATGGAAACAGAATAGCGTGATTTCTCACCTCTAGTGATGACATCCGAATCTATCGAGACTCGAGAATTGGTTTCTTCATTGACTGCAAAAGAAAAGGAACTATGAGGATGAATCACCAAAGTTTGGTTAGTTTACTGAAACAAATAAATCATTCTGTCTGGGGGTCAAAATATTAGGTGCATATGCACACACCCAAAATTCGAGCTGTGCATCTAATTTTGGACTGTGAGTGCACCAGTGCATCTATATACATGTATTTGTGAAACGTAATGGCGATTTATCTGATTGTACAGTTTTGTTGAAGTCCTATGCAGCTTGTACTTACTGTACAATTTGACTGTTTTGTTCCTGCGAAAAGCTGCTTACTGGTTCTGCAAACTCACCTATCCTGAGGATCTCTCTAGTGCTCTGGTAGGTCAGCTGGTTGATATGAAGGGACCTGTGGACAGAGGCACAGTATTACTATTAGTCTGTGGTGTATGAACCAGCAAAAATATAAACGAACCAATATATATATATAATATATATATATATATATATGTCACAGTAGAGATGGTGATTGTCCTAGGACAGAGTTGTTTGTGCACAAGCAAGTGTTTTTTCCTAGCCGACATTTTGGTGGCCGTCTGTCATCTTCCTCGGGGCAATACTGACTGGTTACTTTTCACACTGCAGCAGTGACACTTGGCTGCAGTGTAAAGAATGCAATCCGAAACGTGCTTAAGTCTATATCCCCCTCATCACAGTTCCGGACTGAAGCTGATTTTCTAATCCATACAGCCTCCTTAATCCAACAAGTGCATCTGTTGTCCTTTCTGTGAATCCAGTGTTATCCAGTGACTTGCTGACCTGATGAAACTATTCAGGGAAATCAAAGTATTTCAATACTTTAGTTAATGAATAAATACCATGATGATGACCCCGTCCCAGTACACACGGTCAGTCCCGAGCTTTTTTGTTTCTCCCAGCGACGCCCGTCAACCGACAACTCGTAGTACGACGTCCTGAAACAACCCAACAACAGGACAATGTTAGCACATTGTGCATGTTAGCAGATTCAAGTACTTATCTGTACTTACTTATCTATACTATACATGTCACAAGTTTTTATTTGAAGTCTCCTACTTTTTTTAGTGTTTTCCACATGTACAGTCAGCAGTGTAAGAACATTCCTTAGCAGATTCAAGAAAGTAAAAATGTTTTCTTTGAGAGTCTACAATACAACAGTCAAACCTGTATCCGTGACCACCTCTGCATAAACTTTGATAGAGATTACCTGACTATTCTGGCCACTTTTATCATTTGACCCAATAATAAGAATCCTGTCTTTAGTGACCACCTTTCTATATGTATGTTTTGACCACCTGTCTATAGTCCATAGTGATCACTTGTCTATACAAACCACCTGTCTTCTGTGATCCTATTCTTCAAGGCCAGTACATGTATTCACTACAGACAAGTTTGACTGTTTTTCTGTGATAACCTTTGACATGACCTGTGTCACCACCTTTGACACAACCTATGACACGACCCCGTACCTGGAAGCCCTTGTCTCCCCGATGAAGATCTCGTTCAGCGCCCGGATGGGAAGCACTGTCGTCTCCGTGGCGTCCAACGGTCGCTCCGACGGATGCAACAGCCGCTCATCGTCAGACTCACTTTGGTATCTGATCACACAGAGGTAAAATATCAAAACCTACGAAAAGTTGTGATAACTAATGTCCCTGTCCCACATAGCCGACCATGGCCTTCCAACCTTCTCCAGACCATGGTTGGCAGCTCGTCGCGAGCTAGCAAGGTCATCAGTGGTTGGGAATTGGTAGGCAGGATAAAAGTCATTTGTTCTTAAGATGCTTGCTTACGTCAAGCCTTTCCAGTCTCGAGTCATCATGGCTCCCCATACATGTACATATTTCAAGAGAAAGGAAGAAAACCAATACGTTAAAGTTATAGAACCAATGTCTACCTATTTTCAAGGTGAAGAAATAAAACTAAGACACACACCCCCACACACGTACCTGTAGTCTCTGTGAGGTCCAAGGTGATCGTGAGCTCCCAGTTCAAGGTCGTCCAGGTCCACGGGGTCGATGAGGCTGACCTGGTACCCCTCCAGGGTGATGCGGATTCTGTTCCTCCATCTCCATCTAGTGTAACAGATGTCCAGACTTTGCATGATGTACAAAATAACTGATAAAAAATAATAAACCTGTGGATGTACCGAGTAATAGTAGTAGTATACATTATTTGATAATACTGCTGCTGGGGTCCCTGACACAGGGGTGGGCAGCAGTCAGCTAGTCTTTACATTGCTCTTCCAAGCGAATCTGTTCAGCGGGTACACGCTAGTGAGGCCGCACACCTTAATGTCCTTCCCGACGCACCCCATCCAAGGTCATCATCATCATCATCATCAGTCGACGTGCTGACATGTCAAGTTCGAAGATGTCTCTGGGCACAACCTGGGATTAGATTCCGGGTCCCATTGTTTGACAGCCGCGCGCTCTACACTTGCGCCACACGACCCCACAATAAAACCATCCAAGGTACCAACTACTCCTTGTCTCACCTGAACTTCCCAGCCAGCAGTCTGTCCAGCGCACGTGAGAATTTCCCAGAGAACTCTTTGGGTAGACACAGGAATCCCTCGGACCTGGAGGGGTCGGTGTTCACCCCTATTAATGGTTTCTTCCTGGTCAGGATGTGACTGGCAGCCATCAGGAACGTACCATCACCTGGCATGGCAGGGGAGGACAGGAGGTTAGTGATCATGAAGAAAACAACAACAGCAACAACTTACAAGTCAATGGACAACTAAAGACTATATACTATAGACCTTACTAGAGTCGCTGTACTTTTGTTGTGTCAATAAAGATTGTTGTTGTATAACTATTCTAGTGGATCTACATCTGAAGAGCACTCAGAAAACACAAGCCCTTCCCCCCTTGTCATTTTTGCAGTGTGATTTGCATACCTGTAATCTACAGTCTTAAAGGAAGCTGCTAGGGAGGTATATATTGTAATGGCAGAGACAAAGAAGATCCTTTGAAACATTCCTGGACTGGGATCCAGACATGTCCCAACATTCAATCATGTGTTCTTGGAACCTAAACCTATCAACAACAGATACACATTCATGCAAATCCTTATAACATACAAAGAAATAAAACTTAAAAGCAAAACAACTTTGAGGAAGCTAAATACAGCACATGATCTTTACCTCCAGCTGACATGATGACGTCAGCCCAGTTGACCTTCTCTGGTGTGTACTCATGCTTCTGTACGACCTTGACCTCCACTCCGTAGCTTCTACAGGCAGAGAAGGTTCACACAATCATAATGTGTCTTCCTTGATGTCTGGCTAATTAGCCTAATAACTTATCCTTAAGGTTGAAAGTTCATCTGTGTTGGTAGCTATCATTCTAAAGCAAAGTTGAGCAGCAATTTTCATCACCAAATTTGACTTCCCCAATTTTGGACTGTCCTATAGCTACTCAAGCTTTTGTCAAAGAATGAGAAATCCTGCCTGAATAGAGATCCACAGGGGCACCATAAACTTTCTGCAACTAAGAGTAAGAACCACTGCTGACCGAGTCACATGTGCTATCCGCATGGCATAAAAGCTGGATTGTGAAATGTCACAGAAACGGTGGATTAAGAGGTTAAATATAAGATATTAGCGACCATAAGCCCTGACCTGAGTGCCTCTGTGACTGACTCCAGGTTCCTGGTGTGGATCTTGTGCCGTTTCATCAGACCTTCATAGTTGGAACCCCTGGCTGCTAACTGGAAAGCATAGATTTATGCAAAGCTAAGACCACAAGGAAGACTTCACCCCCTATCCTACATTGCTTTGTAACCCTTCCAGTCACTAATAAAAACCACAAACCAGAGAGAGAGGGGGGGGAGAGACAGGGAGAGAGAGAGAGAGAGAGAGAGAGAGAGAGAGAGAGAGAGAGAGAGAGAGAGAGAGAGAGAGAGAGAGAGACACTCACACACACATATGCACATAGTCAGATACAAACACTGTGACGTTTTTCTGCGATTAGCTTATATTTTTTCCAGATTATTTTCCTGTAAGTGTATTTCACAGGCCCTCTCTAGTACGTTGTATGTTGTGTCCCAAACAAACAAAATACGCCTGCACACGTGCGAATAATTTGCTGATGACAGTGTAAACAAAGTCGCCATCAAGTGACCCGCCCCCTCACCCACATTCCAAGCCGTAGACCTTAAAATCATCACAGCGCCTTTCTTAAACCCTTCTTAAGACTGTAACCCGTTCCTTACCCGTCTCCTTAGCTCGTCCTCTGACAGATACGGCTGTTTGTGTTTCTCGAATTCATAACGTGACATCTTGCTGACGACAAGAACTTTTTCCGGTCGGAAAACCGGAGGGTCGTTTGACGCATTTTGGGAGTAAAACGTCCTTTCAAACATCTTATTTCTGCACACACGACGAAGAAATAGTCGTGCCATGTCCTTGAAATCGGTGGGTGGCGATGTAGAGTGAGAATATGGGACGAAACGCTATAAAACATCACCGAAAACACAAGTTTGCGAACCCGTGGCCGCCATGTTTTTTCACGTGATGATTGCGGGATAGTCCATTTGAGCAAGATGGGGAAGATTTGAATTCCACAAATTTTTTTAAAGCAAATAAAGCGCGCGTTCGATATGGACACTAAGGTTTAGAATTCATAAATTGATTTTCATAATTCTACTGAAACTTAATTCTTTGCAAAAGGTCAGAAATTCAATATGCAAAAATTAGAATGGCTCACCCCCTTTTCGTCCAAAAATGAAGACGAAAATGTAAGTCACACACACACTTTGCACTGAGCTTTCTCCGAACCTTGCACGACTATTTCAAGCTCATGCATCCTTTAGAGATGTATACAAAATAACCTTAAGCATTCATGATTTTTTATCACATTTCTAGCTATTGTGGAAGAGTGTTATAAAGTTGTCAAATTTGTTTACTTTCAATCTATTTACGTTCTGACGCCTTCCAAAACGGATGTGCTGCGACTTTATACGTAGGTTTGAACTGTTTGAACTGCGGAGGTGGGGAACTTCAGAAGAAATGGACCAAACCTCGTGGGCGGACCAGAACAGAGCAGGAAAAGTTATAAAGGAAGTTGCGAGCTTAAAAGTTTATAAAAAAGTCGGAAGTACTGTATACTGTCAAAAGTCTGTCTGAGAAATTTGGGTCACAGAGGGAAGTAACTGTAACATTGAGTGGGCGAAACTACGTACTCGTTTTCTGTAGATGACGCATTTTTACTTCCACGTTAATCCATCTTATTAAAAGGAAGGTATAAACTTTTCCTGTCTGTTTCTGTTACTGCTATCGTTTCCCCATGGTTACTTCGTAGTCGAAATCAAGGCGAGAAAACGTCCGAAGTTCTGAGAATAGTTGCAAATGAAACAGACTCCCAGCCACTGCTCTGAATCATCATGTTTTAAGCTGTGTCCTCAGAAAAGAATCCGTATTTTATCCAATTAGTCAACCAGTGTATTCGCCAGTATTTCCTAGTCACCGTATATAACCATTATAAGCATTGCGATGGCGACCTCATCATGGTTGAGCCACGGTTAGTCGTGAACAAGGTCAGTTGTGATCGGGCCGGATGGTCGGCAAGGTTGCCTTATCTATGGTCTTAAAAAGTCGTCTGAGCCGATCATAAGTTTTTGAAAAATCAAAGTTGGGAAAGTCATATTCTGTTTCCTTGATTTGATTATATAATAAGGAGTTCCACGTTATTTTTTTCTGTAGTGTAAATTTTGAAACGGTCTCGATATCACGATTTCAGGTTGGTATTTCTGTCATATACACAACGATATATATGTCTTAAGTTAACAAATGCGACATCGTCTATGATTACAGATTTGTAAACACTTACGGCAAATATTTGCGGTGATGGACGAAAAAACGGTATATAGATTCTGAGAATGCCAGTATATGTACCAGACATCGCGGGGGTACTATGTCTAACCTCAGGACCTTCTTATAACGCTGCGCCTAAATTTAACAAGTTCAAATTTTGAAACATCCAAACATCTCGATTTTGGACCAGGGTATTGCCGTTGTTCTTGTGTTGAAGAATTTACACGTCGGCTTATAAAGGAGGTAAAAAATTTGCAAACAAACTGCAACAAATATTTGTGGTGAGTATGAAAAAGAGTACAGATTCTAAGAATACCAGTGTATGTACAAAACTTCGCCGGGGCTTCGCAGAATGTGTACCCGGAGTTTCTGGGACATCTCACCAGCAAATAATCGGAATAGTTCCTGACGGCATCATTAAGTGGATAATCCGGCTCGCTTCTGGGTTTCTGTTTTCTTCCTTGTTAGAATGAACAACGCTACACTCCTTGTATAATGTCAAAAGGTCAGTAACCGCTAGAACACCCAACACGTATATAAAACAACGATTGATTTGAATTTGGAAAGTTACTTTTAAAATTTCAAGATTAGTAATGTTGGCTATCACTGAATGTAAAGCACTACTTCAAGAGTCATTTAATTAAAAGAGCGTGCTCTCTATTTGGATGCTGTCATAGCTATTAAACATACTAACTCAGACACAGAGTGGCTAGCCTTATGGCGGTCGACTTCCTAAAGAAGAAGTAGAATAATTTCAGTTTTTGAACCTTTCAACTCAAAATGTTATGTTTACTGTCAGAAGTCCATTGCTTTCCACCAGTACCGCCACAGTTCGGAGCAATTTCACCCCAAAGCCATGTCCACACATTTGGCTCCAGCTGGCAACACTGCAACTTGCTTAATTCTGTCCCAAAGGAAAGAGTTGTAAGCTTTCACAAGTTTCCAGCAGACCTCAAGAAAGTATTGTTGGCTCTGTGTCGACCGCTCAAAATCACATTACCCAGTGTACCTTACCCATCAGCGTTTCACAAATTAAAGGCCAAGTACACGACACCAGTTTCTTTGTTCGGGATTTGGGCGCGTAATCCGCACACTTTCTTAATGTGCTGAGAACAAGAATCAAATAAACGGACAGGAATTGCACCAAATGTTTCACCATGGTTACTGTAATCTCGTTAATGTACTTAGTTCTATTTAATGTCTGGTGCGGCCTCGGTCGTCAAGAACGTATACAGGTGGTGGATAGGTTTAGTCTACCAAATTAGGGGTTCAAACCGAGCGATTTCTAAGAAATCAACCGAGAAGCATACAACGATCGTTTTTGTTGCCCCAAAAGGGAAAGGTTCTACCGCAAAAGAAAAGAAAAATTTCACGTATGGGTATAACTTCGAACACATTTCAGGCTGTATTCTGCGAATATAACCAGTGGCACGACTAGGTATCAGCGGTGATGGGTGCGTATTTAGTATTTTATTTCTCCCTCTGTCGTTCTCTTTCTCGCTCCTCACTGATCCTCACTCTCTCGCGTGCTCTTTCACTTACTTTCGCCATCTCTCTCTTCTTCTTTCTTCCTGTCATTACCTTAGCCTGTGCGTGTATAAATGCATGTACATTGCTTTTTGGCAACACATGACGGTAAACAAGTCTGCGACAAAGAAAATCTCTCAATTGAATGGGATCAGGACAGGAAATACTCTGATTTGTCCTCAACTTGTCTCTTTACGTGACCTCTGCCTTTCTTTAGAATGTTCTCTTTACACTGCAGCCCACAGGCATTTCCGCTCGGCTTTTGTCGGCAGGCGTTCGGCAACCTTCGGTTAACCTCGGCAGGCCTCGTGGGGCGCCAGCCGACCACCCACGAAACAGTTATGTCACGTTTTCCACAATGTGACGACGATCCTAACCTTTGTAGCAAAGTGTTGTCATGGCAACACAATAGGCACTGGAAGCTTTCCAGGGGTCATTCGAGGACACTGTCCTTTATACAGCAAATAGGTTCTTTTTGGCACGTCGCTTTAACAATATTCTACTCAACAATTCTAGTTACGCATTCGTCAATTAACTCTAGAGTAGTGTCAACGTTGATCATTCACTCTTTCAATTCATGTCTCAATATTTGTGAGCAATCTGGAAATACGCTTCGAATGTTAGCCGTGACACCTTAACTGTTGTATACATGTAGGTTTATTTTCGACCAGTTATCCTAAGTCTTTTATCATAAACATATCTCTTCAACTTTTTCAGTTTTTCTTCAAGACTTGAATCTAAAAAAAATTGGAGCAATGAACGCCCTTGAACTGTCAAGGTCGTTTTGTGTATCTCTAGTGCCACTTGCATTTTTGAAGGAGCACACGTTTCTTATAATCTTCCGGTCCTTACCAGTCTTAAGAGTCTTACTCCGCTGCTGGCACTGGTCCACATTTCAGCAGGAAAAACAGCCCCCGACCGAGCTATAGAAACTTTTTACTTTTCCTTGGCAAGAGTTCTATCCACAAAGTGTCTCCCGTGGGAATTTTTGATATCAGTTTTGCTGGTTCAGGTGTAGCTGCTTTGAAATTGAAAGGGTTTTATCTCTTCAACTTCATTAAGAAGATGCTTGTAATGAAGGGAAAAGTCATTTAAGGATAAGGCCCCGACAGATCTATTGAACGTTTCTACTTTTCCTTGGCAAGAGTTTAATCCACAAAGTTTTCCCATGGAAATTTTTTATACCAGTTTTGCTTGTTCAGGTGTAGGTTCTTTGAAATTGGAAGAGTTTTATTTCTTCAACTTCATTAAAGAAGATACTTGTAATGAAGGGAAAGTCATCTGAGGATAAGACCACCCTACAGATCTATAGAAAGTTTCTACTTTTCCTTGGCCAGAGTTTGATCCACAAGGTTTTCCCGTGGGAATTTTGATAACAGTTTTTGAGCTATTTGAGGTGCATGTGTTTTGAAAATGAGGTGCATGTGTTTTGAAAATGAAAGAGTTTTATTTCTTCAACTTCATTAAAGAAGATACTGTACTTGTAATGAAGGGAAAGTCATCTGAGGATAAGGCCCCTAAAGATTTATAGAAAGTTTCTACTTTAACTTGGCAAGAGTTTGATCCACAAAGTTTTCCCGTTTTGATATCTGTTTTTGCTATTTCAGGTGTAGTTGCTTTGACCTTGAATGGGTTTTACTTCTTCAACTTTATCAAAGAAGATACTTGTAATGAAGGGAAAAGTCATTTAAGGATAAGGCCCCGACAGATCTATTGAACGTTTCTACTTTTGCTTGGCAAGAGTTTGATCCACAAAGTTTTCTTTGATATCATTTTTGCTAGTTCAGGTGTAGGCGCTTTGAAATTGAAAGGGTTTCATTTCAACCTCATTAGAGAAGTGAGAGTCATTTGAGGATAAGACCTTAAATGCCCCTTTCAAGTCAAGTCAAGTCAAGTCAAGTCAAGTCAAGTCAAGTCAAGTCAAGTCAAGTCAAGTCAAGTGAATGTCTTTCTCTTTAGACAATCCTGTCCGTTAATTATAGCACGTTCAAATCTTATAACTCTAGTGTAAACGACAGCACAATATAGTTATATTACCATTGTTATGATCATATCATGTTAAAAATGATTTTATTTGCTTTTGTGTGTCTACAGTTGCAGAAGACCTTAGAAAAGTCTCCGTATTGTTGCTGTGTCAATAAAGTTCTAGATCTTTCTTCCCGTGTTTTGGATGGTGGAAACAAAAGTTTTGAGAGCAGACGAGTTGCGCATGTTGAGGCTTCGCGCACATTTGTGAAGCAAAATGGCTACTGAGTAGTTCTAACACTAATCTCTGATCCCCCAAGTAGACGTAGGGGTGGACAACTGTAAAGTTCTCTGACTGACTATAGAGAACTGTCAGAAATTCTCACATTTTGCCCGTAAGGCCAGGGAAAAAATTCACCCAACATCTGCTTGGAGATTAACTAATCTCCTCCGTTTTGCGACCCCCCCCCCCACCTCCTCCTTATCCCTAGAACATCTTGCGTGACGTGTTTATGTCCTCAAACGTCCATCTCAGAAATGTATCCGCGCTCTTTGGCGTCTGTATACGTTTCTTAAGTACAGATCACAAGCAATCTTGTATCGACTTAGTGAAACTCAAGACGCTTAAGGGGTCCTCAGGCGACCCCGTGTGGTCTTAAAGATTGTAAGGGTCACGGGCAGCTCTACCCAAGGTCACCGTGTCAGAAACAAGTTTATATTTCCGTATCATACAGAACACGGTTTAAAACGTCACCGTATCTGACAGATCTATGTCGAAGATAAAAGATACCATGCACCCCCCCATCCCCTTCTAAATTTTAAATTGTATAGGTTTTGACGATAGTTATTTTTTCTCTCGAATATTTATCTTGAAGGTGGAATTTCGTGTGAATGATACTAGAGCAGTGCATTCGCAATGTCTTGCAATGAAAAAAAGACCTACAGTAACAAACTGTTCATGTTATTATAGCTATTTCTTTATCGCTTTCTTTCTTTTTGGTATATACAACGTCTTTCGTATGTATTATCATGTACTATAGCAAACTTACACAGCTATTTCAGAAATGCATAACTGTTACATTCAAGCTCAACTTGATAACGTCAACATGAATTCTTGGTGGCGACGGTATTTTTGGTTCTTGAAATATTTGGAATAACTTTGCTCCACAACTTAGTCTAGTGACAACAAGCTATGCACTAGAAGTCGCGAATGTCTTGCGCAAATCTCGCCTCTAATGACGTCAAACTTTGCAACAAACAGCCAGGGAGAATCTTATTTATTTTGCTTCCCTCTAGCCGTGGTATTTTTGGCTTATTTTCATTGCTGTAAACACGTTAATGACATCGGTTTCTGAGAAACAGACAGAAGAGACGAGGAGGGTTTCCCACGAAAATGTCGACTGACTAATCAGACACATCATTAGAGATTCTTTTATCATCTATAGACCACTTGAAAGGTCCAGAAAGGTCAAACTCACTGTTTGTTGTTGTACAAGTGCGGTGACCTTTCCAATCGAACCATCGAGGTCAGAGACAAAACTGCGCCAACGCGAAGCTAGGCAGAGGACTTCACTTGGGAAAATCGTTAGATAAATCATTAGCTATATATAAAGAGCGCGATTCGACTACAGAAATGAAAACTAAGTCACCTTTCCAATCGAACCCGTCAAGGTCAAAAACAAAACCGCGCCAACGCGAAGCTACGAAGAGGACTTCTCTTGAGAAAATTGGTACATAGATCATTAGCGCCTGACTATTATATACAGACCACGACTCAACTGTAGAAAAGTCAAACTAACAGTTTGCTGATAATACGTACGATGACCTGTTCAATCGAGCTATCAAGGTCAAAGACAAAACCGCGCCAACGCGGTGTCGCCTGATATCGTTAACGCATCATTAGCGTTTCCTTATTATGTACAGATCACGACAGACTCTTCAAACTGTTTGCTGTCGAACAAGTGAGGATGACCTTTCCAATGGAACCCTCAAGGTCAAAAACAAAACCACACCAGTACCAACACGAAGCTACGAAGAGCGTTTTTCTTGTAAACGTCGTTCTATGCGTCATCGTCTACGTTTCTCCTTTGTATCCCTACGCAAACTCAAGAAATGTTGTGCAAGTGAGGATGACCTTTCCAATCGAACTATAACGTTAGAGGTCAAAAACAAATTAAAACCGCGCCAACGTAACGCGTCGTGTGTTTTCGTCTTTCGCACCGACAGAGCTTCTTTGTAACAGCAACAGTAACAGTAAAAGTACCGGCTCCTTGTTTGCATTCGTTGTCGTGATCTGTCGCAACTTCAAAAGTTTTAACCGACAAACGTTACAACTTTGGCTTCACAGAGTTCTTTTCTCACAAAAATGTCACATGCAGTTAAAATGTTTGACTAAACATTGATGTTATTGTTAGCACAGGCGTCGCATTGAAAAATACAAACTAAATGGTGTGCGTCTCTGCTAATTTAGCCTCCTTAGCCTGTCACACAGCGCTTAAACCAGAAACAAAGTTGTAGTAAAATGCTACCCGCGAATCTCCCAGTATTTCGCGCCAAAAGTCGTCAACAGGTCAATGACCCCCGAGATCCGAAGAAGCGTACTTACATAACCGGGATCGGGCAGGAATGTGGCGGGAACGGTTTGTTTACCGTCTGTGTTTATTGTTTGTAAACATCGCCACAAACACTGAGCAGGCACTGTTTTGGCACAAATCCAGATCAAAACATTCAAACCAAAGGAATTCCTAAACACGCACTCCTCTTCTGACCACTCTTTCCATCCCTATATCCTGCACCAAACTATCAATTTCGAATCGAAATAGAATCTCATCTCTAATGGTTTCCGTATATCAACGAAAATGACCTTGACGGCGTTCGTTTGTCCTACTCTCCAAGTCCAAGCAGAGGAGTGGGTCCGGTAGGTTTTTGGCGTGTTTTAGGCGTTTTTGCCGGGCTTTCTACTTTGTCATGTTCTTTCTTGTCTCTTTTTGGTTTGGTGAGACAAAAAAAAACCTGACAAAGTAGAAAGCACGACAAAAATGCCTAAAAACACGTCAAAAACCAGCCAGAACCACTCCTCTGCTTGGAGAGTACGTGTGTCCTTGAAAATTCAAACATCATCAGTAGACGTCACTCCGGGAGGAAGTGTGTTGTTGAGAGCCCGTCAGAAGTGCCGTGCGCGTGACATAGTTCCGATATCTGTCTGTTATCTCTTTTACGTGGTTCGTGTTATGTGTTTCCCTACGATATCGGGGAAGGGGTAATATACTGTTTTCGGTACGTTTCCTGTCAATCTTCTTTTAGTAGTCGGACTAGACGCTAGAACACAGAGCGTCATGCCCTCATCTCGAGGTTACACGACGTAGAATTTCAGACGACAGAAGATAAAGGTCAATTTTCACAAGCACGCAATGACATATTTTTTTTCTTGCCGATTTTGACGATTTGAGGAGGGAATTTCGTAGAATAACCGCCGTAATTGGAGCACAGAGCGCAATGTCTTCATATTTCAAGGTTTTATGACGTCAAATCCAAATGACAGTAGCTAAGGTCAATGCCTACAACAGAGACATCCTACAACAGAGACATTTGCCTTTCTTCTTACTTATCGATTTTTGACGATTTGAAGAGGAAATTGGTAAATTGGTAAGTGGAACACGGAGCGCTATGCCCTCGTCTCAAGGTTGTATGACGTAAGATTTCATACGGCAATAGCTGAGGTCAATGCCCAGAAGGGCAATTTTTGGTCTTTTTATTTAGGGATTTTAGAAGGAAAATCGGCGGTTTGGGAATGTGTGATATGGCCAAATGAAGCCAATATACAAAGCCATAGAGGCCTGTAAATCGTATCTTGTCGTTTCTTATCTATTCACCTGTAAATCCCAAAGTCAGGCTGAATTCATTCCAGGCGTAATGGTGACCTTGATTAATGGCTGCCCGTGACAGCCAGACGGCACAGAACTCTGGGCCAAATATGGGCATAAACACTGGAATCGTTAAGAAGGACAGTAACCTGGACAGTAGCAGTGTGTATATGATATGGGTAACCTTACTGATAAGATATTGGCGACCCATTTTTCGACATAGATATGGTGGATTTGACTGGTGACGACTGTTCGGGCTACATTGGGGCTCACTCACAAGAGTTCAAGGTCAATGTGTTTAAAGCTAGTTCTATCTTAAGATCTTCAACCTGTACCGTAAGAGATAAATAGATAGAGAGATGGATAGAGAGAGAGAGAGAGAGAGGGAGGGAGAGAGAGAGAGAGAGAGAGAGAGAGAGAGAGAGAGAGAGAGAGAGAGAGAGAGAGAGAGAGAGAGAGAGAGAGAGAGAGAGAAAGGGAGATGATCAGGGAGATGATAAGGTGCACGTGTTTAACGTTAATTAATACCAAGTGCATTAAATTTGTTTATTGGATGGTTTTAAACTATCCTTGTAGTTAATAACGGCGAAATAGGGAGGGGAATATACTCATTTTGATTTGCTTCATGCACAGAAAGAGCAAGGAAATTATTATCAAAAACTATTTCCTTGCTTTTTATATAGACGTATCTGTTAGGATACTAAGTATATATCGAAAACATAGACAAGTTGAGTGGAAAACCGTACCGAAGCTAAATTTCAGTTTGGGTTGGCCTTCTCAGTCAATCTCCAAGCAGATATTGGGGTGCAAGATTGTCACGTGCTTACAGCCACCCCAACAGAAAACGTTGTAATCTTTCGGTTGGACCGGTACCAGCTGGGGTCAACAAACTCCAGAGACACGTCATCACCATGGCAACGCAACCTGTCGTGCCAAAAATAGGAAACACGCTGACAGCCGGGGTAAACCTGCGCTTAATTTGGACCAAGAATCTCAAATAAACTTCCTCGGGGGACATCCAAAACTTCAGTAACCTTCTTGACCCTTAAGGGCTTCTTCTTTAAGATTGTACGCGTATTATAAGACGTGGTGTCTTTAGACTTGTAAACATTTCGGCCACTTTAATAAGGGGTCATCCCTTGAGGGATTTGCCCTTAAGACGTACTGACGCCTGACTTACAATTCAAGACGTTAGTCTCTAAGGATCTTTAAATAAAGAACCTTAAAAAGACGTAAGATCAGACTCTATGCTTATGTCTTCTGTCTTCAAGTTTGGTGAAATAATTCTGTTCTTTTACATACTAGAACTTTTCAAGACCAACTTGAGCGCAACTTAAAAGGGTTGCAGTCCTTTATAAATAGGGGTGGTAGTGCGTGAATTTCTCCCGTGCATTAAACCTGTAAATAGTGGAAGATAAGTTTGGTTCCGAAAGCTTGACTCCCTCAAAATGAGTTAAAGCTGTTATATAGAAGCTGTCTCTCGTGTTATCACCGGTGGAAAATCTATAATATTATAGTAGCTTTATTCTGTAAACCGAACCGGGTAAAACCAGTGTTCCGTTCTGAGAATGCCGTCAGAAGTGTCCGAGACGCCGTGCGACCCCGTGGAACTCTGGGAACGCCCCCAGGGCTACGTGGACGCCTGTGCATCACGCACTTCCTGGAAGACCCCGGATGTAGAGAAGGTGTATATAAAAGGCGGGAAAAGCTCGGGGGGACCGCTCTGACTGCCAGACGACCTCCGCGCGCGTTCACTCTCCCCGAACGGTCCGTTCCCGACAACACTGCCGAAGCGAGTGTACTGTGAAGCCTTCTCGTCACTTCAAGACATTCACGGATCGCTTTCGTCTTACGTCAAATCTTAAGGTATGCGGTTGTCTGATCTTTCTTGATCTTTGATACCTGAAACTTTAAGGTATGCGGTTGTCCGATCTTTCTAAAACTACTTTAGTCCTTTTCAAGCGCCGTAGAAAAATACGAATGATGAAATGGAAGTTCCCAGTAGTGGAACTTAACCTTCAGCACTCTGAAGTAGCCGTTTGGCACCCAATTCCCCATAGATTATTGGTTAGAGTGTTAGGCTACAGGGAGATGACTTCTTGATTTCAGCGGGCTTAATTAACAGTTATAGCGATGTGCCAGGCTTTCATTTTTGCACTCATGATGTCCTTTCCGAGTCGCTTGTGATGTGTCAAGTTGCTGCGATACCACGTTTTAATACAAGGAAAAGGAAAGAACCTATAAAAGCGGCAGTTTCTGGCACAGCGCGCCAAGACCCTTCCCGACCACCCCGAGTCGCCCTGGGCGCTGCCGCACGAGTTGAAAGATAAACATGTCGACTTTTATCATCTCTTAACCGCAGAGCCTTTTCCCTTATCAGTGATATAGATATATCACACTGAGCGACTTATCTTACTTCAGCCGGCGTCTAGAATGATCCTACTACGTTCGTTGATAACACATCTTTTAAGCGAATTCCTCATATCCGATACAAGTGTCTTTACTCTGGGTTGAGTTGTAATCTACCCGACAACTTTGAAGGCATTAAGGAGGGCTTTCCTTGCCGCTGACATGCCCTAGGCTTGGATGCTTGGCGAGACTCTTCATCAAACAGATATTTGGAGGGAAGATCGTTTTTTCTGACGAGGGTCACAATCTTTCAGACGAACGCGGCAGTCAGGAAATTTACGGGTAATTTACGAGTGATTAACGCATGATTGACACGTGATTTACGAGTGAATGTCGCGTTTCTGCGGTTCCCTTCCGCGCCCCACGCGGTCGCCTGTTACAACCCCGCTATCCGGCGGCGCGATCTGCGGTTGTCCCCGACCGCAGCGACCCGCGGGACCCGTTACTGAGAAACCACGCTCCGAGGGCGACACGGGTCAGACACCGGCCCTGTTTCTGCGGGAACACGTAGCGCCTAGTGGGACAGCAAGTTCCCTTGCTGTTTCAGTAACAGGGTATATTTTTACAGGGAGCTTAGGAGTTGCTAGCCCTTCCCTTTTAACACGTTCAAGGACCCTTGAAGACGGGATCCCCACATTACGTCCCTTCCGAAAGACAGGTTTAGCTATAGCCCCAACCAAGATCTCCTGTCCCAGGATTGAACAGGGGTCTCCCAGTTACCATCTAATTGGAACCAGGATCTCAACTGAGGCTGCCACCAGTTGAGCTACAGTCATACTAGACTACATCGTAATCTTAGATACAATCAGCATGCACCCACATAGAATGAATAAAGTCTTTTGGGGGGATCTTTAATCATGTTGCCGGGTATGAGGTGGTACCAGAAAATGACAACGTTCCGAAGAAACGCATGGCCTAGAGTGACAACTAAAGAAATTTATCTATTCATTGTGTCGTGGACCTTTCTTATAGTAGTAGCGCCAGCCGCCAGGGAACGTTGGGAGAGGACCAAGGCTAACAAGGCTGGACTCCAGGCTAGTTATTTTGGTGACCTGGATCAGAGACTGGTCAAGTTTCTGCGAGAAATGACTAAGGAAAGACACCTTTTAGAGAGATTGTGTTGTATACACGTTGTTTTAAGCGGACCGTTACTAAGAATACACGCGCTGTGATAACAAGTATCTATCGTTTCTATATTGGTATTACTTTATAGCTTGAAATATCTTCCGGGCTGAGGAAACGAAACTTGACTAATTCATTGGCAAAGCGCGGTGTGCCTTGGATGTATTTACTCTACTTCAGCTTCAGCATATACTGACAGTGTGAGCCTATGGCTAATTCAATACAGTGCTATAGCAAGGTGCTTGCAGTGGCTATGAGGAAGCTTAAGCTGTTTCAACTCTACATACGTAGCCGGCTGTTTTACTTGATACCAAGAAATCCAATAAAAGACACAATGGAGCTTAGCGCGTCTATCGTTCTATTGGGTTCAACGGACTTCCGTTTATCTTACTCACGACTTACAAAAAGCGTAGTTATTAATCGCTTCCCGTGCCTTAATAAAGATCGCCTTGAACTTGCCACTTTCCCACGAGTGCTCCCACTTTTCCCGCCCCCGCCTTCCCGGGGCCTGCAGAGCTCCTACTTGGGAAACCCCCATATTGGGTTGACCGGTGGCATGACGTCATTGGGCGATGACGTCAATCGCGGGAACAGCCAGTGGGACGGACGTCAAGAGAAAGCTTTGCAGATTTGTTTTTCTTGTAAGACATTGGCGGGCTGATCTTGAGTGCTTTGGGACTGATATCGTCGAGAGATATTCAAAGACGTCTTAAAAATGTGTACAAAGTCTGTGAGACGGTTTTTCTTCCACTGCTTCCTTGAAAAAGTCAAGCCCAACAGTCAGATCGATGCAGGTTAGACTCCCAGGTAATGAGATACACAATACAACAGTAACTGAAGCAACTGGATAGATTTTGTAACAGTCAGACGCTTTCGTAAGATAAGACTGAAGAAAGAAAGATAGAAAGAAAGACAAAACTTGAGGAAGGCTGAGAGACAAAAATAAATAGGTAGATGAAGAAAGAAAGAAAGAAGGAAAGAAAGAGGGAAAGAAAAAAGTAGGAAAGAAAGAAAGAAATAATGGGATAAGGAAATAAAGAAAGAAAGAAACACAGAAAGAAAGAAGAGCACGCTGTTGCTCTGCAAACCAAGCAAATTCAGAATTAGGGTGTCTCGTTTCTTTGTTTCTTTCGGAAAAACCATGACTCAACTTCTCATGTGGGATTTTTTTCATTTCAAAGCCTGTTTGTGGTACATTTCTGCCCGGGAACCAACAACAGTCATCAAAGCCTTCTGCTCAGAATGTTGGTTTTTGCCGAAGGCGGGAAATATACAGATTCTATCGCCAGATATAAATTTAGCCGCACGCATGTTTAACCAAAATAAACGGTGCACACACAGATGGAGAGATAGCAGTAGGGCGATAGCCTCTACCAGGCCCCGCGGATCGCTAGGAAAATACTGTACATGCAGAAATGTTCGCGGTGGTTTTATGTTCGCGGTTTTCGCGGTGAACTTTCAGCGCGAACTTAGAACCACCGCGAAACTGTTTGTCCACCTACGACTGTAGCGCTACTATTGTTTCTAACGCAAACTTAAAACTACTGCGAATACTCTATTTTCTCCCTACAGCGAAATAAAAACGAACTGAAATGCATTTATAGTAGTAGAAATTGGCCAAATAGAGTAAATAGTGTGAAGGGAGTCTGCTACGTAGATAGGGTCCAAAATGCCATAACTGCGCCTGCGAATGAAACCCTCAATGGCCAAACTCCCCTGGCAAATATTCTCCCTATAGCCGGCGCGGTTAGTCTGGTAGAGACTAGTAGGGAGGCCAGGTGGACACAGGCCTCGGAGATGCTTCAACGGTGGTATGGTTGGTACCGTGAGAAGGCAAAATAAATGAGTTGCTTTAAATAGTAACAGTGTGTACTTTGGCATGGTGGCTGTTTATATTTCAGAACCGTTTGTATATTGTTCGGTACACTTATTTGTGTGGGGTATGCAACAAACGTAGAAAAAAGGCTAGTCAGTATATGGATGTGATCTTGCACTGGTCCTGTCTCTATAATTGCAAAAGATGAGATAAAAAAAAAATAACTGCAGTTTATAACTTTGTAATACCTACTAGAGTTCTATTATATAGCTTTTCAAACCTCTGTGCTACTGAAATTTGGAAAATAACTTCCCAAGCTTGAAGCTACAAGTGTGTTTAACAGTAGTAAAGAATCTTTGCAAAATTCAGTTTGTGTGCAAGTTCTTGACAAAAGGTCTCTCATTTGAGTCAGCATTCCCTTTTGACATGTTTAAACAATACAGATAGAAAGACAAAATCGTCGGTAGATATTTGTCGACAGACATCAAACGCACAGGTGCAGAAAACGCGCGAAACATTTCTGCGCGGGGGAGAATTGTTTGTTTTTCATTTAACGAGAATAAACATAAGAGAAGCATTTTCAGAGTGCCCCCTTCGCTTAATTGATGTTTACAGTAAGCACACCTCTGCCCCCTGCGATGGGCGGCCTGTTGTCGGTTTCTTCTGAGAAACCCTCGCGAAAACCGCACGGTCACGAGAGGACCAAGGATGATTGACAAGTGAAACGAACGGCTTTTTACCTTTTGTTTCTTCTGGAAACCCCGCGCGAAATGAGCAAGTATGATTGACAGGTAAAACGCACAACATTTCTCATTCTGCTTTTATTGAGAAACCCGCGCGAAAACCTCATTGTAACGTGATGAGCAATTATGATTAGCAGGTAAAAAGCACGACATTTTACCTTGTCTTTCTTCTGAGAAACCTGCGCGAAAACCTCACTGTCACGAGAGGACCAAGGATGATTGACAAGTGAAACGCACAACATTTCTCATTCTGCTTTTATTGAGAAACCCGCGCGAAAACCTCACTGTAACGTGATGAGCAATGATGATTGACAGGTAAAAAGCACGACATTTTACCTTGTCTTTCTTCTGAGAAACCCGCGCGAAAACCTAGCTCACTGTCACGAGAGGACCAAGGGTGATTACCAGGTAAAACGAACGACATTTTACCTTGTCTTTCTTCTGAGAAACCCGCGCAAAAACCTCACTGTCACGATAGAACCAAGGATGATTGACAGGTAAAACGAACGACTTTTTACCTTGTGTTTCTTCTGAGAAACCCGCGCGAAATTCTTACTGTCATGAGAGGACCAAGGATGATTGACGGGTAATACGAACGACTTTTCACATCGTCTTTCTTCAGAGAAACCCGCGCGAAAACCTCAGTGTCATGAGATGAGCAATGATGATTGACAGGTAAAAAGCACGACATTTTACTTTTTTTCTTCTTCTGAGAAACCCGCGCGAAACCCTCACTGTCATGAGACTGCAAGGCTGATTGACAGGTGGGACGGACGACATTTACCTTCTCTTTCTTCTGAGAAACCCGCGCGAAAATCTCACTGTCACGGGATGAGCTAGGCTGATTGACAGGTGTGACAGACGACATTTTTCCCGCGTGATATCACCACGTCCAGACGGACGGTATCATCACGAAGGATGAGTCCTTCATTTCTTGACCGTTTCTTGGAGAACGTCTTCAGCGGAAATCTGTTAGATAAAATCATTATAATTTTACGTGAGGATCCTCGCATCGCCAAGCAGATTATAGCTTTTAAAAAAAAGTTTAACTTATACGTTCTAACAAACCCGTACATAGCGTGATCTCGTGTGAAATAATTCCGACTTTACAATTACAACCTCCATATCCGGTCTTCACCTCACCGGAAGTCGGATGACGTCACGAATGCACGCAAACCTGCAGTTTTAGGACATCACGATGACGATTAGTTTACCCTTCCCAACAATTACTGTGGATTGGAACACGCTAGCACGGAATACGACAGGCACCTCTTGATAACAGGGCATTGAACAAAGCCCGGGGAGTTAGACATGTAGGGCTTGTGCGCGAAAGGCAGTGCAGTGTAATATAACCGCACTAATACCTGGAACAACGTGTCTGTCAATACTGTAAAATTCTACCACAAAATGGAGTTTAACTTCTATTTCATCAGAATAGCTAGAATAGAAGATGAGCGCCATTTTATACTTGAATGTAGATTTTACCACAAAGAGAGACAGACACCCCTTATAGACATATACAAACTATTTTCACCCACTCATACACAATTCACATTTCATACACAAGGATATATTTACATGTACATTTCCTATGTGTTTAAACAAAACCTAGGACTATACCTGCTTATATATTTTCATCATTACACAGAAGCGAGAAGAGACTAAAACTACATACATGGTCGTAGAACTCACACTAGCCTGTAAAAACTCTTCTTACTTTTGTGACATATATTTAGCCTAATATGTACAATATACCTAGCCTCTACCAGGCCCCGTCCTATCGTTGGGAAAATTGTAGAAATCGGCCGAGGTAGTCCGCTATACATACAGGGTAGTCCGCTATACAGTGAAGCCCCATTGTCGATAATGGAGCTTCACTGTATAGCGGACTACCCTGTTAGTGGACTACCTCGGCCGATTTCTACAATTTTCCCGACGATAGGACGGGGCCTGGTAGAGGCTACAATAAAACCAGCTGCCAGCGCGTGCCTGTGCATGTGAAACCGTTATGTATACGCTGAAGGGCGGTTTTACCGGGTGACTAAGACAGCGATCATTCATCGCTCCGATCGCGAGGTACACCTGTGAACAAACGTAGGTAATGTTGCGTGTTTCCGGAGCAAAAAACAAACAAACATAGTACGACAGATCAGCTGAGATAATGACTATCTTACAAAAGCTATTATTGGTTCCAAACACACACTATTATCTATAAGTGCATGTGGGCACTCTCTTTGTGTGTGGCATCGCTTTGTCTCTGGTTTGAAAAAATCCTACCTTCAGAATCCGCATGCGTACCCAGAAATCAACAGAAACCAAGAAAACGGGACAAACCACCCACGTGACAGATTCTAGTGGCGTTCTTGGACGGCCCCATGAAACACATGTGAAACACAGACAGTTCTGATCTTAATACTAACATTTAAAGTTGAACAACAAGCATTTACTGAAGAATATTTAACCAGCAGAGAGTCTGATATGTTGGGACCATGTATTCTAGTCTTATCTATTATTTAGTCCTGTAGCAGTGCGTTTTCTCACCGTAAATGCTGGTTGTAAGATGTTTCATATATATTCATTTAAAGGCTCACTACTAGTAGTACACTTGATGTTGTGGTTGTGTATAGGAGAGTGTCGAACCCGAAGTTCTTGGTTAAGGGATATCTGCAACTATGCTCTTATAGCCAACAAAGCGTAGACAGAGTGATGTATTGAGAGTAAAGTCACGGTTTGGGACATCCTTTATCTTCAACTATAGCCAGCAAAAGGAAGCAAGATTGCGTCATAGATGTATAAAAGGAAACGTCACCTAGTGATTTGTACTTGAGGTGCAGGTACAACACGTGTTACCTGTGGGATCGCCCTCGACACAACATTGAGGTCATGAATGTGGCGATGTCTTGCCCCCACCGCTGGTTCCTGCAACAATGAATGACTTACGATCGAAACAAGCTTCCTGCCCTTCCTTGCACACGCCGCCAACTAACACACAAGGAGGAAGTTATAAATAGACACAAAAGGAGACCACAACGAAAACATAAGGAACTGAAAGATTTGTTTCCTTGCCACTTTGGGACCGCACGGAGGTCTAGGGAAAACGAAGGGAAAGTCATGGGATGCGACCAAGACGTTCCTGTTTCTTTGTAAAAAAAAAAACAACTTAAAAAAGACAAGGAAGTGCGACATCATTTTAAAGTCAAGAACACGTGAAATACACGTGACAAACTTCTTGTGAATCTCTAACCTTTAGCACATTTAAGTAGCCGTTTGACTACCGATTCTCTATTGGTTTAAACTTTATGGGGTCAGGTAGTTGGGAGAAGGTTAAAAACGATTCAGCATAGAAAATATTTGTTTTTACATTGACGAAAGTTAGATACCCAGGTAATAAGATACTAGTACGCTAAAAACCAGTTACTCAAGTACAAGTAACTGGATAAAATTTTGAAATAGTGAGACGTTTCAGACACCATCCGCTATCTTTCGTCAGAGGTTGTTTTTAAATACTTCGATAAAAGGTTTGCGCAAATGTAGACGAAAAGGGTCGGACACGAGTAGAGTAAAGGGCAGCGAACACACCTTATTACAGCACCTGAGTCAAACACGTACACTGTGCCCATCATCCTTGTTTGTACAATGGCGCGCCTCCGGAAGCAACCAACCACGGCGTGACAGGCGGTGACGTCATCCGGAAACAACCAACCACGACGCAGGGAATAGTGACGTAAAGGTGTCTGAATTTTCCGGGACAAGGGGCGTAACCGGGCCTTGCCGAAGGAAAGAAAAGCAAACTTAAAGTTGATTAACGATCACGACAAGGCAGGAAACTTGCAGTAGAAAAGCACAAGGAACTACTCGAACGTTTTTGTTCCGTTCGGAAGCGTCTAAAACTCTAAATAGATATATTACCACTCCAACACCATATAAGGGAAGCCCAGCCTCCCTTCGAAATCGCGGTGTGACTCATAGGTCAAAGGGCGTCCCTAATAATCTCACCACGCAAATCAACTTGGGGCTATGACTAACATCCAATCATTCGTGAAAGTCGAACAGTATTTAAGACGAACTTTTCTTCCCTTTCAGACGCAGTTGGGCAGGAGACTAGTTGGAAGGAGACACCCACTTCAGCTTGGAAGAAGGACATTCTCTTTTTCTTGAAGAAAACCACCTGTAGAAAGAGCCAAGATGAACACCTGCTCGTACCTGGTCACCTTCCTTTTCAACGTCGCCATGCTGTGTCAAGGTAAAATTGTCTTTTTAAAATTGTCTTCTTAAAATTCCGTATAAGGATTACACTTTCAACGAGAATCCCATAGTACTGGATAGCAAAGGTCTTGGCACACGACCAAGTCTTTTTACCTAGCCGACGCTTCAATTGCCGTCTGCCACCGTTCTTTAGTATCCAGTGATTTACATGGACCAACCTGATGAAACTGTTCAAGGAACCACTATATTGTTCTTTTCTCTGAACCTAGAGGAAAAGGAAAGAAAAACTTTATCGACATGACGAAAGTAGAGAAATTTCGTGAGCTAGTTCTTTAGCACTTGACCAAATTATAAAACCTTATCGTTTGACATCGACAGGCTTTACACAACAATATGTAAGCAAAGTTTAAGTCTGTTTTAAAGAGCTTAATAAGGGACCAAATTAAACCGATGCCCATAGGAAGTTAACTTCATCGAAGGAAACGCAAATATTTAAGAATAAGACAGCAGACTTAATTTTCTGAATCCCTTCTTTTCCAGGTGCCAACATCTTCAGACTACGGCACGGACACGGTATAGAAGAAGTGTCGTCATATCGTAAGTAAACTGCCGCTCGTTTCCTTTACGATAGACTCCCTGAAACTGGGAGTAGTTATCAATTCATTGGTTTGGAAGTACGTATGCACTGATAGAGGTAGACTTGTCAAAGGGAATTTCGACTGCAACTGCCCATTACTGGGAAACTGACTATCTGAGCCGGAGGCAAACCAAACTGATCTGTAGGCCACAATAAAAAGTATGATAGCTGGAGCTGCTATTGTTACCCATATGGATAAATAAAACCTATAATTTCATATTTTCATGTGAAATATTCCACCACGATAATCACCATTCGTTCTAAAATGTGGGAATTGATTGGTCAAGAGCAACTTTTGTAGAAAGTAGCTAAACATAACATTATTTCAGCAGTTTCTTTCAAAACCTTTTGTCCTTTTAAAAGCGTAAGTATTTGTCCTACTATCAGGGCCGTTGTTCGACTTACGACTACTTTTCGATCTGACTGCACTCACCCAATAACACAAAGATGATGACGTGACGTTGTTTCTCTTCCATTTTTAAGCCACCAAGATGGCGTTTCGTTCCATTTCGTTCCATTTCGTTCCATTTCGTTCATTTCGTTACATTTCGCACTTTCGGGGGACCCCTAAATTACGTCATAGTCACTTGACCGTGATTACCCAAGAAGGCAAAGGTATTAACATGACGTTGTTTCTCTCCCCTAGCAACCGACGCCTTCACCTCAGGCACTCCGACCGTGTCGCACTCGACCTTCCAACCCGAGCTTGTCGCCGCCGTCGGCTCCACCGTCCTGCTGAACTGCACCCTGCGGGACGGGCTCGCCTCAGCGGGCGCCTCCTGGCAGCACAACGGGAGGAAGCTCGACCCGCCCCGCCGGGAGTCCCCCGCGGCCCCCGGTGCCCAGCTCCGACTCGAGGACGTGAGTGGTGAGGACTCCGGCACCTACCTGTGTCTCGTCGACGGCAAGGTGCAGACACAAGTCGTCCTGAAGATCGGACGTAAGTCACGAAAGAAAAACAGACAAACAAACAAACAAACAAACAAACAAACAAACAAAGACAACAAAAGAGCTGAAAGACAAGCCTGAAAGGAGCAAAAATAGTAAGCCATGTAGAAGGGTTCGTTCAAATCCATTTCTCTATTTCTCTATCTATTTGCCTATCTACTAGTTTTAGAGCTTGGGGCATAAGTCTCGAGCGTCAAACCTCTGCACGTAAAAGAACCCAACACACTGATCGAGAAGAGACCCGGTGTGCTTGGCCAAAAACGTGAGCCATAGCGAAGCCGCATTGCATTACTTTAGCTAATTGAAAAAGCATCATGCTTCACCTCAATTGAATATGACTGCAATACTTTACTAGTTTCTGTCCATCTATGTCTATGTAAATGAGATAGACAGATACTGATATATACAGAGAGAAGAAAACACTCATGTACCAATCTCTCCATCTACAGGTAAGCCGCAGGTGCCGAAGGTAGAGGACTGCATCTCCAAGAACGCCGACACCTTCCGCTGCTGGTGGACGGTGGAGGACTCCGACCTGGAGACGCACTACAGACTCTTCTACACCTTTAAGTAAGTAAGCAGTTGTCTAAGACATGGCGTGGAGAGAGAGAGAGAGAGAGGGGGGGGGGGAGACAGACAGACAGAGAGAGACAGAGAGAGAGACAGACAGACAGGCAGGCAGACAGACAGACAGACAGACAGAAAGAAAGACAAAGAAACAGAGAGACAGAGAGAGACAGAGGGAGACAGAGACAGAGAGACACAGAGAGAGACAGATAGACAGACAGAAAGACAAAGCAGAGACAGACAGAGAGAGAGAGAGAGACAGAAAGGGGAAAGAACAGATAATGGACGATTTTTGATATTTCACTTCTTTCGCCAGTGATGGAAAACGGATCCACCACGAGTGTCCTGAGTACGAGGGCGTGGACAGCTGTTTCTTCGGGTACGACCACGCCTACCTGCACACGCGCTACAGGTTCGAGGTGCGGGCCACCAACGCGCTCGGCAGCGCCACCTCGCGACCGCTATATGTAGATCCAACCACGGAGAGAGGTGAGTTCAGTTCAACGTGTAACAACGTGTGACCCAAAGTATTACCAGTACTTTGTCGTTGTCTAAGCACTCTTGTCGATTAGCTAAGCACAAGTCTGACAATAGAAGTTGATTGGTCTTTAGTTACTTTTCAGAACCTTGATATGAATTTTAGCTGAAACGGCTGCATAGTGTGACATTTCTGGAGGGATTCGATGTGCAATTCATTCATTTATTGTTTCATTCATTCACTCACTCACCCACTCACCATTCATTCATGCGTTCACTCATTCCGTCTGCAGTGAAACCTGACCCACCGCATCACCTGCACGCACGTCTGCGCCATAATGACGGGGCGATGAAGGTCAGCTGGAGGTCACCGACGGACATCATGTTCCTGAGCCTGCAGTACGAGCTGCAGTACAGATCAGAGAACGACCAGCCTGACGATTGGACGGTATGATACATACTAGGTTACTATTGGTTGATTGTAGTCACATGGCCATGACGTAATTACGTGTCATCCATGTTCGAGCTGCAGTACAGATCAGAGAACGACCAGCCTGATGATTGGACGGTAAGATACACGCTTTGTCACTATTGGTTGATTTCAGTCACGTGACGTAACTTTGCGTCCGCCATGTTGATGTGTAAAACTAACCCAGTCTGCAGTCTGAATAACATTTTCGTTTTAAAAGTTGAGAAAACAGCAAAGAAAATGCAACCTCATGTGCAAATGCTTTCAGTACACACTGCGTAGGGGACTATTTGATCAACTCCTGTGTAGCCATTAAGTGTAGAAGTTAACGTGCTCGAGGTGTGGCTCTCCTCACTGACACGGATCTCCGGTCATATGCCCCATCCAAGTGGGAAGTCCCTAACCGAAACTAGGTACTCAGTATAGTAGAGTGAGGAAATTAAATACCCGTAAAGTGTATTTCCCACTGAAGGGCACAACATTGGGACATGCTAGGGATTCGAACCCAGAACCTTTGGAGTCTGAGTTATCTACCCTAATCACACGATGCCACTCGTCTCTGTCTGCATTCTCAAGTTCTTCTTCTTTTCTTCTCCAGGTACAGAAAACAGGTGAGCAGACGAACTTCCTCCTCCTGGGACTGGAACCCAACACCAGACACTTTCTGCGCGTGCGCTGTAAACCCGTCCTGCTGGGAGGCTTCTGGAGCGAGTTCTCTGACGTCACGGAGGTCATGACCGAGGAATCACGTGACAGGCAACGTCATAACCAGACGTAGAGCAGAAGACACACAGAGAAAACAGAACTCTTGTAAATATTTAGATAATCGTGGACCAAGATAGGAAACGTTTTGCCAACACCCAGCCCTTCGTCTAAAATCATTCAGAAAAGCAAAAAAAAGTAAACGGAGTTTGAAAATATCTATTTTACCCAAATTCTCTTGTATTGGACACGAAGAAAACGTGTTAAAATGAACGCATCCATGCATTATGGAAGATGTGTGGCATTTCATCTTCCACTGCCTCTGAAGTTGACCTCATACCCAACAAACCCAGATGTACTTGTACTGTATTTGCTATCCCCGTTTCTTATTTCATTCTGTTATTTGGAATGAGCCTTTGGACAAGAGTGTGTATTTAAGCTTTTTATAAAATGTCTTGGGAATTTTTAAAGTTATTCTTCATACCAAGGAGGTCGGTGTTCAGATATTGCCAGGAAATTGAGAAAATGTTACCTGTTGGACGATTGTAGCCTCGGTCAAAAGCCATGGCATGGAGGCCACTTGTGTAGTTCCGTTTGTATATATCAGCTTTCAATGTTATACGGCAATTTAGACTTATAAAACGTTAGTACTTCCTTTCTTTCTTTTAACAAATGTACCTCAGAATCTTATTAAGATGTCATTGTATGTTTGCGAATGCAAATTGTTTTTTTTTTTAAGTTTAAGTGAAGAATGAACCCTCTATACACCTTAGCAACACAGAAAAGTTAATATTTCTAATGGCTTTAGACAAACCATTGATTATGAGGCACATCTTTACCTATGTTTACACCATTACTAAGTAATAGATAGATCCCGAGATCTGGATAACTACGTGGATTTGGTACTGCTCCGCCCACCCGAGGAGTTGTTGGTTGCCAACAAACTCCGAAGATTTATCGGGATCTATCTATTCTGAAGTGAGATGAAGTTAAAGCCAAATCCACTAGTGCTAGCTTGTCATTGTAAATATGTATTTGTAAACTGTGACGCTTTTTTGTGTGTGACGAAGCATACGTTGTCAAGCCATATACATCCATGCTGTCAGTTATTTAGCTGTATGTAAATATTCATTATGTACTTTTTGCATTGTACGTATACACGTTTCTAACACTAAAATAGTTACGGTATAAGTATATACTGTGCACGGAGTTCAATGACGTCACTGGATGAAAAGGGGCGGTTACGATACAAATGGCATGGGAATATGTATAAGAAAATTAAGATCAAACATTTAGTAATTTCTTTAATACCTCAGACAAATTAGAATGTAAACTCCACCGAAGTGTTCAACTTGGAGAAGGAAAAAATAAAGTTTTGATTATTTCGTTTTTCGCACTTCTTTTTTGTCATTGCTGCACTATTAGAAGTTACGTTTTCACAGTTAGTTGATTTATAAGAAGGGAATCTTCATCAAACATTTTGACAATGTCTTCAAAGATTTTATGCCAATTCATGGCATGAGGAACTCGACCCACACAGCTCTGATCACAGTGCACCCTTGTTTTTCTTGTCACTTACCTACACGTTTTCAAATGGACATCGATCAAAAAGTATTGGCCACAATAATTTGAAATTTGGTGGATATTGCTAAAAGATATCATATATACTACATGATTATGCCCCGAAATTTGATTTGTGAACCTTACTTCTGGGTGAGGCCGAAAACGTATTGATCACCCCTCGTATACACAGACCATACGCATGTGCGTCATCTCCAAGCAGATGTAAGGATCCGGCTCAGTCTCAATGCTATACGTGTGTTTTTGCAAAATTGGGTAGGTCTTTCTAGTAATGAACCTCTTCGTCGGCATCTACGGGGGTGTAGCCCCAAGAAGGAGTCCACCACTTGAGACGTAGAAGCACAGAAAAGTCTACAAAAGAACACCATCCACAGTGGCAAAGTGACAGTCTCGGCTACAGATCAGTTGTTCCTTCCTCTCCCTTTAGTTCTTGAAACTTGGCCGGATCCACACCTTTTAACGTTACTAGAACTTCTCCGTTCACCATCAAATTGTTTTGCACAACAATTCTGGCACATAGCCCGGAAAACAGTACTATCTTAGGAGTCTAAAATCTACGCTATTCTACTTATAGGGAGCAGGAAGTACGTTATAAAGTGGAAGATAATGTGGTGCTCAAAATGCGCAGGAGACATTGTCTCTGAGACTGTAGATAATACAATCTCTTATGCGTAGAGCGGTAGAGATTTATATTGGCCTAGATATACAGAAATCGAGTCAAGACATGACATGATAGACTCTATTGCACAACAATTGTACAACGTGCGCAGTACGGCATCTATAGCTACTGCATACTACAGTTCCATTAGGCTAATCTACCTAATACATATAAGTAGATTTTTAACTTTCAATTTTACATGGTAGTTCTATTATTTCTTCTAGTATTAACTGTTGTATTATGTTAGCTGTTCAGGACTATGTCATATCAACCAAACGCTTTTAGCTATATGTGTTCTTTGGCTTTCTTTTCCGCTGGGGGGGGGGCGTTCTCACATCAACTAGTTTTTTCCTGTCATTCATTTTTAGTGTGCTGTCAAACATCTTATTTTCCATACTGTACAAGTGGCGGCTATAACATAAGTTGTGTACAACTTGAGTAGGCCACCACTTTGTCCTTGTTCATGTATGTGATTCCTCTTTGAATAAAAAAAATATATATAAGTAGATTGAAAGTCTCTGTGCTCGCCTTGGGTAACATTGATTACCGTAACAACCTCGTGACCGTAACAACCACCTATTTACACCTCGGTCCTCTTTCTTTTGTACACGGTACAAAGTATGGCATCTACTGAAACGGTATATAACTACAGTTCCATAAGGCTAATCTACCTAATACATATAACGTTAAGTAGATCGAAAGGCTTGTCTCGGGTAACGTTGATTACCTCGTGACCGTAACAACCACCTGTTTACACCTCGGTCCGCTTTCTTTTGATCCCCACTTGACCTCCTCTGTCGTCTCTTCTTACTCTCTGCCTTTATAATCCGCTCATATCGTTTACAAGGAACGATGGTTAGGTTACTGGGACTTATTTTTTTACGTCGTACACATCGCTTCACGTCGCTTAAGGTACAAGATCGCGTAAGCTGTGGTGACTTGAGTGTTTTCTACCACTAAACATCGTGTGCAACCACTCACAACGCTTGAGAGATGCGGATGTTTTACGTTAAGGGTTTGCTGGTGGAGAAAACTCGCACAGCAGAATCGTTTTGAGGAACTGTTCCTCGAACAAGGGTAAAGGCAAGATGGCGGCGAGACTACGACAGGTGTTGGCGATGACGTTGTTCCTTCATGTGCTCGCTCCAGAAGCGACAGGTACGATTTTAGCATCTGTAACGGTTTAAAACACTTAAAGTGTAATCTTACTGATGCGTACGTAATGCTTATAAGGTAGAACGCACTATTGTTAGAACGTAAACGTGTCTTTGGTTGACAACTAAAGCATTGAATAGCAGAGGTATCGAGTTACAGTAGTACAATAGGCAGGCACGCTGCGTACTTTCTTCAAGTCGTCACCTGTAGTTCTTAAAACATTTCAAGTGTGTTAACGTCGGAAGATGTACTTAATGTAACGAGTTACACGGTGAACCTGAGGAAAGCTGTGTTCGTAAAACGTGAAAGTGTTCTAGTTTGGAAACTAAAGCACTAAAAGCATAAATATCATGTTACTGCAGTACAATAAACATGAACACACTCTTCAGGTCGGTACCTGCAACTGTTACCATTTCAACATGTGGAAACTCAGGAAGGTGAAGTACTACGTACTTGGTAGCTGAAAAGTGGAACTCTCTTCTGCTGTTATGTTTGCTTGGTCGGAAACTAAAGATATCAGTACTGAAGCGCTTGCCACATCATGATTTCGTGTTTTGCTTTTTTAAATATTTGGAGATAACAAATAACGGAAAAAACACACACCACAAAATCTTGATGTGGCAAGCGCTCCACCGGCCCGCTTAGCTGTGCACCAATCCTCCCTGGACGAGATGCCCCACTGGGGTTTTGTCCAGTATGATTAAGATTAAGAAGATTCAGTACTGATATTTACAGACTTACCAAGGAATTCTGGTCTAGATTGAATCAAGTGTATCAAAATCTGTGACCAACAAGTTTCAACTCGTTTTTCTTTCAGTCTTTTTAGTGTATAGCTTTAAATTGCAAAAGACGGTCAAGGGGAGCTAATTTTGAAATAAAAAGAGAATTTAATTAGGAAAACAATTTCCTTACAGTTCCCCCACGCATCACAAAATGTACCTGCGACCTGGACGCGCTGACAGTCACCTGTTCCTGGGAACGAGGGCCTAGCGATGGGGACGAGACTACATACACGGTCACATATTGGGAGGATTCTTTCACCGGCGGGTGAGTAATCTCATGTTATGGGAGATATAATGCTGCCACGGAGTCCTGCCGAGCTCGCTTTTTATTGTGAGGTAATCATCGATTAATTATTTTATTCCTAGCTAGAATCACGCAGCCATACACTGTTAGCTGATTTAGATGTTGTTGATAAACAAATCACTTCGAGTAGTTATCAAAGTACGAAGCTGAAACGTTTTGTTGGAACACGGTTATATAGCTTTGTACTATGAGAAACATAATACTTACATGCTTATCAAATGACCCATTGATGCAGGGCCGGGCCAGTAGAGGAGTGTACAGACCACTGTGGACCTTCCTCCTGTACCTTTTCACCCGCAAGTCTGTTCGTCCCACACATGGTGGTCCTCACAAGAACTGAGGCCGATACCGGGCAGGACGTTCGTTCCTTTCCATATGAAATCACTCCATACGAAAGCGGTAAGGAACGTTACGTGGATGGTGTTAACCTAGATAGACCAAACAAATTCCCCATCTATCCACCATCATATGTTGGAACTGTTGACAAGGATTTGCAGATTGCTGTGGCGAAAAGAACAAGTGTCCGATGTAACAATGGAAGCCATGAGAGCGCTTGTTTCTGAGTAAAACGACTCAATGTAACGAAAGTTGCATGATTACAATGAGGATTACATTCACGACGGTAAAACAAAACGTAAATCGCTGTTTGATAACTCGGATACCATGGCGTATTGTGACCCCTTTCTGTTAAACGGTGGTATAATTCAAACGAATCATATTCATAACAGAGTTGATATTTCTTATTTCTCAAAATCATGCATCGTATTGTCTTCCACAGTAAAACCGAACGCGCCGGATCTGACAGCTACTCCAGAGGGGTCACGACAGGTCACAGTGAGCTGGCAGTCTTCAATTCCTCGTGCGTTCCGAAATGTAGTTGACGAGTCGGGCTGCCAGTTGCAATTTCGGGACAATGGAACAACAACCTGGGAGGTAATTTGCATCACAAAAAGAGAGAGAAAAGAGAAACACATAAATCTGAAGATAAACTTAAGAGTGTGTGTGTTTGACCATACTAGTATTTGGTTTGCCTCCTCCCTGTATTTTAGGCACGGGGATGATGGTTTTTAATATGGGTTCTTTCAACATTGAATCTGATGCAGTTGTGTTAGATTTTTCTAGATCACGGCTTGGAGTAGAATAACCCTTTAGTATAGTGATATGATGATATGAAGCATATTTTGATAACAAACGTTTTATCTTTGCAGAAACCGGAGGACGCGGGAAGACAGAAAGCTTTCACGCTGCGAGGACTCCAACCTTACACTGAGTACCTCATCCGCGTCCGCTGTAAAGCGGAGTACTGGGGAGACTACGGGACACCTGTACACGTCAGGACATTACAGGAAGGTAGGTACTACTAGTATCTAACACAACAAATTGATAAGGTGGCCGTTATAAACTTCATGGCACCTTTGACAACAAATAAGGTAACATGATCATGATCTAGGTGACTAGTCACTTGAAATCTGAGAAAGAATGCAGTAGCACATGGCCTTAAAGCTATTTAGCATGTCTAATGGCACAGCAATTCATAATATTTACGCGAAAATATTTGTCTCTTTCTATTCACAGCTCCAAAGCAGGCGCCCAGACATGTACATGCCGGAACAGCGCCAGACTCTGATGGAGACGGTCGCACTGATGTTACTATTTCATGGGAGGTGAGATGTCTTCTCTTTAACCTTCTCCCTGCGGCCTAACCCGTTAACCAATGTAAATTTCGTGCCCATAGGCTACTTCAACAGGAGAAAGGTTAAGTCTTCTGCAAGCACGTTCAAGGTTGATAGCTATTTCTTCTCAAAAGCTAACTCATGGCCATGGACTGCCTGTCCAATTAAAGTTACATTTCTATTGTTTGCCTAAATCAAGGAAATATTTTCAACAGGAACCGGAGTACCAACACGGCCCTATCCTTCGCTACGAGCTGAACATGACCGAAGGAGGCCACGTCATCAGCAGCGTGTCTGTGGACGCAAACAACACTCAGACTTACTACACCTTTAGAAACCTCACCGTGGGTCAGTCGTACCAGGTCGTGCTTTGGGCCGTGAATGCCGCTGGGACGTCCCCAACCGTCACATACGACCTCTTTGTTCTCGATGAACAAGGCAAGTAGTTGCCAAATCTGTACATTTAGAGAATCTGCTATTATTTGTGCCTATATGTATTCGTGAGTCCAGAAATTAAGCGAAATTCAGAATATCCATTTCCGAAGAAGACACTCCCTTCAAATAGTGGGGTACTGGTAGTCTCCAAGCAGACCTACGGGTTGGCAAAGACCGTATCCAACAGGCAGAAGGAGTTTTCATTGCCAACCCAAGTCAAGCTCCTTCTTCCAGTTGGATACGGTCTTTGCAATCTATTGGGTCTGGTTGGAGACTAGGGTACTGGTAAAAAGTAAGTTTCCATCCATGGCATATACCGTGGGAACAGTGAGCTATACATTAAGCAGTTCATCTCATGATGGAGTCATAGAAATGACATGGATATTGTTTCATTACACTACCAACTTGAAGTTCTTCAGCCACCAAGGACTTCAGGCAATATTCTAGACAAGTCACAGAATGGTTAGGGACAGTCAACTCAATACCCATATGCATCTTACAGCTATTTTGACATTAACATTAGCATTGTCATGTTACCAAATGACAGGACTCAACTCACTCCTATACAAACTTTTCTTGCAGTCAAGGAACCAGGAGTGCACGCAGTACCAGTCACTCGAACACCCCAGGGTAGGCATGCAGCTACATACTTTGTCAAGGAACCTTTAGCTTTAATACTATCTTTAGTAAAAAAAGTTAAGCACCCTTTGTGACGTAGAAGATATGGGTTTAGCTATATATCATTTACAATGTAATAAAACATACATGTATACTGCCCTGGGTAGAACAAATGAGCTGCCATACATTTGCATATGCCACTAGGTACGGGAGAATCTGATAGAAACAACTCTAAGTCTAAGACAGTCTGAGACTCACAAAACTTCCCGAACTTCCACCAGGTTCCACCACGATCATCGTCCTCGGATCCGTCCTCGGAGGCTTGTTCCTGCTCAGCATGGTCATCTTCTTCAACCGTCGGGCGATCGGAAAACGGTGTGTACCACTTGTCCTTATGTCAAATTTACCCTGAGGAAGTGATTCTATTTCAGCGATGATGGGCGAAAGGCCTCGAAATTGTTGTTGAGCAATACACAAGTGTTGGTTGGCGACATAAAGAAAACGGCACTTAATATAAAGCCCGACAAAAACGCCTAAAAACGCGTCAAAACAGCCGGACCCACTCCTCTGCTTGGTAAGTAGTTGAGCAAGGGACCGAGACCCTGCTGTGCGCCGGAAATTCCCCCGTCAGATCTAAGAGCTGAGTTAGCCCTCCTTACGTGCTACGCGAGATCGCTCGTCGGCTTCGCTCTGAACGTTCGCACCCGCTCGGCTCGTCGGCTTCGCTCGCACCCGCTCGGCTCGTCGGCTTCGCTCGGAACTCGCACCCGATCGGGTGATACTATAGTGATACCAGAGTACTTCATTTTGGGTCACTTTCGGAACTTCGGCACCAACCCTTGGCCTACCGCCTATGGCGCTGCGTCCGCGGGCGATGCCCTTGGTGCTGAAATGGGGGTCCCCTATAGCTAGGGGCTAGTCGAGGCCGTTCCGATGTGCATGAACACCCGAAAAAATGTGCCCATATTCCACTTAAGGAGCACGCCTCCCTCTATATTCGGGTATACCTGGCACGAGATGGACTATGAGTATGGATACGACTTTGTAAAATGACGCACAAATATGTTATATTATGTAAATATCAGTGTATTGTTCGTATATGTGTACCTAGGGCCTCCCTGAAAATCAGTGCCAAGCCACTGAGGGAGCTACCCTAGTAAAACAATACAGAAATGAATAATAAGATAAACAAAGCATTGTAAAGATATTGGCCTATAGGTAAACAGTTGTTAGGGATTTTTGAATTTCTTTTCCTAAAATTCTAAAGCGGCATGCTGTGTCCATCTCCTCACAGGTTCAAGCTGGCGAAGGCTCATCTGTGGCCGAGGATTCCCGGACCGGCTAACTTCTTGGTGAGTACAAGTCAAGTTACAACAGGAAGCTTAAGCTTCATTGAATTTCAATAACAACATCACAACTTTTTGTATTCATCGAAGTTACCTTGCTTTTAACAAGGCTGTATCTTTGACTGACAGTAGTAGATCTATTCATGGTGACCCAACGACCTAAAAAGAGGTCAAGGGATAGGTGAGGTGAGGTGAGTAGTAGTATCTTTAACAAATGAAAAGACGTCAAAAGGATAACATTAGATATGTAAACAATTCCGCCAGGAAAACGATCCAAGTTAAGAAAACCTTTAAAAAGCATCTGTTTTTTTTTCATTCCAGGTGACTCCGAGTTCGGAGGGAGACTACCAAGAAGTGGACCGGCACATCCCTGTCGTCTACCTCACACCGGAACCGGAAACAGTGGACGACATCGCGGAGGAGAGGAGGAAGCTGCTGGCAAGTCTTCCAGACGGGCCGCTAGGGGGCGCTAATTCCGACAGCGGCTACCTGTACGCCAGGGTGGGACATGGAAGCCGTCCCGTTTCCACGGCAACGCGCGAAGCAGATCGACCGGGCCATGTCGGCGGTTGCCATGGTAACAGCGAGGAGGTTGCGAACATGCCACTTGTAGCTAAGGCTATATGGATCAATGTGAACAAGGAAGCTGTTTCCATGGCGACCGAGGGAGGCAACGCCCTCGACTCAAACGCACAGTCCATCCAGAGCTACGTACAGGTGGGCCATTCAAGCTATCACGTCGCCATGGCAACAGGAGCCACCCCGGCGGCCAGTTCTGGATACGGCACAGAGGGGTCACAGGACACGCAGGACTACGTACGGGGGGACCATTGGACCTCTCCCGTCGCCATGACAACGGAGGGCGACCAGACGGCTGCTTACGAACTCGCGCCCGTAAGCTCTGGCGTGGAGCAGACCCCCCGCGAAGACGGCACGGAGCGGGCCATCCAGGACTACGTGCAGGCAACGCATTCCGATACCATGGCAACGGAAGTCGCCACACCCCAAGCGGAGTTCATTCCGGAGGACGGCCAGATCCAGCATCCGAGTTCACATGATGTCGCCATGGCAACGGAGGGTGCGCGAGGGGTTTCCCCCGGCGCCACTGCGCGCAAGGAGGCTACAAAAGTTGGAACAGTTCGACGCGCGGGAGAACTCAGCGCCTCTCAGGACATGAACGACTACGTACAATCCACCAATGTCCCACATGAAGCCTTCCCAGACACTTGAGCAAGCAGATTCTCTTTGAAAAATCAAACAAACAAACATACAAACAAACGCCTGCAGCAGTGTTCATTGCCAATGATGACCTCTCAGCCACACTGACAGTTTGGGCGATAACATTTGACACGACATCAGCTGAAATGGAAAGTTAGTTTGAAAGTTAGAAACTTTAGCGTGCATGGTCATGCAACTCTCAGGACCTAGAGGTTGGGAGTTCGAATCCCGACTGTTGTCCCTCACCCGACATGCATGCTAGTGGAAAAGTTTGCAGTCTTTAGGAACTGATGTTGAGTTGTGATCCACTGTTCATTTTGTTTGCTGAAAAGAGCCAGAATTTTCCCCGGTACAATGAACCTGTAAATACTAGTACTGTGCATAGTTATAGCGTCTGCCTTCTCTGGCATGGCCATTGGAAGATCGAGAAGCGTTATTCAGTATCAAGCTGAACTCGTTCGAGTTTACCCTTATCAAAGAGTTAACAGAATCTCCCTGTATATAGCGTCTGCATTTCCTGTCTAGATCAGTAAGAGACTTCATCCAATTGATTGATAAATTTTGCATAAAGCCATAATGTTAAAGCCATAGTGATGTATCGCTAGGCAACATCATTGTCACCACAAAGGCTGTATATGTATACTGAGTAACATGTACAACATTTGTATCTCTCCTGTGTTAGGCTGTTATCAATATTGAGCTTGCATTTTTTTTCAAACTCTTGTCCTAGCCGTGAAGGCACATTGCCATTGGATGGTGCCAATTTCGCTGAACGTTTATGTTTGATGATTCTTTGAATTCATGTATGTTGCATTTACTTGCCACTTTGAGATTAATTCAATAAAGCCATTAAAATATGTGCTCCTACATTTGGGTTGAATGTCCATGGGTATCATTACGGTATTCCAAATCAATCGTTCTATAAACCCTCGCGATAGGTCTCCGTGAGTATGCGAGAACGTGTATTAGCTCTGGTGACTATTAGGGCCCGGGCATAGACTCTAGGGCTTAGAATATAGGGGAGTTTGGCCACCATACATAGAGTTTCACTTGCAGGCGCAGTCCAAGGAGGGAATGCAACCTTTCCCGTGGACTGACGCTCCTGGCTAACAATACCCATTTTTGCCGAATGCTACGGCCCGTATCCTCGTAGGAAGGCCTGGTGGAGACTAATTAGGGCACACGTTGATGAAGGTTAGACATAAAGGTAGTAAGATACGCCAAAAATAGTTACTCAAGCAACTGGATAAGATTTTGAAACAGTCAGACGTTTCAGACAGTATCCACTGTCTTTCGTCAGTGACTATGGAAAGATCTGGCAAAACTAGGATTTATACCAAAACTCTGAATAGATATGTTAATGAGGTGAAGACAATTTAAGATAGGTTCAATAGCAGACTAAGTCAAGATAGATAAGGTTATATGCTAATAAGCCAATTAGCTCCTGTTGTATTAGGAGCTAATGTTGTTCGTCAGGGCGGGGGGAGCAAATTTTACGGTTGCAAACTACAAGGCTATGGGGGGACCAAACCTCTACCACTTCTTCCCGACCCTAAGAGCGAAAACAAAACCACCGCAAAAGTTTAGAAACTTACAGTATATAGAATAAAACACAGCCACACATCTTCACATATCTTGACTCCGTTATTTCAAAGGCGAGAAATACATAACAACATGTCACAACTTATACAAGATTTACATAATTTTAACTCTTCTGCAGATTTTTTAGCACATCTGGAAATCATTCCCAAATGTTTATAGTATCCGTGTAACTTTATTTTACATATTCAACACAATATTTTGTGACATTCCAATGTTAATTAAATAGTATTTGGCCCGACATATTTCTATTCAAGACACAATCACAACTTTAGCTTCACCGTGTCCCTTTCTGGATAGAAATGGATTTTTGTCTTTACAAAATACTGTATATTTTACCGTATCAGGCTCCTGTGTACTGGAAGGGTAGTTTTTTGGCATTCCTGTCAAATAGTACTACTATGGCTGTGAAAAAGCAATACTCCCCACTGTTTCTAACTAACGTGAGCTTGCTCCGTAATATTAAGAAAGCAGACTGTGCTTGTAACAAGTTGTTTGCACTCATGAGACTATGACCTAAGTATAAGCTGGTTAACAATTTGAACTGTGCATGCGCAGTGTGTTGCATTGTGGGTAATATGCAAATGCTGAAGGCCCCTGAGACATAAACAAAACAAGTCTTGACAGAGGTGTTCGGGAGGCGATCCAAATCCGCAGACAACGCAGTACCTTAAACAGGGACAGGGGGCGTCACTATCTCAAGCCTGTATATGACTGTCTCTTGTCACGTGATAATCAAAGTCACGTGACAAGAGAACTCCAAGACGAGATCTGACTTTATTACCGGGTTGACGAAGAGACAGAGAATTCGTCTCGAAAGCTCCCCAGAGCAATCTATTTTATGTTGTGTGTAATGCTTAAATGTTTGTCAAAAATAAGTCTTGACAGGTTTCAAGTAAGGTCTAATAGTACATGTTTACAAGTTAGAGGCCTTCACTTTTGACCTCACTCATGTGCAGTTCAACCTATGAACCAGCTTATAGGTTTACTCAGAAACATGTGTTATGTTCATAGATGATCATTTCTCTAGATGTGCCCAAAAAGAAGAGTGATTCTGCAATACATTAACCTTCTCCCTGCTGCCTAACCCCGTAACCAGTACAAATTTGATGCCAAACGGCTACCGTAGTGGGCTGAAGGTTAACTTAAGTTCAATTGTGTACATCAGAGGTGTTGGATCAGGCTTCTTGAAAAGTAGATATTACAACATTTACTTACATTTGTCATTGATTCACAGGCCTTAAAATCAGGCAACACCAACTCATTTCCTTGGTTCTTCTGACAGTTTAAAGTAAAAATGTACTCTCCAAGCAGAGGAGTGGGTCCGGCTGTTTTTGACGTGTTTTTAGGCGTTTTTGTCAGGCTTTCTACTTTGTCATTTTTTTGGGGGGGTCTCACCAACCCACAGAAACGCCTAAAAACACGTCAAAAACCATCTGGACTCACTCCTCTGCTTGGAGAGTAGTAAAAATTTATCAAGAGGTCAAGACGAAAACGCAAGGCTGGGAGGATAACCTGAATCGACTATATTCACAACCTGAAACTGTGTACCCATGTAAAGGACTTTTCCCCCCAGACTCCGTCTTCATTTTGATCTTCCAGTTCAGAATGTTTTTTTTTTTCAATCTAAGAACCGAGAAATAGAATTGGTGCAGCCTAAGAAGATAACCTACACATTTCTGTACACAAGTTACATTATACATGTAAATGTACAGGACTGACTTATTAATTACATGGCTCCGCGCTATAAAAGCTACCGATCTTGAGGTCTCATCAGAAGAAACGGTATTCTACTTCTTTATTCCTCAAGATTCCCCCAAGTTTTCCCTCAAGACAATTACCGGAATTTCTTTTCTGTTAATTTTTCCCCTCACCTCTTTTTGGCCAGGCCTCAGTTTTAGTTTTGTTCTGTACATTCTACTACAAGATCTAACAAAAAAAATGAACAGCAAGTTTCTGACTAAATTCTGTGTCTTCTTGCACTTAGGAGTCTCAGCTGTGGAGTGCAAGACAGCAAGTGCACCATGCTTTTCTTTGACGTCATCAAAATAGTACAGCCTCATTACTTCTGTCACAGGTTAAAGGTCACTGACATCATTCCACAGGTTATTGGTGCAGGGGTCATGTCAAAGGTCAATGGCATCACATGACCACAAATGTCAAAGGTCATGTCAAATGTCAATTACATGACCTCTTTCCTTGCAGCACAGTGTAGAAACACTAAGACATTTCATAACCCTCCATTACCAAAAGCTACGCCGTCTCCTAGCCTATCTAGATCTAGTGAAGACATTGATGTCTATTGCAACTTGTTCCAGGTTCAAGGAGGTCAGTTGAGTTAGTGATGGAGTCTGGTTGATGGACAGATTATTGTCCTTATCACTAACTATAGCCGTAACATGTAGTACAAGTGAGATCAGCACTTCAGCATGTTTGTGTGCATGGAGCAGGAAGAGATAGCTTAAGAACAGCTGATCCCAATTATGAGAAGGGAAAAGTGAAATTAATATGGCCTAACTATCATCACCAACCATGGCTCAAAATTCACAAACGCAACCTGAAATTTGAAGAAGACAGCTTTAGCTACTTTGCAGGCTAGATTAGGAAGCACCTTTTAACAGTGCAGCAGTATACAAAAGCTACATGTATTACAAAGATATGCAAGACGATATCAAAGACTTTTATCTGTCAGAGACGGCTATAGTAAGCAAGGAGGGGATAGCAGCTTGGGTATTACTGTATTCGCAGAAAATTGTCCCAAATTTCAGCCCAAAATTTCTGACAGCTTGCAGTATTGTAGGTAAAAGTGAAGAAGTATTTTAAGCCCTCCTAACCCAACAAACCTCCCCGGTCTGGATGGCACCTGCCTTAGTCTACCTCACTGTGACCAGGTACGCGTCCACCCCCCTCCCCACCCCCAAAGAAGGATATAGACTCGCTAACGTCTGACGTCCCCGCTATTCTGGGGCCGACGTTCTCTACAGCGCTGCTGTTTGCCTCCAGTCCTTTAACGCCCGCTCTCGGACTCTCAGTCTCGCTTCTCTGTTTGTTTGAGTCCTGGCTAGAAGACTTTTCAGCCATGCGCGGGGAGTCTACCCCATTTTCCGACTGTCCGCCATTACTTTCTCTCCCCACAGTGGACAATACAGGTCCCTCGTGGGCGTTTGTTGTTCCCACCCCGCCATGGCTACTGCTCGTCTCCGTGACGACAGTCTCTGCGGCAACGGTCTCCGTGACGACCGTCTCTGCGGCAACATTTCCTCCCCCTCCTTCTCTGTCTGAATCCAGGGGAATGGATGAAACTTCTCTGCCACCCGAGGGGACTCTCCGATGCGCGCGGGGCGGGGGGAGGTCATCCTCCGACAAAAGGTCCATCTCCACGAGCGTGTCCAACACCTCCGTGATGTTGCTGGTGTCGTTGCCATGGCTACCGTCGATGTCCTCCCACTCCTCATCGTCCTCTCCTCCGGAGACGTTCTCTGTTGCCGTGGCGACCCCTCCGGCGGGAGCGTTGTCGGGCGTCGCCCCGGCCGCGGCGCCGGGCGGCTGGTTGTTGGGCTGCGATGCGTTGGGGTTCTGTCCGCCGGTGTTGTTGTTGTTTATGTTGACGGCGTTGTTGACGTTGATGGCGTTGTGGTTGTTGAGCAGCATGGTGTGGATGCGAGCCTGCTGCAGGATCACCGGCAGCTCGTAGTGGTGGAAGAAGTAGATCATGGAGTGCTGGGAAAACATCATGGAGGAAAAGAATTAGTTTACAATTGGATCATTTCATGAAAATCATCTTTTTGTATTGGAGAAACTGAAGAAGTGAATCATAGAGTGCTGGGAAAAGGAAATTAAAAAAATTGGTTTTAATTTTTCATCGTACTAGGGGCAAACTTCATCAAAACAGCCATCAAAATCATAATTTTTTTGATATACAAATGGGAAAAGTATATCATCCAAGGGCAAAATCATGTTTGATTCCTTTTAATCCTAGTTGTGGGTGTAGTCAATTCATGGGGGAATAAATAGTGAAAGGAAATTAAAAAAAAAAAAATTTTTCATCATAGAAGCAGATTGAAGAAGTATAACATCAAATGGTGTGACTGACTTATACTGTTGCTGTATAATCCATGGATGCTTTCCAACCAAAAGCATTCAAACTTAAGGGGAGAGGCAACAGTGGTTATCAATCCTGTTTTGTTCAACACCTACTAGAACACATGACACAGAAAATATGGTATATTTCTGTGCTAAACGTTGAACCAAAACCTCACCTGAATGAATAGCCATGAGGTGACGAGAGCCAGGCCGCTGTACTGGCCGTTGAAGCGATAATGGTACGCGTAGAAGGCAAAATGGTACAGGTAGAAGAACCTGCAATAATGAATCAAAAACAACAAAATCTTCATCCCTACAACACACTGGAAATAAGTTATTGTAAAATTAGAATGTAGAAATGTTAGCAATGGATTTATGTTCATGGTATTCGCGGTCAACTCTTCATCGCAAACTTAAAACCACCGCAAAAGATGTTCCATTGTGTGACTGTAGTGCTACTACTGTTTCAAACGCGAACTTAAAACCACCTTCAACACTCCATTTTCTCCCAATCGCAAATCAATGTACACAAACACATATACCCTGACACCCACACCCACATACCCCGACACACACACACACACACATACCCTGACACACACACACACACACACACACACACACACACACACACACACACACACACACACACTCTCCTGTACCTGAGCCAGTGCCGTTTGCTGATGTTGGTGTGGCAACAGATGGCGTCGTACTGATCAGCCACCCACACCATCAGGATAATGTCACACACACACACACACACTCACACACACACACACACACACGCACACACACACACACACACACACGCCCCTGTACCTGAGCCAGTGCCGTTTGCTGATGTTGGTGTGGCAACAGATGGCGTCGTACTGATCAGCCACCCACACCATCAGGATGATGTCTCACACACACACACACACACACACACGCGCGTGCATGCACACACACACACGCACGCACACGCACACACACACGCCCCTGTACCTGAGCCAGTGCCGTTTGCTGATGTTGGTGTGACAGCAGATGGCGTCGTACTGATCAGCCACCCACACCATCAGGATAATGTCTCACACACACGTACACACACACACACACACACGCACACACACACACACACACACTCACACACGCCCCTGTACCTGAGCCAGTGCCGTTTGCTGATGTTGGTGTGACAGCAGATGGCGTCGTACTGATCAGCCACCCACACCATCAGGATAATGTAGAACGCTGTCGTCGTGTCGTTGAAGAACTCAGACATGATCGCTTCCATTCCTGGTAAAACGTCACAAAACAAGACGATCAGAATGGCTATGATGAAGAACTCTACCATGATGGCTATCATGAAGTTAAGAGAAGGACTCAATTTTTTTCATCAATGCAAATTTCTCTTAATGCTCTGAGAACTTTCTTTTTTTTGCTTCTGGACCAACCCATCAAACAGATTACATTTCCGTGGCCTTACTGAAAAGAGGGAGAGTGACAGTGAGAAAAGTGGTGGAAAAGTGGTAATGATATCCGTTACTATGGTTACACATCACCATGGTAACAGAGTTGTAAACAACAACATTAGTGCAGCCTTACCAACGAGAGCCAGAATGACGGTGAGCAGAGGGGCTGCTGGGAAGGCGATGGTCACATTCATCTCCAGCATCTGCAGCAGGTCCACTGGGAGAGGAGGAAACGTTAGTCCTGTTGTCATGGCAACACTGCCATGGTTACAGTACAATGTTCTTTTGTCATGGTAACACAGAAATATCATATCCTGACAGTCATGTAAAAATGTCCTTTGGATTATTTGATCATGGTTTCACAAATTGTCATGGTAACACTGCACTTTCTAGCTCACATACACTGTCAGTTAACAGAATTACTCATTCTTGTAACTGTAACTGTTCCTAAGTGTACGAACACTCATACACCCAATGTACACTGTAAAGTCGGACTCACCGATGAAGACAAAGATCTGGTGGTGGGAGTATCTCAGCAGCATGGACACAGAAATGGTCTGAAAGGAAATACAAGTTAGAGCAGCTTTCCTTAAGATAGGACAGTGTGGAAATATAGAAGTTAAAAACTGCCAATGGCTAAAGGGAATAATAAATAAGGTCAAACTAATCTAGTGTCTTGGTTCTCAAACTCAGAGAGTGAATATAGTCAGATATAAGTTGTCCTCCCAGCCCTCTCTTTGAACCTTTTCCTCATGCTGAATTTTTGCCTCAAATCTTCAAATGTCTGATAACCAAGAAAATACATTTTTGTGGAAGTGCATTACATGTACAAGAACTCCCCTTCTACTACAAAATCAGGTACCCACAAAAAAAAATGAAGTTACAGTACATGTGTCAATCAAGGTTTTGCTTACAGAAAGCAGCGTATCAGACAAAGTATTTTGTCCATGTTTCAATCAAGCGCTGGGTTGCTGAATGCCATACTCCCAAGAAATTTAAAAGTAGACAGTTACATGTATATACATACATTGTATGAGGATGTGGCCATTTGTACTTGGTGACAAGTTCCATTCTTGAGTATTTAACAAAATGACAGACAAATCTAGTACTTACAAACATGAACATGACGAAGGCGGCGGCGATGTAGGACGTGCGCGCCATCCACATGCTGACGAAGCGGTAGTGTTCGCCCGACACCACGTTACGCAGGTAACCTGCATGGAAGAAATAAAGCCCTGCAACATTCAGTTGACAAGCCTGTCGAGGACACAAGGCATCTGCTTTCGAAACTTCAGCATTTCTTGTAAATGTTTTCGTCTTGCAAACAAACCTTCGTTATTTCTTTATAAACGTTTGAGCCTTAAATAGGGGTATTAGACGCCGTAAAACCAGTTACAGGGCCGGAAAATGGGGCAAAATCAACATGTTCAATTGGGTGCATAACAACGTAAAAATGCTTTGAATTTTATACCAGTAGTTGTAACCTGCATGGAAGATAAAGCCCTGCAACATTCAGTTGACAAGCCTGTCAAGGACACAAGGCATCTGCTTTCGAAACTTTCGAAACGTTTGTGTCTTGCATACAAAACTTCATAATTTCTTTGTAAACGTTTGAGCCTTGAATAGGGGTATTGGACGCCCGTAAAACCAGTTACAGGGCCGGAAAACACTGAAAATGGGCCAAATTCAACACGTTCAATCAAGGAGGTTTAAACCTCCTTGGTTCAATCGGGTGCATAACAACGTAAAAATGCTTTGAATTTTATACCAGTAGTTGTATAACCTGCATGGAAGAAATAAAGCCCTGCAACATTCAGTTACCAAGCCTGTCTGAGGACACAAGGCATCTGCATCCGAAACTTAACCCTGACGGATAGAAGTCACTGAAAACCTAACGAGGGGTCAAAATACTTTTGGTCTGGTGCAAATTACCAAACAGGTGAACCGTGCCACCTACATGTATTTCTCTGCCTTTCAGTCCATCAAGAACAATGTTTTGACAATGTTCCTAGTGGTACCATTCAAACCTTGTTATTTGCTTTATTCTAGGATGCTTCGATGAATACTGTCCGTGTCAAAATCCCATTGTAATGTCTTGTCTTTATCACCAGGGCTAGCCCTTAGTAATAGCCTTTAAATCCTACAATCCTGCCAAACCTGCACAAAAACCTGTCCTGCAGTTCACAGCCATTCCAACAGGGGGCATTGTTGACCTACCTTTGTTGTCCTCGTGCTCTGCCAGCCCCTTGATGCTGGACATCAGGATGTCGTCGTAGCCCAGAAACTCTTCCAGAAGGAACCGGCTGAAGGAGTCTCCGAAACACTCGTCCTTCGTAGGGTCTGGATAAGAATACACAATGATCAGATCATCCTTTGTATTTGTATTTGTATCTATATAGCTGTTATAATCAATGGCTGTTTGGTGCACCACATCAGCAGTACTTTGGAAGGGACCTTTAATCTATGGTCCTGTACATGAAAAAGCCTAAAGCGTCAAACACACCCACGTTAAAGAATCCAACAGAATTATTGACAACAGTAGGGATGAACTCAAGGCAAAACTACAACACACAGACATGTAAACAGACAGAGAAGCTAATTACTGCACACCTCAGGGTGAAGTATCAAAAAACAAGTAACTTACCCAGCGTAACGACCATGATGGGGATGTTGAGTCTCTGTCTGGTCTGAGGAGACAGCCGGAGGAACCCGTACTCAAGCGAGTACTCCACGATGTACTCGTCACTCGGCCACACTGGGGGAGGAAAAAGTGAAACAACTTGAAACAAAGCAGCATTTCCTTAAGAACTGCAGTATCTTTTTCCTGTTTCATTTATGTATTGATTGTATTGCATCTCATAATCATAATCCGGTTCACAGTTTAAAAATTAAACTGCACATGTTCAGCAAGATGTGTTATATGTCAAAGGTGAAGGCCCCTAACTTACATTACAGTTCTTGTCTAGACTATTCTTAAGACATGACAAGATGTGTTTATGTCTCCAGCATTTGACATATTACATGCACAGTTTAAACTACTGGCTTATTGAGCTACACTGAGTAGTACATATTGCACCTTCTAGCAATTCCTACAAGAACTGCAGATGTTTGCATCTTTATCCCTTACAACAGTGTCTTTCGATATTGCGCCTCCTGGTAATTTCTGTAGGAACTGCAGTTGTTGTATCTTTCAAATCTTTATTTGTTTGAACCAACATGACAGAAGTACATATAATTCATACAGATACATGCACTTCTGAATTACATTGAACTTACATATAACATACCTATGTACACAATATAACATAACAACAAACTACGACTCAGTCTGCAATTGGCTGTTGTACAGACGGATGGTATAGTGGAGGAATGAACAAGGAGGAATCTGTTTTCCCTACCTGCTTCCTTGAACATGTCGAACTCGGAGACGGTTTCGCGGACCTTCTGGAAGCCCTTCTGCGGCACGGGGCTGTCGTCTCCCCGCAGAAACTCCACCGCGCCGATCGACAGGTTCTCAAAGTTCTCATTCAGACCCTGAAAGGAAAAAGAAGAAAACTATTTTTTAAACTAAGGACAACAGACCTTACACATGGATACTACTAGTACTGTAAATCTTGAAACAATCACGGTGGTTTTATTTTTGTAGTTTTTGCATTGCCTTTCCAATGTGAAATCATGACATTGCGAGTATGTGTTTTCGTGTTACAGAATTGTTTCAACCACAAACTTAAAACACTGTTAAAACCTCCTTCCAACTCCTACCTTGAAACTAAATTGATATCTGCAAGAATAAATCAACCTCCCAGGGATGCATTTTGTAAAGTGAAACTTAAATGTACATGCTGCATTTGAATAAATAGAAATCAAACTTCAAACCAAAAGAGATCAAAGTTAAAAAGATATCATATGAAACAGCTCTGCCAACCTGTATGGTGGCATTGGGGAAGGGAACCTCCAGTCCAGGGATTCCCGACTCCGACTCGTAATCGTACAGGAACAGCGGCGGGCGGGTCGAGTTTCGTTGGATCTCGACGCGAAGGATCCCGTCCCGTGGCCATTCCTTCTGCACGTGGTCCAGGCAGGTGATGGGGGTACGCGAGAAGGCGATGTGTATGTACACCAGGATGAACAGCACCACCAGGGCCTGCGGAAAATACAGCAAAAAATGCCCTTATAGTTTAATTTATACTGTATATTATTGGTATACCCTCTAAGGTTTACTAAATTTCACAACAAATTACTTGATAGTAGCCTCTAACAGGCTCCACAGGTCGCTGGAGAGATATAAGAAACTTGGCAAATAGACAGATAACATATCGGAGGAGTTAGCTGGCCAGGGAGTACAGTTTGCGACCCTCGCTAAGTTGATAGGTATTTGGGAGAAGGTTATGTACATGCAGTAAGTATGTATATCAGTCTAAACAAAACCACCAGGGCCTGTGGATAGAACAACTGTACTACTAACATAACTGATTAGTTGATGGGGGTTCGGGAGAACGCATTTGTGTATATTCACAAGGTTGAACAACACCACCAAGGCCTGTGGATAGACAATGACAATGATCTTAAATTTTAAGTTGAAACAAGGTCAAAACTGCCCAAGAAAACCACTCATGGGGCTGAGACAATCACTGATGGCAGACTTCACTCCCATACTAATATAGCTATGTGATCCTTTCAGTCTCACTGACAAAAACAGCAGCACTGATCATGAGGATGTATACTGCAATGCCGCATTGATGCATCTACCTATGCAGCGCTATCTGGCGCATTACACGAATGCCTTGTATCAGTCCTGCTTAATCACGGTCAGATTTGTGCTATTGGGGGCGTGGCCACTACCCAGCTGTCAGCCAATCAGAGACATTGCCTTGCCAAACGCAGCCTAGCGTTGCAGAACTAGAGAGAAAGGCAGCTATGTTAACAATAAAAGGTATTCTATCGAACAAGAGAACTGCACCGGAAGCACAAATACGCATCACACTGTACCTTAAGCAGCACGAGGAACTCCTGACGGGTTTGGGGGAGAATTTATCGCAAAAGGTCTCAGTCAGGGTGCAGTACCACTGTTCCTCTGTTTAGAAACCCCCCGGATGTTTTTGCTTCTTTATTTGGCATAATCAGTAACTGCCTTTACAGTCGTTTTCTACATTAAGTACAACGTATGAGACTTAAGAGGGTTGATTCACTCACACCGGGATGGATCCCTTCTCTTATTTATAAGTGTGCTGGGTTCTTTAATGTGTTGGAGAGGTGGCTAAACATCCATGTAAGTGACCTTTTAATAAGTTTAATACCTTTAGCAGCACGAGGAACTCGAAGACCCTCCTGACGGGTTTGGGGAAGGCGCGTGCGTAGGTGATGGCGACCTTGAAGAACAGGGCGTGGAACAGCCGGTCGCGCACGTTCCCCAGGTGGTTCTGGTTGTTGTTGATGTTCCGTTCCTGGTTCATCCTGACACTGCCTGGAGAAAACACACAACCAAACTTTGACTTACAGTTCTGCAAAAGGCAAGACACCATAAGATAGCCTTACCGGTTGAAGGTCATCTGTCACCTGCACCGCGCCAATCGCGACACTCAAATCAAAATTCATATAAGAGTCTACCATTTCACAAAGACTGTTATAGATACTCTTATTACCCTCGCACTGTGAGGGATTGGGATTCATTGCCTCAAGAAGTCACTGAGATAGCTGACCCTCCCAAGTTCAAGGAGGCGGTGCTCCTGCACCTCAGAGGACAATAAAAGCGCAGCGCACTCCCCTGGGCACTTAACCCCAACAAGAGGGATGTTGCCCAGTATTAAATCAAGATCAAGACCAGGCTATTAGCTACCAGGCTACGTGGATTGCCTATTGTCCCTATCTCCATTATCGAGTCCATAGCCGACTCTCTTAGCATACTATTCACTCTATTTGGCCAATTTTTCCTTTTTTCCAGCAATCCACGTAGCCTGGTAGAAACTAGCCCTTTGTTAATCACATACACATGTACATGAGTTCCCCACAAAACACAAACTGCGACTGTTGTTTTTTCCTCATAGTCATACATGCCAGACACTGAGATAGCATTTCAATTAATTGACATGTAATTGTAAAGCTACGGGGTAATTATAACACATTCACCATCATCGTTCATCATTCAGTTAAAAATGAAATGAGAACGACACAAGGCAAAATTACATTCACATTTCATTATCAATATTATGAATGACCACAAAAAATCCATCTTATAAATTTTACATGCACAGCACATCCCAAATGGGAGCCACTGTAATATAATTTTTCTCCAGAGCATATTTCGAGAAACAAGGAGATGACTCGTTTTGCGTCCTTTGAAAATGAAGAAATCGGGATTCATAAATCGGCTGTTGTTGCGTTTCATAGCTTCATAATTTCACACGCCGCATGCGCATGTGTGAAACTTAAAATTTAGTGTCAAATCTAATTAACCGCACAAAAAGCAGGCATATGGCGGCCAAAAGGACCGTCTTCTTTAAACAATATCGGCGTTCATGGCACACAAACCTTTCTTCCCGCTTGTGTGCTGACTTCTTCCGTCGTTGTTGTTGCAGTTGTCTCGCGGCTTTCTTATTTTTTTTCTAGGCAAAACAAGGATGGTCCTCGCAGATCGATTGCCAAAATCGCGCGTCGATTCCGGACTTTGGTCGCATCAAAACCCCCTCAGAGCGGGTCTATATCGTCTGTTATGTTCCCGAGTCCATGTTTGGGGGGAACTGGAGCGACCACGTGGTTTCAAAGGTCCAAAATGAGACAAAAATTGAGAGAAACGTCCTGGCTCACTTTTCTCTCGCTACGTTCCACCATCGGCAGCCATATTGGTGACGTATTTGTGAGACAGACTAAAGTATTACGCAATATAGGCTAGAAGATTTTTTGACTTGAACATTTATTATATTTAAACGTCTCTTTTTGTGAATATATAGACTATTATTGCTTAAAAAACATTGTCGAAATAACTTTAAATATCATTTAATGTCGTCTAGTTGCTCCAAATTGATGGGAAATATCTCTTTCTTTGGTCAAAATGAACCCCCTTTGATAATAGACTATTCTATCTCGTTCCCAGAACTAATAATTCGAATAATTGACGCATAGAAAAGATAACTTGCAATAGAAAATCTCTGGTCGATAATCATTTCAGATGAAAAAATATTGCGATAGTTATGATGCATCTATCTGGAGGTAATTGGTAAATATGCTTGTAAACAGGAAACAGTCTCGTCCTCAGAGCAGCGTGTGATGACCCGGAAGCAAAACCTGGAGAAAAACTTGGCGCGAGCGGTGACAGAACGAACGGATGAAACGTCTTAGTCTTTCTTTGCCGTGCTTGACTGAAAATTTTACAAACCAGTGACTTCTAAGTAAAGGAAAGTGAAAGTATGAGTTCTACAGCGAGCACGGCAGAAGAAGAAGAGGTTATCCCAGACAGCACGGTCAGTGAAAGTGCTCAAAGTGAAAGTGAAGAGATCCTCTCCACCCAGGAGGAGGAAAAGGAGGAGGATGGAGAGAAGAAAGACCCCCCAAGAGATGAGGTACATGATAAAGTGTGTATGCGTTTACTAATCTCCAAGCAGATGTTTGGGGAGAATTTCTGCTTTTAGCGTAAAGTGAACTCAGCCTGCTGTATTTAACATTACGTTTTCGCTGCTTAAGATCTGAATTTAAGTTATTTTAACGTAAGATGATAAAGATCATTGACGGTCACAGGCCCCCACTCGCTTGCTCACTCACTCACTCACTCACTCACTCACTCACTCACTCACTCACTCACACTCACTGATTTATTCATTCATTCACTCTTTCACTCACTCACTCCCATTCCCTGCAGACCCCCCATGGTGAGAGTGAAGAGATGAACTCCCTGGCCAGCACAGTGTCAAGTTCGCAGGACTCTCAGGACAGCTCTGACGGAACCATCCACGCACTGCTGCCCAAGGTCAACTGTCCAGAAAAGATTGTAAGTATCGTATACAGCCAAGTGAAGATCAAGTCACTGATGGAGGACAGGGACAGGCTATTAGCTAGCAGGGCATCAGGGTGTCTTTTGGATGCCATACACAAAGAAAACAAAGCAGGGAATGCCCAGAGGACAGGGAGCCCAAGCACAAACTCCCAAAATGTGAAAAATGGTATTATACTCTTAGAGTATATGTCAACTTTGGCCACACACAAATATCCGTGTGGAGTTGTGTTGGCATAACATTAGCTATAGGGTATTTGTCCCCAAACCCAAGGTCCTGGGTTCGAATCCTGTAAGTGTAACAAGGGGTGGAAGGAGAGCTCCACCTTTCAATACTGTGCCGACTTCTACTACTCAAGTTCTACGTTCAGTTTGTGACTGCAGATTCCTAACTTTATTTGTAATTACTCTGTGTGTGGTAATATGCAAATCTATACAAGCATGTAGCAGTTGTCACATTAACTTGGGAAATTGATTTCTTCCTCGCCAGGTGGTCTGCCTGGACATGAGTAAAGAGATGTCGTCGCGACACGTCAGCTCCAGAGACGGGTCTCGGTTCTCCCCACTCTCGCTCGCCAAGCGGGTCATCGAGATTTTTGTCAAGACGAAGAGCAGGATGGACAGAAGACACCAGTTTGCACTGCTGATACTACACGACGCTCCAACACTGGTGAGTATACATATCTGCACACCAACATAATAGCTGGTGGCAGCTAGTTATTTCAGAACAAGAAAAATATTTTGTTGAACAGCTCTTTACACACTGGTGACTTGAAAGTACTGTTGCTTGGTGTAGTTGCATGCTATACTGAGTCCTTATGATATAGGTAGTTGTTCTTATTAATTGTGGGACCAAGCAGAATAATTTCCCCAAATCTGTGTACACATAACTGATATTTGTATCACCAGTCCTGTTCTAGCCCCCACCCCCATGAACAATGTAACTTGAATAGTGATACTGATGGAAGAACCTAATTGACAGTACATTGACAATGGATTTTGTTTAATACTTTGTTTTGAAGGTCACAGACTTCACCCATGACCCTGACGTGTTCTGTGAGGACCTGAGAGCTCAGGAAGAAACAATGGAATGTCAGACGACCTTCAGTATCCTTGAACTCTCAACCTGTGATTTTTATGCTGAAGCCACGCTGGTTCCTCCTTAGAATTTATCAATACGAGTAAGGGTATGACAGCCAGACATAATATGTAACATGCTGTAATGTTAGCTTCGACTCAAAGCACAGATCAATCGCAACATGAACAAACAAATAAGCAAGCAAACAGTGCTAAGATCATAAGCTAGCATGTTAGCATATCATTATAATTAGTTTAGCAGTCTTGGCTGCATTTGAGTGTGAACTACTTTACGATAAGTACATTCTTGTCAGCAGACTGCGGTGATCGGTGGATATGAATATCAGTCATCACAAGTCCAAATCTTATTTCTTGTTGTATTTCACCTTGACCTTTTCTCATACGTTGCACAACTACTTCAAGAAATGTGAGTACTTTCATTTTCCAGCAGCTGCAGTAAAATAGTAGAAAGTTTTTGTTACAGTAATTCAAATTATATAGACACTAGACACTGGCAATACATCTATACTGAATCTCAAATAAACTTTTCCACCATGTCTTGAATAAGCTTTTCTACCTACATGATAAGTTTGTGTCAAATGAAAGATTTGTTGATGACCAGCCCTTGAAAACTCATTTGAATGATTGCCAAACGCTCATAAAAGAAAGATGATGAAATTTATGCCTTGAGTGATTCTGCAAGTAATTCAGAACCAGGCCTTTCAAATGAAAATCTCTAGAATTAGATTTTATCCAGCAGCCAATCCAGGTACAAATGGCATACGTAAATGAAGATTAGACATCCACGTAGCAAGATACACAAGATATCAGTTACTCGACTAATTGGATAGATTTGAAAATGGTCAGACATTTCAGACAGCATCCATGACTGATGGAAGACAGTGGATGCTGTCTCTGTCTGAAACGTCTGACCATTTTCAAATCTATCCAGTTGCTTGAGTAACTGTTATCTTGTGCACATGGCATAGATTTTTTTGTTAACTTTTTTTAAATTTTCACATGGACCAAAGCAACAACAATATGAGTAGAACAGAAAAGTATACCATAGGGAACATAAATACCACGGATCTTGTCAATAATTAAAACAAAAAAAATTATACCTTGTTGTAGAGTCCAGTTGGCTCCCCTCCCTGAGATAGAAGAGGTTGAGATCATCCCTCCTCCGTACGTGGTGCGAGTTCTGCTGATGTACGGGAGATCCCACTGTGTGCCTGCTGCACCGGAGGACAGCCAGCAGGTAGGGGGAAACTTCTGGTACTGTGATAGCCTTGTTGTTAGGGTGGTTGACTTAGAGTCTATCCCCCTCCGGACATGGTGTAAGTTTTTATCCTGTACGGGAGATCCCGCTGTGCGCCTGCTGCACCAGAGGACAGCCAACAGGTCAGGGGGAGTTTGAGGTGTCGTCCTTCAGGATCTGCTAGACAATGGTGGCCTTGTGGTTATGGTTGCTACCAAGTAGGATGTGTAAGACACATGTACACATGAATGTTGTGATGTTCCACAACCACATGGCCAAACTGTTGCCCCACCCTGTAAAGTTGGGTGCTATAAAGGTTCTGGGTTCAAATCCCTAGCAGACCCCAAAGTTGTGCCCCTGGGAAAGGCATCAGTATCTAGTGAGGGTTTGTTCCATCCAAGCTAGATTTGGACCACATGAAATAAGATGTGGTAGTGTCTATCATTTACAAACAATGTCTTGAATATTTACTTAATATATGTCTTACTTGGACTTTTTGAGGTCATTTGATTAGCCTGCATCAATGGTTCTTCTTCTCCTTCTCATAACAGCATCCTGTGACATTGTCTTTAGGAAATGCCTTTAAGAAAGCTGCTCAACTTGTATGTTTTTCTCTGTCCCAGATGCTGGGTGAGCTGCTCCAGTCCCCCCACCTGTTCCTGGATGCGCTGTATGTCCACGAGCCCCCGGCAGAGGACAACCACAGCATAGTCAGTTTGTAACAACTCCTCTTTTGTGTGTTTAAAATTGGTTGTACTGATGATCTGCATATATATTTTTAGATTGTGTAATGTCAACCCTCATAATTCCTGGGTACTTAATATAAATAAGACCCCCGCATTGAAAAAACAACAACAGTGAATTGAAAGAAATATACTATTGCTGCATCAGTAAGGTATGCACACTTCAGTTCAGATATGCAGTTGTTCTAGACATTCTTCAGAAGGCCTCCATAACATCATCTTTTTTAATGTAGTGGTCTCAGATTACCCTGAAAAATTATGGGAGTCAACATCACACAAGTTTCATAAAACATGTAACATACGCATGGGACCTTCTCAAGAAAAATTGGACATTAGAACAACCAATTTGGCAATACTTGATATGCTACTTAAGTTTTCCTCGAAAATGTGTAATGGTGATGTAATATTTGTCATCCAAATGTGTTGTGCTGTTTTTATCTTGTTGAATATCTTACACTTATCCTTTACTTCACTTTTTCACAGGAGATCTTCAATGCGATCTGCGATCTGGACCGAAAATGCCTGTCCTATGTGTACGAGGTGGCCACGAATGTCACCATGTTTCACAACCACATGGCCAAACTGCTGGCGCATCCTCTACAGAGACCCACACAGTCAGATACATACTACAAGTTACAGAGCAGCGAGGATGTTTCTTGAGATGATATGAGTGCTCCTTGCAAATGCAATTTGTGACCTAAGACATCCAGCAAGTGTGTCATAAGAAAGGAGGCATTATGGTCTACAATGTGACACTCTCACGACAAGATGATGATGTGTTATTTTTTTAATTGAAATCTCCATACCTTTATGGTACGCAAGTTTTGCCATGCCTTTGCTTGAATCAAGTAAGGCAGATTCAACTGTACAAAGTTGCTACCATGGCCAAACTGTTGGTCCATCCACGAAAGAGAGTCTCAAAGGCTGATACAGACTACAAGTTACAGAGCAGCGTGGGGGGTTTCTTAATCTTTAAGATGATTTGACTAGCAGTTGATGACTGCTAAAGACTCTCAAGCAAGTTTATCATAAGGAAGAACACATCATGGTCTTTGATTTTTTTATTTATTTAACTCTCCAAACATTTTTGGATTTGTAAGTTTTGCCTGTCCAAAGTTTCTACCGTGGCCAAATTGTTGGTATACCCTCTTCAGAGATCAACAAAGAGTTACAGAGCATTGAGGATGTTTCTTAATCCTATTAGGACATTATGACAGGCACTCCTTACAAATGTGGTAAGTGTGCCCAAGGACCTCCAACAAGCGTATCTTAAGGAAGAAGAGTAAGGCACTGTGGGCCCCAGTGTGATATTTTATGCAAATCTCCATACCTTTATGGTAGGCAAGTTTTGCTATGCCTTTGCTTGACTCAAGCAAAGCAGATTCAATCGAACAATGTTGCTCCTATGGCCAAACTGTTGGCACATCCCTTAGAGATAGACACAGACTCTGATACATATTTTAAGTTACAAAGCAGTGAGGATGTGTCTTTATTTAAATCTCCATACCTTTAAGGTACACAAGTTTTGCCTTGCCTTTGGTTGACTCAAGTACGGCAGATTCAACTGCTTCCATGAACGAACTGTTGGTCCATCCACTAAAGAGACTCTCACAGTCTGATATATGCTACAGAAATCGAAAAATGGGGTTGGTGCCTCAATCTTTGAAAAACGTGTAATTTGACAGCTGCTTCTTGCAAATATGGTAGGTGTGGCCAAGGAGGACTTCTAAGCAAGTGTATCATAAAGAAGATGAGAGGTCTAGTTAAAGATTCAATTCAAGTGAGTTGTATCTGGTGGAAACAGTTTTAAACCAATGTCACACTAAGACTAACATTTGTTGCAAAGAATGCAGCAGATATGACCAAGGAAGTGTACATAACTCAAAAAGACATTGGGGGCTCCAATATGATATTTATTTCAAGCTTTGATATTTGATTCAAACTCCAGTAGTTTACAGTTTGTTTCAGTAGTTTCAAAATACACTTTTAAGTGTGTCACTTGTTCCCAAAGTAGCACGTGCCTTGGCGTGTGGATTTGATTCCGTGCACGTGTTTGACGTTTTATCCGCTGGTTTTCACCAAAATAACATGCAATTTTCAGAATGTGCCCGATTGCGATCATAAGAGAGTCACATCTTCTTCTTTTTTTAAAATTTTCTAAAGCGGTAATTCCAGTAAGACATCAATTCACATACATACATTATACACAACAACACTAATGTGTATCTCTATGGTCAACGTAGTCATATCATCTCTAAACCCCGAGCAGTTTCTGTTTTACATGTGCTTATTAGGCACAATAAGGTATGATAGTGGAGCCATTCGTGTACAAGGCGGTCATCAGGAGAGTTACGCAGGGTGTTCACTAAAGTCATTTTCCATTGACCGAGACAAACAAAATTGGCAAAATTACTATTACTTAATGACTAATAACTGTTTCAGGTTTTGTGTCTTTCAATGAATATAAGTTTTTTTTTGGGGGGGGGGGGTATTGTCAACCTTGAGCTTTTAAATGTCGCTTGCCAGACTTGGCACTGTATTGAGGGAAGTCGGAGAGCGGCCCTGCAATGATGAAAGCTTGGTCCGTCCCCTAGGCAGGTCCTGAGAAAGAGTAGACGAAAAAAAAACATCTGTGAAATATGGCATGTCATAGGCATAACGGGACAAATGGTTGAATGTGCACAGTGAAATGACAACAACTTTCTGTGTTGCATTTGGTTGCTAGTTGTATTTTCTCCAAGCACTTTCTGTCGGAGGGTTAGAATTGCCCGCGATTTTTAATGTCTCCTTCCTTTAACATTTGCCACCAAACGTACCAAGGCGGTAGCCTCTACCAGGCTCCGTGGATCGCTGGGATCGGGAAAATAGTAGAAATTGGCCAAATAGAGTAAATAGTTAGCTAAGAGTAGTCGGCTACGGATAAAGGGTCTGATAAGCAATGCAATAAGCTTAGTGGACCCTCTATCTGTAGCGTACTATTTACTCTATTTGTTTGGCCAATTTCTACTATTTTCCCAGCGATCCGCGAAGACTGGTAGAGGCTACCGAGACGGGGAAATCGTTTCGAAATCGATGCGGGAGGGAGACGTTAAAATCGCGACCCCCTCTAGCCCCCCGACCGAAACCTCGAGCTCTGCTTGGAGAATATGCTAGTTGTGCGTACCTGGTGCGACTTGGCATATGAAGTACAGGCGGTGACTGCAGGGCGCGTCGTTCCAGTTTCCTAAGTTCAGCCGGTGATGAACGCAATCTTCAATGCTCTCATAGTCATCCGGTTGCTCAGCACCCCAAGCACTGAAGTTGCCCAGTGGAGCGCCATCCACCCACTCGAAGGTTCCTTCTTCACGTCGGTCATGCAGGCCGATCCAGAAGTAGGTATCGGGGTCAATCAAGGAGACGATGAAGGTGTGGGTCTCAGCGTCTCGGGGCATGGCGAGGGTGCCGCCGTCCTGACGGCAGAAAGCGGCCGCTTCGCTGAAGTTCTTTTGTATGTTGAAAACCATGTAGCAAGTTCCACGCCACTTGCTGTGTCCTTCGGGGCAAACAGCTGTACAAGACAAATGGCATTAAAGGGGCACCCAACCCTAGTAGCATCTGACCTCAACCAATCCTTTTCTTCAATTCTACCTGCTTTTACCTGTATGTAAATGTGTAATTATGTGTGTAATTATGTGTGTATGTATGTATTTTGTGATATACATGTAGTGTTTATGTGCCCTGGAAGATTAGCCCCCTAGAGGGTCCAAAGGGTATCTCAATAAACTCAATAATTACAGATTGTGTTATTTTTGTTATCTTATGTTTAAAGTTTGAATGTGGGGATTGCCCCCCATGGCAAATTGAAAAACGCCATCACAGGCGATATGTAACCCCCTGGATAAATACAAATAAATAAACTAACAAACAAACAAACAACATACGAGCTGCAGGTGGTCCAACAGACACATGGCCAGCTGGCCCCATGGGTCCCCTTTCTCCATGGGGTCCGTCAATCCCTGACATCATTTAAAGAAAAAACGATTGGTTGTTTGCAAATGAAGTCATGGTTGTCATGTTGGTTAGTCAGTCCTATTTAAATGGACCTGTATGATGTATGGGTTACGCAACTATGAATGCATAAATATAAGAACTTAACTATCAAGTATGGCGGACAATTGTTACGTCACAGTCACGATAGTGCAGACATTCTCACATGACATAAGGAAGTAATTTTAGTGCTTTTTTAAAGGAGGTTTTACTTACGTTCCAGGTCTGCTGCAAGTAGCTCAGTCTTCATCTTCCAGGCTCGGAGCTCCCTCGCAAGGGTAGTCACGTTAACTGTTTTACAGAGACAAGAGGAAGAACGTGCCTTTCTTGTAGAGTTGTAATTAAACCATACAATTTCAAAAGTAGTTCCCAATCTGCATGCAAGTGGCATCTTGAGGCCTTAAGTTCGAATCCCTGGTAGGTCCCAATGCTGTGCCCTTCGGAAAGGCCATTTATACGAATTTCTTATTTCAAAGACAGGTAAAAATATTACAGTACTTAACTTCAGCTAGGGATGGCCTCGAGATGTGACGTTAGATAGAGATACCAGGTTTAATTTGAGGAGGGACATAGACACACCTCGAACCCATCACACCTATCGAAAATAATGTGGATCGAACCTACCAATGTGATCTTAGCTCTGTGTTGATGACGACAAATAACAGTACTAGGTTATTCAAGCAACTGGATAACTTTGAATTCGGAAACGGTCAGACGTTTCAGACAGCTTCCGCTATCTTTCGTCAATGACTGATCTTATAGCTCTTACCAAAAACAAATAAAAAAGATACTGACCTGTAAGAAATGGCAACAGTGCGACGACTACCACAGCGATCAGCAGGCCCGTGGTGAGCAACAACTTCTTGCAGAGGCGAGACCATTTCGTCTTGTGTCCATGATCCACGTTATACTCTGGCGGTTGAACAGACAAGAAAATGTATCTCGTAAGGCTTATTTCAGACTACGTGAAAGTAGGCAATTATGAAAGCACTGTGCACCCCTAAATTAAGCCTGATTCCAGGATGCAAGAAGGCATTTGCTAAGAATTTCAATTTGTGACGCCATAGGCAATTTCTGTTTTCTTCCTTTTTTAATGTAGCGAGAAAGCTTCAGTGTATATTGATCATTGTACCATATAACCCATATATCCCACACGCTATAGTCAGGATGCCTTTTCTGTTGACAGACACAGTAATCTCCCATGTTGTACATCAATCCGTCCGCATGTTTGACTTTACATCGACGTACATGACACACACTAGAAGTTACAGTAGTGTGCACAGGGCTGGGATTCAATACTGAATCATTACTCCAGCAAAAGCAACAAAAGAACGTCAACAGGATTCGGCTACAGTTTTACCTGCTCTTGATATGTACATGGGGTTGGGTATGCTCGCAGCCATGTTTGCAACTGCCCTCCAATTGGTCTGAGCGTAATGCATGGGTGTGGTTCCTGTAGGGGGAAAAATGGAGAATCAGGCAACTACATGTAACCAGTGAATCGTTCCATCAGGTTAGTATGTCAATGGACGATATAGTTCTTTAGTTCTGCACAACCTGAAATATTTTTTTATGTACCCACGTTTTGGTAGTCTTTCCTCAGGCATCATGAGGGCTATGATAAATTGAGGTACTTTTCACCACCAGGTGCATGTAATTGTTTACCTTTCATAGCTGTGTCTATAGCTAATGAATTTCAAGGTAGCGCAGGCCGGGTCCACTGAAACTTTGGTAAGAAGTGCATTTTTGAGAGCCACTTAAAATGAAACCTCCATTAGTATCAAGAAGCCTCCTATTACAGTAACTATGTTTGATTTTAGCATGGTTATTTCAGCGCCTCGTGTTGAGCACATTGTTTAGTGTACACATGAAAAACCTTGATATCCAGACATCTGGGAAGTAATCAAATCTTCAACTTAAAAACTCAATACCGCTTGATATATCAACAAACTGAAAAATGCAAATATATAAAGAAATCTGTTGGACATACGGCAAAGACTGCGCAGTATGGGCTTTATTAGTTTGCCGTCACAATTAAAGGAATACAACAAATCAAACATTTAAACACATACTTGTAAAGTATAAGAATCTAGTTTTAGTGAACTGGGCATGCTGCATATCTCTTTACTTTAGAAAAGAAATGGTATTCTTAATAACGACACACCAGATAAATGGTGGTTACACCAGTGTGGTAAAGATAACAGCAACCCCAAAGTATGTAGATCACAAAGGGACAATTTCCCCAAATTCTACACACAAAAATCCTACCTCCAGGGCCACAAGTTTGAGACTGCTGCTGCCCTCTCAGCATGGTGCGTCTGGTCAGGTTTCTGGTCGACAGGAACACGTCTGACACCGGGCGAAGCGCTGCTCGGTACAGGTACAGGCGTAGGCAAACAGCGGAGACAAATTATAAAGCCTACGCGTTATAAGGATTTCTACATCAAGAAAGGGTGCGTCGTGGAAAGGCGGCACTGATCGTCGACGTCATACGGGGGCGTCTATTTGCATTTCAGTGAATCGTAGTTCAAGTGTACAAAGAGACTTCCGGGACAATTTTTCAATAGTAAGCTTTGAGATACTCCTTTCTTAAAAAAACAAATCATGTTGGTGGTGTGTTTCTCCATAGCTGCCACTACCAGCTGTCCGTTTGATGCCATGGCAACAGAATGTGGTCGCATGATTTCTGTAGTGATGTGCTTGAGGAATCTGCCTGTCTTGTCAAACAGCTCCAAACGGTTATATGTCCCAAATATCTTTCTGTGCAAATGTCAATGGGTTCTTTCTTCTAAATCTGTTCTTTACGCTTCAGGGACTTAAATCGAGTTTATCAAAGAGTATCGGAAGAGTTCAGAATGTCTGAAACTCCCAAGCTCCAGCTAAAACCCGCCGAAATGAGAATAATCCTGAATAGTGGCTGGCAGACGGATGAATGTCTGTACTCAAAAAGATGGAAGCAATTCATGTTGGATGAATGACTGACATCGTACTTTTGACCGTCGAAACTAGTCTCTACGCTTTAGCTTTGAAGCTGAGTTTTATCTCTCAGAAGGTGAAGGTACTTGAATTATTTATTTATTTATTCATATAATCAGGAGTGGGAGTAGACGAAGAGTAAAAAGAATGCAATACTTGTAAGACGTACTAAATGTTGCAAAACAAAACGCGTAAAAATTCAGGCTAATCCTTATATCTGATTCATATCTGACGGCAGGCTATGTCAGGGCTAAAATGATGTAATTTGTATCTCTGTTATATTTTGCCTGACCCTTGTCTCCTCCCTCATGACCTCACGGAAAAGTGACTTGCATGCCGATTTGAGCTTCTCATGAATAAGTAGAGGTTAAAAAACAATCTACACTTTGCCTCCTCATTCTTTTAACAATCTGGACAAGCCACAGACTGTTCACTCATGTTACTAGTATGGAATATAGTGGGTAGTAGATGATAAGACTATCAAGTGACCAGCCAGCGAAGACGTCTTGACATAATTCGGTGGCCAATAATACTACTACTGATTTTGCCATTTGGATACTGTCACTGCCACCGATAGATCTGACCGAAGGTTAGTGCAGGTGCGCTGCTGCTGGTGTTTCTCGGACTTGGCGATTAGAAAGACGTAAGACTGAATTGATGAAACATGTTAAGTATCATTCCTGCTTTAAAAGTTAAATTAGCTGCTTAGCCGGCAAGAGAGAGACACGCACACGCAGTTTGGCCGTCAAGGGAAAAGTTTAATGGTCCTTTTCCAAACTCAGGCAGAACAGATAATATTTCATTTGTAACAACTACTATAACAGAGACTCGGTGTAACCTCTGACCCATTTGAACTCGGGAACAAAAAGATGTCTAAAATTAAACGAAACTAAACTACAGATTATGAGAACAGATGGTGAGGAGGGTGGTGGTGGGAAAAGTTTAACGGAGAGCGGACCGCTCTGAGAGAGATGCGACTGTTCCGCCGAGAACCGCGGGCGGAAGTGGTCTGACAGAGCGTCGGTGCCGACGGGGGGTGAGCACGTGCGGGTCTGCCCGGGACCGGTCGGTGGGGGCGGAGCTAGCCAGGCCAAGCCAATTAACAAAAATGACCACGGGGACATTTTTCCACTATGATTGTGAATTGATTACTCATTAAGTTTATCTTAAGTTATCCTTTTGTATCCTGATTTGTTATGATTTATCATGTTATGAAAGGGCTCCCTTGGAAATCAGTTACTTTGTTAACTGAAGGGACCACCCTAAATATTGATAAATAGATAAAGTAGATAAAGATGATATATCCATCACGTGACTAGTCAGTGACGTCCTGACAGATCATCGTCTGTTCTTCCCACTCCGCCATCGGCAGACGCCATATAAATCTTTAAGGTAGCGCATGTAATGACATTTTTGGATTTCTTGAGAGATACCAGCGCACCTGACATAACTTTGTCAAGTTGTTGATCCCAGGATAACTTTTGGTCCACCAAAATGCCAAGCAGTTTTGTTTATTCTAGTTGTTCTATTGTCTGATTGCCCACAGTGAGCTGTAGATGTGTGTTTTGTTTCAGTTTGTGAGGACTACCGAGAACAATTGACTTTGTTTTGCCCACATTCAGAACTAGTCTATTTGCTTCTTCCCATACAACCTTTGATGATACAACTTTTGAGTCAAGGCCCGCTTCTCAGAAGTCCAGTACAATTCTCTGAATAATATCAATATTAATGTTGCAACTTCTGATGACAAAAGGGAGATAAAAACACTACAGAAAGGAAAGATTACAGTCACAATAGATTAGAAGATTATGGAAATTGTTTTCGGTCGGTGACGGCTTGTAGAGTAAATGTTACCATAAAATTTTCCAATTTAAGCCACAGGAGAAGAGAATGTCAAAGCAGTGGTGACACACAAACCGAGAAATCTCAAAGAGAGGCAGACAATTAATCTTGAAACATCCTGTTTTTGTCAACTGCGCCATTACAGGAGGTTCTGTGGCACAGAGGAAGACGCTTGTTTCTCACAAGTTTGTTTATTGAAGGTATGTAAAGGATTCAGTATTCATCATAATTTAACGTTCTTCGATGTGTCTTATGCTTCTCAAAGGTATGTAAATGATGGCATTGGTCATGTAATGAAAACAGGTAAAGCAGTATAAAAAGGTGTCGGTGACCATGCAATTCGTCTGATACAGATTATGTCTGCATCGAGGTTTCAAATGTTCATTACTATGTCTTTTTTAATGGCTTCGTCGTTTTTTTCATCATGCCAATTCCAAGTACAAAGGGTGACGTTAGTGATGCATGCGTTGCTTTTACCTCTGTCTCTTAAGTATAACAAAATATTCCTGCTGCATGCACTTCTGCAATCTAACTCGCGTTGTTCCATTTCCAGCGGATCAGCAGAAGGGCCTACTAACGGAGCTGTAACGTTCGGTCGCCACATCAAGGGTGTGGGAAGGGGATCTTAAGAACCATCATCACATGTCCAAGACGTTGTGCCCGGCAGGTCCCGTTCCAATCAATGGTCGGTCTGTCTAACTGGTACGTTTAATGGACGGTACAAGAATACAACTGATTCTGTCTTCTGTCCATGACATAAAATCGGAGTTATAGCGCGCAGAAGGTACAGTAGATACAATAATACAAACCTGTGTATGTTAAACAGTTGTTTCTCTTTACGATATTTCAAAATCTTATCCCTGAAGCAGTTGTGCTACACCACATACACCATCCCTGAAGCAGTTGTGCTACACCACATACACCATCCGTGAAGCAGTTGTGCTACACCACATACACCATCCCTGAAGCAGTTGTGCTACACCACATACACCATCCCTGAAGCAGTTGTGCTACACCACATACACCATCCCTGAGGCAGTTGTGCTACACCACATACACCATCCCTGAGGCAGTTGTGCTACACCACATACACCATTCCTGAAGCAGTTGTGCTACACCACATACACCATCCCTGAAGCAGTTGTGCTACACCACATACACCATCCCTGAAGCAGTTGTGCTACACCACATACACCATCCCTGAAGCAGTTGTGCTACACCACATACACCATGCCATCCAGAATGATTGTTGTCCAGGTTGTGATCCTCTCTCTTGTAAACGTACCTCGTAGTTGTGAAGCATCAGCACTTTCAATACTGAGGTCTCAAGGATGTAACGTTCAAAATTGGGACAATAAGGATTTAGTTTTACTACCTCACTCTCATCTACCCCGAATACATTGTGACAACAAAGGCTTGACGAGTGTTCCGAAGGAACTGCCTTTAAACCTCTTTGAGCTTCAGCTTCCCAATAACGCCCTGACCACGTTTCCTTGCATGGCCCTGCCCTATTTGAACAACATGATCTTAAAGAACAATAGCATCAGTTACTTCCCGTGGTACTGTCTTAAGAACATGCGCAGCTTAGCTCGTTTGGATTTGTCACATAATCAGCTGTCCTGTGTCAGCCTCTATCCTGTGAAGTCTTTCTTGCCTAACTTGAAAAGGGTGGACGTTTCCTACAATAACATTAAGACATTGTCTATGTGCGATGTTGGGTTCGACGGGTATGTACGAAATGGACTCAGTATACCCTACATACCTATCATTGTGGGTAACCCTTTCCACTGTGACTGCAAGATAACTTGGATCATTGATTTCGCCCTATTAGCGGCAAAGTGCTGGGGTGAAACATCATCGAAGTGCCTAGATTTCCTCAGAAGAAATAGACTTGCACTCGCCATGTACCACCCATCTTTGTTCAGATGTAAAACTCCACCGACAGTAGAAAACGTAGAAATCCACAGGATGAAAAATATCTCACGATGTTATATAGTCTGGGATGAGACAGATGTGTTTAGTAGAAGTTTCGAATTCGATCACTGTGATCTTAACAGTTCCTACCCCATAGAACATCAGGACCTTCGTCCCTCTGGCGTCATCACTTCTTCCCTGTTGCCAGTAGCAACCAGTAATTCAAAACTATGGACTAAGGAACCAAAACTGGAACAGACTAAGATTTATGAAATATCTGAAAAGGTTACCAATGCTACCTTGACAGCAGCTAGAACCGTCTATCAGGTGACAGGCTTGAAAGAAGGGTTCAATGCTCACTCTGCACTCATGACAGAAACGCCAGAGAATCTAGACACGTCCTCTCCTCAAACCGTAACCATGGCATCGGGCTGGGTGGTGACTGGGTCAGTAGTTGGAGTAATAGTTGTCCTCTGTGGTGTGGGGTTAGTTGTGTATTGTGCATTGGCTAGGAAACAATCTGAGAACACGAATGTCTCCCTTTGTCACGTAAGCAACATGGCGGCTGGCCAAGTTGTAAACAACGTTTGGTATCATCAAACTACCGCCGGTCAGAACACCCAGGCTGATGATCAGGAAGGTCTCAGCGATGCTCCAGAATTGGACTCCCACACGTACGAAACTATACCTGACGCAATTGAACCGTATGCAAGGTCGCCTTACGTTTTTCATGTACCTCAATATCATATTGGGTAAGTTGAATCAGGAAGAAAAAATCAGTTATTAGGAAAAAGAAGGTCCCAACTCTCAGACCAGCGAGGGCATACAGGACTGTGAACAGGCATGTCAGATTGGTGATGGTTTCGATGAAAATAGAATTGATGATGTAAAGCAGTGGCTAATTATGACCTCTGGTCTTTGAAATGGGATTCCTTTCTGAATCAGCAAAACAGAAAAATCATCTGAATGGCAGCATAGATATCACAAGAAGAGATTGTGCGGAGGTTATTAGATGCCCACCATGTGACCACCTATCCAAAAAAAGAGGCAGACAATCAGGCTTTCTTATTTTTCTGTGGCATCACAGGTGTGACGTGTGATGTTCTGTGTCAGCCTCTATCCTGTGAAATCTTTCATGCCTAACTTGAAAAGGGTGGACGTTTCCCACAATAACCTGAAGACATTGTCTTTGTGTGATCTTTAACATGTGTGTGAGTTGATGCGCTCTTGTCGTCCTCTGCCATAGACACACGGTTTGTTTGTTTCTTTGTTTAGTTGTTAACCCAGAAATACATATCGCCAAAGCGACGTTTTTCAACGATTCATGGGGGGTTCAACCCCATAAATAGTAATACATAGTAACAATAAAACTGTCAAATAATAACAAATAATACAGAAATAAAAATTGACTTGAAAACTATTCACCAAACAACAGAAATCCTTATTAAATTATTAACAGTAACGTTATAGACTAGAAGTATAGAGGTATCATCAAACAATGTTATGTAATTTCTAAGAGAAGGTAATGCTTACACTTTAGTTACAGGATATTATGCTGATATATGTAGTAGGTCTTTTCATATTTGTCAATGATTTGATATTGTGTAAAATATCAAATATAACTATTTATACCTATAAGTCACTGTGGCAGAATACGGTATGTTTATATTGATCCCATTTTTTTTAAATATCACGAGTTTAGAAATTTAGCATGAACTCTATGTGTCACTGATAGTGATTATATTCTTAGACGTATCTTAAGTGATTAATGTCGTGATAATCTATGTGATATGAGAGCCTGATAAATGGGTCTCCTGTACGTTGCCATACACCATCCACATTAAGATATACAAAGCACCATAACTATGTAGAATTGTGAGAGAAAAATTCTTATTACTTAATTAGTTTCTGCAAATATCAGCCATATGTTGGCAATAATGATGTAAAACCTCTCTCTGAAGGGGTTGCTGAGTTACTCATGTATGGTATATAGTAAGCTTAGTGTGATTTGAGAAGTATCAGTGTGGATCTGCATGTATGGTTGTATGTGTTAATTGATCTAACTACTTTTCAACGTTGTATTGTACCTTCGTATGCACAATGTTTAATACAACTGGTGAAGCCTGAGCACTGCATATGTAACACCTAGCACTGTTTGACATTTGGCGTCCGCTGCATTTTTTGCGAGTACTGCTGGGAATGGTTTTCGAAAGAACGTATCTGGGATCGTATTGGTCTACTGGTCTGTCTGACCACCTTTCGACGTAATATTTTATCTTCACAGGCACGTGCATGGATTTGTTGGTCATGTTTAATCAAACTTGAGGAACCTAAGCGCTACATATGTGCAGCTAAGCATATTTAAGTCTGGCATCTGCTATATTTTTTTGCAAGTACTGCTCGTGGATGGTTTTGGAAAGAACTTTTCAGTTTCAACACCTCAAGCTGAGCATATTGATTTTTGATATGATATTTAACGCATAACCGTTGAGAGATGTTTATCAATTTTGTGCCAATAAACGATACTGTGTTAACATTTTATAGCATTTCTTGCGTTTAGTGATATTGTTATCAGATACCTTCCCAGGCAGAATAAATCTTCGTAGACCTGCACTTTGGCTTATTGATATCACACCCACGTGCACGTACGATCAGTAGGGTTACTCACATATTGCCAGGCAGAGTAAACATTAGAGCACGTCCGGATTGGTCTGCTCTAGCCACCCACATACGATCGGAAAGGTTACTTGATACAGACAGACAAAGTGAAGACCCACTTAAGTTTACAAACTTATATTGGTGTCACCACTGAACTGATGTATACAAAAGTATTATCAAGCACATAATAGAATAAACGAATACAAAATGGCGATGAAATATGATAAGAATTATGTAAAATATAATACCACATGACAAATATTGATATATTCCCAGTTAGAGTGAACATTCCTGATCAAGCAGATTGATTTAATGTAATCACTTACACACTAGTATACTGAAAAGAACAGAAAATGAGGTTGACCTGACAAGGTCACGTGTCCAGCTCTCAAGACGTCTTTGCCAGACGAATCATCACCTTTTCTCGGCAGATGTTGCGGGAGGCAGAGTCTTGACTCCAACTTAATTTAATGAGATTTCGTTTGAGAAAGAATAGAATTTGATGACGAAAAGGGATAAATCTCAAATTAAAGGATAACCAAAGTTCAAGGGAGCATGATAGGGGATCAAATGTTGTTGTCAAAGGATTGAAATTGATTTCGTCGATTATAGAACACAAACACATTTCTACTTAGTTCCAAGGCTGTTTGCCTCAGGTAAAGTTCTGCAAAACTGCGTTTTATCTCGCTGAAGATGAAGACGTGAACTTTTTACTTCATATTCATATCTCACAGCAGACAAAGCCACGTGAGAAGAGATTGTCATAGCAGTGATGAAACGCCTGCCGTGCAATCTCAAAGAGAGGTAGACAATTCAGCTGGAAACATCTTGTTATATCAAGTTAAAAGAAAATCAAAGTTCAAGGGAGCATGATAGGGGATCAAATATTTTTGTCAAAGGATTGAAATTGATTTCGTCGATTATAGAACACAAACACATTTCTACTTAGTTCCAAGGCTGTCTGCCTCAGGTTAAGTTCTGCAAAACTGCGTTTTATCTCGCTGAAGATGAAGACGTGAACTTTTTACTTGATATTCATATCTCACAGCAGACAAAGCCACGTGAGAAGAGATTGTCATAACAGTGATGAAACGCCTCCCGTGCAATCTCAAAGAGAGGCAGACAATTCAGCTCGGAAACATCTTGTTTTCCTTGACGGCGCCATTACAGGGGGTTCTGTGGCACAGCGGCAGGCGCTTGTTTCTCACAGGCCCGGGTGTAACTTATGTTTTTAAAGGTATGTAAATGATTCAGTATCCACTATGAAATCTCATGTTCTTTAAGGAAATACCAGCTCTTTGAACAGCTCTTTGAACACTTCCATAGTTCAACGTAGAACAGAATTGTGCATAAGTAAATACAATGTGGTGCCAGAGACCAATTCTGCATAGAATTTTCAAGTGCTCGAGCGCTATTTCTTTTTTGTGGCTGAATCGTCACCTCTTATTCTCATCATGCCCAGTCTGTGCAAAAAAAAGTCACGTTTGTGAAGAATGCAGTACTTTTTCCTCAGTTTCTTGAGAAGAACTAAACATCCCTGTTGCATTTCTGGAACCTAACGTTATATCGTGTTGTTCCATTTCCAGCAGATCGGAGGATGGCTTCTACTCAGTGACAAGGCCTAACAAGTCCGATCTCCAGATTAAGGGTGCGGCAGGGGAAACTTAAGAACCGTCATCACAGGCTCGAGATCACCCTACAGACAAGAGCAGGGACAACGATATGCCCGGCAGGTGCAAGGCCCATCTATTGTCAAACTGCCTAAGTACAGTGGCATTAGTTTGGACTGCACTAAAGATATAGTCGAATGGTGCACTCGGCTAATGCCATAAGATTGTTGTTATATTGACAGAAATTAGGGTAGATGTAGTGCAATGATACAAAACTGTGTATGCTGATACTAAACAAGTGTTTCATTCCTTGACGAATTTCGTTCTTTTAACGTTTTGTCCCTGAAGTGAAACGTGCGACACCACTGCATGTCATCTATTATTGTTGTCGTTCATGTTGTGATCCTCATTCTTAAAAACGTACCGCAAAACTGTGAAGCATCAGCACTTTCACAGCTGATGTCGCAAGGATGTCATGTTCAGAATTTGGAAAACAGCTATTTAGTTTGGCTACATCAGTCTCTTTTACTTCGAATAGATTGTAACAATAAAGGATTAACGAGTGTTCCAAAAGAATTGCCCTCAACACTCTTTGAGCTTGAGCTTCCCAACAACGCTCTAACCACGTTTCCGTGTATGACACTGCCCTATTTGGACACCGTGATCTTAAAAAACAATAACATCAGTTACTTCCCTTGGTATTGTCTAAAGTACATGCGCAGGTTAGTTCATTTGGATTTGTCACATAATCAGCTCGTCTGTGTCAACCTCTATCCTGTGAAGAATTTCTTACCCAACTTGAAAAGGGTTGACGTTTCGTACAATAACCTAAAGACATTGTCTCTTTGCGATGTTGGGCTAAACGCGTATGTACCAGATGGCCTCATTTTGCCATACGAACCAATCATAGCGGGCAACCCTTTTCACTGTGACTGCAACATAACTTGGATCATTGATTTAGCGATAGCTGCGGAAACGTGCCGAAATGACACATCACGAGGATGCGTAGATTTCCTCAGGCAAAATCGCCTCGCACTCGCCATGTACAAAGAGCAGTCTTTGTTCCGCTGTAAAACACCTCCGTTAGTTCAGAAACTAGAGCTCTGCAGGTTAAATGAATACATCTCAGGATGTTATTCAGTCTGGGATCCCACAGGCGAAAATAGCAGACCTTACAATGGCGAGCCCTGTGATCCGAACAGTCTCTGTTCCACTGAACCTCAGGACCTTCCCCACTCTGACGTCACCACTCCGTCCTTGTTGTCGCTAAACGTCTCTAATAGTGTTTTGACAGCAGCTAGAACCTTTCATCAGTTGACAGACTTGAAAGAAGGGAACGATGCTCACTCTGTACCCATGACAGAAACGCCAGAGAATCTGGAGACATCCTCTCCTCAAACCGTTACCATGGCATCAGGCTGGGTGGTGACTGGGTCAGTAGTTGGAGTGACAGTTTTCCTCTGTGGTTTGGGGTTAGCTGTGTATTGTGCATTGGGTAGAAAACAACCTAACAACACTAATGTATCACTTGGTCACGCCAACAACATGGTGGCTGGCCAACTTGTAAACAACGTTTCTTACAATCAAGCTACCACCTGTCAGAACACTCAGGCTGATGATCAGGAAGGTCTCAGCGATGCTCCAGAATTGGATTCCTGCATGTACGATACTATACCTGACACAATTGAACCTTACGAAACGTTGCCTGATGTTTTTGATGTACCCCAATATCATATTGGAGAAGTTGAAACTGCAGGTAAAACCAGCCCGAAGAAAGACGACAGCATCACTACTTTAACTGGTGCAGAGGCACAGGCGTGTGATCATACCTACCGCACTGCGGAAGTTTCCTCGGGCGACACGGTCGATACACATGAGGCGCTAAAGTCAGATTTCGCCATGGATGAGGTGAAACCTAATAACGCAATTGAACCTCACGAAACGTCGCAATATGTTTTTGACGTACCTCAATATCATATTGGAGAAGTTGAAACGGCAGGTAAAACCAGCCCTAAAACAGAGGAAGGTATCAGGACTGGTCCAGACACACCAGAAGGTGAACCCACCCACCAGAGCGGAGAAGTTTCCGATGACGATAGAGTTGATGATGAGTCGCCAAAATCAGATATATATAATGATCAGTTCTGCATGCAAGAAACTATACCCAACGCAATTGAACCTTCTGCAAAGGCACGTGATGGTTTGGACGTTTATCAAAGTGAACATACCGGTCACAGTGGAGAGGGTTCCGATACGTACGGAAAGGATGACATTGAGCCGTGCGCTCGTTCATCTGTCTATTCATCGGGGGAGATAAAACAAAACACGCCGACCTTATATTCTAACAACTCCGAATAATGTTTTAAAGCTAGTCTTTACCAGACTGACTACGCTGGCTTATAGGGGAAATAATTTGCCTGGGGTGTTTGGCTACCAAAGGGGCCGATCAGGTAGAGGAGGAATGTAGCCTTACCCTTGAGTGACTGTCCTGGCCAATTATTCTTTTTTTTGTGCCCAATTCTAGGATCCGAACCCCCGTAGGAAGTCCTGGCGGTTGCTAGTTTTAAACAAAGATCAGTCTTTGTACTGCTGTTAAACACCTCCTGTGGTAGAGAATGTAGAGCTCCACAGACTAAATGAATACATCTCAGGATGTTATGCAGTCTGGGATCCGACAGGCCAAAACGATTTCTTCAAGCAAGGCGAGCCCTGTGATCCTAACGGCCTCTGTCCCATAGGACGCCAGGCCCTTCGTCCCTCTGACGTCACCACTTCGTCCTTGTTGCTACCACTAACGGCCAGTAGTTCAGAACCATCAGTAGAGACGAGTGATAAACCCAACCTGCGGCAGACAGAGATATATCAGATGCCTCAAAAGATTGATGAGGCCTTTAGCGTCTCTAAAGGTGTCGTGGTAGCAACGGGGACCATCAGTAACATGGCAACTGTATCAGAAACCCCACATACCCAGGACAAGTCAACTCCACAGCCCGTTGCCATGACACCAGGGCTGCCGGCTCTGGTTGTGGGAGTAACCAGTCTTGTCTATGTTGTGATTCTAGCTGTGTATTCAGCATTGTTTAGGAAACAACATGTTGACACACATGCCCCACATGACATCGTTAACAATATGGCGTCTGGCCTAGCCCTTAACAACATAGTCAATCAAAACGACCAGGCTGGTTTATCTGCTGACATTGCCCGGGGTGATGATCAGGGAGGTTGTAGGAATGATCCAAACGCGGAGGCGGAGTCCTACACGGAGGAAACTCAGCCTGACAGTATTGAGCCTTATGCCGAGGCGTTTGGTTACGAAATGCCTCAGTATGGTCTTGGGGATGTCCAAACGGGTGGGGAAACAAGCTGTAAGAAAACAGAGCACATCATTACTGGTCCTGATGCACAGGCCTGTTAACATATTCACCACAACGAAAACACTTCAGAGGACGAAATTGTTGACAAGACTAAACCATTGTTACATCTCCGTACATCATCGGAGATGGTGCATCTCTGGATAAATTTATGTCAAATTTTAACATAATCGGTGAATTTTGCGTAAAGCCTAATGGGCGCCTGAATTCAGCCTAAGCAAATTCAGCCTGCCCAATTCTACACACCGATCTCATCGCCGCTGCTTTCCTGAGTTTATTGTGGGGAGTTGACAGTAACCCCTCTCCCTCCGCCTGCAGGTCCCCATACCAATAAACCTTGCGTTTTATGAGAACAGCCCCCCCCCTCCCCAAAAGAAAGTAAAAAAACAAGATAGAAAGCTTGTAGTACTAAAGGGATGACATGCTAGAGGATAGAACAGCCCCCTCCCCAAAAAGACAGTAAAAAAAGAAGATAGAATTAGAACAGCCCCCTCCTCCCCAAAAGAAAGTTTAAAAAAACAAGATAGAAAGCTTGTAGTACTAAAGGGATGACATGCTAGAGGATAGAACAGCCCCCTCCCCAAAAAGAAAGTAAAAAAAGAAGGTAGAATTAGAACAGCCCCCTCCTCCCCAAAAGAAAGTTTAAAAAAACAAGATAGAAAGCTTGTAGTACTAAAGGGATGACATGCTAGAGGATAGAACAGCCCCCTCCCCAAAAAGACAGTAAAAAAAGAAGATAGAATTAGAACAGCCCCCTCCTCCCCAAAAGAAAGTTTAAAAAAACAAGATAGAAAGCTTGTAGTACTAAAGGGATGACATGCTAGAGGATAGAACAGCCCCCTCCCCAAAAAGAAAGTAAAAAAAGAAGGTAGAATTAGAACAGCCCCCTCCTCCCCAAAAGAAAGTTTAAAAAAACAAGATAGAAAGCTTGTAGTACTAAAGGGATGACATGCTAGAGGATAGAACAGCCCCCTCCCCAAAAAGACAGTAAAAAAAGAAGGTAGAATTAGAACAGCCCCCTCCTCCCCAAAAGAAAGTTTAAAAAAACAAGATAGAAAGCTTGTAGTACTAAAGGGATGACATGCTAGAGGATAGAACAGCCCCCTCCCCAAAAAGACAGTAAAAAAAGAAGATAGGATTAGAACAGCCCCCTCCTCCCCAAAAGAAAGTTTAAAAAAACAAGATAGAAAGCTTGTAGTACTAAAGGGATGACATGCTAGAGGATAGAACAGCCCCCTCCCCAAAAAGAAAGTAAAAACAAAAACAAGATAGAAATCTTGTACTACTAAAGGGATGACATGATAGTGGATCCATGTCTTTTGTAAATATTTCCAATGATGTTGGAATATGACAACTGTTTATCTAAATGAGTCACTGTGGAATTTAAGCAGAATACTGTTTGTTCATTTTTATCAGATTTTCATCATTACGAGTTCAGAGTTGATGCATAAACTCTATGTGTTAGTGATTGTATTTATCTTACATTCATCATTACATTTTCCCTTTATTAATGTTATGATAATTTATACAACATGAGAGCCCGATAAAGGGCTTTTTGAAAATTGTAATACACTTTTTAGATCGAGATGTAGAAAGCACTATAAATTTGTAAAATAATTATGTAAAAACTCCCCTGAGGGGTACCAGTTATTCATGTATGGTAGCTAACCTTAGTATGATTTGTGAAGTATCAGTATTAATTCTGTTTCTATTGTCGTAATATTGTACCTTCGTCGGTACACTGTTTAATCAAGCCTGTGGAGCCCGGGCACTGCATAATGTAACACTAAGCACTGTTTGACATTTGGAGTCCACTGCATTTTTTGCGAGTACAACTGGGAATGGTTTTCGAAAGAGTATATCTATGATCGTATTGGTCTACTGGTCTGTCTGACTACGTTTCGCCGTAAAAGTTTATCATCACAGGCACGTGCATGGCTTTGTTGGTCATGTTTGATCAAACTTGAGGAGCCTGAGCGCTACATATGTGCAGCTAAGCATGTTTAAGTCTGGCATCTGCTATAGTTTTTTGCAAGTACTGCTCGTGGATGGTTTTGGAAAGAACTTTTCAGTTTCAATACTTCAAGCTGAGCATATTGATTTTTGATATGATATTTAACGCATAACCGTGGAGAGATGTGTCAATAAACGTTACTAACTGTGTTCACATTCTATAGCATTTCTTGCGTTTAGTAATATTGTTATCATACATCTTCCCAGGCAAAAGAAACCTTCGCACAGTACACGTGCACATTGTTCTACCGAAATCACGCCCACGTGCACGTACGATCAGTAGGGTTACTCACATATTGCCAGGCAGAGTGAATATTAAAGCACGTCCGGATTGGTCTGCTCTAGTCACCCACACACGATCGGAAAGGTTACTTGATACAGACAGACAAAGTGAAGACCCACTTAAGTTTACAAACTTATATTGGTGTCACCACTGAACTGATGTATACAAAAGTATTATCAAGCACATAATAGAATAAACGAATACAGAATGGCGATGAAATATGATAAGAATTATGTAGAATATAATACTATATGACAAATATTGATATATTCCCAGTTAGAGTGAACATTCCTGTTCAAGCAGATTGATTTAATGTAATCACTTACACACTAGTATACTGAAAAGAACAGAAAATGAGGTTGACCTGACAAGGTCACGTGTCCAGCTCTCATGATGTCTTTGCCAGACGAATCATCACCTTTTCTCGGCAGATGTTGCGGGAGGCAGAGTCTTGACTCCAACTTAATGTAATGAGATTTCTTTTAAGAAAGAATAGAATTTTGATGACAAAAAGGGATAAATCTCAAATTAAAAGATAACCAAAGTTCAAGGGAGCATGATAGGGGATCAAATGTTGTTGTCAAAGGATTGAAATTGATTTCTTCGACTATAGAACACAAATTCATTTCTACTTAGTTCCAAGACTGTCTGCCTCAGGTTAAGTTCTGCAAAACTGCGTTTTATCTCGCTGAAGATGAAGACGTGAACTTTTTACTTAATATTCATATCTCACAGCAGACAAAGCCACGTGAGAAGAGATTGTCATACATCTTCCCAGACAAAATAAACCTTCGCACAGTACACGTGCACATTGTTCTACCGAAATCACACACACGTGCACGTACGAACAGCGGGATTACTCAAATATTGCCAGGCAGAGTAAATATTAAAGCACGTCCGGATTGGTCTGCTCTAGTCACCCACACACGATCGGAAAGGTTACTTGATACAGACAGACAAAGTGACGACGCACTTAAGGTTACAAACTTATATTGGTGTCACCACTGAACTGATGTATACAAAAGTATTATCAAGCACATAAAAGAATTAACGAATACAAAATGGCGATGAAATATGATAAGAATTATATAAAATATAATTATATACTATATGACAAATATTGATATATTCCCAGTTAGAGTGAACATTCCTGTTCAAGCAGATTGATTTAATGTAATCACTTACACGCTAGTATACTGAAAAGAACAGAAAATGAGGTTGACCTGACAAGGTCTCGTGTCCAGCTCTCATGACGTCTTTGCCAGACGAATCATTACCTTTTCTCGGCAGATGTTGCGGGAGGCAGAGTCTTGACTCCAACTTAATGTAATGAGATTTCTTTTAAGAAAGAATAGAATTTTGATGACAAAAAGGGATATATCTCAAATTAAAAGATAACCAAAGTTCAAGCAAGGGAGCATGATAGGGGATCAAATGTTGTTGTCAAAGGATTGAAATTGATTTCTTCGACTATAGAACACAAACTCATTTCTACTTAGTTCCAAGACTGTCTGCCTCAGGTTAAGTTCTGCAAAACTGCGTTTTATCTCACTGAAGATGAAGACGTGAACTTTTTACTTAATATTCATATCTCACAGCAGACAAAGCCACGTGAGAAGAGATTGTCATAGCAGTGATGAAACGCCTCCCGTGCAATCTCAAAGAGAGGCAGACAATTCAGCTCGGAAATATCTTGTTTTATCAAGTTAAAAGAAAATCAAAGTTCAAGGGAGCATGATAGGGGATCAAATATTTTTGTCAAAGGATTGAAATTGATTTCGTCGATTATAGAACACAAACACATTTCTAATTAGTTCCAAGGCTGTCTGCCTCAGGTAAAGTTCTGTAAAACCGCGTTTTATCTCGCTGAAGATGAAGAGATGAACTTTTTACTTAATATTCATATCCGGCAGCAGACAAAGCCACGTGAGAAGAGATTGTCATAGCAGTGATGAAACGCCTCCCGTGCAATCTCAAAGAGAGGCAGACAATTCCACGGCACGAAATCGAATATTTAAGGGAACTTTCCGAATGACGGAAACAAGAATTAAAGGTCGGGAATTATTTCAGCAGAGTTTACGGGGCCGTAAATGCCGCTGAAAGTAAGATTTGAGCTTTCCGCAACCTTTTCGCGTTCGTTAAGATGAATTAAATAAATACAATATCTTTCCATGGACTTGAAGCATCCTTATATATATCGTATAGATGAAACATTATATTACATCAGTAACCGATATATTCTCGAAGCAGTTATATTCTCTCCTGGGGACTAATAGTGTCTCGATTTCTAAAATCTTGGGGAATAGCTGATATACCCGAAACGGTCTTCGATCTTTAAGATACACCCATTTGCAGTTAACACCGATCCCACTTAAGACATTTCTGTTACAGTCTTTTTTTTTTAAATAACGCACGCGCGCACATTGTACGTCTACTTTGTAGCAAAATTAGACATATAGTCCATACCTATCTTCGTCGGAGTTGATCTTCTTTTATCCGTGTTTATGCTACAGCTTACAAAAACAGCAGTTATATTCTTAGGTTTATCCCCCCTTTTATGTTTAGGTAGAGATAAGCTGTCGGAAAGCGGGCGTTTTCCCTCGCAGTTATTTCTACCTTTCCGATATCCTTCCGTTACATATACGCTCGGTTTACATAATCCAATCTTATGTTTAGGTAGAGAAAAGCTACCGGAAAGCGGGCGTTTTCCCACGCAGTTATTTTTACCTTTCCTATATCCTTCCGTTACATGTAGGATCGGTTTACATAGAAGGGGGGGGGGGACCTCCCCCTTTTATGTTTAGGTAGAGAAAAGCTGTCGAAAAGCGAGCGTTTTCCCTCGCAGTTATTTTTACCTTTCCGATATCCTTCCGTTACCATTAAGCTCGGTTTACATAACCCCCTCTTATGTTTAGGTAGAGAAAAGCTGTCGGAAAGCGAGCGTTTTCCCTCTTATTTATTTCTACCTTTCCCATATCCTTCCGTTACATATAGGATCGGTTTACATAGAAGGGGTGAGACCTCCCCCCTTTTATGTTTAGGTAGAGAAAAGCTGTCGGAAAGCGAGCGTTTTCCCTCTTATTTATTTCCACCTTTCCGATATCCTTCCGTTACGTATAGGATCGGTTTACATAGAAGGGGGGAGACCTTCCCCCTTCTATGTTTAGGTAGAGAAAAGCTGTCAGAAAGCGGGCGTTTTCTCACGTAGCTATTTTTACCTTTCCGATATCCTTCCGTTACATATAGGCTCAGTTTAAATAACCCACTCTTCTGTTTAGGTAGAGAAAATTTGTCGGAAAGCGAGCGTTTATCCTCGCCATTATTTTTACCTTCCCGATATCCTTCCGTTACATATGGGAGGTTTACATAGAAGGGGGGGGGGGGACCTCGCCCTTTTATGTTTAGGTAGAGAAAAGCTGTCGAAAATCGAGCGTTTTCCCTCGCAGTTATTTCTACCTTTCCGATATCCTTCCGTTACCATAAGGCTCGGTTTACATAATCCCCTCTTATGTTCAGGTAGAGAAAAGCTGTCGGAAAGCGAGCGTTTTCCCTCTTATTTAGTTCCACCTTTCCGATATCCTTCCGTTACATATAGGACCGGTTTACATAGAAGGGGGGAGACCTTCCCCCTTCTATGTTTAGGTAGAGAAAAGCTGTCGGAAAGCGGGCGTTTTCTCACGTAGCTATTTTTACCTTTCCGATATCCTTCCGTTACATATAGGCTCAGTTTAAATAACCCACTCTTCTGTTTAGGTAGAGAAAAGTTGTCGGAAAGCGAGCGTTTATCCTCGCCATTATTTTTACCTTTCCGATATCCTTCCGTTACATATAGGATCGGTTTACATAGAAGGGGGGGGGGACCTCGCCCTTTTATGTTTAGGTAGAGAACAGCTGTCGAAAAGCGAGCGTTTTCCCTCGCTGTTATTTTTACCTTTCCGATATCCTTCCGTTACATGTAGGATCGGTTTACATAACTCCCTCTTATGTTTAGGTAGAGAAAAGCTGTCAAAAAGCGAGCGTTTTCCCTCGCAGTTATTTCTACCTTTCCGATATCCTTCCGTTACATATAGGATCGGTTTACATAGAAGGGGGGAGACCTCCCCCCTTTTATGTTTAGGTAGAGAAAAGCTGTCGGAAAGCGAGCGTTTATCCTCGCAGTTATTTCTACCTTTCCGATATCCTTCCGCTACATATAGGATCGGTTTACATAGAAGGGGGGAGATCTCCCCCCTTTTATGTTTAGGTAGAGAAAAGCTGTCGGAAAGCGAGCGTTTATCCTCGCAGTTATTTCTACCTTTCCGAAATCCTTCCGTTTCATATAGGATCGGTTTACATAAAAGGGGGGAGACGTCCCCCCTTTTATGTTAAGGTAGAGAAAAGCTGTCGGAAAGCGAGCGTTTATCCTCGCAGTTATTTCTACCTTTCTGATATCCTTCCGTTACATATAGGATCGGTTTACATAGAAGGGGGGAGACCTCCCCCCTTTTATGTTAAGGTAGAGAAAAGCTGTCGGAAAGCGAGCGTTTATCCTCGCAGTTATTTCTACCTTTCCGATATCCTTCCGTTACATATAGGATCGGTTTACATAGATGGGGGGAGACCTCCCCCCTTTTATGTTTAGGTAGAGAAAAGCTGTCGGAAAGCGGTCGTTTTCCCCCGCAGTTACTTTTACCTTTCCGATATCCTTCCGTTACATATAGGATCGGTTTACATAACCCACTCTTCTGTTTAGGAAAAGAAAAGCTGACGGAAAGCGAGCGTTTATCCTCGCCGTTATTTCTACCTTTCCGATATTCTTCCGTTACCTTTAGGCTGGGTTTACGGTGCTCCCAGTTTTAGAAAACAACGTGGAACATTGAGCTAACAATTCCCCCGGATTGCTAATCTATAGGTCGGCGGGCATACTGTCTTTGGCCACCGCACAAATTCGCCCAGTCCGCGGATCGAGACAGCGCCGCCGGCACATTTGGCAGATTTGTGTATTTTTGTTCCTTGTTTTGTATCAAAGCTCATCAAATAACGCATGTTCTCACGCAGTTTTCCTTTTTATAATCTACATGTATAAGTAACTTATAGAAAGATCGCCGCTAACAGTATTTTCTATTGTCGCTCACGAGTGTTGTTGTGTTCGGGTCAAAAGCGTAACGCAAGGACGTCTGCTTTTCAACTGCAAATTTATACAGTGTGAAGCCGTAAACAAGCTGGGGCGGTACGTTGAGATGGTAATGAAACATCTCCATATTTACTAGCGGAATGCCATGTGACAGGGCATTACCCAATGACAGACAAGGGTGGCTTTTTCAAACTAACCGTATATCCCAGAGACAGAGATTGTTTACAGCGAAGACAGCTCATGAAGGAAGTTTGAACTCAGTCGTTTCAACCCACGACGGCAAGTTATGGCCACGACGTTGTTCTTACCAACCGGAACCCGGACGGGAAAATGTAAAGCTGGGACAAGGACATCAGTCTGTACAACTTGGTGAAACCAAGGCGGTTTCATAGGATTATACTTCCTAGGTGAAACCAAGGAGATTTTGGTGAAACGGATCCGGAGTAGGATGGAGATGCTGAACGGGGCATGCGGGCACGCGATTCGGGACAGGGAAATCATTACTTTGTTGTATCTCCTAATCTACCCGGTACCAGTGGAGACAACGGTTAAACAACGGCGTGAGTGAAATCGGAACCTTTCTACCTGTCTTGATCGGAACTATTCCTGGCGACTCGCCCAACACTGGGACCGGAATCGTGGACTTGGAAATGGCGCAAAATGGTGAAGGGAGAATTAACCGACAATGTGAGATTCTGATCCCTCGTTGACCGCGTCAAGTACAAGTTAGAATTTAACGACTGATGACGAAACCGCAAGTACCTAGTAAGTGTTATTCAACCCAAAATGATTGTATTATTACTATTCACTCTATTTGGCCAATTTCTACTATTTTCCTAGCGATCCGCGGAGCCTGGTAGAGGCTAATAAGATACTAGCCTGAATGCCAAGAAACCAAGAAATATCTATCGTCAAGAAATATATTTTAGAGTTTGGGGGTCTGGCATCCAGGCTAATAAGATACGGGAGGGAAGAAAAGTTAGTGTTAGGGGTTACGTTTTGGTGTCGATGTAATAGTTAGCTAGGGTTGGAACTTGGAAGTACATTGTAATAGTCAGTAGTTGGGGTAAAGAATAGCCTGAATAGTTTATCAATGTTTGGGATAAGGTGACATTTTAAAAAAATGAAACTGGTAGTCCATATGTAAGAAATCATTTATTCCATTTTGTATGTGTATATTTGTAAAGGTGGGGAGGGGTCTCGCTATAATGGCGTAACACGTTTTTGTGCAGTATTATCATCTTTGAAATAAATTGTTCTAAACTTTTATCGGCCCTGTTGCCTTTCATATTCATATTTATCTGTCTATGTAAGGGTTCGGAATGTTTAAGCCATCCGTAGCAAGTTAAGTCGTCGTGAAGGATTAAATTAGATACTGTGTAATGAAAAAGGAAACTTATTGTAGAGCATACGTTTTAGCACGTTAAGCTCGTGTTTTTAGCACGTTTAGCTCGTGTTTTTAGCACGTTAAGCTCATAAAAAGGCTACAGAAAACACCAGGAAAGGTGTAGCTTTAGGTAGTCTTTTAGGCTGCGTGAACGGCACATAAACGTAGGGAAATCGTGACGGAAATAGATTATAAAGATGGACGAAAGATTACGGAAATGTCTCAAGAAACTTACACTTTCCGGCGTGTTGGATCTTCCGTAAAGGTACGGAAAATTGTCCATAACGACGCCTTTACGCCTTGCATATACAACGTTTGTAGCACGTTAAGGTCTTAAAAAGATCACGGAAAGCTCGAGGAAAGGTACAGGTTTAGGTAACCTTTCAAGCTTTGTGAACGGCACATAAACGTAGGGAAAATCCTGACGGAAATGGGTGATAAAGATGGACGAAAGGGTACGGAAAGGTCTCAATAAGCTAACACTTTCCGTATTGGAACGGACGGAAAAATTGTACTTAACGACGCCTTTACGCGTCGAATAGTCGCGTAAATACACGTGAAGAAGTGCAGAAACGTACCTGAACGCACGGAAAGATTGTCCATAACGACGCCTTTACGCCTTGCAGATACCACGCTTGTAGCACGTTAAGGTCGTAAAAAGGTCACGGAAATACCGAGGAAAGGTATACCTTTAAGCAACCTTTCAAGCTGTGTGAACGACACATAACGGCAGGGAGAATCGTGGCGGAAATGAATGATAAAGATGGACGAAAGGGTACGGAAAGGTCTCAAGAAACTTACACTTTCCGTGTTTCAACGTACCTAAAAATTGTCCTTAACGACGCCTTTACGCGTCGAAAAGTCACGTAAATACACGTGAAGAAGTGCAGAAACGTACCTAAACGTACTTCCGGAAAGGGCACCTTATATGCAAAATTTAAGCAGACGTACAGGGGTCGTTAAGTTGCGGAAATAGTGAATAAACGTCACGTTTACGCTGCGTTTAAGTATGCTTAAATACCAGATTTCGTGCCGTGTTCAGCTCGGAAACATCTTGTTTTCCTTGACGGCGCCATTACAGGAGGTTCTGTGGCACAGCGGCAGGCGCTTGTTTCTCAGGTCTGGGTGTAGCTTATGTTTTTGAAGGTATGTAAATGACTCAGTATTCACTATGAAATTTCATGTTCGTTAAGGAAATACCAGCTCTTTGAACAGCTCTTTCAACACTTCCATAGTTGAACGTAGAACAGAATTGTGCATGAATAAATACAATAAGGTGCCAGAGACCAATTCTGCATAGAGTTTTCAAGTGCCCAGCGCTATTTCTTTTTTGTGACTGAATCGTCACCCCTTATTCTCCTCATGTCAAGTCTGTGCAAAATAAGTCACGTTTGTGAAGAATGCAGTACTTTTTCCTCAGTTTCTTGAGAAGTAACAAAACATCCCTGTTGCATTTCTGGAACCTAACGTTATATCATGTTGTTCCATTTCCCGCAGATTGGAGGGAGGCTTCTATTGACAAAGCCTAACAAGCCCGATCTCCAGATTAAGGGTGTGGCAGGGGAAACCTAAGAACCGCCATCACAGGCCCGAGACCAGCCACCAGACAAGAGCAGGGACAACGATATGCCCGGCAGGTGCAGGGCCTATCTATTGTCAAACTGCCTAAGTGGCATTTGTTTGGACTGCACTAAAGATACAGTCGAATGGTGCACTCGACTAATGCCATAAGATTGTTGTTATATTGACAGAAATTAGGGTAGATGTAGTACAATAATACAAAACTGTGTATGCCGATACTAAACTAGTGTTTCATTCCTTGACGAAATGCTTTCTTTTAACGTTTTGTCCCTGAACTGAAACGTGCGACACCACTGCATGTCGTCTATCATGGTTGTCGTTCATGCTGTGATCCTCATTCTTATAAACGTACCGCAAAACTGTGAAGCATCAGCACTTTCACAGCTGATGTCGCAAGGATGTCATGTTCAGAATTTGGACAACAGTTATTTAGTTTGGCTACATCAGTCTCGTTTACATCGAATGAATTGTAACAACAAAGGCTTAACGAGTGTTCCAAAAGAATTGCCCTCAACACTCTTTGAGCTTCAGCTTCCCAACAACGCTCTAACCACGTTTCCGTGTATGACACTGCCCTATTTGGACACCGTGATCTTAAAAAACAATAACATCAGTTATTTCCCGTGGTATTGTCTAAAGTACATGCGCAGGTTAGTTCATTTGGATTTGTCACATAATCAGCTCTTCTGTGTCAACCTCTATCCTGTGAAGAATTTCTTACCCAACTTGAAAAGGGTTGACGTTTCGTACAATAACCTAAAGACATTGTCTCTTTGCGATGTTGGGTTAAACGCGCATGTGCCAAATGGACTCATTTTGCCATACGAACCTATCATAGCGGGTAACCCTTTTCACTGTGACTGCAACATAACTTGGATCATTGATTTAGCGATAGGTGCGGAAACGTGCCGAAATGACACATCACGAGGATGCGTAGATTTCCTCAGAGGAAATGGCCTCGCACTCGCCATGTACAAAGAGCAGTCTTTGTTCCGCTGTAAAACACCTCCTATAGTTCAGAAAGTAGAGCTCCACAGCTTAAATGAATACATCTCAGGATGTTATTCAGTCTGGGATCCCACAGGCGAAAATAGCAGACCTTACAATGGCGAGCCATGTGATCCTAACAGTCTCTGTTCCACTGAACCTCAGGACCTTCCGCCCCCTGACGTCATCACTCCGTCCCTGTTGTCACTAAACGTTTCTAATGGTGTTTTGACAGCAGCTAGAACCTTTCATCAGTTGACAGACTTGAAAGAAAGGAACGATGCTCACTTTGTACCCATGACAGAAACGCCAGAGAATCTGGAGACGTTCTCTCCTCAAACCGTTACCATGGCATCAGGCTTGGTGGTGACTGGGTCAGTAGTTGGAGTGACAGTTTTCCTCTGTGGTTTGGGGTTAGCTGTGTATTGTGCATTGGGTAGAAAACAACCTAACAACACTAATGTATCACTTGGTCACGCCAACAACATGGTGGCTGGCCAACTTGTAAACAACGTTTCTTACAATCAAGCTACCACCTGTCAGAACACTCAGGCTGATGATCAGGAAGGTCTCAGCGATGCTCCAGAATTGGATTCCTGCATGTACGATACTATACCTGACACAATTGAACCTTACGAAACGTTGCCTGATGTTTTTGATGTACCCCAATATCATATTGGAGAAGTTGAAACTGCAGGTAAAACCAGCCCGAAGAATGAAGACGGCACTTTAACTGGTGCAGATGCACAGACCTGTGATCATACCTACCACAATGCGAAAGTTTCCTCGGGCGATACGGTCGATAAACATGAGGCGCTAAAGTCAGATGCCGCCATGGATGAGGTGAAACCTAATAACGCATTTGAACCTTACGAAACGTCGCCTTGTGTTTTTGATGTGCCTCAATATCATATTGGAGAAGTTGAAACTGCAGGTAAAACCAGCCCTAAGAAAGAAGATGGTATCATGACCATAAGTAACATAACTGGTCCAGATACACAAGAATGTGAACCCACCCACCAGAGTGGAGATATATATAATGATCAGTTCTGCTTGCAAGAAACTATACCCAACGCAATTGAACCTTCTGCAAAGGCACGTGATGGTTTGGACGTTTATCAGAGTGAAAATACCGGTCACAGTGGAGAGGGTTCCGATACGTACGGAATGGATGACATTGAGCTGTGTTCTCGTTCTTCTGTCTATTCATCGGGGGAGATGAAACAAAACACGCCGACCTTATATTCTAACAACTCCGAATGATGTTTTAAAGCTAGTCTTTACCAGACTGACTACGCTGGCTTATAGGGGAAATAATTTGCCTGGGGTGTTTGGCTACCAAAGGGGCCGATCAGCTAGAGGAGGAATGTAGCCTTACCCTTGAGTGACTGTCCTGGCCAATTATTCTTTTTTTGTGCCCAATTCTAGGATCCGTACCCCCGTAGGAAGGCCTGGCGGTTGCTAGTTTTAAACAAAGATCAGTCTTTGTACTGCTGTTAAACACCTCCTGTGGTAGAGAATGTAGAGCTCCACAGACTAAATGAATACATCGCAGGATGTTATGCAGTCTGGGATCCGACAGGCCAAAACGATTTCTTCAAGCAAGGCGAGCCCTGTGATCCTAACGGCCTCTGTCCCATAGGACGCCAGGCCCTTCGTCCCTCTGACGTCACCACTTCGTCCTTGTTGCTACAACTAACGGCCAGTAGTTCAGAACCATCAGTAGAGACGAGTGATAAACCCAATCTGCGGCAGACAGAGATATATCAGATGCCTCAAAAGATTGATGAGGCCTTTAGCGTCTCTAAAGGTGTCGTGGTAGCAACGGGGACCATCGGTAAGATGGCAACTGTATCGGAAACCCCACGGACCTAGGACAATCAACTCCACATCCCGTTGCCATGACACCATGGCTGCCGGCTCTGGTTGTGGGAGTGACTTTAGCTGTGTATTCAGCATTGTTTATACCCCCATTCCACTTGGACGGCGCTCTCGCCGCGCCCTTACGGCGACCAGAGCGCTGTGAGAGGCGCTGATTTCCTGGAAAACGTGCTCAAGTGGAATCTCTACGGCGACCTCAGCGCGACCAAAATGTCAAATGTCAGCAACTTTTTATGAGCGACCAAAGATTTCACAGATCACTCAACGAATTCTAGAGATAAAGAACGAATTTTCTTTTCGTGTTGTGTGCTTTGTTGTCTTCTCAGTCATACCTTTACCTCTTGCATCATATTTGAATGATAAAATCAAGGGGAAAACAGATTCAATTTTGATCGCTGCACGGTCGCTTAGTGTATGTCTTAAGTTATATATTTGTTCAAATATGTTTTTTTTGTCTGTCATGTAACCTGTTTGCTATAAATATCTTTTATCATGCTACGTTATAATAGAAACATAAATCACAGAATTGTGAAACACTTTCTGAACCACAGACAATAAAACTTGGAGGGAATTTAATTTGAATGGAAGCAAGTACTTGTAGTTATTCGTCAATTTGTATTACCCATGAGGAAAATTTCGATTTGACCACAAATTTCCCATAAATTCAAGATACACCGCTTCAAGAATGAAATTTGTTTGAACTACAGTTAAGACCATTCAATCATTTAAACATCGTAGAGAGTTCGCTGCGATCATTGAGCACTGCGGCCCTTTGATCCCTCGCTGCGGCCCTTTGATCCCATCGCCATGCTCGGCGCGCTCACGGCGACTGTTTTGAACATGTTCAAAACCATCGCCGAGGTGACGGCGCGCATGGCGCGCATGGCGCTCTCACCGCGCTCCCAATGCGCTCTCGCCGCGCTCTCGGCGCTCTCACGGCGCTCTCGGCGCTCTCACGGCGATCTGGCCAAATTGAGGTCGCCGTGGGAGCGCGGCGAGAGCGCCATCCTAGTGGAATGGGGGTCTTAGGAAACAACCTGTTGACACTAATGCCCCACATGATGCCGCAAACAACATTTTAGCCCTTAACAACATAGTCAATCAAGACGACCAGGCTGGTTTATCTGCTGACAGTGCCCGGGGTGATGATCAGGAAGGTTGTAGGAATGATCCAAACGCGGAGGCGGAGTCCTACAGGGAGGAAACTCAGCCTGACAGTATTGAGCCTTATGCAGAGGCGTTTGGTTACGAAATGCCTCAGTATGGTCTTGGGGATGTCCAAACGGGTGGGGAAACGAGCTGTAAGAAAACAGAGCACATCATTACTGGTCCTGATGCACAGGCCTGTTAACATATTCACCACAACGAAAACATTTCCGAGGACGAAATTGTAGACAAGACTAAACCATTGTTACATCTCCGTACATCATCGGAGATGGTGCATCTCTGGATAAATTTATGTCAAATTTTAACATAATCGGTGAATTTTGCGTAAAGCCTAATGGGCGCCTGAATTTAGCCTAAGCCAATTCAGCCTGCCCAATTTTACACACCGATCTCATCGCCGCTGCTTTCCTGAGTTTATTGTGGGGAGTAAACAGTACCCCCTCTCCCTCCGCCTGCAGGTTCCCATACCAATAAACCTTGCGTTTTATGAGAACAGCCCCCCCCCTCCCCAAAAAGAAAGTAAAAAAAAAACAAGACAGAAATCTTGTAGTACTAAAGGGATGACATGCTAGAGGATAGAACAGCCCCCTCCCCAAAACGAAAGTAAAAAAAAAGAAGATAGAATTAGAACAGCCCCTTCCTCCCCAAAAAGAAAGTTAAAAAACAAGATAGAAATCTTGTAGTACTAAAGGGATTACATGCTAGAGGATAGAACAGCCCCCTCCCCAAAAAGAAAGTAAAAAAAAGAAGATAGAATTAGAACAGCCCCCTCCTCCCCAAAAGAAAGTAAAAAAACAAGATAGAAATCTTGTAGTACTAAAGGGATGACATGCTAGAGGATAGAACAGCCCCCTCCCAAAAAGAAAGTAAAAAAAAAGAAGATAGAAATCTTGTACTACTAAAGGGATGACATGATAGTGGATCCATGTCTTTTGTAAATATTTCCAATGATGTTGGAATATGACAACTGTTTATCTAAATGAGTCCCTGTGGAATTTAAGCAGAATACTGTTTGTTCATTTTTATCAGATTTTCATCATTACGAGTTCAGAGTTGATGCATAAACTCTATGTGTTAGTGATTGTATTTATCTTACATTCATCATTACATTTTCCCTTTATTAATGTTATGATGATTTATACAACATGAGAGCCCGATAAAGGGCTTTTTGAAAATTGTAATACACTTTTTAGATCGAGATGTAGAAAGCACTATAAATTTGTAAAATGATTATGTAAAAACTCTCCTGAGGGGTACCAGTTATTCATGTATGGTAGCTAACCTTAGTATGATTTGTGAAGTATCAGTATTAATTCTGTTTCTATTGTCGTAATATTGTACCTTCGTCGGTACACTGTTTAATCTAACTTGTGAAGCCTGGGCACTGCATAATGTAACACTAAGCACTGTTTGACATTTGGCGTCCACTGCATTTTTTGCGAGTACAACTGGGAATGGTTTTCGAAAGAGCATATCTATGATCGTATTGGTCTACTTTTCTGTCTGACTACGTTTCGCCGTAAAAGTTTATCATCACAGGCACGTGCATGGCTTTGTTGGTCATGTTTGATCAAACTTGATGAGCCTGAGCGCTACATTTGTGCAGCTAATCATGTTTAAGTCTGGCATCTGCTATATTTTTTTGCAAGTACTGCTTTGGGATGGCTTTGAAAAGAACTAAAGTTTCAACACCTGAAGTTGTGAATATTGATTTGTAATACGACATGTCGACACGTAACGCATTGTCGTCGACAGATGTTTATTAATTTTGTGTCAATAAACTTTAAACGTGTTTACATTTCATGGCATTTTTTTGTTTTGCAAATATTGTTATCATACGTCTTCCCAGGCATAAGATTCATTCGATTCTCACACATACACATTATCATCACCATCATCACGTCGGGCAGGTTGCCCGGACTAAGTCTACCCTCTTCCTCCAGTCGCTACGGTCCGCCATACAAGAAAAATACATATAGCTGTACTGAAATTGTACTCACGTGCACGTACGATCAGTAATGTTACTCACATAGTACCAGGCAGAGGAAAAATGAGAACGTACGGTGAACATTCCAGCACGAGTGGATTGGTCTACTGTAATCGCTCACACACTGACAAGAACAGGATTACATTTGAGACAATGAAGTTCAACTGCCAAGGTGGTGGATCACGTGGCCAGCGTTAATGACGTCATTACCAGACGAATCAACACCTTTTCTCGGCAGGTGTTACGGGAGGCAGCGTCTTGTCTCCAACTTAACGTAATGAGATGTCCTTTAAGAAAGTAAAAAATTTCTACAAAAAGGATGTTTCTGAAGTCAAAAGAAAGTCAAAGGTCGAGAGAGTATGATAGGGGATTCAATATTTGCAATTCATTTCTTTGGGTACTGGTAAGTAGCACTGGATACATGTCTATTACAGGGAGCTGTTCCAAAGTTTCTGTGTTACGTGAAGTTCTGCAAATGAACAGCATGATTCAAGTCTGAAAACTACGTTTTATCTCACAGAGGAGCAGGACGTGACCTGTTTACGTATTCATATCTGACAAAGCCACGTGAAAAGAGATTGCCATAACGGTGATGACACACAGATCGTGAAATGTCAAAGAGAGTCAGACAATTGACCTCGGAAACATCTTATTTTTTCTTGACTGGTTCTGTGGCACAGCGGCAGACGCTTCTTTCTCACAGACTCGGGTGTAGCTTATGTTTTCGAAGGTATGTAAATGATCCAGTACTCATTATGACATTTTATGTTATATACCAGATATGTAAACACAGCTATTTGAACACTTTCATGGTTCAGGACGGTATTGTGCATGACATGAAACCTGGTTAAGCTGAAAATAAAGTGTCAGAGACCAATAATTTTTGCTGAGACAGACTATGTCTGCATAAAGGTTTCAAGTCCTCAGCGCAGGCATGTCTTTATAATGGCTAAGTCGCCCCCTTTTACACGTGTCATCACAATACCAAGTCTGTGCGTAAAAATCACGTTAACTTTGTGATGAATGCAGTACTTTTCCCTCAGTCTCATGAGAAGAACAAAACATTCCTTTTGCATATCTAGAACCTAAATCGTATTGTTCCATTTCCAGCAGATCAGAAGATGTGAGACTTCCACTGACAAAGTCTAACAAGTCCGGTCTCCAGATGAAGAGTGTGGCAGGGAAATCTTAAGAACCGTCATCTGAGGCCCGAGATCAGCCTCCAGACAAGAGCAGGGACAGCGTTGTGCCCAGCAAGTGTCAGGCTAGCTAAGTGGTATTTCTTTGGACTGAACTAATTAAACAGTCGAATGCTATACTCTACTGATGACATTTGTAAAGTAGTAATATGATTGTTGTAATAATGAAATTAGGGTAGATGTAGTACAATAGTCATAGAAAACTGTGTATGTCAATCTAGTGTTTCATTCCCTGACGAAAGGCTTTCTTTTAACGTTTTTTTTTTCACTGAAGGGAAACGTGCAACACCACTACATGTCATCCAGCATGATTGTTGTCCATGCTGTGATCCTCACTCTTATAAACGTACCGCACAACTGTGAAGCATCAGCACTTTCACAACTGCTCTCTCAAGGATGTCATGTTCAGAATTGGCATAGCAATACTTTACTTTGGGTACATCATTTCATTTTACCCCGAATATATTGTGACAACAAAGGCTTAACGAGTGTTCCGAAAGATCTGCCGTTAAAACTCTGTCAGCTTCAGCTTCCCAACAACGCCCTAACCACGTTTCCTTGCATGGCGCTGCCCTATTTGAACACGATGATGTTAAAAAACAATAGCATTAGTTACTTCCCTTGGTTTTGTCTAAAGAACATGCCAAAGTTAGTTCATTTGGATTTGTCACATAATCTGCTTTTCTGTATGAACCTCTATCCTGTGAAGACGTTCCTGTCCAACTTGAGAAAGGTGGACATTTCCTACAATAACCTAAAGACATTGCCGATGTGCGATATTGGGTTAAATCCGTACGTACCAAACGGATGCAGTGTACCATACGAAATTTTCATGGCGGGTAACCCTTTCCACTGTGACTGCAAAATAGCTTGGATACATAATGTTGCGATACTTGCAGAAAAGTGCCGAAATGAGACGTCATCAAGATGCGTAAAGTTCCTACGGGTAAATGGTTTGGCACGCGACATGTATAAAGACCAGTCTTTGTTCCGCTGTAAAACACCTCCTATAGTAGAGAACATAGAGTTCCACAGGTTAAATGGACATATTTCAGGCTGTTATGCAGTTCGGGATGTGATAGATGAGTTCAAATCAACCTACCCAGTCAACCCCTGTGATCCTAACGGTCTCTGTCCCACAGAAGGTCAGGACCTTCGTCCCTCTGACGTCACCACTTCGTCCTTGTTGCCACAAACAGCCAGTAGTTGGAGCGATGAGGACCCGAACCTGCAACAGGCTGAAAAATATGAGATATTCCAAAACGTTACTAACCTTACTGGAGCATCTAGAACCTCAAAACTGGTGACAGGCTCGAAAGAAGGGTACCACACTCACTCTGTACCCATGAGAGAAACGTCAGAGAATCTGGAGACGTCATCTCCTCAAACCGTTACCATGGCATCGGGCTGGGTGGTGACTGGGTCAGTAGTGGGAGTGATAGTTGTCCTCTGTGGTGTGTTGTTAGCTGTATATTGTGCATTGGGTAGGAAACAACCTGATACTACAGATGTGTCACTTAGTAACGTCGTAAACAACATGGCGGCTAGTCAACATGTAAACAACGTTTTTTATCACCAAGGTGACACAGTTGAACCGTATGCAAGGTCTCCCTATGTCTTTGATGTTCCTCAATATCATATTGGAGAAGTTGAAACGGCAGGTGAATCCAGGGTTAAGGTAGAAGAAGCTATCAGTACTTTAACTGACGCTTGTGATCATACAGGCCGCAATTGGGAAGTTTCCGATGGCGACACGGTTGCTAATCAGGTGCCAAATTTAAATATAGGGTCCTGCATGAAGGAGGTTAAACCTAACACGATCGAACCGTATGCAAGGTCGCCTTACGTTTTTGATGTTCCCCAATATCATATTGGGGAGGTTGATACGTCAGGTAAAACCAGTCCTAACAAACAAGAAAATCCGAACACTCTAACCGGGGAAGGTACACAGGAGCAGGAATGCCACAATGGTCAGGATTTCGATGAAAATGAAATTGATGATGTAAAGCAGTGGTTTGACAAAATTATGACCTCTGGTCTTTGAAATAAGAAGTAGAACAGAGGAATTCTTAATAATTTGTTTAACTTTCGTGCGAGTTGATATAGCTATTCTAGATCTCGGGCATAGACACAGCGTATCATCAAACAGTATTGTATCATTAACTCTCTTCGGTAGTGATTGTATTGTTTCATGATATAATAACTAATGGAATATGAGAGCTTGTGAAAGTGTATGTATCAATTCTGTATTTGTGGATGTAATAAAACTGGTCAACATGTCCAGCTACTTTTTGACGTAATGGTCTAGCTTCGCAGGCACACGGCTCCGGCCGCTAATGATTAATCTAACTTGAGAAGCCCGGTTTATTAGGACCCACAATTAGCTTAACAGCTACTCTTCCTGTGGTCCATTCAAAAGCTTGACTGGACAAAACTACATGACACACAGGAACACCACAGAATATGTAATTTATGTACATAAGTGATCAAAAAAGGATAATGCTGTGTATATACAATGTTGACAATATCATATTACTTTACAGTTTCAAACCATTCCAGGTGCTGGACATTCTATGAACATGCAACTCCAGGCACTGTTAGACGCTCAAAGTGTATTGATGTCTGCTGCATTTGTTGCGATCTTGGATGGTTTTTGAAAGATCCTATTCAGTAAGTAAGTTTCATCACTTCAAATTGAACCTATTGTAGTCGCCTACTTGGCATCAGTGATGTGTGATAAGAGACTTAAATTGTAACGCAGGTTTTCCCCTAATATGTTTATCAATTTTGTATGAATGAAATAGAAAATGTTATCAATGGCGTTTACATTCCATTGAATCTTTTTCATTTAGTAAAAGTGAAAGGAAAGCGATCCTGAACCAGTTTAGCTCAAATGAACTCAATGAACAGAAGAGCTAATCTTCCACTGGTCGTGACAGAGAAGACAGATGCTATGTACAGTATTTACAGGTTCATTAGACCGGGGAAATTCCCCTAGCTCTTTTCGACACGCACAATGAACAGTGGACCACGGCTTAATGTCCCGTCCTAAGGAATGCGACCCTTTCCGGTAGCGTGCATGTCGGGTGAGCAACACAGTAGCGATCGATCCCAGGGCTTCTAGTTCAAGAGGCAAGATCGCTAACCACTGGACTACGCACGCCACCATGTAAGATATCATAAGATTGCTGTCTTCCCGGGCAGAATAAACCCTCGTACACTTGCACATTGGTCTATTGAAATAAAACCCACGAGCACGTATACGATCAGTAAGGTTACTCACATATTACCAGGCAGGGCGTCTGCGGATTGGTCTACTGTAGTCACCCATACACGATCGGTAAGGTTTCTTGGTACATTCATTTTGCTTATTCAAATATAGATGAAATTACAAACGTAGTGATAACGCACTCAACTATACAAACTTATATCAGCGTCACCGCTAACATACTAACAAAAGCAAACGTAAGCACAACATATGCTTAGATATATTAAAAATGATGACGGAATGTGATTAACGTATGCAAGCATTAATAATACAACAAACAAAATACTGATATATATATATCTCCAATTTCAATGAACATTCGTACACGAATGGACTGACCTTCCACAACGAGAGAATACAAAGTTATTATATCAATATTCGATGAAATGAAGTCCAACTGACTAAATGCCTACCACGTGACCAGCGCTTATGACGTCATTACCAGACGAATCATCAATTTTTCTCCTGAAACATCAGCGTCACAGACTGCAGCATCCCATTCACGGTAGGGTGATTTGCATTTTAGATCATTTCAATGACAAAAAAGGATAAAACTCCAGAATAATGAAGTTGTAGTGAGTATGATTAGGGATCTTCATATTTCTGTCAATTGATTTCTGCAACCTACGGTACGTAGCAGTGCATATATGTCTATTACAGGGAGCAACTTTTATGTGTAAGATAAAGTTTTGTCAAAGAGCACTATTCAAGCCGACAAAACGGCGCTTTAACTGCTCAAAAGATGAAGCCATGAAATTTTGACTTATTCATATCTGACAACAGTGAAAGTCACGAGAGAAGAGATTGTCATGGCAATGATGACTCACATACCATGAAAATTCAAAGAGAGGCAGACAATTAGGCTTGAAACATCTTGTTTTTCTTGACGGCGCCATTACAGGAGGGTCTGTGGCACAGCGGCAACGCTCGTTTCTCAGGTCTGGGTGTAGCTTATGTTTTCAAAGGTATGTAGATCATTAAGAATTTCTTTGTGGAACTACCACATATGTAAACACAGCTCTTTGAACACTTCCATTGTTCAAATTAGGACAGTACTGTGCATGACATGAAACCTGGTAAATCAAGACCAAATCTTCTGAGATAGGTTATGTCTACATGAAGATTTCAGGTGCTCAGTGTCTTTCTAGTGACCAAGTCGCCCCTTTTCCTCATCATCTTGCCAAATCTGTGCATAAACGTCCCGTTTGTGATGAATGCAGTACTTTTTCATTAGCCTCATGAGAAGAACAAAACATTCCTGTTGCATATCTAGAACATAAATCTTGTTGTTCCATCTCCAGCAGTTCAGAAGATGGGAGACTTCTACTGACAAAGTCTAACAAGTCCGGTCTCCAGATGAAGGGTGTGGCAGGGAAAACCTAAGAACCGTCATCACAGGCCCGAGACCAGCCTCCAGACAAGAGAAGGGACAACGTTGTGCCCGGCAGGTGCCTATCAATTGTCAGGCTGGCTAAGTGGTATTTGTCTGGACTGAACTAAAGATACAATTGTGTACTCTGTTGATAAGCCTGTAGATATAGCTAACAGAAATTCAACTTAATGTAGAACTAGTACACTAATACAAAACTGCGTTTGTTAATTGTGTTTCATTTACTGATAGAATACTGTTTTTGCCTTTATTTGTCACTAAAACAAAGCATGGCACAAAGGACTGCATGCCAACAATACATTTTCGTACATGTTGTGACTCTAGCTCTGACATGTATAAACGTCCCGCAAAACTGTGAAGCATCGGTACGTTCACAACTGCTCTCTAAAGGATGTGACGTACAGAACTGTCACCTCCATTATTTACTTCCGCTACATTGTTTACCAGGAATACATTGTGACAACAAAGGCTTGACGAGTGTTCCAAAAAATCTGCCCTCAAACCTCTTTGAGCTTCAGCTTCCCAATAACGCCCTAACCACATTTCCTTGCATGACCCTGCCCTATTTGAGGAACCTGATCTTAAGAAACAATAACATCACTTATTTCCCGTGGTACTGTCTTAAGAACATGCACAGCTTAGCTCGTTTGGATTTGTCACATAATCAGCTCTTCTGTGTCAAACTCTTTCCTGTGAAGTCTTTCTTGACCAAGTTAAAAAGGGTGGATGTTTCCTATAATAACCTAAAATCATTGTCTCTCTGCGATGTTGGGTTCAACTCGCATGTGCCAAATGGATTCAGTTTACCATACGAAGCTATCATAGCGGGTAACCCTTTTCACTGTGACTGCAACATAACTTGGATCATTGATTTAGCCATAGCTGCGGAAATGTGCCGAAATGACACATCCCCAAGCTGCTTAGATTTCCTCAGAGGACATGGCCTCGCACTCGCCATGTACAAAGAACAGTCTTTGTTCCGCTGTAAAACACCTTCAATAGTAGAGAATGTAGAGCTCCACAGGTTGAATGAATACATCTCAGGATGCTATGCAGTCTGGGATCCGACAGGAGAAAGTAGTGCAATCTACACAGGCGAACCGTGTGATCATAACGGTTCCTGCCACATAGAAGGTCAAGACCTTCGTTTGCCTGACGTAATTACTTCGTCCTTGTTGCCATTGGAAACCAGTAGTTCAGTAGCAAGGACTAAGGAACCGAAAATGCAGCAGACGGAAACGTATGAAATATCTCAAAACGTTACTAATGCCTTGACAGCAGCTAGAACCTCCAATCAGGTGACAGACTTCAAAGAAATGAACGAAGTTCACTCTGTACCCATGACAGAAACGTCAGAGAATCAGGAGACGTCATCTCCTCAAACCGTTGCCATGGCATCAGCCTGGGTGGTGAAGGGACCAGTAGTTGGAGTGAGCGTTGTCGTCTGTGGTTTGGCGTTAGTTGTGTATTCTGTATTGGCTAGGAAACAACCTGTTCAGGCTAATGTCTCTTTAAGTCACGTGAGCAACACTCAGGCTGATGATCAGGGAGGCTGTAGCAATGGCCCGGAAACAAACTCGAATTCCTGCATGGACAAAAGTACGCCTGATAAAATTGAACCGTATGCAAGGTCTCCTTATGCTTTTAACGTACCTCAATATCACCTTGGGGACGTTGAAACTGCAGGTAAAACCAGGCGTAAGAAAGAAGAAGTTATCATGATCAGTACTTTAACTGAATCAGACGCACAGGCTTGTGATCAAACAGACGCACAGGCTTGTGGTCAAACAGACGCACAGGCTTGTGGTCAAACAGACGCACAGACTTGTGGTCAAACAGACGCACAGACTTGTGGTCAAACAGACAAACAGGCTTGTGGTCAAACAGACGCACAGGCTTGTGGTCAAACAGACGCACAGGCTTGTGGTCAAACAGACGCACAGGCTTGTGGTCAAACAGACGCACAGGCTTGTGGTCAAACAGACGCACAGGCTTGTGGTCAAACAGACGCACAGGCTTGTGGTCATACCGGCCGCAATGGGGGAGTTTTCGATAACGACACGGTTGATAATCAGGCGGCAAAGTCAGATACGGAGTCCTGCATGAATGAGGTTAAACCGAACGCGATTGAACCGTATGCAAGGTCGCCTTATGTTTTTGACGTGCCTCAATATCATCTTGGGGATGTTGAAACTGCAGGTAAAACCAGGTATAAGAGCAATGAATGTATCAGCACTTTAACCGGTCCAGGTACACAGGCCTGTGAACCTACCTACTTTGAAGTTTCCAATGAAGACAGAGTTGATCCTCCTTTGCCAAAATCAGATCATGAGCAGTCCTTCTTACACGATACCACCCCCAACGCGATTGAACCTTATGCAAAATCACGTCATGTTTTGGACGTTTATCAATGTGAACATACCGGTCACAGTGGAGAGGGTTCCGATACGTACGGAAAGGATGACATTGAGCCGTGCGCTGGTTCTTCTGTCTATTCAACGGGAGAGTTGAAACAAAACACACCGACTTAATATTCTAAAAAGTCTAAAATTTTGAGAGATTGTAATCAGGAATCAGTTCATGGGTGGATATGTATGATAGTACTAAAATTCCCCTGTATCCTCTCAGTTGTCAAATATTGCTCTTTTCTCGGAACTGTATACACCTCCCAAAAACGTATGTAAACCAATCTCATGCAATACTGGAGTGGTAACTCAGAAAAGATGATACAATGCGATTGTTTAAGGATGTGTATGACTGTGCATGTATGTAGTAATTAACGTTTAGTTTAGAAACTGTTAATGTGGTATAAGCACACAATTCTATGTTACGAGAAGAAAGTGACCAGTAAATGTGTAATAGTTGTGTAAATGCTGTATGCCCAGTGGACAATACGGTATCTATGTAGCAGCTGAAGATTCGTGCACTAGCCACTAAAGTGAAGAGTGTTAAATGTTACTGGTATTGGGTGTTTTGGAAGTGTGGACATATAAAGTGCACGGCACATTGTGGATTCCAATAGTTGACACACAGAATAACTTTGTGTTTTCAATGAGTGGCTTTTATTTGGAACGTTTTGTATTTGATATGTAATATATGTAATATGTGCTATGTTAAGTAGTCATGCTCTGGGATTATATTGTCATTGGTTAACCGTTGTAACTGAGTCTTGATGTAACACACGCTAACTTTACTTGCCAGATTGGTTATATTAGATCGAACCACATATTATGAAACACACCAACCTTTGCTTAAAGTTTGCCAGTGCCAAGTCTCCCATTTCTTTATTTGATTTTAGCAAGTTCTATTTAACAACAGTTCTTCGAAGAACGAATGCTTCTGCGCACGAAGCACATTGTAGTTGCTGACTCAGCAACAGTGTTTTATGATGAGACGATGGAACGTCTTTAGTCATGGGCAAATGTAAACGATACTTGTTTTCTGTTAGTGATCTAGAATGAAGAACATGTCCAGTCTTTAGGGGTTAGAAGTGGCTCAAAATATATTGTTAAAGACATAACCTTTATTGGCCAAAAATGCCTTGAGGTTCCAACTCAGTTTAGGAGTTGCGTTGCAAGACTGCACTGTACTAAAAACTGAATAAACATTCGTGCACGTAAATATTGGTCTACTCACTCTATTGTAATCAGTTGCACTGACGCTATAGAAACAGACAGTTTCAGTGTGATCATTTTTACATAATCTTCCCACGCACAGAAGTGAATAGTAACAGTACATTTCTCTGACAGAGTAAAAAGATTCACGCACGTCTACATCTCTAATCAACCACGTACTTAGAGTCACACCAATATCCAAGTAACCCGTATGTGAAATTCCTTTTTGAGGAAATTGAGGCGCGTTTAAGAGTAACAAGACTGTACTGTACGTAAAACTGAATAAATACCCCTGCACGTACAGATTGGTCTACTGCAATCAATCACCCTTGCACGGACAACAGACCTGATCAGTAAGATCACTATTGTATAATCTTCCCTCGCACAGAAGGGATCATGGACTTAACTTACGTGTTCTCCGGCAAAGTAAAAATATTACTGTACATCTCTAAACACCGACGAAATATGACAAAACTAGGTTTCGGCGATCCCATACCTTCGCCGAATGGTGTTAACTTGTCTGAAAGATGTGTTTGAAAGGTGTGTTATGGATTGCATGCTTAATGTATGATGATTTTCACCCTAACTTCCGAATGCAGGTATCAAATTACCGTCATTTACAACTTTGAGATCATAGCATTTTCTCACCAATTAAGCATATTATGTCCTTATTTACATAATCGATATATCAATCGGATTTCCTATGTCACAGTTTTCAGTTCATATGTCTTGAAACGCCATCATGAAAAGCACTGCCCACATGTTGACCCCAAAATCCCAACCAGTCACACTGTCCATTTGTGTCCTCGTATGTACTCTAAATTGCTAACACCATCACTCCACAAATCCCGACCAAAAATATACCCTTCTACCTGCGGCGAAGGCAACAATGGTTTTTATAATGCATGGTTTTTATTGGTCAGAAATTACCCGCAATGGCAGCCTATTAGCACTGAATTGATTCAGGGTATTACAGGTTTCACACAATACACAACATATACAATATCTTATCCACACTTGCATTTTGTGGAACTGTCGCAAGGGTCTGGGTGGCTGCCATTCGGCGCCACCAGGTGACCTCAATACGACTTTCCCTAACCGACAACCGAAGTCAGGTAGCCATTCACACCTGGGTGTAGTGAGCAAAGTCGTGTAAAGTGCCTTTCCCAAGGGCACAAGATCGGTGACATGACAGGATTCGAACTCGGGACCTCTTGGTTCTCAGTCGAACGCTCTGCCGTTGCGCCACACGACCCCACAAAAAATGCAAAAAAAAAATACCATATGGCAAATATTGATATATTCCCAGCTGGACTGAACATTCCTGCACGAGTGTATTGGTTTACTGTAATCACTCACACACTGAAAAGAACAGAATTACATTTGAGACAACGAAGTTCAACTGACGAGGTGTTGGATCACGTGACCATCTCTTATGACGTCATTGCCAGACGAATTATCACGAGTTCTTACGGTAGGCAGCGCCTCAGTTCCATCTTAACGTGATTTCCTTTTAAGAAAGTATAGAATTTTGATGACATAAAAGTACATATCTCAAGCCAAAAGAAAATCAAAGTTAAAGAGAGCAAGATAGTATATTTTATGTATTTGTCAATACATTGAAATTGATTTCTTTAAGTGAGTAGCACTGTTCATATATGTTTCCTTCATAGGCAGCAAGTTACAAAGATGTCTGTTTTAGATGCAATTTTGCAAAACAACCACAGCAAACTCAAGTCTGCAAAGCTGCATTTGAAGAAGATGAAGAGATCACTTGTTGATTTATTTATATCTGACAGTTTCCTGTTTAATCATTCATATCTGACAGCAGACAACGTCACGTCAGAAGAGATTATCGTACCGGTGATTAAACTAGTACCGGTGATTAAACGTCCACCGCGCAATCTCAAAGAGAAAGGCAGACAATTAAGCTTGAAACATCTTGTTTTTATCGACTGCGCCATTTCAGGGTGTGTGACGTTATGGAGGCAGACGATTGTTACTCACAGGTCTGACTGTGTAGCTTACGTTGGCACAGGTATGTGAATGATTTATAAAAAAAGCTCATGTTCTTTATATATAGGATATGTATACATATAGGATATGTATGATAGTTCTTTGAAAGCTTCCAAGGTTCAACGGAGGACAGTATTGCGCATGTAAGGAAACCTGAATGAGCTGGGAATGAGGTGTGGTTTGAGACAAATTACCTCTGCATAAAACCTCTTATTGAATGTACAACACTCAACACACAGTCTTTTGATGGCCTACTTACCACTCTTACCATCTGCATCATGACGAGCCAGTGCAAAATGCCATGTAGTAGTATTATGTACTCTCGTCTCTTAAAGAGAAGAAACATTGCTGTTGCATTTCTGGAATCTAAATCTAAGTTGATCCATTTCTAGTGGACCCCAGCAAGTGTTCTACTGAAGAAAGGTTCGGTCTTCACATCAAAGGTGCGGTACGGAAACTTAAGAACCGTCATCACAGGCCGGAGATCACCCTCCAGACAAGAGCATGCCGTGCCTATAAATTGTCAGACTGGCTAACTTGTATTTGTCTGGACTGAACTAAACATACAATTCAATTGTGTACTCTACAGATGTCAAAATATTATAGTTATAGTGAACAGAAATTGCACTTAATGTAGAACTAGTACAATAATACAAAACTGTGTTTGTTAAACAGGCTGGTCAGTCGCTAAGGTAAAGTCCCAATCACTAAGGGGGTATCGGGTTACTGGAGGCTCCCGCGGGCTCCCGCGAGCCGATGCCGGGGAGCCTGTGAATCTGTCCAATTGCCATAGATAGTTTCAAAACGATCCTCTCGTTCAAATGAAATAAAATTTCTGTTTCGTATGCCCAAAATGTCAGCGTTTCGATTCCTGTAGAAAATCCCGGGTGCATTTAGCCTGGAGCCTGATGAATCCCACATTTAGAACGGGAAAATCAAAACCATACAACTGATTTTAATTGGCCCCAAAATTTACTGAAAATCCATTATTTTTTGCAGTTTAGAGAACTCAACCGTAAAATACAACTTTTTGTCTTACTACTTTTTATATTTCGAACTAGAAATATTCTTAGGATCGGGAAAAGGCCAACAAATTGCATGTTTTTACCTTTCAAGAACCATATTTCAACAGTGCCTGCATTTTCGAAAAATCCCTAAGACGAAAACCTTGGGAAAACCGTTGGCTTCATTTTAAGCCGTCAATGAGGTAAATTGAACGTGTTTTTTTTGTGTCGATCTAAATATGGTGTTTGCATGCATGTCATACCGCACGGACAGCGGGAGGGGGTAACTAATATCGGCGTAAACAATCCTTTAAATGTTTCACTTCACAAATAATGGCGTCAGTAACTTCTTTACACATGTTGACTAAGCACAGCAAAATGTCAGCAAAGATGTATTGTCCAGAAAATGTTTTTTATTTGTGAAAAGACGGTTTTTGTTCTGATTGGAGGCACCCAGGGAGAAAGGGCCATGATAGCGCAGGTTTTCAGTGGATTCTTGCATATGACCTCGGGTAACCCCGAATCGAATACGTGTTCTGTTCGATTCTACGTCAATCATGTCTGATCGAACGTGATAGAACATAACTCGAATTCGAAAAAAGTATGGGACTTTTCGGAGGCCGAATTTGACCACCGTGAAAAGTGTTCCATTCCCTAAAATATTTTTTAAGTCTTAAAAATAGTATATCACCAAAGACTGCATGGCATCTGTCATGATTGTTGTTCATGTGGTGATCCTTATCCTGATAAACGTATTGCACAACTGTGAAGCATCAGCACCTTCACAACTGCTCTCTAAAGGATGTAACGTTCAGAATTGGCACAGCAATACTTTTCTTCGGCCACATTATTCCCTTTTACCCCGAATATATTGTGACAACAAAGGCTTAACGAATGCTCCGAAAGAACTGCCCGCAAACCTCTTTTGGCTTGAGCTTCCCAACAACGTCCTAACCACGTTTCCTTGCAAGGTGCTGCCCTATTTGAGGAACCTGGTCTTAAGGAACAATAGCATCAGTTATTTCCCATGGTACTGTCTAAAGACTATGCGCAGTTTAGTTCAGTTGGATTTGTCACATAATCAGCTCTTCTGTGTCAACCTCTATCCTGTGAAGACTTTCCTACCCAACTTGAGAAGGGTTGACGTTTCCTACAATAACCTAAAGACACTGTCTCTCTGCGATGTTGGGATAAACGCATACGTGCCAGATGGGCGCATTTTACAATACATACCTATCATAGCGGGTAACCCTTTCCACTGTGACTGCAACATAACTTGGATCATTGATATCGCGATATTTACGGGAACGTGCCGAAATGAAACATCACCAAGCTGCTTAGATTTCATCAGGCGACACGGTATTGCACTGGCCATATACAAAGATCAGTCTTTGTTCCGCTGTAAAACACCTCATAAGGTAGAGAACGTAGAGCTCCACATGTTGAATGAGTATATCTCAGGGTGTTATGCAGTCTGGGATCCGACAGGCAAAAATAGTAAATTCAACCAAGGCGAGCCCTGTGATCCTAACAGTGTCTGTCCCACAGAACGTCAGGACATTCGTCCCTCTGACGTCACCACTTCGTCCTTGTTGCCGCTTAAGAGCTCGAGCTTGTGCGATGAACCGAAAGTACAGCAGACTAACCAATATGAACTGTTACTTAACGTTTCTAAAAGTGTCTTGTCAGCAACTAGAACCTCCAATCAGGTGACAGACTTGACAAAAGGAAACGATGCTCACTCTGTACCCCTGACAGAAACGTCAGGAAATCAGGTGACGTCATCTCCTCAAACCGTTACCATGGCATCAGGCTGGGTGGTGACTGGGTCAGTAGTTGGAGTGAGCGTTGTCCTCTTTGGTGTGTTGTTAGTTGTGTATTGTGCACTGGGTAAGAGGAAAGCTGATAACACTAAATTTGGTCACGTAAACCACATGGCGACTGGCCAAGTTGCAAACAACGTTTTGCATAATCACGCTCATGTTACAAACAGTCAGAACACAACGGCTGATGGTCGGGAAGGTTGTAGCAATGGTCCGGGAACAGACTCCGACATTACTACACCTGATGGAATTGAACCGTATGCAAGGTCACCCTATGTCTTTGATGTACCTCAATATCATATTGGAGAAGTTGAAAAGGGAGGTAAAACCATTCCTAAGAAGGGAGAAGGAATCAGTAATCTAACTGGTCTAGATGCACAGGCCTGTGATCATACCTGCCACAAAGTTCCTGATGACGACACGGTGAATGATCAGGCGACAAAGTCAGATACGGAGTCCTGCATGAATGAGGTTAAACCGAACACAATTGAACCGTACGCAAGATCGCCTTATGTTTTTGATGTGCCTCAATATCACATTGGAGAAGTTGAAACGGCAGGTGAATCCAGGGCTAAGGTAGAAGGAATTATCAGTACTTTAACTGGTCCAGACGCTTGTGATAATACAGGCCGCAATTGGGAAGTTCCCGATGACAACACGGTTGGTAATCAGGTGCCAAATTTGAATGTAGGGTCCTGCATGAATGAGGTTAAACCGAACACGATCGAACCGTACGCAAGGTCGCCTTATGTTTTTGACGTGCCTCAATATCATATTGGAGAAGTTGAAACGGCAGGTGAATCCAGGGCTAAGGTAGAAGAAGCTATCAGTATTTTAACTGGTCCAGACGCTTGTGATCATTCCGGCGGCAATGGGAAAGTTGTTGACGTGCCTCAATATCATCTTGGAGAGGTTGAAACTGCGGGTAAAACCAGGCGTAAGTGCAATGAGTGTATCAGCACATTAACTGGTCCAGATACACAGGCCTGTGAACCTACCTACTCTAAAGTTTCCAATGAAGACAGAGTTGATAGTCCTTTGCCAAAATCAGATGATAAGCAGTCTATCATGCACGAGACTACACACAACGTTTATCAGTGTAAACATACCGGTCACAGTGGAGAGGGTTCCGATACGTACGGAATGGATGACATTGAGCTGTGCGCTCGTTCATATGTATATTCATCCGGGCAGGTAAAGCAAAACACACCGACCTTATATTCTAAAAACTTCGAATGATGTTTTAAAGCTAGTCTCTATCAGACTGACTACTCTGACTTATAGGGGGAATAATTTGCCTGGGGTGTTTGACTACCAAAGGAGTTGACCGGCCGGAGGGGTGAATGTAACCTTACATTGGAATGACTCTCCTGGCCAATTACTAGTATTAGAACTGCTTTTTTGGCAGAATTCTACGATCCGTACCCCCGTAAGAAGGCCTGGTGGAGGCTAGCTTGAAACATGCTTCACATTGAATCAATCAAACGAAGTCGATCTCATCCAATGTTCGAATGCCGGTGTCAAAGATGATACAACGTGATGTTTTATGGTTTAGTATGTGTATGTATATGTAGTGATCAACTTTGATTTTATTTCACAAAGCCAAATGCATATATGATACTGCAAAGTATAAATACATATCCACACACGTCTGTGATTGAAATGACCAGCAAACATACTAGTGTAACTTTAGGTGCAGAACCACTTAACTATATATATACAACTGAAGATTTCTGCACGAACCACTAAACTGAAAGACTTAAAATCAAAGGTATCAATGTTTTGCTTGATAGGATATATAAGCTGCACGTTTTAATAGTTGGGATATATGAACTGCACGGTGCTTTGTGGATTTCAGTTGTGGACTTTGTTGGCGCAGAGAATAATTCAGATTGTGTTGAACGGTTTATGGACGATCTTAGTATGTAATATATAACAAGTGTTTTTCTAGAAGTCATTCTCTGGGGTGGCATAGGTACATTAACTTGTGTGGACGCCCATCGATATAACACAGGGCAACTTGTACCTACCGGTAAACATGTTAGATTATCACATAGCCAGATGGCGTCGACCAATCAGAAGCCTCCATTCCATATGTGTTATGACGCAATAAACACCCGCTCCATAATGTAGAAACATGTTAGATTCAACACTTATCATAAAATATATATTCATAGCACTACCCGTAAAAGTTTCGCAGTGCTGGGTCTCCTAATGTTTGACTTTAGAAAGTTTTGCTCATTGTAGAATGAATGTTTCGGCACGTGGAGTTGAGCACATTGTAATTGCTGAGCCGCTGTGCTTTGCGGAAAGGTATTGCAAAAACACACTGTTGTATTGCAATGTGTTGTATTACATTGTATCATAATCAAATACATGTGCATATGAGCTTTTCAAGTCATACTTTCTCTTGGCGATAGAATTAAGATGTCGGATTATGAAAATGGCGTTTGGTTCTATGGTTATGTAGAATAGCAAAAATATACATTGGTCTAAACGCTTTCGGACATACCAATTGCCATGTAACCAGTATGTGAAATTCCTTGAGGCTCCGATTGAGTTTACGAGTTCAATACAAGACTGCAGTACTGTACGTAAAACTGAATAAACATTCGTGCACGTACAGATTGGTCTTCTGTAATCAGTCACAAACGCTATAGAAAGAGTTAATAAGTAATATCACTTTTATATAATATTCCCACGCACAGAAGTGATTAGTAACAGCACCGTGAATTCTCTGGCAGCAAAAAAGGTTAGTTCACACTACATCTCCAACCACCCACGTACTGAAACAGTGGCTGGGTTTACACATGCGTTTTCGGAGTCGTACTGAAACAGTGGCTGGGTTTACACATGCGTTTTCGGAGTCGTACTGAAACAGTGGCTGGGTTTACACATGCGTTTTCGGAGTCGTACTGAAACAGTGGCTGGGTTTACACTTGCGTTTTCGGAGTCGTACTGAAACATTGGCTGGGTTTACACATGCGTTTTCGGAGTCGTACTGAAACAGTGGCTGGGTTTACACTTGCGTTTTCGGAGTCGTACTGAAACAGTAGCTGGGTTTACACTTGCGTTTTCGGAGTCGTACTGAAACATTGGCTGGGTTTACACATGCGTTTTCGGAGTCGTACTGAAACAGTGGCTGGGTTTACACATGCGTTTTCGGAGTCGTACTGAAACAGTGGCTGGGTTTACACATGCATTTTCGGAGTCGTACTGAAACAGTAGCTGGGTTTACACATGCGTTTTCGGAGTCGTACTGAAACAGTGGCTGGGTTTACACATGCGTTTTCGGAGTCGTACTGAAACAGTGGCTGGGTTTACACATGCGTTTTCGGAGTCGTACTGAAACAGTGGCTGGGTTTACACATGCGTTTTCGGAGTCGTACTGAAACAGTGGCTGGGTTTACACATGCGTTTTCGGAGTCGTACTGAAACAGTAGCTGGGTTTACACATGCGTTTTCGGAGTCGACTCCAAGTTGCTGAGTCGATTCGGAGTCGACTTGGAGCCGTTCAGTCACGATTGGTAAGATCACAATGTACAACATGATACCCAGACCAGGAACGGTAAACACTAGAGCACGTGTAGATTGGTCAACTGTACATGTATGTAATCATCTACACTCTAACAACAGACACGATCAGTAAGATTATCATACATGATCTTCAAAGTCTAAGTAAACATCAGAGCATGCGCAGACTGATATACTAGAATCATGCATGCATTGGAAACAGTAACAATCAGTAAGATCATATGAATGGTTTATTTAGGTGGAATACCTTTCGCAAAATCTACAACGGCCTTTGAACACTTAAATTTCTTACTGGAATTGTCCATTAGAAATGGTGTTTGCTAACGTTCAGTACCTACAGTATTTCTATAATCATCCCAAGCTAGGCTATTGGTTAACGATATTCTATCCCAAATGCCTTGTGTGTTCTCTTCATTTGCGAATTCGAATGATTTCAATAACTGACCAGCAAATCAACAGAGTCATGTAGTGAGACAAATATCTCCCTCCAGCTGTTTTCTTCCAAGTTACCGGTTTTTTATTACATCTTTTCTTATTACACCCGATGTGGGTTGTATCAGACATGTGTTTTGTTGTTTTGGAACGAATAAAGAATATCAATTTGCAAACAGGGGGGTCTTTTATGAATCGACAGCGACGTTTTTACGTCATTTTGACATAGAAGAAAGAATATAGGAGGACAAACAAGCATTTTGGACCTTGATCAGTAGATCTGTGGATATTATTGAAGTATCTGGCTGTCTTACATGTTTGCTGATATCACTGATACATTTTTAAAGGTTTGGCAAGCTGGCAAGATAATAATCCTTTCCAGGAAGTCTGTAGCTGCTAAGATATATGACATATGGGAATGTCGAGATTCAGGCAGAACCTGCTAAAAGTGAAACAAAATAGAAGAAGCACGGGTTTTTAGCTGTCGCTGTTAACTTTTCACGTGAAATACTATGCCAGAGGAAAGCCATTTTCTTAGTAGACAATCCCTTTTAAGCTAGTCCAAATGTGACAGTCTATAGGCTTGTTCACTTGTACCTATACAGTTCTACACAGTGTCCGGTATAACATGCTACGGCTACGTAACCGTCCGGTGTGAGTGCGAGTCCGTGAGGAGCGCCTGTCGTCGTGGTCACGGTGCGCAGGTACGTCCCGTCCGGCCCGAACACCTGCACGCGGCCGTCCGCTTTGTTCGCCACGATGACGTTACCTGCCGGGTCTAGCGTCACACCTGTCGGGCCGTTCAACTCCCCCCGGTTCGGTCCCCGCTTGCCGAAACTGAACTTCAGGTTGCCCTCAAGGTCAAACACCACGACCTTGTGCGCACGGTTGTCCGTGACGAACATCAGACCACGTGACTGGTCAACCGCGATGAACCATGGGTCCTGCAGCTGCCCCTTGCCGATCTCACGGATGAGGCTCCCGTCAGGCTGCAGGAGGAGACACGACTTCTGCTGCTTGTCCGCCGCCACCACGCGGCCGTCCTGCAGAACTGCAACTCCAAGCGGGTGCCGCAGATATTCAGGATTGAACGTTGCCAAAAGTTCCCCCTCCTTGGAGTATTTTCTGATGCCATAGCTTTCACCGAATGACGTCACGAACAGGTTGCCGCTGGAGTCCGTGCCTGTTCCGAACAGCCCGTCGCTGTCTATCGGGAAGCATTTCAGCACGTTTCCGTGGCCTGCATCGAACACCTGCACCCGTCTGTTCACCTGTTCCAGCACTACAACGTTACCGTCCCCATCGATTGCCACATCTAGTGGCTTTTTCAGTTCCCCCTTCTCGTTACCCTCACTTCCAATAGTTATGACAGCGCTTTCTCTACTTCGCACGACGACATCAAATGGACTGCCAGCTACATCCCTGTCCTTGACCTTGACCTCTAACCAATGCCTCCCCGTGACCTCTGGAGTGTAAAGGATTTCCCACACACGCCCCTCGTCCTTTGCCTGTAGCTGTGTTTGTACCGTCGTGTTTCCCGTCGGACCCGTCAGACACGCTGAGACGGCTTCCCGGCTCACCGCGACTGCCTGGCCCTCCTCATCTGAAGTCATAAACACCGACGTGCACTCAAGTCCGACCACTGGCGTCCTCGTCACAACCCGGCACTTCGAGACGTCAACGTTCACAGTCGAGCTCACGACCCCCAACCTTTCAACGTCTTTCTTAAAGTCCGCCACGTTTACTCTCTCCGAGAACTTGACTTTATCTTGTTCCGGCTTCAGGTTGACTTGCTCCAGAAGCAAACCTTCGACCGTCCTCTGCGACTGCTCTCCGATCTCCACAATGTGCGTCTCGTTCTCGTAATCCACGGCTTGTCGACAGAATGTCCGGGCGCTCGCGAGCCTGGAGAATCCCGACTCCACCGCTGCTTTCTGCGACTCCAAGGTCTTCCCGATGCCGCGGTACGTCGCGTCAATCTGGCTCAAGATCTCCCTCTCACGCTTCTGCAGGAGGTCCAGGAGATGCTGGAAGTATGAGGTTGCTTGGTTGACCGATTCTATCCTTGAGCTGTCCAACTTCATCATCTCCTTGTCGAATTCCTTAAGAGCGTCCTGCATTTCTTTAAGACGCGGATCCACGTGACTGAGGAGTTGTCTCAGCTTGTCTTTCTTGTTGTCGGCAATGGCGCTAACTTCTACCGGGTTATGATCGTTACCTGGTCGATGGTCGACCACGGTACATGCCGTGCAAACCAAAGCGTTACAGCTCTCACAGTAGAAGACCAGTTCTTGGTTCTTGTGTTTGTGGCAGTGACGTTTACGTTGGAATTTACTCACGTCTTTCTCCGCCTTGAGAACCTCTGCGGAGACGACTTCGTGCCCTTTCGTACCCGGGAGTTTCCGGTGGACAGTCGTGCAGGAACCACACATCCAGGCAGCACAGTCGACACACCACGACTTGTCTCCCTCCTGCCCTCCCTCGCACACCTGGCACGGCACACCTGGCCCCGCCCCTTTCTTCACGGCCGCGAAGTCCAGCAGGTTGTTGACGTAGAAGTTGGTCTTGAGTCCGCCCACGCCTTGGTCTGGCAGACTGACCTGTGTGCGGCAGGTTGGACACTCCAGCGGCTGTTGTTTTGTGGCCCATTCTTGTAGACACTCCCTACAAAATGTGTGCAGACATGGCAGGACTTTCGGGTCTCTGAAATGTACCATACAAAGTGGACACGTCAGAAACTGCTCTTCAAAGTCACCGCTCGTCATTTTACTCGCCATCTTGACACTGATAGTAGAAAAATTGCAAGAACAGATCAGAGAATTTACGTCAACTGGCGATTTAACTGCGAGGCTAGTCGCGGGATCTCTGTCCAACACGGATGTTGACGTGTCGTAAGGCTGTGTATATGTGGCTGGCATGATTCTATTGGTGAACGTGTTATTTTGACTCAAAACATCCTTATTGATGAACATTGTCCAGGGTACAGTGTAGGTCGCTAGAATGAACCGTCATGTAGCTACGTACATTCGCTCACTATTTCTGACATGGGCCATGCATATAGTACATGTACACGGACTTGATAAATTCTGCGGAATTGTATTCTGTGAGTTGTAATAAATGGTAGTGACCATAGCTGTAGTTTATTGACACAGTAACCGTATTGTATCACTATCTGTACACCTAAGTATATAGCATACTGTGACGTCACATGTATATATTTCAATGGCTTATCGGCTTGAGCCAATTAAATTTCTCAGACTATGATTCTCAGATGTGTGCTTTTCCCTCTGCTACGGGGGAACTTACGATGAAATGCGCAACACATCGCGGCAAATATAATACAGGGAAAAATAATCGAGGCAAAAACTGACATCAGTTTCTTATTCCACTTATCATATTGTCCGGGCAGTCCGTCCGACATGATGATGATGATGATGATTATACCACCTGTCGTATTCTAGTAAGCAGATGTTATCCGGATCCCCGGCTTATTTTTGTGATATTTTGGTGGTATTGTTCTAGCAGGTACACTAGAATTCTGGCGCATTACTAAAGAGACATGCGAAATGCTTCAAAATCATACGCAGAAAACAAGCCGGATCGTACATGTATCTTCTTAGCCGAGGATTACGCAATCACAGGCTGAGCTTTATTGAATGCGAAGTGGTGCGTTCAATGTCACAAAACGAAAATGAGAATTATTTCATACTGATGAGCTCGTCCGTATTTATGATTATCAGAATTTGATTGATCACGATTCGATTGATGACTTTCTGAACCATCCCACCGTCTCCTGGGAACGTGCCGATCACGTGGCTATTGTTTTTGTTGGGAACGAGAGGTCGATTCCGTAGTCCAAGATGGCGGCGCTCATTCCAAACTCGGCCTGTTGCTGTTGATGTAACGTCGTCGTCGCCATTCACTAAACTTTCGGCAACTTCACCCCGCAAACCTGCTCGTGGTCGAGAACGCGTTCGTGTCGAGCTTCAGACTGGACGGCCCTGGGCAGCGGACCATGCCGTGCGAGTCGGGAAGCGAGGGCGAGGGGGGAGCGGGGCCGACCACCGAGTCCGGCTCGGGAAGGGGAGACCCGGACACCGAGCTGCTAGTGGTCCCCGACCCGGTAATTATGAGCAAGAGGTACCCTCTACACTACAGCGTCTTCCAGGGAGATATCAAGAGGGTATCCGCACTCCTTAGAACCTGCGATGTGACGGAACAAGACGTACACGGTAAGATTTTACGATGTTGTTTCGCAAGAGGGGAGGGGCCGAGTCCGGTCGTGCCTGAAGCGTTAGGCGTAAACTTACTAAACAATATGGTTATACATGTACTATAAAGTATGGTGTGTGTAGCTTTCCCTAACTACAGTTACCAAAACCTGCGCACACACAAGTAAGCAAATTATATGACCCTCAGTATTAAAGATCGTCCCATCCGAAATCTGTCATGCATTAGTCATGTGCTGTCAAAACTTTGTAAACATGCAACTTACATTACTTGTGCGTACGTGGGCGTGTGCCCGTACGGTCTGCATTACTACGTTGACAAGGTCTGTGTCTCGTAAAAACGTTTGACAAGGAGTAAGATAAACCTTGCATGAAGTTTGGCATCATAAAACATACATCTAAAACAGGCAAACCGCGAAAGCTTGGCGTGATATTAAACACAAAAATCTGGAGCCTCCAGAGATTGTCATATGATTTTTTATTTCTATTTGATTTATAATATTCACTAATTCAGTCAATAATGATGAAGTTAACTAGAAACATATAGGTATGAAGCTGATGTGTTAATACTGTTATACCAATGGGCAGTTAGGCCGACTGTACAATACAAATACAGATAATATCAATCCTTATAAAGATCATGATTAATTCTCCTACCAAGAACTTGATTATCATCAATCTGATTAGAATTCCATGTGAATCTACAACATGTAATAGTGAAAGGTTGAAATTCAGGTATATATATGTTTGGGATAGCATCATAGAAAGAAAACAACATGAATGTTTTCTCTGTTTTTATCGTTGTGTAAAAAAAAAAGTAAAAGCCAGTGGCACGACTCAAAATAATATCAATCTCTGAGTCAGTAAACCTCCCTGATGGGAAGATCCTATTGTGATACCACACTGGTATGCAGACAGTATCTTAATACCCTGCATCCTGGATTAGGTAAGTAATCTACAGATAAATCCCTCACAACTGCAGAGATCATTGCGTGCCTGCTACGTTGATAGTACTGTTGGCAAATATAGATACTGAAAAACGAGGAATGTACTAGTAGAAGATTTAAATCATGTGTTTTTTGTAGACTTGGCCCCTTGAAAAACAACTCGACAGAGCTAAATGGGGCCACCCAGCTATCTAAAAATTCAATACATAGATAAATAAATAAGTAGATATTTAAGATAGAATAAACAATAATTGAATGAAGGTTCAGCTCATCTTTCCAATTGATACTTTTATTGATTAGACTTAAGGAGAATTAAGGCACACATAGAAAACAGAATGGTGTCAGTACAGAAAAATGATTAAGATAATACTCAGATGCAAGTTAACACCAAGAGTATATATTTAGAGGGGATTTATCAACATCTTTTACTACGCTATCATCCCTCATCAGTAAAACATCTATATACCTGGAGCTACATAGTTTCTGTTTTGACCTTTTGTTTAGCCTGTCACCCTTTAAACACTAGTTTTCTTATCTAATGATAACATTTATGCTGTATAGGAATTGTACATCGAAAATCACCCATCATTCCGATCTTATCAGAACAAGGAGATAAACAGATATGAGTTGACATGTAATTTTCCTTGTACCGTCTCACATGCAGTGCTAATATTTTTATAAGTTTTTACTTCGTAGTGTCTTGTACTAGTGTTGAAGTAAAGCAGACGTCCATTAACGATATTGTCCTGAGTGCAGCCGGTCCCCAGAGGATCATTAGCCAGGAGACATTTTCCTCTCACTCAGCAGATTTAGGCCAATCTATACTGAACAGGCAGCTTTAATCAGTAGCAATCTGTGTCAAAATCTAAGTCGCTCTGTTTGTTCTCAGCAGTGTATATACGTAGTTTACATAGAAATTAAACTCCAGTGAGATCTCTACCCTGAAATCCAGAGTAAGGTAGTGCTGTAGATTTTGGGAGGAGAAAACTCAGCAAAGAAAAAGCAAATTTTGATGAATCTAAGCAAAATTGAATTTTGAAATTGACCAGATGGCACAGAGACCGTTAATAGGTAGTGCAGAACCATTTCTCCATTGCTAAGGGGAAACTCTGCCATTGTACCTAAGTAAGGCTGGTAACATCATCTTTATTACATGTACACTAAAACAACACACCAAATTAGAAATAGGCATGTTTATTTTTCACATGGGCATACTGGTTGGTAAAAAGGTAGACTATCAGTACCTAATATTTCATTTTTGAAATCAGATTTTAATAAAATTATTAAAAAGTAATAGACCAGGTGAGATGGAATTTGCAAAACAAAAAACTGACCTTATTTAAATGAAAGAAAATGTCAAGATGAAGGGTCGAACAATTTGATTTAGATGTATTTTTCCTTTGCGAGTTATTAGATTTCCTTTTTCTTTTCCTGCAGGAAACACAGCTCTGCATCTGGCCGTCATGCTGGGCAAGAAAGGTGAGTTCTGCCCTGCAATTCCCCCCAGAGTCTCTAGGTGGGGCTGGGAACATGTCTAGTGAAGTTTGGTTTGTCAGGAGTATCTGGAACTGCTTTTATTGGAAAGCATACATGTAGGTCAAACAACACATGAACAAGGTTTGAATCTCTCCATTTTTAAAAAGAGATTATGTTAACATACTATTGTAGGTTGTTTTTAGGTGAACAGCTAGTGGAGAATACTTTCTCACCTAGAAGTTTTTCCCTTGCTGAATGTTGTGTTTGTTAAAGCTTAGAGGAAGGCTTAAAAGTGATCTATAAATATAACTTCCAAAGCTTCCGATTAGATCTTACCTTGATGTGTGATGCATGTTATCTTACCTTGTTCCAGAGTGTGTGCACCTGCTGTTGGCCCATGGTGCACCGGTGCGTGTGAAGAACGCTGCAGGCTGGAACCCGCTGGCGGAAGCTATCAGTTACGGAGACAGGCAAACCAGTAAGGCCAGTGGTCCAACCACTTAACCCTCAACCTGCCAAGGGTGGCACGGGCAGACATAATCTTCAATACAGTCACCAGTCAATAGATCACCTTTCTTTTTCATGCTGACTTTGTACTGTTTACTGAGGCTAAGGTTTACTGTGTGAAGCTTCTAAATTCTGTTGGTTTGCTTATGCTATTTGCCACATTCAGGTCTATGCTATGGTCAGGTTGGCCTTGGCAAATCTCATGGCCTTAAATCTTGTTTGAAGATGGTAATGATTTAAAATTTATAGTTACTGTAGTTCCTTGGAAGCAGTACCACATGTATTCACTAGGTGTCTCTTCTGTCCCCCAGTCACCTCCCTGCTGAGGAAGCTGAAGCAGCAGTCCAGGCAGACTCTGGAGGAGAAACGGCCGGAGCTTCTACAGGCACTTCAGGAGGTCAGGGGCAATGTCTCATCATCTTCTTCTTCTTAGATATTCTTAAGGAACTGGCTTTAGGTATGACAGATGATTATTATGAGTAATGTTGTTGTAGCCTGACAGTTGAGCTCCTTGTTCCAATAAGTTGGTAATTGGACGGCCCTGGTTCAAATCCTGGGACAGGACATCTCGGTTGGGAAATCAGAACTTTAAAGGTGAAGGGCTAGCAACCCCTCCCTGTAGAAATATACCCCCATACAGTAACAGCAAGAAAACTTACTGCCCTATGTTTCACTAGGCACTACAACTTGTATAACTATAAGGTGAACAACAACAACAACGTTGTTTACAAAGTAATGAGTGTCATCATTCCTCCTCTTTAAAAAAGTTAATTCTACGGTGAAGTTTGTTTCAGTTTCAGTACGTTTCTTAAGGGTAGTTGATTTTATTTGCATCTGTCAAATGAAAAAAAAAATTGACTTTTGACAAATGCTTGATTTTGTGTCCAGCTGGGAGATTTCTACCTGGAGCTGAAGTGGGACTTCCACAGCTGGGGTGAGTTCAACTTGTCTTTCTTGTCTCATTTACAGTGTTTTCCTTTTTCTATGGGAAAACATTATCATTTTAGCTGTATTTTGTATTCTTTTGACCATATGCGTATGTCCTCAGGGCAATTTCATTGGAGGAAATTGTTTTTAAATCGAAAGATTTCTTTTTGACAATAACATCATTTTTTAGTTGTGAAGTTATGCCAATCCCACCTCCCAATGACATTCATTGTAGTCCTGGCATACTCTCTCATTGTAATGTATTGTGTTGAAGACTGACACTGTGCATTGTTGTGTGTTCCAGTTCCCCTGGTGTCCAGAATACTGCCCTCAGACACATGCAGAATATACAAGAGTGGCGTCTGCATAAGGTCAGTTATAACAATTAGGCTTAGCCTTGTGATTAGATGGAAACCACCTGAGTTGTAACAAGTCATGTGATTGGTTGACAGTCATACATTTCGAGCAATGAAGTATGCTGTTGCTCATAGGCTTTGCAGTTGAAACACACTGTGCGATTGGCCCACAACTAAACATTATCAGGCAATATTGTGTAATGATGAATCAAAGTCACCTACTTAATTAAGATGCAATACCACATAATAGAGTTTCATGATCATGTCCTACTTGTAGAGAACACAATATATCTGTACCTGTGTTGGTCAACTGGTATATCTTCCCTCCAGTATGCATACACCAGATACATGGCTCCAGTTGTTGTACATCAGGTACTGTACTAATAGATCAAACGTCCAAGTCCCTCATATATGACATTTACCTTTGCTTGAAGAAATAGGTAAAACCGTAAAAGTTATAAATAAGATCAAGTGCATATAGTTTTATGAGCACATATCTACAAAGCTGGTGTGTTCCGCCAAAGGGCGGTTATATCGGCTATACAGATACAGATACAGATACAAAGGTTTACATGATCAAGTGCATATAGCCTTAATAATAATATACATTGAGCATATCTGCTTGTATCTAGATCTATGGAGTTACACTTAGGAACACAGTTCCTGTTGAGTTCCCCCCGTTATTGGTAGCCGTGCATGTATAGTTCCCCGTGTCCCACACCAGCGTTGGCCTGATCTGTAGATACATCGCTCCGTCTGCATCTGGACCGACACGAACTCTCGAACTATCGTCTTCCTCGTTAAGCACGATTCCGTCCTGATTGGTCCACTCGAGTTGCGGAGTCGGGCATCCCTCCGCCTCGCACTTGTACACCACGCTGTATCCACTCCTCACAAAGTAGTCCCCGGGGTAGATGGACACGACCGGTGGTTCCTCCCCGAGAAAAATCCTTGGGACATCCCACAGGTTCATCCCGCGCAGCCTCAGCGGCGTCGAGCACTGAACGTCGATCTCCGTACGGTCGTATCTTAGCAACAGCCACTCGCGGAAGAACACCATGTTGCAGTCGCAGTGCCAGAGGTTGTCTCCCAGCCAGGTCTTGTTGAACTTCCCGTAGTGCTGGATCTGGTAGCTCATCATCGTGAGGCGGTTGTCGCGCAGGTCCAGCTTTGTGAGGTCCTTCAGTTCCACGTAGAGTTCCGTCACACTTGGGCCTATCATGTTGTGGTCAAGATATAACACAGAAATCTTGCTGAACAGTCCAAAAGCTCCTTCGACAGTGTCTAAGACATTGTAGCTGAGGTAGAGCTCGGAGAGTTGGGGGAAGTCGCGGAAGGTCCAACCGATGCTGTCGATGTTGTTGTAGCTGAGGTTGAGTCTCCATATCATGTTGTCGTCGAGGAAGGCATTGCCGATGTTCTGTATGACGTTGTGTTGGAGGTAGAGCTCTCGTAACTTTGGATGCTGCTTGAACACAGACTTGATGTCGCTGATGTTATTGTGACTCAGGTCGATGATTTGGAGCTCTTTGTTCCTGTAGATGCCTTTGTCGAGGTACTCTATGTTGTTGTGGTGTAAGTACAGTTCCTTCAGCAGCTCGAGGTGCGTAAAAGATGAGTGGATTGAAGTGATTCTGTTGTGACTGAGGTCCAACTGTTGTAGCAGTCTATTCTGGTCCAGTACATATTTCACACTTTTAATTCTGTTGCTGCTTAGGTTTAAACTTTTCAGATCTAGCAGTTCATCGAAGCAGTCATCAACATCAGTAATGTCATTGTGACTAAGGTCCAACCTCTCCACCATCCCAATCCTGTTAAAGGCTCCTCTTATGTCTGTGATTCTATTGTGTTGTAGGTTAATTTCCATTACTTCCTGCATTTTGGAAAAAGCTCTGGTGATGTCCACAATGCTGTTGTGCCCTGCGTAAAGCGACACCAAATGTGGCGTCTTAGAAAACTCTCTGTCCAGCGATGAGATGTTGTTGTGTGATATGTCCAAACCTTGCAGCTTGGGAACTTTCCCGAGTTCTCTAGCTAGTGATGTCAGCTTGTTGTGTTGTAGGTATAACCACTGTAGGTTTGTCAGCCCAGTTAAGGTGTTATTGATCTTCTGGATGGAGTTATGTTCAAGATGGAGCTCTCTCAGCTCACCGAGTTCTGTGAAAAGCCTTATGATGGAAACGAGTGGGTTGTGACTGAGGTCCAATCTGGTGAGTTTCCTGTTGTTTGTGAAGGCATCGATGGCCATGACAATTATGTTGTGGTCAAGACTGAGAGCTTCCAGGTTGACGAGGTTGGAGAAGGTTTTAGAGATGATACCAATGCGATTGTTTCCCAGGTCAAGCCAGCGTAACTTTGGTAGCTTGTTGAGTGAGTTCTGGATGTCCCTGATCTTGTTGTGACTCAAGTCGAGTGACTCAAGCTGCTTCTGGTCCCTAAATACGTTTTCTATGGAGTAGATGCGGTTTCGAGCCAGGGTTAGAGTTTTCAGGTGTGACAGACTGTGAAACCCATTCCTGAGGAAGGTCAGGGCGTTGTTGTGCAGGTAGAGGAACTTGAGCTTCACCATGTAGTTGAGCTCCCATGAGACAAACTGGATTTGGTTGTGGCTCAGGTCCAGGAGTTCCATCTTCTTGTTCTGATGCAAGCTGTAGTTGAGGTGGGCGATGTCGTTGTGACTCAGATCCAGGTGGACAAGTTCTCTTAGACTCTGGAAGGCAGACACCGTGGATCGGATCCTGTTCTCCTGTAGCAGCAGCCATTTTAGATTCTCAAGGTCGCGGAAGGCATCACCGAGATGCTGGATCTGGTTACTCTGAAGGTCGAGGTACTCCAGTTTGTTTAGCCCTCGGAACTGCCGGGTTAGGGCCCACAGGAGGTTGTTGGCAAGAAGGAGCTCCTTCAAGTTGATCAGGTAGTTCAGGGATCCTTGGATCTCCGTGATCTGGTTATTGCTAAGATCTAGAGATTCCATACTGTCCAGATCTCCAAATGCACCCCGGATCGTTCGGATTTGGTTGTTCCGAAGGTTGAGGTCGACAAGCTTGTGGAGTCCTTGAAACGCCTTCGTCGCCATGCGGATGTAATTGTTTCCCAAGTCCAGCTCCTGAAGTTTTGGGTTTGCTCGAAACAGGCCGTTTATTCGTACGATTCGATTGTTACTGAGATCCAGTCGCCAAAGCTGCTTTAGCGATGTGAATGCCCTGTTGTGGACAACCCTTAGTTCATTGTTGTTCAGGAACAACTGCTGTAACTGCACTAAACCTGCAAAAGCTTCTGCACTGATGGCCTTTATTTGGTTATGCCCCAGATCTAAGTTCTTAAGCACCTTCTGATTAGCAAATGCTGTACCGAGGTCTGTAATGTTGTTGTAACGGAGGTACAATGTCTCAAGTCTTGTCAGATTCCTGAAGGCCATTTTGATGGAGCTGATCCTGTTGTTTTTCAGATTTAGCCAGGTCATGTTTTTGGTTTTGTGAAACGCAGTCTCCACGTTTCTGAGTCTGTTATACTGTAGATGAAGCACTTCCAACGCTCTGACGTCTCCAAGGATTTCCTCCATGTTCACGAGAAAGTTCCTGGTGAGGTCAAGAACTTTGAGCTTGGTCAGGCCGTAGAACCCGCGCTTCTGTATCACAGAAATGGCGCTATCCTTCAGGGAAAGGTAACGCAAGTGCCGGAAACTGCGTAGCTCTCCGGACCGAATCCCTCCCATGGTGAAACCGATCAGTTCCAGCCAGTTCGCTTGCGTGGGGAGGTCGTCGGGTGTGTCCAGGAAGCCCCACCCATGGCAACTAGCGCCTGGCCCCCACTCCGAGTCTGTGTCTAACCCACAGTCACATAGCAGCGGGCAGAACTCGAACGTTTCTTCCTGTGCTGGAATTGTTGAAACTTGGTTGAAAGATAAAAGCGTGAGATATAGGAAGGGAAACATCCTGTTGAAAGGTCTTTTGTAGCAATTTCTACAGATGTACTATGTAGTTTTGGTGCTGTTTAAACAGGTGGTCCTCTTCAGTGAGATGCAGTGCCCTCTATGGTCCAGACCAGTACTGCATCCAGGATCTTGTTGCAGTCAAAAGGCAGAATGGATATTGTTGCATCATTGTCACCAGTTCTGAAAATAGCATTTTTAACATGTTAATTAACAAACAAACAGTTACAGTTATGCGTTTGAAATATTACTTGCAATATTCACACACTTTGAAAATATATAAATAAATAGACAGTATTATAGACTATCAGACTTTGTATATGTTTCAGGCAGAAAGAGTATTGCAGTGGTGTCTTCATGATATGTGTGTGTGAAGAGATCTTTTTTTAGACACAGAATGAGAGGGGGGTATTCACTTAACTCTGCATGAAACCAGCTGACTTATTTCCTGTTTGAAAGCATTTCCATCTTGACAAATTTGTACCATGAATTCGCAGCTAAAATTTAGGAAATTTGTATAAATATATATATATATATATAAGATAGCATGCCTGCGCTTATATATATTAAAGCTAATTAGCTGGGGCTAATCTAGGTGCTAACTTCTTATTGTCACTCAGTATTTACAGGTTGTCTGACAGTCCTGGAACTCTTCCAGAAAGGCATGGCCTTTGTGTCTCAAGAAGTAAAATTGCAATTAGTTGCAGTTTAGATAAATAAGGATAGAAATATCTTCTACTTACGTTTCTTGACCCTTGATAATAAGTACTGTCAGCAACTTCTCGCCATCTCCTCAAGGAGTCTTGCAGACTTTCTTATTCTTGGGATTTATACACTCTAAGGAGTTTTTAGAGCATGTGCTGACCCCTGAGTAACCACAGCCTAGTGAACTCTTGTACTGCACACAGAAGGCACCCTGGGAGTAACACAGCCCAGATGGACCTCCTAGGGGAGGGGGTACGCTGGGTAACAGGGGGCGACCATTGTTGTCTTAGGGGTGTGGGTATCACCTGGGGTGGACTGTTGCTGTCTCTGGGTTGGTCCATAGTGAGGGATCGGTCATTGTTGTCCACTTGTGAAAGGGGGAAGGCTGGTTAACAGGGAGATAGTTGCTGTCTTAGGGGTTGACAATGGTTTATGTTCAAGGGTGGAGTGGAGGAAGTTTTCAAGTTTGGTTTGAGCGAGAGCTCGACCAAAGTAAAGAACTAAGTATGTTCAAGGATGGCTCATGTGCTTTTGGTGGGGTAGGTATCAGGGGTGGCTCATTATAGTTGCACGTCCAGAAGAGTGGTTGTATTATGGGTTAGTTGAAGGTAGGGATTGCTTATTGTTGTTGCAAGGGGTCTGTTGTTGTGGGTGGCACATATTTGCTTTACTTGGTGAGGGGTAATATCCATTCTTGTTAAGTTGTCCAAAGACAGAGTCAATCACCAAGGTAAGTTGATCGTTTTCCTATCAGCGGGTCAATTAGATGTTAGGGGGTGGGTCATTGTTTTCATTGGGGTGTTTTATGGTCAGGGATGTCTCATTAATCACTGGGGGAAGATAATTGTTAACTTAAAAATGGGGTTGTCCTCAGGTGAACCTTTCTTGCCTAACAGACATGATATAGAATATGGGTCCCATTATGTAGAGGTAGAGGGGTAGATCATTGTTGTCTTATGGGCAGGAAGGTGATAAGGAGAAAATCATTGTTACCTTATGGGTGTGTTCATCAGGGGAGGATCATTGTTGCCTTATGGGTAGAATGATGATAAGGGGAGGATCATTGTTGCCTTATAGTTGGGCTGATCACAAGGGGAGGATCATTGTTGGCTGGTTAATCGGTCTATGTCTAGTTCTGGCATAGTCAGTGACAGACACTATTTGTAGATATTATCAAGCTTTTTAATGGTGTTTCAATACCAGTTCAAGTTTAGACACACTAATATGTACAGCACGTCTACATGTAATGTTTCATATACAGATACACACTCAATTGTATAATCAAAACATTCAAAAGATACATGATTATAAGTTTTCATGATATCATACTCAAAAGAAGACAACTTATTACAAATGACCTTGTACAGAAAAACAGCTGTACAATTTCTCAAGTTGTGGGAATAACATTTTTGCATTGTCTTAATTATAGTTAATATCTAGTTCTTACAATTGGAAGTATTGGGCCAATTCATAAGCTGACAGATTGATTGTATTTAATTGTACTTCCCTATCATGTCATTTGCCAACTTTGAAAAGTTTTAGGCTGTACAGTTTTTACAGAGTAAGAAAATATGACTGTTTTGTAATGTGTGGGGCACAATATGATTGAATATCAGCACCGCTGCATGGTGATCCACAATGTATTTTCCTTGCAACTTCAATAAAGTCAAAGTTTTGGAGATATTCAAACTCTGGAACTAAAATCCCTGTCTCTGAAAGAAAGGTCATTTATATCTGGCTATAGACAAAACATGCCTCAAGCTGAAACCTGTCCCTCAAGGTCAAACTAAGTTGTTCCATACAAGTCTTTGACCTTGACCTTCCTTCTTGGTCAACTATAGTATATATATAGCTAGCGTCAGTGACCTTTTAGGCACTTGAACACATGTTGCCCTTCAGTTTTACTACAAGAACCAGTTGGGTGCGTTGTCTTTATTTACATCTAGGCAGCACGCGTAGGTATAAAACAAAAAGAATGGTGGAATAAATTCCAAATTTGCTTTCTTTGTTCTTGAACATTTTAAAGTAAAAATTCAGCAAAAGGCACCGATAAAAACACTGTGAACCAAGGAACAGGCTCTACTTTCGGAATCTATTCTGAATTCATCATATTTTCCAATTTAGGAAAAAAGTATTGAAAAATCTGAGAATCAAGAAATTATATTGGTGTGGACTCACTAAATAAAAAAAAATTGATAAAAGTCTTAGAGATTGTCTTATCCTAGAGCCTAGCCTGACTAGAGCTTTGCTATCTGATGAACAGGTACACTGTGCTTGTGGCGTTACCTAGAGGGTTGCTTTGCTATCTAATGAACAGGTACACTGTGCTTGTGGCGTTACCTAGAGGGTTGCTGGCATGGCAGATGTACCTTCCTGCATCATTCTTCCTCACAGTCTTTATCTTCAACGTTCCATTTTCCAACAGTTCGAACCTTCCCTGGCTGGACGACACTTTCTTACTGCTGGGTAGCGTCCACTTTCTGATTGGCTCGGGGCAGCCAGGGATCTGGCATCGCAGCTGTGCGTCGTTTCCCGTTCTCGTGACAACGCTGTACGGAGCAGATCTCGCTCGCGGCGCCGCCTCTTTCACAGCGTCCGTTTCCCAGAGTTTCTCCCCGCGCACGCGGTCGGGGGTGGCGCACGTTGCGTCGATGATTCGCTCGTCCGTTCTGCTTAGCATCCAGTAGCGGTGGTAGAGCAGCTCGCAGGTGCAGTGGAACGGGTTGTTGCCGAGGTACGTGGAGTTCTGGTACCACGTGAACCAGCGGTCCAAGGTCGTCAGGTTGTTGAAGGTCAAGTCCAGCTCCTCAAGCCTGTGGAGGTTTTCGAATGCGCTTGCGATGCCCGGTGCGTTCAGCTCGTTGTGGCTGATGTTCAACCACCACAAGTGTGGCGTGGTCTCGAAACACTGCTGTACTGACTGGAGATTGTTAAAGGAGAGGTCCAACACCTGTAACGTCTTCAGTCCCTCAAGCACACCTGTTACGTTAGTCAGGCCGTTTCTTCTCAGGTCTAAGCTTCTCAGCTTGTCAAGCTTGCTGAAGGCGCCCCGCATATGAGACAGAGAGTTGTTTCCCAGGTAGAGTGATCGCAGGTCTAAGTTGTCCAGATGACCGTTGATGTGGCTAACTCTGTTGTCCGTTAGATCTAGGTGTTGGATCGAGTCAACTCCTGTGAAAGCGCGATCGAGCGATCGGATGCTGTTGCTGCTAAGGTTTAGTCCGAGGAGGTCGGGGCTGTCGTCAAAGGCGTCGGTGATTTTTGAGATGTAGTTGGAGGTTAGCTGTAGCCAGGATAAACGAGGAGTCTTCTTGAAGGCTTTGTCGATGTTGGTGATCTTGTTGTTGTCGAGGTGCAGGTCTGTGAGGGAGTTCAGGTCCTGGAAATGGCCGTTCACGTCTTGAAGCTTGTTGTGTCCGAGATGAATATAACGCAGCTCAGACAGACCTGCGAACGCTCGGTCCAGGAACCTGATGTTGTTGTGACTCAGGTCCAGGGACTCCAGCTTTTCCAAGCCTTCAAAAACTCGGTAAATGGAGTCGATCTTGTTGTCTCGAAGATCAAGCCATTGAAGTTCTTTGAGGGTGTTCCGGCTGTTTTCATTGAAGACTTTCTTGATGTCACGAAGACTATTTCCAGCAAGGTACAGTTCCTTCAAATTTTTCATCCCCCCAAAAACACCCTTCACGTGGTTGATCTGGTTTCTACTGGCGTCTAAGTGCCTCACACTCTGCAAGCTGTTTAACCCATTCACAAGGAAGAGGATATTGTTGTGGTCTAACTTTAGTGTCGCTAGATTGTCAAGTCCTTTGAAACCTTCGGAAATGGAGATGATCTTGTTGTGACTGAGGGTGAGCCAGCGAAGCTTGGAGAGGCTGGAGAAACCATTCCGTATGGAGGTGATGACGTTGTGCGAAAGGTCGAGGAACTCTAACTCAGGCAGATTACTGAACACGCGGTGGATGTGTTTCACCGTGTTGTTACTCAGGTGAAGCGTCCGCAATTTGTTCAAGTTCTTAAAGGCGTCCCCGATAGACACAATCCTGTTGCTGCTGAGGTGTAAGTACTCGAGATTTGTGAGATTCGAGAACAGTCCTTCGATGTTTCCTATCTTGTTGTTGCTTGCATCCATCCACTTCAGGTTGTAAAGACTGTTAAAGAAGTTAATATCAACCTCCTCAATACTGTTATAATCCATCAATAACTCCTCTAACACATTAGGGCCTTTTAGAAGAGATTTGACAGAAGTCAGTTTATTGTTTGTCAGGTGTAATGACTTAAGATGGCCCAGGCCTTGGAAGACATCTTCAACAGAGGTGATTAAGTTGTTCCTCAAGTCCAGGTGCTCAAGCTTCCTCAGGTCGTTGAACCCGCTGTCCAGATATTTGATACCGTTGTTGCTTAGCAACAGTTCTCGGAGGTTTGTCAGTTTGTTAAGAGAAGTTTCCAGCCTCTCTATTTTGTTGTGTTGCAGATCCAGAACTTGTAGTTCGGTGAGCTCGTCTAGTTCGTACACGATCGTTTCAATCTTGTTGAAGCTCAGGTCAGCTTCAATCAAAGTCGTGAGCCCACGTAGGGCATAGTCCAGATACTGAATGTCGTTGCCACGGAGATTCAGTTCTTGCAGCTCGCGCATTCCTTGAAACGGGTACCGCAGGGTTTCAATGTTGTTAAAGCTCAGGTCCAGATCCCAGATCTTATTCACTTTCCTGAAGGAGTCTTCCGTCAGCCTGCGGAGGTTGTTGTGTGGCGCCTCAAAAGTTCTTAACTCTGTGAGAGCCGTGAGCTGTCCGTCTAACTCTGACAGATCGTTATGGGCTAGTTTCAACACTCTAATCCTAGAGGGGCTAGAAAAGGTGTCAGACAGAGAAGTGAGATTGTTGTAGCTCAGGTCCAAGTACCACAGCCTTGGAATTCCTGCCATCAAGCCTTCGGAGGACACCAGCCAGTTATGACTCAGGTCCAGTTTAAGCAGCCTGCCCAAGCCAACAAATGAGTGCTTGACGTCCACCATCCTGTTCCATTTCAAGGTCAGCTCCACCAGATTGCCAAGGTCGTGGAAGGTTCCATTGTGGAACAGGTAGATGTTGTTGTGGCTCATGTCCAGGAAAAGCAGGCCGGTGAGACCTTGGAAGGTCTGGTTGGTGATGTGCGTGATTTCGTTGTACTTGAGAGACATGGAGCGGACCTTCTTAAGATGCAAGAAGGCCCTGGCTTTAAGTACCTTCATGATGAAGCCTTCCAGTTTGAGCCAGATAGCGGAGACAGGGACGTTGTCCTGGGTGTCTAGGAAGAAGTGGTAACCACGGCAACTGACGCTCATCCCCCAGGCGGGGTTGCTGTTGCAGTCACAGAGGTCAGGACAGTAGTCGGGGTCAGGGGTCGGTCCTGGCGTGGTGACCTCGGGCGGAGCTGTCCCGCTGACAACGATGTGGTCCCGTCGCCCTGGAGGAAGCACCGTGTCGAAGTTCGTTCTCCGACTTGTGGGCGGAGGTGGCGTACTTGCACCCTGTACAGTAATGTAGACCACTTCCTCGTCTTTGCCGTTGACGTTCTCAGCTATGCACTTGTACAACCCTGCCTCGTGCTTCTGTATCTGGCCTATGGACAGAGAGCCTTCAGATGATACACTTGTGCGAGGTGCGCGATGCCCCAACTCCAGCACCTCCGACTTGGGAGTTTTCCAGCTGAGTTTGGTGATGGGGCAATCTGTGGTGCGACAGTCGATTCTCACGTCCTCCCCTTCCTGTACCGTGAGGAAACTGTCGGACATTCGGATCCACGGAGGGTCGCTGTTCGCTGCAAACTCCTCTTCAGGTACGTTCCAGATCTTCTCCCCGAACACGCGCCTGGGCTGGGAGCAGGTCACGTTGATCTGTTCGCGGTCGTTCCTGGCGGAGATCCAGTCCCTCATGGCCCGCATGTTGCAGCTGCAGTGCCAGGGATTGTGGGATAGGCGGAGGTCGTTGCCATGGAAACTGGTCATGTTGGTGACCATGGTGGAGAGAGCGTTGTGCTCAAGGTTTATGGTCCTTATTTTGGGGAGAAAAACGAAAATGCTTCCGTCCGAGAGCGAGGATATTCTGTTGTGACTCAGGTCGAGGAGTCGCAGACTGCGAAGCTCGCGGGAGGAGAACTGGACCGACCTGATGTCGTTGTGCTGCAGGTAGAGGGAAGTCAGCGCTCCCAGGGCGCCAAACGCACCGCCGACGTCCTTAATCCTGTTGTGGCGCAGGTCCAGCTGCTTGAGCTGTGAGAGGCCAGGGAAGGCGCCTTGGATGGTTGAGATCTGGTTATGGCTGAGGTCGAGTTTGCGGAGCTTTGTGAGCCCTACGAGCGTGTCTTCCAGCGTCGTCAGCTTGTTGCGTGTCAGGTACAGGTTCTGCAGCTGTCGGAGCTCAAGGAGCTTGTTCTGCATGGACTCGATCTCGTTGCTGGTGATGTGGAGATCTACGAGTCCGTCCGCACCCGCGAAGGCGTTGTCATCAACGGTTACGATCGCGTTGTCACGGATGGAGATGTAGGTTAGTCTGGGGTACACGGTGAACGCCTCGGCGGGTAAACGCGACACCTGGAAGTTACGGATGTCCACGAGAAATGTATCGCGAGGAAACCCGGTGGGGAACGTCGTCTCTGTGTCTTTTCCGTCGCAGTCTATCCGCGAGCTACCATAACCGTCTGTGGAGCAGGTACACACTGGTGGACATCCCTCCACAAACACCACGTTCACAAGCAGCAAGGGGATGAACACAGCATACAACATGGTTACACCTGCACTTGCCTTTCTTCTGTCAAACATAGCAAGCCTGAAACACTCTCAAAGTCCCCATTGTCTGGTGGAACAGGAAAGAGTTGCTGTCTGCATGTTTCAAGGCCGGGGAATGAAGGAATTCTTCCCAAGGTAGGTCAATTCCTGCAGTTCGGTTCTGCTTCCAATCTGCTCCGCATTATTTACACAACTTAAGTGCCAAGATGACTTCCCACAAACCGGGCATTCCTTCAAGGCAAACAACAATATTTACCACTTCTGAGGCTCACGCGACCTTGAACAGTCCTTTTCTTGCATATCAGAGTTTGTTTTGATCACTTTGGGAGTTGTGGCCCGTGGCTTCCAGCAGCATTTTGGAAGGACATGTGTTTTTTACTTGTGCGGCATGTTCTTATCCAGAGGTAGTTGGGTATCTGCCACCTTACACAACACTCAGAGCCCTTTGGTCCAGTTTCCGGACTTCAACCTCTTTTAACCTCGTATCTCACTTATTCTGAGGGTTGTAGTGGATCATTCTGCTATGTGGGCATCTTGAAGAATGTACTGCTCCTTCCGTTGTACCCTACTGTTTGCTGACGACTTCCTGGCCACCCAAACTGCTGTGTCTCTGTGGAACAGAAAAACAGGTCACTCAAGATGCACCACAACAAACAACACTGTTTTGTAACCTCTGTCTGCTTCCTCCAGGTGACTTGGATCTAACTGTTGTCAGGCATCATTTCCCGAAACATTGTACTGTCAAACCTGTCCAAGACGACCACTGAGGGTACCGATACATTTCTAGTAGATTCACTACGTTAAAGATTCTAAAGATTCACTACGTTATAAACTTAATCTTGTTGGCTTCTCAGTACGTAACGTAAATTGATGTGATTTTATCCTGATGATAAGATGCATATTGGACAGTTTACATAAAATTTTTATAAACAGGTACATGTACATTGTTACCAACCATAAATTTCAGGTTTTACAGTACGAAAGAACACCACATTCGTAAAGATTTATGATCAGCTCCAGGATTTCCTGGAGAACAGGTCTGTCAGGTTCCCTCATGACAGGACTGTCTACAGCTGTTACTGTGCTCTGTGTTCTACTCTTGCTAATCTCTTGTCCCGGCTCATCTAAAAATGAGGTAATGCTTTTTCACATGCTGATGGTGCATTTGCCTTTGCGACAAGGCTTGCATTTAGCTAAGCACACTAGGACTCATGACCCCAAATCTTATCAACAAGACTCAGTACTGAATACTACTGATTATTAGCCTGGGTGCCAAACCCACTACTGCAGTAGACAAAAACCCTTCGGCCTAAGGAAGCCATGTGCCTGCTACCAGAGTTGGCACCTGTCATTTTGCCTGTTCTATCTTTAATTATCTATTAGAGATTGGGTGCCAACTCTAGTAGGGGGCATGAGCTTCCCCAGGCCGAAGGGGTTATAGACTAGCTCAGTGGGTCTGGCATCCAGGATAGCTTGGAGGTTTAAACCTGAGGAGTGAGGCTTCCTTATACTACAGTATACACAGAACAGATGGCTTAAAACGTACATGTACATGTAACTGTTAAATCCATCAATCTGTGAGTGTGATAAAAGTGACCAGGATTTTTCGCCTAAAAATCCAGCATGCTAGCAATCATCTATCTGTCTGGCTATATTGTGATAGCCATGGTCAAGGCCGGTACTGCTGATGGTCAAGGTCTGTCCTATCAGAGCAGAGTGTCTGGAGTGGCTTAAGTAGTAATCTGGTTTTGGCCTGGTATATATGTCAGGGTAGAGACTGCAGTCTGGCAGAATTGGTGTCGACAGACTCTGATTCGGATCTCTACCAACAGAATCACCAATTTTGCCAGTAGAGATGCCGATCGTAGTCTGCAATTTTAAAGACATTTCTTTAAAGTCACAACTTTCAAACTTCGATTCATGTCACTTTTATCAGGTCAATGGATTCTGATTGTATAATTGCTGTAGTGGAAGAAAAGGAGCTTTCAAATATAATCTATGAAAAACTATATAAATTATAGATACCTTGGTTAGGTGGCAATCTTCTGAAGCACTTTTAACACAGTTTATCTGTGTTTTTCCAAGCACCAGACATTAGCAGCCAAAATAAACTTCTTTACTTCCCCCTCCTGTTGTGTTTGGCCTTGTTCTGGTTTACGTGTCCTTCAGGAGTTTACTGGGGATCACCAGGAGTAAAACAAAGGTCCGTGGAAAACAAGGGACCCCTGTTCCGCAACACTTACTCACTTTTATGGGTAACACCCCCTGTAACTCCAAATCTCAAGCTTGAGCAATGACAAGGATGATACTTGAATAGTAATAAAGAAGTATAGGAGAATAACACAGAAAACTCGTTTCCAATTTATTCCTAACTGGGAAAACAAGGGATCCCTGTTAGGCAACACTTGAGGTGGATTTTATGGGTAACGCCCCCGTATCTCGAATTCTCAAGCTCGAGTAATAAAAAGAATTCATACTTTTAAAAGTTTATGAGAATGATACAGAAAACACAAGAAAAGAGATAAAGTCATGCAAGATTTGAACAGAAACATGTGGTGTAGTAACAGAGGAAAGTCTTTCAACATTGAATGAATAAATGAATTGATTGATTAATGTATGTTGTTATTTTCTCGTTTCAGACTACTTACATTGCAGCATTCTGCCCTGAATTTGCAAATAAAGATAGCTATTTCATGAAGTTGATAGGCAGGAGCTTGGAAGTAAGGCATCAGATTAAGATTACATGACCTTTTTGTCAGCACAGTGGATGGTTTGTGTATCTCAGAGTTGTGTTTTTACCAAGGTAACATTCCAGTTGGAGCTTGTAGGCAGGAATGTTGTCCATCAAATCAAAGTCACACAACCTTGTTGTAAGGAAAGCCAAGTCTTATTAAGGTTAGACTGCCCAGGGTTGAATAGTGCTGTGGCATTTCCTTTTCCGCACATGTTCTAACCATCAGGGTTGTTGTGTCTGTGAGTCAGGGTTGCTACTGGGGTGAGTTGGTCCCTAGGAATCATTGTAAAGACCCTGTCACATTTTTGACGAGTTTTGGCCGTATTTGTTGATCGTCAGGAGGTCAAGAGGGGCGAACATAATTATTTTCCCCCTGAAAATCTACTACATCTACCCTAGGCTATCATATTTAATTGGGCTAGCTATATAGGTGACTTGCTATAAACGTTGGCCAACCTGTCATTTAGAGCTTGAACAGTTTTCGTGCTGTGTGCATGTCAGGGGGTTCATAATTTATTTGCAAATAGTACTGGTGGGAGGAAAGCCTCTACTAGTAGATCTGAACTTGGGCCAATGTTGAACTCCTTCCTTTATCCTGTTGAAGTTCTAAAGTAGGCCTAGCCACTTTAATAGGATCTGGAGTCAGAAAGGAGTCAGACTGGGGTCATTTAAACTTTATTTTTCCCACTTGTGCGTTAATTATACAGTACTGTAGTTCAAATCTTTGCCCAACAGTTCAGTCTGGTATTTCCATGTTGGCTGTGGGTAGACTAAATTGATTTTAAGAGCTGTTAATTTGAGTGCAATTGACCATGCAAAGTTAATTCTGTTGTCCTACCTTTAAATTTGAATGGTTGTTGCTATGTGAGAAGCACTGGCTCATGACTGATGGGAAAAATATGTACAATTTCTAGAGCAAAGTTTAAATCTATTTACATCACCTGCATGTGTTTTAAGTCCTTTGAAAAATATATGTGGGAAACTGGCAAAAAGTTTGACACAAATTTTCAACAAAGGTATGAATCATCTATACATCAAGGTTTCTCCATGTTTCAACATTTTATGTTGTCAAAACAACAAATGAAGTTACTGTAACATGCTGAGTTGCTAGCATGCTATAATCAAAGTTTTTTTTTTAATTTGAAAAACAAATCTTATTACTTAAACTTGGTCTAAGATTTCTTTCATCAAAGGTATAAGTATCATTTTCAGACTAGATTCAAGGTGTAAAAGCTCTTTATAGGAGTTTAGAGTATTTCAACAGCTACAAGAGGACAAGTAGAACACAGCTTGTAGCTTTTAGGGAGATGACATCATGTCTGTATACATTCCCCCAGTCTGCTGTCATCACCAGACCTGTGGGCTTTAACCGTCTGTTTGGCAACATGGTAAACCCCATCAAACCTGACAAAAGAGTCAGAATTACCCGAATGTGTCATGGTCCGACTCATGACATGGCCAAATCCTATCAGCTCTTTAAAGCTATTAAGTACTTGCCAACTTTCAGCTACTATGAGACCTCACCAGTTATACCATTTGCATCTTGCCGGTTGGTGATGTGAATAGGTCAAACTCGCCAAACTTCAACTAGCCTGGGTACCAGACTGCTTCGAGGGTTGTACACAGGCCAGCCCCCTAGCTCTTAGGGCCAACATACCACCAATGAAATTATATTACCACAGTCCTTCCTGAGTTAACAGAGCCTTTCCTATTGTGGTGGGGGTGGTGGTAAAATTCTCTTGGGAGCATTTTAGCTCTAAGGGCCGAGGAACCGGTCTCTGTATGGTCCCCAAATAGTCTGGCATCCAGGCTAAGCTTCAACACCACTAGAGCAAGACGGGTGACCTAGCTAGACTCCTGTCTGTCTACTGGCAAGGTTTGTTTAGTAACTTTTGAGAGACCTCCAACTCAGGGGGCTATCAACATTGGCTAGAATCATCGCTTTCAACGTGACACCGACCAAGTGCAAGACCTACAGACCCAGATATGCTCATCTTCATCTTGTACCTTGAAATTTCTACCAGACCTTTTCACCTCTGTACTCCTTTCCTGTTGTGTAACACAATTGTCATGGCACCATATGGAACAGGTTAACTCTAAGAGCTTGACTTGCCGGCTTTTGTCTGTTTTCCTGTTTATGTGTGTGTCTGTTTGAATATTGACCCTACAAGTTAATTTTCTAGAAGGTACAGAGATCTAAGATATACTCACAGATAGCCGGCGAGGTAAGCTTTGCCAGATGGGTGCCTTGATCCTTGTCCAGGGTTTGGGGGAGAGGTTTGTGCCAAGCCGGTTTTCTCTGTCATGTGGTAGAAGTGAGTGTTGGGAGACCCTGTGTGTTTGCCAGGGCCGCAGGAGGAAATCTCACATGTGGCTCAAACCTGACCCCAGGTCAACTGGGAGGGGAACAACCACTAGATGGTCTCAATTAGGGATGAACCATTGTTTATAGTGTGTGGAGAACACTGGTGAGCTCAAGCCTGCTAGCTGCTCTCAATTACTAGCAAAGAGCAACTTTTATCATGAAGGTGAACTGGAGAATGGTATAGTTACGTAGTCTATAATGATTATCTCCATGGCAATAATATAGCTGTTTCTATATCACATATTCAGATTTGTCTGCAGTTATTGGAGGGAAACATATAGTAATACCAATATAATCGAATGTTGATGGCATGTATATTTAGTTACTGTCAATAATCTCTTTTTTGATTCCCAGTGACTGAACACAGATGTATTCTATGGTCCCTATTCAATTACCAACCCCTCAAAAGACCTGTTCACAGTAACTTCTGATAATCAGTCCATTTATAATGATCGGACAATCATGTCAAGTTCAAAGAGGATCATGGGTTTGTCCAGCTGGTAACTTTCGGGCAAAGCTGGCAGATTTAACAATACAGGCAAGCTAGGAGCTTATTGAATATTATTATTCAGACCATTGAAATTGAACAGAAACAAATATTGAAACCCAAACCTTTGTGATACGTGTTTATTTATATCTTTTATATATATGTTCGAAGGATGACTGTATATCAACAAGTTAAAAAGAATTTACTCAAGTCATTTCTTAATATCTATACATTTAGCACCATAGTCTGATAAATACAGTACATGGAAAACAAAAAACATCCAGAATTATATCTTACAAGTCATTTTCTACATGTACCAACCTGAAGTAATCTTAAGGGAGACTAAATCTATTTGTTGCTTGTTGTAATTTTCCCAACAAAAACACAAATTAAACTTAAAGCAATAGAGTTAAGATGTTAGGTGAGGTTTCTAAAATGCGATTTTGGAGGATTCACAAACATAGATTATAATACAATGATCTCAGAGGAGGTCCTTGTCAAACTATTTAGTCCTGTATTTTACAAATATGACAAGTGGGATAAGGAAAAGATACATGATGCATTGGTAGAGGGTTTTTCTCTACTAGTTTACTTTCAATGTGTGCTCTCTTCTCTAAGTTACTTCACATATTATTCTCTCAAAGAACATGTAAGCATCCTCTTTCTTCAGACACAGCTTGGCGACGCGTGTATTGCTCCCCTGCACATTGGTGGACACGCACTTTATCTTCCCAATGTCATTCTCATCCACTTCCTCAATAGTCAGAACACTCACAGACCCAAACTCTTCCACCGTGTAGCCGGGTTGGACTTTTGTCGGCGTGACTGTCTTGTTGTTGGCGAGTACCCAGGAGATCTTCGGCGTGGGGCATCCGCGGGTCTCGCAGTAGAGCGTCGCGTCTCGTCCCTTCTTCACCACGACGTGCGTTCTGTTCATCTGCATCTTGGGGGGTCCCTGGATGCCCGACTCCCAGATGAACTTCCCCTTGAGGCCAGCGGGGCTCTCGCACGTCACGTTGACCTGACTCTTGTCGGAGCGCCGGTCGAGCACGATGATAAACTGCAGCGTCGGACAGTTACAGTGCCACGGGTTGTGGCCGAGCCGTAGGTGGGTCACGTAGATGGGCAGCCACCACTGGTCGTGGACCGACGTCAGTTTATTGTGGCTGAGATCGACGAGCCCCAGGTAGGTCTGATGCGCAAAAGTCTTCTCGATGCTGGTGATCTGGTTGTGGTTGAGGTAGACCTCCCCCAAGAATGGATTGTTTATGAATGCCATCTTGGTGTAACGTATTCGGTTGTGGCTCAAGTCCAGGGCGTTGAGATTGGGAGAGTCATAGAACATGTAAGTGATGTCGTTGATGTCGTTATAGGCCAGATCTAGGACTCGCATGAAGGGCATGGCGGCAAACGTGTGCTCGATGAACCCAATGTTGTTGTTACGGAGGAACAAACTGACAAGGTTCGGCGCTTTGATTTCTTTCGTAATGTTTCCCAGTCGGTTGTGGCTCAAGTCCAGAATCTCCAGGTGCGTCATCTGGCTGAAATCGATCTTGAAGTCCCGTATCTGGTTACAGCTGACATTCACCAGCTCCACCGCCTTCAGTCCCAGCAGCTCCTTACCAAGGTACGTGAGGTTGTTGTAGTGCATGTGCAGCCACCTCACATTCCGAAGGTTACGGAACGCCTTCCCGATGGTCACAATTTCGTTGTTGTTCAGGTAGAGCTCGTCGAGGAAGTGCAGATCGGAATAGGCGTCGTCGAGGTTGGTGATCGTGTTGAAGCTGAGGTCGACAGTTTGTAGACTCACTAGTCCGTCCAGCCCGTGCCGCACAGACTGGATGTTGTTGTGGCTGATGTACATCCCGGTGAGGTACACCAGGTTTTTAAACTCACCCTTGATGCTGGAGATGTTGTTGTAGTTCATGTTCACCCACCTCAGCTTCTTCATCTTCCTTATCGCCTTGTCAAGGGACTGGATCCTGTTGTGGTGAAGATGCAGCTCCTCGAGATTGTCCAGGACCGAGAAGGCTGTGGCGATGTTGGAGAGGTGGTTGTGACTCAGGTCTAGCTTCTTGAGATTGCCAAGGCTCTTAAAGGCCTCGTAGATCCAGTACAAGCTGTTGTTGCTGAGGTCAAGAACCTGGAGGTCGGTCAGGTCTTCAAGACCGTCTTTAAGGTGGTCAAGTTCGTTGTGGCTAAGAAACAGCCACTTCAGTTTTGACAGCTTCTTCAGTGAGTTTCCCACTGAAGTGAGCTTGTTGCTCTGAAGGTCCAGATTTGTAAGATTGACGTTTCTACTGAACCCACTGCCCAGGCTATTGATGGTGTTATTGGCCAAGTTCAAGGATTTCAGTCTCTGCAAGTTATGGAAGGCTGAGCCAAGGGAGTAAATCAGGTTGTGCTCTAGATGTAGATATTCTAGAGAGGGAAGGTGGTGGAACAGACCGTCAATGTAGTCCAACTTGTTGCTGCTCAGATCAAGAACCTGGAGACTCCGTAGCTCATGGAAACAGTAGCGAACAGTGTGGATGTTGTTGTGACTCAGGTCCAGCTCGATCAGGTTTGGCATGTCGTTAAACACAGCGTGAAGGACGGAGATGTTGTTGTGTCCGAGCTTCAGCCACCGGATGGGCAGCTGGCCTGTGATGAAGGAGTTACGGACGTGGTCGATCTTGTTGTACCTCAGATCTAAAAACGCCAACTGTTTCATGGAGTCGAAGTCGCCATACAAGGCATTGATCTTGTTGTGGCTCAGACTGAGCTCCCGGATGGCACGGTTGTTACTGAAGGCGCCGTCGATGTTGGTGATGTCGTTACTCTGCAGGTCCAGCACTTCCAGTCGAGGCAGGTTGTAGAAGACGTTGTGGATGACCTGGATCTGGTTGTGGCTGAGGTACAACTGCTCCAGCTTGTTGTTGTGGTGGAAGTTGTACTCAACTGTCGTGATGTTGTTGTGCTTCAGGTCTAACGTGACGAGGTTACGCATGTTGGTGAAGATGCCCTCCACGGAAGTGATGCGGTTGTGGTCGGCCATGACCGTCTTGATGCCCCAGGTGCCGTTGTGCTTCTTACTGAAGACGTTCTCCAGCGTGGAGAGCTGGTTGTAGCTCACCCTCAGCTCCTGGAGGAGCGTCATGTCCTCGAGCGTCCCGTCGATTCTCGTCAGCATGTTGTGGCTGATGTCAATGGAGCGGAGCCTGGTACAGTTCTCCATCGTGCCTTCTATAGTGGTGAGGTTGTTGTGTGCCATGATGGCAACACTGAGGTAACGTAGGTGGTTAAGGGTGCCCAGCTGTAGGAGCTCGTTATGGTGTACATACAGCCTTCGCAACTCGGGCACCTCCTTTAAGAACTCGTCGAGGGTGTTAAAGTTATTGTGGGAAAGATCCAACGTCTTGAGACCAGGCACCCACTTGAAGATGCCCCGCAAGTCGTTCAGTTCGTTGTGACTCAGGTCCAGCTCGTTAAGCTCGTGGATGGCGGCCAGAGCGTCGGGGTAGATGTGGATGAGGTTGTTGTGTCGGAGGGAGAGCGAGCGTAGGTACGGGGTCTGGGTGAAACTGTTGGGCTGCAGGCCGTTGGTGAGGATGTACTGGGAGAGGGACAGCCACAGAGTTCTCTCCGGGTACTCGTCGGGGAGGAACAGAATGTCGTAACCGCGACAGTCCACGTACACACCAGAGTCGTAGAGCCACTCGCACTGACAGGCAATGGGGCAGTACACAGGCTCAACCTCCAGTAGAGTCTCCTCATAACTGGTTAAGTTGGATGTTGTCGCTTGAGATGCAGCATTGTCAGTGGACAGAATGATAAATATGACCAATGTCCAGGTGCTGGTCGATAATATGTGGCATGCTCTACTGGATGTTGCCATTGCTGTTGTTTCTGGTCTCCAACTTACTGTTTGCCTGTGGAAAGAGAAAAATACATTGTAAAAAATGTATCGCAAATACTACATGGAATAGCTTGGAAAGGTATCTTGAGTCAATTCTTATTTTCTCTCAGTGGTCATACAAAGAATAACTATGTAGTTTATACATACATTCAAAACTGCCCAAAAAGACCACTTACAAGCCCAATAGAATCTGGTCCATTTATTTGGACAGGTGGTCACTACACAAACAAGATTCTTAATGCCTCTATCAAAGGGAAAATTATGAAGGGGACTGAAAATAAGTGGTCACATTGGCCAAGTGGTTCTTATTATAGAGTTAGTAACTTAGTTGTTCAGGGTCCCTTGGTGTGTATATTTAGTGGACAGTCCCTAGTTGTTCAGAGTCCCTGGATGTGTACCTAGTGAATAACCCCTAGTTGTTCAGGGTCCCTGTGTGTGGGTTTAGTGAACAGCCCCTTCATGTAGTTGTTTAGAGTCTCCTAAATGTATATGAAGTGAACAGCCCCTATATGTTTAGGTCCTGAATGTTTTTGTTGACATCAGTCTGACAGTGTGATCTCACATGACCTACTTTCAGGGTTCAACCCAGTACCAGGTCACCAGAAGGAAGGGTTCATGTGGGCAACATTTATGTAATGTAAAGTAGATGTTGAGCAAACTGCATTGGCGATGGAATAGCTACAGTTGATCATTTGGAATCAAAAATCATAATTAAAAGCCTTCCCACTATAACCAGTGCATGTTTAAGGAAAAATAGCAAAGGGAACTTTGACATAAGCTCGGTCAATGCGGAACAAATAAAGCACCCCATGTTCATGAGGGTATGCATGCTCTTTTCCATAAGGCGTAATAAGCAGCCTATTTCGATCTCCCGTAATTCACAGGGAAAGCCATCTTATTCATGTTATTGGTATAAGGCAGGTGAGCAAATTTTGCTTAATTGCCATCCTTAATTTCAGCGAAAGACGATGGGGTTCTAATCTTCTTGGGGGTATTCACCATAAAGGTCGGGACCCCTCATGCAGATCCAGTTTCATCAATCAAATCATCCGCAGGCATCAAGTTTGCAACACGATAACCGTAACCCCTAACAACTTTGGCCAGGAGACGCCATGTACATGTGCACATATGTCCTGTGTTCACTACTCATGCAGTAACAGCTTTAGCTCTAGCACACTGAAGTAGCCGTTTGGCACCCCATTCTCTATTGGTTACAGAGGTATATATAAGTAGCAGGAAGGGTTAGATTTATAACAATGACCTCTTCTAAAGCCTATGAAGCTTCGATCATCACCATACAGGATTAGAGTAGGGAGAAGAGGTTTCATCCCTTTACACAAGCCAAAGCAAACTTGATAACCATGAACCTTTGTCAGGTCACTAAGTGAGTGATCTCATCTGAGTAAAGTCCTGCCAAAAAACCACGACACTGAGACCAGCGAAAAGTTGGCAACTTGCAACACCGGCTTTTTCAGCTGTCAAAACTAGTTAACTGTATAGAAACAAGATCTGCTTAATGTTGACATCTAATATGTGCTTTCAAAATGGTTTTGTCTTTTTGAGCACAATTCTGCTTTTTTTTTCTATGAAGCTGAAAATTCTGAATTCCAAATTCAAAGCAAGGGATGATTGTCTATAGGTTTCTAAACATGATTCCTAGACCTCAAGACTTTCTAAGTAATTAATCATCATCAGTATACATGTATAAGAAGGCTTATCTGACAACAGTCTCTCTTGTTACCCAATTACCAAAGAAAATAATCCGATCCAGATTGTTGGGTCGTGGGGAGGGCACAGCTAGCTTCTGAGAAATGACCCCAAGCTGATGATAGATCTGGTGCTGAACTACTCAAGAAGTCTGTGTTTTACTTCAACAGTTCAAGTTCCAGGGGGTCAAATAAAAAGCTTTACACTCTTAATACTAAACTTTTTTTTCTTTGTTTTATCCTGAGGAGTTAAACTGATTTCTTCAAGATTCCATAGCTATCCTAGCATGATCCCCAGAGATTCACAGTGGAACTTATTAATTATCAACTGTAATTAGGCTTTTCAGATAAGAAACACAAACCAATTGCCAAAGGGAATGCTCAAATACAGCTCATGGGGTGAGGGCACTGCTAATAGACCTTAAACACAGACAAAGAACAACAAAGAAGTTCATGTGTAAGTAGTTATCACTATGAGAGGTTCAAAACAAAGATGCCATTATTGGCTCTATCCTGCTGAATGGTTAAGGATTCCTGCAAGATTCTGAAGCCATATCTCCTCCCCCCCTGCTCAAGAACTAATTAATTATCCACAGTAATTAGCCTCATCAGATAAGAAACACAAACCAATTGCCAAAGAAAATAGATTGATAGAGCTCATCATGGGAGGGCACTGATTATTACCTACAGTGATAGCCATAACACACACAAAACTTTAGTAAAGAAGTTGGCATTTAAGAAGTTATAAGAGGTCAAGACAAAGATTTATATCTTTGCTATATCCTGATGAAGAGTTAGAATTTTTTAAGATGCTCAAACAAGGTTAATAGACTATCAACAGTAATTAAAAGCTAATTATGCTCAGTCATCAGGTAAGAAACACAAACCAATTACCAAAGAAAATAGATTGATAGATCTCATTGTGAGGGCACTGATTTTGATAAAAACCCAAGAGGTAATGAAAGGCCAGGACAAAGATATTACTCAAATAGATATAGACCAATACCACTCAATCAGATGGACAAAGAAGTTATACAAAGAAGTTATTCAAGCATGATAAGGACTAGTGCTGTGATGGTCAAGTTCTTAATGTTGGAACTAACTGATTATCATTACTAATTAGAAACACAAATATCAACCAATTGCCAAAGAAAATAACTTGACACATCCCATGGGGGGAGGGCACTGCTTCTGAGAAAGACCCATTACCTAGTAATAGCTCTCAACACGAAAACTGAAATAAGGTTGCATGGAGTTTAAGAATGTCCCAAGAGGTCAGGTCGAAGACTATCGTTCCTACCTTGTTGTGCATGAGTGAGAAACCTGCAGTGTTGAGTTCTCAGTCCTCCTCACAGTATAATGCTAGACTTGAGCAGTAGGCAGACCTGTGGGGTTTCTGCAGCACCTCCAGACTAGGGTGACCCCTGCAGACCCACACACATGTGGAAGGCGTCTGGTTTCTGAACAAACTGAAGTGAGAACAGCCCTGGGGGAGAAGGGTGGCTGTGGTCATTGCACAGGGCTGGAGTCTAGTCTGGGGAAGGCTTTGATATTATATTTCCCACCCCTAGCAGAGGGAAGGGGACTGTACTGTTTTGCAGTCACTGTGTTTTCTAGCTCTTCTTCTGTTAGATGTTTCCAAATAGTACCTCTATACCTTAAAGTTTGGTGGTTGGTGTTTGAACAGGACTCATAAGAATTAGATGGATTTTTAGATGTTGGAACATCCCTAGCAAAAACAAAATGTGCCAGTTCTTCTATGATAATTGAATTATTCTTTGGGTCTAGGCTCCAAGCGCAGAATTTTGCCTGCTTTTTGAGTTGTCCCATGATAATAAATCAAGTTATCACCATCATTTATACGGTAGTTTCTTTTTCAGGAGAAAAAGTACAAGATATCAAGCCAACTTAAACTTGGTCAATCGTATGAAAACCTTCTTGGCAAAGGTGCTGATAACTACAAAAAATATAGATGAATATTTGTTTATGTATTATTGTAATAATTTCCTTTTTGTTATATTTATTTATCATATATCAGTGTTCCCTTAACCTCCCCCTCAAACAGGACCTCTGGGAAGAGTGACCAAGGCCAACAGGGCACTTCCAGTTACAATAAAGGTTATTCCGCCAAAAATAGTTACTCAAGCAACTGGATAAAATTTTGAAACAGTCAGACGTTTCAGACAGCATCCGCTGTCTTTCGTCAGTGACTAAAGAAAGATCTGGTAGAACTAGGTTTTATACCAAAACTCTGAATAGATATGTTAATGAAGGGAAGACAAGATAGCGGATGCTGTCTGAAACGTCTGACTGTTTCAAAATTTTATCCAGTTGCTTGAGTAACTATTTTTGGCGGAATAACCTTTATTGTAACTGGAAGTGCCCTGTTGGCCTTGGTCACTCTTCCCAGAGGTCCTGTTTGAGGGGGAGGTTAAGGGAACACTGATATATGATAAATAAATAAATTATAACAAAAAGCAAATTATCACAATAATACATAAACTTATTACCTGGACGTCTAACCTTCATCAACGTAATCAAGGTTATTGTTTGATTGATTGATTGTAGAATATGGTGTTTCAAATTTCATTTTATATTTCCCTGTAGAATGGACACAACCCTGGTGGATTTCTCGGACATGAGGTGGCAGCGAGGAGACCTGAGTTTCATCTTTAACGGACACCTCAGACCCAACGTCTCCCTGGTCGTCCTCGACAACGAACTTAAGGTGTTCCAGAGAATACGATGTGAGGTGAGCACCCTCAGTTTCATCATATACTAATATATATAAAGCCCCTGTCACACTTGTGCTTATATACAATTCCACGTGAGTTGCGTTTTGACATGTTATTGGTTTAGGTTAAGTTTGCAGCCGAATAAGTGATTTCTTACTGATAGGTTCGATCACTAGGCTGCACAACGGTGGGTCAAAGTAGAAAACAACTTTTCCCCCGCAAACCTTACTTAAACCAAAAAATGTCAATGGGCAAGTCACGTGCACTTGAATATACGCTCAAGTGTGACAGGGCCCTAACATAATTCCACCAGGGTACATAATTCCGCCATCCTGAAAAGATACATCCAAACAGATCTCCAACCCAATGTCCCCCTGTTTAATGCACTCCTGTACATTATGTATCAAAACTGTGCGTACCTGGAGGGGGCTGCACTAGAGAGCTCTCAAACCCGATGTTTTTCAAAGTGGCGGATTTATGTCTCCCGGTGGATTGGTATATTAACGGGTTACGAAGTATGGGAAAAGAAATTATGTTAACTTTGCATTTTGTAACGTTATAATTACGTATACGTAACAGATCTTTGAATTGAAGCAATTGAAAGTGAACAAGGACAACATCAAGATTTTAGAACTAGGATGAAAAAAGATTTCTGGTTATGAAAACCTCTGACTAACTTCAATTTTTAACTTTGAAGTTCGATACCATCTGCTTCATTTTTCTTCTATTGACCACTGGCTCATTTCTTATTTCCAAAATGCACAAGTAGAAAGGAAGGCTGTAAACACAAGGTTGTGGTTGTACCAGTCCTTTTAGCATCACAAGTTTGAAATCAATTGAGCTGTGTATTTGTTGGCATTTCGAACCTGAGGCAGATGTTATCCATAGAATTGATGCAATCTGAAGTTTATGTAATCTGTAAGCCTTTTGCTACAAAATACACATGACTAGTGGTGTGTACCTAAACCCGTGTTCAGGTTCGGGTCCGGGTTCAGATCCAGGGGTTTAGGTTCAGGTCCGGACTTATAACTCTGGACCTGAACCCATGGCATAACTGTACTAAAATATTTTTTTTCCTGTTACAAAAATTGGTATATATCTTACATGCAATTTGAAAACTATGTATGCGAAATTATATACAGTCAGTAGTAAACACAAAAGTTCAGTTATAAAACACAAAAACAGCAATATTTTCATATTTTTTTCATTGCAAATTTCACGATCTAAGGAAGGTTTATGATGGCTTAACACAAAAAGGGAGTATAACTTAGACATAAGCGAGAGATTTTTTGTTTCAAGTCCGGACTTGTTTCCTTTGTTTTTTTGGACTTGAACCTAAACGTTAGGTCCAGTCCGGATCAGGTCCGGGGTTTAGGTACACATCACTACACATGACGTGTATGCGTGCGTTGTGCTGATCTGCCCTGTTCTTTCCCTTACCTGCTGGTGGATCAAAGTCTGTTTCTTCTGTGGTGAGTCTCCTCATGATGTCGTGCTGTTGTCGTGCTGTTGTTGCATGTTTTCTGCCTTGATGCATACAGTGTACTGTGTAACTACATGTGTGAGAAATTATACTAGAAAAAGAAAAGTTGGAGGCTGCTTCATGGGTTAGAAATCCCCATTTCGTTTCAAGCATTTTCTTCCAAATTTTAGATTTTCTGCCCTTCATTTCGGTTCTATCCAACTCTAAATTTCTTTCCATTGCCTCAATTTGTAATGCAAACTCACACTCACCCACTGGCATGATTTGCCTCATTTTGATTTTTTCAATGTAAATGATATAATCATAACGCACCAATTTTTTTGGGCAACATGACAAAAAGGCAAGGTATTTTTACACATGAGTAGCAAAATTCAAGTCAAATAACATGTTTCTTCTAGCTGTTTTTTCAAAGCATTTTCTCAGCCCTATAGGCCTCTTGGACATAGCAGAAAGAACTGTGAAATGTAACTATTGGTTAATGAATACCAGAATTATACAATCACCCCTATCCTCTTCCCAATGGTTTCTTCCAAATTTCAAATTTCCCGCCCTTGTCTGTGATTGGCTGCAGGAGACAGAGATGGAGATAGAGGAGGAGGTGGACATCCTGATGAGCAGCGACGTCGTGGCGGCTCAGATGTCGACCAAGGCCATCAGCTTCCAACGGGCGCAGACGGGATGGGTCTTCAGGGAGGACAAGACGGTATGTCTTAAAGGAGTTATCAGCATCTTAAAGGAATAAGGAAGGAGACTATCAGTTATACCCTTTAAGTTTGAAGAGTGTGGGATTTATTCTTCCAAAGTTCTGAGAAGAAATTGAACAATGTTTTGATTTTTGGCAGCCTGTTATATTTATCAATGAACTACAAAATTTATCTGATGCTATAAGAAAGAAAGAAACTTGATTTTTCTTACTGTAAGAAAGAACTAAAATAGGCCAAACTTAAGGTATGCATACATCCATAAAATCGTTTTCTTTCTTGTTGTGTGGGCTAAACAACTTTATAATTTTCCTTTTGTTTCCCTAATGTTCCCCAGGAGTCAGTTGGCACATTCTCAGCTGACTACTACCATATAGGTGGAATCTCACTGGAGTCAAGGAAAAGGTAGGACTCCATATCGTTAACTACAACATTTTAAAACTGAGGCCATGAGACCACTTCTGGGCACTGAACTTACAATCAGGCCTGGAACAGCATCTCTTCTCATGATTGAGAAAGATTGACTCACGGAGAGTGAGGACTAACTGACCCAAATAGTAGAAACAGCGGTTACAAAGGCTGCTCTGGAAATTTCCTATCCCATTTAGACCGGAATGGTTTTGATCCACTCACGCTGCGAAGGACTTGTCCTCTTTTCCATATACAATGTAAGTGTGGTGGAACTTCTTTTACGGGCGTGGCTCTCCATTTAACATATCCTATCTGAGGGATGTCCTTCACCAAGTTATTGGTGTTTGGGTGTGTGGATGGTGTTCAGTACCAAGGACAGGTATGTTTGGGTGTGTGGGTGGTGTTCAGCACCAGGAACAGGTGTGTTGAGTTTCCTCAGTATTTAGCATTTATTGAAAATGTGACAGTATGTTATACGGGCAGTCAGCAGGACTGGTAGTAACTGAGATATAGACAACTTTACAGACATAATAGATAAGTACAACATAGAACAATAAAACATATTATTAAGTACAGCATTAAGTTGCACTACTGAAAATGCTGTGCATTGTCCCTTACACTTTGGACATTGCAAGACATCGTTCCTATGCTAATGGCATTGACAATAGTTTGTAATTCATCTCAGCTAAGTAAGTCCTTCACCAAGAATATACATGTAGTTTAAACTGATTTTCATATACATTTTGTAATGTACTTACAAATGTCTTTCAACTCACTACTTCAAATCTACTAAATTATCAATTATTACATGTTGAAATCATCAATTTCACTCAGTACTATGTATTCAATTTTACAGTTAATTTGTAACCAAGAAGTTCAAGTTAATTTCAGCAAAGTAACATTTTCAACAATGAATTTTAGTACCTGTATTAAAAAGTACACACAATATTATACTAGTCCTGTCACCATCATGAGTGGTATTCAAATGTAGCTCCAGGTTTGTTGAAAACACAGAGAGTATTTTTAATATTAATTCCACACCACAGTTTCTAAAATTTATGATTTTAAGTATTGTTAATACATGTTTCATAATTTTCATGAAGATATTTACATTCGCGTCAACCATTTATTTAGTCTCCACGCAATGTTCGATATGTCTGTTCTCACAACACAATTCCTTGAACCAGGTACTCTTGATGTAAGCCCTTCTTTTTACGTTTTTTCTGTCTCTTCTTTGTATTCATTGTACTAATGTCTATATGTGTGGTACATGTAACTATATTCGTGCTAACTACTCTAAATGTGGGCCCGGTGTATTATAATTGATTTATACACGAGCAGGAAAACCTCCAAGTTATCCACTTACTCAACAGTCCTTCTTGTTAAAGCAATCTGATGTGCTTTACTGACTATAGGTGCCAGAACTCCTACTCAGGGCCAATCATTGTTTTCAGAGAGTGATTCCTCAAAGTAATTGTATACAGTGTACAATGTTGGTGTTGTCTAGTGGTTTTGTGAATCATGAGGCAACAGGGGTGTGTAGGTGTGCTGCTGCTGACTGCTGGGGTTCCTCAGGGGTTCATAGTGGTTTGGACTATCAGCACCAGGGGCAGCTGCTGTCTGTGATTGGTTATCAACTGACTCATCATCATTCTCATACACGATAGCCCGTGGAACAGCTGCAGCATCTTTAGCAGCTGCTATCACCTGGCTGTTCTCATATTTGTGGGACTTTGGACCTTCCTTTGCAGATCCTGTTTCTTCATCATTCTCATACACAATAGCCTTTGGAACAGCTGCAGCATCTTTAGCAGCTGCTGCTATCACCTGGCTGTTCTCATATTCGTAACCATTGTTGAACCTACCGAGATGCTGCATTTGTCTTGAGGCTGGTTGTGGTCTTTGTGACGGACTGATGACATCGTCATACTCTGCCTCGTCTGTCCATGTGTCACGACCACCGCTTGTACCACCAGCTGCAGCTGCTGATTCACTCTGGGAATTTTGGTTCTCAGGAGGAAGAGGAGGGGGCAGAACCAGATAGCCAAAACTGTCAAGACTCTGCATGTTGCCTGCACCTTGGTGTGGACTTTCTGACTGGTTGATTTCGGCGATGATGCTGTACTCTGTATCAACATTGTCAGTTGGAACATTATAGATATGTTGGTTGTCTTCTGTACCAGGATGCGACATTTCAGATCGACTGTTTATCTCTGCATGCTGCTTTATCTGGTCATCATGACTGCTGGATGTGCCTGCTGCGTTAGAGTTGCTGGAGTCAGCACTGGAGCCTGGCACAGAAGTATGATCCCTTTTCCTCCTCTTATACATGCACCATACTCCAAAGGCAATACTGAGGAGTGCAGGCAGTATGCACAGAAAAGCAAGCAGGGGCACAGACAGGACAATGCCACTGCCCGCAGGGTCAGGATTGCTTTCTGTCATTGTTGATTGAAAGCCAAAAGGAGAGTCAGTACTGACTGTAGACCTGCCTGGGTTAGAGTCAGCAGTGTGGGGTGTCTGGGAAGATGTTTGAGTCTCTAATGTTGACTTTGCTGAAGAATGGAACAGGGGGGTAGAACTGACTGTAGACCAGTCAGGATCAGGGTTAGGGTTAGGGTCAGAGTTTGGGTCAGGATTAGGGACAGCAGTTGGTGTGTCGCTGGGTGTTGGGGACGATGTTTGTGCCTTTGATGTAGACCAGCCAGGGTTAACAAAAGAGACAGCAGTGGATGTGTCGCTGGGTGTTGGGGACGATGTTTGTGTCTTCGATGTTGACTTTGCTGACTGATGAAAAGGAGAAGAACTGCTGACTGTAGACAAGTTAAGGGTAGAGTCAACAATTCGTTTTGTGCTCAAAGTAAAATAGACTGGTGTTGTCTCTTCACAGATCAGGTCTTCAGGATTCACATCCCGTAAGTATTGCCCTGCAAGGTTACCAGGTCCAGCACATCTGATCTGGTTCTCAAATGGGTAGGACCCAGTCATCCTCTGCTTAAAGGGAGCCATCCTACAATCACACTGCCAGGGGTTGTTACTAATGTCGACGGTTGCAATTGAGGCCAGTATGTCATATATGTCAGCTGCAATGGTGCTGATGCTGTTGTACTGAAGATATAGGCTGCGTAGCTGTGTTGTGTCATTGAAAGTGCCTGCCTCGATACTGCGGATGTCATTATCCCTTATATCAAGCCTCTCTAGGTTATCAAGTCCCACAAATATGCCCGCTGGGAGACTAGTTAACTTAATGTCGTTAAGATACAACTCCTGCAGATTACCAAGTCCCGCAAATATGTCAACTGAGAGACTAGTTAACTGGTTCTGGTAAAGATGCAAGGTCTGCAGATTACCAAGTCCCACAAATATGTCAGCTGAGAGACTAGTTAACTGGTTCTGGTAAAGATGCAAGGTCTGCAGATTACCAAGTCCCACAAATATGTCAGCTGAGAGACTAGTTATCTGGTTTTTGGAAAGAGACAAGTGCTTCAGATTACCAAGTCCCTCAAATATGTCAGCTGAGAGACTAGTTAACTGGTTAGAAAAAAAATACAAGATCTGTAGCTTACTAAGTCCCACAAATATGTCAGCTGGGAAAGTAGTTAACTGGTTCTGGTGGAGTTGCAAGCTCCGCAGATTACCAAGTCCCACAAATATACCAGCCGGGAGACTAGTTAACTGGTTGCGGTCAAGAAACAATGAAGTCAGCTTACCAAGTCCCACAAATATGTCAGCTGAGAGACTAGTTAACATGTCGTTGCCAAGACACAAGGATATTATGTTACCAAGTCCCACAAATATGTCAGCTGGAAGACTAGTAAACAGGTTATTGCAAAGAGACAAGTGCTGCAGATTACCAAGGCCCACAAATATGTCAGCTGTAAGATTGGTCAAATGATTAAAGCCAAGGTCCAGTTGAGTTAGGCTGGCTAAGTTGTGGAATGTTTCGTTATGGATCATGGAGATCTGATTGTAACGAAGATCTAATCCTCTCAAGCTCCTATACCTTGAGAAATCAGACTGACTTAAGTTTGTGATGACATTGTTATCCAAGTCAAGCTCAGTGATGGTTGTAGGCAGGTCCCGAGGAACACTGGTGAGGCCTCTGCTGTTGCAGTCACAGTCTGATGAACAGCTGCTGCTGCAGGCTGCGGTCGGTCCAGCCTCCTTCAGGATGATCAGCAGAAGAACCAGCAGCCTCCTCGCTTTGGTGGACATACTGGGGCATGGCCTGTGCAACACAGATTAGATTTATAAGGTCAATCTGAAAAATGCTTGAAATTTGCTAGACTTTTATGTTGGAATGCCTGACAACCAAGAGATCAACTTAATGCAGCTGAGAAATATGACAGTTGGAATTTAAACTGACCTTAACGGGAATCCAGGAAGATTGATACTGCTCTGCTTGTTGAAGAAAGACTTTTCATTGGCTCAAGAGAAGGAAATGGCGTCTGCAAAAATAAAAAAAATGTGTCGTCTGCAATTGAAACATTAAAAAAGTATTTTATAGATGAAACTATTCACAGATCAAAAAGTATATCATACCAAAGGTCATAATTCTAAAGAACATTTCATTGATATATATATGATGGTATGCAGGTTCAAAAATATGGGGAAAATTCAGAAAATATAAACAATTTCAGGATCTCCTACATGTAACAAATTGAGACATGTGTATTGCATATTGTACATGACAATTAATGAGGCGGCTCGAATTACATCACACAAAAATGTTGCTTCCACAAAATAAAGTTTAAGGTAGAATGTTAAACTATAGATTCACTAAGTATAAAGATTACAGTTTGAACTACAGAAGTCAAATATTTTATTTCTCAGTACTAAGTGCTGGTTAGGCTGATATTAAAGGAGGAGTTGACGGACGCCTGTTTCCAATTAGTGTTGAGTCCACTTGACCAAAGGAACATTCACCTGAAGCAATATTTTGATAAGTTAAATGAAGATTACTTGCTCACTTATCAACCTAGAATCCTTCACCGATAAAGTTGTGAAGTTTCATGATATATGTTTACAGTGTCTGTGATGTATTTTGTGTATAAGGCCATGTTGGTCTGATTATATCAATGACATCTGCACGTGCATCAATTTTCTGGATATTTACTGTGGTTGTAAAAGTTAAAAGCTACTTGCGCTGGTACAACTACAACTTACAAGTGCAGTGAAAAATTGCCTGCACCCCTCCGATTTTAGGTGCACAAAGGTGTGCATGCATGTGGTAATCTGAACCCTTATGTAGTAATTGAGAAATAGTTGATTGAACCCCCCCTTGATTGAACAACCTCAGTATAGAAGGAAGTTGTCTTCAGTCTTATATGGACTCTATCTTAACTGACTGTCTTTCAGTGTATGCTTCAACTACTGTAAATGCATTTATTGAGAAGTTTGCGTGGGTTTTATCTCGTGCTAAGGGGAAAATTGAGTGTTCGCGGCAGTCCTATTGTCACATACTGCTACAGTATTGAACAAAAATGGTCGCGGTGGTTTCAAGTTCGCGGTGAAACGGTCGCCGCGAAAACCGCCAACATAAAACCACCGCAAACATTTCTGCATTTACAGTAAGTGCTGACCTCCAAAGGTTGTTGGACTACCTGAGGTTAATCCTAGATGTTGGGTCGGCTGACTGTGCCTATTGTCTGTCTTACATGCCCGCAGGCGACATGTGTCAGAAGTCTGAACTTAGCGAGTTGTTTGTGATACTCTGTAAACTTCCTTGAAGTCAGAAAGCAAATAGATTTGGGCGGGGGGTGATTACCCTGCATTAAACCCATCACACAGATTACAAACTCCGACCATATTTACACGTTGATTGCCATAAAGTTGACAAATTTTGAAATTGAAAAGAGAGTTGAGTTCATTTTGGGGCTCAAAAGCTACCTTATCACATTAGACAAGGCTCTGTGACCTGTAAACATTGGCTGATCTCTAAAAATCATACAATTATTGAGAGAACCCTGGGAGTTATGCTGCCAAAACTGTCACTTAGACCTAATGTAGACTCGGCTGAAAGATTTTTCTACTGTGTGATGGCATCATGAGAGAACTGAGGCCTCTTTTGAATTTGAGATAATGGTCTTGGACAGAACCCTTTATGTTTATCAATGTTGCTATTAAAATCCTGAGTCCTAGTCCTTCTCATCATCTTTGTCATGATAAGCAAATAGAAAATACCTTGCTTAAAGTCTTGGGATTCTGTGGCTAATAATGTGTAAAATACACATTCTGTTTGAAAATTTGTAAAAATTGTAAAACTTTGTTCTTGGAAAAAAGCTTATTTAAGCTTACTGTATTTTCTCGATCAAAGCCTGCACCCCAATTAAAGTATGCACCCCCAATTTGGGAAAAGCTCCTGGCAAATTTGTGGCGCTGAAATGTAACACAGAAAAACCCAAATAAAGTATGCACCCCTTCTCTGTGCAGTTTAAATGTCCCGACATTGGTACATGACCGTACATGTCTTGCAGGCAGTTCCTACCACAAGTAATTGGTTAGAATACGTTTCAGTTGTTTATTATTATAAGTAATATGTTTTAAAGAAATCAATGCTGTAATCAGAAAACACGCTGACTCCCGATAGTTATTTCTTCTTAAAAAATCTGAAGAACCGTTTTTACAGAAATACATAATGTCGTATTAAATTGCTTCCCACTTGTTATGTTAAGTAAATTTGAAATCTTCAAAACCGGCCTTAAGAAATCCTGAAAAGTTCCTTAGATTTTAAACTTGAGTAGAGAGGACAATATGGCTGTGCCATCCAAGTGTCTTCTCATATGGTTTTCCTGTTTGCCATTTCCTCGTCGCCATTTACTCGTCGCCATTTCCTCGTCGCCATTTCCTCATCGCCATTTCCTCATCGCCATTTTGTCATGACGTAGGAACCAAACATGTTTACACAAGACTGTTTGAGACCTTAAAATCTCCTTGAAGTTCCTATTAACACTGTACGATTTTTTTTGAAAAAGTGGAAATGGTGGAGAGTTCCTGAGACTTAAACCTCGTGTAAAAATGGCTTGTATCAGAAAAAAAGGTGACTGTAGTCCACCCAGTGACTTCTGACAGTGTTCCTGTTTCACGTTTCCTCATTGCCATTTTGTCATGATTTATGAACCAAACTTTTGATCAGACAATATTATTATAGCTGCAACATTTTGCTTCTCATGGACAAAACACACATGAAGTATGCATGTAGTGTGACAAGTAGAAGTTGTTTTACTCACCTCAATATGGAAGGGAGTTGTCTTCAGTCTGCAAACTCCTTAAAGTCACAGGGAGTCTGTCTTAGGTGTGTCCCTCACCTCAGCACTGAGTTCATGAGGTGGTTGGACTACCTGAGGTTAGATATACATGTAGATGGCCAACACTGTCTATTATCCTACATGCCCACAGGTGATACCTGTGGTAGTTAGATGCGCCAGCCGTTTGAACACAACGAGTTTATTGTGACACACTGGAAACTACCTTGAGCGTAATATAACCCTGCATTAAAGAGAATTTGTCTTGAATAGAAATCTTGATATGTTTTCAATATCCCCCAAACACATGAAAATCCCCTTTTTGTTCTGTTTATCAGTGTCCCCCATCTTGCTTTAATAGATAACTTAGGCAAGATGGCTGATGCTGATAAACATCTGCACAATTGCGCCATAGTTTTCACCTTCCTTTAACAAGCTCCTAGAGCACAGACATGTAGTAGACACAAAGGAGAAACCTCCCTGAACATGTTCCCTGTAGTGGAGTTAGCACGTTGTGTGAGAGACTGATGTTTTGTTGCCGACCTTGGTATTCTGCCCCGGGGCAAGAAATGTCCTTCCAGTGGAGTAACTTGAAAAATAAACCACTGGTAAATAAAACAACTGGTAAATACATAAGACTCAGAAACATCCAGGATAAATTGCTGCCCTGCACATTTTGTACGTGGTCGTTTTAATTGGCCTGAACGAACTTTTCACTGGCCTGAAGTTTCAAAGCACTCCACCGATATCCAGTTGCATTTCTTTCAAGAAATGCTCTTCAATTGTCTGCCAATTCATACAGATTGGCAATCTAGAAGACCAATAACTAGACAATCAATGGAAACATTGGTGATGGATCAATCAGGCAAGCACACAGCACCAGGGACAGATGTGTTGGCCCAATAGATGATTCCACTGGTTCGGACCATTGGACCTATGAGCTCTGGTTACACTTTACATCACAACTTAACTGACCAATAGATAACACAGGCACACAGAGGCTTGAGACCATCAAGCCAGCAAAGTTGATTTTCCCTCAGTATTTAGTGTTTATTGAAACTGTGACAGTACAATACATGGGTCAGCCAGGCAGCAAGGCTACCTAAAGATACAAACAACTTTACAAATTAATCTTCCCAATGAGTACTACTGAGACCTACAAATATGGTCTTACTTGTGTGTGTATGTAGATGGTGTTCAGTACCAGGGATAGCTTTTTTTGGTTGTGTGGATGGTGTTCAGCACCAGGGACAGGTGTGTTTGGGTGTGTGGATGGCATTTAGAACTAGGGACAGGTGTGTTGTTGTTTGGATGGCATTCAGCACCAAGAACAGGCATGTTTCCGTCTTTGGATGGTCTTCAGCACCAAGGACAGGCATGTTTCTGTGTTTGAATGGTGTTCAGCACCAAGGACAGGCATGTTTCTGTGTTTGGATGGTGTTCAGCACCAAGGACAGGCATGTTTCCGTCTTTGGATGGTGTTCAGCAGCAAGGATAGGCATGTTTCCGTGTTTGGATAGTGTTCAGCACCCAGGACAGTCATGTCTCTGTGTTTGGATGGTGTTCAGCACCAAGGGCAGGCATGTCTCTGTGTTTGGATGGTGTTCAGCACCAAGGATAGGCATGTTTCCGTGTTTGGATAGTGTTCAGCACCGAGGACAGTCATGTCCCTGTGTTTGGATTGTGTTCAGCACCAAGGACAGGCATGTTTCCGTCTTTGGATGGTGTTCAGCACCAAGGATAGGCATGTTTCTGTGTTTGGATGGTGTTCAGCACCAAGGACAGGCATGTTCCTGTGTTTGGATGGTGTTCAGCACCAAGGACAGGCATGTTTCTATATTTGGATGGTGTTCAGCACCAAGGACAGTCATGTCTCTGTGTTTGGATTGTGTTCAGCACTAAGGATAGGCATGTTTCCATCTTTGGATGGTGTTCAGGACCAAGGATAGGCATGTCTCTGTGTTTGGATGGTGTTAAGCACCAAGGACAGGTGTGTTTCTTTGCTTTGATGGTGTTCAGCACCAAGGACAGGCATGTTTCTGTGCTTGGATGGTGTTAAGCACCAAGGACAGGTGTGTTTCTGTGTTTGGATGGTGTTCAGCACCAAGGATAGGCATGTTTCTGTGTTTGGATGGTGTTCAGCACCAAGGACAGGCATGTTTCTATATTTGGATGGTGTTCAACACCAAGGACAGGCATGTTTCTGTGCTTGGATGGTGTTCAGCACCAAGGATAGGCATGTTTCTGTGTTTGGATGGTGTTCAGCACCCAGGACAGGCATGTCTCTGTGTTTGGTTTGTGTTCAGCGCCAAGGACAGGCGTGTTTCTGTGTTTGGATGGTGTTCAGCACCAAGGACAGGCATGTCTCTGTGCTTGGATGGTGTTCAGCACCAAGGACAGGCATGTCTCTGTGTTCAGCACCAGGGATGTGTGTTTCATGGTATGTGGATGGCATCCAACTCCAGAGACTGTTGTGTTCACCCGGGTCACACTTTACTTCAGAATTGACCATAGAGTAACACACCAGCTCTACAGGCACAAAGAGGCTGGGCATCACTTGGCCAACACACTTGAGTTCCCTCAGTATTCAGGATTTATTGAAACTGTGACTGTACATTGATGGGTCAGCCAGACAGCAATGCTGGTGGTGGCTGCCCACATAGATGTAGGCAAAAATGCAAGCATACATAAGTATTACAAACATTCAAGCACATAAGTACAGTATTAAGTTGCACTACTGGCAATGCTGTTCATTGTCCCCTACAGTTTGGACATTGCAAGACATCATTCCTGTGTCTAAGATACAATGTAGGAGCCAATAGCAAACAAGCTCTCTCATCTTACAATGATTCATAATTCATCTTAACTATGTTAGTTCTTTCACCAGGAATATGTGTGTATGTATATAGGAATTATGTATATATTATATATGTTATTTGGTGTATCTTATTACCTTGGATGTCTATGACTAACCTTCATTGACATGTACATTTTGTGATGTAAGTATATACCTCAAGTCTCTAATTCAAAAGCTACTAGATTATCAATAATTACAGTACTATGTGTTCAATTTTACTGTTAATTCGCAACCAAGAAGTTCAAGTTCATTTTAGCAAAGTAACATTTTGAACCGTCAATTTTAGTACCTGTATTAAAATGTACACACAATAACTAAACTAGTCTTGTCACCATAGTGAGTGGTATTTACATTTTACCTGTAGCTGGAAGTTTGCTGAAAACTATCAAAATCACAGAGAGTTTCTTAATGTAACCTCACCACAGTTTCTTAAATTCATGGTTTTAGCTTTTGTTTATACATGTATCATAATAATTTTCACGAAGATATTTATAAGTGTTTGTCCACACGATATTCAATACTTGCATGCCCTCACAAGACAATTCCTTGAGCCCAGGTACTCTTTGTATGGGCCCTTTCTTGATGTTTTTCTGTCTCTATGGTACCAATGTCCAGTTGTGTAGTACTGTAAATATAATGGTGCCATTCATTCTAAATGGCAGTGTATTTCCTAAAAACCTCTTTTTCCACATACTCGATAGTCCTCCATACCAAAGTGATTTGATGTGCTTTACTGGCTTTAAGTATCAGGACTTCAACTCAGGGCCATTCATCGTTTTCAGAGAGTGATTCCTCAAAGCTATTGTATACAATGTACATTGTAGGTGTCTAATGGTTTTGAAAATCATGAGGCAGCAGGGATGTGTAGATGTGCTGCTGCTGACTGCTGGGGTTCCTCAGGGGTTCATAGTGGTTTGGACTATCAGCACCAGGGGCAGCTGCTGTCTGTGATTGGTTATCAACTGACCCATACATGTAGTTCTGATACATGGTAACCTGTGGACCAGCTGCAGCATCTTTAGCAGCTGCTGCTATCACCTGACTGTTCTCATAGTGGTGAGACTGTGGGCCTTCTCTAGCTTGTGAATGGGGTTCATTCTCAGGGCCCAGGGAGGGAGATGGAACCTCGTAACCATTGTTAAAGCTTCCGAGATGCTGCATGTTGCCTGCACCTTGGTGTGGTCTTTCTGATTGGTTGATTTCGCCTACTGTTTCATACTCTGCTGTATCAACATCATCAGTTGGAATGTTATAGATATGCTGGCTATCATCTCTACCTGGAAGTGCTGCATTTGTTGTAACTGAAGGAAGCCTTATCTGGTCATTACCACTGGACATTCCTCTGCCTGTGGGGTTTGAGTCACTAGAATTTTGCACAGATCTAGAAGTAGGATCCCTCTTCTTCCTCTCATACATGTACCTCACGGCAAATGCAGTACCGCAGATAAGAAGCAGTACAGGTAGTATGCACAGGAAAGCTAGAAGGGGCACAGACATGACAATGCCACGACCATTAGAGCCACTATCAATCTCTGCCATTGTCGACTGAAAACCTAAAGGAGAGCCAGTACTGACTTTAGACCAGCCAGGGTTAACAATAAAGTCAGTAGGGCGTGCTGTGTGTGGTGTTTGAGAAGATGCTGGAATCTCAAACATTGACTTTGCTGAAGGATCAGACAGGGGGGCAGAACTGACTGTAGACCAGCCTGGGTTTGGGTCAGGGTTTGGGTCAGGTTTAGGGTCAGGGTTTGGGTCAGGGTTTGGGTCAGGGTTTGGGTCAGGGTCATCAGTATGTACTGTGTGTGGTGTTTGGGAAAATGCTGGAAGCTCTAACATTGACTGTGTTTGTGCCTTTGGTGTTGACTTTGGAGACTGATGAAAAGGAGATGAACTGCTGACTGCAGACAAGCTTAGGGTAGAGTCAACAATGCGTTTTGTGCTCAACATTGAGTAGACAGCTGTTGTCTCTTCACAGATCAGGTCTTCAGGATTTACATCCCGTAAGTGTTGCCCTACAAGGTTACCAGGTCCAGCACATATGATCTGGTTCTCAAATGGGTAGGACCCGTTCATCCTCTGCTTAAATGGAGCCATCCTGCAGTCACACTGCCAGGGGTTGTTGCTAATGTTAACATTTGGGATGGAAGCCAGTATGTGATATGCCATTAGTGGTAGTGTCTCTAATTGGTTATGGTCCATCCCAAGCTCTGACAGAACTAAAATATTCAAATTTGATAAGGCCTCTAAAGGGAAAGTGTTGATGTTATTATGATAAAGTCTTAGTTCTTTAAGCTGAAGTAGATTCCCAAATGTGTTGGCTGCAATGGTGCTGATGTTGTTGTTGTGAAGATCTAGATAACGAAGTTGTGTTGTGTCATTGAAGGTGCCTGTCTCGATACTGTGAATGCTATTGAAGGTAAGATCAAGCCTCTGTAGCTTACCCATTCCCACAAATATGTCAGCTGGGAGACTAGTTAACTGGTTCTGCTGAAGAAGTAAGGAATGCAGCTTACCAAGCCCCACAAATGTATCAGCTGATAGACTAGTTAACTGGTTCTGCTCAAGATTCAACCGCCCCAGATTACTAAGTCCTACAAATGTGCCAGCTGAGAGACTAGTTATCTGGTTCTGGTAAAGATCCAAGCCCTGCAGATTACCAAGTCCTACAAATGTGCCAGCTGAGATTCTCGTTAACTGGTTCTGCTCAAGATGCAACCACCCCAGATTACTAAGCCCCTCAAATATGCCAGCTGATAGACTAGTTAACTGGTTCTGCTCAAGATTCAACCACCACAGATTACCAAGTCCTACAAATATGTCAGCTGACAGACTAGTTAACTGGTTCCTCTGAAGCCACAAGTCCTGCAAATTACCAAGTCCCACAAATATGTCAGCTGAGAGACTCGTTAACTGGTTGTGGTGAAGCCACAATGTCCGCAGGTTACCAAGTTTGTCAAATATGCCAGCTGTAAGATTGTTCAAATGATTACCATAAAGGTGCAGCTGAGTTAGGCTGGTTAAGTTGTGGAATGTTTTGTAATGGATCATAGAGATCTGATTATAACTAAGTTGTAAATTTGTCAAGCTCCTATACCTTAAGAAATCAGACTGACTTAAGCTTGTGATGGCATTGCTTAACAAGTAGAGTCCAGTGATGGTTGTAGGCAGGTTCTGAGGAACGCTGGTGAGGCGCCTGCCATTGCAGGAACAGCGTGATGAACAGCTGCTGCTGCAGGCTGCGGTCGGTCCAGCTTCCTTCAGGATGATCAGCAGAAGAACGAGCAGCCTCCTCGCTTTGTTGGACATACTGGAGTGTAGCCTGAACAACAGAGATTAGATACATTAGGATGAAAGTTCATGTGTTTGCAGGGATCGACAAGTCTTGAAAATTCACAGTCCCAATAGGGCCCCCAAAGTACTTTTAACTGGCCCAAAAATGTACTACTTTCATTTTGCCCTTTTGCTAGACTTTCATGTTGAAATGCCTGACAACCAAGAGATCAACTTGGTGATTCCTAATACGGCTGAGACAGTGAATATGGGAGCTGGAATTTCACCTTACCTTAACAGGGATCCCTAGACTGATTATAACTGCTCTGCTCTTTGATGAAAGATCTGTCAGATTTTTCAGTGGCACAAGACAAGTAAATGGCGTCTGGAAAAATCAAAATCAAAAAGTACATTATACATGACTTGTCAGAGCTTCTGACTGGAGTACGGTTTCTCGCTGATATTGGTCGCCGAAGTAAGTGCTGATGAGCCGCGATTGGGACAGTGTTCTTGCCGCAAAAGTGCCACCTACTCTGGCAACTTATGGTGGTGAGAAGCAGTGCTCCAGTCAGAAGCTCTGTTGAAGGTGTCTGATAGACATCAAAACGTAAGCAGGTGAGAAATTACTGGTTGTGTTAAAAGATATAGTCCAATATCCTATGGCAGGAGTTCTCTGGCTAGACTAAAGCCTTATCTCACTGCACCTGTGGCACACTGGGTCCTAAATTGGATTTGTGTTACTCTTGACTTAATCATGGGAATATCATGTGCAAAATATACAGTATGTTTAAAGGAGTCCTAAACTCCAGAAGGCGGTGTTATTATCCACTAGATTATGTATCAATGAATACATAATCAGCCGACTTTTTACAGAATTTTGCCTATGGTGTATTACACAAGGTGTGTTTTTCAAAACAATATGATACTCACTAAACCCTTGCAGACCCTACCCATGTATTCCCTATGTGTAAACATACATCTTTAATGGTGAGTATTTTTGGCATAGATGAGGGGGGTTAAGCACAATAAGAAGGCCAATTGTTAATAAGATATAAAAGAACACAAAGCAAGACGAGTTTTCTTAACCACCCTGACATTCTTGTAATCTAACTTTTGTCAGGCCTTGCCAGGCACATGTTAATAAGCCATAGGCTGAGGTTGTTTAATTTAATTAATCAGAAAATAGAGGGTCATCTGGGGAATTCGGTAGAATACTGAATGCTTTCTGATGTGCATTGGACTAGTGGGTACTTTATCGTATACTGTAAAAAGTATTCATTCTTACTTCCTAAAATTATAATCTATTGGAAAATAATTCTCCCCTCTGGACTTTAGGACTCCTTCAAAAAGACCCAAAAAAACCCAGCGTAAAAAGACATTCATTTTTATCAATTCGTTGAGCGCACTGTCAAATCACTCGGTCAGGGCAAGAGCGAACATGCAGCTGGGTGCCACTGCCTGGGAGATAAGTTGCATTCTGGAATGATTAGATTAAAGCCCACTTTTGTGGCAGCCTACCTCACTACAAGAATCACACAGAAAACTGTTTTATTCCCATTTTACATTCTAATGGATATTTCTAGTGGTTAAAATACATGTAGCAGTGCAAGTGCAGTTCAAAATTATGTGCACCCCTCCAATTTTAAGTGAACAAAGGTGTGCATGCATGTGGTGATTGGAGACAATACTGTAAAAGGGGAAATGTCTGTGGTAATGCTTTTTCTCCCCTTTTTATCAGGACCATTTCACTGTGAACTTAAAACCACCATACACATTTCCCCTCACACAGTAAAACCCTGCGTGGCAGTTTTGGTCGCAACTTAACTGCGAACACTCTTAGACTATTTTCTCCCTTCTGCGAAATTACATTCCTGTGAACAGTTGCACTTTTACAGTATATGGTCATTGTTTCCTACTTGTCATGTCGATACAAATATGTTTGAGAACTTGAAATCTCCTTCTTATTGTCCTTGTATGAGTTTCTTAAGAGGAAGCGTGAATCCTGAAGACATTTTGAGATTATAACCTTGAGTACAAATGGCTTCTGTCACAACAAAAGTGACTGCGTGCCAATCAAGTGACTTCTGACAGTGTTCCTGTTTGACATTTCCTCGTCGCCATTTTGTTATGTCGTATGAACCAAACTTTAGAGCGGACAACTGTTCCATCATTTTTATCTCTTGTGGACAAAAACACATCAGGTATCATGTAGGGTCCCAGAAGAACTTGATGGACTAACCTTAGTATGGAAGGAAGTTGTCTTCAGTCTGCAAACTCCTTAAAGTCTCAGGGAGGCTGTCTTAAGTGTATCCTTCACCCCATGATCAGCGCTGAGTTTATGAGGTGGTTGGACTAGTAGAGGTTAATCATAGATGAGTTCAGCCAACACTGTCTTTTGTCTTACATGCCCACGGGTGATACCTGTGATGGTTACATGTGCTTGCCGGCCGTCTGAACATAACAAGTTGTAAACTGCCTTGAAGTCAGAATACAAAATAAGTCAGTAATTTTGGAGAATAACCTTGCTTTAAACCCAGTGTTACACAGTTAACAAGCTTTGACCATATTTGTTGATCACCAGAAGCTTGACGCTTCTGCAAAAAGCTGCCGTTTTCGCATTAATGAAAATGATTATTTACGGTCTCATTCATGAGTTTTTTCGCCCCATAGGCTTACATGTTATAAAACGTGTTTTACATGGGCGCGTTCGTAATGAAGCTATAGGAAATGGACCAATGTCATTCATTCTCTGTTGAGCACATGTACCCTAGATCATGTGAAAAAATTGCCAACTACCAGTTGCCATACAATTCCTTTTTATGGCAATTACAAACTGCACTTAGCTACACCCAAAAAAAAGGCACTTTCCAGCTGAAAGCCCACGACCGCATCATCTGCATTGTCGGGCTGTGGACGTCCGACCTCGCGCGCGGCTGCCAAATTTACCTGCTAATTTCTTCAGTTACAAACAAGCTTTCATCAGTTTGACGCTTGAGATCAGTCGGGCTGGCTGACAAAGTAGAAAGCCCGACAAAAACGCCTAAAAACACGTCAAAAACCTGCCGGACCCACTCCTCTGCTTGGAGAGTAAAAGATGCGAGCGGTGGCAAAGCTGTGTTGCACAAATAACCCGAGATACAATGTATAAGTCACAATGAAATGATATACATAAGTTACATGACAAATCTGAACATGTACTTAACATATGATGTACAATGTATTTAGAAAGTTTCTTGGGAAAATTTTTTCTAAGAGTTGATTCCTGTTGTTTCTTAGGAGAGAACACTTGTCTGCTGAAGACCTGAAGAAGAATAAGGAGCTGCTGGACAGTCTCAGCCGAGGGTTCTTTGTGGAAAACAGCTGTGATGTGAGTATCAGGCTGTAGATCTTGTCTTTTTGTATCTGAAGATATTTATTCATCTATAACATACAGCCTGTTTTACTGTACTAAAACACAGTAGCTAATTGAACTATTGGCATAAAACTTTGTCTTGAATTAATCTTCTTTTTAAAGACTACTTCAAGACAAACTGAATTGTCATAACCTCATTAACATATCTATTTAGAGTTTTGATATAAAACCTGGTGTTCTCAGTCCTATCGTTAGTCACTAACGAAAGACTGTGGATGCTGTCTGAAACGTCTGTTTCAAAATCTTATCCAGTTGCTTGAGTAATTATTTTGGGCGTACAGCCTGAGGGTTGCCTATAACAAGCCATGAGCTATTATCAAGGCCTCACCTTGGGAGCAAGTACTATATAATGGTAACATGAAAAGCAGTTACTAAGTTAACACATTTATTACAATGATGCATTAGAATATACATCATAAATTTACAATGCATATTATACAGTTTAAGTATTGACTATCGGAGATATAGCCTCAGGGTGCAAATCTTGTTAGCTTACTGATAGATAGTACGCTCTCTCGGTTGCTCCTAGCCTGGGTGCCTTGGCCCAGAAAGTGACAGAGAGAGAGAGTACTAAAAGCTTAACACTGGCTGACACCCAGGCTAGGAGCATTACCAATTTAGAGAGAGTGCTGAAAGCTAAGAAAACGCTATCTAAGATATCAAAAGTAACCAACATGTTGACAGGAATTAAAGTAGTTGAATAGTAACATAGAAGGAGGTTTGTTCTTAAAAATGACATAATCATGAAACTTTCAACTGTAATAATTCAATAAGAAATTGAAATGTAGACATTTTCACACAATGCTCGCCTTCCCTGTTCTACATATACATAATATTATACAATAACGTTTATTGTGCCCCCCCATTCAACCCCCCTGTTTTACCCCCCCTGTTTTACCCCCCCAGCAGCCCTGTGTGAGGAGGGAATCCATTCAGCCCCCACCCCCCTCTCCTGTCAGCTGGGACGAATATGTCACGGCGCCTTCTGGAAGGTCAGAGGTCATACTTACGATCGTAATATTTTAGCGTTATTGTAGTCATGTAAGCCTGAAGGGCCTAAACAGTTGATATAGGGCTGCTAGAAGCTGCATTCATGCAGTGGTAATGCACATACAGTAATTAGCCTGGTATTTAAACCTATTGATAATAGCTGCCGGGTCTCTTTCGTTCTCCTTGGTCAAAGTTACATCAGAGTGACAAAGATAATATGTCTTTGGATACAACTATATGAACCTTTATACAAGATATTAACGTGAAATACGCAAACATGATTTTCAATGCTAAGCCTTACGTTTTGCATAATATGAGATAGATGCAGTTATCCTACTGATGATAAGGAATTTTGTCTTTGAGTGTTTTTGTTTTTACTTGGTTGTTAACTTATTTGTTGTTACAGGTGGCCTCACCTTGGCAGACCCATGGTTGTCAAGGAGACCAGGAAGTCTCTCAAGGCAACCGTTGCCATGGTAACTAAAATAATTTCTCTCCCTATTCTCAAACTGCAGAGAAGTCCTAATCTTAACATAGACGACAGTTAAGGCAATCATTCTCTGCACGGTTGTGGCTATATAGAGATATGTACACAGACTGCTCTTATTTGCATCTTTCAAACGTCTTGATTTGATTTAATTTTATTCATCTGTTCTGCCGTATTAAGAAACACAGCCAGGGCTGCCTGTGCCTGTGCAAAGAGCTTGCCAGTGTCTTACTGATGGCGTGTTTTTCCCTTTTTTGCTGCAGAGTGAAGAGTTTCCTATCAGACTAGACAGGTAAGTTAACTCATCTTCCGTAAGTTATACAATCAAAACTGTGCAAGAAGACCACTCAGGGGACCATCAAAATCTGGTCTATGTGGGCAGGTGTTTACTATAGAATTAATACTTCTGTCTATGGGAAAAAAATTCTGTAAGGGACTGTCAAAAAATGGTCAGGTGGTCCTTATGTAGAGGTGGTCTCTTGTACAGGTTTGACTCGACTGTCTTCCCTTTGTGATGCTTTACAAACATCTCTTGAACTTACGCCAAAAATAATTACTCAAGCAACTGGATAAGATTTTGAAACAGTCAGACGTTTCAGACAGTATCCACTGTCTTTCGTCAGTGACTAACGATAGGACTGAGAACACCAGGTTTTATACCAAAACTCTGAATAGATATGTTAATGAGGTAAAGACAATTTAGGATGTCTTGAAGTAGTCTTCAAAAAGAAGATCAATTCAAGACAAAGTTTATGCCAATAGTTCAATTAGCTACTGTTGTTCTAGTACAGTAACTAAATGTTGCTTGTCCGGGGGTGGGGGGTGGGGGGCATCTCTTGAACTTGTAAAATGTTCTTTGGTCAACTCAAGGTGATTTTTTTTATATAGGATATAATATCGTTACCGGTAGTCATATCACATGCTGCTGGGAGGAAAGACCCCACTAATTGCTCTCCTCCTGTTGTAGGCTGCTGGATGTTCTGGAGATCATCGCTCCCTTTAAGCACTTCCTGAAGCTGAGGGAATTCGTCCAGCTGAAGCTGCCGTCAGGATTCCCCGTCAAGATAGGTCAGTCTTCCCAGCATGCTTTGGTACAAGGAAACAATAAGCAAGTCTAGAGTGTTACTATATAAACCTTCAATGTTTCACCATTTTGTATGATATTACTAACAGCAGCAATACCCCCAGCAGTTTCCTTCTGAACTGCAGGTTTACCCATCTGAGTATTACCCATCATGAGGTTGTAACATGCTTGAGGCACCTCCTCAAACACGGGTCCCCCATTTTACGTCTCTTCCGAAAGACGGTGCCCAATTTCACGTACTTTTGTTTTTAAAAAAGTTAATCATTAGGTCTCTTACGGAAAAGAGCATCGCAGGCCCTCTCAAATTCAAGTCTGATTCCAGTTTGTGTAGGAACTGAAGCTAGTCCCTTGTCAGGTATTTATGTGATTAGGCTTAATTGGAGGCAATGGCCCAGCAGGAACGGTGGGGCTGAAGTCTGAGTAGTTGGTGCCTGGAGCTGAACTATCCACATTCCTGCTGACTTTGATGTGGTTAGTTTGAAATGTGACCCAAGACTGTAGGAAACATGGTCTACATGTGATTAATGAGATAAACTGGGGACTGACAATTGGAACAAGCCGGGCAGAATAGCCTAGTTATATACAAAGTACTTTTAAAGGGAAAATGTTTGTTGAGATTTGATCAGTAGGGAGAAAATGGAGTGTTTGCGGCGGTTTTAACTTTTCGGTAACGTTGAAACAATTAAGGGGGTAGGCGAGCAGAAGACAGAACAAAATTTTTGTGGTGGTTTTTAGTTCAGCTTTCTGTCGCCAGGATAATCTTTGGCAAGTGATAGGAGCGTGGTTGGCCAATTAAACTCCTACCGGGTGCCATAAAGAGTTAAGAAATAAAATTACCCCAGCAGCTGAAAGCTTTCTCTACTCCAAAGAGAGCCTGGCCTATCCACTGTAGACTGGATGCCAGGTAAATCTTGCTTGGCCCTGTCAGAAACTGTCAGTTTTTTTACCACCAAACATCTGCTTGGAGATAAGTAATTTGTGCAAGAATCAGCTGTGATCCTTACCTCCATCACCAAATTAAGAAAATCCTTGGCAGCTGTTGAAAAGTCTAGTGAGAGTTGAAAGACACAATAAGGAAGTGTTGAAAGAATCACTGACAAAATATTGACAATAGGGTTTCACAATAGCCCTGGTTCTAGACCCCCAATCTCTAAAATATCACAAGATCAATATTTTAGAGATTGGGGGTCTGGCATCCAGGCTAGTTTCACAAGAAAACACACATGTGAAAGCATATTCATCTGTCAATGTACGTAGAGACGTCCATGCTCCTTTGCTATTCCTGTCAAGCCATGCTGCCTGAGAGACTGTGTAGTGTTCTGTTACACTTGCTAATAAAGGAATAAATTATAGATCCTGTCAAATTACACGTATACCCATGTGTCACATATTCCAGCTATTGGCTCCAAGGATTTACCTAATATATGGCCCAGTACAGTCAAACAAACTGTGTTGTCTATCATGAGCGCTCAAGGGACTGTCACAGTAGACGACTGGTTTCTTTATATTTGGATCAATGGGAAAGGTGGAGCGGCAAAGATATGATGATGATGAATGGGAAAGGTAATCTAAAGGACCATCAAACTGGCCCGTTGGTGATTATGCAATGATGTTCTTTAGTACAAGTTTAAATGTACAAATGTCGTCAAATGAAAGTGCATTGAAAGCTTGAATCTTTCCTCTCCTGCAGAAATTCCCGTCCTCCCGACCATCACAGCAAAGATCACGTTTCAGGACTTCCAGGCGCGAGACACGCAATTCTACCCACAATCCTTCTTCCAAATCCCCAACAACTTCAAAGAAGACCCCAACAGGTTCCCCGACTTGTGAACACCTGTTCCCCCCTATGGAGCAGTGGACCTGCCCTCTATCTGCCTTGTTCTGTCACCGCCTGGACTGGTCTATTTGTGGAAAAAGGGTGGTTGGTTGTAGGATAATGTTTTTGCCTACAATTTTTTGCAATACAAAGTGAGTACTATACAATGTCATGTATACATGTTAATTTAAAATTTAAGTAGTAATATTCGACATGTACTTGCTTCACAGTTAGAATTATTTTCGTCCTCTATGTCAATTCCATGCACATAGACTAAGTGATGCGTTAAACAGGTTGTTTTAGACCATTGGTAGAGTCGAGTCAGATCATTTTGTCTACTGTTGACCACAGACATAGACAATGTATATTTGAGGTGTTAAAATCAGGATCTTAAAAATATGTCATAAATCATTTTTAGATCCACTTTATTCTTCATCTAATAACAAAGTTAGTACATGTACTGTGTTAAAAAAAATGTGTTAGCATGTCCAAAATGTGCATATTTAGTGGCACCGAGTTCAACATTGTTATCAGGCTACAAGTGTGCAAAAAGTTGTTTAAGTGTTTATTAACCCTTGCCGTGCTGATGCACCCTCAGCAGGTATCCTGGGGGTTAAGGACCGATGCGAGCATGACCGCAAAGTGCCATGACTTTGTATAGGAATTAAGATATGGTGTTGTACAGAGTTTGTCTAACTTAACGTTAAACATTTAGTATGTTAAGGTTGTGTAAGAGGTTTTAAAAATGCAGGGATTGGTCTCTCTCTCTCTCTCTCTATCCAATTTAACGTCTTTTGTTCCCCATCATCTGGGGGTTAGACGTGCTTGCACATTGACGGGGAAGCCCCAGAACTCCTCATCAAGTGCAAGTCCTTTTTTGTAGCAAGAGTTTTTACGGCTGGATGCCCTTCCTAACGCCAACCCAAACCCTACTGCTGGGCTTAGGATATGGGAAATATGTGTTAAGTGCCTTTCCCAAGGGCACAACGTCTGGGTGCATGTCCGGACATGTCTGGGTACTCCACTGGGGATTGAACCTGGGTCTTATTGGTTCATAGCCGGATGCTCTGCCACTGTGCTACAGTTTGTGGTTAATCTGTGTCTAATTGGCCCTCTTCCACTAGATGGCGATTGCTGAGCGAACTTACAGCGACCAAAATTAGATTTGTGTAACCCTTGATTTCATAATTGGGATTTCATTTATTTATTTATGATGCAAAAAATATGATGCAAGATGTAAAGTATGATTTAACCTTAAGCGCACTGATTGTGAAGTAGCCATTTGGCACCCCATCCTCTATTGGTTACAAAGTTAGGCAGCAGGGAGAAGATTAAAAGACAACAAAACATATTATTGAATGTAGTATTATTACAAAATTGTCTATGAAATTTGTTGAGCGATTTGTCACTCAGCGGTCGTGGCCTCTAGCAGAAAGGGTGTATTTGGAAGTAGGTGAGGAAGGGTGGTCTGGAGATGCACCCCGACCAATCAAACCACGTGAATCGCATTGAAACTCAGATTCGCATCAGCCATTTCCCGACAAATCCCTTTCTAACTTGCTTTTACGACTACATGTGACAAAACAAACTTGCCAGTGAGATGGTGGAAGGTGTCAGCTTTCCAAAGATGTTTTCAGATTGGCAATTTTGGCACTTTGGAAGTGATTGAAAGCGACCGCGATTTAACGTTTAGAGAACGTTTAGAGAAAAGTAGTAGAAACTATTCTTTTCTAAACGTTGAAACGCGGTCGCTTTCAATCACTTTCAAAGTGCCAAAATTGTCAATCTGAAAACATCTTTGGAAAGCTGACACCTTCCACCATCTCACTGGCAAGTTTGTTTTGTCAGATGTAGTCGTTTAATAACGCAAGTTAGAAAGGGATTTGTCGGGAAATGACTGATACGAATCTGAGTTTCAATGCGATTTACTTGGTTTGATTGGTCGGGGTGACATGGCAACTTTCAACCTGCTTTGTGCCTACAGTTGTCATGGGGACAGACTGGTGGAAACTAGTAGATAAAATGCCTTTTATAGCACACATATATGAAATGTTTTGGGAAAGATATAAGAAACTGCTGCTACAGTATGGCAGAGTTTTGTGTGTTTAAGATTTGAAAAGATGATGTCACTGCAGCAACGAGTCTGTATATATACTGTACATCTGTTGTATGGAAGTTTGTGACAATGAAATCTAACATTTTAACTGGCTCTTTAATCAATCCCATCCACATTGTACATGTGTATGTATTAAGAATAATATAACCGTCATGGATTTGTTAGGGGATGCAGTTGGTGGTTGTTTAGTGGCCAACTAGTTTTGGAATTCACACTTAAAACTTCATGGTTTATAGGAAAGGTAATACTATGTCCAGGTAAAAAGCTATCAATTTTCACCTGTACTGGTAGAACCAAATGATATCTTTTATCATGCACCTTCTTCAGCTTGTAAAGACAAAATAAACACAGCAAATGATACCCTCACTGTTCTTACTATATAAAGCACAAATTTGATAAGGAAGATGTTGAAATAGATGGTTTTGGGTCACCTGTTGATGATAAACTCAAAACTTGATTTTGATATCCTGTAAAGGATTTATCACAAGGATTTGATGCGTGCGATCATGACTGTGACACTCAAGATCTACTGACAGTACAGTCACATATTTCAGAGAAAGACATCACAGAATATAATATACACCTTTTCATTGTTCCATGGCTTAACGTCATGTATCTACCTCAGACGGGATTGTATGTAGACAAATTGAATATAGAATTATACAACTATCAGCCTACATGTAACGTTATAACTATATAATAGCCTTGGTGCCATCCTGTTTAGTGGGATAGTCCCATAGTCGAAGGAGTGACTATGGGAGCCCTGGTAAACTAAAAAGTCGATGGCGCCCAGGCTATACATATGTCTACAGTACTACATGTATGTATATCGTTTGGTATGTCAATTCCTGTCTGCTCTGCTTCGGCATAAATAAGGCTCAACAGTTGTGTTGTTTCCATTTTGACGAGGCCTTACATGTAAACTTCTTTAGTTTGTCAAAATACATATATTTATGTTTGCTGTCAGTTCATGATTTCAGTGTTAAAACCATGAAATGGGAAAAGGTTTTGTTTTGTTTTGCTGTTTGTTTCATCCTGATAATGTTATTCTAAGGCAATGTGATTTCTATGCCAACTTGCATGTATGTAATTCTTGGAAAATGTTGTTCGCTAAAAAAAGGAGCTCTGCCAATTTTCTTTCTACTCCAAAATTTGATTTTTCCACACCAAAGGAAAAAAAGGTTGCTTCAATATTAATGTACTTTTGACCAATGATTTTATCAGGTTCATGAAATATGAATAAACGGTACCTAAGGGGGCTCGCATTTTAGCATGTAGTTGGTTCAAGAGCTCAGGGGCCTTGCTGTGTATAGTTCACCTTTGAACATGTATTTAATATGGCAATGTATTGAAATGCTTCCTTTACAACTTATCGGGTAAGAGTCTAATACACGATATGTACATTTTGAAGGGTTATATCAGCAATAAAGGGAAAAAATAGGAATTTATTGCCTCATTTAGTCTTTATTTTAATTGATATTTTTTGTTTTCTTTGCTAAGAAAGATAAAAGTTATGAATGGATATACTTCGCATCAGGGAGCACTTTCAAATAGCTGTCCATCTCGTTTCTTACCCACAAAACGATGAAAAAGAATGTGCAGTAAACCCAATGTTTCTCCATGCTTTGATTCTTCCAACGGTCTACTAGCGCCGCCTAGCGAAAAAGATTCAAAACGCAGTATGAGTAACACGACGACTCCCAAGGGAGTTTGCGTGCACTTGAAAGCGCCCCCAGGCGGATGTATGAATAATTGTCACATCCCAACAGGTAATGTTGATTTATGTTTGCCGAGCATTCTATATATATAAAGACTATCTGACTGATGGACAGTCCAATATTTTGAAGTTTTCTGTGGCATACTGACCTTGTATGTTTGATCAATTGCCTACCTCAGGCAAGGTTTCATTGTCATGTCCAAGTAGCTGAATAGTCCGGGTGGTCAGGTGTGCTTGGCTGTTAAAGCCAGCCGTATAATGTTGATGGAGGTTAGACATCCAGGTAATAAGATACGCCAAAGACTGTTACTGAAGCAAGTAGATACAATTTTGAAACAGTAAGACGCTTCAGACAGCCTCCGCTATATTTTTGTTCTTTTCCTTTAGTCACTGACGAAAGACAGCAGATGCTGTCTGAAACGTCGGACTTTCAATTTTATCCAGTTGCTTGTCCAATGAATAACAGTCTCTTGGCGCAACCGTAGCATGGTATCCGCTAAGTTTTACGCATACGCAGTACGAATAGCTTGAATCATCAGAGAAAGAGAGAAAGACATTATTCTCTAGCTGCAGTGCCCCCCATCCCTCGTTGGGCGGCGCTTTATTATGACCGTGTCACGGTCATGTGCAACTCGTTTGTTGTGATGGTAGCTGAAGTACCTCCGACTGTCACTAGTCGGCGCTCCAGAAGTACCATCTCAGGGTAAGATGCAGGTGGTTTTAACTCTACTAACTTGTCAATTAAAAACGACAAAGAGTCTGGAGAAGCAAAACTGTGAAATCTCTACTGTAATCTCCAACAAAATCAATAGCAATAAAAAGAATACAAGGACTGTGAGCGTTATGGTTATATATTCAATTGTTATCTGAAAACGCCAAGAACTTTCGAACATTTAGATTTCGCACACAGTAAGTGAAGATATAAAGCAATCCTCTTAACAGAGACGGGGTTGTCGTTTTCGTTGCAGTTACAGTTTCAGACCGTCTGATGTCATTCAGTGCGAAGAAGATCTGTTCCTTGGCAGTTCAGCTGACATACCGCGACGTTATTTGAATATACAGTGACATTTGTGAGGTAGGTCAAAGGTTAAAAGTTTTGTTTTGCCACCTGAGTCGTGAGTCGTCAGACGTGTGAGCTCCGTGTCTCCAAGGTGTTGCGGACAGAACGATTCAGTTCGGTTGCTTTTCTGTGAAAGCTAGGAGGCTCTGGTATGTAGGTATGTACAATTGTGTTCTTGTTATGAACAATGTGGATAATCTAAGGTTCTGTGATGCATGCTAATAGTGATAGCATGTTATATCAAAAGTTGACGTAAATTCCAATCTGTGTTTATGTTGCTTAATTAGGTTATTACCGGTATTGACAATATTGTCGCTTCAGTTCAAACTATTGGCATACCATTCTACACCTACCGACCTGCAAATGAGTTCGTGCACGATATGGGTTCGTTTCGTAAAGACTATGATGAGGCGCTGGAGGGGGCGTGGCGTTTGAGAGTTTGTTGAAGCCGACATATTTTCCGTCTTCCCCTGTTTCTGCAGTAGTGCCGAGCTTGTCCAGGTGAAACCATGACCAAAGGCAAAGCCGCTGCTTTGGGGACCGGTTCAGAAGAAGCTGCAGACATTTAACTGCTGTGATACCGGTCTTCCGTCGACCATCATCATGCATATGTTCTGTAATTCTTTGAATGTGCAGACTCCTCCCGGCTGTTTTCTTTTTCAAGTTATTGTTTTTATACTATTACATTTTTTTTCGGCCAACAACAAGAAAAAAGTAACAGTAAAACTGGAAATTAGAAAAAAAATGTAATAGTATAAAAACAGTAACTTGACAAAGAAAACTTGCATCGGAGGCTAATGTGATCTAGATTTAACTGTAAAAAAAGAATACAAGATACACCGTTCCTATAGTTGACTAGTTTAGCAATGTTTACATTTAGCCTTAATGATTATCACCTGTGTGACAGATGTACATCAACATAATTTACCCCAGTAGTCTGTTCAGTGCAGGGTGGCCGTACCACAAGTGAAAGATGCATCCGATGGAAGTAGTGTAGCATGTCGTAAAAACTCGGTCTGTAGAGTTAAAAGTTTGTTGGTCTGCTGTCATTAACTTTATTTTATGTCTATTACTTGGATACTGTAAAAATAAATCGGTGATTGAAAGTGGTATCTAAATTCATTGTGATTCTGAAGTCATTGTCAGCAACCTAGGCCTCCAATGTAATGTTAATATGTAAACAAGCTTTAAGAGAATTATGTGTGTCAACTAAGGATATGCTAGTATAACAACTTCAAACTCTACAAAGTATTTCATGTTAATTGATGAAAGTTTTATGATGATTATATGTGATATGTCAAGACTGTGTTATATATGTGGAATTAACAGTGGAAAGCAGTCTTCATTTTAATGTACAAACTTTTAGAATATTGTTCCTTTGTCAAATTTGTCTCGGCAGCAAGAATGAATTTCAGTAGATGTGTTTTCTCTTGTCTTCTCTTCTTGCCCGAGTCCAAATTGTCGAATAAAGAATACTTTTCAATATAATTGTCTGTTTCTCTGTTGTCGTCTTTTCCTTCTTGTTTCAGCTATAGGGCTAGTCTATTGATAGATATCTGGGCCAATGATGACAGTTTTCCAATTTGGCAATTAGTATATTCAGATTAATAACACTCACCTGTGTTCCAGGTGTGCATGAACATAATTTATCCAAACGGTCTTTTCAGTGTCTAGACCACGAACGAAAGATGCTTGCTATTAATGTATTGTAAAGATTTGCGGGGGTGTAGGTGGGGCTGGGGAAACCAAACACGGGCTTGAATAACGACATTAGAATGTGCATACAATATCAAACCTTGTATTGAGGGGAGGGCTAGAAGAGTCTGGGAATGGTGGGAAAATGAACTTATAATGACTAATTCTTGTAATATTTGTATATTTTTGGCATAATGCGACATCGTGTTACGTGACGTCTAGCGACACAGCCTGGCGTGGCCAGACGGTCTTGAGGGCACCGCGAAGGACCCTAGTTTTTTGAGACACTAAGTTCCCAGACAGAAAACTAGTGATCTCCTAAGCCATAGGACAGCTCAGCTCAGCCGTCCAAGGCTCGCACAAGCCAGCCCACTTGGGCTGACATCTTCTCCCGAAAACGGGAGGCTGTCATTCCATGACATGGAGCGACATAAATTCAAATTATTCTTGTGTAAAGCCCAGAGTGGCTCCGGAGAACTTTTACTTGTGGTCCAAGAATTGAAGAAAAATATTGATTTCGGCTCATTCACGTAGTTTTATCTTCATATCGTTGGTCCTCCGTAAAGTATGCAGTTCCCCCGTCATTATTATAATATCTCTTTATGAAGAAATAACTATAGTTGATGTCTTTTTCACATATTTTGCTTTTTTTCTGGAGCACAATCAAAAGCAACTTGGGAAAATTATGATAATATGCCGATACACCTTAATGACATGGCCTTAGCTAAGCCCACCTGTGGGTTCAGGTGGGTGAATAAACGTTTATAGGTAAATTGATTAACTTGTTTTGGTTCTGGAATACTGTTTTTCCTAATCATTCTTAACACCTCCAAGTGTCCACTTTTCCCCTACATGGTATAGAATAAACAAACTTCTTGATTAAGTCCAAGCTGCTAGTTTGAAGTTTCTTAATGGGAATTGAGATTTCATCATCAATTGGAGGCATTGTGCATTTTTCTAGTCTCTACCAGACTAACTACGCCGGCTACCTGGAGAATATTTTTGCCAGGGTTTCATTTGCGGGCGAAATGTGCTCTTCATGATCACCGTGGGCTGACTCTTCTGGCTATTAAAAATTAGTCCTTTTTCTGCCGAATTCTACGATCCATACGCCCGTAGGAGGGCCTGGTGGAGACCGGCATTTTTCAACTTCTCCAAAGAACGTCATAAATTTACGTTCATATTCTTGTAGTTATAGTTTTCAGAATAGAATAGACTAGTTTAATATCCATTGTATTGATTGCTCTGTCATTGTTGCCATACATTGTGCCATGTACAATTGTCGAGCAATTAAGTTCATTAATGTGTATCGCCTCCTGTCAGTCTGGAGTGGAACTGCAGCTTACGTACATTGCTAGTACAGTAGTACATGTAGTACGCACAGAAATGCTTTACATTTCTACAAAGGGGACATTCTCACATATTGAGCACTTAGCAAGTGAGGGGTGGAGGACAATTTCACTATTAGCAGCTAATGTCAAAACATGATTTACCTTAACAAAGGTACTTAACTTTTAAAATCTTCTCTCTGTGCATGTATTTTTCTAAGACCCCCCCCCCTTTCCTTTTCTATCCATTTCTCCTTGGATTGTGCAATTTTCAAGTAATTTTCCTGGACTTCTTTTCATAGTTCAGTAAGAACAAAGGCCACATTATGTTCCAAAGACTCAGGAAAATAGGACAAAGACACAGAAAAGTTACCTAAACAATCTTTATTGGCCAACTCTAACACATAACAATTCCTTTGAAAAATACAATTCTCCTATATTGCAAGGCAGCCATAGTTTCTCTCGCACACAGCGTCGCATTGCAGTCCCCATGTCTAACACATTAGCAGTACAATTAATATCATAACATGGTACAGAACAGCTGGCTAGCCAGGGCCGGACAAAATATAGTTATCTCCTGAGGTCCGGCCCTGGCCGTACCGAGTAACGACAATAAATCACACGTACGGTAATAAGATTCTTACGAGGTAAAAAGTTCCGCCCTAGCGGCGACAGCGCTGCGAACAATTCTGCTGCACAAGAATCAAGAGCTAAAGTTGCTAACACCGAATCAGCGGCTGTCAAGTTTTCAACTGAAATGCGTGCCTAAGGCAACCACTGATGCCACAAAAATGTAACAATTAAATTGTTTTGACTCTGGGTTAATATTTCAAATGCACAAGTAAAAGTACCAAACCCGTCTACCTTCCCATACCACAGCTTTCAAGACTCCCTGTTAGTTATACAATGAAGCAAACCCTGCTCCTAAAAATAGACGTACAAAATTACTTTCCTTTCATTAAGTCTGCACTACGGAATGCTCAACATCCAAAAATCGTTCGGCTTAATTTCTCCCCTTGTTACAATTGTGTACAACAACTCTTGGCTTCAAGGCACAATCAGTCTGTAAAAATATCATTCTCCTTACTTCAACAAGCTCTACAACAATTATCATACCCTTCTTGAACTCTTTTTAACATTGCTCACAAGTTCTGCGTTCTGAATTACATTTCATTACTGTTCTACTTGCTGCTAGTTTCTTTGGTTGATGCGTTTCTACAGACGGCAGGACAATCATCAACAAACACCAGCTCGATGCTCTGCCTGAATAACTAATGATGTACAAGTCAACATGAAGCTTAAGTACATTTAAACTGTTTTATAAAAAGCTGAAATTACAATTCAAACAGTTCCTGCTGCAAACAGACTAACTCAAATCGTTCTTGCAAAGTCGAGATAATATTCATCTTGAAAATTGGACATTCCAAAATGTTTGACTGAAAAGAACCAGTTCCAATAATTTCAACACATGAAGAAAACTGGACCTGGGCAGTCGAACATTTGGCAAAACCAATCCTTAACGTCAGAAGTTAAAAGCTTGGGAATTATAATGATTAATTTTCTACCAACACAGACTGACTTTCAGATAAACACTAAGTGATTCTTGTCTGGCATTTTCATTATACTAGTCTTGTACAAAAAAAGCATTTTACCCTGCAGTAGTTTGGTATTATAGCTTACTGTATATACTGTGCGTGGCAAGCTTGATTAACATTTGCATATTTCTGTATATATTCTGTTGATTGTGTAACATTACTTAGTTGTTGGAATCTATTTTAAAGCCTCACATGCAAGTCTCACATAGCTAAAACCTTGTATGCCATGTTTACTTATTTCATTGTTCATGAAAATGTTACAGTTTTTACAAGAACCTACTACATTGAATGGCAGTAATTGGAATGGTAGTGTTTCTACAACTTGTCATTACACTAAACTTTTCTTAACTTTTTCCCTGTTGCCTAACCCTGTGACCAACACAGACTTGGTGGTAAAAAGGCTACCTCTGTAGTGCCGGGTCAAATTTACACGCTGGCAGGAATATAAGCTGGTCAGAATGTCATTTACTGGAATATCATCTACATAACAAAATCAGGTGCAGAATGAAGGGATTGGAATGTTACAATGATTTAACCCTCATTATACTGACTCTTCTGTAAACAAATACTGATTCGAAGCACAGATGCACCATTAGCGGGATGAAGGTTAAGTATCTTACTTTTTGCCTACTCAGAGTAAAGCAAGGGTGAGCCAAAACATAAGACTTCTGCAGGATTAAGACTGAGATCTGAGTTTAGATAGGAAAAATACCTGTCATGTTTCTAACATGAACAAATTTCTCAACAGTCAGATTACAGTCACAGTAATACCCTGGTAAAAAGATAACGTCACCATGAATGCTAAAACTCATGTTTTTTTTACTTCGGAGCATTACCAATAAGCACCTACTAGCAGTATTCCAAAAACACCCTTGGCAGGATAAAAAAACAACCTGGCCAATATCAAATAACACCCTGGGCAATGTTCAATAACACCCTGGATGACAATGTACAATATTTTCAGCCACATCCTGGGCATTATTGATTCAGAAGTTTTTTTTTTTATAAGACTCCGGGTAACACTTCAGTAATGACCAGGGTATTATTCAATAACGCCCTGCAAAATACTCACAAATACCCTGGGTATATGGAATGAAACTCCAAGCTACGGTTCAATAATACCCTACATTGCAGATTATAACACCCTGCTATGAGCCGCTGTGTTGATCTGTTGTTGTTGTTTGTTTGTTTGTTTATCTGCCTGCGCTGTACCCGGGGAACAGCAGGTTGAGGATGGCCTGTAGCTGCTTGTTGGTCGCCATGCTGTACCCTTTCCCAAGGTCGTGTCGGCAGGCCGGACAGCAGTACACCTCCGCACGGAACGACCTCTGCAGGCACGCCTGAAGGTCAAACACAGAAGCAGGGTTAAACATGGAGTCAAGGTCAAATAAAGGTCACATAAAGTTCAAACAAAAAAACAAGAAGCCAAGGTCAAACATGGGAGCAAAGTCAAATGTGGTGGCTGCAGCTAATCTAAGAAATAAATCATGGAAAAACATTCTTAAATGTTTAAGATACATTGTATTAATGGTTTGGTTCTGAAGAGATGTTAAATTCTTTTTTTATTTAACTGGCTTTATGAAAAAGGAATTATGATAGTGTACAAGTCTCTTTAACAGGCAAAGAATGTTTCAAGACTTTCCAGGTCTAAGACTTACCCAAATGCATAAAAAAATGACAAATAAGACTACCTTTTGAGGAGAGCCACACCTCAAGCACGTAAAAGAATCCAACACACTTATCGAAAAGAGTAGGGGTCCTTCCCGGTGTGAGTGGATCATATAAATCTGTCCGGATATGCAGCTTGTACTCTTCAGTACAAACCTGTGTGTTACGCCTTGATGCGGTTTACTGGGTATGCAATACAAACAAACCTTGCACACATTGTGCCCACACTCGGTGGAGACGGGCTGGAACACCAGCTCCTGACAGCAGATGCACAGGAACGTCTCCTCCACCTTGGGCAGGAAGGAGTCCCCGCCCTTCGCCGCCTTAAGGGCCTCCTCCCATAGCTTCTTATTCTCCTCGTCCTCCTTAAGCATCTTCTGCACCTCCGCCGAGACCTCCCGCAGAGCCCCGCCCTTCTTCTTACTGGGCGTGCCCTCGTCTGGAGGAGAGAGAGATTTGGTTATCTAACGTCTCACAGTAAACCAATGAGTAACATCCAAAAGCTCACATATTCTTGAGTTTACAGTGACTGGACATTGAGCCACTCGGTTTTAATCAAAGAAAATTGATAATTCACCGTAATTTCTTATATCTTCTCTGCGGTTTATTTTGCAATAGAAGGGGAAAGTTTTAGATTCGCTGCTGAAACAATTCTGTGCAACAGTTATACATTGGAAATGCATATTTGAGGTGGAGAGGTCAATGCAAAAATAAAACTGTCACAAACATTCCAAGATTTATGGTTTGTTGTCTCCTTTGACCATAATTTTCTTGAAGCTTCACCTATAAGATTCGAGAGGAACTGGCATCATGAAACTGTAAATGCCCTTTCATTGCCTGATCCTCAATGAAAGACAAGAAATGTACTATACATGACATCTAAAATCACAACAACTACAAGATGAGATGATAAAACAATAATGAAATGGATGATGAGAACTGCTCTTTTTATAACTACGGCTTTATAGGTGACAAATCTTAAATCTTGGAGATAGACATTGTGTATTCTTCTTAGCTTCTTTTTCAAGGTGTGGTTGAACTCCTACCGTCTGAGCCCCTTTTCCTCTTGCCCTTGCCCTTGGCCGGAGTCGCTCCCTCCTTCTCCTTCTCTTTGGCAGCCTGGGCCTCCAAGTAGCCGTCAGGGTACTGAAACATACAAACAACATGGCATAAAACTTTAATCAAAGCTGCCTAAGAAATCTCACAGCTTTTGATAATATATTTGTATCACATAACAGGGCTCGAAATAGTGGGTGCATGTGCACCTGTGTGCACCCAAGATTGCGCACCTAATTTTTGACTGTGGGTGCACTAGTGCACCTAAATATTTTTGTAGGCTATAGGGTAAAGGCACTATTGTACACTAAGCATACAGAATATTCTTGAAATGTAAGTATCAGAAAAAGCAATATAAACTTTTGTTGTACTTTATTTGATGTATCACTTGTTTTAAATCTAAAGGTTAGCTGTAGAATTACAGATTGAAGTTCTTAAGCGAGTTAAACTTTATAATTATGTTTTTCTGACATTCAACTTTATCTTATGTGGTGCAACCAAAATTCTTTCTGTGCACCTAATTTTTTTGGTTGGGTGCACCAGTGCACCTATTTCCAAAAATGAATTTCAAGTCCTGCATAACCATTAACTGGCTTACAGTGTAACACCCCAGTTCTACGCAGGAATTGAAAGATTTGAGCCATTCTGAGTAGAACGCACTGTCCAGTGGTTAGTGACCCTTAAAAAGAAGGGAGTTCGAATCCAGCCTGTGTCGCTCACCCGACATACACACTACTGGAAAGGGCAGCAGTCCTTAGGACGGGCCGTTAAGCCGTGGTCCACTGTTCATTGAGCTTGTCGAAAAGACCTGGGGAATTTCTCCGGTACAATGAACCTGTAAATTCTGTACATTGTGTCTTTTCTTCTCTGTCATGACCGGTGAAAGAGTAGCTCAACTGTTCATTGGGTCCATTTGAAGTGGTTTGAAATCACTGGTGTGGTGGGTTCTTTAACATCTCCTTAAATACCTGACCGACAGTCTTAAGTAGCCCGTGTTACCTGCATGGTGAGTCCGAGTTTCTTGGCGGTCTTCTGTCCCTCCTTGGTCCAGGGCGCGGCCTCTGGGTCGTCACGGCGAAGCTTGTAGCGCCAGACCAGGAAACCCGACTTCCCCTTCGCTGGCCAGTACTTTACTATCTGTGGGGGGTTAAGGAAGATGGAGGGTTTATAAAGAATATAGAAATGACTGCTCATAACTGGAACTGCATTTGTAAGGAAGTTGCTAGACAGAGACAGTGTGCTACCCTGTAGTGGATAAAAAGATTAGTGAACCTGACTTCACCTTTGCTGGCCAGTACTTCACTATCTGTAGAGTATAAAAGAAGGACTGACTCCAGGCACTACAGTTTGCTGGGTGGATGGTCCCATCTCACAATGGTTAGGAATACTTAAAATTTACTGGTCTAGATCTTTTCCAAATGTGTTCCCTTGGCAAAAGCTTAACATCCCATCCAACCCTTCCATCATGAAGTCCTGTTAGCAATCCCCCCAAATAAGAGACATAGGAAAATTTTGGATAATAAAAATACATTACCTAGTTCCTTCTTATCAGTTTAGGTGCCAAAAACAAAATGGAATGAACTCATGTCACTTTCCGTACCTTATAGATGCCGTCGTATCTGTTTCCGTCCTCGGGTGCGTACTTGGAGTGTTTGCGGCCCTTGCAGTTCCGCAGCACCCTGACAGGCTTGCCCTCCTGCCACCGGTCCTTGCTGTCTGCTCCCTTCTTAGTGTCCAGCGGGGCCGCACAGTTACGGGCAAGGGCACTGGGAAGGGAAAGGAAATAAAACTTTTTAATCCAAATCTGTCTTGGACTCAAAATAATTTGTAATTTTTCCATTTAATTGTGTGATACAATAATACAGCACACTACCAATCACAAACTGTATCATTCCTTTGTTGATAAAATACTTAACTGTAAGGCATTTTGAACAAATTGCTAAATTTACATCCCCAGTTAGTTGCCACAATTTATCAATGGAACAGTGCCCCCTGCTGTCTACATGTAGTACTGCAAGACCTCCATCCTCTCCAGAAATAGATCTTCACTGAACTACATCAGCAAACTGCAATCACAAACTATATGCACATCATCTCTCTATTTCCTACTTTATCAGAAACTGCTCATGCTACTTCCCAGCAATGGATTACAGTAGCCATACATAATAAAAAAACAGTGCCCCCTGCTGTCTACATGCGGTACTGCAAGACCCACTCACAGGTTCATCTTGGTGAGTTTCTGGTCACATGACTGCTCAGCTGTGCGCTTGTTCCCTGAGAGGTCGCGACCTCCGCTGCCCGTGTACAGGAACTCCTCCCCATCATCCTTTGGGGCAAAGAAGAAAATTTGTTGACTACAAGACATCTCCTTAAGACTAACTGCAAGTCCTCGGCTGCCTTATCCCTTAACCAATACAAACTTGTTGAACTTGAGGCACCGTGGCCCCCGGATAGGGGCCAGCCGGGGAACCTATGCCCAATTTTTCTAAAAACCTCATACTAGTATCATTTAGTATGTAGGAAGGTATTGAATGAATTGAATTGCCAATTGTTCTGCACCATCAATGTTGGCTTTTATCTTTTATGATCTATTCAAATACATGGGCAACCTGGCTCAAAAAGTATTTTGCACCCTGCACCTAGTTTGACTTCTTTTTTGGGGATGCAGTGCTCTAATCAAAGGCATACATGTAGCTGGAGGTACTCAATTTACAGGTTGAGTATTCAACAAAATCAACAGTATTGATAATCTCAAGTGACCAGTGTTTTCACTTTTTGCCAAAGACAAAAACCAGTTTCCCCTCATAGCGACACTTTTTTTTCAACTTTTATCTAACCTTAAACGTTTTTTACTGTAATTCTTGTTTCTTTCACTGTAACTTTATGTTCACGGTTTTCATGGTCACCTCCGTACCGTGAACTTATCTATCATCACCGTGAAAAACCTGTTGTTATTATTTATGATTCCTTCAGACATCCCGTCTGTAAATCACTTGCCGACATTGTGAAAGTGCCAACAAGTTAAAGTTCAGTGAAAATGTCCATTTTCTTTACACCGTGAAATTTTGCTACCGTGAAGATAAAGTGAATTACAGTACCCTTCAGTCGTGGCCACTTTTCAAAAGTTCAAGGAACATAGGAAAATGGAGCAAAACGAACCTTGTCGTCCTCGTAGCCTCCAGCGAGCACGATGGAGTAGGCGCCCTCCGACTCTCTCCCGTGAATCCCCGACACGTGAGGGCGGTGCACGCCGGCCTCGCTCGCCTGGACGCGGAATTTCCACATGGTGCCAACAGGCACCCCCGGGATGGGTCCGAAGTGGTTCGGGGGGACCAGGTTACACACCTTCGTCCTGCCCACACACGCCATGCCCTGTGGTGGAAAAGAAGTCTTAATTGAGGTGGGGAGGAAAAATTGTCACAAAAGAACTGCAAGTCACACCTCTGTAGGGAAGGAAAAACTTTTCCCCCTTGGATGTTAACTTTAAGCCTTCTACATGTACATTCCTGTAATAAGCCATGTTGCACTACAAGCTGGCAAAAAAAAAATCATCCGTATGAGGTACACTGACAAAGGCTTTAGGTCCTTAACTCAAGAGAGATCAGAGGACTGATTGAAAGCTTGTTGGTAACAACTTTACTTTGTGTGCAAAAATGGCATATAGTAAAAAAGCATCATGCTTCATCCTGAGTCTGAGGTTGACCAGAAAGAAGAAAGAGACACCACAGTCTGTAGTATGAACCCACCTTCCCCCAGTCCCGTGTACTGGTGCCTTTAGCGGACGCCATCTTGGACTTCTTCTTACTCTCCTTCAGTTTTTCTCCCACCCTGACGATCTCAGACGTGTCGTTACGGCACAGGGGGCAGTACCTGGGGAAATAATTACATGAAAACTCAGGCTGCTAATGAACTTGACTGAATCAAAGAAATGATAATAACATAAACTTATCAGTGGAGAAAACAGGAGATTGACTAAAATCTTTGGCACACATAAATTGATATTCACACACACAGACACACATCTGCAAGCACACATACGCACATATTAACACACACATTAACACACACAATCACACACACACACACATGTGCACACAAAGTTTCCTTACCATTCATCGTCATCAGGCAGTACTTCCTTGGGCGGGGTGAGGCAGTACATGTCCAATGCAGAGTCACACACACACACAGACACACACATGTACACACACACACACAAACGTTCCCTTACCATTCATCGTCATCCGGCAGCACCTCCATGGGGGGAGTAAGGCAGAGTATGTGGAATGCGGAGTCACACACACAGACAAACACACACACACAGACACACACACACATGCGCACACAAAGTTTCCTTACCATTCATCATCGTCCGGCAGCACCTCCATGGGTGGGGTGAGGCAGTACATGTGGAAGGCGGAGTCACACGCACAGACTAACACACACACACATGTACACACATACACATGTACAATCACACACACACACACACACACACACACACACACAAGCAAGCAAACGTTCCCTTACCATTCATCATCATCAGGCAGCACCTCCATGGGTGGGGTGAGGCAGTACATGTGGAAGGCGGAGTCGCACTCGTCACAGAGCAGCTGCTTGTCCGGGTCGTCCTTCCCCCCGCAGACGTGGCAGTTGCAGTGTTTACACTTCTTGTTGACGTCGTCTAAGCAGTGCATGCACTCTGGGGTCTTCTTACCTGGAAATAAATTTTAGTTATAGGTATAGATTTCTCTCAACTGTCTTGAATGTACTTCAACTAATGGTTGATTTTCAATGAGGACAAAAGCATGTTTGATAAACTGTGCTAGACACAAGCATATTAGCATTACATGGCATCTATAATGACCAACACTTCCAGTGAGCTATGACTATGAGGTATCATTTTTAAAATTTGAAAATTTGAGTCAGGCCTAGACAAAGTGTTTTTCTGTGCTAAAGAACCCTGTGTGTATTCTTCCATGTTTAAACAAGAAAGAACCTCAAGCTGGCCAGGTGTTGTCTTGAATGTTTAAGGAGGAAACAAAGAAGTGTCCTTACGCCTGAGGTCGTCCATGTCTTCCCCGTTGACCTGGTTGATGTTGACGTTGGGACACTCGCCCGGCTTCTCGATCTTAAAGATCTCCTCGCTGAAGACCACTCGACAGTCCTCGATGGAGTCACCTCTTGAGCTGTGGACAGGCGACAGAGGGTTAACTCATCTTAAGAGGAGTCCATGTTTTCACAAGGTTTGCTTCTTTTGTTGGTTGGTAAACTTCTGATAACTACAAGTCTTAGAATATACATGACACAGAAAAAATATTTGTTCTATTTCTAGGGAAAACAATTTACCATACTTAATGTGATTTACATGTGGCTCACACCAGTTTCAAGTCTGAGAAAGTTAAACAAAAACTCACCCCAACAGAATTCTGCCAAGCAGTTCTTTGTTGGTTCTCTTGGACTTCTATAGGGATGAATTGGGAAGATTATTTATTTTATTTAATCAGATTTACCACATTTGTGGAAGTACTGATTACATCATCATTTTAAAAATCTTACCACAAAAACTATTTCTGTAATTTATTCAGGCATTTTTACGGATAATGATTGTGGAGTGGAAAGTTCAAAGAGCAAAGTTGTGGAGTTCAAAGTTTAAAGATCAATGTCCTGACCTTTGCGATGACCTCTATGTCGTACCAGTACCCCCGCTCCTTGGGGTCGTCGGGGTTATAGTTTGCCATAACCAGCATGCCCTCCTGCACGTCCTCAAACGGGATTACGGTCCGCGCTCGCGGTCTGATGTCCATGCTCCGTAGCTGCACGATTTCGTCCTCATAGCTGGGAGGACGGCAACATCGGTTCCAGGGGGAAATGGGCACATGTTGGAAAAACTTTTCTTTAAACTGAGATGTCATGAAATTTCCTTACTACATAATGTCATTTGAGTAAAATACTGCCTTTCTAAATTCTATTGACAGCATTAACATATTCATAGAGGGGGACAACAAAATCCTTTTCAGATTGGGAAGATTGGAATATCTAGAACAAATTCAAGAAACCTCTCGATTAATCACTCGAGCTTATGACAGACACATTTGAGACAAAGAAAGCTGCTACAATCTCTAAAGCAAGGTTATCCTTCATCCAACAGTCGCTTTGACATTTTGTTAGTATTTTGTTGCCTCCCTCTTTTAAAGCTTTCTTGTGAAACAATCAAACCATACTTTTAGAAATTGAACTCACTCTTCAAACTTGACATGATACACCGGCCCCTCCTCCTCTGCTCCAGAACTACTCGCACATCCGGTTCCGTTCTGAAGCACGTGTTCCGCTGTCGCTCCGTTGGGAAGCCCGTCCACCTCCATACCTTCACTGTCCTTTCCCGAAGAGGTAGCTTCAACATCCGGGGACCCTCCCGATCCATTCGTTTCCTCGCCTTCCTGTGAGGTAGTTTTAACGTTGTCGTCGCCCTTCCCTGATTGCGCGGCCGGGGTCGGTGAGGTATCCGCAGAGTTCGAGGACTCTTCTCCGTCCTCTGTAAGTCTTGAGTCTGAGGTACCGTTTAACCGAGAGTTTGAGCTGCCGAGAGCGGAAGTGTCTGTGGTTGTAGCAGCGGCAGCGTGGTCTTTGGACTCGCCTGTTCCCTGAGAATTGTCTTTGTTGTCGGTGGAGACGTCGTCGGTCTCGGATGCCTGCGTAATTTTCAGGATCGTGGCCTCGAACCAGGCGCCAATCCGCAAGTCTCTGGCATCTACTAAGTCTCCTACCTGCAAAATGAGCCATAAAACATGTGTCACAACTTGAGTAAAGATCCCAGTCATTTACAGCTGTCTTGCAATGCTTAATCAACTAAGACTCACTTTTCTCTTAAGGTAGGGTACAGCCTACTGCTCCAACCTTGGCCAATATTTGAACAATAATTCTGTACGAGCAAAACATGGCTCACTCCACAAGACAAGACCACTACTAAAATCAAAGAAACAGGACTTTCTAATATTCTTTCTTAAAACTAGTTGTTGAGCGGCGTTGTCAAACACACAGCTAGATTTGCATGACATGCCATACCCCATTTATCATGTTTGCAAGTTTGTAACAATTCTGCTGTTCGCAGTGTTAGAACATCCCTTACCGCATAGAGTCCTTTGATTTGTTCTGCCTGTCCGCTTGTGGAGGGGTCGGACAGTCCTGTGTCTGAATCCACATCCCCATTGGTCATCTGGCAAAATAAACAACACAAGTAAACAGCTGCTCAGATTATATGATTCACAGTATTTCTAGGCTCTAGCTGCATGTTACTTAAAAGTTAAAGTTTGGAAAGGAAGTGATGAGTCTTTAACAAATTTTACAGTTACCTTAAGACACCACAGTATACGTACACATGGATGGATCGTCAATGTTCTTTCAAATCCATAACAAGTCCCTGAATTACACACAAAACTCACTTCTTCGTCCCTTATACATGTACTTTTCCCATCATATCTGACGACAACGACAAAAAAAGATTTTTTCCAATTTGTGAACTAAGAAAACCATTCCCTACCGGCGTGTCGGAGGGGGTAGACGGCTCCAGCTCTTCCATTGGCTCCTCCTTGTCAGATGCGGTTTCCGTGGCGACGGGGCTGTCTGCTGATTGGTTCGTGGCGGCCGGCCTGACCAGCAGTTGGATGATCTCATTAAGACCCACGCTGTAGTCAAACAGGGAGTGGCCATCCTCCAGCTCAGGGGTAAACAAACAAACAAGGACGTTAATAAACAAAGACAACGATAAACCAAAAAGAGATGGCAGACGGTACTGTTATTCTTGATTTATTAGTGGTAACTTAATTCTAGCTACTTTAACGGTTTCAGCATCTCAAATACTTGATCAGTAACATTTGGGACAGTGATGTTTGTTCCCAACGTTAAAATTAAATGCTGTGAACTACTCTCCTTCCAACCAACCGCTAAAATTACCAACCGCAATATCAAATGGATTCACAGTATTAAATTGGCAGTTGACACAATTCTGTCGTATTGTGTTCATACAAGGAGATATATTCATGTATGCAAAGTGGAAGTATCACCTAAAAACTGCTAAAATAACAACTGTGTAAGTTTACAGTATTTACAGTATTCCAGCCCTACAAAAGGAACACCTTACATCTCAAATGTCAAGAGCACCTATTCTATTGGCTTTCAGCCAGCAAATCTTGCAGCAATCATGTTACCATGGCAACAATGGCTGGCCTGTCAATCACAGGTCGGCTTGTGTTCAGTCGTACCAACCTACCGCGTTAGCTGCATGCATAACTACACAAGGCTGGTGTATATAATGACTTTTGTCCCTCCCACATACATTGTACACTGATAGAAAATAGAAGCTCAAACTAGAAGCTATCATGATATTTGTGATGTTCAGTTTGATTACATTATCGGTGAAGACATACATGTAGGTGCTTTCAATCTAACAATTCTTTACCTTTACTGGAAAATCTAAATTCTAATGTGCAAATGTTTGTGCTATCCTTAATCTTACTATAAAAATTGTAAAAAGGGACTGCATTTGTCCTTTCAGATGGTGACATAAATCAGGCAACACCGTGTATGAGGGAGCTTCAGGTGTAAAACCTCTGCATGTAAAACACAAACACTAAGTCTATTACACACTTATAGAAAACAGTAGGGTATGGCGAAAACATGTGCCATGGCCATTGCAAGAATAGCCCTGAGATTTTACCCGAGGTCCGTTTTTTTGGGATGTGGTTGCATTTCAATTCAATCTTATGATAACAGTGTGACAGTCGCAATACTTTTGCTGAGCTACATTTTGGCAACATGACAACAGATCCACCAGTCTCCTCTGTAATTTGTACCATAGTGATTCAGGTCTGACTTTGAGTCATCTTGTTATATGTATCCATCCCCTGGTACAGTCAGGCACGACACATCCTCCACACAGCTTACTAGTTACTGAGCTCTCATGTTGGGCCAAACCAATGCAACTTCTGGTGTCTGTGTTGTGATGCAGAACCAGTAAGCGTCTTCTATTGTAATGCACCACTTCATCTGTTCTTGCAGGTAGAATTTCTGCCTACAACTTGTACAAGCTATGTATTTTGAGTAGCCTCTACTGGGCCCCGTAGGTCTCTTAGAAAATAGTAGAAATAATTAATAGTTAGCTGGCCTGAGCTCGTAAACTGTACTCCCTGGCCAGCTAACTCCTCTGGCATGTTATCTGCCTACTTGGCCAATTCCTGTTATTTTTCAATTTCAGCAACCTATGAAGCCTGGCAGAGGCTACATTATAAGCTCTGTTTACAGTAAATTCATTCATTTTTGCCGTTTTATTTTTGCAGTAGCAGTGGAAGTTTTCGCAATGTTTTAGGTTCACCGTTGAAATACTGTAAATGCATTTAAGTTCGCGTCGTTTTTATTTCGCGCTAAGGGGAAAATGGAGTGTTCGCGGCAGTTTTAAGTTCGCCACAACGCTGTAGTCACATACTACTACAGCATTAGACAAACATGTTTGCGGTGGTTTTAAGTTCGCAGTGAAATGGTCGCAGCGAAAACCACGAACATAAAACCACCGCAAACATTTCTGCATTTACAGTACTGCAGCACAAAAGCAAATGTATGCAGTGAGAACATTTCACTGTTGAGAGGCACCATGAAAACTGTGAAAACAAAACACTGCAAATATTTCAAAATTTACAGTAAATAAGTGCCAACAATACAAAGCCTTTTAAGACTTCTCCAATAAACAACAATGAATCCAACTGGAGGGACTGTAATTGCTAAGTCTAGTGGAATAATCTACCAATCAAGGAATTGAATTGTCAGGGTTTTATGCATTATAATATGAGTGACTCAGAATGCAAGCATCAGAATACCCTTTTCTGTAATTAAAAAAAAATTCAATATGTGATTTTTAGTATCAAGCCTTGCTGTAGGTATTCCAACGCTACCGCGAAAATCGTCTACCGCATGGCGATCGGTAAATTTTCTACCATCTTCCCACACCCGCGGTACAAAAACTATTCGTTTTTACAGGCAAAGTCACCCATGAAAATAAAGGATATAACTTTCTCTTTCTTGTGATGTGTTTGTTTTGCTTGTAAAATATTTCAAACGCCAGAAATTTGCCGATGAAAACGGCGCGGCATAGCGCGCGCGGCCGTGATTCAAAAACATGGCCAATTTCACTTCCGCCTGCACAGAATGTGACCCTGAGTTCATGGCGCAATCGCATCGCCGTGTTAGACCGCAGCAGAATGAAAATGGCGCCATTGGAAAGAGCAGATTACGAGCTTTAAATCGGTACCTGGAACAAAAGGAAATTTTAATTTTTTGAGCAGTAAAAGTCGATTTTAAAAAACTAATCGATCTTTAATGATAAAATTTACCACCTAAATTTATTTTTTTCTTCTTGTTCTTGGTGTCAAATTGACGGCAAGAAACAGGGCTACGTTTTGATGTAATCGACATGTTTATATCATGCACACCGGCGAAGCGGGAGCTACTTATCCCGATGGGGGTGGCCCTGTGATTGGATGGTCGCGCCGCGCGATCCTGACGCGCGAAATTTGGACCTCTGCGTTCCTCAGAAACAGAAGATTTGTGACTGAAGGGGCACAACCAAATCCTTTCTGATGCTTTGAAGCAAGAAATTCCAGGTAAAATATTTTGCAGTATTTTTCATTTATAGGGTTGAGAAAATTTATCAATTTTTATTTTATCTATGCCTGCCTGAATGTGTGCATGTTTTTTTGTAGGGCAATGCCAGCAATGTAGTTTCAAAAGCAATTGTTTTAGGCATGAAAACAATGAATAACATTACAACTTTAGAGCAGTTTATTTCTTTGTTATTGTGTTATTGGCTATGTGAATCATTGTTTGCCTTGTTCCAAGTCTAAAATACCATTGTGTATTTTGCAACTTGTTGAACTTGAGGCACCGTGGGCCCCCGGTTAGGGGTCAGCCGGGGAACCTATGCCCAATTTTTCTGAAAATCTTACTAGTGTTCAAGTCTCTTTTTGATGAAATATTATTCTGCTTGCCTTGTTCCAAGTTTAAAAATACCATTGTGTATTTTTTTCACTTGTTGAACTTGAGGCACCGTGGCCCCCGGATAGGGGCCAGCCGAGGAACCTATGCCCAATTTTTTCCCAAAACTCTGACTTTATATGATATTGAACTTTGTCGTTCTTATGAACGAATGCTAATTGCCACAAGTAGATAATCACCCTTTGGACTTCACAGGATCACTGAGAGTTACATTAAATGCTATTTAGGAAGTTATAAATTGCCAAGTTGAAAGAAAGTATTCAGGGATGACATTCATCGCTTACGATAACAAAAAAAAGAGTCATGACTGCCAGCATGCAGAAGAATCAATGGTTCTTTTCTCCTTGTGAGGTGAAACACTGTTCTTCTTGTTGAGTCTGGTACAGCGACATCCATGACAATCCCACGTGGTACCCAGATGCAGTCGTTGAAGATGGAATACAAACTGTCTCACTCACATTCTTCAGTTATAGTCATTTATCTACATAATCTATTCATTACGCGAAATGTCCTTGTTGCTGTATCAGAGAGTGAGTCAGTGAGTGAGTGAGTGTATCATGTAGCCTTTGTTCACATATGATATGTGCCAGTCTGATTCTTTCTTCACAATCATAAGAAAGAAAATTGATATAAATGCAAATCAGTATAGTGATGTTAACAGTCTAAATATTTGTTTTTCAGGAGGAATACACCACCTTCCTGATGTGTCAGACATAAGAACAGCAGAGAAGAAATTAGTAATACATGACCATGTAGTATCTACTGAAAAATGTACTAACCCACTTAGGAGTGGGAGATGTTGAATGGTGGAGGACAAATTAAAGGTATGGTTGGTGAGTTAAAAGTTTAGTTATGCCACCAGTTCAATTAAGACTTAGTGTTTAAACAGAGGAAAACAATGAAATTATGAATGAAAAGATATAACAGTTGCTAAATGTATGTGTTTAGCAATTACATTGTAGCTTATAGTTATACATTGTTGTTGTGACTGAACTCTATTGCAATGATGATGATGTCCACTTCTGAAAACATTAATGTTGATGATAGCCATGGATGAGTAGCCATGTTCTGTAATGTGTACATGGGACTGTCATGATCATCTAACCATGAAAAGGATGAAAAGTAAGCTGGTGGTTGCAGTAAGAAGTTGTGTACATTGCATTCTATGGATGAACGGAAATATACCTGCAAAAAAATCATAGAAATCTCAGATTATCTGTGTACAATTTGTATACTTACTGAAGACAGCCTCTGACCTTGAAAAACGTTGACCTTGTCATAATAAGTGCAATATTTACATGAGCTATAGTACAAACATCTGTCATATATTGTGTAAGTGTAAAGTTGCAAGTTGTGCTGATGTGATGATGCAATGTATCGTCTACTAATATCAAGTGGCATATTCACAGTACGCAAATTCTATATTTGACCTTGACAAAGTTGACCTTGTTATTAAGGTTGTTAACATTGTCAACATTCTATGGATATAGCATATTTGTGAGTAATAAAACATAATGCTGTGTATTGTGGAAAGCCGTGAAGTATGATACTTTGTCGTGCTAGCTACTGCATGTACTGTACTGATAATACTGGCTAAACATCAATGGGTCCGTAACCAAAAATGTGGATTTTTGACCCCAAGTAAATCATTTTGTGAGGAATTACAGGTGAGGTGGCTAATATTGTGTGACAGAACATCTATGGGTGTTGCTATGTTTAAAATATCGGAAGACAGGGGTGTTCCTATAAATAAATACAGGTGAGTGAACTTTGGAGGATTTTTCCTTCTCTTGAGGTCAAAGGTCACGGTACCGCCTGTAAAATTTATCATGAAAGGCATATTTTCACCCTGAATAAGATTATAATAAAACGACATGAAAGTCCAGAACCCTGTAGGATTATTCTATGTAGTACATATTACCAATAAATAACATAAAGTAAGCTTTGCAGCATTTACTTACCTTTGTATTACCTTTTAAAAAAGGTAAATTATTCATTTTCACAGTTAATTCCCACGGCCGGCCTTTCTGAGGGCCGATTTTGGCAACTTCGTGGAGCCATATCTCGGCAACCGCTCAACATATTGACTTCATTTAAAAAGCATTTTATTTCATTTGATTAGCTCTTTCAGGAAAAGTAAATATCATCAGTGTATTATGTTTTTAAAATTTTGGTTGGAATACCTACTTGCTGGGGACTAAAAGGTATGTAGGTAGCCTGAACTCTCTCAACCTGCAAAATAGCAAGTAGCAAATTTTTTCTACAATTCTGATACTTTTTCTTGTATGGCACAGGTTCTAATCCCGGGAGCGGCGTACTCGTCCCTTCGGGTTTTTACAGTTGCAAGTGGATTTTTGACCCCAGGAATAAATGTTTGTCTTCATGACGGTTGCAGGTAGAAAGAACAGTTGTCGTCAAAGCCGATGGCATTTTGATACGTCTACAAATAAGCTGCGCCTTGCCTCTTTCTTCCGAGTCGCCAGTTCTAGGAAAGGCCCAGGATGTAGTTACAACTTATCACCATACTACAGAATGCCATTTGTAACCACACAAAAATACACAACTAGGCTCGGGTTTAATCGGATTACAATAATCAAATCTTGATTACGAGCCATCAGGGCATACAATACTTTCTTTTTGAACACTCACTACACTGTGTGAAATTTTCTTTTCAGAAATGATAAAATTGACTGCAATAAGGAGATAGCAGTGTCATTTGTTGTCGTTTATATCAGAACCCAAATGGACAAAGGAGAGTGTTAAGTGTCAACGTCTCACACAGCCACCTTGTTCCTCAGACTTGAAGAGTTCTGATTTAAGGAACAGCTACTCCTACTTGACCTTGCCATGACCTGTGCAGTCCTTGAGCCTCCCGACTTGAGCCCTCCTTCCTGTTTTGCCACTGATAATTATCAGACGACAAACTCTACAAACACACTCGTGGAGGGCCAGAAAACAAGATGGCTGCCAGTACATTCCGACTAACATGGGTTCCCCAGTTCCAAAAGATACGTCGACTTTGACCAAATTTTCCTCAGGATGATGACATACCTGTAAACGCACACGAAGAGCTGGCAAACGTTTTACAGAATTAAATCAGCCCGACTTTGCCTTGTACATGACCTTTGGAACTAACTTTTAGTTTATTATGTAAGAGGTACCAGTATGGATTCAATGCTTGTTGTACATGTAAGTTTAGATTCCATTTCAACTACCTTGATACAAGCGATGTGTAATGCGTTAGAATAGTTTAGCTTTAACGAATGTAATTTACACACAATGACTGATGACAGTCAAAAGGTTCAGGAGAAAGTGTGAGGTGTACACGAGAAAGAGTGAGGCGTACACGAGAAAGAGTGAGGCGTACACGAGAAAGAGTGAGGTGTACACGGTTTCACTGCGCAGGCCTGACCTACTTATATGTAAACACCTCCAGGATGAAACGTTACCCAGGGTGTGACGCCATCTTTATGCAAATCGCTGTTTTTGTCCATGGGTACATCTTAAACTTGTTTTTCAGGTAGCTTGGCTCAATTGTTCGTGCCAACATCTCTAAAAGCCACGGCAGAAGCTTGGTTGTTTTTCACGGATCGTTAAATAATCTTTGATTAGAATATTTACTTTTGAAATATTGCCAACGGTGACGGTCACGGATATTTCTGTCGGCAACAACCTGCCCCCCTTGCTCTCACTGCAGCAACGTTGGAGCTTGACAAAAATTAGCGTCGGGTTTCAACGCCACTGCTCATGATAAAAACAACGACGTAACACAGTCAGCTGATTTTTTTAACATGGCTAAATTAAGGCCACTCCCAAGCTTGTGTCAGCACTACGCAGTGCAGGAATGGAGCTTTTTTGTGTGTGTGCTGTGAAAGCGCATGAAGTGCATCTCTGCACAACATGTCGGCCGGCAAGCCTGCCTGCCAGCGAAGCCATCATTATGCTAATGACATGTTTGTACTAGGCTGCCATGCTGCCTGCCAGGGCTCTGCAGAAATGCAGGGGACGAACACAGAACGTCGCACGAACAATCACAACGTTTCCCCACCCTGTTAACGAACACCCTGCGTGGTTGTTGTTGCTGGTTTTACACCAGAGGAATATGTTACACTAAGTGAGAGGTACAAGCAAGCTTGCTGGCTTTGTCTGGGGGAAACTGAGCTGCCAGAAGGCAAGGCTTTCCCCTGAACAATGCTCTGTTGTGCCTTTTCCCCCCAAAGTTTTAAACACATAAAGCCTGGGTTCCGATGTTGGGGAGTCGTGCAAAGTCATGTGACCGACGGCATACAAATCCAGCATTCCTGAGTGGCCAGGGCCAGTGGGCAGGAAGTAGCACTTTTCCTGTCTGATGTTTCCACTGGCTGCATTTTCACATCTCAAACATTGCTGCGTCACCAAATCCACCCTCAAAAGCGCTTGTCGATCTTCGATTAATGGCCGATTACAAATTCTACACATAGGTGTAACTGCGTAGCACTTATTTCGACTGTAAAATCTTGGGAAAATTGCCCAAATAAATGATTATTTCGATATTTTAGGGGGTTGTCACACTTTTTGAGACAAAATCTGAGCAAGACCACTTGCCCCTGGGCACTTGAAATTTAATTCCTGGATGTCGTCAACCTCTCTACATTAAAATATTTAGAGAAATATACAGTGATCCACGATGACAGTTACCGAATTATGTTTCTATCTCGCCCAGGCTGCCTTGATACCAGCTCACAGGTGGGTATTTATGTAGGAACGTGAGTTTTATGCGCCATCGAGACGAGGTCTATTGTTGCCCGGGCCCTTTTGCCTCGCCGCCCGCCGGTGTCAATGCACCGTGCCCGGGCTGACCCCGTGGGCACCCGGGGCGCAACAAAGGCCACAGCGGAACCTTCCAGGACACAAAGGCACAGTGCAAGGTAGAGGGCACAATCCTGGATATACTGGCGCCTTGAGGGTCTATATAACAGAAAAACAACGCCGTTTGTGAATGAATGAGGTCGGGCAAGTTTACCTGTTTGCCCCGGTAGAAGAGGCGTTGTCGGTCCGCCGGGGAGTCGTCGAAAACCTCCTCCACCCTCCCCCGTAACTCCTCGATCTTGGTCAGCTTCGACAGGCCGTCTATCTGTACCTGCCGCCGGCCGTCCATCGTCCGGACCTGGATCCACATTTTGGGCGAATTTGGGGCGAAAGTTTTGTAGCAGCGTGCTTGAGGAAGGGGCGAGCTGTGATGAAGAAGTGAACACAAACGGCTTTAAATATGATAATTTCACCCACGTGTGGGAATGGCGCGAACAAGCTCTCGCCAAATCTCGTTCGGAAAAAGACCAGCATTTACAAAATACGACACCGAAATAAGATAAAGGAATATAAGAAAACCCTCATAGATTATATAGATATGCTAGCTTTGTGTGGAAACAAACAACGACTGGAAATATAAGAGAATATTTGGTGATGATCTGAAGTCTCGCGAGAGAAGGATGCAAATATGAAATTCGGCGGGAAAGTTGATGGGTTGATGTGGGAGTCAGCCATGCGTGAAGCCGAGGGCGCTGTCAACAAAGGGCCAGGCGAATCTGGCGTCACATAAAAACAAATACAACCGGCCCAAAGAGAGGGAAAACCAGGGGGAACTGGGCAGATGTCCTCACTAAGATTTAAAACACACCCTTGACACAACGTGTCGAAATATAAAACCACAACGTTTATAAAAACACATAGAAAATGCGAAAGTTTTAGTTCTTCCAGTTTTTCATCGTTCACTCTATTTTCTCAACGTGTCCCTTGAACTTGTAACTGAGCTCCTGTTGACGTTGCCAAAGGACCTTGAGTTGATTGACGGCACAGATTGACGATTTCTGTGCCAAAGTTGAGGTGACACTGCCACGCCCACCCAAAACAACAGGCTCAGAGATTTCAGGTTATACCAAACCCTCTATGGGGGTGAGTGCCGGAAGACAGGATATGTGAGGGCATCGCCTTATCATTGATGTTACCCAATACGTGACTAGATCTTTGCTTTTATAGATAAAAATTTAACGAGGTGCGTAATAAGTAAACAGCAACAGGTGAAAGTCCGTAGTGGGCCTAGCCCATTATGGAATCACCTGACGACCTTTAACCCACAGAGGTATTTAGGACCTGTCACGCCAGTGTTGGGGGCGAATCGCAGACCAGCCCGCGAACAAAACTCTCTCAAACTGCGCCTCTGGAACAGATCCACAGCAACTGTAACATACATCAGATTTTAGACATCCTTCTCAACCTCCCTGATCGTTGGTGTCGGCCAAGATGCTCGGTTTCTTGCTTTTCTTGTTGGTCGTCTTCGGGGCGGCCGGACTGTGGGTTCACCTGAAGGGGATAGAGTATGTCCTTGTGAACCAGAGATGGGTGTTCGTCTGTTTCTTCCTGCTGCCGTTAAGCGTGATTTTCGACCTGTACCACTACCTCCGGACCTGGATCGTCTTCCAGCTGCACAGCGCGCCAAAGAAACACGACGAGAGAGTCAGGAACATCCAGAAACAGGTGGGACATTTTAGTAAAGGTCACAAATAGATTAGATATATATTGATCCAACCTGCAGGTCGTTTCGTAACGTCAATTTTCAAGCAGATGTCTGGTGGAAGCTTGCTTATTTACCTCCTTTGTTTTTCTTGTCAGACTTCTTTTTGTTAGTTTTTACAATGGAGAGACGACCACAGAAAAAAGAGATCTACATATTAGTCGTTTTTAAATAGGAAAATGCCCACAAGATCGTACCAAACCCCTCGTATCTGCTTGGAGATTACGTCGCTATCGTCACGTAGCTAGGCGCCCTTTCTTGGTAACGGTCCAGCGGTCGCATCTCTGTTTATTTTTGGAAAAACATGACCATACAAGTATTCCACTAGACTACAATATTGCTGATATTTCAGACATGGGACAATATGTAGCCTCTATTAATATTTGTGCCCCCCTCCCCAACTTGTTGCCATGGCAACGCAATCAGGACACCTGTCACGTTCCCAATTTTATCTAGAATGTTCCTTGGTCGATGCCATTTCAACTAACACGCTACTGACGTGTTACCTCAGCCAGGATGGTTTGGTTGGACTTGGGAGCTTATGATCTCACCAGTATTTCACCAGTATTTGTTTGGTGGCTAAAACTAAAAGGCTGATGAATTCAATGACCCAATTTTAGTGCATTTCTGCAGTCTTTGTAATTGGATTACCTTGTGTCAAGGAATGGAGCGACAATTTTTTTTTTTTTACAAACCAAGTAACGTTACATATTTGTACATGTAATTGGAATATCATGCCAAGTTTTGGCTAATGTTCGGATGAGCTTCATATTCTCCTGGTGAATTTAGCATCCCATGAAGAATGCTTCTATAAAAGTACATGACGTCCACCACACAAAAAAGCTGAGTCAATATTGGACTTCTAGCATGCAGATAACACACACAAATTTTAACAGGCAAAGGTACTTTTAAGGACATGTATGTTCAAACACTCCATGGACAATATGTTGATATTCTATAATTGCAAATGCTATATAATAAAAAGTTGAAAGCAAAAATGCCTCATTTAATAAGTTAATACTTCGTGGGAACAGAAGTTGATTTTTTTCTCCATTATCCTTCACCCGAGTCCAACTGGATTCTGCAATAGAAAGCACAAGGTCGATATGGCTGCCTGGTGTAAATAAAGGCTATTGATTGGTTGACCTTCTTGCATGCTCTACTGGTTAGCGACCACGTTCTAGACCACAGGGGTGAGAGGTCAAACCCAGACCTGTTGCCTTGCCTGCTAAGGGTTGTAATCCATAGTGGAAGACCTACATGTATTGGTCCTCAGTTCAATAAAAATAAAAAAGAAGGAATTTCCCCAGGCACAACCTCACAGTACTGTCTTCATGTTACAACCTATGTAATACTTTTTTTTTGTTGACATGCTACAATTATTTCAAAATAATCTCCAAGCAGATGCACGATACCAGCTTTTGTGGTGTGAGAAAAATTGACCATTTGGTAATTCTTATCAATTAGACTACAAACAATTATCTTCCTGTTTTGGCTTATGTGATCTCTGCCCTGGACATGTGATTGTGGCATTCGCAGTTTAGTTAATCAGTACCCCGTGCCGCACACAAGTTTTGTTTCTCGTGTATAATTTTCTTCAGTGTCTTTCTTATGGTAAACAGTGCACCTCAAGTCAAGAAAGACATATTAAACAAACTTGTGCAAAACAAGACAGAGCAAAACTTCTTTCTGGAGAAAAGTTTAAGAGACATTTCTTTCTCCTCTCTCACCCCTCCTGGCCATTGCAGCTTTATACATTCCAAGCCAAGACAGAGCCAAACTTCTTTAGAAAAGTTTGAGAGACATCTTTTCTTCTTTCCCCAGGTGAGAGCATGGAAGGATGACGGCAGCCGGTCCCAGATGTGCACGGCGCGGGCGGGCTGGCAGACCATGAGTCTCCGGGTGGGGAAGTACAAGCAGACGATGCGTAACATCAACATCAACCTCATCGATATCCTGGAGGTCGACATCGAGCGGCAGGTCAGGCTCGACCAATGAAACGCCTCGTTACTTACATATTTATTGTTTTAGTTGAATTTATCACAAGCGTCAGGTTAGCCTGGACCAATGAAATACCTCGTTTCTGATATTAACATCAACAATATTTTACAAAATAGGTCAAGCTGGGCCAATAAAACGCTTTGTTTCTGATATTTTCCATGGAATTAAACATGCAAAGTTTGATTTCTGTTCACACATTAAGTTTGGAAAACTTTGAAAGCAGACTGAAAAAACTGTTGAGCTTTTGATCCAACCGCATTTTTTGTTGTTTTTGCATCAAAGTCATATTCTTGTTCTTGGATGAAAGGAGTAGCCTGGATGCCAGCCTAGGTAGCTCTAGTCCTCTCCCCAACAACTGCTGCAGAGCAGATTGAAGCTAACAAGGCTGGCATCCAGACTATCAAAAGAATAAACTTTATGAGTTTACATGCTGTGTGGCAGATGTTTTGCCCTTCCATTCCAATGCTCCCTCAAGTTTCCACCTCAGCTGGGTTGCACAAGTCCATAGGTCCAATTGCCCGGGGCAGGTGAAACTGCTGATCGAGCATTGCATGTTGTCCTGTACTTGCCTGGTCAGGCCGATTTGGGTACATATTGATCCATTAGGTGGAACAAATCAGGCCCCCATGCAGCAGCCCCCCAGGCTTGTGATTGTTACATTAACATGCATTTTTACATGCTTTAAATCAAAGTGCTGTATTTTTTTACTGAATTTTTTTACAAAAGATTTCTTCGCTACATTTAAAAGTACATATGAATATGTTATTGCAATTCTGGGCCAGTGAAAAGTTTGTTTGGGCAAGTGGAATTGACCATATACTTTCCCAATAGGGCCAGTCAATTTTTAAAGACCTAGCAAACTCTAACTGTTCCTGTAGGTAGTTCGTGTGGAGCCCCTGGCCACCATGGGGCAGATCACCGCCACACTGGTGCCGCTGGGCTGGACCATCCCTGTGCTGCCCGAACTGGACGACCTCACTGTCGGTACGGCTGACTGATTGATTGATTGATTGATTGGTTGATTGCAAAATTTAAGGATTGATCAATTGACTGATTTCATACTTGTTGTTAGTATGATGACAACTACATTGTAAAAGAGATAATGAATGAATGAACTGACCTTTATCATACATAATACACCCACTGGCCCAGGGTTAACTACAGGTCACAGTAAAAGAATAGCTTACAGATACATGTAGGCATTGCCAAGCTACAGACAACTTATAATTACAAGGATTATAATCCAAATGAACTCGACTTCTTCTCACTTCTTTGTTATAATGTGCAGGAGGGGTTTGGTAAATGTTGGCTTGTTTTTAACATCTTTTTAGGCGTTTTGGTCGGGCTTTCTATTTATGCCAAAGGGCAGGTGGTTTGATTTGTTGACTACCGTTTCTTGTGTATTTTCCAGGTGGGTTGATCTGTGGAGTGGGGGTGGAGACGTCCTCACACCACTACGGGCTGTTCCAGCACACCTGCGAGGCGTTTGAGCTAGTGCTGGCTGACGGCAGTCTGGTCAGGTGTACCAAGGTGGGCAGTGTGTCTACTGTCATTACATGCACACTTACAGCTTTCACAGATAGGCAAAGTTGAGATTGTAAATCGTATTAGTTTACTAGAAAAAAGTGGTTTAGTCATTGACCTAAACTAAAGTAAAAATACATGCCCCAATGTTTTCTTGCTCCCCTTATCTGACATGACCTGTATAAAAAAACTTTCACAAATTAAGAGGTAACTACCACGTGCTTCTACCTATCTGGAAAAAAAATGTTTTGGGTTGTATGTTTCTTTCTGATTGTGTTCTTGTGGATTAATGTATTCTATTTTCTTCAATTTGAAAGAAAACTTTTCCCCTTTCAGGATGAGAACCCTGACCTGTTCTACTCGGTGCCCTGGTCGCATGGAACCCTGGGATTCCTGGTCGCCGCGGAGATTAAGATCGTCCATGCTGCTAACTTCGTGAAGGTCGAGTACAAACCCTGCCACACCGCGGAGGAGGTCAACAAGGTCTACACCGAGGAGGTTTGTACCTGTTTCACAAACCTAACACTAAATGCGGCCACTTCCCTCAGGGCTTGTGCCACACTATATGCTAGGCCTTTGCTCCTGTCCAGCTTGCTGTCAGTTTTTTCTGCATCAATAAAAATGCATGTATTAACGAAATCAAAAATAACTCAGTACCAGGGACAAATACAGCAGTGTTAATGTTTGATATATAAAACACAAGTGAAGTGATGTTGTCATTCAGCACCAAGGACAGATACTGCAGTGTGGATGGTTGACATAATAAACAAGTGGAGTGATGTTGTTCAACATAAATCTTAATTGGTTGTTTCCAGGTCCTGAAGAAAAGTGAGAACGACTTTGTGGAGGGATTGATGTTCAACGAGAACCAGGCCGTCGTCATGACAGCCAACCTGACCAATCAGGCGGAGCCAGGAAAGGTAGGCGTGGTCACTAGGATGTTGTCACAGTCTCCAATCAGATGATGACAAATGACTGAAATAGAGAAGACAGCTTGCTCTTCAAAATGGCTTTACAGTAACTGTACAGTTAGCAACCAATTTGGGCTTCCAATTCCACCATGTAAATGTGACAGTGTGAGTCAAACGTCACTTACTGACCAGTCCAACCGGTCCGGACCTTTTAGCCTACAGTGTGATTCAAGTGCCACTTACTGACGAGTCTAACTAGCCTAGTGGTAAGTGCATTGGGTTCGATTCCCAGGAGCCAGGAGACTGTACTACTCGCCTCATGAGTTCCATAAGTAACGAAGAAATTTTTGTCGCCAGGTGAACTCCATCGGTCTGTACTACAAGCCGTGGTTCTTCAAACATGTGGAGACATTCCTGAAGACTGGCCCGGGCGTAGAGTACATCCCACTGCGCCATTACTACCACAGGCACACACGCAGCATCTTCTGGGAACTACAGGTAGAAGACTGTTGATTATCACATGAAAAGAATATTAGATGAAGAAGTGCAAATGTTTTTTCCCGTTATGATTTCTTTGCTCTAAGACAAATTTCTTAGCTGTATGATGAAACTAGCTTCCACTTCACAAAAACGCAAATTTGTCAGCCCAGCTCTTGCAAAATCTCACAAAACTTTGCCAAGAGAAAAGTACTTATCATAGTACTGAACAAGGCCAGGTTTAGAGCGGACGTGTTTCCATTGCGAAACTTTTTGTTTTCCATTTGTTGCTAGCATATCATTCTCTTCAGAAACAACCCAATCTAACCTGTTTGTTTTTGTATTGGACATCATACTCTACTGAAACAAACCAATCTTCCGTTTTAGGTTTTCCATAGTGAAACCTGTTTGTTTGTTCCTAGGACATCATCCCCTTCGGCAACAACCCGCTGTTCCGTTTCCTGTGCGGGTGGATGGTCCCCCCGAAGGTGTCCTTGCTCAAGCTGACCCAGGGCGAGACGGTGCGCCAGCTGTACGAGAAGCACCACGTGATCCAGGACATGCTCATCCCCCTCGACAAGATGTCAGAGGCGCTCAGGGTCTTCCACAAGGAGATTGAGGTTTGTGTTGGAAGGACTAGCAATTCCTGGCAGCACTGGGCCAGACAGTTGGTTTCGTTGATTCTTACTTTTGGTATGCATGATAATTTTTAGTAGATTTGATGCAGCTGCTAGTGAAGACAGATTGGGAGGAATTCACTTTAATAAGACATGATGTTTGCCATCTTAGCTTTGCCGTGTTTTAATACTTGGACAACATTGTAATTATGGTATGCCACCTAGGATTTGGTTATATCTACAATACAAAACATGTAGGTCAAATGATCCCTGTACATTGCCAGTCAGGCCACCATCTTGTTTCATTAAACGCTCACACTTTGATTGCACTACAGTCACCTTGTGTCGTCAGTTGCATCCATAACTGGCAGTATTGTGTTACTGCTAGCAACAATTCTTTGTAACCATTAAATCCCCCCGCCCTGCAGCTGTATCCTCTGTGGCTGTGCCCCATGCTGCTCCCCTCACAGCCAGGAATGGTACATCCCAAGGGTGACCAGGATGAGATGTATGTGGACATCGGCGCGTACGGGGAGCCGAAGACGCTGGACTTCGACGCCACCACCACCACTCGCCGTCTGGAGGAGTATGTGCGCAGTGTCAACGGGTAGGGACAGATTTCTTTGCCACTCATATAACGCTCGTTCTCATTTAAATGTACACATTTTGTAATCTCCGTTACTGATAGAAGTAAGACGTTCCTGACATTAAGATATGCCACATATAAGGTACCAAACTGCCGTTTTTTAAAAGTCGTCATAAAAACTACAGTTTGACATCTTATATGTGGCATATCCTAATGCCAGGAACGTCTTATTTCAATCGGTAACAGAGATTACAAAATGTGTTCATTTAAATGAGAACGAGCGATAAGGCATGGGGCTCCCTGCACATGTAAAACTATATACCAGTATAGGAGAAGCTCAAAATGTATCTGTCTTCCAAACTTTAACATGAACAGAGCCAGATGTACTTAGTCTAATGGTTTTCTTGGTAAAAAAAAGTTCATCTCAGAATTCTTACAGTCAGACTTCTTGTCTTAGATGAAAGAACCATCATGGTGTGATAACATAATAAGAATTTTGCTCCTTTACATATCTAAATGCCAATGCCAAATTTCTAAAATTGTGACAAAACTGATGACAACAATTTTATTGAACCCAGACGAATTGAGATACCAAGACGCAATGCTGTAAAAAAATCAAAAGATTTTTCCCATTTTGTTCCCCCCAGTTTCCAGATGCTGTACGCTGACTGCTACATGACCCGCGAGGAGTTCCGCCAGACCTTCGACCACACCCTGTACGACAAGCTGCGCTCCGACTTCGAGTGTGAGAAGGCCTTCCCCGAGGTCTTCGACAAGGTCTGCAAGAAGAACAGGCACTAAAAATATAAATAGCAAACATTACGTAATGAAAAGATACTAGTAAGTCAAGCAACTGGATAAATTCTTAACCTTCTCCTAGCTGCCTGTAACCAATATGAAATTGGGTGCCAAACAGCTACTTCAGAGTACTAATTAGAAAGGTTAAATAGACAGATTCTATCATTATGGATAGCTTTAAAGAACATTTGCAGCAAGATGTTGCTCGATGTTGTTCAGTGTAAATTATAACCAGCTGCTGCTGCGTGGCGTGCCTGCGAAGCTGGTGTGTTACGCCGAAGGAAGGCTATACCAGCTAATAATATATACTGTAACAGATACAGATTTTCAAGTCACTCATGAAAGACAGTGGATGCTATCTGAAATGTCTGACTCTTAAGACAATTTAGCCAGTTGCTTGATTTATTGTGTATTACGAAATGTTCTACTTGGATGTCCTGACTTCATCGACCCAAAACACATAGTATTACAAAAACTTCCAGTACCTACAAGCATATCATTGCCTACACAAGACAACTTGCATAAATCAAGCTCAAAGATTTAAAATCAACTGTTCAATTACCAACTTTTTTTCTCCATAAAAATGCAGTGAAAAATTGTTCCAAAGACATATTGGTGCAAGTACATGTAGACCAAGCAACTTGGTCTAGTCTAGCAGTTTGTACAATTGGTACTTAATATCAACATGCAAAACTGATGTGCTACACTTTGAGGTGCTTTACAGGTTATGCATTCAATAATTCCAAAAATGCATAGACAATTCTGTCGAGTCTCTGCTAGATTAACCCCCTTCCTGCTGACTTCTGCTGTTACCAATGCAAATCTGCTGCTTTGATTCTTCAGGGAGACGGTTACGTTAAACTTCTACATGAGATTCATAAAAATCTCAAAGCCTCATACCTATTTTGGTAATAAGCACTCAAAATACAATGTTATGCCAAAGACATTATTGCCACTGACATTCAGGTCTTTTTCTGTTGTATCATTTCTCAGTATTTCAAACCGTGACATTTGTTCTTCATAATGTTTCATCAATGGTGAGGTGAAAGTGTGACATTATTGCATATCAAATATGTAGCAGAACCAGAGTTTGGGAACAGTTTTGACTACTGTTACCTTAGCTTTTACATATCAGAAAAGTACATCTGTTAGATTCAAATCAATTTTACTGTAACAGATGAGATTTTTAGAACTTTCTGAGTCCCAATCATTACATATATGACTCAGTATCTTCACTATAAACGGCTGCTCATCAGTGTTAAAAACTGCAGTTTTTCCCATATCATGGTCAAAAAGATGCAGTATTTCCAGAAAGTTGATAAAAAAATCTAATGCGAAACTAGCAATAAAATGGTGAATTTTCACTGATGTAGCTTAGAAATGTTATTACCAAATATCATATTCAAATTGTGCAGCTTAAGTTGTGAATCCAAAATTGGCAGTTAGGGAAAGAGGCTCATTATCTCCAAAAACGTGATGGAAATAGAAGCGGTGAAATTATAATCATTATGGTGAATGTTTACTTAACTACAGCTTGAAAACTGTACCACCAGGCAAATATCATCTCCAAATTGTGCAGCTAAAGTTATGAATCCAAAATTGGAAAAAGTATTTCAGACTTGACCACATATTTGGGTAAGAGGCTCATTATCTAAAAAAATGTGACAGAAATGGTGAAATTATGATGGTGAATTTTCATTGAATTAGTAGCTTGAAAACTGTACAACCAGCAAATATCATCTTCAGATTGTGCAGCTGAAGTTATGAACCTAAATCTGCCAAAAATCACGAAAAATGTGTACAAGGATTGACCACAGTGAGTGTGTATCCAGTGATATAGTGTGTATATGTTGTGAGATTTTTTATATAATTATTGGGCGAATACAGTATAGTATAGTCATGAATAATTTTGCTGTGATGTCAAGCAGGTTTGCATGTTGTTCCTATATGATGCTTTCAGGGATGTTACAAAGCGGAGAGGAGCAGTGTTACACAAACTTCCAAATATTAGATCTAGCAAGTTCTTGTGTATTATGTTGTGAGATTTCCTACTTCTGGGGTATATATAGCAATTTGATGTGTTATGTTGTTGTGAGATTTCCAACTTCAGGGGTAGATCAAAGGGTGGATCTCAGCATTGTCTTGAGGCAACATCAATTTACTTTTGTTGATTCGTGGATTGAAAAGAAACTGATGAGGACCCAAAAGATCAACATGAAAACAGAGTCTGAGGAGAAAGTCTGTACCTAATGGCATAAACAGTGTCAGGGAGAGAATAATGTGAAGTTTTTCTCACAGCCCTCTGTTTTCACACTGACTTAAGTTCTTACTCTAAAATGTCAGAGAACGAAAAAATTTAATTGGTGTTGCCTCAAGAACTACATGTAGTTAAGATGTAATGATGTCGCTTTGCTGTAATCTCAATCATGTTGGCATGTTGTTCCTATACTATATGATGCTTTTAGGGATGTTACAAAGCGGAAAGGAACAGTTTTACGAACTTTCGACATTGAATCAGTGATGTCGTGAGATTCCAAATGTCAGGGTGGGTCACAGGACGCGTGTCTTAACTACATGGTGTCGTGTTGGTGTAGCGGTTAGGGTGTTTTGCCCAGAACCAAGAGGTCCTGGGTTTGAATCCTGTGATATGCCACCGACGGTGTGTCCTTTGGAAAGGCATTCAACACTTTCTTCACTCACTGACTTAGGCTTGGGAGGTAAATGGCAGTTGAAGGAGAGAGGTGGGCTCTGCCTTCCTTTACCCTGCCATACACAGTGGATACCAACCCACTGCCCCTACGGCCTCAAAAAGGCTATGGGACTACCTTTTTTGTTCTTGTACCTTTACTTTTTACCTTACATGTAAACAAGGTTTATGTGACAATATTACAGTCACACTTAGTACAATCATATATTTTGTTCCAATATGATGCTTTCATGTACGTAAGAAAGCTGAAAGGAACAGAGCTACATATCCGGTGATCATGTTACCATGGAGATGCATGTTTTTGACCTTTGCTCTGATGATGTTTTCAGGCAAGACTGGATGTGAATGGAGCTAGGTCATATGTTGTATGGTGACATGGAGTACATTGTTGTACTTGTAGTGGACTTGTGTGTGATGGGAAATTTAGTATTATAGTCTGTCAAGAAAATAAAAAGTTCTACTTTGATCAACCACAGTTTTCAGATCCTTCTTTCCACATGTAGAAAACTGTTGTCAGCATTTTGTTACTAAGTTGTTAATTTAATAGATCTGAAGTAGAATGGGGCAAACTGGTCTTCCAGAAACAACATGAGCGTGGGGTCGTGTGGCGTAACGGCAGGGTGTTCGGCCCAGAACCAAGAGGTCCCGAGTTCGAAGCCCCCTGACGCCACCGATGTTGTGCCCTTGGGAGAGGCACTTTACACGACTTTCCTCACTTCGCCCATGTGTATAAAAAAATGGGTATGTTGTAATCTGTACGTGGTACTGTTAATATAAGTTATAAAAACTTGAGTGCAGTGCCACGTCGTCCTTGTCTGTCAAAAACCAAAGTAAAAAAAAACATGAGGCAAGATACCCTAGGCACCAGACCCACCACGCTACATGATGACTCATTCAGCAGGGGAAAGTCACATGCCCCACTACGCTACGTTTTCTCCCCCCCTTTAACTCCAACTCATGTTGTACAATTTCCTTGGAGACATGTTGGCCCTAGAGCCAAGAAGCTGGCCTGTTCAGGCCCTGGAAACAGTCTGGCATCCAAGCTATAGGCAAGCTGGCAGGCTGAGGAATCATTTCCAGAGTTTTTTTCTAAATTTCATTCTGCATCTCTGTATTGTAAAGGGAAACAACTAGACATACAAATTGGTACAATACCTATTTTATAAAAAAAAACACACACACACACTGGGTTTGAAAACAAAAGAAATTAATTACACCAAAGAGCAAACCAGCAGCAAATGCAGACAGAGACAAACCTCAGAAAACCGTAGCCTCCGTTGCAGGCTCTGAACCGGCTTTTTTGGGGGGCTAAATAATATACTTTTTGCAGCCAACCCGTAACCATCAGCCAACCCTGTAACTATCAGCCGGCTAATAGTTACAGGGTTGGCTGAGTGATGGTTACGGGTTGGCTGCAAAAAGTATATTATTTAGCCCCCCAAAAAAGCCGGTTCAGAGCCTGCAACGGAGGCTAAGAAAACCGCTTCAACGTAAGAATACTTAAACAGTCAATTCAAACTTGGAGAGTCACACAGTTGGATGGGACTCTATTTATAGTGATACAATACCAGTACAGTACTGCAAAAACCTCTGTACAGGTACCTGATGTTACGTTTAGGTATGCAACACTAGTTGGAAGGAAGCAATTTCAACACTAAAAGTTCACATCACATGAGAGACTATCTTCTTCAGTTTATCATAGTAAAATATTTTAAGCCGGATATTTGACTTTAAATTTGTTAGAGGAACCAAATCTCTACTGTATTTTCCCTCCATTTTAAAATGACCATCATAAATGAACCCAAAATGTCTAATTGAAAATAAGAAAAAATTAATATGCGCTACCACAACTGTCTATCACTACTTAAATTAGCAGCACCCTTAACCATACTTATATGTTTAGAGGAATTATTCTCCAAGCACAGGTTACAAAGGCTTCAAACTTTCGTTTTCTTTCGATTTCTTAATAACAGACTATACAGTATTAGTCCGTTACAAGAGTTAGCTGCCAGTTTAGTCTACTCCATTATCAAATGTAGAAAATGTTACCACCTTTTGAATTATTGCAAGTGGAACTTCTTTCAGTGCAAAACTATATGACATTGTTCAGTATACATCCCTACTGAAAACCGAAACAGTTTAAAAAGTACCATTGGGCTTATAAATCTCATCAGGCCTTGTTTTGTTTCTCAAAACATTTCTAAAACAAAAAAATGTTGAAAAGTAAAGTAAAGAATTCACTGCAACATGTTTCATCTTGTCACAAAAAAAAGAAGTAAAAAAAGGTTTAGCAGTCATCCTCAATTGAGGTAAACTTGACCTATAGTCTATTGTGTAGATAATGCCTTCATTTCACTTCAATTGAGTCTTTTAACGAGCATCTAAATACAGGAGGTAGCCGTCAGAGATTAACATCTCTCTTTCAGCTCAATGACTTTCCCTCACCTTTCATCTATGTACTCAAGAAGACATTCAGTTTATTTACCAATATATAGTACTTCAATGTGATGAAAAAGTTGCAAAACCACCATCATAACATAAGATTAATTTATGTTACCTACCCATGGAAACAAACCACAAACAAACAAACAAAAAACGAGTCAGCATTGGTCAATTCGGTGTGTGTACAAAATTTTACCGAAGAAGAGATTATTCCCTGAGTTGAGAAGTCTCTACCAGTTGGTCCTTAGTTTTTTTTGAGTGAGGCCTTCTTTATCCAGTTTAAAACACAAGTGTCCTAAGAGAAAGTCATCATAAGAAGTCGTCATCCAAGTCCAGGTCAGAGCTGATATCCCCAGGGTCAAGGTCATCCAGGTTCAAGGTCACATCCAGGGAGGGGGAGAGGGAGGGGCTGAGGCTGTTCAGATCTGGGGGGATGGAAACAGTAGAGACCACTACATCAGACTATTACACAACATTTGCAGTTACTTACACATGTAGCAATCATATCAAGGATAGATTCTAGTCCAAATCTTTCAATGTCAAGCATGCCATTTCATAATCTTTATTCCTGGATCATCTAACTTGCCGTTGCTTCTTTCTATAGTGAAGGCCTACCCCATCCCCCCAAAAAATCTTAAAAATTTCTTACAAACTAACAAATGGTGGGAACAATGCTCAGCAAGGGTGACACATGTGGCCTAGCACAAAAGATGTTGGAAATAGTAGGAAACAAGAAAAGTAAAACTTCCTGACCATTGTCCCTGTGTCTAGTAGCAGGCGTGGGCCTGAGGTAGTCCATGTTGTAGGAGAAGTCTGACGACCTGTGGCTGGCCACGCTGGGGGAACTCAGGTCGACGTCCGTGTCGATATCCGACGTGTCAAACACACCGGTCATGCGCGACCCCTTACCGATGTAAGGTAGCCTCTTGGACTTGCTGTTGTCTCTTGCGTACTCTGTTTTGATACGATAAACATCTTTAATCTGTTGTCATACATACTATGATACATCACAGCTAGCTGTGAGCTCAACACAACTAGTACACAATATCAGAGGGCCAAAATTTACTCCATTAAGTCTCTACAGATGCTGTCTTCAGACAATATGCATATCCAAATTCTAAGATTATTCAGCGTTGATTTGAAACCTCTACTCTGTCTATGGAGGAACAGGAAATGCCAAAAGAAGCAGAGAATTATTTCCTTCTTTCTGTAGCACTGGCTAACACATCAATACATTCACAATTTTCACACGAACAGTGTCAACTTACATCCAAAGTAAATACTACCAAAGTAAATACTACACTGCTCTCACCTGTTCTTCTGTTCCTCCGTTGGTTAGTTTCTCCCTGTGTCCTGTCTATTTGTCTCTGAATACTTCCCACTGAGTTCCTGTACACAAAAATGGGCACAATTCCAAATTTTACTGAGGATTCTACTCTGTTAACAGGTGGCAGATATATATGTAGCACCTAATGAATAACACATCAGGATATACAAATAGGACTTTATGGATGACATCCATTTAAACAATGCTTTGTTTAATGTTCAACAAACGGTAGGCATCCATACAAGTTTGCTACAAATTGTTAGCACTCAGCTAAAAAATATGATGCAAATTGAAAGTCCTTGTTAATGTGATCCTAGGTAAAGCATGGAAAGATGTCACAATCATCATAAAAGTTAAAACATGCAAACATAAAAATCTGCAGCCATTGTATTCCAGCTTCTCTTACTTGAGCTCCTTAATCTGCTTCAGCGTCTCTGACTGGTCTGATGACACCTTGGTTGTGTCATGTGACTGGGAGCGATGGCTGTCCTGTAGTGACTTGACAGTCTGAGGTGCAGAGAGAAGAAAAACGTGACTATGGTTAGAAAATATCAGAAACACAGACAAGGACTAGTTGTTTTATTCTCAAGAAATGGAAATATTTTGCTTTTATTCTACTAGTTTTTGTATATCATTTATATTCTTACAAAAAACAAAATGTTATGAAAAGGGTACAAAATCTTGCTTCCGATCCTGCAGCACAGGGGGACACAATTGAGTCTTTCAGTCATTCATACAATCTGGCTTATCATCTTTAAATCCACAAATGAATCTTCTATTATTTGTTGCTATGTACATAGATTACATGGCAGGACACTGAAGTATTTGGACTACTTAAATTCAAAGTTTTGAACTGTTTAAATGTTTGCAGCATAAAGAATATCTTTAAAAAATGTTTGACACACAAACATTGGAGGAGACTTTATCCCCCACCTTGTCCATGTGGTCCTGTCTCCTGCTGATGTCTCTGGACTGGGAGATGGTGGTGGCCAGGTCCACTTCCTGCTTCACTGGGGGAGGGGACACATCACACAAGCAAATGCTATCAAATACAAATAAATAAATACAAAAGTCTTTCCTATCGAAATATAAACAGCTCTTAACCCTGTCACCTAATAGACTGAAATAAGTCATGTCAATTTACATGATGAAAGTGCCACACAAAATAACAGTAACAATTTCGTAAAGGATAACGAAGGGGAAGCTTTGATTTTATCTAATATGTTAAAACTGAAACCCTCACCTATCCTGGTCTTCATGCCCTCTATCTCCCTCCTGAGAGCCTCACACTCTTCCTGAAGAAACCTCTTACTGTAAAAGATCAAGATCAAACAACTAGACGACAAGGTACATAACAAAGAGTCGAAGTTAAAAAGAAAATGTTTTCCAAGACTGCTAAGCTCTCAGCACTCTGCAATGTAAATGAATAAGATGTGATCCCAGACCACAAACATCCTTGTAAATTAAAATGCAGACTTTTTTGCCTCAGTCACACTACACATTCCTGCACATGTACTAGAGCGGCTCCAGAGGTCTTATAAGTAGGAATTGTGGTAGAATGAATCCGACCTCAGAACAAAGTGTACAATGTGGTACTAGCTAGTATGCTTTTGTGCGCACTTGATTGTAACTTACACTTAGGATATTATTCAAAGATACAGATGAGCATTTCACTTGAAAGATCTGTGTTGGTAGAAGTCATTACGTATCAAAGTGAAACACACAGAAGAAATTGGACTTACCCAAATTTTCAACTGATCAACTCCAGTCTTTATCAAGCTCAGCTTTTGATTAGTTTTATGACCTTTTATACATGTACCAATAGGGGTGGATACCGGTTCAACCGGACCAGTTTGGACCAGAAAAAGGTTCAGGTCCAAACCTGAACCTCTGGACCTGAACCTGGATTCCAACCTGATCGAGCTGAACTGGTATCCACCCCTATGTATCAATTTCTTCACATTAACTAGCTGCCCCACCTCTCGTGTAGCTCCCTTGACAGCACACTGACGTCGTTGCTGCCGTACCGCTCCCCGTCCCGCGCCCTGCGCACGGTCTGTAGCTCCTGCTGGAGGCTCTGCACCTCGGCCGCCACCTCCCGCCGCCAGCGCTCCATCTTCATCTCCGTCTGCAGGTCCACCCCCCGCTCCGACAGCCGGTCGTTCACAGCACGCAGGTCGTCTGGGGACACCAACACGTGGTGGTTAACATTCTGCCTGCTAAGGTATAGCCTGAGTGTCATCCCAGTAATACTCTCATTGGTCGCTGAAGTGAGAGTATGGGAACCCTGGAACTAACTGGGATGACACTCGGGCAGCTTGGCAGTCGTTTGGTACCAAATCTGTATTTGTTAAGGGGTTAGGCAGCAGGAGATGGTTCATGATGACCATCCTAACCATACTTCAACAGAAAATGCAGGTCACCACATCTTTGCCTCAACTGCTCTCTTTGTGATAACAAATATAATGCCTTGAAGTACTAGTACATAAAGGTCATCTGGGATTGGGAACATCAGCAAGTAGCAGTGAATGGTTGCCTTGTGAAACTGTCCAACTGTCTTGTTGACAAATACCACCAACAACAAACAAGGCACATTTTTACACTGATGAAGGTTAGACATCCAGGTAGTAAGATACGCCAAAAATAATTACTCAAGCAACTGGATAAAATTTGAAACAGTCAGACGTTTCAGACAGCATCCACTGTCTTTTGTCAGTGACTAACGATAGGACTGAGAACACCAGGTTTTATACCAAAACTCTGAATAGATATTTGGTATAAAACCTGGTGTTCTCAGTCCTATCGTTCTTAGTCACTGACGAAAGACAGTCGATGCTGTCTGAAAATGTCTGACTGTTTCAAAATTTCATCCAGTTGCTTGAGTAATTATTTTTGGCGTAAGGCACATTTTTGTAGGTGAAAACATCAAGGTAAAATTATATCCTATTAAACTTACTTTCCAACTCCTTGACCTTGGACTTCTGCTGGTCTCTGTCCCTTTCCAAGTTCTCCACTGTCCGCCTCAGGGTGTCGATAACCTGAGATAAACGCCATAAACACTGATAAATCCGTCTATCAATCATTTTATTTTCACAGAAAAGTAAGAAATTTTTTGAACTGGTTAAAAGGATTCATCACTGCATGGTGAGGCAAGTTCACAAATACATTGTAAGGGGACAAATAAATTCTTTTTTTTTTTACTTTTCAATGCCAAATATGGGTCTGCATCACAAAGTAAGCAACGGTCTATTTTGTCTCAGAAAATAGCATTTTGCATGCACAGAGCAGTTATACGATTTCTAACTTGTGCTTTTTTTCAGACCAGGCAAACCTTTACTGCATTGTTTATTCGAGGCTGTCATCTTCCACCAACCAACTTTTGATAATTCACCTGAAAGAGAGTTGCCTTCAATGATCCAAAAGTTGAACTTAACTTACATGTACTACATATACATAGTTGTCTAAAAGAAATCTTGAAGTTTAGAATCAAACCTTTGACTGAATTTCCATTTTCTCAGACAGCAGGGTCCACATAGCTGGGGCATGACCAGAGTCTATATTCTCCTTATTGGACATGTGTAAAGGCTCTGTGGACAGGTCGGAGGAATCTGAGAACCGAACAGTCCTGGGCTTGGGTGTGGAGGTGATGGGCTCACGACTGGGTCGGAAAGAGTCTGAAGGGGGGAAAATGAGAGAAAAAATATGAAAACATGTTGTAATACAAGTAAAAATGAAGGTATTTTGATGATCTGTTCATTTTAAACAAACTTGTCAAAGGTAACCAAAAAATAAACAAATCAAAATCTCAATAGAGAAGGTTAGACCTTTGGTAAATAATATCAGCTGTCAGATACTAGCAGATTAATTCTACTGAAATCGTACCCGCTGACGCATCAAATCATGTTGTAAATACTCTGATGATGGTTGCACACTGAATTTGCAGTGCATTTTGTTTCAGGAAACTTTGATTTGAGTAGCAAATTGCACATATCCTTGATGCTAGCCTTAGTACTAGTAGCTATAGTCCGTCCCATTGAATGCTACAAATGTACATTGTACCTAGCCATAGTTAAATGAGAGTACTGTACAAGCAAAAGAAGCCATCCAACAGTTGCCACAGCTAATCACTACCCTCGCCAGCAAACTAACTAGGCTGGCATCCAGGCTATACTGCAGGACCCACCTCCGTGTCCAGGGTAGTCCAGGGAAGAACTGGTCGGAGTTCTGGCAGCATTCAGACGTTCCTGCAGAAAAAAAAGAATGTTAAGTCTTTCATGTCAGTCAACAGTACAATTAACAGAAGGCAAAGATGATTTTTAAACTATATTTGTAACTGATGGGGGGGGGGGGATTCTTATGAAATATTATTTACTTATATCCCCCATAGAAAAAGTATATCAATGTTGCAGTCCCTCTCTGTAATTATAATTCATCGGCGGAGGGCGAATAGACCAGTCCACAACAGGCACTACCTTCCTCGACGGAACATGGTATAAACTATAAATTATAAAGGTGTAAGGGTCTCATAAACAACGAACATATATGTAACTGTCTATACGTACACACACCCCATCAGATACAAACAACCAAGAGGTAAACTGTCTTGTTTGTAAGGTACTACAAGAGGGACTCAATAGGTGTCGAAAGAAAACGTCGATTTATGAACATCAGTCCAACTTGGTCCAACACTAACATAGGTTTTTAGTTCTACGTAATCAGGAAGTGATAAACATCACCAGCAACAGAAAAATCCTTACCTGAACTTTGGCCAGATTCGCCTCGGTTTCGCGAACAATGGAGGAAAACTTGTTCTCCCAGTCCACTTGGGAGGGTCTGTACATACTCGACATTGCTCTTGTCTACTCTCGGGGTCTACGTCCCTTTCTATACGTCAAAATTGTCAAAATAAGGAGAAAAACAAAACTTCCGCAACCGAATGTTCCGCCATTTTGAAGTCGTTTGTACCGAGTCTCGTAAATTCTCGTAGAAGCAGGAAAGTTGAGCGAGATCTCGAAGGGCGCCACCTAGCGGCTCTTTAACAAATACCAGGTCGGACGTGACCTTGCCGCATCCAAGATCTACACTGGACTTTCGTCTGTTGAAGCTCAGCGTCTCAGGAGATTATCTTAGCTCCGTAAGGGATCCTTCCCAGTTTGAGTTGAACAAAACCATTCCGCCTTTTCCGGTAAATCGTAAATGGGGTAGAGAATTTCCCGAGCCTTCGCTAAGAGGTTATATTATATCAATTTATAGCCATGTTCTGTCTATTATCGGGGGACGGTCAGTAGTTTACTATTTCATTTCTTTTTGGGTAGAATACACTTTTCAAGGACTTAGCGGAGATAGAGGAAACATATCGAGAGAGATAATCTTTACAAGAGGAAAACTTATACGGTATGAAAGAGAAAACCGACATAGAACTTCACTGCCCGTGAGGGGGGACTACGTTGTCCCGCAGCCCATACCCGGGAGTGACCCGGCCCCCTGAAGAACTATATCAAAACAAAAGAAACTATATCAGAGTGGACAGTACTATTTCAGTACGTGTTTGATTAGAGATGTAACGTTACACGTGCGCGAATCTTTTTACTCTGTCAGAGAACTGTACTGTTACTAATCACTTCTGTGCGTGGGAAGATTATGTTAAAGTGATCTTACTTCAACTGTCTGTTTCTATAGCGTGTAAGACTAATAACAGTAGACCAATCTGTACGTGCACGAATGTTTATTCAGTTTTACGTACAGTGTTGCAGTCTTGTACTAAACTCCTAAACGTAGTCGGCGCCTCAAGGAATGTCACATACGGATTACTTGTCTATTGGTATGTCCGACAGCTTTTAGACAAATGGATATTCTTGCTATCATACATGTTCATTGAACATGTTCTTGCTATTATACATGTTCATTCAAACGCCATTTTCAGAATCCTACATCATAATCCTATCGCCAAGAGAAATTATGATTTGAAAAGCTCATGTGCACCTGAATCTGACCACAATACAATGTAATACAACAAATTGCAATACAACAACACAGTGTTTACCTGTCTTTCCACAAAACACAATTGTTGAATCGGCAACTACAATGTGCTCAACTAATCAGTATGTACATATTGGTAATGACACATTTGCTGGTCATTTCATTCTCGTAATACAGACATGTGTGATGATATACAATGTGTATTGCACATGATGTACATTCATCATCATCATCCACTGGTTTCTGCATCTGCAGTCGTTGAAACAGCATCATATGCATTACAATTAAGGCTTTGTAAAATACAAGCTGATTATTACATACATACACCTACACAACCCTAAAACATCACGTTATATCATCTATGATACCATTCTAACATTGCATGAGATTGACTTCATTCGATCGCATCGATGTGAAAAAAAGAGAATACTTTACAATAAGAATGGTAATTTTTGGTCCTACTGCATCCACCCATGAACAAACATTCGTTCATGGCAGCTTTAAAACATCATTCGGAGTTTTGGGAATATAAGGTCGGTGTGTTTTGCTTAGCCTCCCCCGATGAATAGACAGATGAGCGAGCACACGGCTCAATGTCATCCATTCCGTACGTATCGGAACCCTCTCCACTGTGACCGGTGTTTTCACTCTGATAAACGTCCAAAACATCACGTGCCTTTGCAGGAGGTTCAATTGCGTTGGGTATAGTTTTTTCCATGAATGACTGATCATTGTATAATTTGGGCGACTCACTATCAACTCTATCGTCATCGGAAACTCCTCCATTGCGGCCAGTATGATCACAAGCCTGTGCACCTGGACCAGTTAAAGTAGTGATACCGTCTTCTTTCTTAATAATGGTATTGCCTGTAGTTTCAATCTCCCCAAGATGATATTGAGGTACATCAAAAACATCAGGCGACGTTTCGTAAGGTTCAATTGTGTCAGGTATAGTTTCGTACATGCAGGAATCTAATTCTGGAGTATCGCTGCAACCCTCCTGATCATCAGCCTGAGTGGTCTGACAGGCGGTAGCTTGATTGTAAGAAACGTTGTTTACAAGTTGGCCAGCCACCATGTTGTTGGCGTGACCAAGTGATACATCAGTGTTATTAGGTTGTTTTCTACCCAATGCACAATACACAGCTAACCCCAAACCAAAGAGGAAAACTGTCACTCCAACTACTGACCCAGTCACCACCCAGCCCGATGCCATGGTAACGGTTTGAGGAGAGAACGTCTCCAGATTCTCTGGCGTTTCTGTCATGGGTACAAAGTGAGCATTGTACCCTTCTTTCAAGTCTGTCAACTGATAGAAGGTTCTAGCTGCTGTCAAAACACTATTAGAAACGTTTAGTGACAACAGGGACGGAGTGGTGACGTCAGAGGAGGGAAGGTCCTGACGTTCTGTGGAACAGACACTGTTAGGATCACAGGGCTCGCCATTGTAGATTCTACTATTTTCGAATGTCGGATCCCAGACTGCATAACATTCTGAGATGTATTCATGTAGCCTGCGGAGCTCTACTTTCTGTACTATAGGAGGTGTGTTACAGCGGAACAAAGACTGCTCTTTGGACATGGCGAGTGCGAGGCCATTTCCGCTGAGGAACTCTGCGCATCTTGGTGATGTTTCATTTCGGCACGTTTCTGCAAATAACGCGATATCAATGAGCCAAGTTAAGATGCAGTCGCAGTGGAAAGGGTTACCCGCTATGACAGGTTCGTACGGTAGAATGAGTCCATTTTGGACATGCGCGTTTACCCCTACATCGCACAGAGACAATGTCTTTAGGTTATTGTAGGAAACGTCAACCCTTCTCAGGTTGGGTAGGAAAGTCTTCACAGGATAGAGGTTGATACAGAAGAGCTGATTATGTGACAAATCCAAATGAACTAACCTGCGCATAGTCTTTAGACAATACCAAGGGAAGTACCTGATGTTATTGTTGTTTAAGATCATGTTGTTCAACAAGGACAGGGTCATGCAAGGAAACGTGGTCAGGGCGTTATTGGGAAGTTCGAGCCAAAATAGTTTTGAAGGCAGATCTTTCGGAACACTCGTTAAGCCTTTGTTGTCACAATATATTCGGGGTAAAAGAGACCAATGTGGCAAAGATAAATTATTGTTGGGCCAATTCTGAACGTAACATCCTTGAGAGAGCAGTTGGGAAAGTACCGATGCTTCACAACTACGAGGTACGTTTATCAGGGTAAGGATCACAACCTGGATGACAATCATACTGTCTGATATGCTATACGTTTGTACAATGTCTTTGGCGACAATACATATAAAAAAACGTTTTCGGACTGAAACAGTGGTTTACTATTGACACACAGAGTTTTGTATTATTGTACTTCATCTACTGTAATTTCTGTTCTTTATCTTATATCTACAGCATAGTGTCAGTTGTATCTTTCAGTCTGCTGAATTAGAATACCACTTAGACAGTATAATCATTCATAAAAACGGGGTACACTGTTGTTCCTGCTCTTGACTGGAGGGTGATCTTGGGCCAGTGATGAATGTTCCCCTGCCGCACCCTTGATGTGGGGACCGAATTATATAGGTTTCGTCTGTAGAAAACTTCCTGTAGTCTGCAGGAATGGAACGAAACGATTCAGTAGATGCGATAACTGGAACAGGAATTTCGTTGTCCTTCTTTAGCAATTGTCGGATTGAGGGAAAAGTACTGGATGCTTCACAATCGTGAGATTTGCACTTGGAATGAGCATGGTGGAAACAAGAGCCACTAGGTCAACAGAAAAGATGCAGTGCTGTGCAGTAATTTAAAAGCTTAGGCAGACAAAATTGGTCTCCAACGCTAGCTTAACCATGATGTTTTATAACATGAACAATACTGCCATATCATGAACCATGAAAACGTTCAAATAGCCGATTTTGCACATCTGCTATTTCCATAAAATGACATTCCTAAGACCCCCATTCCACTTGGACGGCGCTCTCACCGCGCTCTCACGGCGACCTAAAATGGTCCAGAGCGCCGTGAGAGCGCCGAACTCCTGGAAAACGTGCTCAAGTGGAATCTCTACGGCGACCCTTGCGCGCTCTCAGCGCGACCAAAATGTCTAATGTCAGCAACTTTTTAAAGATTTCACAGATCACTCAACGAATTCCAGAGATAAAGAACGAATTTTTGTTACGTTTTTTGTGCTTTGTTGTCTTCTCAGTCATACCTTTACCTCTTGCATCATATTTGAATGATAAAATCAAGAGGAAAACAGATTCAATCTTAGTCGCTGCACGGTCGCTCAGTGTGCGTCTTAAGTAATATATGTATGTTAAACTTGTTTTTTCTGTGTTGTTTGTCATGTAAACTGTTTGCAATAAATATATTTTATCATTCTACGTTATAATAGAAACGTAAATCACAGAATTTGAATCACATTTTGAATCACTGACAATAAAACTTTAATTTGAATGGAAGCAAGTACTTGTAGTTATTCGTCAATTTGTATTACCCACGAGCAAAACTATGATGTGACCACAAAATTCCCAGAAATTCAAGATACACCACTTCAAGAATCAAATTTGTTTGAACTACAGTTAAGACCATTCAATCCTCATAGAGCGCTCGCTGCGATCCTTGAGCGCTCGCTGCGGCCCTTTGATCCCACCTTGGGCGCTCTCGCGGCGCTCACAGCGCTCTCATTGCGCTCTCACGGTGCTCACCGCGCTCGCCCCGCGCTCTCTCGGCGCTCGTTTTTTGATCGCCATGCTCGGCGCTCTCACGGCGAAGGTTTTGAGCATGTTCAAAACCATCGCCGAGGTGACGGCGCGCATGGCGCTCTCGCCGCGCTGTCGGTGCTCTCAATGGCGCTCTCACCGCGCTGTCGGCGCTCTCACGGCGATCTGGCCAAAATGAGGTCGCCGTGAGAGCGCGCTGAGAGCGCTGTCCAAGTGGAATGGGGGTATTAGACAGCCTGAATTAGTCATCTACGTACCTGCAAAAAGCCCAAGCCCAGGGCTACGAGAAACAAACGCCTGCGGCTGTGCCTTAGCGCCTCCAGTAATGGCGCAGTCAAGAAAAACAAGATGTTCCAAGCCTAATTGTCTGCCTCATATTGAGATTTTACGGTATGTGTGTCATCATTGCCATGACAATCTCTTCTCTCGTGGCTTTGTCTGCTGTCGAATATGAATAAGCCTTTGGGAGATATGACGCAGTTTTCGGTGAAACGCAGTTTGTAGACTTGAATTCTGCTGTTCTTCTGCAAATTTTATATATCTTTGGAACCTAAAATAGACATGTAAAAAGTGCTACATGCTTAGAAAGTTAATTTCAAGGTTTTGATAAATATGAAAATGATTATTTTCACTGCGTGTACAGTCGACCATGTAATCCACTCGTCAATATAAGGTCATCCCAACAAATCAAAAGTTGTTATTTCTGCATACATTTATCATATCTCGTCACAATTTCTATTCATCTACATATAAGCTTAATTTGTGCTTATTTGGTTTGTTGATATGTTTCGTGATCGCTCTGATACAATTCTATAAATTTGATTGCTTTATCATAAAGTCTGTAATTGTCAATAAAGACTATATGAAGTAACAGATCCTTGTATGACTACAGTAGGCCAATCCGCATGTGCTCTAATATATGTTCTCCGCCTGGCAATATGTGAGTAGCCTTTAGTGATCGTACGTTCACGTGGGTGTGATTTCAGTAGACCTAGGTAGGAAGACGTATGATAATACTAATATTCACAAAACGGAAGAAATGCTATAGAATGTTAACACAATAACGTTTATTGACACAAAATTAATAAACATCTGTCGTTACGTGTCGTATTATGAATCAATATTCCCAACTTGAGGTGTTGAAACATAAACAGGTCGTTCGAAAACCATCCTCCTGCAGTACACACCAAAAATACAGGAGATGCCAGACGTAAAACGTGCTTGGTGTTACATATGTAGCGCTCAGGCCCCAAAAGCTTGACTAAACATACCAACGTAGCCATGTACGTGCCTGTGAAGATAGACTATTACGTCGAAACGTAGTCAGACAGACCAGTAGACCAAAACGATCACAGATATGATCTTTCGAAAACCATTCCCAGTAGTACTAGTAAAATATACAGCGGACGCCAAATGTCAAACAGTGCTAGGTGTTACATATGCAGTGCCCAGGCTTCACAAGTTGGATTAAACAGTGTGACTACGAAGGCACAATAAAACGTCGAAAAGTAGTTAGATCAGTTAACAAATACAACCATAGATACAGATTTACACTGATACTTCACAAACCATAGTAAGCTTACTATATACCATACATGAATAACTCTGGAACCCCATCCGGAGTTTTTACAGCATTGTTGTCAACAGACAGCTGGTATTTGCGGAAACTAAGTAATATGAATGTTTCTATCACAATTTTTACACATTTATGGTGCTTTCTACATCTCGATCTATAAAGTGTATCAATGTACAAAACAATATCGAGCTCTCAAATTGTATAAATCATTATTACATGAATGAATGGGAAAATATAACGATAAATTTAAGATGAATACAATCACTAACATCTAGCGTTTATGCAACAATTCTGAACTCGTGATTATGAAAATCTGATAAATATGAACGAACAGCACTCTGCTTATACTCTATAATGACTCCTATATATAAAAAGTTGCCGTTTCTATTTTCCAACATTATTGGATACTTTAAAGGCACCAAGAGCCTTTTATGAGGCTTGAAAACTGGAAATATTCTAGTTGCTGTAATCTTTAAAAAATTGACATTTAATGTCATGGTTCACCACATTTGCGTGCGGACTTCTTATCAAAAGTGCTCAAAAGCGGCACAAAAATAAGCTACATAGTGATCTTTTAGTTTCGCGCGCCTAGTGTAAATAGACCGATACCATAGCCCCGCCCACCTCTGTCAAAACGTAGAAATGCAAAATGAAAACATTGAAATGCAAATATTTGATGGACATGCAGCCACTCTCTCATTGGTCGAACCACCAATTGTGATGGACAGTCAGGATCAGTCTATTAGGGCTTGGATTTCTCAGTTCTCACCACACAACGACATCGTATCTTTGCTCCTTTAATGTCGATATGTAATGGTATTGGAATATATGTGTAGGAATGACTAGAAATTTGAGTTTTTTCTATTCAAGTTTCAAGCCTCATAAAATGCTCTGGATGCCTTTAACATATTTACAAAATGACAAGAATCCACTAGCATGTCATCTATTCAGTACTACAAGATTTCTATCGTGTTGTTTTTGAAACGCAAGGTTTAATGGCCCGGACCTGCGTGTGGAGAGAGAGGGGGTACTGTCAACGCTCTACACTAAATTCTGAAAAATATCGGCAATATAATTCAGTGTGAAATTTGGAAAGCCAGATTGGCTTAGGCTAAATTCAGGCGCAAATTAAGCTTTACGAAAAATACACCAATTACGCGGTCCGGCTACGAATTACATGGCATCAAAACGACTGATTACGCTTCACGTAAAACGGTATGCAGGCCCCCTTTCAGTGACGGTTTAGTCATCTTTACCCAGAGAACCACCATCTCCTATTTACAAAGATGTAGCACATGGTTCTATCATGGTTCCACTTCGGCCTCGAAAGCTTTTTCGTTATGATAAATATGTTCACAGGCCCGTGTATCAGGACCAGTGCTCGTGTCCTCTGGTTTCTTACAGCTTGTTCCCCCACCCGTTTGGACATCCCCAAGACCATACTGAGGTACCACGTAATCATTCCTACAACCTTCCTGATCATCACCCCGGGCAATGTCAGCAGATAAACCAGCCTGCAGCTGGTCGTTTTGATTGACAATGTTGTTAAGGGCTAAAATGTTATTTGCGGGATCATGTGGGGCATGTGTGTCAACAGGTTGTTTCCTGACTATTGCCGAATATACAGCTAGAATCACAACACAGACAAGACTGGTCACTCCCACAACCAGAGCCGGCAGCCCTGGTGTCATGGCAACCGGAGGTGGAGTTGACTTGTCCTGTGTCTGTGGGGTTTCTGATACAGTTGCCATCTTACCGATGGTCCCCGTTGCTACCACGACACCTTTAGAAACGCTAAAGGCCTCATCAATCTTTTGAGGCATCTGATATATCTCTGTCTGCCGGAGGTTGGGTTTATCACTCGTCTCTACTGATGGTTCTGAACTACTGGCCGTTAGTGGTAGCAACAAGGACGAAGTGGTGACGTCAGAGGGACGAATGTCCTGGCGTTCTGAGGGGCAGGAGCTGTTAGGATTACAGGCCTCACCTATGTAGACTTCACTAGTTTCACCTTGCGGATCCCAGACTGCATAACATTCTGACATATATTCATTTAAGCTGTGGAGCTCTACATTCTCTACTATAGCAGGTGTTTTACAGCGGAACAAAGACTGGTCGTTATACATGGCGAGTGCCATGCCATTTCCCCTGAGGAAGTTTACGCATCTTTGTGATGTTTCATTTCGGCACGTTTCCGCAAATATCGCGGTATCAATGACCCATGTTATGTTGCAGTCACAGTGGAAAGGGTTACCCGCTATGATCAGTTCGTATGGCAAAATGAGTCCATTTGGCACATGCGCGTTGTACCCAACATCGCAGAAAGACAATGTCTTGAGGTTATTGTAGGAAACGTTTACCCTTTTCAAGTTGGGTAGGAAATTCTTCACAGGATAGAGGTTGACACAAAAGAGCTGATTATGTGATAAATCCAATTCAACTAATCTCCACATATTCTTCAGGCAGTACCAAGGGAAGTACCTGATGTTATTGTTTTTTAAGATCAGGGTCCTCAAATACGGCAGGGTCATGCAGGGAAAATTGGTCAGGGCATTGTTGGAAAGTTGAAGCTTTAAGAGGCTTGAGGGCAGTTCTTTTGGAACACTCGTCAAGCCTTTGTTGACACAATTCATTTGGGGTAAACGAGGGTACTGCAGCCGAAGTAAATAATCATTGTTCCAATTCTGAACGTAACATCCTTGAGAGTGCTGTTGTGAAAGTACTGATGCTTCACAACTCGGAGGTACGTTTATAAGAAGGAGGGTCACAACCTGGACGACAATCATTCTGGATGACATGAATTGGTGTCGCGCGTTTCCCTTTAATAACAAAACGTTACAAGGACGTATTTCGTCATGATCAGGGAATGAAACACTGGTTTACTATCGAATACACAGCTTTGTATTATTGTACTACATCTACCCTTATGTCTGTTCGCTATAACCACAACCTTATTTCTTTAGTAGAGTACATGATTAAATCGTATCTTTAGTTCATGCCAGAAAAATACCAGTTAGATGGTTTGACAACCGATAGGCACGACACCTGCTGGGCACAACGTTTTCCTTTCTCTTGTCTGGAGGCTGGTCTCGGGCCTGTGATGACGGTTCTTAAAACGTCCCTGCCACACCCTTCATCTGGAGACCGGACTTGTTAGATTCTGTCCCTCCCTTTGATCTGCTGGAAATGGAACAACACGATTTGGATTCCAGATATGCAACAGGAATTTGTTCTTCTCGTGAGGTCAATGAAAAAGTACTGCATCCCAAACGTGACTTTTATGCACATACTGGACACGATGAGAAAAATGGGCGATTTGGCCACTAAAAGGACAAGTCACTGAACACAATTGAAACCTTCATAATCTTTCTTGGACACCTTATGTTCAGTTGAAGCAGGTTTTACAATACTGTCCAAATTTGAACCATGAAAGTGCTCGAAGAGCTGTGTTTACATATCAGGCATTTCCTTTTTTTGGATTTTATTGGAATTGCAACAGTGCAATACACGTGGGACACAGGCAGCTATTGCTGATGTCATGACCCACACACATAATGTACCCGATTTTTACACTTGGGGAAAATCGTGTTAAGTACCTTTTTCCCAAAGGCACAAGGTCGGTGGCAGCAGGGGATTCGAACCCGGAACCCCTTGGTTCTGAGTCGGAAATCCTGCCGTTACGCCACACGACCCCACTAGTATTTCCTTAATGAACATGAAATTCTATGAATCATCTACATACCTTCGAAAACATCAGCTACACCGAAGTCTGAGAGAAACAAGCGCCTGCTTGAGCTGCCTCTGTGCCACTCCTGTAATGGCGCAGTCGAGAAGAACAAGTTGTTTTTCAAGCTCAATTGTCTGCCTCTCTTTGAGATCGCGCGTTGGGTGTTTCATCACTGCTATGGCAATCTCTTCTCACGTGGCTTTGTCTGCTGTCGGATATGAATAAATCAAAATTTTATCATTTCATCTTCTGTGAGATAAAACGCAGTTTTTCAGACTTGAATCAGGCCGTTCTTTTGCAGAACTTTACCCAACGCAGACAGCATTGGAACTAACTAGAAATGTACACAGTGTTCTATACTCGAAGAAGTCAATTTCGACAACATTATGAAATCCGCTATCATGCTCCCCCGAACTTCGATTTTCCTTGAACTTGAGATATATTCTTTTTTGTCATCAAAATTCTCTACTTTCTTAAAGGAACTCTATTTACGTTAAGTTGGAGTTAAGACGCTGCCTCTCGTAACACCTGCCTAGAACAGGTGATGATTCGGCTGGCAATGACGTCATAAAAGCTGGTCACGTGATTCACCACCTTGTCAGTCGAACTTCATTTGCTCAAATGTAATTCTGTTCTTTTCAGAGTGAAGTGATTACAGTAAGCCAACCCGCTCGTGCAGGAATGTTTACTCCAACTGGAAAAATATCAATATTTGTTATATAGTATCATTTCTTCGCGTGATTTTTATCATATTTCGTCACCATTTTGTATTCATTCATGCTTATTTTGTGCATCATGACGTTTGTCTAAATATGTTTTGTGGTGGCACTAACAGACTCTGTTGCACTAATAGAGGTTTGAAAACTTCAGTTCGTTATCACTATGTCTGTAGTGTATGGGTAGCTACAGTAGACCAATCCGCACGTGCTCTGATATAGTATTTACTCTGCCTGGCAATATCTGAGTAACCTTACTGATCGTACGTGCGTGTGGGCTTAACGTCAGTAGAGCTATGTGTACGTGTGCGAATCAAATGTTTCTTTTGCCTGGGAAGATGTATGATGATTATGTTTACAAAACGGAAGAAAAGCTATGAAATGTAATCACAATTAATAGCATTTACAAGTTTATTGACACAAAATTAAAAACATCTGTCGACGACTATGCGTTACGTGTCTTGTTACAAATCAATATTCCCTACTTTAGGTGTTGAAACTTAAGGTCTTTCGAAAACCATCCCCCGGCAGTACTAGCAAAGTATACAGCAGATGCCAGACTTACAACCGTGAGTGCTTAGTTCTCTGTAAACGTGTAGCGCTCAAGCCCTACAAGTTTGATTAAACATGACTAACGTAGCCATGTACCATGTACTATTACGTCGAAACGTAGTCAGACAGACCATTGGACCAATACGATCAAAGATATATTCTTTCGAAAACCATTCCCAGTAGTACTCGCAAAAAATGCAGTGGACGCCAAATGTCAAACAGTGCTTAGTGTTACATATGTAGTGCCCGGGCTCCACAATTTTGATTAAACAGTGTGCCTCCGAAGGTACAATATTACGTCGAAAAGTAGATCAGTTTAACAGTACAACCATGGATACAGACTGGAATTGATACTGATACTTAACAAATCATACCAAGCTTAAGGTTTTATACTCAGGTACCATACATAAATAACTGGAACCCCTCAATAGAGGTCTTGCTGCGTCATTACCAACAATAGCTGGTACTTGAGGAAGCTAAAACATGTTTTTTCGCACAATTGTACACCTTTATAGCTATATCTACATCTCGATATTAAACATATATGGCAAGGCACAGAAACCCCATTCATTAGGCTCTAACATTGCAGAAATTATCTTAACATGTATAGATTAAGACAAATAGATAAAACTTTTACCAGTGCCAGTAGGCCGAGTACGCCCGCAGATACAGAATACATAATAACTGATACTTTCACAGGCTCTCTGATGTTGCAAAAGGTATCCTGACATCAATCTCTTAACATGGATCTAAAATGATTACAATCACTACCAGTGACACATCTAGTTCATTCTAAATTTCTGAACTCATATTCTTGAAAGTCTGCTTAAACCGTATTCTGCTTAAATACAGCAGTGACTCGTATTGAGGAATAGGCTTGATATTTCCCACTTTATTAAATCATTTGACATATGTACAAAAGACCTACGCCTGTCTGTCGTGTTGTTTTGGGTAAGATATTCTTCTTAATAAACCGTGGATTGCAGGGAACTAAAAACCGTGCTGTAAATGCCACCTGTCTTATCATAACCTTCTTACTCACAAGACACTGTAGTACTTGCAATAAACTTGACTTTCACTATCTGGCATCACAGGGAACCATTAGCAAAAGCCGAAAATTTCAGATTTTCAACAATCCTTCTCATAGAAAAGTCATTGATAGTATTGTTCGATGATACATTGTGTCTTTGGAAGAGAACAACGGCATCGCATCAATTCGCACAGATGTTAAAGAAATGATTCAAAGTTCAGATGATTTTTCTGTTCTATTTCACAGAATCAGAAAGGAATCCCATTTCAAAAATCAGAGGTCTTCATTTTGTCATACCATTGTTTTACATCATCAATTCCATTTTCATCGAAACCATCAGCATTCTGACATGCCTGTTCACAGTCCTGTGCATCTTCGCCGGTTAGTGTGTCGGGATTTTCTTGTTTGTAAGGACTGGCTTTACCTGCCGTTTCAACTTCTCCAATATGATATTGAGCTACATCAAAAACGTAAGGCGACGCTGCATAAGATTCAATTGTGTTATCAGGTATAGTTTCGTACATGCAGAAATTCGAGTCTGTTTCCGAACCATCGCTGCAGCCTTCCTGATGATCAGCCTGGGTGTTCTGATTGGCGGCAGCTTGATGGTATGTAGCGTTGGTTACACGTTTGCCAGCCGCCATGTTGTATACGTGACCAAGTGAGACGTCAGTGTTATCAGGTTGTTTCCTACCCAATGCATAATACACAGCTAGCGCCAAACCACAGAGGACAACTATCACTCCAACTACTGATCCAGTCACCACCCAGGCTGATGCCATGGCAACGGTTTGAGGAGAGGATGTCTCCAGATTCTCTGGCGTTTCTGTCACCTGAGTGAAGGCTCTAGCTGCTGTCAAGATGGTATTGGCAACGTTTTCAGATATTTCATACATCTCAGTCTGCTGCATCTTCGGTTCCTTAGTCCATATGTTTGATCTACTGGTTGCTATTGGCAACAAGGACGAAGTGATGACGTCAGAGGGACGAATGTTCTGACGTTCTGTGGGCCAGAGCTTCTTCGGGTCACAGGGGTCGACTTCGTAAATTCTACTATACACATCCGTTTCATCCCAGACTGTATAACATCGTGAGATATTTTGCAACCTGTAGAACTCTACGTTATTTACTATAGGAGGTGTTTTACAGCGGAACAAAGACTGGTCATTATATATGGCCAGTGCCATGCCATTTCCCCTGAGGACGTTTACGCATCTTTGTGATGTTTCATTTCGGCACGTTTCCGCAAATATCGCCAAATCAATGAGCCATATTATGTTGCAGTCACAGTGGAAAGGGTTACCCGCTATGATCAGTTCGTATGGTAAAATGAGGCCATTTGGTACGTGCGCGTCCCACCCAACATCGCAGAGAGACAATGTCTTTAGGTTATTGTAGGAAACGTCAACCCTTTTCAAGTGAGGAAGGAAATTCTTCACATGATAGAGGTTGACGCAGAAGAGCTGATTATGTGACAAATCCAAATGAACTAGGCTGCGCATAGTCTTTAGACAGTACCAAGGGAAGTAACTGATGTTATTGTTTTTTAAGATCATGATCTTCAACTTGGGCAGGGCCATGCAAGGAAACGTGGTTAGGGCGTTGTTGGGAAGCTGAAGCTCAAAGAGGTTTGAGGGAAGATCTTTCGGAACACCCGTTAAGCCTTTGTTGTCACAATGTAACCTGGGAAGAAGAGAGTAATGTAGCCAAGCGAAATCATTGTTGTGCCAATTCTGAACGTCACATCCTTTAGAGAGCAGTTGTGAAAGTACAGATGCTTCACAATTGTGCGGTACGTTTATAAGAATGAGGATCACAACCTGAACAACAGTGATGATGGGTGCCATGCAGTCCTTTTTGTCATACTATGTTTTAGTGACAAAAGGCAAAAAGGATTTTATCAGGAACCTAAACACTAGCAACAAACACAATTCACTACATTTGGTCCAATTTCTGTTCGCTATAACTACAGTCTTACGTCATCAGTAGAGTACAGCATTCAGTTATATCTTTAGTTCAGTCCAGACAAATACCGGTTAGCCAGCCTGACAATAGATAGGCCCTGCACCTGCCGGGCACAACGTTGTCCCTGCTCTTGTCTGGAGGCTGGTCTCGGGCCTGTGATGGCGGATCTTAAGTTTCCCCTGCCACACCCTTCATCTGGAGACCGGACTTGTTAGATTCTGTCCCTCCTCTGATCTGCTGGAATTGGAACAGCACGATGTCGATTCCAGATATGCAACAGGAATGTTTTGTTCTTCTTAATGGACTAAGAAACCACAAACGTGATTTTCATGCACAGAGTGCAGCCGGGCATGGTAATGAGAAAAAGTAGCAACATAGCCACTTAAGATACATGGCACTGAACACGTGGAACCTTCATGCAGACATAGCCTGTCCCTGTTTCATTAGAATTGGTCTCTATATAGCACCTTATTTTCAGTAAACCAGGTTTCATGCCATGCACAATACTGTCCTAAATTGAAAGTGTTCCAAGAGCTGTATTTACATATCTAGCATTTCCATAAAGAACATGATATTTGATACTGAATACTGATCATCTACGTACCTTCGAAATCATAAGACACTCCCAGGCATGTGAGAAACAAGCGTCTGACTCTGTGCCGCAGAGCCTCCTGTAATGGCGCAGTCAAGAAAAACAAGATGTTTCAAGCTCAATTGTCATGCACAAACTGTTCCAAGTTGAACAATGGAAGTGTTCAAAGAGCTGGCATTTCTATGAAGTACATGAAATTATACCGAATACTGAATCATTGACATACCTTCGATGCATAAGCTACTCACAGGCCACTGAGAAACAAATGCCTGCGGCTGTGCCCCAGTATCTCCCGTAATGTCGCAGTCAAGAAAACAAGATGTTTCAAGCTTAATTGTCTGCCTCTCTTTGAATTTACACGGTATGTGTGTCGTCATTGCCATGGCAATCTCTTCTCTCGTGACTTTGACTGTTGAATAAGTCTGTAGTTCATGTCTTCATCTGCTGTGCACATAAAGCGCCATTTTGTTTCCTAGACTCATGCCGTTTTTGCTAACACAACTTTTGAACTTGCTTCCTCTAATATACATGTATATAGTGCATCTCGTTTCAAATCTTATGTTTATGTTTATATTCAAAATCATCATCATCATGTTTTGTTTATGTTTTGTTTATGTTATCACATTCGAATTCCTAACCATGGTCCTTCCAACTATCTTTTTCTTGAGTTACATCCATTTTGACATCGATATTCCCTTCTCTCGAGCTCTAAAAGTAAAGCCCTTTACCTTAAGTGTCTGACCTGAAATGGTTCCACCGGTAACGACTGACGATGAGGTGATGATGAGAAAAGGTGATGATTCATCTGGTAATGACGTCATAAGAGATGGACATGTGATAGGCATTCAATTACATGTACTACCTTTTCAGTTGGATTTCATTTTCTGAAATGTAATTCTGCTCTTTTCAGTGTGTGTGATTACAGAAGACCAATCCACTCCTACACGAATGTTTACTCCAGCTGGGAATATATCAATATCATTGTATTATCATTTCTTAAATAGGTTAATGATATCTTGTCACTATTTGTATTCATCTAAGCGTCTTTAGTGCTCATGTATGCTTTTGTATCAGCATTATATCTAATTCCTCGTACAATATGTTTTCTTTTTCTTGTTTACAGTACCTCTTATTTCATCTTGTACAGTACTAGTTGCTTGTATAATATTAGTTGTTTTGATTTAGATTTTGAATAGTACTAGTTGTTTAGATTTAAGTCAGATTTTGTTGAATGCAATACATGTACGCCTAAAGTACGCAATTCAGCATCCTCTGCTGAGGATGCTGCCATGTATTTTAGTGATGAATGAATGAACGAATCAATAAACATACTTACTATTATATTTATTTGCGGTCCTAATATAATTTGAGTCTTCAAAAATACAGTGTTATATCTGTCTGGCAATATGTCAATAGTCTTACTGATTGTACGTGCACGTGGGCGTGATTTCAATAGACTTTAAGTTTGTACATGTGTACGAAGGTTTATTCTGCCTGGGAGACAGGAATCCTATGACAGTTAACTTATAAACGGAAGAAGATACTATGAAAGGTAAACACCATTAGTAAAGTTTATTAGTTTATTCACACAAAATGAGTGCATTTACGTAAAATATTGTATATGACTAATAAACTTGTGGACGTACCGACTGATAAGTATCTAATGTCAGCTCAGAAAAGGACCAGAAATAGTCATGCTTTTAAGTACCAGAGTTATCAGCCAAGGATTGATGTGTTCAAAAATTCGTATTTCCCGAGAACCATAGTAGAATGGAACTCGTTGTCATCAAGTACTGTAGGAGCTTCCTCACTAAGTAGCTTTAAAGAACGGTTGCAGTCAGATATGCAAAGACTAGGTGTAACAGACCGTTCGGTGTAATATGACCAGCTGCTGCCGCGCCGCGTGCCTGCGAAGCTGGTGTGTTACGCCTAATGGCGGTTATACCGGCTATATAGATACAGATACAGAAATCCTGCTTTACATGTGCTGACGGTTACCAGTTACGTGTCATATCACAAATCACTGCTGCAAAGACGCAACTACAACATGCTCAACTTGAGGTGTTGAAACTTCAGATATATTGGAAACCATCAACGATTTGTGCTCTTTCCAAATACAGTAGACTCCAAACGTCAAACAGTGCTAGGTGTTACATATGCATTGATCAGGCTTCGCAAACTAAATAAAACATGACACGAGCTACCCGAGCCGTGTAGTGCTCAAGCTAAACGTGACTAACCGGAGCCATGTACGTGCCTGTGAAAATAGACTATTACGATGAAACGTAGTCAGACAGACCAGTAGACCAATACGATCACAGATATGTTCTTTCAAAAACCATTCCCAGTAGTACTAGTAAAATATACAGCGGACGCCAAATGTCAAACAGTGCTAGGTGTTACATATGCAGTGCCCAGCTAGGCTTACAAGTTGGATTGAACATTGAACCTATGAAGGTACATTATTACGTCGAAAAAGAGTGAGAACAGTTGACCAGTAGAACTATAGATATAGATTTACCCTCACTGATACAATGGACTGTAAACGCCATTGATAACATCTTCTATTTTATTCATACAAAATTGATAAACATATTAGTGGAAAACCTGCGTTACAATTTAAGTCTCTTATCACACATCACTGTCGCCAAGTAGGCGACTACAATAGGCTCAATTTGAAGTGATGAAACTTAGGATCTTTCAAAAACCATCCAAGATCACAACAGATACAGAAGACATCTATTCACTTTGAGCGTCTAACAGTGCCTGGAGTTGCACGTGCATAGAATGTCCAGCACCTGGAATGGTTTGAAACTTAATATGATATTGTCAGCATTGTATTATTACCTTCGCGACGAATGGTTTCGTCGAGAAGGTTATGCGACGGTGCTTGTCTGTGTGTCTGTTAGTGAACAGAATAAGTCGAGAACGCCTGGATGGTTTGTTGTCGTAGTTGGTGTGTCGGTGTGTATGTGGCAAATCTCAAGATGATTAGATTTTGGGCGAAGTGTTTTGCATAATTAACGAGAAAAGTGTAAAAATGTGTTCAATTGTATGCTTTACTATGCGTTCTGGTTGCGACGGGGATATTGATACGGGTAGATTGGGGGCAAAGTTGGTCATGAGGGGTCATGAGGGGTCATGAGGCAGGCAGGAAACTGTCAGTTACATGTACTGCAGCTGCCAGGGACAAATTGGCTATCAGCCAGCTGTAGGGCAGATACAAGAGATAGGCTTGCCCATGCAGTAATGCTTTAAAGCACTAAAACAAGGGCTCAGAAAAGGATTCACCTTAATTGCAAGCCCCAAAAATTCTTATGCACCAGAAAGCCACATCTGTCTACTTTAGAATCATGCAAAGAAAATAGACAGTTGACCAGCTCGTTCTCTCGTAACAGCTGACAGACGAAAACAATCGTCAACTTTGACCTACTCCCAGCCTGGAAGAGTCCACTCGGAGCATGTGAAACCAAACCACAAAGATATCTCCTTACACCAATTAAAAGACTGAAACATACAAATTTTGACCAAAGTTGGATATACACGGCCTTATATGAGTAAGAACAGTCATTAATGCAGTGCCACAGCATGGGAATACCGAGCATGTCTGTGTGTCTGTTAGTGAACACGATAAGTCGAGAATTCTTGGAAGGATTGTCTTGGTATTTGGTATGTTGGTAGGTCTCGATGAAACCTGAAAATGATTAGATTTTGGGCCCCCTATCGGCTTGTTACGGTACTGCAGCGGAACTTCATGTTATGATATCTCGTGTTGTGGACATGCTATGGAACTGATTTTTAAGTGGTAGATAGCTCGTTGGGCAGAGAGTAAGTGGTATAGGCTTGGGCCCCCTAGCAACTTTTTTGGAACTGCAGGGGTAGGTTTTGCTTCAGACTTTGAAAGGGAATAACTCAAGAAGGGCTTGATGGAAGGTCATGATTTTTTGCATGTACATAGCTTGAGCGATGATGTACATGATTGGATACTTATTATGCAAATCAGTAACTAATTTGCATAATTAATGAGGAAAGTTTATACATTCATCAATTTCCATGATAGGACTCGCAAACATGTGACATATGTAACTGAGGAAGAGAGAAATATTAATAGATATCAGCTATGCAAATGAGAACCTCATTTACATAATCAATGAGAAAATAATATAACTCGAGATGGGCTTGATGGATGGTCATGATTTTTGGTATGTAGATAGCTTATGTGATGCTTTGTATGATTGGATGATAATTATGCAAATCAGATTATAATTAATGAGGCAATTTTAAAAACCTGCTGTGTTCCATGATATGACTATTCAAATATGTGACATTTGTAACTGAGGAAGAGAGGAATGTCAATAGATAGAAATTATGCAAATGTAGGCCTAATTTGCATAATTCATGAGAAACTACTATCATTCCATACTAGTAAATAACGGCAATTTCATACTTGTTGCATTTAGAAGTTGTGTGAATGTGAACACCATTGAATCAAATTATGCTAATAAGGAGCTTATTTGCATTATTGATGAAAAATGTTAGCATAACCTTCTTTGTTAAGCTCATAATCATAACAAGGAGGTTTGGACAACTTATGTTATTTGGGTGAGGAGGATCAACTGGTATGATTTTTGATTGATGAAAAACACTCCTAATACGTCAGTCATAAAGGTCAAAATCATTTCGCGAAGGTATGAGGTCGTAGAACTCTTGTTGTATATACACCGCCTTATCCTTCTTTGATCACTTATGTACATATGTATATTCTGTGGTGTTCCTGAGTGTCATGTACATGTAGTTTTGTCCAGTCATGTTTTTGAATGGACCACAGGAAGAGTAGCTGTTCAGCTAATTGTGGATCCTAATAAACTCAAACTCATATACAGTACTCGGGCTTCTCAAGTTATATTAAGCATTAGGAGCAGGAGCCGTGTGCCTGTGAAGCTAGGCCATTACGTCGAAATGTAGCTGGACATGTTGACCAATTTCAATACATCCACAGATACAGAATTGATACATACACTTTCACGGGCTCTCATATTCCATTAGTTATCATATCATGAAACAATAAAAATGAATCTAAGACAATTACAATCACTACCGAAGAGAGTTTATGATATGATACTGTTTGATGATATGCTTCGGTTAAACCAGAGATCTAGAATAGCTATATCAACTCGCACGAAAGTTAAACAAATGATTAAGAATTCATCTGTTCTACTTCATATTTCAAAGACCAGAGGTCATAATTTTGTCAAACCACTCCTTTACATCATCAATTTCATTTTCATCGAAATCCTGACCATTGTGGCATTCCTGCTCCTGCGTCCCTTCCCCGGTTAGAGTGTTCGGATTTTCTTGTTTGTTAGGACTGGTTTCACCTGCCGTTTCAACCTCCCTAATATGATATTGGGGAACATCAAAAACGTATGGCGACCTTTCATACGGTTCGATCTCGTTAGGTTTAACCTCATTCATGCAGGACCCTATATTTAAATTTGGCACCTGATTATCAACCGTGTTGTCATCGGAAACTTCCCAATTGCGGCCTGTATGCTCACAAGCGTCAGTTAAAGTACTGATAGCTTCTTCTACCTTAGCCCTGGATTCACCTGCCGTTTCAACTTCTCCAATATGATATTGAGGAACATCAAAGACATAGGGGGACCTTGCATACGGTTCAGCTGTGTCACCTTGGTGATAAAAAACGTTGTTTACATGTTGACCAGCCGCCATGTTGTTTACGACGTGACTAAGTGACACAGCTGTAGTTGTAGTATCAGGTTGTTTCCTACCCAATGCACAATACACAACTATAATTATCAACACACCACAGAGGAAAACTGTCACCCCAACTACTGATCCCGTCACCACCCAGCCCGATGCCATGGCAACGGTTTGAGGAGAGGACGTCTCCAGATGTTCTGACGTTTCAGTCATTGGTACAGAGTGAGCCTTGTACCCTTCTCTCAAGTCTGTCACCTGATTGAAGGTTCTAGTTGCTGACAAGACATTTTTAGAAATGTTTAGTGATATTTCATAGATCTCGGTCTGTTGCAGTTCCCGTTCCTCACTCCCAAGTGGCAACAAGGACGAAGTGATGACGTCAGAGGGACGAATGTTCTGACGTTCTGTGGGACAGAGGCCGTTAGGATCACAGGGCTCGCCATTGTAGATTATACTATTTTTGCCTGTCGGGTCCCAGACTGCATAACATCCTGAGATGTATTCACTTAAGCTGTGGAGCTCTACGTTCTCTACTATAGGAGGTGTTTTACAGCGGAACAGAGACTGGTCTTTGTACATGGCGAGTGCCATGGCATGCCCCCCGAGGAATTCTACGCATCTTCGTGATGTTTCATTTCGGCACGTTTCCGAAAATATCGCGGTATCAATGATCCATGTTATGTTGCAGTCACAGTGGAAAGGGTTACCCGCTATTATAGGTTCGTATTTTACAATGTGTCCATTTGGCACGTGCAAGTCCCACCCAACATCGCAGAGAGACAATGTCTTGAGATTATTGTAGGAAACGTCAACCGTTTTCAAGTTGGGCAGGAATGACTTTACAGGAAAGAGTTTGACACAGAAGAGCTGATTATGTGACAAATCCAAATGAACTAACCTGCGCATGTTCTTTAGACAATACCAAGGGAAGTAACTGATTCTATTGTTTCTTAAGATCATGTTGCTCAAATAGGGCAAGGGAAAACAAGGAAACGTGGTCAGGGCGTTGTTGGGCAGCTGAATCTCAAAGAGTTTTTGGGGCAGTTCTTTCGGAGCACTCGTTAAGCCTTTGTTGTCACATTGTATCCGGGGTAAACGGAAATGATGTATCCAAAGTAAAGTGTTGCTGTGCCAATTCTGAACGGTACATCCTTGAAAGAGCAGTTGTGAAAGTGCTGATGCTTCACAGTTGTGCGGTACGTTTATAAGAGTGAGGATCACAACCTGAGCGACAATTATGCTGGATGCCATGCAGTCTGTGGTGTAGGACAATTTCTTCGGAGACAAAACGCAAAAGTATTTTATCGGGAAATGAAACAATAGTTTACTATTGAGTATTGACATACACAAGTTTGTGCTATTGTACTACATCTACCCTAATTTCTGTTCACTATAACATCTATTCTATGTCATCAGTAGAGCACAGAAGTCGTTGGCTTGTATGTTTATAAGTTCAATCAAACAAGTACCACTAAGCCAGACAAACAGTTAACAATTGATAGACACGCACAACGCTGTCCCTGCAATAAACTGGAGGGTGATCTTGGGCCTGTGATGACGGTTCTTACGTTTCCCCTGCCACACCCTTAATCAGGAGACCGGACAGTTTTCTTCAGTAGAACATTGCGCTAATCTGCTGGGGATATAGGAACCCGATTCAGAGTACAGAACTTCAACAGGAATGTTATATTCTTAAAATACGAACTTAAAACGTACTGGTAATTCCAAGAAATTTCATTGTCATTGAATGACTAAAGTAGTTATTTACATACCTTTAAGACCTTCAGCTACAACCAAGCCTGTGAGAAACAAGCGCCTGCCGCTGTGTCACAGAACTTGACCTCCTGTAATGGCGCAGTCAAGAAAAACAAGATGTTTCAAGCTCAATTGTCTGCCTCTCTTTGAGATTGCACGGGAGGTGTTTCATTACTCTCGTGACTTTGTCTGCTCTGAGATATGAGTTCATGGCTTCATCTTCTGCACAGTTAAAGCGCCGTTGTGTTTAGTTGAATAATGCTGTCTTCTTATTAACACAGAAAACTTTCAGATCGGCAATTGCTTCCTATAATAGACATGTATATAGTGCTACATCCTTGAGAAATAAATTTCAAATGCATGTTTTGACAAAACATAAAATCCCTGATCTTGCTCCCTACAACTAACTTCTTTTGTTTTCATTTTTTGTCATCTAGATTCCCTACATTCTTAAAGAAAAGCTTAGACTTCATTTGAGGTCTTGAAACTTATGATCTTAAAAAAAACATCCAAGATCTAAACATATACAGCAGACATTTATACACTTTAAAGCGTCTAACAGTGCTTTGAGTTCGATATGCAGTGCTAAGGCTTCTAAAGTTAGATTAAGCATTACCAGCATGAGTCGTACGCGTCTGCCTGCGAAGCTAGACGACTACGCCAAAAAGCACTTTAAAAAGTTGACCATTATCAGAACATCCACAGACACAGAATTGATATATACTTTCACACGCTCTCATATTGTATCAGTTATCATATCATGAAACAATAAAGAAGAATCTAAGACGATTACAATCGCTGCCGAAGAAATAGAGTTTATGATATGACATGTTTCATGGTACGTTGCGGCTATGCCAGAATGTTTAACAAATGATTAAGAAGTCAAATGATTCTTCTGTTCTACTTCGCTAAGTCAAAGCATCCTCACATTTCAAAGGCCAGAGGTTACCATTTGGTCAAACCACTGCTTTACATCATCAATTCTATTGCCATGGGAACCCTCTCCATTGTGACATGCCTGTTCACAGTCATGTGTACCTTCCCCGGTTAGAGTGTTAGGACCTGAGGTATCTATTTCCCCAATATGATATTGAGGTACATCAAAAACGTAAGGAGACCGTGCATACGGTTCAATAGTCTCGGGTATAGTTTCGCACATGCAGGAATCTGCTTCCCTTTCCGGGCCATTTCTGCAGCCTTCCTGATCATCAGCCTGAGTGTTCTGACTGGCGGTAGCTTGATAATAAAAAACGTTGTTTACAAGTTGGCCAGCTGCAATGCTGTTAAGGTGACTATGTGGGGCGTTTGTGTGGTCATCATGTTGTTTCCTACTCAATTTACGATACACAGCTAACCCTACGCCGCAGACGACAACGCTCACTCCAACTACTGATCCCGTCACCACCCAGGCTGATGCCAAGGCAACGGTTTGAGGAGATGACGTCTGCTGATTCTCTGACGTTTCCGTCATGGGTACAGAGTGAGCATTGTACCCTTCGTTCAAGTCTGTCACCTGATTGAAGGTTCTAGCTGCTGTCAAGGTGGTATTGGCAACGTTTTCAGATTTTTCATATATGTCAGTCTGATGCATTTTTGGTTCCTCAGTCCATAGTTCTGAACTACTGGGTGTTAGTGGCAACAAGGACGAAGTGATGATGTCAGAGGAGCGAAGGTCCTGACGTTCCGTGGGGCAGGAGCTATCGCGATCACAGAGCTCACTTTTGTCGATTGTACCGTTTTTACCCGTCGGATCCCAGACTGTATGGCATCCTGAAATGTATGCATTTAGTCTGTGGAGCTCTACGTTCTCTACTATGGCAGGTGTTTTACAGCGGAACAGGGACTGGTCTTTGTACCTTGAGAGTGCAACAGAATTTCTCCCGAGGAAATCTGAGCATGTTGGTGATCTTTTACTTCGGCACGTTTCCGCCTTTACTGCGAAATCTACGAGCCAATCTATGTTACAGTCACAGTGGAAAGGGTTACCCCCTATGACAGGAACGTATAGTATGTTGAGACCATTTCTTACTTGCGCGTCTAACCCAACATCGCAGAAAGACAACGTCTTTAGGTTATTGTAGGAAACGTCAACCCTTTTTAACCCTGGCAGGAAAGACTTCACAGGATAGAGGCTGACGCAGAGCAGCTGATTATGTGATAAATTTAAATCGACTAACTTTGGCATGTTCTTCAGACAGTGCCAGGGGAAGTAAGTTATTTCGTTGTTTCTCAGGTTCAACTTGATCAAGTCTGGAAGGGTCATGCAGGGAAACGTCGTCAGGGCGTTGATGGGAAGCTGGAGATCGCAGAGGTTTGAAGGTAGATCTTTGGGAACACTCGTCAATCCTATGTTGACACAATGTACCCCGGGTATTAGAGAATGAGGTAGTTGGCAACGTAGAATGTGCCAATCGCGTACGTTACACCCTTGAGATCGCAGTTGTGAAAGTGCTGAAGGTTCGCAGTTATGCGGTACTACATTCAGAAATGTTAGGAACGAAGCCAGAACGGCTACCATGCTGCGTTTATATGGCATCTAAAAAAAAAATCGCAGTGACAAAATTCAAAAGGTATTTTGTTGTTTGAGGATCAACGGTTCCTTTACCCCTTGCTTTCTTCTTCTTTTACATCTAAGTCTGTAACTAATGTGCGTATTTCTGTGTGGAGCTGGGTTTATCTAGATATCCCCTAGTTCCTGAAAGATTTTTTTTTATCTGCACGGTTAGCCTGTCTTCCACATTGTGTTTGCATGTGTCACAGGTACAGATAAATATTCAAGTATGCATCACAACAAAAATCAAACAGATATATTTCTACAGTATTCATTATCAAACCCAAAAAATTAGGCCATATTTAGTATCGCAGCTGCAGAACGATGACTAAATCACAAAATCTTCAGAAGTACTCAAGCTAACCACCGACAGGACTGTTTCTTTCCTTGTCTGGAAGGCGATCTGGGTAATGAGAAGTCGAGTTCTTAGATGCCCTCGTCACACCTTTACGTTGTGGATCGGACGTCTCAGGTTTTCGTCACCAGATGCCTTCCACTGGCCTCCTAGAAATCAAAACAATATCACCTGCGTGCATACACGTAACCAGTAACTAAACAATAAGGAAGGGATGCGCCTTTTTCATATAATATTGTACCACTGAAAAAGGTCGACCGTTACCAGAAACGTAGCCAGGAAACCATACCATCGGGGGCTCCCCGGTATCTCTACGGCGCTGGGAGTGATGCCCGCCCGCCCAGACAGCTTAGCCCGCTCGGGGGTGGGTTTACGGCCTTGGATTAAATTTGCTCGCCCTTTAGGGTGGCGGCGAAACTCTCTATGGCAGCTAAAGTAGACAGGCTGACAGAAACGAATCAATGAAGCAGACAGGGCCCAGTAAAACACCCCTAAGCCGACCCCCTAGAGACTGGGACCAGCTCACCAGAAACTTGCCAATAAGCAACGAATGCTTTGACTGCTTAGGTCACATTTCCAACCCGGGGCCCGGCCGGGCTGTTTGTGTGAACGAAAATTAAAAAAAAAATTCATATCAAGAATATGCACAAGTGGTGCTCATGACTAATTTTTTGTTGTCTTTTTGTTCCCGCAGACTGGCCGGGCCCCGGGTTGGGAATGTGGCCTTAGCATAAGAGGAGCTGTGAAGTCATTTATGTACAGTACTAACATAATACTAACAAGTGTTATGCCATGAAAGACGAGTCCTGCTGTAGTAGTACATAAAATGACATAAAATGTACTAACATATGACTATACTAGTATATGACTTAAAAAGGTTGCGTTCGATTGTAAAATGAGAAGAATTGTCCAGTAGTAAAATCATCCTTTATTCGTACATGTAGGTCCCAAAGCCAAGGTCACGATGGTCGTGTGATGACCATACGTGCAGGGACGGACACAAATTAATTTACAGATAAAATACAAATACATATTTCCTTATAGAAAGATAACAGGTTAAAATGTCACTTGGATAGAGTAGGTCTACTGGCTGTTTCTACAATAAAGGCATAAACATAAATGCATAAACATATTACTGTCTCAACGGATACCACAAAAAAAGCCCTGAGAAATGTGAAAAACATAAGATCGGTCATTTAGGTAGGAAGTGTGGTTTCTGGTCGGGTAAACGCTAAAATTCACACATACCTTTCACCTAGGACAACTGCAGCTAGACCTTTGGAGAGACTCGTAGCATCTGTTGCCCTGTAACATAATATGAATGCACAGAAAAATAAGAAAGAGTCTATCTCTACGTTGATGAAGGTTAGACCAGATCTGTCCTTAGTCACTGACGAAAGATAGCGGATGCTGTCTGAAACGTCTGACTGTTTCAAAATTTTATCCAGTTGCTTGAGTAACTACTTTTGGTGAGTGATCTCTAGTATATGACTTGAAAAGATTGCGACCGACTGTAAAAGTAGAACAGTTCACGTCGTATTTTTCATGTCAGTAATCCATAGACAGCCTCAGCGGACACCACAGGAAATCCCTCAGAAATGTGAATAAAATAACATCAGTACTTCTAGAACCAAGTTTGGTTTCTTGGTGATACCCGTAGCATCTGCTGTACTGTAACAATGTTAATGCACAAAAAATAAGAAATAGTCCTTCTCTACTGTATGACCTGAAAAGGTTGCGATTGACTGTAAAACAGTTAACGTTCAATGCATAAATCGCCTCAGGGGATCGACACCACAGAAAAGCCCTCAGAAATGTGAATAACGTAATATCGGTAATTCTAGATGCAAGCATGGCTTCTTGGCGATACCTTAAATAACCAAGTACAACCGCAGCAAGGCCTTGGAGAGATCCGTAGCATCTGCTGAACTGTAACATAACGTCAATACACAAACAAAAAATATAAAAAAGCTTGATTGTCTGCCTTTATTTTGGACAGTTGACCACGTGGTGGTCGTCTAACACTGTCATTGGCGTACACAAGTCACTTAATTTAGGCAGTGTTGTATGTTGCCATGAATGAATGAATGAATGTTTCATGTCCTATTTTCTTTTCCAAAGCAGTTTCTCTCACGTTTTATAGACTCCCGAATGAATAAATGTATGGTTCATGTCCTATTTTCTTTTCCAAAGCAGTTTCTCTCACGTTTTATAGACTCCCGAATGAATAAATGTATGGTTTATGTCCTATTTTCTTTTCCAAAACAGCTTCTCCCACGTTTTATAGACTCCCGAATGAATAAATGTATGTTTCATGTCCTATTTTCTTTTCCAAAACAGTTTCTCTCACGTTTTATAGACTCCCGAATGAATAAATGTATGGTTTATGTCCTATTTTCTTTTCCAAAGCAGTTTCTCTCACGTTTTATAGACTCCCTAATGAATGAATATATGGTTTATGTCCTATTTTCTTTTCAAAACTTATGTTTCAAACGTGCCACTGTTAGATCCATTTGCCTTCTCTTTCGAATCTACACAATCAGCAATTTGATGTACGCAGTGTACATGTATATTACACTCATTTCACATAAGAGCGGAAGGCTTAATTTTCGTATATAAATTCAAAATAGACGAGTAACAAGGTTTTGTCCTCTTCTGGCTCACATTTTTGATCACGATCTCTGTTTCTACTGTGTAAGACGATTGTGACATTTCAAAAGCATTTTTCCTAAGGCTTGACCCAACCACAAGACATCTCATCTAGTTTCTTCTAACCACGCCCATTATAGGGAGAATAACTACCAGTAGAGTTTGGCCACCATAGGTTTTCATTTGCAGGGTGAATGTTAACTTTCCCGTGGACTGACTCTCCTGGCCAATTATTTAGATTTTTTGCCGAATTCTACGATTCGTACCCCCGCAGGAAGGCCTAGTGGAGGCTACCTTCGATCCAGGTCTGGTGAAAGGCTTTGTTAATCTTTCTAGACTAGGTGTGTGCAACATATACACACTAACAAGCTGCCAAATCTGTATCCCTATACACGAAACCTTGCTCGAAAAGCATTCTGTATAACCCTGGCCTCACCTATAGTGTCCGTGAAAGGCAGCTACTCGTGTGCTGAAAGAGGGACCTTTTTCAAATGCTGTCTCTCGCGAAATCTGCTGAGGGCGAATTTGGGGCACCGAAGGAAATTATTCGTCTGACGTGACGTCAGATCAAGAAACCTACTCACGGGATTGACATTTCACATGGTAGACAACAAACTAGGCCAAATAGCACCCGGACCAGTCGAATCACGTGAATCGCATTGAAACTCAGATTCGTATCAGCCATTTCCCGACAAATCGCTTTCTAACTTGCGTTAACGACTACATTTGACCAAACAAACTCGCCAGTGAGATGGTGGAAGGTGTCAGCTTCCAAAAGACGTTTTCAGATTGACAATTTTGGCACTTTGGAAGTGATTGAATCCGCCCGCGATAAACTTCAAGTTTCTACTACTTTTCTCTAAACGTTAAATCGCGGGCAGATTCAATTACTTCCAAAGTGCCAAAATTGCGGGCGAAATGTGACTCCAACGGCTAATCATTCCTTTTTCTGCCGAATTCTACGCTTCATACGCCCGTATGAGGGCCAGGTGAAGGCTAATGATTTGTGACCTCAGATGCATTTTGATCTTATCAAAATCTCAGTGCTTGTTGATAACATGACTTTGTTTGCTATGTAAGGAGCGCTCCAAAAATTGACATCTTCACAGTATCCGTAGACATTACTTGTGAAATACTGTCATAAAAGAACAGACTACCAAAAATCAGAAAGAGCCACACATACCAGGTTTGTCAAATTGATATTCAGTACATTTCAAGCCTCTAAATAAGAACGTCCATAGTACTATACATATTATGAGGCGATAGTAACTTTTCACAGGGCTTTAACAGAATGTAGACAGTGACTGTAGCCAAATTCTGCTACAGAGGATAATCAACAGTAGAAATCCACAAATCGAGCATTCACATATTATCTACTTTGCCACATATGAAATGAGATATGCTTCATTTTTCTTATTCTACGACAGCGTTACAAGGAAAAGATGAACAGAAATCAAGTCGGATTGACAATATCACATAGAATTGTATTTTTTTTTTATATTCCAGTTTAATTCTGCTCAGAAACAAATGTATAATAGTAACTCGAAGCAGTTCTCTTCATCACAGATCTTACCCATTAAATTGTAAACTACTTACTCATTTCTTTAAATACTTAAACCCCTTCTACAAATACAATTCCCCTCAACAATACACATCTGGTGCAAAACTCACTACAACTCAGCTTCCCTGGTACAGTTTCCCCGTTGTGTTGTCTACTTTAGATCCCAGCATTTCCCACCACAGGTTCTAAAGAGCAGATCAGTATCTCTATATTACGTACAGCATCTCCTGAATGAAATCGGTTAGGTTTGGTTTGATGTGGTAGTTAAAAAGAGGAACAGTAGGTCCTAGATGATTGTGTTGTCAGAGAGATTTAGTTTCTCTAGTCCATTATCAGGATGAATGTTGGAATGGGAAGAAACTGACAAAAATGTAGTTTCTTTGAGTGAGTAACCTCTCTTCAGAACTTAGTGGGGTTCTCAGGCTCTTTGACCTAGAGGATGGTTACTGTATTTTCTCAAATAACAGCGCACCCAAAATATTGTGTGAACACAGGAGTTTATACATTAGTTTAGAACAACCCCTGCCTGTTATACTGGCACGGTTGTGAAAGGGAAATACCCCTTGTTCATTAAGTTTAGACATCCAGGCAATAAGATACACCAAATAACATTTACTTAAGAACTGGATCGAATTTGGAAACAATCAGACCACAGTACAGACGAAAGACAGCAGATGCTGTCTGAAACGTCTAAAATGTCTCCAAATCTTATCCAGTTCTTAAGTAACTGTTATTAGGAGAAAAACTCCCTCCCTCACCCAAAATATTGTCTTAGTATTGTCTTAATCCAGAAGTGAACACAGAAGTTTATACATTGTGTTTAGATCCAACTGGTGCCTGATATACTGAAAGAGAAAGACCCATCCCTGAACCTAAGTGGTCTGCGTCTATTGGAGTAGATACGGTAGGCAGACTGCTGCACGGGTGTGGAGTGAAGGATGCTGGGTAGAGTCTAACTGTACAGATCGTCGTCCCCCTCTTCGTAAAGGTTGTCGCCGCCGGTGCCGCCGCTGCCCTGGCCGCCGCCGCTCGGGCCCGCCTGGCCAGGGAACCTGGGGCGTAAAGGAGAGAGTCGTCATTATGCTGGACTTTTCTGCATCAGTATCTATATAGCCGGTAAAATTCTATAACTGCCCTTTGGCGCAACACACCACCTTCTGTATCTGTTACTATAACTGCCCTTTTCTGTATCTGTATAGTATTACTAGAACAGCTCTTCAGCGTAACATACCAGCTTCTGCATCTGTATCTATATAGCTGGTATAACTTGGGAAAAGCACTCCACCTATTTCGTAACTCAACGCAAAGTCAACAGGTGAGTTTCTAGCTTTGGTTAGGAATGTCCTCTCAGATAAGACATCTGTATCTGTATCTACATGTATATAGCCTGTATAACCGCCCTTCGGTGTAACACACCAGCTTCGCAGGCACGCAGCATGATAAACTTAAAACCAAGCTGTTCCATTGTGTGACTGTAATGCTACTATTGTTTCAAATGCAAACTCAAACCACATCGAACACTCCATTTTCTCCCTACCGCAAATTAAATTCCTGCAAACATGTCTGCATTTACAGTGACTGGTGATCTGTAGGTGAGGATTATATAAGCAGTCCACACTCGTCAGTGGATAACTCCCATGACCTCATCCGGTTTTTGCTGTCCGCACCGTACAACCACCAGCACTCCGACAGACACAGAGACCGGCCGGCTTAATTAGTGCGGCAGTACATTATACCTGTCTAAATGATCTGTATTGCCATATTCTCAAGATGACCCATGTCCTAAAATATTATTTTCTTTCCAGTTATGGGTTTTATCAGCAGGAATACTTTCAACTGAGTTTTATGGATAGCAATGTGGCTCAAGTCAAATTGGTTACAGGTTAGTAGTTAAGATACACAAAAGCTTTCAGCTTTCAGCAAGTCTTTGCAGTTTCACAAAATATGGTCCTGGGCATTGTTTTTTTTTAAAACGGTAGTTCACACGTTAAGATCTCATCTCACTCATCAAAAGTAGTGAGTGAGTGGATCCAACCTTGAAAAAAGTGATAGTCTTCGGGTATGTCAATCCTTCCACAAATGTGGTAAATCTCAACAAATAACATGTCTATTGCAAATTCTTGCCCAAAAGATAACCTGCAATTAAAAGGGAAAAAAACAGCAAATAAAGAACCTATAACAGCCTTCTCAAAAACAAACCCCACCTGAAGTTTCCGCCGAAGCCTCTGCTCTGCTGAAGCGTCTGTGCGAACATCTCGTACTTGCGGATGTCATTATCCGACACCGATCTGCGGGCGTACTTCATCGACTCCTCGAAGTGGTCCCTACGGATCTCTGGCACGGGATCGTAATCGTCCTCCTAGGGGACACAAATGGTACTGCATCAGGGGCTTTTTCGAACTGCTGTGGGATTTAGCTTACATATACAGTATATACAGTCTAATACAATGCAACAGGCAGCTTTGTCTCAACTTTGAATTTGTTAACAGTTAACACTCTTACACATTTAAAGTCTTGAATACCTGTACAGTATTCTTTGACAACAGAAACAGTGATACCATATGTCCAGTAACAAATTCTTTAACTTGCAAGATGATGTGCTTGCCATGTTGGAAAACAGAATTTTACGGATGTGTGAAGGAATTAGAAGTAATAACAACAGTTTTTCATGGTGATGATAACTTCACGGTGCAGAGGTGAACGTGATAACAGTCAACATAAAGTCATAGTGAAAGAAACAAGAATTACAGTATTCACCATGTCCAGGTCTGGGTTGTCCTTCCTGGCCTTCTCGTTCCTGATCTCCTCCTCAATGGCCTCCCGGATTGCCAGTTTGCACGCCCGCTGGCAGATCTCCGTCAGATCAGCACCGCTGAACCCGTGGGTCACCTTAGCCAGGTAATTCAGGTCGACATCCTGGAGACAAACAAACAAATAAATTAGTAAATATCTAACAAAGTTTGCACACCCGCTGGCAGATCTCTGTCAGATCAGCACCGCTGAACCCGTGGGTCACCTTAGCCAGGTAATTCAGGTCGACATCCTGGAGACAAACAAACAAATAAATTAGTAAATATCTAACAAAGTTTGCACACCCGCTGGCAGATCTCTGTCAGATCAGCACCGCTGAACCCGTGGGTCACCTTAGCCAGGTAACCCAGGTCAACGTCCTGGGGACAAACAAACAAATCACAAATAAATTAGTACATAACACATACATGTGTTTGTAATTACCAGGGAAACAGGCCACCCTCTGGGTGTCCCCTGCAAAAGTTGAGCGTCTAAAATAACTTCTTTGTTTTCTCAGTGTAGGGCATCGAGAAGTCGCCTTGACGCCCTGCTAGCTAATAGTAATAGCCTGCTTCTCACCTGGCCTTCAGGATGGCGATACACCTCTACATAAGGACCGCCTGGGCATTGGTATACAGTCAAACCTGTCCTTGTGAAGTTGTGACCACCTCTACATAAGGACCACCTGGCCATTGATACCCCCCCCCCCCCCCAGAAAAGAGAAAAAAAGCTGTTTCCTACCTGAGACACAGGCGACTTGCGCAGGTTGGCCTTGAGGATGGAGATTCGCGACGGCTCGTCGGGCAGCGGAATGTAGATCAGCTGGTCGAGACGCCCCGGACGCAGGATGGCCGGGTCGATGATGTCCGGGCGGTTGGTCGCGCCGATGATGAAAACGTTCTTCTTGTCTGTCATGCCGTCCATCTCCGTCAGGACCTGGTTGATCACACGGTCGGCTGCGCCACCTAGCAGGTTTGGAGGGAAATGCATGTTGGTCATGAAATGAAACCAAAAAACAAAATAAAACGTTTTTCTTGTCCGTCATGCCGTCCATCTCCGTCAGGACCTGGTTGATCACGCGGTCGGCTGCGCCACCTAGCAGGTTTGGAGGGAAATGCATGTTGGTCATGAAATGAAACCGAAACACAAAATAAAACGTTCGTCTTGTCCGTCATGCCATCCATCTCCGTCAGGACCTGGTTGATCACGCGGTCGGCTGCGCCACCTGGCAGGTTTGGAGGGAAATGCATGTTGGTCGTGAATTAACTCCGAGCAAATTGATAGACATACTGTATGTGCAAAGTAACAGTTACTCAAGCAACCGGATAAAATTCAGGATGGAGATTCACCACAGGTAGCTTATCCAGTAAACTGTTGATTGAATAATTGCTACCTTACATTTATTATTACCTGGAGGGTTAGAAAACAATAAGACTAAGTCTTTTTGCCTCAAATTTCGTGTTACTTTGAACAGCTCTTTCCTAATACAAGGTACCGACTGGGAACTTTGTAATTCACAGAAGTGGAAAAATATAAGAATGTAAGAAGAACCACACACCTCCGTCTCCAACATTGCCTCCCCGAGACTTGGCGATGGAATCCAACTCATCAAAGAACAGCACACAGGGGGCAGCCTGTCTGGCCTAGAATGGGAGAAAAGAAAAACTGCTCAACACTTCTGCTTGAAAGAGGTATGAATTAGGGGTGGATACCGGTTTGGCTTAATAAGGTCCAAGTCCAAGTTTAGGTCCAGAGATTTAGGTTCAGGTCCGGACCTGAACCTGATCCTGTCCAGTTGATGTTTTGTTTTATTAGACCAATATTAAGCATAGAGAATTAATACTGACACGCTGGACTATAAAAGTTTCTTGGTGAGAAGACTTTCAAGATAAACCAGTATTTGATATTTGATTGTTGCTCTTATTTTAGATGCCTTTTTTTTGTCAGAGGGGAGACTTAAAAACACTTTTTATCAAACAAAATAGAAACATATATTGTTCACGTTTTTTTTTACTCAGGTTTTAGGCTTTCAGGTTTTTTGGACTCGGTTCTTGGATGTTATAAAGGTCCGAATCAGGTCCAGCGAACCGGTATCCACCCCTAGTATGAATAGCAAAATCATTCATTAGACGAGGTTGCTTTCTCTGCTATGCATTTCTGCTATGAATGATCTCTGCACTTTTTATACATCTTACCTACAAGAGTAGCATTCAAACTGCCTTTTCCAGCAAGTTGCCCGATTAAATGTCAATTCATCTTATATTCAATAAGGGTCCTAGTAAATAGATAAAATGTGAGAGAAACAAGAGTTTGATTACATCTTATAATCATGGTTGTATCAAATGGTCTTAAAACGCAGGGCTACATACATATAAAGCAAAAACTTATTTACCTGATTTGTAAATTTAGTTTATTCTTCCTGGAATGTATACAATGTATCTACTGCAATAAATTCTATTGCTTCCATCTGTGGTACTAGTATACATGTATATATAAAAAAGCACACAAATCCTACGACCTACCTTGTCAAACACATCTCTGACGTTAGCTTCTGACTCTCCAAACCACATGGTGAGCAGCTCGGGGCCCTTGATAGAGATGAAGTTGGCCTGGCACTCGTTGGCAATGGCCTTGGCCAGGAGGGTCTTACCGCAGCCGGGGGGCCCGTAGAACAGCACGCCACGCGACGGCGTCATCCCGAACTTCAGGAACTTGTCGGGATGCTCCACTGGGTACTGGAAACAAAAATATTCATTGTTTCTTAAAACTCTTCATGTCAAAAATCTTCAGTCTAGGAAGTTACACAGCTTCTTTAAACAATAAATCTGGAGAATTTTAAGTCTATTCTCTTAATTCAATATCACATTCAAACAATCCTGTTCTAATATTTTACTTTCAACAGTATTCAACTGACCTGCACCAACTCTTGAAGCTCCTTCTTGACGTTGTCCAGACCACCGACGTCTTCCCAATTTGTGTTGGGCACCTCCACAACGGTCTCACGCAGCGCGCTGGGGTTACTCTGGCCGAGAGCATACTGTAGAACAAAAGGTAACAGTTAGTCTAACCCTCAACATAATCCTAACCCTTAACATTAACCTTTATACAACCCTAAGTCTCCACCTACAGTCTCACGCAGCGCGCTGGGGTTACTCTGGCCTAGAGCATACTGTAGAACAGAAGGTAACAGTTAGTCTAACACCCAACATAATCCTAACCCTTAACATTAACCTTTATACAACCCTAAGTCTCCACCCACAGTCTCACGCAGCGCGCTGGGGTTACTCCGGCCTAGAGCATACTGTAGAACAGAAGGACAAGTAAGTCTACGTATGTACATCCTTTGTCCCTTGATTGAGATGTAAAAATAATGTCCAGTTCTGAAGTTGCATGGCTGGCACTTGGATCACAAGATTAAGCCCAACCTTTTCATTGGAGATAAACCATTGTTTGTTATTTGTAGTCTATGTGCTGTGTATTGTTTTGTGTGTGGGCCACGACACTAGCAACAGCTGACTGTGGCCCACGTGTATTGTACTGTTTACATTTTCAATAAATCACAATCCCTGATATGTATAGTATGCTAGTGATAGGAGGTTGGAATCCTCAGGGGAGGATGGTATTTGAAGAGAGTCAACCCCTAAGTATGTCCAAAATGAACTGTCAAGAAAGCTGAAGCTAAGAAAAAAAATTGCTTTGCAATATTGTGTTAAAAATCTAAAAAATAAACTTACCCTGAAGTTCTCCATGGTGACGGCGAGTGAGTCCAGGACCTCGGCGTCAATGTTATCATCATCCAGGTCGATCAGGTCCATCTTCTCTCGGATCTGCTGCAGGGCCGCTTCGGAGCACAGGGCAGCCAGGTCAGAGCCGACGTGGCCGTGGGTCTCAGACGCAACCTTGGGGAGAATATACATACAGTCTGTATAGTCATTACACAAATGGAACATACACACATTACTACACATGTCACAGGGCAGCCAGGTCAGAGCCGACGTGGCCGTGGGTCTCCGACGCAACCTGGGGGAGAACACGCACACATTACTACACATGTCACAGGGCCGCTTCGGAGCACAGGGCAGCCAGGTCAGAGCCGACGTGGCCGTGGGTCTCAGACGCAACCTGGGGGAGAACGCACACACATTACTACACATGTCACAGGGCAGCCAGGTCAGAGCCAACGTGGCCGTGGGTCTCAGACGCAACCTGAGGGAGAACGCACACACATTACTACACATGTCACAGGGCAGCCTCCGAGCACAGGGCAGCCAGGTCAGAGCCGACGTGGCCGTGGGTCTCAGATGCAACCTTGGGGAGAATATACATACAATCATTACACATGTCACAAATGGAACGCACGCACATTACTACACATGTCACAGGGCAGCCAGGTCAGAGCCAACGTGGCCGTGGGTCTCAGACGCAACCTGGGGGAGAACACACGCACATTACTACACACGTCACAGGGCAGCCTCCGAGCACAGGGCAGCCAGGTCAGAGCCGACGTGGCCGTGGGTCTCAGACGCAACCTGGTGTAGAACACGCACACATTACTACACATGTCACAGGGCAGCCTCTGAGCACAAAGCAGCCAGGCCAGAGCCAACGTGGCCGTGGGTCTCCGACGCAACCTGGTGTAGAACACGCACACATTACTACACATGTCACAGGGCAGCCTCTGAGCACAGGGCAGCCAGGTCAGAGCCGACGTGGCCGTGGGTCTCAGACGCAACCTAGAATAGTAGATCATCATCAATACAACGGGCCAGGGGTCGGGCAACTGGAAGTAAAACTCCTTCCTCTGTGTACCTGTTTACTCACAGTGTGCGCAACCAAATTTCCTGCATTTCCTAACTATTCTCCAGTATCTGTATCGTATAGTAGTAATACCGCACTTTGGCATAACACATCAGTTTTGCAGCCATCTGTCTCATGCACATGAAAGTCATCTATGTAGCATTCTTGTTCCTTTGCTGTTTGGTAAAATGTGCAAGGTTATAAACAGGTCAGTAGAGTGCTTTGGTCCTTGACTTTTGTCTTGGACATGGTGCTCCACTGGAAGTCTTGGCAGGTATGAATCAGAAATCACTATGTGAAGTAGACAAGAAAGTCGAATTTAAAACTATCTATCCTTAATAGCAATCCTCCAAATCCTGTAAACAATCATCACCATCAGAAGAATGACTGACCTGTTCCAGATCGACGTCGTCGGCCAGCTTCATGTTCTTGGTGTGGATCTGCAGAATCTCCAGTCGGCCGGTCGCGTCAGGGATCCCGATGTCAACCTCACGGTCAAAACGCCCTGAACAACAAAGAAACAGTTTATTGTAGATTCAAAAATACACCATTATTTATTATAATATAAGTACAAAAACATTCAGAAACATTATCTGGCTTTCGTGTGAGTTTACAGCCATTGGTCATAGCCATAGCAGGGAGGTTTAAGATAAGTTTACAATTAGGATGAAGACTCCCAACTAAATGTTCCATGTCAAGTCAGATCGCTTGTTCGCTGCTATCACTTCAGCAGTACCACCATGAAGTGAAAAAGCCATAGCGACAGCAGAGTTTTTCTTTCCCTCCAGATAAATGCAGCAAATGGTGTGCAGTTCCCAAGTGCTGGGTAAGGAAAGGAGGTTGTACAAGGTGCATAATAGGAGACCCAAACAGTCCTATCTGACATTGAAAGATAAAATCATTTCTCAAGGCTCGAAACTAAGCATGACATTTGAAATAAAGAGTGCCTGGCTTCAGATGTTGCATTATACATTCATGAATCATTTACTGTAAATTCAGTTCTGTGATACTGTATAAGATTAACTTCCAGCTTGCTAACTAAGGGTAATTCTCAAAACCAAATTCAAATTGGTTAACCTTCTCACTGCTGCCTAACACTGTAACCGATAGAGAATGGGGTGCAAAAGGGCTACTTCAGTGTGCTGAAGGTTAAGGACTTGGTCAGTAGGGAGAAGCTAAATTTCATTTCACAGTTTTGGTGTCAGGTTTAACACCGACAGTGGTCTAACATGTTCGGACTCTGACACTTACCGAAGCGCCTGAGTGCGGCGTCGATAGAGTTGGGTCTGTTGGTGGCTGCCATGACGACCACGTGAGCGCGCTGCTTCAGGCCGTCCATCAGGGTCAGCAGCTGGGACACGATACGCCGCTCAACCTCGCCGTGGGTCTGGGGGGAAAAATGTTTTCATTAATCTGTGTTCAAAGCCTTTGACCAATTTCAGTCATGCCTGAACTACATAAAGATTCTAACACTTTAAGCCAATATTATCTGTATCTATATAGCCGGTATAACCGCCATTCGGCTTAATACACCAGCTTCTGTATGCAGTTGACATTTCTAAGTTGACAGACTACAAATGCTTCTTTCAAAAATGTTACTCTAGTTTTATACTCTATTTACCTACTGTAAAGAAAGGAATAATAGCTAATCTTCTGAATCAAAGTTGAACTTTAAATTGCCAACACATATTTTCAACTTAAGTCAAGTCAACTGACCAGCTCCAGTCGTTGTCATTAGGAATGAGAAATCCACTGCTTCTGTGACTATGCAATTTGCAACTTTCAGAATGACTTCTACCTACACAGATAATGAATAACTAACCTTGTCTCTCTTGGGAGCGATAGCATCAATCTCATCGATGAATATGATGGCCGGGGCGTTCTTCTCAGCCTCCTCGAAGGCCTTGCGCAGGTTGCTCTCCGACTCTCCGGCCAGCTTACTCATGATCTCTGGACCGTTGATGAGGAAGAAGAAGGCTCCCGTCTCGTTGGCCACGGCTCGGGCGATCAGGGTCTTACCCACACCGGGGGGTCCGTACAGGAGGATGCCACGTGGGGGCTGGGGAGGGGGAGAAGGTTTGTCAGATTTCAGAAAATAATTCTTGGAGAGCATATCTGTTTTCTACCATTTGAACTGTTATACTGAGTAAACAACACCCTGGGATGATAAACTGTTAATACCAAGATTTGTATGGTCCTAACTGGTTCCTTTTGAGTTGATGCTGCTATGTGTTTCTGCAGCCACTGGAAACATATCTTTGAAGGTTCAAGTGGATCGAAATAAATTCAAAATAAGAATAATCCCTCCTTCCAAACAAAATGATTTGAACTTTGTCAACTACTTTCTTACATATATCATGACCAATGCCAGTGAAACCAAGACCTGCTAGGTGTACGTATCATAATTAAGCTAAAGAAGTAAAACAATATCTTGTGGGATAAGTCTGAGCACAAGTGGCACCTTACCTTGACTCCGATAGCCTTGAAGAGAGCGGGGTGTCTCAGGGGAAGCTCCACCATCTCCTTGATCTGAGCCAGCTGCTTGCGGACGCCGCCGATGTCGTCATACCCGACCTCATTCAGGGCCTCCTCCTCGTCCTGGGGTTATGAGGGTTATGACAAGTTTTGGGTAACATAATTTTATAGGTAAGATCTTTTAGGTGAACCTTGTTCTTAGATTTCATTATAAACTTTAAAAAATGTTTAAAAAATGTTACCTTTAACAGTCTATGAAATTCAAAATCCAGAAAATTTCATTTCCTTCTGTTTTAATGTTTAACTATTCAACACATTAGGTTATACAAGGATTTTAATGGTAGTTGCTCCCAAGACTTCTTGGCAAAGTACAATGTACACGCTGTACAAACCGTTGCCGTCAGAAAAAAACTTACGGGAGCTAAGGAAGCTTGCAGCGAATCGGACAAAGTGGAAGGGACTGAAGGAAGACTGAATGCGGCTGCAGGATGTTTCAACTACTGCAGCAGCAAAAAACAGTGGACTACTTCTACAACCCCCCCCCCCCATAACACCCCCTGATGGTATGACCTGCCCTACCTCTCTCTTGATGGGCTCTCCCTCGCAGTGGATGACGGTGTCGGGCGCCACGATGCAGTAGGAGGACGGGTCCGTCTCCACGACCTTGAAGTCCACAGGGCGCATGGCGGCACGCACCAGGAATGTATCGCCTGGAAGATGGACACAGAAAAGTCAGGTTGTGTCTTTACTTCATATCAAGCCCAGTCAAGGCTTGCCTGTATCTGTGTCTATGTGTATGTTTCCAAAAGCAAGTAGAGTATTGTGTTTGGTTTGGTTTTTTAGTCCACATGTTTGTCTGTCTGTCAGTGTTTGTATGTGTCCCTGTGTCTGTCTGGGTTGCTATGAATCCCTATTATCTTAACTTGGGATTTCTCTTCAGTATAACCATATCTTTGTCATGATTTGTGCTGAAAACTACAGACAATCAAATCTGCCTGTAGTGCACTGTGCTCCTTGAGTAGACTTGAAGAAAATGGTCTGAAATGTGGCCACTATAGACATTATTCTTAATACTTGGGTCAATGACTGAGAAAAATTATCTTAATTATTCTGAGGGACCACCAAACAGTTTGACATTGACCATGCGGTCTTCATGCAGAGGTGGTCACCAGAAGTACAGGTTTGACTTTTTATTAACACAGGCGACATAAAACAGTCTAAATTTCTTGAGTTGACTTCAAGTTATCACTACTGTTACCAAGCAATCACACCCTGGCATGTGTCATCGCTATAGTAACAGCAGAGTTTTGATTTCCCTCCAGATAAATGCAGCAAGTGGTGGGCAGTTCCCAAGTGCTGGGTAAGGAATGGAGGTCACATGAAGTGTACAAAAAGACCCAATGAGTCCTATAGGTTTATCATTACATTGTTGATACATGTAGCTCTGCCTATGAAATAACCATACCCAAATGTTTCTCTAGATCTTTCAAATGTTTGCAGGGATCTGGCTTAAGAATGGAAGAATGGTGCTCCCCCATCAAACTGTAATCCCAGCTCTATCATACTGAGTGATATTAAGAAATAAGGTCTCGTCTGATGACCGTTTTTAGTTTTACCCGTCTTTTTAGAATGCGATTCTACCAGATGCGATGCAAAGTTTTACACCCAAGAAATGGCCTCCATTTGTATTTGAAAAATGCAAAGGGCAGGATCTTGCACCCCAGGGCCAGGCCCAAAATGACTGGTGAGATCCCTGAAGCTAGGTTCTTACCTTTGTGCACAGGTCTGTAAGCCTCCAGGAAGTACGGCTTCAGGTACACTTCAAACAGGTTTCTGCACAGAAAATACAAGAAAACATAGTTATCATCTGTGTCTTTTTAGGAACTTTTGACTTTTCTATTGCTAAATACTAGTAAGTACTGTGGTCGCAGCTCCTACAACATGGTTTTTCATATGTGTTTTCCTTCACGTAGTCCAGTGGCCGTTGCAGGTTAGCTGTCTGTTGCAAGCAAGCAGTCTTACTGGTGTGCTTATGAACGATGAAATGTTATATGTTCACTACTGCTTCTATAGCAATCAAACTGTGACGTATTATTGCAAAAGAGACAGCAGACTTTCGATTTTCCTCCAGATAAATGCAGCAAATGGTGGGCAGTTCTGCACAGAAAATACATGAAAACATGATTATCCGATCTATGTCATTTTAGGGACTTCTCACTTGCTTAAGCAGTCTTACTGGTCTGCTTTGCAAATGTTGTATGTTCACTACTGTTACTAAAGCAATCACACTGTGATGTATTATCGCCATAGTAACAGCAGAGTTTTGATTTTCCTCCAGATAAATGCAGCAAGTGGTGGGCAGTTCCCAAGTGCTGGGTAAGGAATGGAGGTACAGTACAGTACTCAGACTCAGAGCTGTCTGTAATCTCTATATACCTGTCAAGACTTGAAAATGTAAAGAAACAGACACTGACAGTACATGGCCAACATGCATCGTTCCTCGCTGTAAGCAAATGCAACATCATGCCTGACACGGTATTGTACTTAGATTAACCTTCAGCCTGCTATGGTTGCCATTTGGCACCAAATTTGTATTGGCCACAAAGTTAGGCAACAGGAAAAAGGTTGAACAATGAGGCCTCTCAAGCTGTTCTTGAGCGCTACTAAATCGTAGTGAATGTGACCGCACCTTCCTTTAACAAGTTTAAGTTAAACATATACACACACACACGCCCTGTGATTGTGCACTCAGCCAAATCATATTTCTCTTTATCAACGAAGAAGAATGTGATTGCATTCCATCAGCCAAACGATGTTCTGCTTAGCACATATCACTGAAGAAGAAACAAATTTTCCTGTGAAACTTACCCAGTGATGCCCTCCACCGAGTCATCGATGGGCAGCACGTGGATTCTCTTCCCGTACTTCACGTCGGGGCAGGCCTGGACGCTCACCACGTCCCCCAGACGCACACGCAGGTTGTTGCGCACCACACGGTTGATCCGGATCTTCTCCTTCGGGCAGGTGTCGTCGGAAAGCACGATGCAGACTGTCTCGCGTCGCTTCTTCCCCTTCAGGAGGACTGTGTCGCCGCGGAACAGCTGGAGTTCGTCCATCTTTTCCTGTTTGAGTGATCAACGTTGCAAAGGAATGAGTTGTTTTCTTCCGTGTGATACATGACATTAGTCTTTACTTTGCATACCTTCAGACTCTGTTTACTTACAAGTTAACACATTACATAAAAACAAACATGTTAACAAGCTATTGAAAGTGCAGGAGTTCTATCATACAGTATTTGTAAATCAATTTATGTCACAGTAGAGATGGCCATACACCAAAAACTTGTTTATGTGCAAACATACATGCTCAGTCTTCAGTTGCGTTTCTATGAATGTTTCAATATTCCTAGTGTGAAACTAGTGTGTTCCTATAATTCATTTAACTTATTATAAGCACAGATAAACTATTTAAGGTAGGGAGCAATTAATAAATTCAAAATAGCACAGATAAAGGTGAGGAGTGGTTACCTGTGAGAGAGAGACGACACTGTTGTCTTCGTTCACTGCCTCCTCCACCAGCAGTCGGTTGGGCTTGGACTTCTGTTTCAGGATGGCTGTGGAAAGCTCATCTTGACTGTGGGGGAAAAAGTCATCACGGTTAGTCACAGCTTCAGTTCTAGCTTGCACACATGTAGTTTGAGTGTAGGGGCCCCTATTCTGTGATTTGGACTCCTTACGCTGTGATTTTGGTCCATTGTTGTCAATCAATCAATTTAGGGTCATCACAAGAAATGAATAATTTGGCTACAGAATTGGGTACAACAGATGGAATATTAAACTTAGACAAAATTTGTCCATCATAATGTAGGAAATTGTGTCACAGGGGGTTATGAGTTTTCAAATTTTCATGGGGAGTATGCTGGGCCCCCTATGGTGGTCCTGGCCTCTTCACTCCATGCACAGCTTGCACGGTACACCATGCAAAGTTGGCCTTCTGTACCTGACGCCTTCGCTGTGATTCACAGTGAGAAATAATGCTAGTGGTAAATTAGGTATTGCAGCTGCATGGCCATTATTTCTTGCTGAAATTCTTTCAAAACTTAAATGTATTGGCTGGGAAGTGCTGGGATTAAAAGAGACCAGTTTTCCCTGATCCTTTTTCTCAGTAAGCCGAAAATAATTATATTTGGAGGATATCAAGATATCAAAATTCTATGAATCTTGTCAGAATTTTTCATTTTTGGGCGGGATCATGTTTTGGAAGTGTATCTAGAGGATATTGCTTATATTAACTATGGTTGATCATTTGTTCTTTCTGACAATTTGCAAGAAATTCAAATTCAGAGTCAAGTCATGCCTCGATCTTGTTAAAGAAGCATTGCACTGGCCCTTAGTGTGTGGCTTGACAAAACACCTTGAAATGTTTGGCCTTGTAACCCTGTCATTGTACCAGTTTCCAGACCAAGGCAAAAATCACAAGACTTTTACCATTTTTTTCTGTAAGCTTTTCCAAAATGATTGTTGCTGTCATTTTAACATTTGGAGAAACTGTTATGCCATGAGATTTAGCTTGTTTTGAAATTGAAGTTTTTTTATTTCATATTATGTACTAATAACAACCAGTTGTCCATGTAGTTGCCTGTGATACACAAAATTCATTCATTCTATTCAACTTCAAGGATTTACAAGACAAATTCATAATTTCAAGAGGACTGAAAAGTGAGGATGACTAAAGATTTTGTTGGACCACTTCACTCTACCAATGGAAGGCTGCCAAATAAGCTGATACATGACGTCATACCCAACATGTAAGACCGGATATGGACGAAGATGTCAATGACGAATGAAAACAAAGGAAGATTCTCACACACATTTGAAGAGAAACTTGCTTCTTCTTCTACAATAACTATTTTCATTTTACTCGCAACAAAATCATTGAGTATAAAAAAAATGTATTTTGACTTCGAGGGAAAACATCCTTGTCATGATTGCATAACTGGTTTCGGTGATCGTGCGACGTTCGACGTTTTTGATCAAGAGAACAAAGCGATCAGTCAAGTAGGCCTCTGTTTTCTTTGAAATGTTAAGGAAGTCTTTTGTCACTTAAGAAAACGACGCTGTGTCCTGGCAGAGATTTATTTTGGTCAGTAAAGGGGCGATTAGGGCGTCTGCTTGCCAAAACACACAACCTGAGTCGTCCAGGAAGAAATCGTCTGATCCAAGATGGCGCTGACCAAAAATTGAACCGTCACCACACGACTCACAAAGGACGACAGTTTTCTACGGATATTACCTCACAAATTTGAAATCTTCACAAGCTAAAACGATTATGATTACTCATTCTGCAAGAAACTCTTTCCATTGCCAATAAAATCAAACTAGTTTGTCAAAATAACACTCGACTGAGCGATACTGATGGCGATTCTAAACACATGTTCGGCAGTTCGGTTCATAAATGAACTGAGAAACAGAAAGGGCGAAACACAAGCCAACTGACCAAGATCCGCTGACCTACTGTCTTCATATCGTGCCAAATATAAATAGAAAACCATTCGGTTCATACCTTTGTGTTGGTTGTGCCATTTTTATAGCTTTTTGTGGCCTCTTCTCTCAAAAGTTTCGGTTGAAATCTGCCCGGCTACGCACTACAAAACTCAATATGGCTGCCGGTATATGCAAATTAGCTAGTCGCGTCCATTGAAGGAAGGTGGTAGTTTTAACGGTCATTCTGTTTAAAGCTATTTTTGTCTCAATTTATACAAAACTTAATGTGCAAACAATATTTACTTATTAGTATCAACATAATTTAGGCTTAGACAATCAATCAAATATCTATTATACTTATTTCATTTTGTCTAGAAATACTCAAACCCCTATGATGAAAAAGTGTTCTAGTCCATACATTACACGTGTCTTCGGCACTTCCCGAACGTTACCGAACAATCTCGACGCCAGCCTCGACCAAGTCGAAGATGACGTCATCCCGTTAAAAATATAACTTGTTGTCAAGAGCTGGAGTCACCCTGTTTTCTTGTGATATCACGCACCCATCTTAGTCACGACGGAGATACTGCGTCAATTGACTTGTTTTTCTTCTTTATTTTCCAGGCACAGCCCAATTTGGTTTCATTTTAATATAAGAATATAACAAGGAACTATGCCCTTTGTTTTATTGCTCTTTGCTATATAATGTCCTTGCTATCATCATCATCATCGTTCATCCGGATTACTCCGGTGGGATACAGTCAATAAAGTTCTTCCAGTACAATTTGTCCTTCATGGCGGAAAATAACTCAGAACCTGAGAGTCCAGTCCTTGCTATAAACGAAAGCAAAATGGGCAATACCTGGAAAAATAATGAAGAAAAACAAGTCGATTGACGCAGTAGCTCCGTCATGACTAAGGTGGTCTAAGATGGGTGTGTGATATCACAAGAAAACAGCTTAAGATAGAGAACAAACAAGGTTGCACACAAAAATCTCAGAGTGGAAATATAGTAATACATTGTATTTCAAGTGATTGAATGATCTTAGGATTCAGACGAAAACTTATGCTTCTGTTGACTTTTTGTGTGATTCACATTGCCTCACATTTTGTGTATTTTCCATTCATCATTCATTTCTCCTCCGTTATTTTGTTTGCTTTAAAGCTTTAAATCCTATTTTTCTTTTCTTTCATCAATTCTCTCTTCATCATTTCTTCAGTTCTGTTACAAAGCTTAAGATCAGAAATATGAAGTTGAAAAAACATTTACCAACGACTTTTGAGAATGACCATTAAAAGACAAACTCCATGACCTATAGTGGAGTAGTACCAAGCCAAAGATACCTACAAAACGTAACACACGTAGATATTCCGTACTCTCCAAGCAGACGTAAGGCTCCAGTTTTATTTAGTTGTTTTTTGTCGAGTTTTCTAATTTGTCAGGTTTTCCATTTTCCTTTTTCCCACCCAAAAGAAATCCCGACACAATATTAAGTCCTATAAGAACGCCTAAAAGACGTAAAAATCCCCGGCCGGAGTCTAACAATTTCCAAGGACTATATAATGTCCTTGCAATTTCTAACCACTGTAGATTTTCAACTGCGTAACTTCATGTCCCCTCCCCTCCGCCCATGTGGAACAGTCCATTGATGAATGGTCACATGATCCAAGATGGCGGGCATCAAAGGTTTGGCTATGGTTTTTTTCTTGTTCTTCATTAATTATTTTCGATCTGCGTGCTTCATCTCACTCAATCAGTGCCTGTACAGAAATATAGCACAGTTCACAATCTGATGGTTCGTATTAAGAGCTGTATTCACTGGAAATCAAGGCTAGATGAATTTACGGAGACAGCAAACCGGAAGTAAATTTTTGATATTTCAAGATTGCCAAAAATCGTTCACGTAGGTTTTCTGCGTTTTGCGGTCAATTTCTATGTCAAAGTGTATGCCATTAAAGGTCTGAAATGTATTTGAATACTGTTTGTTTGCAACAAAGAAAGGGTAACAGACGATGCTTCTGTTTAGATTTGCAAAGAGACAAACATTATTCTTGTATTTATATATATTTATGACTCAAACTCAAAGTGTCATGACAGATTGTCACATGTCTACAACTGAAGCTATTTTTTTCACGCCAGTACCTTCCTTTTGTTTCTAGTGGTTCATGATGAATAGTTTGGCATGTAATCCAGGTTTCTATCAGGATGGTTTCCCGTTGATTGTATTGCATGTAACATAAGTGCATATTGGCAGCTGCTGGGTCGATTGCAATCAAATCAGACCGGCAGTGAAGTGGCTGGAATACTTGTGCAGATTTATTTCTGTACTACCATTAATCTGATTTGAGGTCAGGTTGTGTTTGGAGACCAGATATTTTATTTTCCAAAACAAGGATCCTGTATCACAACAAGGAGGTTATAACTTATAGACTATATTATTATTTTTATATAATTATAACCTTCTTGATCACAATATATTGTTGTTTCAAGTTCAACTTTTATCTGGAGTTAGAAGCTGAGATGCATGTTGTGTCTTCAAAAGCATTGCTAGTGCAGTGCCTTCCACTGGGCAGAATTTATCTACTAAATAGCATGTTAACAGGGCTGTAGAAAATGCAAAGATACAGGTATAAAATACGACCAGAGGGATTTAATTATTTTGCTATACATCCATTGAGATATCCATTGGACATATCAACAAATTAGAATCTCTTTCAGTGTTTGTTGATATGGATATGAAAATGATATAAATGAATAAATATAAATGATGAAAACACTACAAGCTCTTTTACTAGTACTAGTTCTAGTACTAAGTAGTAGAGCCTCTGTAGAGGCAATTGACACAAAGTAGACTCTGAGCTGAGGTGATCGGTATTTAGCTTTGTGTGACTAACTTGAGGCTTTAGAGAGTTTGAGATGGAGAGAGTCATAAATTTTCAGTTCAGCGGATTATTTAGACACTGATCATGATGACCTGATGTCTGTGCCACATTGTCTTATGATCACTTAATAGCTGGGTTATGCCACTGTGAATATGGTGGTGTCTATTTTTAATGTTTGTGTTAATCGCTATGTTGGATTCTATTCTCTTTTCCACTTTAGGTATTGGTGGTGCATCTATAGCATTTAAGTATGATGATATTAACTTGTTTTTCTGTTTTCCTTCCTCATATCCACCATATCTGCAATATCAACAGCGTGAGTACAATTTCTCTTGCTCTTGCTCTTGTAATAAGCTATTTATGGTTGCGTCACTGAAAAAATAGGTTGAAAAAAAAACTTTGAATGTTTAGAGCATGCAGATGATATTTTCAGAGAGAAGAATCATATTGTTATGCAACAATTATGTCAATACTGTCTACAGCAGAAGATTGTCCTGATCACACACTATTTTACTGAACTACAGTCTTGCCATTTGATAACACATTGATATTTTCTTCCTTACAGTTTGATTGGGTTGGCCTTCTTCGGTGCCATCGGGATGACGTTTGTGGTCCTGGCCTGTGCATTACCGCAGTTTAAGTAAGTCATTTATTTCTCCCGTTGTTGATCTTTTTCTTTTCTGTAATAATAAACGTTTTCTTTACAGTGACTCCTGTAATATTGGTAGTCTTGGTAAAGAGAGGCCTATAGCTAGCTGTGATTGTAAGTTGTAGCTTTTTGTCTTCCTATGCTTTCCAAAAAAAGAAGCCAAACCCAACATGTCTAGATACAGCAAACACTAGTATTTCACTATTTGTGACATGTACATGTATGTCTCCTATGTTTCTACCATGTACTTGCAATTACTATGAATTAGTCTTCGGACATGAAATTGCAGTTAAAACTTTCTTTGAAGTTAGTGCAGAAGTGACAGAAGTGATACAATGCCATTCATTGCCTTCTTTCGTTCTTTTTCTGGTATACTGAAATGTGTTTCCTCTCCCCAGCCTGTGGTGGCCGTTCTTCGTGGTGATGTTCTACATCCTGGCTCCAATCCCGTGGTGCATCTCGCGGCGGTACATGGAGGAGATGTCCGACTCAGCCAGCAGCGCCTGCCAGGAGCTCAGCATCTTCCTGACCACCGGCATCGTGGTGTCTGCCTTCGGGCTGCCCATCGTGCTCGCAAGAGCCGGCGTAGTGAGTCACCTTTCTTTCATTCTTGCTTTCCTTTTCTTCTCTTAACAAGGCAATCAGAGATACATGTAGCAGACTTCCCCCTCTGGACAACATGCAGAAACTTAGCCTGGAATCCAGACCTATTATAGCTCCCGAGTCTCTCCACGCTATTTGCGGAGAGAGACTTGGGAGCTATAATAGGTCTGGATTCCAGGCTAACAGAAACTGCAATGCAGAAACACAGACACACACACAGACAAGCAAAAACAATATGCACTTGCGGGTTACGTAATAGGGGTGAAGTTGGCCATTTTGAAGCTCTTAAGGCAAATTGTTTCAAAGCAAAGGATAGGGAGGTCAATGGCAAAGTACTAAGTAGACATGGAATTGTAGAAGGTTGAAGATGTACATCATTAAAATTACATTAGATTCCACTGCTAATACATGTACTTGTCTACATTGTGTTCCCTTTATCTAGATGATGAGGTACATATTGGAGTGATGAGGATATATTAAAGGAAGTACAAAATGTATTATGTGAGCAAATCTTTAAACCTTTCTTCTTTCAGATACAAGGAGCAGCGTGCGGTCTAACGGTAGCAGGCAACGTTGTTGTTTTCATCACCATCTTGGCGTACTTTATCGTCTTCTCAAGAGAAGATGACTTTTCTTTCTCCGGCTTCTGAGGTAAGAAAACGCCTCCAACCCCACCGGTGATTCAACAACCCCACAGCAAACCAACCAGCGCTTTACACCCCCGTTTCCCGATGGTACAGCCATATACCCATTGTGCAGCAGTCTTTTGTGGACAAGTCTATTCATATTATAGGTAATTGTAAAGCAGTAATCATTAAAATGAAGAGGAAACTTTTTTGGCAGGCAACCAATTCAAAGCCCTTCCCATTCACCACTGTAGATGTTTAAAAACAAGAGTTAACTATATTGGGTGATAATATGGGCTATAAGCTATAATTTTTTTGGGAGGAAAGGCGTCTTCTTGTAGTCATAAATGGCAACAAAAGATGAAACCTTACCTAACCTTTTGCTGCATTGGTCAACAAAAGACAAAAACAGTTTGACCACCTTTGACTTGACCTACTGAACACCTTAAAGTTTAAACTTTAACCTCTGACCTTTTTATTTAAATCTTCATCTCCCCCACAATATGTATAAAAATATTGCCCAGACTTCCACCCCTTTGAACTTTTAAAAATAGAATAACCCAAAGTAAATCTTTTTGAGGCTCTTGCCTTCACATAGAGACAGTGCACTGTATGATCATTGTTTAGATGATTTGTTTATTTAATATTGTAGATCCCGTTTTTGCTACTATGGTGTGATGTAAGGTTGTAGAAATTATGTTCATTCCGCTTCTTTTGTGTTGACAAAACTGGTGGGAAAATTCAGTTTGTAATGTTCGTTTATATATTTTTTATTCTATAAATACTGTATGTATCGCACTTTTGGGCAGTAACAATAATCGATGTCTATAACAACATTATAGTTAAAGAAGAAACAATACTAAGCAACCTTGCTTGTAAAAACTTTGAATGTGTGTTCTACAAATAAATAGCTGTACAGATGTAGTCTAACTTCCATTATACAATGATAGATGCATTTTGTACTTGCATGTTGTTGTGTCTGTTTAAAAACCTTAACCTTCTTCTTACTGAGGTAGTCTATTGGCAAGGGTTTGTATTGGATACTAGGGTTAAGCAGCAGGGAGAAGGTTAATTACAAGCTGATATATTCGCTTGAAGAAAGCTCACCACGTGAGACTACGATAGCCAGAGCCATCTTAATATTTGCTTGAAAGTTCATCTGTGTTTGTAAAAAAACATTCTGAAGCAAAATTGAACATTAAGTTCCAACGCAAAAATTGGACTTCCCATAAATATTGTAGACTGTCAAATTCTAGTCTTTGGCTAGGAATGAGCTATCAACTACTTCTGTGACGTCACGTTATATAGAATGATTTGGTGCTCATTCCTTCACAAAGACTGGAGTTAAACAGTGGAAAATATAATGACATTCTCCAATTTTCATGTACAGTTCAACTTAACTTAAGAACCTGAATGTTTGTATACCTTGAACGTAAGAGCATAGCATAGGATGAAAACCAATAATATGTCAAATTAGACGGGAGTCATGCTTTAAGTTTTTAGGCCACTTTGTTCAGTTAACATATCGTTTTACAAAGTTTTCTTTCCACTGTGGTATGGGATCTATATTTCAACTGTCATAATGTTCTGGACATTTAAACAAGGACAAAATGTAAGTATTAGTCTTAAAGTTTGCAGTTTTGATGTGACTGAAACAATCTGTATTAAGAGAGCTACTTCTTGCCTGGTGGCTTTTTCGCTTTACTACACTCTCTCGGTTAGTCTCTGTTGCAGACTCCTCCCAGCTGTTTTTAGTTTGAAGTTTTCTTAAAACTAAAAAACTTAAAACAAAACAGCTGGAAGGAGACTGTGTAACATAGACTAACCGAGAGAGTGTAGTAATTGAGCAAGGTAGCCTATCTACAGGTCGCTTTTACAGCCCAAAACTGCTTTTGACTAAAGAGGTGATTGAGAGAGCACCGAGTAAACCTAAAAAGGCTGGTACGCGGCCTACATGTATAAGCTACTTCTAACTTGGAAGAAGAAAATGGATACCTCTGTTATTGAATAGTAAATTAGGCTAAGCTTAAGGGTCTTTGGTGAGTCCACTCCTGTTGTACATACATTGTAAAACCAAATGGTAGCATGTATATCTCCCAAGTAGCTTTGTATTCTTCAATGTTGGCCAAATAAGCCAGCTGTATCAATGTTATTGAATAACTGTTGCCAGAATATCTGACCGAAACTAGCTATAGAGCGTTTTCACTAACTTTCCATATCAGTGAAGCAGGCAGGTGCTGACTGCCTTGCTGGTGTTCTTCAATTGCATTTCAGTGGATCGTAGTGCATGCGTACAGAGCGGTTTTAAAAGTACTCTCAGCAGGTTCTATGTGTACTTCTCTTCTTTGAATTTAATGGAGGTTATTTTAGAGAGTCAGAAGATCTCTAAACATCTGGAAATCCGTGACCTAAGATTCACTGCAAATGCAAAGAGCTACGTGCACGTCCAAGTTGGTGTCCTTATGACATTGCAGTAAAACGCTCTATACTGTAAGATAGAACTTCTCAGACTAGAATATCTGTTAGTCTGTTTTTTTCATCGTTGTCTAAATCATGACGTATCAAGCATGAGCTGTATTGATGTACAGAATATTGCATTAAAACTGGTGTAGTCTGTATTTCTTTGCTTGTTCATACGCTATGCGTGTGCCAGCTTTGTGTAGTTTGTGCATTATAACTGTACATAGAGTATATGTTGTCAAGAAATGTTCAAACCCTTTCTAGCTATATCTTACATCTTTTTGTGGTGTGAAATGTATGTATAGGTGAAACAATACTTTCTAGTTGGTATCATTGTCTGCAACATGTTGGATGTGTCATTTAACATGGAACAGTTGGAAAAAGAAATATCAATTCCCAGACCGTTGTAATGTTATTGTTACTACTGACTGTACATGTACCGATTTTCACATGCAGTTTAATATACCGGTTTATATAAAGGATTCGTATTATGTAAAAAAAAGTGTCTTGTTTTATTTAGTCAAAACTAGTTGCAAACATGTTTAACTTAACGTTATGTCGTGTGACATTAAAGAGGTTTGTTAGTTGCCCTAGCTGTTAGCTGTACATGTTCTGATCTCAACATGTCCATGATCTGTTCTTTGAAAACATGATCTACTTCATACAAACATGATTTTGTGGCTGGCATCTTCATGCAATTTAATTTTGGCCTATTTCTAGCAACAACGAAAAATACAGCAGAATGAATGATGACCTGAGTGTACCTTTCCTGGTTTAACAAGTTAAGTAAAGTGGCATCATAGTGGCAAGATGTCTTGGGTTCGATTACGGTGTCCCCTGACTTGTCTCGTTGACAATGTGCCATTTGGAAAGGAACTTAACACAAATTTTCTTCACTTCACTCTGGTGAAAATGAGTAGCTAGCTTTGGTTAGGGACATCTGTCAGGTAGGACGTTATATGGAGTCCCGTGCTTGAGGAAAGCCACACCTCGAGCACGGAAAAGAACCCACCACACTAATGAAAAGAGTAGAAGTCCTTCCCGGTGTGAGTGGATCAAATAAATCTGTCCAGATATGCAGCTTGTACTGTTCAGTACAAACCTGGTGTGTTACGCCTTAAGGCGGTTTACTGTAGGGTATGGTATATGCGATACAAAGCCATGCATGTGGTTCAATTTGTGACAATTTGTTCTTCTCAATTTGTGACAATTTGTTATCCAGGAACAGTGATTGTCACATATTGCTCAGGTGGCAAAACGTTGGGTTTTCCTTCCTCTTTTGGGAGGAAAAAGGTAAAAATCACAGATTTCATTCATAAAAGTAGGTGTATGTGTTCGAAGTACACCATTGACAGTCAGGAACAAACACAAAAACTGTTTTGACACATAGGCTTTATTTGGGGGAGAAGGAGCAAAATAAACTTAAAATAAATAGAATACAGATAAAGCAGCTCTTTATGTAGTGTTTATATATGATATGTAGACAAGTGAGTAATATGTTGTACAGTCAAAACTTATAATCAAGTTTGTTACAGTTTGAATTTAAAGCTAAAAGTATGTTTTGGAGGATATCTGTTGAAATATTACACAACAGTTTCAACCTCTGCAAGAACAAACTACATGACTATGGAGGTAAGGCATCCACTATGTAGTAAGATAACGATTCAAAAGCAACTGGATAATTTTGTAAATTGTCAGACGTTTCAGACAGCATCTGCTGTCTTTCATCGGTGACGGAACCAAAAATAGCTGGTGAGCTCCGAATTCTAGTTCAGTCACTGACAAAAAATGTCTGACCGTTTCCATATCTTATCCAGTTATTTGAGCGACCGTTAACTTGCGTACATGTACAATACTTTGGCTGTCAGAATCAGTCACAATCCAGATACATGTGCTCTTCATGGAAGCCAGTGGTATCGTGGACACTTGTATGGAAGTGTGGTTGTAGTATATTAATTCAAAATCTATCATTTCATTACATAAATTGTCAGTTGGGTTAAAAGTACATAATATTTGTGAGTTATGTACATATCACTGTAAGTACTGCTACAGTACATAATCATGTACATACAATGTACATGAAGTACATGCATTAAGATTTACACTGTTTGTATCTATTTGATCACCAGTCCATGACAGCAAAGAGGTTATAATGTACTTAGGATATCATAAATGTTGTTCCCCAAGCCTCCAAACCATTCGGTCTGGCACAGCCCTTTTAATGTGTTGTAAACGTGAGGTAAACAGACCTGGTTTTTGAATGGATAGTATTACCTAAATTTCCTACATTATGCCACCATTAGCTTTTCAGAAGGTAGCAGGTCGTTATCTAAATGTTCTATGGGGAAAAGCAAACAAACAAATCCAGGGGCTTCACAAAATAATACTCTTCCAAACCAATTTTTATGTCGTCAACACCCAATCCTACATGTACAGTCAAACCTGTACAAGTGACCACCTGTGCATTAGGACCACCTGGCCAATGTGACCACATTTTGGTGGGCCCTTAGATTAATTTTCCCATGACTCACGCATTAAGAATCCTGTCTATAGTGGCCACCTGTCTACTGTGCGTCTTTATATTCCTGGAGAAGTCACTTCAGGTTTGAGTGTTTTGTATTTCCAACACCCAGCCCACATGTAGATGCACATGTTTTATTATGCAGGTCCGTAGCAGCAGTTTCTCACTTCCGCAACTCTTCTGGCACCTGGAGAATGGAAATAAAACAAGCATTAGACCATTCAACAAGGAGTAGTAGTGTCCATTCTGGATGTGGGAAAGCAGCTGAGGAGTTACCAAAACATTATTTTTCTCTCACTGATGAAAGATGTCGGATGGAGTCATTTGAAACGCCTGATCTTTTCATATTGTAATGCAGCGGTATAGATTGAATTGAAATGTATTCTTCAATTTCCTGGATGAAGAATACTCACAAACGCATTCGCCAGGTAAGTTTCCTCTAGGTTGCTTACAGGAACATAATTCTCCTATTAGGAATATGTACGTGGACTGGCGGACTTACAGCCTTCTTGAGTCCCTGGTCGAGGTCGGCGATGAGGTCAGCGGTTTCCTCGATGCCGCAGGACAGGCGGATCAGGTCGTCATAGATACCGAGCTTGTCACGATCCTCCTTGGGCACCGACATGTGCGTCATCAGGCCACTGATGGTGAGAAAAGTGAAATTTATCTTGTTCTTTCACTACTGTGCTTAGGATGTAAATTTGTTTATTTGAATTCATAACGAAGTGAAAGTAAAACTGCACATCTTTACAAGTTGCCCTTCTAGTTGTGACTGACAGATGTAAACAGTTGTCCACTTACTATACTCATCGAAAGGTCGGTTGATCAATAGATCACTTGGTTGTGTACAAGAGTCTTTTTATTCAAAGACCAACCTGATGAAACTATTCACAGATAGATCCTGATCAGTACTCTTGTAAACTTGGACATATCATTCATCTGTAATAGATTTCCTATCCACAGATATTGCTTTTTTGAGGATATCTGGACCACAAAGTAAAAAGAGAAAATAGAAGAAATCTTTTTTTCTTTTAGTCAGTGAAAAGAAATTGTCAACTTACGGAATCTCAGCCAAGCTCTCGATTCCCCCCAGGCTCTCTGCAAGGGTGAAGACCTGTGAAAAAGTACCAACATGAAACACCGAACTCCATTTTTCTCTGAACCATCTTTTTTCCTATTTCCTAGGGCAGCTGTTGCTATGTGCCTGTTTTGGAATACTTTGTACAAGAGTCATCTATTTCCACCATCCATGTTTTTCCTTCCAAACTCTGTCAAAACAATCAAAGTCTTCTATTGAACCATCCTTAATTGTCTTTACCTCATTAATATTTCATTTCAGACCTTTGGTATAAAACCTTTTTTTTTTCCTTTATTAGTCCCTGACGGAAGACAGCGGATGCTGTCTGAAACGTCTGACTGTTTCACAATTTTATCCAGTCGCTTGAGTAGCTGTTTTGGTGTATCTTATTACCTGGATGTCTATTTTAACCTTCATCAACGAATCAGAACAAACCTTGAGGTACTGGAGGCACTTGCTGGCACACTCCACGCCGCCCTTGATCCTGAAGGTCACCATGCCCGAGCAGCCGGAAGCCTGCTTCTGCATCACAGGGTAGGACGGGTGGGAGGGCAGGCCTGCAAGGAAACAGCGGCCATTTTGTTGTCAAGGTCGATTCTCATAAGGTCATCAACAGGTAATTATTATAATTACCTGTAGATGACCTTATATATAATCAATAAACATGTCATTTCTGCATGACATGGTGGGAGGGCAGATCTAGACTTCCACAATAACAACATCCGTATTGTTGTCAAGGTCAATTCTCAGAAGGTGACCTAAAACTCATAACAGATAAAGTTATCCTGATAACATGAAGTTTCTGCATCACATGGTAGGATGGGTGAGAGGGCAGACCGGCATGGAAACCATGACCATTTTTTTGTCAATTCTCTGTCAAAGAACACAATTCTCAGGTCAAAAACAGAGATCCTAAAAACATGATTGTAGTTTCTGTATCACATGGAAGGAGGGATTGGAGGATAGACCTGCAGGGACACATGTAAATTACGTTGTTGTCAAGGACAAATTCATTTTCAGAGAAGATGAACAAATAAAGATGGCCTGCATGACATGGACTGACATCAACCACCACACACACAGGGAAGGACCCCTACCCTTTTTGACAAGTGTGGCAGGTTCTTGAGGTGCGCGAGGTGTGGCTCCTCTCAAATGCAGGACATCCTATCCAAGGGATGTGACCCTAACCGATGCTAGGTATTCATTTACACCTGAGTAAAGTGAGGAAAGTCTTGCTGAGCACCTTTTCCAAGGGCACAACATCGGTGACATGACAAGATTTGAACCCGGGACCTCTTAGGTTCCGGGCCGAACACCCAAAATGTTACGGCACATGGCTCAAAAACCTTGCCTACTCACCAGGGTAGAAGGACTTAATGACACATGGGTGGCTCTCCAGAAACTTGGCTACGGCCAGTCCGTTCTGGTAGTGCTGCTTCATCCTCACGGCCAGCGTCTTCAGACCTCTGTTCACCAGGAAACAGTCGAACGGGGCGGGCACTGCTCCAACCGCTGAAACATGACACATGTCCATTATGTCAAGAGCATAAAATATAAAATAAATGGGCTATGAAAAAAACGATAAACCAAATTTAGACATGTCATCAGGGCTGTCTCAAGCTTTAAATTTCTTTCCGTCCCTGTCATTGTTTTAATTTTTGTTCTTAAATGTGTCATTTTAAGCCTACAAAAAAAGCATTTTCATCATTTTTATGTCATGAAGTTCCCATTTTAATGACGTACAGGGTGATATCTATTTTCTTCCCAACAAGCAAATTTTCATCCTGGGACGGAAGGAGACAACCCTGCATCTCATTCAATACAAGAATGTGATTCACTAATACGAAGTTTTGACTGATACTTTAAATGGAAAGTCTACATTTTAACAGTATACAGTATGTGCTATTTCTAAGGGGAATTGTATTTTTTCTAAATCAAATTCAGTCTAAATGATTTCTACCTTAATGATCTCTGTACAAATCAAACTTGCTTCTTTCATTTGTGATGTCTTTTAAGGGGTTTTATTTTACCGTATTGCAGGAATCGCAGCTTCTCATGGAGATCGTCCCTCCTGGTCACCACAGCTCCCATCACAACATCACTGTGGCCTGGAGGGGACAGAATCAAACAACATTACACATCATAATTGTGATTTTGTTCATGTTGTTGTTTCTTCTATTATCGTTAGTTTAGCTTTAATTTTGCACTTTTGTGGGCCACTATCACCGCCACCGGCCGCCTTAGGCGTGCATTCTGCGCGCAGGGCTCGAAATTCATTTTTGGGAATAGGTGCACTGGTGCACCCAACCAAAAAAATTAGGTGCAAAGAAAGAATTTTGGGTCCACCACATAAAATCAAGTTTAATGTCAGCAAAACAAAATCCCAAAGTTTAAGGCTCATAACAACTTAAGAAGATCAAATAAAGTACGACGAAAGGTTATTTTGCCTTTCTGATACTTACATTTCAAGAATATTATGTATACTAGTGTACAATAGTATACCTTTAGCCTATAACGTACAAAAATATCTAGGTGCACTGGTTCACCCACAGTCAAAAATTAGATGCACAGGTCCAATTTTGGGTGCACACAGGTGCACATGCACCCAGTATTTTGAGCCCTGGCGCATGATACCCACACTGGGTCTTGCCCAGTAATATACTGTAAATCACTTTAATATAGCGGCAGGAAACTATAGCGGTTGGGGGAAAATGGAGTAGGCCACGGCACTTAATTTTAACGGTGGGAACAAACATTACAATCTCAAATATAAGTGATCAAATATTAGCGATGATGAAATTTTAGCTGTTGACTAGTGACCGTTAAATCAGTTGAAATTAAGTTACAGTTAACAAATCAAGAATTACAGTAGATAAGATAAGATAAGATTACAACTTCAATTTGAAATACAAGAAGTGCCTGGGTGACAACTTACTACATTATTGACACTGGCCTGAATGGAATTATAACATTTCATAATATATGTAATGAAAAATGTATATCATGCTATAGTTTTTCATATCTTCATAATGTTTTGGGCTTAATTACTTGCATGACATGCTTAAATGGTATGTAGGAACTATCAACCAGTTTCCCAAACTATGGGATTGAGATATTTGGAGTTTCTTTTAACATAACCAGGAATCTCACCTGCTGACGTTTCGGTGTCTGTCAGACACCTTCTTCAGAGCTTCTGACTTGAGTACTGCTTCTCACCGCTATAAGTAGCTGATGTCACTTTTTCAACTACAGTGTAAATGATTTTAACCATTTTATTTGATACAGCACAACAGTTGCCCACCTGTAATTTTTAAACTTATGTTGCCATTAGAAAGATGCAGCGAAACCCACCGTTCATGTACTTGGTGACAGAGTGAAATGCAATATCAGCTCCATGGTCCAGGGGGCGCTGTTGAACAAGGGAAAAATGTCATGAAGGAGTGATGACAGTTATCTTCAAGCACTTGAAGCACTTGCCTAAGGGCTAGTTGTAAAGAACCAGGTTACTACTAGGAATGGATTGTGTAGTACATTGCATTTCTAAACAAGTTGCTCATTTGTGCTAAAGAATAATAGTAACAAAACAGGTTTGCTAGCTTTGGTAGGTAAAATATTTTACTTTTCATACAATGTGTGGATATTTACAGCACTTTTCTTGTCTTGTTTGAACACAACTTCTCTTCTTTCGTCAAACCGGAATTAAGTAATTTCATAGTACTACAAATCACTCGGACGGAGGCCTGGCAAACCTCTGTTTCGTATCAGCCATACGTTGATCTACACCATTCACCCGGACGGGAGTCTTGTATGACAGCCAACGAAAGGGTATGACACCCCGTAAGGGGCGGTATAACCCTGACGGTACGTAAGCATGTCGACTGATGATGATTACAGTACCTGGAAGTACGAGGACATGAAGGTGTTGTCTGAGACCAGGAAGATGTCACGCCCCTTGATGACATCAGCAACAGCCTGGATGTCCACCACACGCAGAGTCGGGTTGGTCGGCGTCTCAACCCACACCATCTAGTAAAACACAAACAAAAACTCATTGACAGGCTGTCCCAGAGGTAACATTATATTAGTAGGAGGGAAGACAGCAGACAAACTAAAACATAGATCAAAATCTGCTGTTTAATAAGTGCCATATGACATATTCAACAGTATCGTTCAGTCCATGAACGTTGGACATCAAGGTAATAAGGTAACACGATAAAATTTGGAAATGGTTAGACGTTTCAGTCACTGACAAAAGACAGCGAATGCTGTCTGTAACGTCTGACTAAATCATCAATTTATCTTTGATTCTCACCAAACAGACAAAAAGTGTGGGGATGGTGTAGAAGGGTGGGATTTGCCCCTTCCAACGTTTTGAGTTTTAAAGAAATGGGCATTCTAATTTTTAAGGTTTCCTGAGTGGCAAAATTACTTTACAGTTGAAGAATGCGGCCACATGTTACCTAGTAGCATCCCTGGTCAATCAGAATTTTATGCTTGGTCAGAGCATCAGAGCATGGGGGTACAGTGCCCTTGTTTCTCTCTTTAGAAAAAGCTGTTGATTTGTCTATGTCATCATGTCCCTGACAGTGTGTATTGCCTTACCTTGGTGTTAGGCTTGAGGGCCGCAGCTACGTTGGCTGCGTCTGTGCAGTCCACAAAGCTGGTCTCGATCCCGTTCCTGCTGGCCACCCGACGGAAATACCTGTTAGTGCCTGGGACAAAACAAACAACACAGCTTAGGAAGACCAAATGTAGTTCTAAGCACTGGTCACTTTCATTTTGGAATGTCTACCACATTTCTTTAATCATCTCTTGGGCATATACATCTATAAAATCTATAGGATTTTATAATGCCTGATGATTCCCTCACATATTCTGCAAAAGAAATCAACCTTTAGGTGAATGTAACTATAGTATAGGGATGCAAGAATGTCTTGGCCTAAACATCTATGAATAGATGTCCTGAACCAGGAATTTTAGAGCACCTAACAATTGCCGGGGCTAGATCACAAAAGTCTGGAGCAACTGCCATTCGGTCGCAGGTGATCTCAATACTCAATACTCAATCTGGGACCAGACAGCTAGAAGGAACCTCTGTCTTTTCCAGCTCCAGTTTTCAGATACAAGTCCAGCCTTACCTCCGTAGACGTCGTCCATACTGACGATGTGGTCTCCCGACTGCAGCAGTTTGGTGATGGTGTCAGTGGCAGCCAGGCCAGAGGAAAAAGTGAGACCTGAGGAGAGGGAATTGAGTTTAAGAATTTTTAAGATAGCAACTGCAAAAAACAAAATGAAACCTACAGATTCTAATTTCTGGAGATTTTGAAGCAGTTTTGCTAAGGATAATTGATCACTATACAAACAAGAAAGTTAGAAATAAGCTCTTTTCAGTGCTACTAAAGGTAAAAGTTGGTCAATATGGTACATTTTATGGCAAGGAAAATTACTTCTGAAGATTAAGGTTTCTGGCAACATTAACCAAATTATGGGCAAGGCCTGAGAGGACTAAGAATTTCAAACATACATATAAAAGTTGTTACAAAGGTTGCAGTTGCAAAGCAAATAAAAATTGTGCTTAATAAAAAAAATAGTGTCTTTTGTCCACATGATATTTTTCAGACAGCAACTGAGTAAGCAATTCTTCAATCCTTGACACATGAAACAATAAGTTTATCTTAGACTTTAATAAACAGCTATAACAATTTAGCAAAGTTACCAAAATGTTTTTGTAGGTAAAGATTCTGGCATTTGCAATTTTGCAGGTAAGAACAGCAAGGCAAAAAGCATTTTGTGCTTTACTCACCATGCTTTCCATTCTCCAAGGCTGCGAAGCATTCCTCCAAGCAATTACGTGTGGGATTTCCTGCACGGGAATACTCAAAACCCTGCAGGAATAACAAACACAGAAGCGTTGTATTTCATTTTCTAACAAAACGTAAAGTTATTATAGCAAAATCCTGTCCATAATATGAATATGAATTGTTTTGTTAGAATTCAAAATCTTGCAATTGCATAATATTACAGTCTCCTCTGAATTCAGGATTCAGGAGAGAGTTACAATTTTTTTGTCTTCTGTTTTTAAATTGGCACTTCTAATACTAAAACGTTATGTTGTTTTTCATATTCCTTGCACCTTTTCAATGACTCCTCTGAATCTGGGCCAATTGAACTTCTTGCTGAAGTTTATAATTAACTCCTCTATCAAACTATTACTGATTTTGGTCAGGTTTTTCTCTTCACTCTGACAAGAAGAGAAGAATAGCCTTTTGCTCCTCCCCTTAGTAAACATGATAACACAAGCTTGTTTCTATAGTTATGCTTCAAATCAATCTGGCAAATAGAGAGAAATAACAGAGGGTACTTTAGAGCTTGGCAGCTAAATAACACTTTTCACCCCACTGCTTGAAACAAAGCAGATTTCTACAGCACAAAGCTTAACAGCAAAGGCAGCACTGGTAAATTAAATGCCTGCTTTTGGTGGACATTTCACTTTGAGCTCTAAGAGTCCATCTTTTTCAACCCTTCAAGGCACTGATTATGATGTCTTACTAATGGCTGACTAGCAATGGGTTGAAATTATTTTGAATGTGATAAAAAGTTACTACTTTAAGCAGAAGTGTGGATTTGTTTCTCATTTTTCTTCATAATCAAATTCCATGTCTGTTATAATTGCATGAACAAAATGTAGTTTTGTCACTCGACACCAGGACCACTCCCTACATCTGCTTGGAGATCAAACAGCCATACACTTGATGTCAGTCACATGACCCGATATCAAGAGGCTTGACAAACACTCAAAAAACTAGAGCAAACAGGTCACTACGGCAACCATGGCATCGATAAAACAGCTATTGAGATAAGGAGGGCAAACATCCTACTGGGAAAACCTTAATCTGTTTTCCTTTTCAGATGACATAACAAAATACACAGAATACCAAGGAGGTTTTGAGAATACATACACCCCCTGGGGGGGGGGGGGGGTGCATGACTTTTTCCATGATCCACAAGGCATAACCAGCTGTCTTAATCTTGATTTTACATAATTTGTGATTGGATTTTTTAAACGGCTCTAAATAATCTAATGCAGGATAAAGTGCATGGGTAGCGTAATGCTTTAGGGACCAAAGTTAATGAATTTTCAGTAATCAATAAGCCCAAAGAATTTTCCATAATTTGCACTGCACTTCAACCATGCAGACCCCATTCTGGAATGAATGACAAAGGGTGCCACTAATACAGTGTGAAGTGTAACAGATGGTGGTAGGAAGTAACTGTGCATACGTAATTAGCTTTGGCTTATCTGACTTTCAGAGATTGTTTTCGTCAGCGTCAACAGTATGGTAGGTGTGTTAGGGGTGTGTTTGAGGACTGGACTCAAAAAGATAAGGATGGATTTTTATGACTTTATTTATGTTGTTGCTTTTTGCGCGTGTCTGTGAGGCTGTAACAAATTCAAAGATGGAGCAACAAATTCAAAGGTGTGCCATATTATATAACTTTTTAAGACTCAAAGAACATTTAGCTTTTTGCACAAGTGATCTGAATAAAAGTCAAAAAATGGAATGAACAAATGAAACTGGAGTGGTTGGTGGGGTAGAAAATCTCATGATCAGCGCTTGCATATCAATAGCAGTGGGTCGGCACGAGCTATTAGAACAAGTAATGTCATGCAAATTTAGTAAGCTGTTCATGGAAGACCCCAATGCAGTAACTGTTTTGATCTCTTTTGTAAATATGTAAGAGGATTTTTTGCCTGAGCTTGGATTTAACCACTGGGTTAAGTACAGGTCACAACAACAGACACATTAATACAGTGTGATAGGGGTTACATGGTGGTCACAGGCTGACCAAAGGAGGCCGTTAACTTCCTTGGCTTAAAAACTCAAATAAACACATTTGACGTTCACCCAAAACCAAAAAAAATCTTTAATAGTAAAATGTGCTCTAGGAATGTTTTAGCAATCAATCATGGCACAAATTCGAATAGCAAACATAACGTATCGTCAGAAGTTTCTGTGTTACCAAGGAGGTTAAAATCTCCTTGGTGTTACATAATTTATTCAGACATTTCGATGTGTTTCAAATGTTGTTCCTCTTCGATTTGAAGTTTTACTTGATATCGTTAGGTTGGTAGTAACCTCTTCTTTAGCTTGCGTAAAGATAGCTTGGCTACGAAGGGCCAAGGTCGATCGATGTAACATAATCACCAGATGCCACCATGTGTTTTCAAACTAATCAAAGCTCGCGATCGTGTGTTTCACCATATCGTTACCCACGCGAATATACAAAAGAACGGATCCGTTCTTTATCTATCAAACCAGATACAATGTTATAAATCTAGTTGTTGTTGAATCTAGTCCTAAAACAGCAGCTTAGGCCCACAGCTTAACATATCATAACGCTTACGATTTTGCAACGTCACGCTTTCTTTGCGCCACAAAAATCCTGAAAGGAACCAAAATGTCGTCTGCTACCGGCGACTTACCGAATGTTGTCCCGGCGCCTTCTGCTTGAACGTGGTTGCCAAGGAGATGGGCGGTATAACGGCTTTAGAGTTCCACTGTTCGGGGTCCTGTCCAGCGTGGATCGCGTCGGTAGCGAAGTGAGGGAAGGCCGGCAGAAAGCCGGCGTTGTCTCCGTCCATGCATCCGTTGTGGTTCGCAGCCATGTTGGAAAATGTGGCAAATCCGCTATCCGGGGAAGGAGAGGGGGTGTGTCCGATGACGTATGATGACGTCAGGGTCAACGCTGGGTCACGGGGCCGGAAAACGCGCGAAAGGTTTTGTGAGCTCCCACCAAAAGAGGAAAAAGAACTGTAGATTTTACCGATTCTTGGCAGTTTTGAGGCTGTTCCACGATTATACAAAAGTCTCAAGTAAGCTAAGGACATACCTGCACATGGGATTTTACCCTAGCAACATTAGATTAAGAGAAAATGCTGATATAGCCAACTCAAAATCACAAGACTACCTTGGTCGGCAAATATTTTATCAAAGGGGGCAGGGCAAAGGCGGTGCTAGGTCATGTGACATGTTTATTTGCCTTTTTGGCAAAGTCATGATTGCAACACTCTTTTAGAGGAAAATCGAATCAATTGTGCTGAATCATGATTGCAAATTTCATCACAAGCAAAAAGAACGACAAATCCGAGTCGTCATTTCGTACGTGACCTTTAATTTGTTAGCGTTGGGTTCAAAATTGAACAAATTGTGACCATTGCATGTGATTGCAGGTGCTTGCAGTTATTGAATGAATATCACAACTCAAATTAACTTGGCTCTTTTTTATTGACGAGTTCTCAGCAACCTATTCCTCGCTCCTGACATTTATATCTATATAAAACTGGCCCAGTTTGTTAAACGTTACCTCCAGGCAGGACCTGATTGTTGACAACAACACGACCTTTACCTTTGGACCGGGTAACCTTACCCGCGCGAAACCTTTCACAGTCACGTCAAATGTCACGTCAAAAGTGTAAACTCCAAGCAGATGCGTGGATTCTATTTCTTCTTTTTCTGTGCGTCTTTTTGCCATTGGCGGGACATTTCGCAAGTTTTTTTAAAACGATTTTCACCGTAAACCTGCATACTTAAGACGCGTCCCACTTGAAGATCAATTAACTTTATTAAGAGCGTACGAAAAATTAGCAAAAAAATACATCTACTTAGAGATTACCTCCCGAAAAACGTAGCACACAGAACTCTTGAATAAATGTATGGTGCAATGTTTGCCATAACGTCTAAAACTAAAACCCGTGATCCGTAAGGCTACCTACTGACGTCATCAGCTGTAGAAAACCTGATGCCCGCAGGTACCGGTAACCTTTCATACTGACGGTGACTAAAGGTGAAGTTTTTTCTCCAAGCAGATGTATGATCATGTATCGTGTTTGGATTCTGTCCGATTTTTGCTCGTTTTTGTACGTTTCTACGCACTTTTTTTTCACATCAAGCGTCAGCATACCGATACTGCCCACCTTTTAAACAAAAAACTACACATCTGCCGTGAGATAGAACATACCGTGGTCTAACGTTTCGTATGCAGTGTGTGCAATAACTAAAAATCCGTGACAAAGTAAAACATGTTCGAAAGTTCATGAACAACTTTTTTATTCCTTCAATAAGACACAAAATAATATAACAAAATCCATGGCAGGTTATCCACTGCGCTGTGCAGTATATCATAAATCACCATCATCATCATAAATAGCACTCATCAATTCGTGTGCAGTTCTTGAAATTGAACTTATACATACTAGCCTTTGTAGGTGAAGTCAATATACCGCATTCTTACATAAATAACCTTGATTGAGAGAGCATTTTTTAGCAGAAATGTAACACTGTGATTGCATGTAGAGGAAAGTGCCAACTAAGTAGAACTAAATAGATCTATGAACAGTATACTTATACATTGAATCCATAACAATCAAGAGGCAGCAAAATTGATTCAGAGATTTATTTACCACCTCGTTGGCCAGAATGGTTTCGACCATCTTGCACATCCCTATTTTCAATATAACAGTCCGCTAACCTTTCACCTCTGAAGAAAATGTTTTTGAAACTGACAGCTTGTTGACGTGATCTAAAGGGAGGCAACTTTACCAAAGAGTAGAGTACAGTGGAATCTTCGGCCAGGTGGGAACTGTTTATGATGATGAGGAAATTGATATTAACACAAACAGATGTTAATCTGGGAATACATTTTTGTAAGTTTGAAACAATTTTCGATAGTGGTTATTTAGGCAAGGAGGTTAAAATAAGATAACCTCCTTGGTTAAGGTGCACATTTAATTAGTTAATATTAACAGCTTAATACAGAGGGTGATCTGGGAATACTTTTTTGTAAGTTTAAAACAATTTTTGTCAGTGGTTACAGTGGTGTCCACCATTTAATTAGTTAATATTGGCACAGAGGGTAATCTGGGAATACATTTTCTTTGTAAGTTTGAAAGAATTTTTGCCAGTGGTTAAGGTGCACATTTCTGCAAATCATATCAAGTCAAAAATAAATCTAGGGATACTCCATTTTTGTCCTGTGCGGGGGTGGGGTGTGTCGGGACAGTCCATTCTTTTACAAGAGTGATTTAGGAAGGATATTTTAGCTTAGTACATGTAATAGGAATAGTTCATTTTTGGAATAGTCCATTGTTGTATAGGGGTGATTGAAGAGGGTGATTTTCACAGAAAATAATCGGGGGGGGTCAAGTTAGAACAGTCAATTGTTGCGTAGGCTATTTTCTCTAGGGATGATCTAGGAACAGTCTATTTTTGCACAGGGGGGTAACTTCAGAACAGTCCATTGTTTTGCAGGGGTTAATCAGGAAGACATTTCGGGCAAGCAAATTAAGAGGGTCAGTTTGGAATAGGCCATTTTTCACAGGTGGCCATGTTGAAACAGTCTATCTGCTAACGCAATTTAAAAAGGGACAAATGAAGAATAGTGCATTTTTTGCATAGGGAGTTGCTATTAAGAATACAATTTTGGACAGAAGCTAATTTTTTACGGGATGTTGATTTGGGAATGGCACATTTTTGGAAAGAGGGTAAATCAGGAATAGTCCATTTTGCACAGGGGGTCAAATTAGACCAGTTAGTTATTATGCAGGGTGAATAGGAATTTGGGACGGAAGCTAATTAATGCGGTCAATTTGGAACACTGGCCAATTTAGGTGACTTAGGAATGGCATATTTTTGGAAAGGGGTTATTTAGAGATAGACCATTTTTGCACGGGGTCATATTGGAACAGTCCATTTATAAGTGATGATTTCAAATAGTCCATGTTTGCATGCTAGTAGGGAGTTTAAATTTGTCCATTATTGGGTTATTTAGGAATGAAATTTTGGGCAGAAGATAAAGCAATATGGAAAAGGCCAATTTGGGAAAGCGGGTAATGCAGGGACGATCCATTTTGGACAGAAGTTATCCGAGGATCAGTCCACTTTATGCCTTTATAGTTGTTTAGGAACAAGGTAATTCTAAACTAGGAGAATTTAGGAATAGTCCATTTTAACACAGAATTGATCTAGAACAGTCCATTGTTGTACAGGGGTGATTTAAGGAACAATTTTGATAGAAGCTACTATCAATTTAGAGGGGGTCAATCTAGCTAGAACAGACCATAATTTCTTGAACAGGGGATGTTTTATGTAGTCTCCAAGCAGACCTACGGGTTGGCAAAGACCGTATCCAACAGGCAGAAGGAGTTTTCATTGCAAACCCAAGTCTCATAGCCAACCAAGATTGCACTATAAGCTCCTTCTTCCAGTTGGATACGGTCTTTGCAATCTATTGGGTCTGGTTGGAGACTAGTTTTATGGAGATAATTTGGAAAAGGGATGATATAGGAATGGTCCATTTTTGAACAGGGGATCAATTTAGAGCAGTACATTTCTATCCAGGGGTGATTTAGGAAGGCAATTTTGAAAAGGGAATGATTCAGGAATAGTCCATTTATTACGCAGTCAATTCAGAACAGTTCATTGTTGTATGGGGGTGATTTAAGAAGCAATCTTTCACAAAAGCTAGTAAAAGGAGTCAATTTAGAACAGTCTATTCTTGCACAGGGGATGATTTAGTGAGGTAATTTTGAACAAGGATAATTTAAGAATAGTTCATTTTTGCAAATGTAGTCAATTTAGAAGTATCCATTGTTGTACAGGGGTGACTTTGGAAGCAGTTTTGTACAGCTAAGGGGGTCAATTTAGATAGGTGAATTTTTCACAGAAAGAAATTTGGAAATGGCATATTTTTTGTGTGTGTTGGTATCTCTATTTGTTAACACCATTCATGATAAGCACGTACCTAGAACGTAATGCACATAATCTTTGATGGCTGTTTGGTCAAAGTTTTATCAGAATAACGGGCATTGCATATGATTTCTCTTTGGACACAACTATATGGAAACTAGACACGGGATATCATTTATATATTTGTAAACATGACATTTCTCTTATTACATTCAGAGTAAGTGCTTTCATGATTATAGAGGAAAGAAAAGACAGGACACCAGTGATACTAGATCTTTTATTTCTGCAGCATCTTCTTGTCCTCAGTCCTCTTCTCTTCTGTTCTCTTCTCTTCTGAGTGGATACTCCAAGTTGGCACACCCATCCCTAAGGGTGTCAACTAATGTATTGTATTTTATCATGTACTTTTGCAGCAAGGCTGGCCCCTTGTAATAGCAGTAGCTAGTCGGGCAGCCTTGGCTGCGGTACATTGTACGCAGCTGAACAAATAAACAAATAAACAGTTTATTCAGAAAAGCCAACTTGAAGACATTCTATCTTCCTTTCTTCCATCTCTTCTCCTCTACAACATCTTCTTTCTTCCATCCTCACCGGGGCTAAGAATACCAGTGATACAAGTTCTTTTCTTTGGCCAAAGCCAGAACAAAATAGGCAATGAATGTGATACTAGTTCTTTTCTTGAAGCAAAGCTAAAGAAAACAAGAAGAAAAGGAAATAAACATTATGGAAGATGATCAGTGACACCTAAGTTCTATTCCTTAGCCAAAGTCATCGTAGCAAAACAAGTCAAAATTAAACAAAAGAAAGTAAAAAAAATCAACAAAGAGGCAATTAGATTAAGAAATATCAGTGATGCTATGTTCTTTTTTTACCAAAATAGACAGTGATACTAGTTCTTTTCTTTTCACTGTCTTCTTTTCTTCTATCTTCATATCTTCTATTCTCCCCTCCTCTTTTCCTGTCACTTCGGAGGGCTGAGCTGCTGCACTGTGGTCATCTTCTCTCTTCTCTGAGTCACCTAGGGCAGACCAGGGCAGCAATACCAGTGATACTACTAGTAGTTCTTTTCATGATCAAATTTCAAAGATAAAGTTAAGTACAACAAAGGCAAAAGAAGAAAAAGAGTGATTATAGCTCTTTCCTTGGACCAAATTAAAGACAAAGCGAGATTCAAACTAAACAAAATAGGAAATCAAAATATATTCAAAAGGAAATCAGTGATACAAGTTTTTTTTATTTTACTAAGAAAAGTTAAAAGAGAGACTACCAGTGATATGATATCTAGTTCTTTTCGCAATGTCTCCTTTTCTTCCATCTTCCCAGGGATGAACTGCTGTCTGTGGTCCTCTTCTCTCTTCTTTGCTCACCAAGGCCAACGTCAGACAGGGGTACTAGTTCTTTTCAAGGTCAAAGATAAAGTTGTGTACAGAAAGGAAAAGAGCGCTACTAGTTCTTTTCTTGAACAAAAAAACAAAACGAGTTTCAAACTAAACAAAATGCAATATCAAAGTAGATTCAAATAAAGGTGAAAATCAGTGATACAAGTTCTTTTCTTTCATCAAAAATAGTTAAGAGAGAGACTACCAGTGATACAATAGCTAGTTCTTTTCACTGTCTTCTTTTCTTCCATCTTCATATCTTCTCTCCTCTCCTCTCTTCTTCTCAGGTTGCATGGATGAACTGCTGCACTGATGTCCTCTTCTCTCTTCTTAGCTCACCAAGGCCAAGGTCAGCAATACCAGTAATACTAGTTCTTTTCACTAAGGTCAAAGATAAAGCTAAGAACAGAAAGGCAAAGCAAGAAAACGAGTGATACTGCAGGGGAATTCTTTTCTTGGACCAAAAATAAAACAAGATTCAAACTAAACAAAATGTAAATTACATCAAAGTAGATTCAAATGAAGGGGAAAAATCAGTGATACAAATTCTTTTCTTTCATCAAAAAATAGTTAAGAGAGAGACTACCAGTGATACGATAGCTAGTTCTTTTCGCAATGTCTTCTTTTCTTCCATCTTCATATCTGCCCCCCTCCTCTCCTCTCTTCTTCTCAGGTTGCAGGGATGAACTGCCACGCTGATATCTTCTTCTCAGCAATACCAGTGATACTAGTTCTTTTCAAGATTAAAGTTTAAACATAAAGCTAAGTACAACAAAGGCAAAAAACGAGTGATACTAGTTCTTTTCTTGGACCAAAAATAAAACGAGATTCAAACTAAACAAAATGCAATATCAAAGTAGATTCAAATAAAGGTGAAAAATCAGTGATACAAGTTCTTTTCTTTCATCAAAAAATAGTTAAGAGAGAGACTACCAGTGGTATACGATAGCTAGTTCTTTTCACTGTCTTCTTTTCTTCCATCTTCATATCTTCCCTCCTCTCCTCTCTCCTTCCTGCTTGCCAGGGATGAACTGCTGTCTGTGATCCTCTTCTCTCTTCTTAGCTCACCAAGGCCAAGGTCAGCAATACCAGTGATACTAGTTCTTTTCAAGGTCAAAGATAAACTTAAGTACAGAAAGGAAAAGAAAGAAAACGAGTGATACTAGTTCTTTTCTTGAACAAAAAACAAAACGAGATTCAAACTAAACAAAATGCAATATCAAAGTGGATTCAAATAAAGGTGAGAAATCAGTGATACAAGTTCTTTTCTTTCATCAAAAAATAGTTAAGAGAGAGACTACCAGTGGTATACGATAGCTAGTTCTTTTCACTGTCTTCTTTTCTTCCATCTTAATATCTGCTCTCCTCCTCTCCTCTCTTCTTCTCATGTTGCAGGGATAAACTGCAACACTGATGTCCTCTCTCTTCTTAGCTCACCAAAGCCAAGGTCAGACAGGGCAGCACTACCAGTGATACTAGTTCTTTTCAAGGTCAAAGATAAAGTTAAGTACAGAAAGGCAAAGCAAGAAAACGAGTGATACTTGTCTAGTTCTTTTCTTGGACAAAAAACAAAACAAGATTCAAACTAAACAAAATGCAATATAAAAGTAGATTCAAATGAAGGGGAAAAATCAGTGATACAAGTTCCTTTCTTTCATCAAAAATAGTTAAGAGAGAGTGATAAGATAGCTAGTTCTTTTCACTGTCTTCTTTTCCTCCATCTTCATATCTTCTCTCCTCCTCTCTTCTTCTCAGGTTGCAGGGCTGAGCTGCTGCACTGATGTCCTCTCTCTTCTAAGCTCAACAAGGCCAAAGCCAACAGCACCAGTGATACTAGTTCTTTTCTTAAAGCCAGGATAGAATGAAACAAAGTTCTTTTCTTAAAACGAAGATAGAATTAAACAAAGGATGAAAGATGTGATACTTAAGTTCTTTTCTTAAAACGAACTTCAAGATAGAATGAAACAAATGATGAAAAGTGTGATACTAGCTCTTTTCTTAAAGCCATGATAGAATGAAACAAAGGATGAAAGGTGGGATACTAGTTCTTTTCTTAAAGCCAAGATAGCAAGAAAATAAGGATGAAAGGTGGGATACTAGCTCTTTTCTTAAAACGAAGATAGAATGAAACCAAGGATGAAAGGTGTGATACTAGTTCTTTTCTCAAAACAAAGATAGAATGAAACCAAGGATGAAAGGTGTGATACTAGTTCTTTTCTCAAAACAAAAATAGAATGAAACCAAGGATGAAAGGTGTGATACTAGTTCTTTTCTTAAAACGAAGATAGAATGCAGCAAAGCATGAAAGGTGTGATACTAGATCCTTTCTTAAAGCCAGGATAGAAGGAAACAAAGGATGGAAGGTGTGATACTAGTTCTTTTCTTAAAGCCAGGATAGAATGAAACAAAGGATGAAAGGTGTGATACTAGTTCTTCTCTTAAAGCCAAGATAGAATGAAACAAAGGATGAAAGGTGGGATACTAGTTCTTTTCTTAAAACAAGATAGAATGAAACAAAGGATGGAAGGTGGGATACTAGTTCTTTTCTTAAAGCCAGGATAGAATGAAACAAACAAAGGATGAAAGGTGGGATACTAGTTCTTCTCTTATCAAAGCCAAGATAGAATGAAACATAGGATGAAAGGTGTGATACTAGATCTTTTCTTAAAACAAAGATAGAATGAAACATAGGATGAAAGGTGTGATACTAGATCTTTTCTTAAAACAAAGATAGAATGAAACAAAGGATGAAAGGTGTGATACTAGCTGTTTTCTTAGAACGAAGATAGAATGAAACAAAGGATGAAAGGTGTGATACTAGTTCTTTTCTTAAAACATTATTATTAGATAGAATGCAACAAAGGATAAAAGGTGGGATACTAGTTCTTTTCTTAAAACAAAGATAGAATGAAACAAAGGATGAAAGGTGTGATACTTAGGTTCTTTTCCTGATGAAACACTAAGATGAAATAAAGCAAGTGAAAAAGAAGGAAGTGACTGAAGTAAAAGATACTACATACAAGTTCTTTTCTGGAGCCAAAGCAAAAAAACAGACAAAACATGGGCCAGGAAAGATAACCATCTTTTGGTAACAGTTCTCTTCTTGAGCCACAAAAAAAAAATTGAAATAAAAAGAAAATATTGTCAAAGAAAAAGGTCTTCATGACACAAGAGGTCTTTTCTTTGTCATTCCCAAAACAAAGGAAGTGGGAGATAGGTGGGACACTAGTTCTTTTCGTTTCTTTTTGGAGTCTCTCCCGCCTGCTGTTCTCTTCTTGTCTCTTCTCCCTTGCGGTACTGGGATGCTGCACTCTTGTAGTCAGGAACCACCACTGCTTTTCGTTGCTTGCCTGAGTACAAAACAAACAAAAAATGAGAAGGAAACATCCAGGCTGTTAAATTCGTATTCCATTGAAATAATATGGGTTTCAAGGATTGATACAGGTCACTTTTTATAGATTTCTGAAGTAGTGAAACATTTCCCTAATCTCTCTGTGTGTGTGTGTCTCTCTCTCTCTCTCTCTCACACACACACACACACACATGCACATGCACATAAACACACACATACCTTCATAAACACACACACAAATACATTCATAAATACAAATACACCTGCACACAAATACGAATACACAGAAATACAAGCACACGTAGATACCCAAACACACAAAGACATACACACAAGCGCACACACAGACACACACACACATACATAGAAACACACACACAGACATACACTAATTCACTCACTCACACACATACATACACACACACACACACACACACACACGCACACACACACACACACAAATGAGCAAACAAACAAACAAACAGTACATGAAATCATTTGCACCAGGCATTTCAGAATCATGGATGGCATTTCTACATGGTGCTGATATGCCATCCATTGGGACCAAGACCATTCTTAGAAAGAAAACAATGATGCTAATGTAGTGTAAAAATCTATACTCAGCATATTATACTTCTTAGCAGCTGGTGTGCAAAGGACATACATCTTACATCTGCTATCATGTCCACTGCAAGTGCCCCAATCACAGGTCTGCACACAGCACACATGTTCCAGAAATACATCCTTCCTTCCAGGTAAGTCATCTTCTACCAGTGACTCTGACTGTGAACAGAAAAAAAAATTGTAGTGTTAGCTGACTTAGTAATCTCACCTTAAGTCAGGGCTCGAAATACTTGGTGCATGTGCACCTGTGTGCACCCAACATTGGAGCTGTGCACCTAATTTTTGTGGTGGAAAAATCTATACTCAGCATATAGCTATGTGTGTATTTTTGTTTTGAAATACAATTTCGTGCAAATTCTTACAAGTTAGCAGTTCCCTTTGCCAAGATGACATTTCTGGATTAGTTTCTAAAATTGAATGAGTGTTCCTGCTTATCTTTTTTGAGACTTGTCCAAAGCTGAACTCACTGTCTTGCCTCAGGTAGCCTGGACACGGGACATCTATCCAGGGAACAATCCTGATTCAGAAAACAAACGATGCAACAAAAATGTAAGTGGAAATTCAGATACCAAAACTCAGAACACACCCACACCCACCCACCCACACATTACTGGTGTTAGTAGTGCTACCTACGTTTGAAATATTTTTGTGTGCATATCTAACAACAGTTCCTTTCACTAAGATGACATTTCTGGCCTAGTTTCTGAAATTGTATTGGCGCAACTACTCATCTTTTTTTGAGCCTTGTCCAAAGCTGAACTGACTGTCTTGCTTCATGTATCCTCAGGGTAGGGGACGCCTATCCTGGGAACAATCCTGATGCAGAAAAACAAAAACGTATAAGCGGTCAATTAGATACCAACACTTTAAACACCCTCCCACACCCCACATTACTAGCCTTATACATTTTGTAAATACATGTATAATGTGTTGAAAAAACACTTAAACAGCTCTTCTTCTTCTTTTGTTTGAGGCAGCCGCCTTCATCGTGGTGAAGATTTTGCTACCTTTCTACTACTGGAAGTCTACTGCGCTTGGGAGTGAATATGTGAAATGTATATTTGCAGTCTACTATACTCTGAAATCATTTCCAGTTTCTAAGATTTGATTTGATTTGATTTTTATCACTTATCTTTTTTTGAGAGTTGTCCAAAGCTGAACTGACTGTCTTGCTCCCGGTAGTCTCGAGTCAGGGGACATCTATCCTGGGAAAAATCCTGATGCAGAAAACAAACAATGCAATATGTTAGTAGGAATAAATCTAGGGATACTAACTCTAACACACACACATTCTTACAGTACATGTTATCATTTACTCCAAGCATTAGGTGCATGGTGCTTAAATGCCATCCGTTGGGACCAAAACCATCCTTAGAAAGAAAACAATGATGCTAATGTGATGTAAAAATCAATACATCAGATAGTATTACTTGGCAGCTAGTGTGCAAAGGACAGCCATCTTACCACTGCTATCACACATACATTGCTGGCTTTGATTGTCTAGAAATTACTCATCTTTTTTGAGACTGGTCAAGAGTTGACTTTCTTGTTTCAGGAAGCCTCGAGGAGGGGGCCGTCTATCAAGGGAACAATCCTGATGCAGAAAACAAAGAATCCAACAACAAAATTGTGAGTGAAGATATCAACACTTTAAGGATTCCCCCACACACAGACTTGTTAAAACTAGCTGGCATCCAGGCGAAAATCACTGCCTAGTTATATTTTGGACACATTACTGGTATTTCCTCGTCCCCAATGTCTTGCATTCTATTTACATGTACATTCTTTGATATAAATAATCAAAAAGCTTACATTGTCAGCCTGAAATTCAAAAAGAGTAGAAAGAAGGTTTGAGGAAAACAGTCAAGAAGGACAGAAAAATAATTTTCATGTCTGCATGATGTCAGCATTATCTTCCCAAGACTTCCTTCCTTCAGGTATTCTCAAGGCTTGATCAGATCTCCAAGGAATGAATCTGTTAACAGAAAATAAGTCAGTGCATACTCAGCTAGCATCTTGAAGCATCTAAGAAATACAGTACTAAGAAATATTCTACTGATTGAAAATTCGGAGACAAAATAAAAAGTTACCACATCCTTTCCAGGCAGTGCATGATCAGAAGTTCTATCCAAAATTGGCATGAAAAGGTATCCAACTTACTTGCTTACTTGCTTACTAACTTACTTACTTACTTGATTACTTACTTTGGTCAAGGAGGTATAATCTCCTTGCTTTGGTCGAGCTCTCACTCGAACCAAGCTTGAAAACACTCCAAAAGTCAGGATAAATACTTTAATCTATCTTATAACTAATCGCAATGAAGTCACACCACACAAGATACAAAATCATTATTAATCACTTTATTTGAATTTCAAGCCACCCTATAACATAACACAAAGTGAGTGTCCTAAATCGTCTCAAAAAGGTCTCCAAACGTCACAAAGATATCCTTATAATGAATCGCAAGTAACTCACACCACACAGTATTCAGAAACAGTCTCTTTATTTCAATCTCAAAGCAGCTTACAGAGTGTGTGCGCAGCATCAAAATAAAAGAAAATTCCCACGTTCCCGCAAGGACCCAAGTTCCCTTCCCATCATGGGGTAGAAAAAACACAAAAACCATGCATGGTTTGGCCCTAACCCCAGACGCTAGCAGAAGGCATTGGAAAGGACCCCCCTTTTATAAGCAGTAGGTATGGGGAGAGAAAGCACATGTTAGTACAGCATGCAGTCATGGCTTACCTCTGGCATCTGGGTAGTGGCTTGCTGTTGTCTCCAAAAACATAAAAACACAGGTGTCCTCTTGCAGATCGTAGACTAGGCCAGGCTAAAGCAATTCTCTGTTGACCAGAACTGGGAAGTCCTTTGGCCTGATATCAGCTAAAATTTGGGGTGTGCCTTGTCATTATGCAAACTTTGAAATCGTCTCATCAAATCTTATTTAGCTTAACTTACTTTATGACTAACTTTAGTAGCTTAAGTGTATCTTAGCGGTACTTATTTGATTACCTTAACAACTGACTTAGTCAACTTAATATCTCATCTTATTATGCAAAACATCAAAGGTCTTTGTGGACAAGAGTTCAATCCACAACTTTGTCTTCTATGTATCTCTTGAAAAAGATGTTTTGTATTTTGTTTGCATTAACCCACCCTCCCAAAATAAATTTGGAACTTAAGGCTCGCTCTCTGAAACATCACACACACTTCAACAACTAACTAAGTCCCTGCTCTAATTTTGTCTTTAACTCACCTTTCCTGATCTAGTCAAAGTGCTCATGAACTTCAGAGAGCGAACCAAAGGCAGGAGAAACTACTGCCTTTTAGGTTTACAAATTCAAGCTTTTGAAAGTTTTCGCTAGTTTTTTTCATTAGTTTCTGTTTCAAGGTACAGAATCATCTTTATTCAGAAACTTTATTGAAAATATTCATTTAGAATCTTTATTGAAGTCTTTATTGAAATTTTATTGAAACTTTCATCAAGAATCTTTATCAATAATCTTTATGGAAAATCTTTATTGATTAAATGTGTGCATCTTTATTCATCTTTATTCATTGTGTGCATCTTGGGTGATGATGGTGGCATCCTGGGTGGGTGGAGTCTCTTCTTTGGGATGTCTTCAGGAATAGTAACTTCTCCGTCTTAAATTTCACTTACAAGACAAATCTATCTTCAGGTGACCTCTTCTCTCTTTAAGAGGTTGGTTGGCAGAAATATCTTCTTACTTCTAGATGGATGAAATAGTTTATCAGTGTTCCGCCTTTTCTCTTACAAGACGGGTGAAAACATTCAGAACACTGTTACATGTTTCAATGTCCATCTTAAAACTTACAAGATGGACTTAGAAAATCACTATAATTTAAATCTAATACAGTCTTTTGCCTGACGTGACCAAACATAGTTCTATGAATATACACAGTCATTTGAAAACTACATGGTATTGCGCTCTCTGTCTGTCTGTCTGTCTGTCCCTCTCTCTCTCTCTTGTGGTCCATCGATGCCAATGATGACACCATCTTTGACCTCAGCAGTGGGAGTGTATGTGACTTGCTACAAGTCTATATGATACACGTCTATCTATAGCAAGTCTTTCTTCTCTGTATATAGCAGTTCTATCCCAGAACCCCAGTACTTTTATTCTATGTTATTAGTGATATTTGTCGCAAGGCACTTTTAATTATTTCCAAAATATTCCCTACTTTTTAATCATTTATTGAGCCAAACCAAAGTAGAGTTTGGATCGAGTTTCCCCAAACACCCCCCACCCTAAATCACAGGAACAAAAGGATATCTACAAATCCTGTTCTTGCTGTTTTCCTGAGGCTTGCTTCTCTTCGGGTAGCCTGGAAAAAGTGACATCAGTGATTGGGTGGTCATCTGGAAGCACAAAAAAATAGTTACCTTACTTAGCCCTCCTTTTAAATCAGTTTGAATCTAAACCGACCTAAGATATGACGTGTAGCAACATTTGAGTGCATTGTTTGAAAAAAGACATCAAATTTGTAGCTTGAGTTACATTTGAATTGTGAAGGTGTGAATGTGAGAAAGGATAGGAAGGAAAAGAAGGGAGGAGGGAGAATGGAGAGAATGAAAGAGGGATGAAAGGAACGGATACAGGGTGGGAGATACAGTATGGGTGAACTTTACCTCGTTAGACTCGGAGGCCAAGCTTCTGCTCGCTTCTTACAGTCAGGAACCTCTGCTACTTGTCATCCCTCAGTCCTTCCTAGCAAGACGTTTCCTGCAGTAAGTTTACTGAAGCACAAAAACAAACACATCCGACGACTCAAATCCTACTTTGGCTGTGAAAGAAAAGAGATAAGTTAAAGAGACAAAGGTCGACAACTCAACTTGGAGTGTGGCCTTCAAAACTCAATCAAGGAGAGAACCCTAGAAAAGGAAATGTTAATTTGGAGCACTGATGGAAGAACAGGCTTCATTGTCAAACCTATGAAAAATAGAAAACAGAATCCGATGAAATCAATATGTCCATGTATAATCTTCAGAACTGAAACAGAAACAAGGTTATCAAGCAGACAAGGGCTCCTCTTTTTGGCACAATTCCTGTGAGTTTGGATTATACAAAGAGCAAGATTATCAATCTAAATAGCACAAAAAGTCACATCAAACAAAGACAAGGAGAGAAGTCAAAGAAAAATAAAAAAAGACTGACAACTCAGCTTGGAGTGTGGCCTTCAAAACTTAAAGAAGAAGAGAAATCTGGAAATGAAACATAAACTTGGAGCCCTGTTGGAAAAAAAAACTGGGCACAGGCTTTATTGTCAAACCTAGAAAAACAGAGTGCAGAAGTCGATATTCCCAAGTAGTCTCCAGGACTGAAAGAAAAATAAGATTCAATAGAAAGACTACTCTGTTTATCCCAGTTCCTGTAATGTTGATTTAGATCCTACAGAAACCGGAAAATATTTCCTTCTGTCCTCAGTGCTGAATTCCTGGTGACTTTTGCATCTTGAGATAGAATGAAATGATCAGGATTATCTACCAGGAGTCATTGGTTCAAATCCAAAACAGTTGTACGTGGTTACTAACTAAAGGGAGATGTAAGGAAAGCTATTTGTATTAATAACTATCCTATCTGGGTTGCTAGTTGAAATCCTATGAACGAAATAGATGTCACTAAGTGAGATGTATGGAAAGCCATCAGTAACTATCAGGGGTTAGTTCAAACCCCAGGTATGAGTAGCTCAGAGTGTGTTTACAGAGTTGTACTGAGAGGATTTTTCAATTTAGAACATTCTGTTCTGCACAATCTGGAGTCATGCTGAAATAAATGGGAAGTTTAGAACTTGTATTTTACCTGAGGTGGTTGCTTTGAATCCTAAGCAGCAACACGTGGTACGCTTACTGGGAATGTACTGAGAGGTAAAGGATTCTTTGTTAGGACAATCTGGTCTGCAGAATCTCTTGACTCATACTGAAATGAACCAGAAGTTAGAAACCTGATCATCACCAGACGTTGTGAGTTCAAATCCCAGTCAGTATACTAACTGCATTGAAAGGCGAAAGATTGTTTGTTAGGACAATCTGTTCGGCAAAGTCTGCAATCACACACTGTAAAAATGGGAAGTTAGAAACCTGTATCTTATCAGAGGGTCTCAGAATATCAAACAGCAGAAAACAGTGTGCATGTGCTCACAGCTTCTTAGGACTGACTGCAACTGCTGAAAAACATGCAGATAGACAGACAGACAGACAGACAGACAGATAGACAGACAGACAGACAGACAGACAGACAATAGTAACAAGATGAATAAAGAAACGCCACACAATGTTGTGTTTTGTTGTAATGACGTCACGGTTACTGTATAGTAGTCACGTGGTCACTCCGCACACGCCACTCCTACCATCGTGAGTCCACAGCTTTGTCCTCCATCTTGGCCTGTGAATAAACATCGCTGTTATCGAGCTGCATCCTCGCCTCTTAGTCTCTCTAATCCCGGTCCTTGGTTACTTGATGACGAAAGTAGAAAGGAAGGAAGAAATGCAAGGATGTGTTTTTTGTCTGTTAACACCTCTTAACACTGCATGTTCACCAGGACACAGGTTCAACCCCCAACATGCTTCAGATGAATGTTACTGTTGAAAAAGCATTGTTGTAGTGTAGGAAGAATGAGAAATAGGACGATGGAAGGGAAAAGGTGTTTCGTCTGTTAAGGGGAAACTCTGCTTGCTGTAGATGAATGTCACTGTTGATGTAGCAAAGTTAACAAGAGGGAGGGTAGAAGGAAGTATGGAATGAATGAATGAAGGAAGGAAGGAGGGAAGGAGGGAAGGAGGGAAGGAGGGAAGGAGGGAAGGAGGGAAGGAGGGAAGGAGGGAAGGAGGGAAGGAGGGAAGGAGGGAAGGAGGGAAGGAGGGAAGGAGGGAAGGAGGGAAGGAAGGAAGGAAGGAAGGAAGGAAGGAAGGAAGGAAGGAAGGAAGGAAGGAAGGAAGGAAGGAAGGAAGAAAGGAAGGAAGGAAGGAAGGAAGGAAGGAAGGAAGGAAGGAAGGAAGGAAGGAAGGAAGGAGGGAAGGAGGGAAAGAGGGAAGAAAGAGACGCTATCTCCTGAAGCCTCCAACCTGCAGTAGTGTCATCTCTCCAATGTATGGGCCTGCAGAAAAGAACAAAGAGTGAATATTTGCAAGTGATTTAGAAATATTAACTCAGTTCTTAAACAGCCATACTTTTGTAAATCAATGTGATATTACTTTTTAAAGAAACTTTATTTCAAGAAAGCACATCATGAATACTGAGCTAAATCCGTATCTTGTCAACAAAACAAAATTAATACAATACCATGTTCCTCCTTAGTATCTTATGATTACATTGCCTTTATACCTCTAGCAAACATTCAACACAATTTGAAAACAAAAGAACTTGTTATCTGGTTCAGCTGCTGTTGTCCAAAGCTTTAGGGGACCTCCAAGCAGCTTTGAGGTGTATTGAGAGGGGTCCCATCACTTGCTCTGCTTGCAGTCAGGAAACTGACGTCTTCCTTGGAATCACCTGTAAATAAAGGAAAGTACAGAAAAGGAGGTTTTCAGTGCAGAAAAAGTCAGAAATTTGCAGTAACATACTTAGTACATGTAAACCTGGAAGATACAAACCTATAATCCTTTTGTCATTCTTCCACAGAAGTTGTGTCGGCCCTCAAAATGGTCACGAAAAGGTCTCTAAAAGTCGCGAAGTAGTGCCTACACTATCTTATAACGAATCGCGAGTAACTCACACCACACACTATTCAGATACAGTCTCTTTATTTCAACCTCAAAGCAGCTTACAGAGTGTGTGCGCAGCATCTTAAATAAAAGAAAATTCCCACGTTCCCGCAAGGACCCAAGTTCCCTTCCCACCATGGGACAAAAAAACACAAAAACCATGCATGGTTTGGCCCTAACCCCAGATACTAGCAGAGGATATTGAAAATGACCCCCCTTTTCAAGCTGATAAGGTATGGGGAGAGAAAGTACATGTTAGTACAGCATGCAGTCATGGCTTACCTCTGGCATCTGGGTAGTGGCTTGCAGTTGTCTCCAAAAACATAAAAACACAGGTGTCTGCTTGCAGATCGTAGACTAGGCCAGGCTAAAGAAATTCTCTGTTCATCAGAACTGTGAATTACTTTGGCCTGATATCAGCTAAAATTTGGGTGTGCCTTGTGATTATGCAAATGCTAAAAATTCACAGAAAGTTACTTAGCTTAACTAGCTTACGGACTAACTTATTATATTCAACTTCTTTCATCATTATGCAAAACATCAAAGTTTTTTGCGGATAAGAAGAAAATCCACAACTTTGTCTTGTCTACAATTGCTTCTTTAGAAAAAAAAATTCTGTAGTTTTTTTTCCATCAACCCACCCCCGAAACAATTTGAAAACTTAAAGGCTTGCTCTCTGAATCATCACATACACTTCGACTGCTAACTAAGTCCCTGCTCTAATTTAGTGTTTAACTCACCTTTCCTGATCTGCTCAAAGTGCATGTGAGCTTCAGAGGGTAAGCCAAAAGCAGGTGGAAGTGCTGCCTTTTTACTTTACAAACTCAAAAATTTGAAATTTATTTTCTTTCTTTTTCTTTCTTTCCAATTTTGCTTTTTACTAGCGTCTCATATAGTATTTTCGTATTTAGTCGGAATCTTTACTGAGAATCTTTACTGAGAATCTTTATTCAATGTGTGATTCTTTATTCAATGTGTAATTCTTTATTCAATGTGTGACGATGGTAGAAGTTTCTTGCTGGGGACGTCTTCAGGAATGACTCAGAAGAACGATTCTTGCAGGGCGATTCCGTCCGCGATAGCTACTCGTCTATTTTCACATACAAGATGGATAATCTTAGTCGTCTACTTTTTAAGATGGACGAAAAGAGAGTAGACTACTTCTATCTTCTCACAAGACGTCTTCAGGAATGACTCAGCAGTCCGATTCTTGCAGGGCGATTCCGTCCGCGATATATACTTCTCTATCTTCACTTACAAGATGGATAATCTAAGTACTTTTAAGGATCGGCAAAAAGAAAGTAGACTACCTCTATCTTCTTACAAAATGGATGAACCACGATTTTTTTCTCAGTCAGTGTTCCGCCTCTTCTCTTACAAGACGGGTGCAAACATTTAGAACACTGTTACATCTTTCAATGTCTCATCTTCTCTCTAAGGTGGACTAAGATAATCACATTTACAAGTCAAATTCATAAGTAAACAATATTATTTCATCTCTCTCTCTCTGTCTCTGTCTCTCTCTCTGAGTCTCTATCTTGTGAAGTCCATCGATGCTGATGATGACATCCTTCCTTTGCTCAGGAATGGCGGCAGTGTGTGCGGCTTACTTCTAAGTCTTAGTAATATTCTAGGCCTATCCCAGAACCCCAGAACTTTTATTTTATGTTATTGAAGATCTCTGTAACAAGGCACGTTATTTCCAAAACGACCCTACATTCAACTAATTTATAGAGCCAAACCAAAGTAGAGTTTGGCTCAAGTTCCCGAAACACCCCCACCCTAGTAATACATAAAAGGAAAGGATATCGTACAAAGCCTGTTCTTCCCTTCTCTGATGCTTGCTTCTCTTCAGGTAGCCCGAATACTCGTGACATCAGTGGCATCAGTGTCAGAGTCACCAGATCTTCATCTGAAAGCAAACAAAAAACAAAAAAACTATTATGTTAAATGGCTCTCTTTTTAAAACAGGTTAGATCTAAACAGACTCAGGATGTAATATGTAGCATGTTATTGTTATAAGCACATGTTGAATAAAAAAGAAGTGGACTTTGCAGCTAGCTTGAGTTAAATTTCGGAAGGAGTGAATGTGAGAAAGGATAGGAGGGAAGAGATGAAAGGGACAATGGAGAGAATGAGAACGTGATGTAAGGAAGGGATATAGGAGGGAGAGACTGGGTGTGGATTAATATTGAAGTAGAATCTTTACCTTGTGGACCCGTGGGCGAAGCTACTGGTCTGCTTCTTCCAGACAGGAAGCGCTGCTGCTTGTCATCCCTCAGTCCTAGCAAGACATTTCCTGCAACTAAGATTGCCGGCGACTCAAATTTGAGTGTGGCAATAAAACAAAGGCAAGGAAAAAAGTTACAGAGACAACATAAAAAGGCCGACCACTCGACTTGGAGTGTGGCACAAACAAGGGGAGAAACCTATAGAGAGAAAACCTTAACTTGGAGCACTGCTGGAAGAAACATTGACAAACTACGCTTTTTTGTCAACCCTTGGAAAATAGAATGTAGAAGTTAACTTCTGGAAGAAACATTTACAAAGGCTTTTCTGTCAAACCTTGGAAAATAGAATGTAGAAGTTAACTTGGAGCACTGCTGAAGAAACATTGACACAGGCTTTCCTGTCAAACCTTGGAAAATAGAATCTAGAAGTTAACTTGGAGCACTGCTGAAGAAACATTGACACAGGCTTTCCTGTAAAACTTAGGAAAATAGAATGTAGAAGTTAACTTGGAGCACTGCTGGAAGAAACATTGACACAGGCTTTCCTGTCAAACCTTGGAAAATAGAATGTAGAAGTTAACTAGGAGCACTGCTGGAAGAAACATTGACAAAGGCTTTCCTGTCAACTCTTCGAAAATGGAATGTAGAAGTTAACTTGAAGCACTGCTGGAAGAAACATTGACACAGGCTTTCTTGTAAAACTTAGGAAAATAGAATGTAGAAGTTAACTTGGAGCACTGCTGGAAGAAACATTGACACAGGTTTTCCTGTCAAACCTAGGAAAATAGAATGTAGAAGTTAACTTCGTTGGAGCACTGCTGGAAGGAACATGGACACAGGCTTTCCTGTCAAACCTTGGAAAATAGAATGTAGAAGTTAGCTTGGAGCACTGCTGGAAGGAACATTGACACAGGCTTTCCTGTCAAACCTTGGAAAATAGAATGTAGAAGTTAACTTGGAGCACTGCTGGAAGAAACATTGACAAAGGCTTTCCTGTCAAACCTTGGAAAATAGAATGTAGAAGTTAACTTGGAGCACTGCTGAAGAAACATTGACACAGGTTTTCCTGTCAAACCTTGAAAAATAGAATGTAGAAGTTAACTTGGAGCACTGCTGGAAGAAACATTGACACTGTGACAGGATTTCCTGTAAAAGCTAGGAAAAAATAGAAATTACCTAAAGTCAATACTTAAGTCTCTCATGAAGTCTGCAAGACTGAAACAAAAACATGTTTTCAAAGCAGATAAGGACTGATCTGTGTGCCCCGGTTCCTGCAAAGTTGCATAAAATCTTTAGAGAAAGCATTGTTATTAATCTAAGTATGCCGGACAAAAAGTCATTCCCAGGCTATAAAATAAGGCAGGGACAAAAGTCAAAGAGCCAACATAAAAAGGCTGACAACTCAACTTAGAGTGTGGCCTTTAAAACCCAAACAAGGACAGAAATCCAGAGGAAAACACTGGAGCTCTGCTGGAGAAAAAGGATGCAACTTGCATTTTGAACCCTAAGAAAAATAGAAAGCAGAAGTTCATATTTCCATTCCATGTAGTCTGTCCGAAGTGCTGAATTCCTGGTAGCTCTTGCATCCCAGGTGGGATGTAATGAAAGAATGTAGGGTCATCCACCAGCAGTTGTTGGTTCAAATCTGAGCAGTTCTAAGTGGGGCATTAATTATAAGTGAGGTGAAAGAAAAGTTATCAGTATCATCCAATTAGAGGAGGTTTTTGGTTCAAATCTTGAACAGTGATACACTTCCTAAGAATGTGTTAAAAAGTAAATGATTTTTGTTTTGACATTTCATTCTGTAATGTCTGGAGTCACCCTGAAATAAAGGGCAATAAGTTAGGAAAGAATGAGTAGCACAAAGTGCACATACTGCAAGGTAAAGGATTTTTGTTAGGACACTGTTCTACAGAATCTGAAGTCACACTGAAATAAATGGAGAATTTGAAACCTGCATTTTACCAGAGGTTGCTGCTTCAAATCCAAATAGCAGGACAAAGTGTACTTACTGAGAATGTACTGAAAGGCAAAGGATTGTTAGTACAGATATTTTCTGCGGAATCTGTAATCATACTGAAATAAAAGGGAACTTAAAACATGTATTTTAACAGACTCTGAGGTTGTTGTCTTGAAACCCAAACAGCAGCATATAGTGAGCGTATGGAGATGTAATGAAAGGAAAAGCATTGCTTCTTACAGTAAAACATTTTGGTCTGCGGAATCTGTTGTCAATGAAATAAATGGGAAGTTAGGAATACTGTAGGAGCATCTTCATCAAGTAGTTTTAAAGAACGGTTGCAGTCAGATATGCAAAAACTAGGTGTTACAGACCGTTCGGTGTAATATAACCAGCTGCTGCCGCGCCACGTGCCTGCGAAGCTGGTGTGTTACGCCAAATGGCGGTTGTACCGGCTATATAGATAGAGATACAGGAACCTGAGTGAATTCTATGAGACTGCCGGTTGGTTAAAATCCCGAACTTCAGTAAACAGTGTGCTCACATCCTTTTCGGACCCTGCACCTGCTGAAAAAAAGAGAGATAGACAGGAGTAAAGAAAGAAAGGAGGAAGGAATGAATGAATTAGGAAGTGTTTTGTCTGTAGGTGCAAATCATACCTATTCGGGAGGACACGGCTCCAAATTCCAGAATGCTGAAGATATATATCACTGTAGTGGCTGTAAAAGTAATATTAACAAGGAGAAGGAGGGAAGTAGAGAAGGGAGGAAAAGAAGGAAATACAGTTTTTGTGTTAGATGAAAATCCTGTATGTTTAGAAGGACACAGGTTCAAATCCCAGCATGCTGTAATCATGAATGTTACTGTTGTTAGAGCTATGTCAAGAAGACAGAACAAAGGAAGGAAAGAAGGAAGGAAGAATAAGATGTTATCTTCTGATGCCTCAAGTCTGCATCCTCCTCCAAGTAGCCTCGAAGTAGTAACATCTGTCCAAAGAATTCGCCTGCAGAAAATCAGAAAACAAGAAAGTGTGAATACTTGTGTTTCATGGAAACTTAAAGTTTTAAAGCAGCCATCAAAAATTACTTTTATCAGTATAAAGTAAGGTGATATCACCTTTTTAAGTAGCTTTTCTCAAGAAGATATATTTTACGAATACCAAGTTGTTAATAACTGTCTAAAATCTTCTCCATCTTGGCTCACTAAAATATCACAATATCATCTTACTTTTACATCAGAAAATCCCATCTTTACATTTTCCAAGTTTTAACACAGTTTATAAAAGAGTGTTTGTTAAGACATTCTGTTTGTCAAACAAAAAAAGTCTTGTTATCTGTCTCAGTTTCTGTTGTCCAAAGCTCAGGGGGCCTCCAGCAGGTAGCCTTGAGGCAGGGGACATCAATCCAAGGAAAGGTTCTGGAGAAGGCGGCAAAGAATTGGTTAGAAACATGAGTGGAAAAGGAGCTGCAGTGTCTCAGACAAACTTAACCATGTCAGCTGTCGTAGAATATGGAACAGTTACAGCTAAGATTAGACCACTTACCATCATGATCGGTTTCAGAGGGAATATAACTTTTAACACACTGCATTTTTCTTGTGTACATCTCTTTATACTTATAGCTGCAAATTGTACATGCCTCTAATTATATGATGCCAAATTAAAGCTATCACAATTTAGAATCACTTTCAGTTAATGAAGTTCAAAGATTAGAAGTTTTACAGTGGATTTCAAACTGGTCATAGTTGTGAGAAAGGAATTCCTTCACTACTGTTTGATGTCTGTTGTCATTGTCCAGTCGCTTGCTTTGCTGGTAGCCTGGAAACAGACATCTTCCAAGGAATCACCTGTAAATAAAGAAAACTACAGAACAATTAGAAAAGTTGCAGATAATAAAAAGTTAGAAAATGTGTAGTAACATACTTACATGTTTACCTGGAAGATACAAACATTTCCTTTCATCATCACTCCAAAGAAGTTGTGTCCATCCTCAAAATTGGCGCGAAAAGTTATGAAGAAGTCCTTAATCTATCTTGTAACGAATCGCGAGTAACTCACACCACACAGTATTCAGACACTGTCTCTTTATTTCAATATCAAAGCAGCTCACAGAGTGTGTGCGCAGTATCAAAATGGTCACGATAAGGTATCCAAAAGTCGCGAAGTAGTGCTTACTCTATCTTATACCTAACCGCGAGTAACTCAGACCACACAGTATTCAGACACTGTCTCTATTTCAACCTCAAAGCAGCTTACAGAATGTGTGCGCAGCATCTTAAATAAAAGAAAATTCCCACGTTCCTGCAAGGACCCAAGTTCCCTTCCCAGCACGGGGTAGAAAAACACAAAAACCATGCATGGTTTGGCCCTAACCCCAGATGCTAGCAGAAGGTATTGAAAAGGACCCCCCCTTTTCAAGCTGTAGGTATGGGGAGAGAAAGTACATGTTAGTACAGCATGCAGTCATGGCTTACCTCTGGCATCTGGGTAGCGGCTTGCAGTTGTCTCCAAAAACATAAAAACACAGCTGTCCTCTTGCAGATCGTAGACTAGGCCAGGCTAAAGAAATTCTCTGTTCATCAGAACTGTGAATTACTTTGGCCTGGCATCAGCTAAAATTTGGGTGTGCCTTGTGATTATGCAAATGCTTACAGATCACAGAATATTATCTAGCTTATCAGTAGCTTGATTAGGATAACTTATCATTAACTTTACATCTTTAATCATTATGCAAAACATCAAAGTTTTCTGTGGATAAGAAGAAAACCACAACTTTGTCTTCTATACAATTTCTTTTAAAAAATTATAAAAAATATTATGTAATTTTTTCCATCAGCCCACCCCCCGAAACAATTTGGTAACTTCAAGGCTTGCTCTCTGAATCATCACATGCACTTTGACACTAACTATGTCCCTGCTCTAATTTAGTTTTAACTCACCTTTCCTCAGAGCTAAAGCAAAGTGCACATGAACTTCAGAGAGCAAGCCAAAGGTGGGTGAATATACTGCCTTTTAATTACAAACTCAAGCATTTGAAAGTTTTTCACTCATTTGATATTGTCTGTTACTAGAGTCTTATATATGAAGTAACTATGCTGATTTTTGATCTGAATCTTTACTCAGAATCTTTATTGAAAAATTTTATTCAATGTGCAATTCTTTATTCAATGTATGATTCTTAATTCAAAGTGTAATTCTTTATTCAATGTGTGATGATGGTAGAAGTCTCTTGCTGGGGACGTCTTCAGCAATAACTCAGCAGACCGATTCTTGCAGGGTGATTCCGTCCGTGATAGCTACTCATCTATCTTCACATCAAGATGGGCAGAAATAAAGTAGACTACTTCTATCTTCTTACAAGTTGGATGAAAAGAAAGTAAACTACTTCTATCTTCTTACAAGGTGGATGAAAAGAAAGTAAACTACTTCTATCTTCTTACAAGGTGGATGAAAAGAAAGTAAACTACATCTATCTTCTTACAAGTTGGATGAAAAGAAAGTAAACTACTTCTATCTTCTTACAAGGTGGATGAAAAGAAAGTAAACTACTTCTATCTTCTTACAAGTTGGATGAAAAGAAAGTAAACTACTTCTATCTTCTTACAAGGTGGATGAAAAGAAAGTAAACTACTTCTATCTTCTTACAAGTTGGATGAAAAGAAAGTAGACTACTTCTATCTTCTTACAAAATGGATGAACCACGATTTTTTCTCAGTCAGTGTTCCGCCTCTTCTCTTACAAGACGGGTGCAAACATTTAGAACACTGTTACATCTTTCAATGTCTCATCTTCTCTCTAAGAAGACGGACTAAGAAAATCGAGATCAAATTCGTAAGTAAACAATATTATTGTCATCTACTGCAAGCTATTGTGAAGTCCATCGATGCTGATGATGAAATCCTCCGTGAGCTCAGGACTGGCGGCAGTGTGTGCGGCTTACTACTACTAAGTCTAATCTATATACTACATGTAAGCCTATCCCAGTACCCCAATACTTTTATTGAATGTTGTTGAAGACCGTAGTCACAAGGCACTTTATTTCCGAAATGTTTCCTTTTTTAACTCCATTACAGAGCCAAACCAAAGTAGAGTTTGGCTCAAGTTCCAGAACACCCTCCCACCCTAATACATAAAAGGAAAGGATATCGTACAAATCCTGTTCTTCCTTTCTCTGATGGTTGCTTCTCTTCAGGTAGCCCAGAAACAATGGCATCAATGGCATCATTGTTATAGTGGTCACCAAATCCCCATCTGAAAGTACCACAAATAAACACAATTATGTTAAATGGCTCTCCTTTTAAAATAGGTTAGATCTAAACAGACTCAAGATGTGATATGTAGCATGTTATGAACCCATGTTGAATAAAGAAGAAGTGGAATTTGAAGCTTGAGTTAAATTTCAGAAGGAGTGAATGTGAGAAAGGATAGAAGGGAAGAGATGATAGGAGGAACAATGGAGAGAATGAGAAAAGGGATGAAAGAAAATGATAGTTTGAGACAGTTTGGATGAACTTTAAAGTAAAATGTTTACCTTGTAGACTCGGAAGCTGAGCTTCTGCTCTGCTTCTTACAGTCAGGATCTAGGAACCCCTGCTGCTTGTCAACCGTCACTCGTCGCAAGAGTTTTCATGCTGGAGAAAAATACTTACACATGGGCTTCACTTTCAAACCTAGGGAAAATAGAATGCAGAAATCAGCATGTCCATGTAGTCTGCAGAGTACTGAAATAGAAACAACATGGATTAGATCCCTTAAAAAAAGAAAAGTTTTTTTCGTCCATGGTGCTGAATTCCTAGTAACTCTTGCATCCTAAAAGAGATATAATTATGAAAAGATTTAGGAGTCGTGGCTTCAAATCCCAAGAAGTTGTAGGTAGGGTACTATGAGAGATGTAAGAAAAGCCATTAGTATCTGATTCCATAATCTATTAAAGGGTTGGTTCAGATCCTGAATAGCGGCACAAGGTATGCCTAGTGAGAAAACTACTGAAAAGTTAAGGATTGTTCATCAGGACATTCTATTCTTTAAGGTCCAGAGTTATTCTGAAAAAGAGGGCACCAAGTGAGATGTGAAGAAAGCTTTCAGTATAATTTTACTGAGGTGTACAGAAGAGCAAAGGATTGTTTGTTTTTGGAGACCTTTTTTGTGGAATCTGTAATTCATGCTGAAATACAAGGGAAGTTTAAAACCTGTCATATTACCAGAGGTTATTGGTTTGAATCCCAAACAGCATCACACAGTGTGCTACCTATATTAAGATGTCCTGAAAGGCAAAGAATTGTTTGTAAGGACGTACTACTCTGCAGAATCCGGAGTCATGCTGAAATAAAGGGGAGGTTAGAAACCTGTATTTTACTAGAGGTTGTTGGCTCAGATCCCAAACTTCAGCACACAGTGCACTTCCTAAGAATACACTTAAAGACAAAGGATCGGCCATTAGGACATTTTGTTCTACTGAATTTTGAGTCATACTGAAGAAGACAGGAAGCTAAAAACAGAGGTTATAGGTTCACGTATCAAACAGCAATAAATAGCTAAGAGTTCCTTAGGACTCTGCAACTGCTAAAATGACAGACAGTAGGAAAAAAATTAACGTAGGAAGAGAAAGAAGTGTTTATCTCTTAACTGAATTCTTGATTTCTCAAGTGCAAATCCTGCATGATCATTAGGATGTAGGTTCAAATCCCGGCATGCCCTAGATGAATGTCACTGTTGAAAAAGCAGTGTTATCAAGTAGAAAGAAGGAGACAAAAAAGGAAGTGTTTCGTCTGCTCATAGAAAATATGCACAATGTTTAAATCCCAGAATACTGTAGATGAACATCACCGTTGAGGACTGGCAACGTTGAAAAGAAAGAGGGAAAGAAAGAAGGGTGGCTGGGAGGGACTCATCTATAGGTGCAAGTCCTGCATGTTCACGAGGACATGGGTTCAAGTCCCAAAATGCTGCAGATGAATGTAAATGTTTGAAAACTGCAATGCTAAAAGAAAGAAAGAGAAGGAAGAAAGGAAAGAAAGAAACAAGGGATTTGTCTGCTGTTAGGAAGACATCCTGCATCTTCAGGAGGACATGTGCTTGGATCCCAGAATGCTGTGGAAGAATTTCACTGTTGATGAACCTTAGCATGAGAAACACTGAAAAAGAGAAAGAATGAAGAGCTTTGTCTGTAAAAAAAAAACATCCTCAAGGTTTGCATCCCAGCATGCTATAAATGAATGTCGCTGTTGAAGAAGCAATTATGTTGACCAGAAAGAGGGAAATAAAGGGAAGGAAGGAAGGAAAGACATGTTTTGTCTTGGTGCAAATCCTGCATGTTCTCCAGGACACAGGTTCAAATCCCAGCATTATGTTGATGAATGTCAAAGACTGTAAAGAAGCAATTGTTTTGAAGAAGACAGAAAGAAGGAAGGAAGAATAAGATGCTGTCCTCTGATGCCTCCAGTCTGCATCCTCCTCCAAGTAGCATCGAAGTTGTATCATCTGTCCAAAGAATTTGCCTGCAGAAAATCAGAAAACAAGAAAGTGTGAATACTTGTGTTTCAAGGAACTTAACTTAAAGTTTTAAAGCAGCCATCAAAAATTACCTTTATCAGTATGAATCAAGGTGATATCACCTTTTTAAGTAGCTTTTCTCAAGAAGATATATTTTACGAATACCAAGTTGTTAATAACTGTCTAAAATCTTCTCCATCTTGGCTCACTAAAATATCACAATATCATCTTACTTTTACATCAGAAAATCCAATCTTTACATTTTCCTAGTTTTAACACAGTTTATAAATGAGTGTTTGTTAAGATATTCTGTTTGTCAAACGAACAATAAAAAAGGCTTGTTATCTGTCTCAGTTCCTGTTGTCCAAAGCTCAGGGGGAGTGCCAGGTAGCCTCGAGGCAGGGGACATCAAGCCATAGAAAGGTTCTGAAGAAGGTGGCAAAGAATTGGTCAGAAACATGGGTGGAAAAGGAGCTGCAGTGTCTCACAAAAAACTTATTATACCATTTCAGCTGTCGTAGAATATGGAACAGTTACAGCTAAGATTAGACCACTTACCGCAGGTTTTAATGAGAATATGACTGTAAAGAAGCAATTGTCAAACAGACAACATTTTTCATGTATGCCTCACTTTATAGCTGCATACATGTACATTCTTTTAATTGGATGATGCCCATAAAAGTAGCACAAATTTGCTATCACTTTCAGTTATCGAGGTTCTAAACATAAGAGGTTCTAGAGATTACAGTGGATTTCAAACAGGTCATATATTGTTGTGAGAAAGGAGTTCCTTTACTACACTGTTGTCATTGTCCCGTCGCTTGCTTTGGTGGTAGCCAGGTAACAGACGTCTTTCATGGAATCACCTGTAAAGAAAGGAAACTACAGAAAAGTTAGAAAAGTTTCAGATGATAAAGAAAGTTAAAACAGCTGCAGTGATATACTTACATGTTTTTACCTGTAAAATACAAACCTATCCTTTCATCGTCACTCCACAGAAGTTGTGTCCATCCTCAAAATTGGCGCGAAAAGTTATGAAGAAGTCCTTACCCTATCCTTAAACTAATCGCGAGTAACTCACACCACACACTATTCAGACACTGTCTCTTTATTTCAGTATCAAAGCAGCTTACAGAGTGTGTGCGCAGGATCAAAATAAAAGAAAATTCCCAAATTCCCGCAAGGACCCCAGTTCCCTTCTCACCATGGGACAAAAAAACACAAAAACCATGCATGGTTTGGCCCTAACCCCAGATGCTAGCAGAAGGCATTGGAAAGGACCCCCCTTTTATAAGCAGTTACTAAGGTATGGGGAAAGAAAGCACATGTTAGTACAGCATGCAGTCATGGCTTACCTCTGGCATCTGGGTAGCGGCTTGCAGTTGTCTCCAAAAACATAAAAACACAGGTGTCCTCTTGCAGATCGTAGACTAGGCCAGGCTAAAGAAATTCTCTGTTCATCAGAACAGTTAAGTCCTTGGCCTGGCATCAGCTAAAATTTGGGGTGCGCCTTGTGATTATGCAAATGCTAAAAATCCACAGAAAGTTACTTAGCTTAACTAGCTTATGGACTAACTTATTTTAGATAACTTCTTTCATCATTATGCAAAACATCAAAGTTTTTTGCGGATAAGAAGAAAATCCACAACTTTGTCTTGTCTACAATTGCTTCTTTAGAAAAAAAAATTCTGTATTTTTTTTCCATCAACCCACCCCCGAAACAATTTGAAAACTTAAAGGCTTGCTCTCTAAATCATCACATACACTTTGACTGCTAACTATGTCCCTGCTCTAATTTGGTTTTTAACTCACCTTTCCTGATCTGCTCAAAGTGCATATGAGCTTCAGAGGGTAAGCCAAAAGCAGGTGGAAGTGCTGCCTTTTTACTTTACAAACTGTCAAAAATTTGAAATTTATTTTCTTTCTTTCTCTTTCTTTCCAATTTTGCTTTTTACTAGTGTCTCATGTAGTATTTTCGTATTTAGTCGGAATCTTTACTGAGAATCTTTACTGAGAATCTTTATATTCAATGTGTGATCCTTTATTCAATGTGTGATTCTTTATTAAATGAGTGATCATAGTAGCGTGGTCGAAGTCTCTTGTTGGGAACGTCTTCAGGATTGAGTCAGGATCCGATTCTTTCTTGGAATTCCGTCCGCGATAGCTACTCATCTATCTTCACATGCAAGATTTTGGATGAAACTACTAGTAGATAATCTTAATCCTCTACTTTTCAAGATGGACAAAAAGAAAGTAGACTACTTCTATCTTCTTACAAGGTGGATGAAACACGATTATATCTCAGTCAGTGTTCCGCCTTCTCTCTTACAAGACGGGTGCAAACATTCAGAACACTGTTACATCTTTCAATGTCTCATCTTCGTTCTAAGAAGATGGACCAAGAAAATCGAGATCAAATTCGTAAGTAAACAATATTATTGTCATCTACTGCAAGCTATTGTGAAGTCCATCGATGCTGATGATGAAATCCTCTGTGAGCTCAGGACTGGCGGCAGTGTGTGCGGCTTACTAACTACTAAGTCTAATCTATATACTACATGTAAGCCTATCCCAGTACCCCAATACTTTTATTGAATGTTATTGAAGACCGTAGTCACAAGGCACTTTAATTCCAAAATGTTTCCTACTTTTAACTCATTTATAGAGCCAAACCAAAGTAGAGTTTGGCTCAAGTCCCCCTAAACACCCCCCACCCTAATGCATAAAAAGAAAGGATATCTACAAATCCTGTTCTTGCTTTCTCTGAGGCTTGCTTCCCTTCAGGTAGCCCGGAAACAGTGACATCAGTTGTAGGGTTGATCTGTAGAAAAGAGAGAGGGAAGGAGGGAGAGAGAGGGGGAGAAGGAGTATGAGAGAGAGAGAGAGAGAGAGAGAGAGAGAGATTGAGAAAGAGAGAGCAAGAGAGAGAGAGAAGGAGAAAGTAAATGACTAGCCTGGCAAGCACATATAGTTTCACTGTATCTGTTTGCTAAGGTAAGGTGTAATCTTTTTTTCTACAGAATTTTGTTTAAAACATAACAAAAGAACTAGTCCAAGATTTCTACATGTAACAAAACATATACAGAGTGATGAAAGGGCTATAAGAATGCAAGAAATATCAGCATACCTGGTAGGGGTCACAGGAAAGCTCTTTCACTTCAACAGCTTGGCAGACAGGAATCAATGCCATCTCTGCTTCAGTGCTCTATTGGTGAAAGGAAAACACATTAGCACCAAGGACCTTACTTAATATGTTGTCATGGTTACAAGAACATTAGCAACAACTGTCAGAGGTCCAAACTTGAGGGATGGCCTATACATTGTAGATGATGTAAAATGCCTGCACACATCTAGCAGAAAACAAGAATCTGTATCTGTATCTATATAGCCGGTATAATCGCCATTCGGCGTAACACACCAGCTTTGCAGGCACGCGGCGCAGCAGCAGCTGGTTATATTACGCCGGACAACCTGTCACGTCTAACCTTTGCATATCTTACTGCATGCATTGTTTAAAGCTGTCTAATGAGGATGCTTCCACGGTACTTGGTTGCAACGAGTTCCACTCTACGATCGTTCTAGGAAAATATGAATTTTTGAACACATCAATTCTAGGTTGAAAAGAATGTTATCAACGTCGTTAGAAGTTTTAAGTTTTCTTCTTAAAAAGTGCAATAAAATGTGTAAAGTACTAGTAGATTGCTAACCTTCCAGAGAATGACTTTTATAGTTTTAGCCTTCTGTCTGTTTGTTCTGCAGTTCGTTGCTGGTGAGCTAGGCGGCGCTGCCGAGCTGCAAGTAGGAGAGACAGGTGTCAACGTTTCTGGTAAACTGAGCGCCAAAGCACCTGTGAACTTCTCGTCATCGATTGTGAAGTATGAGAGATTAAACAGGCTTAACACGAATCAGAAACTTTAACATGTGTGAAACTGTAATAAAAGCCATGAATGTTCAAGGGAAAAGAGGCGTGGCCCATCACTTTTCCTCGGGAGGCACCGTTAGTTCGGCGCTATCCAGGCGGAGGCTTCGCTAAATTTCACCGAAAACATAGGGTTGAACGCAACGCTAAAGACACGATGTCTGTCAGAGGTATGCTATTTTCCCTGAGAGATTTAGAACAATCAACCAGGGAATACACACAAAAATATGTTTATGGGAAGAAAATGGGCAAGGTCCACTATTTGTTCACAAGAAGAGGCCGTTAGCTCTGCTACATCCAGGCGGAGGTATCGCTAAATTTCACCGAAAACAGAAGGTTGACCGCTGCGCTAGGGATAACGTGTCTGTCAGCGCTACGCTAATTTTCCTGAAAGATCCCGAAAAACAGCCGAGAAAAACACATGGAAATATATAGAATCTATCTAGAACTGCAACTATTGGTCATTGTATTCAAGAATCTACTGTAGTTACTCCCCGAGCCCCGTACCGGCTATTGCCTACAGGCGTACACGGGACCCAACACCTGTTTCCCCGCGCCCCCACTATTTGGGTCCGCTACTCAACGTTTCTCAACATTTTCCCGATAGAATTCAGAAAACTGACCCAAAAGTGATGTTACTAATTTCCAGTACTATTTCCGCGACAATTTTGAGGCAAATTCGTGAGAACAAATCACTTTTTAAGCAACTTTTGACGTAACACTTACCACCGTGCTATGATTGACAGCTCAGTCAGACGGTCAGCCGCCATCGTCCCAAAATGAACATTTTCACCAATTCCTTGAGCATTTTCAAAAAGCATTTTACGAAAACGTTTCATTTAATTAATAGCTCAAATTCTACTACATTTCTGACTGCAAGTATCAATTTGCGTCGTCGTTAGTCCCCGAGCCCCGTACCGGGAATCGCCTACACACCTACACGGGGCCCAACACCTGTCTCCCCGCGCCCCCATCACGTTGGACCGTTACCTAACATTTGTCGACATTTTACCGATACAAACTGCTAAAAATGACCCAAAAGTGATACTACTAGATGTCATGACATTTATTCTGATAATTCTGAGGAAGACTTTTGGATAAAATTCTTCAAATTCTGACCGACTATACGTCGACTATCAGCCGCCCGCCAACGCCGTCTGTTTCCCCGCGCCCCCACTACGTGCGACCGCTACTCAATATTTCTCAACATTTTAGCGTTAAAAACTGCTAAAACTGACTTAAACGTGATACTGCTAGATGTCACAACATTTTCTCTGATAATTTTGAGGTAAACTTGTGGGCAAAAGTCACGTTTTCTTCGAATTCTGACCGATAAAAATCTGATCTAGTCCCCAAGCCTGGGGCCCCACTCTTGTTTCCCCGAGCACCCACTACGTGAGACCTCTACTCAATATTTCTCAACATTTTTCCAATAAAAACTGATAAAAGTGCCATAAAAGTGATACTACTAGTTGTCATAACATATATTCTGATAATTTGGAGGTAAACATGTGGAAAAAAGTCACGTTTTCTGCAAATTCTGACCGACTATACATCGACCGTCCTAGGCGGTCTATCATTACACGGGGCGCCACTACGCTACGTGGTCACGCCACTCCAGAATTCTCAACATTTTCCCGATAAAAACGGCTAAAACCGACCTAAATGTGATACTATTAGATGGAACAACGGGTTCTCTGGTAATTTTGAGCTAAACATGTGGGGAAAGTCACATTTTCTTCGAATTCTGACCGACTATCTTACTCTATGTGGTGACGCCTACAACATACACATAAATGTATGGGGACGAATGGACTGACGCTTTCGTTCCAAGGATTTCTGACAGGAAATTCTCCCAAATACGGAGAAAAATTGCACATGCACACTTATTTGACCGTAGTCACCAACTTCGTTGTAAAATAAGAACGATTTGAGAAACATTAAAGGAATTTCTGACAGGAAAATTCAGACACGGGTTACGCAATATCCGTCTGGCGAAACTCAAGTTTGGATGTCTTAGTCTGTCAGAAATATGTTAAAAGTCAGCGTAAATAAGCAAACATATACAGTACATTGCTCTACATGGGATATACAAGGTAATATATGGGTAAAACATTGTATTCTACAGCAGAAATTTTGAAAACTCTCACCTGAAATGCTCACGGTTCTAACGCAGCGGCCGTGACATCCGAGGTGCAATTTCTCTCAAGGCAAGTGGCGCGAAAGTTTGTATGAAAGATGACGACACTAGAACTTGGATGGTGATTGGTCCAACGCTTTGGACTCATACATTTTTGATGTTCGGGGGAAATACAATGAACACATGTTTTACGTTCTAGTTTCCTTGCGTTGTTTTAGAAATTTATAACGTGTGACTCATAAAGGAATATGATATTGTATACTTCGGAGGTAGACTTTAGCTAGTAAGTTTGCCGATAAAAGAAAAAGAAAATTAAATGATTTCCCCCCTCCCTGGTCTTTTGTTCACTCGTGACACATTAACAGGTGTTTTACAAAAATATGACAATATTCATCTATTCCAGTATATCATATGTTATCATTTCTTCCAAAAAGATATTCGGTACATTGAATATCAAATAAGAAATTTGCTGAAATTGTATGTATGTGTTTGTATTGTGGTGTGCCTCATTTTCGTTGGTAGGGGGATAAAAAGACACTATTTCTAAATATCTGTAAGAGAACGTTTCACGAATATATCTTAGGGATTAAATATCATCATCTGTGCATTTACTTGTGTAATGACCTCTTAGCATGACGTCGCAGTTCCATTTGTATTGGGAAAAATGCATCTATCCATTCACCAACCCTCCCCCATCCTAACTTCGAGTGGTTTGTTCTCCCGCCAACCTACGAAACGGGGACACTCCATTTCAAGTCAACAGGTGAACAGAAGAGCGCCCAGTGCCGACCTGTAAGGGACGTTTCAGTAAACGCGTCAGTAGGGGCTGTTATTTGGTAAATCAAGATGTTTGCTCGTTGTTGGCCGTTTTATGGAATGAAAGAGACCTTACTTTAGGGAACTAAGAGGTAAGTAATTATAAGCTATGTGTTATCGAAAGAGTTACAGAATAAAAAGTGTGGAATTAAACGTTTAGAAGGAATAATAGAAATACTTCTATTAAAATCACTGAACTTGGCGACTGCACATCTTATGAGCGACACCATGTATTCTTAGGTGGTACTGCAGGGAAGCTACGTGGGGTTGTTTTCGTCTGCAAAAGTCATTTGTGTACTTACAAACCATTTCAAATTGTATTAAAGATGTGAATTTACTCATTTGTGTTTTGTATTAATATGTTCTTGATGACCCGTCACTTAGCGGTTAATGTTCTTATACTTTTTTTTTTCAAAATTCCATATGGACTAAGAAAACAACAAACAAACAAAGAAACAAACAAAGTCGAAAAGAAGTCTTTAATGATGGCTGAAGTTTGACAGAACATGTAAAACTTCACTTTCACAAGAAGGGAAAAGGAACGATCGCATTTTTCGGGGTCGGTCCGCTCTTAGGATTTACGGAACAACCCGTCATTCTATATCGTCCTTTTCCTCTCTTAAAAAGTTTTCTTGTCCGTCCATGTTTTAGAAGGTTTGGTAGGCATGTACTTCTATTCTAGTCAGATCTAGACATGTCGACAATATCACTGCGTATTCACTTCTATTCCTCTGTTCTGTTTGGTAAGTTTCTGTTGCTCTATTCTTATCTCTCTTTTGTCTATACATTCATATACCCTGTTAATTATAGCCTGGTCCCAGTCTCTAGGGGTCGGCTTTAATAGTGGTGTTTTACCGGGCCCAGTCAGTTTCTGATGGCCTTTCTACCTCTGGCTGCCACTCTACTTCCGCTACACCCTACTTCCGCTGCCACCCTACTTTGCCGCCGACCCAAGAGACCCTAGGTGGCGAACTAATTAATCCAAGGCCGTAAACAACACCCCGAGCGGGCTAAGCTGTCTGGGCGGGCGGGGTCACTCACAGTGCCGTAGAAACATCGGGGAGCCACCGAGGGTATGGTTTCCAGGCTATGTTAATTAGTGTTATTCCTCTGTGGATCTTCTGTACTTTTTTGTTGAGGGAGCAACTACACGAATAAAGAATGGCTAATCTTGGCGACAAATGCCTGTGAAGTTTTGTAGCCAGTCGCGAACCTCGTCCAAATGGTACCCCTCCGGCCCAAGGCCTCCCCTGTAGGTCACCATACCGTCCAGTATGACAAACAGGCGGTCGGGGTAGCAGGCGTAGGTTCTAGCCACGGCGTTGTCCATGGTGTCTGCTACAATAGAACAGGGGACGTGGTCGTCGTGTTGCTGCAGTATTCTGGCAGCCGCTAGGCGTTCTTGAACAGAACGGTGTTGAGGAATGTTGATGTTGTTTTTGAATGACCATCCACCGGGAGGGTGCGCCTCGGCTAGGTAAACCTGCGTCAGAAATAAGAAGAGAAAAACCAAACGAATTAAGAAAATTTATTGCAAATATCCGTATCTTTCCCGGCCCCAGAGTTTATATGTGTATATTTGTTCGAACAAGTCTATCCGTAAAATGCAATTATACCCCCCCCCCCCCATGCTGAACTTGACTCAAAGACTGACTTCGACTATTAGGGCACTCATAGATAAGATAAAAGCGATGAATGGATGGAAGGATGGATGGACGGACAGATGGATGGTTGGATGGGCGGATGGATGGATGGATGAAGGAATGGATATATGAATCGATCGATTGGTTGATTGATTGATTGATTTAACGAGTATGACGGCAACTTATCTTCATTACCGTGAGGAAGTCTGCAGTTCGCTCAAAGTCCGCCGCGAGGCGATTGAAGTCGGCCAGTTTGGCCCGGAACGGAGGTCAGGAGCAGCTGCCACAGTTCAGCACCAGGGGACGGCCTGGTGGAAAAGAGAAAAAATATCCATCCATATTCATATATGATATATGTTGATAGAGTTATTAGGACTCAAATGACTGTGTATCTCTGTTATATTGTATCTGACCCTTACCCCTTCCCTCATGACCTCAATGAAAAGCGGCCTGCGTGTCGATTTGAGCTTATCATGAATAAACAAAGGTTTAAAAATAAAAAATAAAAAAATTAAAATAGAAAAAACATCTTCACTTGAAAAGCTTATAGATTAAAACCTCAATGACACTAGAAAAGGGGAAAATTATGAAATCATAACCATCTTCACTAACAAAATGTCCTTGATTAGAACGCAACATTTTTTTCTTTTTGTTTTATTTAGCCATGGTAGCCCAACTCAGTGTAAGACACTGCTTTGCAGCCCTAGAACGCCTAAGTCTCTAAGTGCATCAAGCGACCTAATCACACATATAAAAACTGAGCTAACGAATGCGAAAAAAGAGATAGATTCATTACCTGGATTTCCAAATTTTAAAAGATTACTTGTTCTTCCCGTGTCCAGTTCGATGACGTCACACCCGGGTGCCCGGGCCCCGACCCGGACGCGGCTTGTGACGTCATACCAAATCGCCCAGCACACGTCTAGATAAGCTTTCAGGCTCAGGAAGGTGTCTAAAATTAGGAAAACAAACAAACAAACACAAAGGAATGATGTTTAGCTTCTGTTAAGCCTGAGAAAGAAGTAGATGTGCCTCAACTGGCCTGCTCGAGCTGAATGTCTACCAACTTCGATAGATCCGTTCATAACAGCTGTAACTATTCTGTTGTTCAAACAAACTAAATAACTTTTAGCAACAACATATCCTTTGCGGATGTGATAAAACGAGGTGTATTAAGAAGTTTTCGTTTATAAACACTTATCGTTTATAAACACACAGATGAAACAAATCAAAGTGAAGACGGTGAACTAAATTCACACTCAGTAAGAGCATTGTATGTGTAAAGCATACACGCAATCGTCATTTTTTCCCATGACTACTTACATGTAATTTTCATACAGAGGTTAAATCAAACGTTCGGTTACTATTCATCAATCCTCACAATGCTTGTATGAGTTCAAGCGTCTTAGAATACCTGCATAGTCGTCGAACTCGAGGGGACAGTCCCAGAACTGTGTCGCCTTGGCAACTTCGACCAGAATCTGACGCTGTTTGGTTGGAGAAATGATCCCCAGGATTCGCAGGAAGATCAGTTGTAACGTCCAGCTCACAAGAAACCGCATGTAGGAGAGGAACATTCGACAGAAGCCAGGTGCGGCCATCTTTGTCGCTAACTGCAACGTTACGTTACTACAAGGTCACCGAGCAAATAACACCCATACGTAACACAAAGAACAATTGCAAACGTACGTAACGCTAGTAAGCGCTCAGGCAGAGTTCGATCAGCATGTTGCGTCACACTCTTAAGGGTTACCTGAGGTCTTCAAGCCTCCACGAAAGACGAACGAGATTTAAAACTCCTTGCTAAGACGACACAGTTCCTTGGAGACGGTATATCTAAGGAGGTTGTCTGTTGAAGGTCCCACACGACACGTACGCAACACTACGGGTTAAGCGCTGAGTTCGGCCAGCATGTTGCGTCACACCCGTAAGGGTCACCTGAGGACTTCAACCTCATTTGAGACCAAAGAGGCTCAAATCTTGACAAAACCTCCTTGCTAAGACGACGCAGTTCCTTGAGGACTTCTTGAAGACGGTATGGGAAGAGGTTATTTGCTTCAGGTGCCACTTGGAACAGTACGCCCACCGGTGGGTACGGCCGGTTAGGTAAACTGCGCACTCAAGTGCTGACCTTGACCGATGTTTATTCTTGGCTAGAGTCAACTAGGTCGGTGGGAAAGGCCGCTTGCGCTAAAATTAACACAAAGGGGCGGTCCAAGTATGTTTTTTTTTTGTGGTCGAACGATGTTTTGCAAGCATTTCATCACTTCTTTGATTTGAATTCTCCGGTTAAAGCCCTAAAAGTAGGTTTGTAGGTGACCCTTGTCAAATATCCTACCAGTGTTTTTTTTTTTCAAAAGCAGCGTTCTTGTTATTGTCTACTTCGGACTGTCTATCCCCTGGCCACTGACATTCTAAAATCAAGAAAAGTTACAATTTGATTTCGCCTAGCGCATACTTTAACAAACTTCTACAATGGTTAAAGAACAGTCCACGCCAAAATCGATGACGGCATTACCCCAGAAAAAGGCCATTGTCCGCCAGGTCATTCACCTTTGTCCCTCTGTTCAAAGGTGCGTAGAGTTTTGAGGATGATATAATCCATGGCAATCCGTGACGCAACCTTGCAATTAAAAACTGATTTATTGGAATGGACGGCAAATGTTCCATGCTACGTATACATTTCTGAGCAAGTATGTATGGCTTGGCGCGGTAAACTGTAAGGTTTGTTTATGTAGACTGTTTAGTTAAAATGAGCGCAATGATTTCGTCAAATGATAACGTTATGTTTCTTTGATAAATGAGGCAAACCTGGGATGGGACGTGTAACAAGCTGACAAAAATCTGTATTGGTCCCTGGTTGCTGCTTATAGTTATGGAAAACAGATATCAGATGGATATGGAAGGATTCAAATATTGCAACACAAAATACTAATGTTAATGTAAGAAATAAAATCATTATGGATTGTCTTAAACAAAATGTCGAAAATGAAATGAGACAATTTCAACAGTCTAATCTATTTACGTTTGTTTGACATTATTTCATGCAAATGTCTGCTTTTCTACCATATAATCATCGAATGGCGTCGTGTGGCGTAGTTGCTAACACAAATTTCCTCACTTCACACAGGTAAAAATGAGCCTAGCCTAGGTCAGGGACGTCTGGGACATAATGGTTAGAACATTCGGCTGTCAAAAAAGGGGACCCGGGTTCGATAGGACATGAAATGGGGGTGCCGTGATTAGGGAGAGCCAAACCCCACGCACGTTAAACAACCCACCACATCTTTCGAAAAAGAGTAGGTGCATGCCCCGTTGTGCGATGGTCCAAACCTTACAGCCCAGTTTTACCCGATACTTGTCAGTAAGTGGTCAGGTAGAATCAGAAGATCAGCGGTTGTTGTTTAGTACTTAGCTTTTCCGACTGCTGCTTTAGCAATGGTGGTGAGGTCTGTTTCATACAGAGTAAAGGTGTGATCGTGAGGCAGGTGACTGACTTTCAAATTATCTACGCAATATTTCAGGACTGTTTCCTTCAAAGCCTGGTCTATCACCATGATACAGAAGGTTATCATGCCTGTATACTGACTACAGGCGTTCTTCACGTGGTGTACAATGTGAGCCTTACATAAAGCCTCGTCCTTACAGTGTATGTCTATGTGATACACCCTGCCTCGGGGAGTCATGTAACTCCCGCCGAAGCTAAGACTCTTAGCGGCCGGCTCGGTCGGGTCGACAAGGATGTGGCAGCCCGCTTCTACAAACTTCTTCATGTTGGACTCAGAAAGTTTGTACGGATCCCAGCCCACAAACACGCGGCCTTCAGGCAGGACGGCAGCAGAGAAGGCGGGCGGTAGCAAGCGGTGGAGGTCGGGAGGCTGGTACGGGGTGAGCGGTGGAAGGTTGGTCGTGTCGCTCGACGCCAGACTACTCTGGATGGCAGACACGTCAGCCTGAAGGTACATGACATCCTGAAACGGAAAGGACGTAACTTGTAAAGCAGTGAACACTCGTGTGGTTAGTCCAGACGGCAATTATGCAAGTCCACGCATTTCACAAATCATGGGAATCATGCCTTATATATTCATTAAAGTTAACGAACACTTGATAGTAGGTCTGAAGTCTTGTGCTGCAGTGCAACGTGAACCAGTCAGAATTGCCTTGATGAAGGTGACAGATGGTCACCGAATTAAACGTCGGTTGAATAAATCACCTGGTTGTGAAAAAAATAGTCTTTTTATTCAGTGACTTACCAACCTGATGAAACTATTCACGGAAGGCTATAGTTTCGTACGCTAGGGTTCTGGGTTGACATCCAGGAAAATGTGATAGCCACCTCTCATATCAATCGTTCCACCAATGTGGTAGATCTCAATAAATAAATTGACGCATAAAACCGACGGGGCTGGCACGAGAGGATGTTCACCAGTAGCCTCCATAGCAGGCTCGGATCTGGGCCTTTTTGGGCTGATTTTAAACCATTTGGCGCGGTAGTTACGGTCTGGCTGCACAAACGACCCAGTACAAAAATACGTCATCAGCAAAAATATCTTATAAGCCAAAAAAGGTCCCGGAGATCCTGCTATGGAGGCTAGTTCACAAGTGTACGATGTACTTACAAAGTTGCACTTCTCATTCCCAACGAGACCCATGAGCTCCAGGACTTTGCGAACATCCATACGGTGAGCTTCACCAACACCTTGTAGTAAAGTCGTCGGCTTACATCGCTGGAGGAGGAAATCCTTGAACGCCATCAAAGCGGCCTGCCTCATGCGACGGGAGGTAGTGCCCATTCCTTTATATTTGGGGTTTTGACGGCCGTTTTTCGCGAGTAGAGCTTCACCATCGTCGTTAAACATGAAAACGTAGATCACCGCCTGCATGGAATAGTCTTTTTGTGAGTTTAATATATACACCCAGAATGTTTGTACAATAATGTGCTGTACTACTACTACTACCACATGTGTGGAAGGATTGACATTACTGGTGACTATCACCGAATAAAAATACCCTCTTTTTACACAATAAAGAGATTTATTCCACCAACGTTTCGGTGACCATCTGTTACCTTCTTCAAGGCAATTCTGAATGGTTCACCGAAACGTCGGTGGAATAAATTGTATTCAGTGACTTACCAACCTGATGCAACTATCTACCGGTGACTATCACCTTTTCAATGTGCTTACCAGGCAGTCGTCTTCTTCTGTTACAAGCACGAAAACGTCCGGATCGTCCACATACTGGTGAAACTTGGCAGGCAGGTAGTCGAAACCGTCACGGAAGGTGTCCGTAGACGCCATTTTCATTACCGCCTCGTAGTCGCCATGCTTCGCTTCTCTTATTAACATCTTGCCGTCGTCCTACGAGATGGGGGTTCAGTAACGTAAAGTTACCAATTATCGTCCAATTTATTCAAAACATATTCATCTTTAAGTTAAAACCGCGCGGACAGAGTCAAATGTTTAACCCATTGGGAGAAATATCAGCTGTTCTAGAAAGAAAAATGCATGGTCTGTAACTTTTTCTCGTCTATTTAACACCGTGCGAGCATGTCAGAGGTCTATGATGAGGACTTGTGCTAGGGTACTCATTATCTTCCACTTCAGTCTTTCTCCTTCTAGCGCTATACTTGAAGAACAAAGACATGAAAGACAAATGCACATTTACTCATTCCAAAGCACTGTCTACAGACAAACGGTAGTAAAGCCACTATGTTTGTAACGCCACTTGCTTGAAGCGGTAGAAGAAAATAAGGTTGTGGTGAATTTCACCTACATGAGCGGCACGTGACGTTCACGTGATAAACACATGGCCATGATTTTTTGACGTGCAAAAATGTACCATCGGTGCGGGGGTCGTAAGGTTGTATCAAATCTTCATAAAATAACTAGTAAGAGTTTCAAACCTCAACTTGATCGCCATGGGTTGTTAGCCCTCTGCCGACTTACCTTCGAACTGCAGCTAGTCAGCTGGGTGCCATTTCCATTGGAAAGTCCAGAAAAATTACTGGAATTCAGCCTGAAAGTCGTTTTGTGAAAAGCTGCTGGAATCACAACACTGGAGTGTGACGATTGCTGGAAAAGTCTTAATCGTGAGATGAAATTCCCTCCACACAGAAATCTGGAAATGTTTGATGTCATGGTTTTCTCTCTTCACATGGATTGGAAATTGTCACTTGTTGTGACAACCTTAGATTCTGAACATGAAAAGAAACAAAACTGTGAATGAATTGGCATAAAAACTTTAAAGAAATTCGAAACGACAATATATATCAAGTAATCTTTCTGGTTTTCTGTTACTTCCCCTGGAAAGAACGAACGCTCGATGACATAGGAACTATTCTCAAAACGTGGCTTTGGTGTGAATGCCAATTTCAAGAGCATCTACAAGAATATCCTGATGTTACTTAACGTTACACCGTGATCACAGCTGTAGATCAGTCCAAAGTTATTGTGGATAGTTTGAATATAAAATAAAGGTTTAACATCAGGTGCTTTTAAAATCTATCGTGTAAATTAGAAAAACATGATGAAGTACGCGGTGTCAAATTACATATGAAATACGTCATGCATGACACTTCCGTGCAACTTGTTGTTACTGGTCCAGGTGTTTATTACCTTCGCCGAGAAGGTTATGCATAGGGTAGCGTTTGTATGTGTGTATGTATGTAATGTACAGGATGACTCGAGAAGGCTTGGATGGATTGTTTTGATATTTGGTACGTGGGTAGGTCTTGATGAGTCTTGAAAATGATTAGATTTTGGGTCCCCTAGCGGCTTGTTACGGTACTGCAGCGGAACTTCCTGTTTTGATATCTCGTGTTCTGGACATGCTATGGAACTGATTCTTGAGTGGTAGATAGCTCTTTGGACAGAGAGTAAGTGGTATGGGTTTGGGCCCCCTAGCGGCTTTTTTGGAACTGCAGGAGCAGGTTTTTGCATCTGACTTCGAAAGGGAATAACTGAAGAAGGGCTTGATGGATGGTAATGATTTTTGGTAAGTAGATAGCTTGAGTGATGATGTACATGATTAGATACTTTTTATGCAAATCAGTATCTAATTTGCATAATTAATGAGGAAAGTTTATACACCCGCCAAATTCCATGATAGGACTCTGAAACATGTCAAGTCAAGTCAAGTCAAAGTTTATTGCACAACGATTGTAACAGGTACAATGTAAGGCAAAGATAAAATGCTACTGGCTACTTATATCAAACTACTAAAAGCTACAGGAAGGTTCAATGCTATACAATGATTAGGTTCTAGGCTGTACAATGTTCCATTTCAAACTACAAGAAAGCACTATCTATATAATATTATCAGAGGTAGAAAATATCAACAGGTGATACAATATGGAGCCGTATATGTCAATTATACAATAACATGGCGAAGAGATGAATGTCTTATACAACTAAATCGCTATTTCACGGATTCTTTTTTGCATAGATGTAAAAATATATTGGCCTAGATATATAGATATTGTTTCAGGACATGACATAAGTACACGGAACGTCTCTGTTTTCGACTGAGGTAATGTTACATTTGTTTTACACTTGATTGTCTGCAATAACTTCACTCTTTCATCTTTATATGTTGGACATTCCATTAAAAAGTGGTATTCGTCTTCGACATTTTCTTTACACGTAGGACAGAATCTCTGATTGGCTGGGACATTTCGGTGTCTGCCTTTTTCAATTTCAAGACAGTGTGCTCCAATACGGAGTTTTGTTGTGCGTGTTATGAAGGATTTGTTTTGGACTGACTGGAGGTAGTTCTCTATATGAAAGTCGGTTTTTATTTTTGAATATGTTTCAAGTTTCTTAAAGCTTCTTATCGTTTGCCGCCAGCTTGACAGAAACTCGCCTTTCAGGCGCTCCTTAAACATTTCTCCGAAATATTTGGCATCGACGGTAGGGTTCAACCAAATGCTTTGGAGTCCATGTCTGCAAAGTGTATCACGTATATGAACAACCCAGTCTTGTTCTTGTCTAACGGCTTCGTCATACGCCTTTTTAACAATTCTGTCGTTCGGCATGCTGTTTAATCTTATCCAGTATTTAACCATTTGAGTCTGAGTATCTATGTATAATGGATACATACCCAATTCGCCTCTCACAGCAGCGTTAACCGAACTTTTGGGGACGCGAAGGAGTATCTTGCAGAAATTTAGTAAAACATATTCTAGATCGGAAATTTCGTACGAAATTGATGGTTGGACCACTGTTATATTTTGTGACATATGTAACTGAGGAAGAGAGGAATATCAATTGATATGAACTATGCAAATGATGACCTTATTTGCATAATTAATGAGACAATACTATAACTCAAGATGGCCTTGATGGATGGTCATGATTTTTGGTATGTAGATAGCTTGTGTGATGCTTAGAATGATTGGACGATAATTATGCAATTCAGATGCTAATTTGCATAATTAATGAGGCAACTTTAAAAAAATCTGCTTTGTGCCATGATATGACTATTCAAATTGTAACTGAGGAAGAGAGGAATGTTGAACATAGAAAATATGCAAATGTGGGCCTAATTTGCATACTTAAATGAGAAACTTCTATAATTCCATACTGGTAAATGACGGAAATTTCATGCATTTAATACTTTTTTTGTGGCATCGGGAAGTTATGTGAATGTGAACATCGTTGAATCAAATTATGCTAATAAGGGCCTTATTTGCATAATTGATGATCAATATTAGCATAACCTTTTTAAGCTCATACTTTGTTAAGCTCATACTTTGGACATGTCATATTTTAAGACAATCAACTGGTCTGACTTATAATTGATGCGAAACACTCCTAATACGTCAGTCACAATTGTTAAAATCATTTGGCGAAGGTATGAGGTCGTGGAACTCTAGTTCTGTTATGTCGCTGGACGTTAACTTATTTTATTGTTTTATGTAATTAAGGATCATACTTATGACCTTATGTATCGCCCATGAGACCTGTCTTCAGTATAATACACCTCGACATGTGGACATGACCCAAAGTGACTAGTATAGTCTGTATGGTAAAGTGAGTACGGTAGCACACGATAACTGATAGCGTTACGTTAGAAGTGACACTAAGATTTTTTTAAATCCTTTGTTAGCATAACTGATGTTTGACCTTAAAGATGACCTGCCAATTATGATCAATTATAACTTCAACTTCAACTTCAACTTCAACTTATTGGGCCCCCAGATAACCCCGCAAGGGGCAAGGTAGGGGGGGAGGAGGTCCCGGGCTAAGGCGGGCAGGCCTCCAGCCTGGCGCGGAAAGACTCAACGGTGGGAGTCGTAACAACCGCGCCAGGCAGGGCGTTCCACTCTGGTATGGTGCGAGGGAAAAAAGAATATTTAAATGAGTCTGTTTTAGCGTTGATTGTTTGGAATTTTAGAGTGTGGCTACCCCGGGTGCGCCCCTGAGCTGGTATCAGAAGATTGTCTGTGTTTATATTAATGTAGTTATTGGCTAGTTTATAGAGAAAGGTGAGGCGGGCGTTCCTCCTCCTTTCAGAGAGAAGGGGCCACTGCAGGTCATTGAGCATTTGTGTCACGCTGCTAGTCCGCCGGTGGTCATTCAGAGTCACTCGGGCGGCCCTGCGCTGGACGGCCTCCACCGCCTGTATCCCTTTGGTGGTATACGGGTCCCAGACGATGGCACTATATTCCAAGTGGGGCCGCACCAGCGCTTTGTAACAAGTGGCCTTGACTCTTGATGGACAATGGGTCAAGTTGCGCCGAATGACCCCTAGTACCCTACCGGCTTTGCTAGTGGCGTAGTTGATATGGGTGTCCCACCGCAGATCGTCGGACAGTTGTACTCCAAGATAGGGGTGGGACTTGACACCGGTGAGGGCTTCTCCACAGAGGGAGTACTGGGTTAGAATGGGGTGCTTTTTACGGGTGATATGGAGGATGTGGCATTTAGAGGGATTGAACGACATAAGCCAACGATTTTGCCAATCTGTTAGTGCATCAAGATCAGACTGTAAACCTTGTGCGTCAGAAGGCGTGCTGATGGTTCGATAAATCAAGCAATCGTCGGCAAATAATCGAACATGTGAATCTACGGAGCTGGGGAGGTCGTTAATGTATAGTAGAAAGAGCAGAGGGCCTAACACTGTACCCTGCGGAACTCCAGAGGTGACCCTGACAGCTTTAGATGTTCCACCGTCAAAGACAACCCTCTGGGTTCTCTCCGTTAGGAAGGCCCTAAACCAAGACTGAAGAAGGTCAGAAATGCCGTAGTGCTCGAGCTTGCTCAGCAGCCGCTCGTGGGGCACGGTGTCAAATGCCTTGCTAAAGTCAAGCACCGCGACATCGACCTGTTTGTTATGGTCAAGATTCTTGGCCAAGTCTTGGAGGGTGAGTACCAGCTGGCTCTCACAGGACAGACCCTTCCTGAAACCGTGCTGCGCCGGGGACAGAACGCCATGAGTGTCTAGATGTTTCATCATGTGGCTGTGCACGATGTGTTCGAGCACTTTACCACAGACCGATGTCAGAGACACCGGCCTATAGTTAGCTGGCATTGTTCTGTCACCCTTTTTGAAGATTGGAGCGATGTTAGCTGTTCTCCAATCCTCAGGAACGTCTCCCGTGGATATTGACTGGGAGAATATTGTCTGTAAGATTGGCGCAATTTGTTCGGCAACAGTTTTCAGGAGGCGAGGTGGTATTCCGTCTGGTCCTGTGGCCTTGCTGGGATTAAGACTAGAGAGCTGTTTGGCTACCCCCTCCACTGAGATGTTAAGGGAGGGGATAGTTGGAACTACGGATTCGCCAAGGGTAGGAACGGTAGATTTATCCTCCCTGGTAAACACTGACTCAAACTGGGCTCCCAGTGCATCAGCCTTTTCCTGGGGGTCAGATGTTAGCACCCCCTGGTGTCTTATGGCCGATGCACCAGTAGAGTCCTGTCTGAGAGATTTGACATAGCTCCAAAAGGCCTTGGGATTATCCTCGATGTTGGACTCAAGGTAGTTGGAAACATAATCCCTATGGGCCTTCCTAACTCTCTGCTTAACTCCCTTCCTGCACCTCTTGAACTTTACCCAGGCATCATTGGAGTTTGACCTCCTAGCCTTGGAAAAGAGTTCAGACCGCTTACGAATGGCTTTGCGAATCTGGGGTGTTATCCAAGGTTTGCTAGATTGTGGCCTCACTCGTTTCCTGGGAACATGCTTATTGGCAGCACCACTAACGGCTGCCTTAAACAGCTCCCAGTTAAACTGTAACGTTAAACTGTAACGTTTAAGATCCTGCAACGTACTGTAGTAGACCATTTCAGAAGGCGGAAGTAAGAACGTCACTTTCTATCAAACCATGGCCTAAATTATAACAGACGCCCTAGGCGGATCGACACTTTTAAAGCTGGAGGTGACTTTGTTAGAAGAAAATGTTTGGCAAACCTCCACTTACCATCGTACTTCTCTGCGTGGCTTCTGTTTAAACCACACATTTAAGGTGCCTCCCCTCCCTTCGCCGTTATCCTCACGCTTGCACCTTGACCTAGAACCGTGAACTCTGAACCCTATTCATTACTTTCGTCCTGCTTTATTTTTTGTTATTTCTATTCCATGTGTGCATTTGCGTGTATTTTGAGCAGCCATGAGCCCTGCATGTTGTGAATTGTTAGTAACTGAGATGTATCAAACCAATGTAACAAACAAAGAAAGTTGAATCACAATCTTAGTAGAAGGACCAGGCCAGGTGTTAACGTTACCATAATTAAAGCTCCTTGGTACTGGAAGACAGCACAACGTCTCCGATCGACTTTAGGGCGATTTATTTGTGTAGAACTTTCATAGCGGTTGAAATATTCCACAACTGCTTTCTATTTACTTGCACCACCCACCTCTTTAATCCTTAAATGTGTCATACCAGTCCAGTCGTTATACGCTGTTTTATTTGGATCAGCAGGTCAAAAATCAAGCCACCTTTGACCTTATTGACCTCACAACAAGTCGAGGCAAGTCTATATTTTTCATCGTACAATTTATTGGTTAAACCTTTAAATGGCATCATATTCCACTGGTTTACGGTGTTAAGACGTTATTGATACTTGATAGAAGACGTGTATGCGTTTCTCTGTCAGATACGACGGAAAACGGCCTCGTATTCGCTGCATTTGTTTCTTTCGGGAACGCCCCCGGCCCCCCTCCCCCTTACCTTTGTGATCACTGCAGTCTACGCTATGAATGGACTGACATGGCAGGGATTTTAGCGAAAGTAGATAACCGTATTTCGAATAATGGCCACTGAGTCTGAGGATTGTCATGAGGATCAAGAGACAGAGGATACAGAATTTGATGAGGATGCTGAGAGAGGTAAGTGTACTTAATTACAGGAAATTAGAGAGGTATACGTTTATCTCAACTCACATAATTTTTGTAAAACTGTTGTAACATTAAGCCATATTTTGTTATTTTCAAATAATTATGTAAGCCCTTGGTAATTAGAGAGTATTGATATTAATGCACATGCTGTACAATGGTGTCATAAAACTGAAATATTGTATTATAAAAACAATAGTATTTGATGATTCAACGTAAATCTACTTCTAACGTTAGATTTCTTTTCGCATTCTTAACGTTTCATAAGATTTTTGAATTTTCAAAGCATTGCAATTTTGTGCATTACCAATGCATCATTTAACCAATGGCATAACATTGATTGTGTCAGGGCTAATCAGTTCAATACATATGCATTTTTTCTTGAAACTTTAATTACTTTATTGATGCTTTGATATCACAAATTTTTACATAAGTTACGAAATTAACCATGGTATCCTGGTGTTCCAGTGTGGTGTGTGGGTGACCGGTGCCAGGCTCCCTGCTCCTACGATGGCGAGTACTACGACGCCGTTATCCGGTCCATACAGACGAGTCCCGCTAAAACAGCTCGTGTAACTGTGAAGTTCTCTGGGTTCGACTCGGATGAGAATGAGGATGTCCCTGTGGCAGATCTCAGGAAGGTGTCTAGAAGGGAGAAACCTAGAGCGTGTACGCCAGAGAGTAATGGTAATGGCACTTCTAACAGTTTCATGCTTTAGAAGTGTGTAAATCTAATGATGCATAACATTATATTCATTAAATTAGTCATATTCTTAACTTTAAACTTAAACTTCCGACTTATGGGAAGAGTAATGTAGAGTACAGAGTACAAGCATAGATTCTACTCTCGAGAATAGTAGAGTAGAGCAATGTAGAGTAAGAGTATAGTACAATATAGTAACGTTGTAATTGTATTGTATAGTAATATAGATTGTATTGTATATAGTAATATATTCATGAGTGTAATAGAATACAGCCATAGAGCAGAGCAGAGGAGTCAGTAAAGTAAAGTAGAGTAGAAGTTACAGTAGAGTGGAGTGGAGTGCATTAGAGTGAAATTCCTGGTGGAACAGTTGCTGTTAAACAATTTTTGTTTTTTCCACAGAGGAGGTTCCTGTAGGCGACATCAGCATGTTCAGCCCCTTACAGGGAGATGAAGCCAGGAAACACTTGGGGTCAGTTTAATTTTGTTAAAACCCTTGTTTATTTATGAGAAGCTAAAAAATAGCCTGAATACCAGACCCCTCGTACTAGACGATACTTATAACCCATATACGTGGTATAGAGTTGGCCCCCCGGCCTCTCTTGGTACCCGATCTATAATATCTATCACTAGGGGGCCTGTGCTAACTGTTTATCCAGTTATTTTGAATTATGTGATATTTTGTACAATCTCTTTGTTCTCACTCCAGAGCCAAGTTTGCGAAGCTGGAAGACTCCGATGAAGAGATGAGTTCCCCTCCACCCCGTCCTGTCGCTCCACAGAAATACAAACCTCTGAAACTGGGCAGGAAGAGGAACCGACCTGCAGTACAGAGTTCAGTCAGCAGGGGGCAGGACAGGAGTCCCTGTTTCTCCTCCTCAAGGTAGGCATGGCAGTTTTTTGTTTGTTTATTGGTTTGTTTCGCATAATAAGTAATCACTGCATGCTGCACATTTGGGACCTTACTCTTCTTGTTGAAATGCCACTAGGTCATATCAGTTACAGCCAGTAAAACATTCTCAAGTACCTAGCTTTTTCTAGTTTGTGTTGGGTTAAAAAGTTAGCTTCAAATACATGTAACAAACTGATGGGATAAATCTATGATGATATTCATGTTTGAATTTTGGGCTAGCCTGACGAATCGCGCTCCTAGTGTCCAGCCGGTTTCCGTGACCGCCTTTAATTGGGTGGGGGTCAGTAACCTCCGGCTGAGAGCTTGTGTAAATACAGGCTAAATTTTGGGCCAGTCTTCACTGGACCTTAAATAAAGTACATGCTGTGTAGAATGTCAGTGATCATTGTTATTTGTGTCATTCCTGGATACTTCAGCACCTCATCCCACCTGTCGAGTCCCAGAGAGAACAAGGAGCAAACTGACAGCACCAGGACTGGGGATCACAGCTTCAGAATAGAAGGTACATGTATTTCATAATTACTGTATCATTACACCTGTTCTCCGGTGCAGTGGCCTAGTGGGTAGAGTGTTCGCCCTGCATACGGTAGGTTGTGAGTTCGATCCCCGGCCGGGTCATACCAAAGTCTTTAAAAATGGTACATACTACTTTCTCTGCTTAGCACTCAGGATTTGGGACAGAGTATGGTAGTTAAACACACGCCACTACCAGTGGACTAGCCCCCTGCTGTAGTGATTGCACAAAGCTGTGTGGCCCAAGGGCTACTGAAATGGAGATGGGCGGCGCCCTATGCACCATCAGTGTGGGAAGGAACTTTGACTTTTGACACCTGTTCTCTACTTCTCAAACACAGACAGCTTAAAACATTAGATTGCAGATTGTATTTTTCATTTCGGCCGCAAGAAAACATTGTCAGATATGTGATGGGATCACTAGTAGTGATAGACTTGATCCGGCCCGCTGACCCAATAAAACAGCCAGGGGTAATATGGGTCGGGCCAGTCTGGTGAGAGCACAGAGCTAGAAGGACGTAGACTTGCCTACAGGAATTGAAGTTGCCAAACTTATTGTGGTGTTCATTGCATTCTTGGCTGTCTCATTTCTTGACGCATATTTTTACATCATGTTATTTTGCAGGTTTCAGTGATGAAGATTATGAGAAGCCTTTCTTCAGGAATCACTCCCATGTGGGGAAGAAGGAGCCATTTCTTCTCTCACCTGCAGGGAAAACACCTGCTGTACAGGTATGAGATACTCTATAGTAATGTTAAATTAGAGTTATTAGACAGACTTGCTTGAAGTACATTGTAAAAAGATGGACTATGTAAGGTATGAATTCTTTTTAGGATTATAGTTTTCTTTCTTTAGATACAATGGAAAGCAAAAACATAAAACTTTGAGCCTGTCATATCTGCAAAGTTTCTCCAAAGACTGTATTTTCTGAAACAACATATATCTGCTTTCATGGCTTCGCTGGGTGCATACATGTACATGTACCATAATTGTAGAGACCCATACCAGAATCATTTGTCTGCAAAGCATGTCTTTGCTTGCAAGTAAGAAAAAATACATTCAATTTGTAGCAACACATAATGTTAAAGTTAAGGTGACCCGGGCGTCTTGAAAAGACGCATAGGGGTGGCGCCCATCTCCGTTTCTATAGCACTTGGGCCACACATTTGTGCAAGTCACTACAGCAGGGGGCTGGTCGGCTGGTAGTGATGTGTGTTTAACTTCCATACTCTTTCCCAATTGCTGAGTGCTAAGCAGAGAAAGCAGTATGTACCATTTTTAAAGTCTTTGGTATGACCCGGCCGGGGTTCGAACTCACGACCTACTGTGTGCAAGGCGAGCACTCTACCAACTAGGCCATCGCACCGCACATAATGTACAAGACCTTAATTCCAAAACTTTCCAGAAGGAAATTTTACACTTTCTCTCTGAAGTGTTGGAAGTCCATTTGTGCATTCTGATATCTATTCCACAGATTCCTGCCACCATTAACCGTTACTTGCGAGACTACCAGAGGGAGGGTGTGCAGTTCCTGTATCGGCAGTACGAGCGAGGGATGGGAGCGATCCTGGGAGACGACATGGGTCTGGGAAAAACTGTACAGGTCTGTAACGTTTGAAATGTTTGAAATCTAATAGATTTCAGTTGTTAGTGTTAAAGTATGTAGTGCTTAAACACTGGCCTTATTAGAGTTGAAAGGAATAATATCCAGTTTAGTTCAGATGAAGTAAGCTGTAGATTTTATTCTCCCTTCAGATTCACATCCATGACTTTTTCTTGAATCATTAATTGGCGTATAATTTCTCAGGTGATTTCCTTCTTGTCTGCTGTTTTGGGGAGAACTGGAACAAGAGAAGACATTATCAACTTCAAAAAGGTATTAATGTTTGTCAGATGAATGTACAGTACTGTACATGCATTCCTTTTATGATGAGTGTACTTACTTTTAAATCCGGGAAGATGAAAAAAGACGCAGACGACACGCAGCTGACTCAACTATTCAAACTCCGGCAAATGAACTTTGAACTTTGACTGATTGAACTGTTTCTCTCGAACTTTTGCGATGTATGTTTCGATCGTTTGAATAGTTTTTTTACTAATTTTTTCTGTTGTTGAAATTTTGTTAACGCAGTACTATGTCATAGTCTTTATAGACCGACTGACTATATATATACTTATTTATCATAGTTCTGACATTATTGTTCCTTTGATTCCATATCAAGAGGCAGAACCCTCCTGACGATGAGAAGAAGGTTTTCCTGATCGTCAGTCCTGCCTCTGTGCTCTACAACTGGCTGGATGAACTGGACACATGGGGGCACATCAGAGTAGGGTAAGAACTTAGAATTTCATGTTATTTCCAGAGGGATTAAGTATGGATTCCAGATATAGATCTCCTCCAGGTTGCTTAGTTGTGTTTTTATCAGTGTTACCTTTGTTGATTTAGATTGCTTTTTAAAAGAGGATGTTACTGAAAAAGTCTTTCTTCTTCTGTCCTACTGTGTCACAGGAGAAACCAGCATAGCAGACAGATTAAAATGTTCATAGACCTGTCATCTTATACAGTATGTACTACACAGAAAAATAATGTTCAGTTGATCAAGCTATTGTATGGCTTGTTCAGCAAGTAAGTATTGTATAGATTATTGAAAGTAAAAAAGTAAGCTGTTATGTCCTGACTTGTTCAGAAAGTACCACGGAGACCCCGGCCTGCGAGATGAGGTCCTGACTAGAGCAGAGCAGGGACGACTGGATGTCGTCATCACCACTTATGAAACCCTCAGAAGGAATCTGGTGAGTTGGCATGTCAAAGGGACAGGAACAACCCCAAAGTTATCTTTAGTTTTGATGTAGTATCCCTTTTTTGTTTATGTAGATCCTGCGTATTTCAGGAAGGTAGAGCTAAGGAATGTGATTTTTGGTCTTGAACTAGATCAAGCCAAACGAAAAGCTATGTGAGGTTACAATGTTGTTCGTCCTTCAATCTGACGTGGGCTGCTTTATCATCCATCATTAAGTTGGTTGGGTTGAGTCATGGGTCCTCGGGTGGTTCAACCGTCCTATTCTTTCATGGTGCTTGCAGTGTCGGCAAAGAATCAGAGTGGTGTCTGGTGAGGTCACATAATTTACATACATGCAAAACAGCAACCTGCCTCCTTTAGTCCTACTGATGTATCCCAACATAGTCTCAGAAAAGCTAAAGCGGGCATTCATGCTAACTATGCATAATACCACAAATGATTTGAATTTCATAGGAGTGAAGTTAGAAGGTGTTACGAGTTCAGTGCAATTCAGTTCCTTTCAGCAGATGGGAGATGAGTACTACAGTCATTATTTTTCATTATCATGATACGTTATTTTCCCTGCAGACTGAGATGAACTCTGTGCGGTTCCGCTGGTCGGCGGTGATCGTGGACGAGTGCCACAAGATCAAGGAGAAGAAGGCCAAGATCACCGAGGCAATGGGGCAGCTGCGCGCCCGTCGTCGGGTGGGGCTCACGGGAACGATACTGCAGAATAACCTCATGGAGATGTGGTGTGTGCTCAACTGGTGAGGAAAGTGTATACAGTTAAACATGTAAACACACACTCACACATACACACACACACACACACACACACACACACACATAAACACACACACTCAGACATCCTACAGAACAACCTCATGGAGATGCAGTGTGTGCTCAACTGGTGTGCAAGGACTAGCTGTCAGTTCCTAGCACAGCTTGAACCTTGAATGGGGACATCTACCTATGTCAACACAGGAAACAATGGGTTCTTCTTGTACACCAGCTTGTGCACCACTTCAAAACTGATATTAGTTGTACAATGTACAATGTATTGATATGTAATGGTTTATTAGTTTGGAAATGAGCATAATGTTACATCTAACATTTCCCCTTCATCCCCCATGATCAGGGCCAACCCAGGCTGTCTGGGAGACGACAAAGACTTCAGGGTCAAGTTCATGAAGCCGATCGAGGAGGGACAGAAGATGAACTCCACAAAAAGACAGCTGGCTGAAGCTAGGAGAAGTGAGAAGTCACAAGTTGTTGTTCCTTATTAGAAATTATTTGAGCAACTTGTTCTTGTGCTGATAAGTTTGCATTGTTCTAGTAAGAAGATGAAGATGTCTGCTAGAAATGTCACAAATCTACATGGAGATGTCAGATGCTATCTAGGAATTTATCTTTGAATTGCTTTCAAATTAGTTGTAGTATCCAGTATTTGATTATACCGCTCCTGAGGTCCCTGACACAGGGGTGGGCAGCAGTTGGCTTGTGCTTTGATGGAAAATATTTAGTTTAGTTAACAAATTTCAAAATCATAATCAAATTTGTGTTGTGATGTGCCAGATTTACTAGTGACTATGTGATTTACTATGACAATGCTATGGACTCAAATAATGACCAAAGAAGCATTTATTATAAGTAGCATGTTACTTTTTGTATGGGGATGTTTTTGATTTTCTAATGTTTGTATTTCTCTGCTATACAGAAGCCAAGATGCTGAGTAACCTGAGGAAAAAGTGGTTCATCCGGAGAACCAAGAAGATCATTGCAGACCAGCTTCCCACTAAAGGTGGCTGGAAAATGTCAATTTCTGACTTACTTAAAAGGCTTTTCTCTCACCTTTGTAGCAATGAAGACAGATATTATCAAGCTTTCTTTGTATTGGTTTTATTCAAAATATAAAAGGGGAATTTCACAAATGCTGCATATTGTGGGCCATGGCTTGATGTTGCCTTAGAAGTACTGAAACCCTTTTCATTAGCATGGAAGTAATTCAACTGTTCAGTGATAGTAGACATTAGACAAGCTATATGGTGAATGGAGCAATTGTGAGTTTTCATGTCGAGTGGTGCTTGTGATCAAAAGGGCTGTTTTTGCACCACAGATGAGCAGTTTGTGATCTTGTAATGATTATCAAAATGATCCCCCCCCCCCAGATGAGCAGGTAGTGTTCTGTAAGCTGTCGGACTTCCAGCAGACGTGTTACCAGTCGGTGCTGGGCAGCGAGGATGTACAGCTGGTTCTGCACCAGAACGACCCTTGTGACTGCAACAGCGGCCTCAAGCGCAGGGAGTGCTGCTATGAGGTAACAGACCACAGTCTAAATTGTATTTTACCTGAATGTATTCTTCAGCATGCTGGCTTAAGTTTCTGCAAACAGAAAAAAAAGGTATGAAATGTCCTATTGCATGACAAGCTAAATTTGGTGCTCCTCTTGCCATCATCTCACATGTTGGACTTTGATAGGAATCGTCATCCATCTAATTTTGTGATTTAATTTTAGAATTTAGACCGTTTCTTCAGCTTCGTAAAATCCTAGAAATCCTAGATCCTTTATTGTAACACATACATTTTTTCCTAATACATGTTAATTGTTTATCACTATATACCTGGTTCTGTTCATCCACAGACCAATGCAGATGGGGAAAACGTGAAGGACTTCATGTTCAGCTACCTGAGTGTTCATGGCTTGTCTTGTTTCTTAGATTGAAATTGCCCTTTGAGTCTCTTCCTGTATTTGTGCATTTACAGAAAAATGCAGATGGGGAAAAAGTGAAGGAGTTGATGTTTAGCTATCTGAGCGTCCTGCTGAAGGTGTCCAACCACGTGGCGCTCCTCCTGCCAGAGATGCAGGGCAGTAAGAAGGCCCTGAAGAGAACCCAGAGGGTGTGTGACGTCGTTTTCAGGAAACATCCTCACTTTGTCAGGCTGGCGAGAGAGGCGGCATTTAGGACGCTGTCTGATCCTAAGTACTGTGGCAAAATGCAGGTATGTAGCTAAATATGTAGCAATTTATGGGGCTGTTGTCATAGTGGCTTGCTTTGAAATTTGGTTTACAATGTCAGCACAAGCAAAGGAGCCAGTATTTCGGACACTGTCAGACCCAATTTACTGTGGCAAAATGCAGGTATGTAGTTGGATATATAGCAAACCATGGGTTAAAGTTGGGAAAATGGCTATCACATCTAACTGGCTAAACTTTGTCAAGTTGGCCAGGGAGGCAGCATTTTGGGACCCAAAATACTGTCAATGTAATAAATTGTAGCTTTCTGTAGATGAAGGTTGCAGGATTTGGCAATCATCCTAGCAGCTTTCTTTCAGATGTCTTCAAACTTCAATTCAAACTACTTTAGATTTTTACTTGAGGACCGTACAATGTAGTAACTATTATTGTTCTTTTTCTATGCATCTCGATTTATGACTTGCTGAGATGTTAAAGACATAATCTTTAAAACACATAATCTTTGCAGGTCCTTCAAAAACTGTTGAATGTTTTCCACAAACAACGGAGGAAAGTTCTGGTCTTCTCCTTCTACACAAAGGTGGGTACCTTGGGAAGTACAAGTGTTGAGATGTCTTGAAGTTGAAAGTATGTCTAGAGGGCTTGCGATTTGATATAACCGATTACTTGAAAATAACTGAAATAGCAGATACCGACTGTATACCTATCGATTCTAGTCTGCCTTATAACATCCCTATTTCATAAAATAGCTTGAGCATAAATGAACGAATTAGTATTTAATGAAATGCAAACATGGCAAATATCAATCCCCAATAGGACAAAAGAATTGTGACTAATGTATGAAGTCACATGATTCAGTCTCCTAAATCTGTTGATAAGAAGTAGACAATTTGCCGTACATACATTGAATAATAGACGAATTCGTACGGCACAAACTGATTGCGTCATATGGGGTACCCGGTAAGCATTTAAACAGTAACCGCCACGTCAACGCGCTCTTTCGAGGGCGTTCGAACGGGGAATGTTGTTCGAACGCCTTCGAAATCGCGCAATGACGTGGCGGTTACTGTTTAAATGCTTGCCGGGTACCCCATATGACGCAATCAGTTTGTGCCGTACGAATTCGTCTATTGTTTCCGAAAATAATTTCATCAGGTTGGTAGAACATAGGGTGTTTGGAGTTTCTTTTTTTCACAACCAGGAATCTCACCTGCTGACGTATCTGTGTCTGTCAGAAGAAACTCCAAACATCCTAGATAATTGTTGTCAATGAGCAATACGGTTATTCACATCCCTTCATGCCAATATGCTCCACTCCTAAATGTCACTGTTAGACATCATACAGCATCATAGATTCACACACTGGATTAGGGAGGCTGTATGGATCAGGAAATCCACTCTAGTCATGAACCGTCATGAGGGGGGATGTAGACTCAGTTTGGGACCGCATCCTTAAGAAATAGATGATAATCATCGCATTGTTTTTGCTAGATAGTTGTGTAAGTGTTACACTTCTGTACGTTTGGGACCAAATTATGATGCCATTCCCCGTGACTGTATATGTAAATACTTTACGTTTGGTAACGCATCTATAAGCAGCGACACCTGTGCTGCAATGCAATGTGAACCAGTCAGAATTGCCTTTAGGAGGGTGACAGATGGTCACCAAAACGTAGGTTGAATAAATCACTTGGTTGTCTATAAAAAGAGTCTTTTTATTATTCATGCTCCACTCCTACATGTAGCTGTTAGACATCATAGACCAGTTATTCAGTTATTCATCTCACAAACATGCTCCACTCCTTGCGAATAAAACTGTGTTATTCATATTAACTCATGAACTCCACTCCCAGTTGTTAGACATCATTGAGCAGTACCTGATGAGTACCGGGGAGGTTTACTCCAGACTGGACGGCTCCACAAGGACATCCGACAGGCTCAACATCGTCAAGGACTTCAACACCAACCCAAACATTCTCCTCTGCCTGGTCTCCACCACGTGGGTTTCTAAACCTTTCAATTCATAACCTAACTTACCATGCTATCTACATTTTGTATCTAACTTACTTGCTAAGTCTACACCATTCAATCTGTTGGTCCTCAAAGTTATATGAGCCAGGGTAGTACATATATGGAAGAAAAGAAATGAAAAGAGGTGCATAACTATGTGTGTTATGTTAGGCAGTGAATGTTGTAGGTTTTCCTCCCAACCTTTGTTTTCTTATCTCATCGAAATCTTTGAGGACCAAGGAAATAGATAAGTGTGGCCTCAATCACCTGACTACTTAATTTATTGCATAGCCCTTTGGGATCACAGTGTTTCCTCAATCACCTTGCCCCAGCATAACTTGTCGTCATGTCTTCCAACTCCAGACCAGTGTTCTCATTGTTTCCAGGAGATTGATATGTGAAGAGTGTCCACACACTATCTCTCTCCTTATAAGACATTAGATGTCACAAGTACATGTATATGCAAGGTAACAGTTACTCAAGCAACTTAGTAGAATTTGGAAACAGTCACACAGCATCCACTGTCTTTTGTCAGTGGATATCTAACCTACATCGAGTACTTGTTCATCTTTTGACTCAAGCAGATAAATGTATTTCTCTGTTCAGGGCTGGCGGTCTGGGGTTGAACTTCACGGGCGCCAGCGTTGTCATCCTCTTCGAGCCCACTTGGAACCCGGCCAATGACCAGCAAGCCCAGGACAGGGCGTACCGGATCGGTCAGCGCCAGGACGTACGCGTGTACCGGCTCGTAACCATGGGAACCATCGAGGAGAACATGTACCTCCGCCAGGTCTATAAGCAGCAGCTGTCGGAGATTGCAGTTTCCGACAAAACTGCCAGGAGGTGCTTTTGCACATCACATATTATGTAGTTACAATGAACTTAGCATGCTGAATTGAAGCCTGACATATGCAACTTGATACACTAAGCCATAGAGATACTTTGTCATGGATTCCATAAAGAACATTTTGGTTCCTAGACTGACTGAAAGTAGTAGCATTAGTAGTAGTTGGTTTTCTTTGTACAGTCAATCCTCTTTTTCTTGTAGATATATTCTGTTTTCCCTCCCCCAGATATTTTACAGGAGTGGCGGGGAGGAGTGACCAGCAGGGGGAGATATTCGGCATCAGTAACATGTTCTGTTTCCCTCCCCAGATATTTTACAGGAGTGGCGGGGAGGAGTGACCAGCAGGGGGAGATATTCGGCATCAGTAACATGTTCTGTTTCCCTCCCCAGATATTTTACAGGAGTGGCGGGGAGGAGTGACCAGCAGGGGGAGATATTCGGCATCAGTAACATGTTCTGTTTCCCTCCCCAGATATTTTACAGGAGTGGCGGGGAGGAGTGACCAGCAGGGGGAGATATTCGGCATCAGTAACATGTTCGCTCTGCGGATGGAGACCTCCTGTCTGACACGTGACCTCATCAGTCGGGTCGACCAGATAGAGGGGGGACTCAAGGTGGCCATTTCGATTTTTTTTCTCCTTTGATTTTGAAATGGAATATCATGTTTTGCTGTCTTCTTTTTTAGTCTTATTTAGTTATTTGTTTTGATTAACAGCAACTAGTATGAAGTCTGTGTTTCAAGCTATTTGATTGAATGTTCAATGTGAGATTGTTACTGTTTCTGGTTTTAAATATTTTGAATGTTTCAACAAGCTAAAAATGAAAATGAAAATTGAAAAAAAAGAAACAGGTAAGAATGGAAACACATGCAGGTAACACAAACCTAGTACTATTATTGTGACTGTCACAATGAAATTCAAACCATTGTTGTTGAGGATATCATCAGATTCCAACTCAGTCCCTTGTCTCTCCTTTGGGTGTCAGTGAGAGTCTTGTAAACTTACAGCAGATGAGACTACATCTTCAAGTTGCTTCCTCCTCTTTTCAGGTCACCAAGTTTGTCAAACCTAAGGAGAACAAGAGGGGAGAGGTGGAGAGCATCTGGGAGGAGGAGGAGGAGGAAGAGAGGGAGGAAAATGAAGAGGAGAAAGATGACGAAGATGAGAAGATGGCCGAAGATCAGGAAGAGGAGAAGGAAACTGATGGTATGGGGAAAAGTGTTGCTTTGTCCAAGATGTTCCAAACTAAACCATGAGAAAATTTTCTTTGCCTGTGTCCTTCATCTTGCTACCCTCCTACTCTCCTTGTAATGGCCCTCTCAAATACTCACAAAGAATGATGGTAACTGTAAATGTCTGTAGCCTTCTGATTTTTCATATTATGATATATTCCCCCCATTGAAAAATGTAATGTTTTATTATATATTGCCCAGAAGACCAACATGAGACTGCCGTCAAAAGCAGCAGGAAGAGACGTCACACTGACCATGACTTAAGCGAGGAGACACGGGACAGGGACCCCTTCAGTATGCATACCCTCGCAAGTCAGGTACAGGTTTGCTTGCTTGTTTTCTCACCCATAACATGGAAATTGTCTCATGTTATAACATACTAGTTTGTACTTTGATAGGTACAAGGGCTGTCCAGGGCTATCTTTCACTCTTGAACTTGAGAAAAAAAAATTGAAAACAAATAACTATGACTGATGCAGGAATTTGTCAGCACTGCATCATCCTGTATTGTTTGCAACAACTTCTGATGGTAGAGTGCCATTGCTCATTGTTTGTTGGGACTGAAAATGTTTGTGACTTTTCCCCCCCTCTTTATCCCAGCTGCTACCTGAGGATGATGTTGACATGGCAACAGTTGACATAGCAACAGAGCAGAAGACCAGGCCCAACAATCCCTCCACATCCTCAGAAAGCACAGACAATGAAACAGACACTACAACACCAGCATCTCGAAGGAGAAGCAAAATAGCAGCTAGCCTCAGCAAAAGAAAAAAAGCTGAGAAGAAAAGTCAGCCTTCAAGACGCAGTAGAAGTTCTAGACAATCGTTTGGGGAAGATATAGCAGAGTTCTCATCCTCTGACTCAGATTCCAGTCCACCACAAGAAAAGAGGAGAACAGGGACGTTAGAGGTTAAGGTTGTGAAAGTGAAGAAACCAGCTCCAAGAAGATCAGTGTCTTCAAGAAGGGCAGTACAGGGTGGGAAAGGAAAGATTACAAGGACAGTATCTGATGTCTTCAGTGAGTACTCTAACTTGCCTTTGTTTAACATTATCGTTTCATGAAGACTTATCTTTTAATAAGGAGGTTTCTTTGCCAATGTGTATCACAGTTTGTATTTTAATCAAACACATGATGTTAAAAAATCTGCAGAAAATGTGTGGATGTTTAGATGAAAAGTATTAATATGTAGGCCAAGACAATATCCAATGACCTATTTGAAACCAGCTATGGGTTTTCACAGTGCAATAATTAGGAGTACTAATTTGGGCTTTCTTTTACCCAGGGGAGTGCGGTGTTGCGTACACCCACAGGAGTGATAGAGTCGTTGGGGGCAGCAAGGCTGAGGCGCACATGAGTCACCGCGCCATGGAGGATGTGTACGAGCTGCGCCAGTTCTCCCAGCAACCCGCAAACTTCGCCGCCGAGTTCCAAGATGTAAGCATATTGTATCTGTATAAGTTGCTGTAGTGTGTTGGTGTGTGTGTGTCTTTGTGTGTGTGAGCATGTGTTTGTGTGTGTGTGTGTGTGTGAGTGTGAGAGAGAGAGAGAGTATTTTTGTGTTTGTGTGTCTGTGTGTGTCTACAATTTTCAATGAACACAATCCAATTCCTCAGTTTTGCATTAATACAATCTATCAGAGTGGGGGTCCATCCTTGTCTGGGTGGATTAATCCAATCTTACCCAGCTTGTACTTACAAAAGTACAAAGCTAGCCTTGACGTGGCTTACCCATTATTTACTGTCTCACATACCCAAACAAATACAAACATGCACAGACAAACACAAGGATGGACACACACACACAAAGCAAGAACTATACTCCACTTCCTTGGGGTGAAATAATTACGTTTTTCGAATATCTAATGACTTAAAGAAGCTAATTGCTTTTGCTTTCTTCATTAGTCAAGTGAAGAGAGTGATGATCTAGGGCCTTCAGTGTCCCCACATGCCTCAAAGAAGAAACAAAGAAAAGCAGAAGTTGAAAACTCCTCTACAAGAGCTGAACTGACCCCTGCACTTCAGCATCATGTGTGTAAGATTAACAACAGGACAGTGATTGTAGGAGGGACCCCTCCTGCAACAAGAAGGTAAAGATGCACAACCCTCATCTTCATCTTGTTGAAAATCAGTGCAAGAAACAAAACAAGATGATTTGTTTGCTATCAGACTTTAAGAATTGATGCTAAACTGTAATTTCATCATGTCTGAGGGGAAAGTTTATGTACTGGTGTACAATCCTTTAGAGAGTCAATAGAGTTTTCATTCAACCCTTTGTTTTACCTTCTCCTTTTGTTGAATATACGGTATGCTTTAAAGGGAAATAGATTCGAGTGGCATTAGGTATTTTTCTGACATATTTGTTCTATCCCTAAAGCTTCAGTAGGAACTTTGGAATTAATTGGGACAAACAATGATGATGAAATTATCCTTATATTGTTGTTCTTACCCACAGAGAACACTTTGCCGCTCTCGCAAAGTCCATGGGGTGTTCACAGGAGGAACTTGCCAACAAAGTGCTGCAGGCTTCTTCAGAGAGTCGCTTGGAGATGCTGCGTACGTTTTACAAGGATCGGGACTCTGCTCTAGGAGATGTCTTTCAGGAACTGAGACACAAAGAAAACACAACAGATGAAAAGAGATAGCATATGATTTAAAGAAACTCGGGCCCAAAACACTGTAATAACTTTTATTTTTTTATATCTATAATCATGTGACATGATTTAAATCTTGATGTCTCCATGCTAGCTCTTTGAGTTTTTCCCTTATCATTTTCCTTGCAGGTTAAAAGCAAGAGGTGACAAGCTAAGAACACAGACATTTAACCTGCACTTAAAATGTATCAAACAACCATTAACAATCCATAGAGATGAGGAACTTGTCGGCAAGGTGCTGCAGGCTTCTTCAGAGAGTCGCTTGGAGATGCTGCATACTTTTTACAAGGATCGGGACTCTGCTCTTGGAGATGTCTTTCAGGAACTGAGACACAAAGAAAACACAACAGATGAAAAGAGATAGCACATGATTTAAAGAAAATCGGGCCCAAAACGCTGTCATAACCTTTATTTTTTATATCTATGAGCATGTTACATGTTTCAAATATTGATGTCTCCATGCTAGCTCTTTGAGTTCTTCTCTTAGCTTTCTCCTTGCAGGTTAAAAGCAAGAGGTGACAAGAACACAGACATTTAACCTACAATCAAGATGTATCAAACAGCTATTTGCTGACTAGAACAATCCATAGAGATGAGGAACTTGCAGGCAAAGTGCTGCAGGCCTAATTGCCTAGAGATACTGCATACTTTTTAAAAGGATATTCATTCGGCTCTTGGAGAGGTCAATACCAATGTCACTGCTACTGAGCGAACGGTGATAGAATCTATGAATCTATTCTCAAATTTGAATTTAGAGTGGTTTGCCAATCAACAGTTGTCCTTCGTCGGAAGTCATCATTATCTCCATGAAAAATGGAGATATAGTTTTGGGTGTGTCTGTCTGTTTATCTGTCTGTGTTTCCGGACTACTCTAGTCAGTTTAACTCAAGAGCCTCTTGATGGATTACGATGATATTTGATATGCGGGCGGGTGTTGTCAAGCCGAACATCAAGGTCGATTTTTGCCCCCCTGGTATGTGACCTTGGTACTGCAGCAGAACTTCGGTTTTTGTATCTTTTTACCTGGACGTGCTATGGTCTTGATTTTTGGGTGGCAGATAGCTTGTAATAATGTAAAAAAGAAGTGGTGTAGGTTTGGGCCCCCTAGCAGCTTGTTATTATAAAGAATTATCTTTTGACCTGAATCCCTCGTTCATAATACGCACAGAATCGTACATACAGAAATACTTCTTTTGCTTTGTGCTTCTTCGACGCAGTTTGTTTTTGGTCTTGCAAGTTATAAACCAATGATGTGCAGTAAGCTGTCAAAGATGACAGACTTGCAAATTATAGTGTTGTTAACCACACCCAGTTAACCTGCCACTGTGTACATGTGCTGAAGGTCGCAGCTCTTTTCTACGTGCCGAAGCCACAGTGATAGTCACACTTGAATGCCCAAACACAGGGCCCGATGACAAGGCACTTACGGGAGACATCAGAATGTTAGACTGACGTTTGCAATCTTGGACTGTAGAGGGAAATCGTCGAAAGGAAAAGATCCTCGTAGAACCTCGGACAACCTGTTAATATCAGGTTATCTTTGACATAACTGCGAATGACTACTTTATTGCAGGGATAAGACATGGCGGCACAGAGATCTTTCTGAAGTGTCTAAAAATTTTGCCACCTCACTGGCGAAGAGGACATTCACCTGAATGGGCGTGTCCAATAGAATAATTTTTACAATCCCAATTCTCCTTTTCTACGTGCCGAAGCCACAGTGATAGTCACACTTGGATGCACAGACACAGGTCCCGATGACAAGACACTTCTACGGGGGACACTAGAATGTCAGACCGATTGTTCGTTGCAATGTTGTACTAAAGAGAGCAATCGTCGAATGAAAAACGTCTTCGTAGCTCCTCAGCCAACCTGTTAATATTAGTTTATCTTCGACATAACTGCGAATGACTACTTAGTCTTTACTTAAGGAATAATCACGTAGCTGCACAGAGATCTTGAAGATGTTTAAAAAAATAACAGTGTTGTCTCCACGCTGGCGAAGAGGACATTCACCTGCATGGGCGTCTCCAATAGAATAATTTTTACAACTCCATTTCTTCTTTGCTACGTGCTGAAGCCACAATCATAGTCACACTTGAATGCACAAACACTGGGCCTGATGACAAGACAATTTTACAGGGGACACTAGAATGGAAAACCGACGTTTGCAATGTTGTACTGGAGAGGACAGACGTCGAAAGGAAAATACTTTTCATAGATCCTCAGCCAACCTGTTGATATTAGGTTATCTTCGACATAACTGCGAATGGCTACTTAGTCTTTATTGAAGGAATAATCACATGGCAGCACAGAGATCTTATTGAAGTGCATTACAATTGTTGTGACCACGCTGGTAAAAGGGCATTCACCTGCTTGGGCGTCTCCAATAGAAGAGTTTTTACAACCCCAGTTCTTCTTTTCTACGTGCCGAAGCCTCAGGGATAGTCACACTTGAATGCACAAACACAGGTCCTGATGACAAGACACTTCTACGGGAGGCATAGAAATGTCAGACCGGTGTTTCCAATGTTGAACTGGAGGACATTCACCTGCTTGGGCGTTTCCAATAGAAGAATTTTACAACCCCATTTCTTCTTTTCTACGTGCCGACGCCATAGTGATAGTCACACTTGGATGCACAAACACTGGTCCTGATGACAAGACACTTCTACGGGAGACATCCAAATGTCAGACCGACGTTTGCAATCTTGGACTGTAGAGGGAAATCGTCGAAAGGAAAAGATCCTCGCAGAACCTCGAAAAAAATGTGTATCGTTTTTTTCCTAATGTTCAATGTAAAAAGATCTACCAGAAACAACTAAACAAAATGTGTCCAACGTTCATTATTTTTTGAAAGATGAATTGGGAATGAAGAAGTCACTGACCTCCCTGTTGCTTGCAGGTGTGGTCTGGTCAGGGACGACCTTTCAGTGCTGTCTTTAGCAATTAGTGGACTGTTGGATCAGCGTTCGTTTAATGGGAGTGAAATTGTTTGGATGATACGTTTTATGGTTTTATGAAGGCTAAACTCTATTGCAACTCTCTGAACAGATTATTGAGCACAGTGCACACGCCCAAAACAATCCTGAGTGATGTTCCATTTGTGGGATAACATTTGAGCAGTGAAGGAGCGTCATGGCGGGTTTCATCCCACGGATGGTGGTTCTTCTGACAGCCTGCATAATCATGTACATGGAACCGTGTGAATCCGTACTAGTGGATCTTGGTAAGTAACGTTTTTTTTTACCCATACGCGTGGTAAAATGTATTACAGAAGAAACAAAACAGAGGGAGGTCACTTGTGGGGGTCCTTGTGTCTGAATCAAGCTATCGAGTCTAAAGAAAGGCACTGACTGACAATATGTCTTGCTATTCTCTAGTTCTGCGCTTTTGGCAAGGACCATATCACATCATATTGGACACATTTAGGAGTTAAAGGCACCCAGAGCATTTTATGAGGCTTGAAACTCGAATTAGAAAAACTCAAATTTCTAGTCATTCCTACACATAGTTAGTTTCAATTACAGTATACCATTACATATCGACATTTAAGGAGCAAAGATACGATGTCGTTGTGTGGTGAGAACTGATAGAAAATCTAAGCCCTAATAGATTGATCCTGACTCTCCATCACAATTAGAGGTTTGACCAATGAGAGCGTGACTTACAGCAACTAGAATATTTCCAGTTTTCAAGCCTCATAAAATGCCCTGGGTGCCTTTAAGGAGCGCATTTCCGTCTTTGTGTGTGCTATCTAGTCCTTGGTGGAAGCATAAATTATGTATTGCACTACTATCCCTGTTATCATCCACGCTGCGAGCCTCTGTAGAAGTTTGACTAAACAGATGCGTGAAGTTTGGGACGCATCTTTGACGAAAAACGTTGTAAGACAATGCTTAACTTTCTTCCAACACAAGTGTATTCATGGGTCAAATTTTCAACAACCACTGTCGCCTTCTTCAGGATCAATAACGACCAATGATGACCTTCTTCATGATCATTGAGAATTTGATCCGTGAATACCGTAGCGTTGGAAGAAAGTTTAGCATTGTACTATATGATTACTACCAACTAACATGAGCTTCCATGATAATTTAGGAAGAAACCTTGTATTTGCTTACACCAAAAATAGTTACTCAAGCAACTGGATAAAATTTTGAAACAGTCAGACGTTTCAGACAGCATCCGCTATCTTTCGTCAGTGACTAAGGATAGGACTGGAATACCAGGTTTTAGACCAAAACTCTGAGTAGATATGTTAATGAGGTTATGACAATTTAACCTCATTAACCTCAAAAAGATCTTATCCAGTTGCTTGAGTGACTATTTTTGGCGTATCTTACTACCTGGGTGTCTAACCTTCATCAACGTTTCTATTTGTTTGTTATTGCTGTTGTTGTTGTTTGTGTAGAGCTCGGCATCTGCGAGCCCAAGGCGCAAGTGGGTAACAAGACCTACGTCATAGTGGACGTAACCATGGCGACGTACGCAGGAGCAACATCAACCTGCGCCAGTCTGGGCGGTCGGCTGGCATCTTCGCGATATGGGAGTTACCATGCAGCTTACTCTAGGATGATGGAATACGTACGAAACATATTGATAATGTATAAAGACAATTCAAACTCTACAACTGGATAAAAATTCGGAGATTTATTTCCGGACGTTTCGAGTGACATCCATCACTCTTCTTCAGCGTCACTAAAGTGAACTATCAGAATTTAACAGTACTTATACACAATAACTAGAAAAGCCGCTTTTACATGGCAAATCACACAGTCATGCATAAGCGACTTCCGAATTTTTATCCATTTGTAGAGTTTGAATTGTCTTTATATATTGTTTACCTGGATGTCTAACCTTCACAAAAACATATTGATAATGCAGCCTTCAAAATGGGTATAGAGTCAATCCCAAGTAACGGAGAGGGTTTTTAGTTTGAACTTATTTCAGATAAAAGAGTATTTCAGTGAAAATAGTTCCAAATTGTTCAAACAATTAAAATGAAAGTTTGAATGTGTTTGAACTTACTCATATCATATGTTGGAAACATTATGGATTTAACTGCACATATATCTCTTTATTTAGAACAACTTTTAAACATGTATGTGATTTGTTTAATGTTGGAACAATTTGAAACATTTTGTCAAATGTGGGGACACATTGGAACACAGAAGAACAAATGAATATTGAAAATTGTTCGTAAAAGTTACTTGTCTCAGATAGGTTATTACAAAGGTTTCGAACATGTTACAACAAAAAGCGACAGACACCCACACGGTAATTCGGAATTGACTCTTGTACTTGAATTATAAAGTGTAAAACAGCAAATATAAAGTATTCTCTGCATGAACTAAATCTTTATTACACATTTGGGTAAGGGGTGAAACGGTGGTAAAAGTGTGGAGTCAGCTATTAGAAGCGCACTGTAGCTAAAATGAATGCAAGCTGACATCAGGCTACGGAACGTTCCACATAAGATATAAAGTTGATCTAATTTTTCACTGGTGTGCACATCTCTTTAGTTTGACACTGAAATAATACGCTTGTGTCCATTAAAAAAGACTTGATCTAGAAAAAATGGGTGTTCTCTCTCTTCAGAGAGAATGTTCAAACCAACAGTTTTTCCGTCCATTTTGGGTGGACGTCGTACGAGACCCGGATGGACCTGCCATCTGGAGACATGGCGCGGACGGAACGGACGTTAGCCTCACATATTCAATGTAAGTTTACGTCGATGAAGATTAGACCTTTAGGTAATAAGGTACGCCAAAAAAGCAGTTACTCAAGCACCTGGATATGATTTTGGAAACGGTCAGACGTTTCAAGTAGCATCCACTACTTTTCGTCAGTGACTGTGAGCAATTCATAGTTTGTGGTTATAAACCTGCTGTTCGACTGATCTTGCTCACAGTCACTGACGAAAAGTAGTGGATGCTACTTGAAACGTCTGACCGTTTGAAAAATCATATCCAGTTGTTTGAGTAACTGCCTTTTTGGCGTAATGTAAGTTTACTATCATATGAATGAATGGAAGACCTTTATTGCACGTTAATGCTCTGATGAGCTCAGTGCAGGTCATGGTGACAAGCAGAAGTATAGTTACAGTGATAACAAAACATGATATGTAACTACCGTTATGTACAGGTTTAATTTCTTCTCGCTTCTTGATTAAGACAGTTGTAGATGTATGAGCATACAGGGTTTATGAAATATGGCTTGTCTAGCTTCATAAAGAATACGAATTTTCCTGAGCTATCTAAATAACAAAAACTAGGAAACTTATCTTGTATACAATTTAGGTGGATATTCCTCTCACTGCTGTATAGTGTACAATCAACATATAACAGGTGACACCTTGATTCTGGACAGACAGCCAAGATGTCTTAGTTTTGGAGGCCTGTTTTTCAGACAAGTTGTGGACAGTTGGTCATAAAGCTCTATAAGCCCATATATCTTCATTCAAGATTAGAAATCTTGTAAATTTTTTTCAACTTGTCGCTCCCATTTTTTTCTGAATTTTTTTTTCGAAATCAACACATGGAATCAGTGCGTCCTTATGTCCGTTCTATCTCTATTATATGTTTTTTCTCTTATACTGTTTGAACGTCTTTCGTATTCGTTTCTAGATGGTATTCTGCTCGCACAGTTCAAAACTATCATATCTATAGGATATTAGAGATTCTGTTTTACACAACAAGTAATTCTCACCTGCTGACGTTTCGGTGTCTGCCAGACACCTTCCTCAGAGCTTCTGACTGGAGTAATGCTTCTCACCGCTATAAGTAGCCGATGTAGGTGGCGCTTTTTGAAACGTCAGCAAGTGAGATTTACTGGTTGTGTAAAAAAGAATCTGCAATATCCTATGTTCTACCTACCTGATGAAATTATTTTCGGTAATATATCCGTTATATTTTTTCAAAGGTGGTACACGAATAGAGAAGTTGACAGGTTCCGGATAGAACCAGTAGATGATCCCAGTAAGATGTGTGTACGTGACGTGGGGTTCGGAGCTACTTCTTGGGAAGTTGCCACGTGTGACGACCTGGCCTACTTCGCCTGTGAGTTGAATATGGGTGAGTGAAAAGCTTTAGAAGTCTCTCATTTTTTAGCAGAACTGCCTCTTAAGTTGGGATATTGGAGTTTTCTTTATACACAATTAGTATCTTCTTACCTACATCTACATTAGGGTACCCCCAAATAACCCCTTCAGGGGCAAAGTAGGCGGGGAGTTGAGGTCCGGGCTAAGGCGGGCAGGCCTCCAGCCTAGCACGGAACGACTCAACGGTGGGAGCCGTCGCAACCGTGCCAGGCAGGGTATCCCACTGAGGGATGGTACGGGGAAAGAAAGAGTGTTTATATGTGTCGGTTCTTGCGTGGATGGTGTAAAACTTGAGGTCGTGGCTCCCCCGGGTGCGCCCCTGGGCTGGTTACAGCAAACTGTAAGTGTCTATATCAATGTGGTTTTAACAAGTTTGTAGAAGAAGGTGAGGCGGGCGTTCCTCCTCCTTTCAGGGAGAACCTGCTGACGTTTCGATTTTGACGTTTTGACCGAAACGCCAGCAGGTAAGGAGGCACTGGTTGTGTGTACAGAAAACTCCAATATCCTTTGTTTAACCAACCTGATGAATCTATTTTCGGTTGTTTCTTAAGTTTTACACATTTGCTTGCTGTTGGGGTGCGAAGTCTCGAGTAAATATATGTGCGCCTATATGATGTCCATAATCATGATTTTCCGCACCCATGATAAAGATGTGATCAACTGAGACTAGATACAAATTGATAAGTCTGTTACCACACCAGACACCTTTTTCTCTCTGCTAAAGCTTTATCTGTTTCACATACAACAGAACCGGACGGCCCGGATTCTCCATGTTTCCCCACTGTTGTCCTGGACACCGGGAGTCGACCTTACGATTCGCCGTTTCAACTGCTGCGCGCTGGGGATTTCTCTACGTTTGGAAGGTACGCCTAGACTTATTGAATGAATGAATGAATGAATGAATGAATGAATGAATGAATGAAAGGCCTTTATTGCACGTTTATGCTCTGATGAGCTAAGTACATGTCATGGTAACAAGCAGAAGTATAGTTACAGTGTTAACAAAAGGTGATATCTAACTACATGTAAATATTAATATCGCTATGTACAGGTTCAATTTCTTCTCGCTTCTTAAGACAGTTGTAGATTTATGAGAAATATATTTTAACCACTCGTGCATGAGTCAGTGAGTGTTGCAGAAATTTACAAATGATTGTCATTCGTGCCTATTGTTTCCCTTCGGAGGATTTTATATATAAAAGTTTCAAAGCATCTCAAGATTTTTTTGACAACATCTTGTATCTTGAGATTTTTTCAAGGCATCTTCAGATGCGATGAAAAAATCTTCAGATGCTTTGAAACATCCTGGAGAAATCTTGAGACCTTTTCAAAGATCTCAAGAATGTCTCATAAAATCTCAAGATTGTCTCATAAAATCTCAAGATTGTCTCATAAAATCTCAAGATTGTCTCATAAAATCTCAAGATTGTCTCATAAAATCAATAGATTTTCAGAATGCTGGGGGTCATTATGATCCGTTGTGTGTCATAGAAGTGTTTCATAAAATATTGGATGTGTACCTTTAAGCTTTAAACGGTCAGAAGCATTTGTCCAAAGTGCTCTTCTCATTCCAATAATAATCTGCTCACTGTTCTAGGTCAATGTAGTCTCTCCACCTCATACTTCAGCAACCTTTAATCTAATGTGCTATCAAACTTGTAATTTTGTAATTTGATTAACCAACTTCTTTTTAATCCCTCCAGTATCATTCAACTGGACTGCCCTGGAGAATCCAACATCACCTACAAATGGAGGCTTCGCAGAACAGTATCTGAAGACCATACAGTTCTTGTGGACAGGAGTCATCTATTAATATCTTAGTACGATCGTTCTTGATATTTTCACCCTATAATATAACAAGCTGATAGGGGGCCCAAACCTACATTTCTTTTTTATTACATCACAAGCTATCAGCCATCCAAAAATCAAGACCATAGCACGTCCAGGTAAAAAGATACACAAACTTCAGTTCTGCTGCAGTACCAAAGTCACATACCAGGGGGCCCAAAATCGACCTTGAACTTCGGCTTTACAACACCTGCCCACATACCAAATATCATCGTAATCTATCAAGAGATTCTTGAGTTATGCTGACTACAGTAGTGCGGAAACACAAACAGACAGACAGACAAACAAACAGACAAACACACACACAAACACACCCAAAACTATATCTCCATTTTTCATGGGGATAAAAAGGTAAACTGTCTGTAGAGTAAAAAGAAGATATACACATATTTACATATACGCCTCAGTTGAAATGGATGGCGTAATGTTGATCACAGTTAAACCACTCACCAAAGTAGAGAGGTGCACTTTTCATTGACACCTGATCGTCGATATAGGTTGTCCCAAGAGGTCTGACAGGCGTACCACCAATCCCGTATATGACCTATGGTGCAAAAAGTAGCAATGATTAAGTACGAAACAAAGGAAAGCAAATAAGCATCTGTGGTTTGGATTTTTGCCACATCGCTATGACAACACTTGATTTTGACGTTTGCCCATCGGCTGGACTGCTGCCTATAGAACAGTTATTGTACATCTGCTTGCGACGACGTCGAAGTCGGCAGTTATCGCGTCGAAATTGGCGTAGCATGAAAAGTCCTTGGCTCATCGGATGCTGCAGCATATTTGCTTCCTTACGTTAGTATTGAATGCATCGTGACGTCATGGTTATTGTAAAAGGTTCCCAAATGCGTACCGTGTTTTGTTTAGACTTTCTCTTGGCTTTTCGTTCGGTATTTTTTCTTTTTTTTTCTGTCTTTCTGTGTTTTCTTTGATCCAGTCCCCTTACCACAATGGTAGATTGGGGACACGTTTCTTTATCTATATTACACTAACAAAAGACAGCGGATGCTGTCTGAAACGTCTGACTGTTTCAAAATTGTATCCAGTTGCTTGAGTAACTTTTTTTGGCGTTTCTTTATTCAATTTTTCTACATTGATTTCCTTATATATAGTCGTTCTTTTATCAAATAATATTGCTCCTTTGTTTTTGTGCTTCAGTGGTGTCATTCTGGATGACAGCTCTATCGCCATCCCCCGCAACAAGCTCTCACCTGGGAAGTACCTGTTGGTGCTGTCTGTCTCTGTGACGTATGGAGAAAACAACGACGTCACCACGGCAACGGTATCTACCTGGCTTGAGATAGAAGGATCGGTACCCCGTCTTATTATCATCGGGGGGTCCAGGAGGTAGGCTCTTGCAGGCACAGGCGTCGTTTTGATATGCTCTTAGTAATGCTCAAATATGCACTATTGAAAAAAGGTATTTTTCTATAAGGTTGATGAGGGCTGGAGCATGTCCCTGTGGTGTAGTGGTCTGCGCCTCTGGCACTTACCACTTCTGGTTCAAATCATTCGGAACCAGAAGGCGCGCCCGGGTAGGACATGTCTGGATGAGAGGCGCACCAAGTCATACCAAAGACTTCATAAAAATATACATACTTCTGAAACAGTATGGAAGTTAAACACACTCCACTGCCAGTGGACTAGCCCCCTGCTGCAGTGATTGCACCACAGTGTGGCCCAGGGCTATGAAACGGAGATGAGCGCATTATGGTGTGGAGGACTTTATCTTAATGTCACTGCCATCTCTATGCAACAGACGACACGAACTATGTGCTAAGTTTGCTACCTCCTTGTTAAGCTCCACGACGTTCACTAATTGGTTGCCTCCAAACCGTGTGAGTCTCCATGGTAAGAACCTTAGGTCTAAATACCAGTTAACGCAATTCAAATGTAGAACCGGCAGATATAGAAAGACTACACTTCCGTACCTGGTTGACCTTCTCAATAACAAAGCGCCGCAGATAAGCACTTAGTAGGTATATATTTTAGATTGAGTCTTGTTAATTAAGATATGTGATGTTTTATTGTATGTATATCTGTTTGCTTTTAGACTGATTGTAAGACATACTTCAGTTCAGCCAAGAGGCTGCCTTTGTATGTTGTGTCATGGGACGACAATAATAAACCATTCATATATATATTAACTTGATGAGGGCTGATTGATGCGCGTGTATTTGTTCTGACATCTAGGTCCCAAAGCGGCGGCCACCTGATGGATGCTGAGGCAGGTCCTCGGCCCGCTTACGGCGGAGAAGACGGAGAAGTGCACGACGATTCCGAGAGGATGGGTCTGAACCCGTATCCGGCTGGACAGTGGATCTGGACATGCCGACTTCCTAACGGTATAGTTTTATATGTCACATTATTGATTTGATTTTGATTTTATTAGAATTGCAACGGTGCACTACACGTGGGACACAGGCAGCTATTGCTGGTGTGGTGACCCACAAATTTTTACTCCTGGGTGGAGTGAGGAAAGTCGTTTTAAGTGCCTTTCCCAAGGGCATAACAGTCATGTCAGGGGATTCAAACCCAGAACATCCGGGTCCTGTGTCAAACACTCTCTCACCATCACGCCAACACGGTGTGAGTACAACAAAAATTAAGCATGGCTGTCTGTCTTTCAGGAAGTGACTGTGGACAGCAGTTCCGGGTCGAAAATGAGTATCAGACATCTATTCATAGATATTGGTATTTTGGTGACGAAGTCGATAACATATCGCCGCGAAAGGCCACATCGGGAACCTTCATCATGCGAGTTGAATACACCGGGTGGAACGGCGATAAAGATGTCGAATACTTCCCTTATGAGCAAGAGGTGACCCTTATTCCTGCCGGACTGCCGACCTGCAGAATAAGGTGAAGAAGTCTGTTTGTTTGTTTGTTTGTTTGCATTGCATACCCGGTAAACCGCATCAAGGCGTAACACACCAGGTTTGTACTGAACAGTACAAACTGCATATCCGGACAGATTTATGTGATCCACACACACCGGGAAAGACCCCTACTCTTTTCGATAAGTGTGTTGGGTTCTTTATCGTGCTTGATGTGTGGCTCTCCTCAAACACGGGGCCTCCATTTAACGTCCTATCCGAGGGACGTCCCTAACCGAAGCTAGGTACTCATTTTCACCTGAGTTAAGTGGGAAAAGTCGTGTTAAGTGCCTTTCCCAAGGGCACAACGTCAAGGGGACAAATCAGGGAGCACCGGATTAAGTCGTCGACTTAACTTTAGTTACGCAAATTGCATTCGCATTGGTAACAATGACAAAACATTACACGAGGTAGTTTTTTTATCTGAAAATATAGGAGTGACAAAGACAAAGTGGCGCTACACTCAAGTTATACAACTCATTTTGTCAGCGGCACTTAACAAAGATACAAACTTATATATCTAAATATATGTATATACAAATCCAAACGGGGTAGTTCTAACTGGTGACGACTTTTTTGGCAGTAGAATTGCAGGTTAAGTTCCTTTTTACACCTTCCCCCCTCATCTTCGTTCTTGAAGGGGAACGGATACAGACTTCGTCATGATCATATTCTGAATGAAGTTAGTCGCCAACACGACTCACTGTTACATTCTGCAAGGAATAGCAGAGAGAGGTCCTCCGATGGAAAGTGAAGACAGACTCCAGTTGTTGCCGTGGCCGAGAAACGATCTTTATTCCAAACTCACATGTTCTCTCCTCTCTATTCCTAAAGCCGGTCTGTCTTGTCTAACATACTGTGTTCCTAATTTTATACGTTTCTCAACATCTTCAAGATTAGTCATACAGGATGTTGTAAAGGAGTAACAGTCTCAGGGGCAATGGCGAGCCTAGTGCCAACTTGTACAGCCTTGCACAGGATTAGTCATACGCACCGAGCGTATTTCTCAGAAAGCTAGGGGAGTCCTCTACTTACATACAAATTTCAATATCCGCTATATTACAATTCCGATGTTAGATGTACTCCTGGCGACAACTGCAACCACCTGGCCACCAAGTTTGACCAGAGACTGCGGCTGTGGACGGAGTGCGAGATAAACAAGCCGTATAGCGACTGGGATTACGGTAGATGGTATGAACTGGATGAGCTGGGGCCAGAGCACTCCTTCTACTGGAGCCTGAAGCAGTCCCCGGATGAGTTCAGTGGTGGTATTGACTGGGGGAACGACACACTGACGGGCCGGGATCAATCAGAACTGATCGTCAAAAGCAACGTGTTCACGGTAAGAGTTCTCACAGGCGCTGGTGTGCCTAACATAATGTGGTCGAAAGGGACCAACGAAATGTGGCCCATTCAAGCCAACAGTGAAGATGCTGATCTTCATCGACAATTGTTATAGAGTCTACATGATATAACTAATTCCTTCCTTCCTTCCTTCCTTCCTTCCTTCCTTCCTTCCTTCCTTCCTTCCTTCCTTCCTTCCTTCCTTCCTTCCTTCCTTCCTTCATTCCTATCTTCCTTGATTCGTGCATTCCGTCCTGTCTTCATTCATTAAGCTAGTTTGTACGGGAAAACGACGATCATTTACATTGTGCTCCCTACTTCTTCAGGTTCCAGGAGAGTACATCTTACGTCTGGACATCCTGAATAACGGCACTCTCTGCACCACCGGCAGCTGCAGCTATGCAGAGTGGAAGTTCACCATCCCGGTTCCGCCTGCGAACGCGCGTGAGCCCGTCTGTGCTGCCAACATATCAGTTCCTCTCTCCTCTGGTGAGGAATTTTTCGGAAAATTATCAGGGAATATGGAAAAATACATTTTGGACATTCTGAGGTACTTCTTATGATAGGGGTGAGCTCGAGGTCATTCAATGTAAAAGCTTAATTTACAGAAGTTGAAAAATCTTCTGTCCTCTATCACGTAATCATGAAATCACTTGAATGAATTTTGTGTTAGTAAAAGACATACATAATTTTTACAATCATAATAACCACGTTGTATGCCCTGCTAATTTAGATGTTCCCAATATACAAACGAATAGTCTACTTTAAACACATGACATTGCGAAGTCGTGAATACAGTAGCGAGTCACAAAAGCGTGAGGAAGCCTGTCCTGTATCATGTCTCTTTGCCTCATTTCTTTTTGGTGTCCAAGACCTTGAATTTATAAATGTTTTCCAATAGGAGAATATGTTCAGACGATTTTTCAGTGTGTTATGTTAGCCATAAAATGAAGACTTAGACTTTTGGTGATTCCGTTATGCCTGTTACAGTCGAGTGCAACGGGAATCAGTCGTTCAGTAAGATGAACGAATCGTGGACGGGAGAGGGCTGTGAATGCCGGGAAGTCTCCAACCTTTGCACCGGAGGTCCAACCGAAGGAATCGCTCTGACCACTAGATTTGACTTAAGCTGCCTCGGTATGTTCACTTGTGTTTGCCGTACCCAAGGAACAAGCTTATCGATACATTTCACCCGTTGGAGATGTTTACGAACATAACATTTGGACCTCTACTTCTGGTTTCATTTTCCATCGCCAGTGCATTCCTTCTGGTTGTACATGCAACAGAAAAAATGCTAATGATAAGAATTTGATATTGTCTCCAAATGCAAACATTAGTTATCACACAATTTGACGTTTGAGTAAATCGTATATTTTCTGATTTCTACCAATAGACTTTGAAGGCCAAGGAGCGATTCGCTACGAGTTCTACTACAAAACAAGAGCCACAGCTTTCGTCAGTACTTTGAAGACTTCCGATTCTGGACATAACAACTTATTCTACTATGGAATGGTAAGTTATAAAATAGTCGAGGACATCACATCTACCATAGGAATGTAAAATGTTAATTGCTTTGTACAGTTACCAGGTCATTGTCGAGTGTGTGGCACGTAAGAGTGACCATATTAAAATCCTACTTTGTTTTATTTTTTACCACGATTGCGTTAATGGTTATGTGGCCAATTTTTTTGTGTGTGTGTACAATATACATAAAGGATGTCTCTGTATTGCACCTTACATGATCCTCATTGAACATTGAATGTTTTGAAACAGTCGCCGTCGCCACTTCCGTTCAAGCTCCCGTCCGGGTTAGCTTCTGATGACTACAAGGTCTTCATTCTCGTGGAGATAATCGACCAGGAAGGAACGAGGAAAACAAGTGAACTGGAGCTGACGGTAAGGGGGATGTCGTGACCAAATCAGCAGTGATAACACGTCGACAATAGGTGTAGGAGCTGAAATGTTCAAGAGGATTATCAAAGTCCAATCTAAGTCAGTTTGTTCTTATTTACAGTTAGAATATCATAATGGACAGTGGCGTGTTTTTTTTTTGTATATTTAACCTCCTTGGTTTTTTGTACAACATTTGAGCAGGGTTTTAGTAACCGAGTATGTAGTTATTTTCCTTTAAGATTTACTACATGAGCATCATCATTGCAGACGTCAGAAGAAACAATCGGATTTAAAACAAACTTTTCCATGTAGAGTTATAGTGTTATACGTCCATGAGGAAACAAATGGAATATGTTTCGTGGGATAATTGTTTAACAAGTCTTGCTGATAACAGGTTTGGCTGCCTACCTTTGATGATGTTTTTGATAATGATGATGATGAGAAATACATATTATTGCAAGACTGTTAAAGAGGGCAATCCGAAGATTTTACAACCACTTTAGCTGAACATATCATGATTGTAGACAAAGATGTAATTCTTACCTTCCAACATCTTGGTAGTCTGTTGCCAAAGTGCTGTCATGACTGGAGCTAGGTCATGTTCGGCAAGACTGCGGTCCCAAACTTATATGAGTCTGCATCTTACCGTTCTTCATGTAGTTTTGATATGTGTGCATACTTATAACAGGTTCGGCTGCCTACCTTTGAGGAACTGCTCACCGCTATCGACGCCACCAACGCTGAAGTGGAGACCGCCATCCGCTGGGGAAACAAAATGGAGGCCGTGCACTTAAGTACCATCACAGCGGCAACTCTTAATAACATCCGCTCTGAAGGAGCTTATGGAGTGGTGGATTGGAGGAAGGTAATTGCTACTACCCTTTAAAATGAAGTGGCTATGTGCATGTTCATAACTAAAAAGTAAAACTATCACTGAATGTCTTACCTTCCCCTCTCATTCAATCTATAAAAAAAATTCTTTTGAAATACACATTCTCGTCGACTCTGATAAGATAGCTCCGTGGTAACGGACAGTCCAAAAGTTTGCTAACGATTTATTTCTAACTTCACCTTGATTAACAGCCTCCAGGGCAACTTTTATGCGGTCTGAATTGCACTTTTTGCTATACGTTTTACTAACAGTAGCCTTCACTGTTGTTGTTTGATTACAATGATTCGCACTCTAGGCACGACAGGCGATCATCTATAACGTTGGGAGAGTTCCTATAGAGAACGTTGAATCCGTCATCCAGTCATCCGAGTCTCTCATTCAGGCCACTCACTATGACGACGAGGTCACGGCAGACGGACAGGTTTGTTTATTTTGCTCGCTTACCAACCCCTGAAGTACCCTTTCTTTACTCAAAATCAACAATTAGAGGTTATTCTATAGCAAAGTCTAAGCTTTTGAGATTTAGTCCCTATTGAATTTTAAAAGTATAGATATCTTCAAGTCCATACCAGTTCCAATATCTTTATTGTCGTGTTACATATTCTTTGCCATGGGAAATTACCACAAGTGTTCTCATTTTAGAAAAATAGTGTACTGTGGACACAGTGGTGCTTTCTAATCCCGTAAGATACAATCTGGGTCTTTTATGCACTCTATATTGCCGATACATACCTGGTCGTAACCATGATATCAATTCCATTATCATTGAACTCATCAGATTATCTACCTCGGATATTACTCACGGGTTGTCATTCAAAACACATCATTGTTTGATCGACACCTCTATGGTTCACGTTTGACCAAGTTAGCCTCCACCAGGCCCTCTTACGGGCGTATGAATCGTAGAATTCGGCAGAAGAAAGGAATAATTAGTCAGTAGAGTCAGTCCACAGTGAAGATCACATTTCGAGCCTGCAAGTGAAACCCTGGCGTAGTTAGTCTGGTAGAGACTATGACAAAGTAAGGTGCTGGCTACACTGGGTCAAAAGACACTTTGCAGGATTAAGCCATTATTACAGTACGATATTAGCTTACACATATCCCTGTAGACCAGTGCCGCGGGACAGCTGTACAACATGGCGAAGTTTGTTACCCGGAAGGCTACCCAGGGAGACGTGACACAAGACATGGTAGAGAGGCTGTCGGGTATGGTCTTTACAGGTTAGAGACTGTCATGGCATTATGCTTCTATCCTTTCAAAATGAGCTTTTGCTCCCTTCAGCTTAAGTAGCTGTGACAAAACAAAATCACGAAATTTTCAATATTTTCACATTGCTCTGAGTAAATAAAACTATTTGGGATTCTGAGGAATGTGTATTAGAAAACTTATACGTATAACTTCTTTCTTTCTGTTATAACTTGTATTCATTTTGTATATTGTAGGTGCCTATAATGTCTTCAAAAGCTCTATGCTTCTATAAGCATTTTGCTCCATTCAGCTTAAGTAGCTCTAACAAAAAATCACAAAATTTTCAATATTTTCACATTGATCAGAGTAAATAAAAATATTTGGGATTCTGACGAATGTTCATTAGGAAAAAAAAATCTCGTATATTGCAGGTGCCTATAATGTCTTCAAAAGCTCTGAAGTCGTTGCAGGCTGGAAACACAACGGAAATGGACCACCTGAAGACGCGAACACGACTGAAGCAACTTTGCTTAAGGTAAAGAGTTGCTAGTAATGATTTCTGTATGATCACGCCGTCTGACATACCTTTTTTGTCATAAACGTTTGAACCTATTGTCAACTTCTGTCATGTCATTCAAAATTCATCAGAGTGTTACCTGTAAAATATAATAAAATGAAATAAAATGAAAAATGTTGCTTATCCATCTTTTCCTACCGTTACGCGTTTTCTGAAGTGTAAACTCATTTTCTCACTGTTGCTGATTGTTCTTACAGAATAGAAAAGCCACCACCGTGGCTTTTCGTGCCATCGATGAACTTACTGACCAGATTCTGAAGGGAAAACGGCCACGTGAAGACGTAACAATTATCTCATCACAGGACTTTCAGGTAGATGTAAAATGCAAAGTAATATTTATATATTGAAACAAGATTTATGTAAGGCACGAAGTGAAAAAATCCCATAGACCTATCATGTTTGTAGGTTGGTTTGTAATTTTATCACTAAAGACGTTCTGAGTTTGATGAACTCGAACGTACCCAGCAAAATATAGAGTCGAATTTGGCCACCTTATGCTTTGGTCACATTTCCAAACCGGGGCCCGGTCGGGCAGCTGGGGGGGAACGAAATATAAGAGTGTGTGTTAAGAAATATACGCAAATTATGCCCATGATTATTTCTTAAAAGTGTTTTTGTGTGTTTTGTTGTCTTTTATATTATATCATACTTTACTTTTCTTTCCCGCAAACTGCCCGACCAGGCCCCGGTTTGGAAATATGACCATAGCATGACACGGTATTTCAATCAATTTCTCTCACTGTTCAAAGGTTGTGGTCAACAGGACTGAATGCCTCACGTGGCTCCACGATGTAAATCACACCGTCCACTTCACCAGTTTTGAAGAGGGAACCTGGTTCCGACTGCCGCCGTTACCAGTGATCATGAGGGCATTCGCTCGCAATACTTTGGTAATAGTTAAATGAATAGATGTGCTTGAATCTCTCTAGTTCTCAAAAATAATTTGCTGCTTCTTTATGTCAAGAAAGACGTAACCCCAATGAGAAATGACATTCAATCTATCAGGCAGAATTGATGAAAGACATGTATATTATTGTGTATATGTATAAATCCATAACAAGAGTGTCCCATTTGGTAAAGATTGGAGGATATTCTGCTCATCTGCCTCTTCTAACAAATATTTCTTTATCACAGAATCTCACAGGAACCATAGATGACCGTCAGCTCAGGACAATTAGGAGGCAGTTCTGTGAGAAAAACAGTTTTGGAACACAGGTGAGATTACAAACGTAGTAAGACTATGTTAATTGTACAGAACATGAGATACATGAATAAAAGATCAACATCCTGACCATCAACAAGCCATGGAAGGTAAAACCTCGTGTTTCCGCTGAGTTGTGCATCATGTTGAGATTAATGCTGCTTTTAGGGAGAACCCATAGCTTGTGCAACGAAACGGTGTTCTGCATCATCCTCAACATACGCATGCAAATGATATGTGGCCTATTAATGTCTCAGACAAGCAATCTTTCTGTACGTTTCAGGTTTTCCACAGCCGATGGAGGAACCCTTTTGAGTACGCCACAAACATCAGTCGCAGAGAGTTAGACGTAGGAATAGGAGGACTGCATTTCAGCGACTCCTTGGAAAGGAGGGGTATTTCTGGCCTGGAGGAGCCCATAGAGTTTTCCATCCTGAGGCACAACCAGTCTGTGGCAGCTGTAGAGCTATTTGGCGTTGAAGCAAATGGGACAATTATGGTAAATTTTGCTATGAATTCGTATTTCATTGCTATTAAGAGCAACGCCCTTTAAGACCTGAGACTATTGATGACATTGGATTACAAATAATTCTAAAAAGTTTAAGGAAAGCCCAAAGTATAGTGTCAGACAAAGAAATATTTTACCAGGATGAAAACATTCGATCTTGAAGTATCGGTGTCCAACGTACCATATCACTTTTTCAGTACGTCCCTTTTAAGTACAACGGCTCCATTGACCCGGCAGACATGTTCATCTTCCTGGCCCCCAAGGACCCTCTGGTGTCCCCAACCTTTACCCTGTACCTGGCCTATGGCATCAAACCCAACGCGACTCTGTTCGACCTGACTGCCACTCTTCCAACTCCTGCCAACAACATGTATGTAGTACTAGTACAACACTTTTGATCCGTGAATACCTCAGCGCTGGAAGAAAGTTTAGTATTGTATCATGATTATTTCCAACACAGATGGGCTTCCATGATAACACTATAGATTGATACACTGGGGAAAGTTGTTTTTCTTTAAGCGACTGTTGAAGCTATCTTAAGTTGTAGTACCTCATTTGAACTGCAAAACGTACAAATAAATTATCGGTTAACATCATGATCATATGACATACTATTTGCCTGATAAAGAGTTAGCCAGCAACAGGAGACCTCTGTTGTCAACAATGATAAGATTTTGATTCGAAAGAAACAGACCGAAAATCACACATTCTTTACCTAACAGCTATTCTCTTGGACTGGATGAAAACATCACAGTGACGTCAGACCCGTACAGATGGCGAGTGCGTCTCGGTGACGTGGACATTTGGGACAGCAATGACACCAACTGGTACCTCGGTAAGTTTCGTCAGCCAGATGAACAGGTTTAAGAATTGTCTGATATGGTCGATTCCTAAACCAGCGACCATCTCTTATCATCCACAAAAAATTGGTCCGACCATCATAATCATAGACGATACATGGAGCAGAAACGAAATCTCGTGACCCGGTGAAAATGGTTAAATCATGTTATCTTACTGACTTTATTTGTATTTTTAGGGATTGAAACTACAAGCATAGATGGAATGGATGACGAGGGTCGTGCAACGCAGTCCGGAACAGTGTCATTTGCAGTCTTCATAGAACCCGTAGAATGCGTGTTCTTTAACGAGAAGGACCATTTCTGGGACCGAAGTGGTTGTGAGGTACGGCGCACCCGTAGATGATCTGTGATACAGCCTGGCTCACTTTAATACTAGAGTTACACGACCTCATACCCTCATCAAATGATGTTAACCTTTACGACGACTATTTTTAATTGATTATGCAATTAAGGTCCACATTTGCATAATTTCTATCAGATCATCTTCTACCTGTACCACTTTCCTTGCTCCAAAAGTTATCTACCACTCGTCCAGAACACGAAATATAAAAACTTGATGTTCCTCTGCAGGACTGTAGAAAGCCGACAGGAGGGCCATTATCTAACTTTATCTTCGTTATCCCAACCCATACCCACATACAAAATGTCATAAAGATAATACATTCTCGTGTTATCCATAAACGAACGACATCAAAACATCAAGCTTCTTGGCAAAGGTAAATATAGAATCGCTGCCTTAGTGGAGATCTTGAATTCTGCAGGTAGGACCTTTAACAACGACGACCCATCTCCACTGCCGCTGTGATCACCTGACCAAGTTTTCCGGCCTGGTTGCTCCAAACGAGATCAACTTTGAGCGCGCTCTCGAAGGGTTCCTTCTGAAGAACCTGATTCAGAATCCCATCGGCATCATGACGTGCTGCGTCCTGTTCTCCTTCTACATCGCCTTGTGTGTGCCCTGGACAAGGAAAAGTGACGCCAAGGACCTCGGGAAGGTACATGCATGCAAGTGTTTACACGTGAAAAGAAATTAAATGTGTTCTACTATGATCATGAAGAACGAATATCAGTTAGCTGTCTTTCTTATAAATGACTCGACTATATGGTAGCTTTTGTGGACACTGCATATATTGTAAACCTGTGATCAATCAATCCATGTTGTTTGATTCAGATCACCACGGCAGCAATCTTCGACGACACAAAACATCCCAAACCTCGCTACTACCTGAAGGTCTTCACTGGACCGAGAGCAAACGCCGGGACAACAGCAAAGGTAACAAATGTCTTCTTCCTTTCGTAACACTTTCTGAGAACTTCAATCAGATTTTATATCGAAATTGAAACCTATTCATTTTTATATATACTTTTTCACCTTATCATCTTTAATTTGATATTCATTATTGACACTTCCATTTTTGTCTTTGATCGCAGGTGTCCATCATGCTGCACGGGGCGACCAGTGAGTGCGGCCCGTTCCTCCTCCACCAGCCCTACTCCGCCATGTTTGAGAAGGGAAACATGGCCGGGTTTGTTCTGTGCACCGAGACGGACCCAGGCTGGCTCACCCACGTGCGCGTGTGGCACGACAACTCCGGGAAGGAGCCGTCCTGGTAAAACAATATCCAGCAATCAGAACGTGTAGTACAATGTTTTAGTGTGAGCAAGTAGAAGCAAAACATACACAAGGCGAAGAGGTCACTAGTGTCCCGTATTCTCAAAGACAAGGCATGAAAATCTTAAAAAATTAACGAGGCCCAGAACACATTAGAAAAGGGAACTACTAAGAGAAAAGAATGGGCAGTCTTACGCCCGTTCATCTTTTGCATTCACAGGTTTTTGGATCGGATCATTGTGGACGATCTACTGCTTGAAGAGCAACACTATTTCCTTTGCAACAGGTAGGCATAATATTGTGTAGAAACTCTTACAATACCAGATGATCTGAAGAGTGACAGTTACAAACCATCGAAGCTAGTACTGTTTTAAAGCACTCGTTATTTATATTGCTGCTCCAACGTTGTGAAGTGCATCTTGATCCTACTGCAGGTGGTTGGCCTTTGATGAGGACGATGAGCAGATTGATCGCGTGCTGCCTGCAGCTAAGGACGAGCAGCTGGTGGCCTTCAGCACTCTGTTCGCTGATAGAACTGCAAAGTAAGCTAGACCAGGATGTTGTATTCTCAAATCTCACACTATCATGGATGTATCCATTTTATTGATTGGTTGATATATAGTTGGCTGGTTGGTTGGTTGATTGATTGATTGATTGATTGATTGATTGATTGATTGATTGATTGATTGGTTGGTTGGTTGGTTGGTTGGTTGGTTGGTTGGTTGGTTGGACCACAGGGGCAGTAAGTCTAAAGCTTAACTATTTCTTTGGACCACAGGGACCTGCGAGACGGTCACATCTGGTACTCTGTGTACGGCCGCCCTGCCAGCAGCCCCTTCACCCGCACCCAACGCGTCTCCTGCTGCCTGTCCATCATCATGTGCACCATGCTGGCAAACATCATGTTCTTCGGCCGAGGAGACGACTTCGCCCAGCCGAAACCCGTCAACATCTTCGGGTTTGATGTGGAGATCCCGATCTCCTGGCCTCAGGTAACAAGACTTTTTTAACAGTAGCAAATCCATGCTTTTGCAAAAAAGCAAGAAGAGCTGCAACTTTTTTTTTGGAAACCAAAACTTAAGATTGGGACCGGGGCTATAGACCACAAAGAAGAATGCCTTCTTCCGCCTCGTCAAAACAGTTACATGATCTTGCAATGATGCCTACAAGATACACTGTTATTTTCATCATCTAAACAGATACTCATCGGCCTCCAAAGCGCCGCGGTGGTGTTTCCTATCAACGCCATCATCATATGGATCTTCCGTAGCGTCAAACAGCGTCCAGTTAAACAGAGTAAGATGAGAAGTTTACACTTGGCACATTGTCATGGTGGCATTTTTTTTCAAATGGCTATACATTTCCCATATATATCATCAAGTTTATATTAAAGTAAATGTGTACGCTAACATTTCCAACTATTCCTGTCATTTATGTTTAGAAACTTCTACCGACAGCCGTCCCGTCAAAAGCGACACAGGTAATCGGTCTTCTGCACCAATCAAGGCTCCACCTTCCACAGAACTGTCGAGCATTGAAATATACCTGATGAATGTGCCACCTTCATTACCAGAACAGGTAAGTTCTCACACTAGTTTCCTTCGATTCATTTCAAGACTAAGCCAGCTTCTTGGTCGGTCAAAGGTATCCGTGTTTATACCTTCTCAACTCCCACTTGAGAGTGTTTACATACTGTGTTTATATATTGCTTGTTTACTGCATATATTGCTTGTTTGTATTGCATTACCCGAATGCTGTTACTTATTGTAATAGTATTTGTCTATGTCAGTTGTAATTTCTATTTTCAGAGGTGATGTTTGATATAAGCTACTGCTAGAGTGTATCATCTCTGTGTCCTGTGTATTCTTCATTTGTTTGATTAAAAAAAACTCCCACTTGTCTTGATGATAGTGATTAAGATTGAAGGATATTTGATTCTCTCAACATCAGAAGACTACTGGTTTTATCACCGTTACAGGTTCGGAGAAATGCTGCACAACAACAGGCCAGGGAGAACAACGTCATTGAACTGACTTCCCCAAGACAGCTCAAGTCTAAAGGTTACTTTTAAGAACTAGAAGGGGGTGATTTAACCTTTTCATGTGGCGTGAATAATACTTAAAAAAAAGCAAGGTGGATTACTTCATTAGTGATTTATTTGTTCGAATTAAATAATCATAATGGCATATGGAGTTTCCGTACAATGACAGAAACGAAAGATTAAGGTGTACAGTTACCAGAAAGACTTTCTTTACGTACAACAAACGACATTGTGTGAAACATTTATATTTTCTAAGGCGCTTCGTTTCCTCGTCTCTTACACTTTAAGACTTGTGGTAAGTCCACTTAGATGATTCATGTCTATATTACTTGCAGAGGTGAATGAGAAGTACGCTGTACTGGACGATCCGGATAACGACACTCCAGGGGTGCTGCCGTGGTGGTTTGTCTATATTGGTACATAGCACATTATGTTATTTGTTTCATTTAATCATGTTTTGTACCTCCTTGGTTAAACTAGTTTCACTTAATCACGTAAATTCAGTTCATAAAAACTTCAACTTGTAACATATTACTTCTACCCAATTCTATTTTTTCGGTAGTCGAGGATCAAAATATTTTCCAGTTCATAATGCAGTCATCCGCGAAGCCTCCGTAGTACAACTGGGCTGTATTTCATGAAATGACACCATCCTTCTTTGCATCCCCCATACAGCAACATCTAATGATAATTTCAACTTTTTTGTAACCAAAGCAAATGTTTTACTGTGAATGGCTCAATCCGCAGGCTTCATCCTTGTGTTCGTCACCACCAACACCGCCGCCTTCTTCGTCATGCTGTACACGTTTGAGTTCGGGCGGGAGAAGGCAGAAGCCTGGCTGCTCATCTTCCTGACCTCATTCCTCTCCGACCTCATCCTCATCCAGCCTGTCAAGATACTCGCCATGGCGGCGCTGTTTGCGGTGTTTTTCAAGGTATTCTATGTTAACATTACTAACAATGCCAAGCTAAAAAACAACAAAGACAAGTAAGAATCAAAGAAACTAGATTCCACATCTCTCAACTTCTTCTTGTTATTTGTCTGCATATTACAGAAAGCCAGCAAAGAAGACAAAGTGAAGGGCTCTGATGTAAGGAAATATGAGGAGATTATCGAGGGCCAAAAACAGGTAATAAATTGCTTGTGTCGTTGATATCTTAAAACTCATCTCTTGATTATTCTGCAATCTTTAAGCTCCCTACTTCTTATACAAAATCAGTGCCACCATAGACCTTATCGTGTTTTCCCTCAAAGCGCAAAAAAGGAAAATATAACCATCATAGGCTGGAAGCAGCAGAATACACAAATGAATTTGACTTGAAATTTACTAATTTCTTGATTATTTTTAGTCTTTATGGTCATTACTTCTTAGGCATACTAAAACAGTGCCCCCATAGACCTTATCGTGTTTTTCCTCAAAGAGCGAAAAAGATTTTTTCTCCTAAAACAAGGAAAAGGGAACCGTCATAGATTTTAGAAGCAGTAGAATAAACTAAAGAATTTGACTTGAACTTTACTCATTTCAGAGTCCACCTGTCCCGGACCAACACGGTTCCCCTGACCTGGCTCAGGCCCGGATGGTCGCCGTCCGACGCAGGAAGCTCAGGACGATCCTGAAGGAAGTGACTGTTTACGCCCTTTTCTTGGCCGTGGTCATGCTGACTGCGTACGGACAGAAGAATCACATGGCCTTTTATATGTCCAACGAGGTTCAGCGACTCATTGTGCACAACCAGAAGATGTCTTTCCATGAGGTAGATCTTTGTGGAGTTTACATGGAACTAGTGTTATATGTGTTACAATAGCATTAGATATAACAAAGTTTTAGATAATCAAAGTTTTTACTATGTAACTGCAGTAAACACTTTCACTAGACCTACCAGGGAACTCTTGCGCTAACATAACGAGCATTGTCACGAAAAATCTCGCGAGACCTTTTTCAGACCTTTAGATCAATGTTGGGATACATTAGATGGGGTCAAAACATAGAAAGAAAGGCGTGGATATTGCCAGACCTAGTTTAGTCTACGAGCAGTATTATAAAAATTACACGGGTTAGTACTCTTTAGACAAAATATAATCCATGAGTAGCCCAAGAGAAACCCTACCAATGAATATAGCTTATTACTCGGCTGAGAACAATATGGAGTAATCTAAGGCTTTTTAAGACTTTGGCTCCTCAGTCCTTCACTTATTTGATGATGCACTGAACGCCATATTAGGTGAGTGATGCAGATTCCTACTGGACCTGGCTGGAAGATGCAGCCATCCCAGGTCTTTACCCAGACGCCTCTTCAGCCGTCCTGGACCTGCCAGCCTATCGCGTAGGACCGATACGGCTCCGCCAGGCTAGAGTCAAACTAGGTAGATCACTATGCTTATTGCAGTTCTAAGACAAATAGTTGCACTAGAAATCACCATCTAATCTACGCGTTTGCTTCCCAACGGCCTTAGTAACAAAATTCCTGATACCTTTCTTACAATCCTATTGAATCGTACTGAAGAAGATGATATTGACTGACGAACAGAGGCACAATGTTAGAATCTCATATCGCTAATACATTCGGTCATTCCACATTTTCAATGCTCCAGATCCTGACTGCCTGACGACAGTGTCACCAGGAAACCAGACATCAGAGTGCGACAGACGTTATGATTACTTCAGTCAGGACGAAGGGTGCTACGGAGAAGGATGGTTGCCGCTACCCACAATCAACATCACGGCTTTCAACGGAACCAACGGCACCGCAGAGATAGCAGATCAGAACAGCACAAGTCCGTGGAAGTTCCGGTCGTCTGAAGATTTGCAAGGTGATCATACAACCAACATGTAAATTAAACTATGTTTCTAAAATGCTATCTCTCAAAATGAACGAATGTCTACTAAAACAACCATGTTATTTTGCTTGAGACATGTTACAGTTTTAAAGCATCATGCTTTTCGTGACTCCTAGAAATAATGATAAGAAACTTGCGAGGCGTTGTGGGGCATTCTATAAAATTTTTGCCAGATTGTAATTTGGCCAACATTTTCCTATAAATGATATTTTGATGTTGATATGACAGAGTTACCCTATGCGGGAGACCACAGCGTGTATTTCGGCGGAGGCTACGTTGTCGACACGTCGAACAACGCGCCACAGACATTGGCAACGATCAAAGCTTTGAAGAACAATGGCTGGATAGATAGAGGTAACCTTTATATATCAGATTTCTATGTGTTTATGAGACTGGATGGAGTGCAAAGCAAAATGGTGGGATGAAGTCTGCCATCTCTAATTACTTGTTTTTATCCGTTTCTTCAGCAACCCGAGCTGTCTTCACCGACGTCACCCTGTACTCGCCCGACTCCAACCTGTTCTCCATCGTGACCCTCCTGGTGGAGTTCACGGCTGTCGGGGCCGGCTTCCCCCGCTGGGAGGTCCACACTGTCCGCCTCTACCGCTTCCACGGCGGCTGGGAGGTCTGGATGTCGCTCGTCTACATTTCTGCGCTCGCCATTTTCACTTTGGTCTTCGCCATCAAAGAAGGTTTGTATTCTCTCATATGTTTTTTGTGGAAAGCATGATAGATATGCTTCAGTGATGTTATGTCAGAAATAATTCCTCACAGATTGAAGCAAACATACAGAGCATAACATGATCTTACCATTCAGGTTTAGTTTTATTCTCTTTAATCTGCGTTCAGTTGCAAAGGTGGTATACTTAAATGTTTGAAATTGAAACCGAGATGAACATTGATTCTTTTTTGCCATTGCTTTTGTTACAACAGTAAGGAAAGCTTACAACAGTGGAGCCCTGTACATCATGGACTTCTGGAACTGGGTGGAACTGATCATCATCCTTCAGGCCGTGACGGGGGTCGCCACCTACTTCTACTCTGAGGCTGTTCTAGAAGACGTATCGAGTGAAAGAGAAGATGACAGTATGTCCAACTTTGGTCTGTCTGGACATTTCGTGAACTACAGGCGCGCAGCCGTCTGGGACCAGGTCTACACTTACGTCATCGCCACCCTGTTGTGCAGCGTCACTCTCAAGATGACCCACCTGCTGCGTTTCAACCATCGCGCGTCTCTCCTGATCCACACCCTCAAGCGCAGCGTTGGTCCGCTCTCCGGCTTTTCCATCATGTTCTTTCTCTACTTCTTTGCCTTCGCCATTCTGCTTCATCTGACGTTCGGTCTGCGCATGCTCGCCTACAGTTCCTTTGCTCGCACATTCGAGGCGATGGTGACCATTATAGCTGGTGACCTGAACTTCGACCAAATCTCTACAACTACTGGAAATCTTGGAACCTTCCTTTTGTTTCTGTTTGTGTTCGTCTTCAACATCTGTTTGATTGGTTTCTTCGTTGCCATCATTGACGAGTCTTATCATAGCGCAAAGGATGATGAGCAGTTAGAGAAAACTGACTACGACCTGAAAGGGTTTTTCAAATATCAACTGCAGAAACTGAAGCCAAAGAAAAAGGCAAGGAAGCCCAGAAATGAAAACACAACTTTGATGGGGCCTGGTTATTCAGAGCTTAAGGTAAATGTGATGAAGAGGTTGAGGACAGTCTTTGAAGACTTGGATGAAAGATAGAAATACCAGTTTTGTTCTTGACTAAGACCATAATTCGGTTCTATCGGTATTTTAACGATGCAAAATATCCATGGATCAACTGAAAATGCATGCTACAATTTTTGTCTTGTTGATAATGTTTGATAGAAAGTAGAATAAGCAAAATACTTATGATATTTGGTAGAATTAACAATGTTTGGACGTATAGTGTTTGATAGAATAAGCAGTTTTACTTATATTTTTGGCAGAATAAGCAGTTTTTACTTTCAATGTTTGATGGAATATTATTATGATCACGTATTGAAATGTGATAGAAAATAAAAGTTGGGCCTAGATAATCGTACAGCGTGATTGTAATTCTATTTGTTCGAGAGGAATTACTATAACAAGATGTACAAACAGCTGTTCAAACTTTTCAAAGATCTGCCGCCTTCACATGACACCGCACGTGACGTGTGTACAAGCCAGATAGTACCCGCCCATTTTGAGTGGAGAAACACGATGAAAACACCGTCCTTTTGCTTCCAAGTCGCTGGTTCCTTTCACAAAAATACAGCGCTGAATATTTCATAAGGTATCCCAAGGACATTATACATAATGATACAGCTACTCGCGAACATACAATATGATGTCCTTGATACCAGACTTAAAGACAGGCACAGAATAGGTTCAACAATACACGACACACACCGTGCTTGTACCTTGCGATGACTATCTCCTTTTTTTTTGCCAAAACACCGACATCGTTTTTTCACATGTATAAAAGCCAGACCAAGGCCGCTCCATCTTCATGGAGACACAATAGAGAACAACCTTCCTATCACTTCCAGTTCCGTGATTCCTCCGCTGTGGCATGGGCAATTTACAAAATGACAGCACTAAACATTTCATAAGGTATTATTGATACAGCTCCTCGCGAACATACAATATGATGTCCTTGATAGCAGACTTAGGGACATGCACAAAATAGGTTCAACAACACACGACACTACGTGCTTGTACCTTGCCTTGGGGCGGAAGCAATGCCTATCTTCCTTTCTAGAAAAAAATGCGTTAAATTTTTGCATTATCTGTCATGTCCACAGAACGCCGACATGCTTTTTTTCATATGTATAAAAGCTCAAGGCTGCCACATCTGGATGGAGCCACACAATAGAAAACCATCTTCCGATCACCTCCAATTCTCTACTGTGACATATACAAGCCGGACCGAGCCGGGCAAACCTGTGTGGGGACACGCGACAGAGAATGACTTCACCTGCCCATTGCTTCCACGCCCCTGGTTCCTTTGTAAAGCGGTGGGCGATTCACAAGAGACCAGTTTGAGCAAGATAGAAACAGCCCAAAATTGGGTGGAGACACACAATAGAAAATTCCTTCCTATTGCTTCTGAGTCCCTGGTTCCTTTGTGAAGCTGTGGGCAGTTTTCAAAAGAGCAGTCGTAAAGCAATCGCCACAATCATATGTCTCAATGGATACCAGATTGACCCTCTCTGCTATAACTATGTATGAGAAGAGACTTTTAAGGGCCGATTAGAGCTTGTCGAGAGGCAATAAATGCTTAAAACATCCCCAATGTTTGATGAACAGTTTCTCCTTAAAATATTGGTATATTTGGCAATAGTCAACAGGTAACGGCTTGTTTTTAACACAGACGGCAGAAAAGTCAGACCTGTCTGTCGCCATTATTTTGCCACTTCATCGTTAGAAAGGCGCAGACATGAAGGACACTGATGACGTCTGTACCAAGGACACCTATTAACCAAATGGCAGCAAACACCGTGGCAACGGTCTCAACAAAAGACCAAGTCCCAAACCCCCGCCCAAGACTATCAGACCTGTATGTTGAAGTATCTGTACAGCAGTAGACAGGGGAGCGCCATGGGGAGGTCGTCTCGGCGCTTGTTGATCCTCCTGGCAGCTTACATCATGTACACGGGCCCGTGTGCGGGTGAACTAACGGACTACGGTAAGCTGGGTGTAAAACCTACCTGGAACTGGGTTTATTTTGCCGCTTGGGAAATGAAATATGATCACATCGTGTTCTGTCGCGTCGGTGGGAAAGATGATAACAAACTGTTTGCCGTTCGATCGAAGATGCAGTTTGCAAATTAGAATTGTCCCAGAATCTAAAAAGTGTCGGTGAAAACGGATAATGTTACATGCTGGACCGAGACGACTGATAGGTGATTGTGAAATTTGGAGACCTTTTGTACACCAATAAATTCAACCTAGGGTAGTCGACAGTATGACTTTTGCTTTACAGTCAAATCGATCTGTACATAAACTAGAAAATCACCAGCGTCCATATTGTTCCCTTCGCCGAGAAGGTTATGCATAGGGTAGCGTTTGTGTGTGTGTGTGTGTGTGTGTGTGTGTGTGTGTGTGTGTGTGTGTGTGTGTGTGTGTGTGTGTGTGTGTTTGTGTGTGTAACGGCCAGCATAAATCAAGGAGGTTTAAATGGATTGTCTGTATATTTGGTAGGTGGGTAGACCTTGATGAGACCTGGAAATGATTAGATTTTGGGTCCCTTAGCGCCTTGTTACGGTACTGCAGCGGAACTTCCTGTTTTAATATCTCGTGTTCTGGACATTTTATTCATACAGAGCGTGACGCGTGTGATGCAGGAGTGGTGGTGGGAGACAAGTACTACACTGTGGTGGACGTCGACAAAGTGACGTACGATCAAGCAGCGTCCACCTGCGCCAGCCTGGGCGGCCGGCTGCCATCCTCACGTTACCACTCTTACTTTAAGGCCTACTTGAGCCTAATGAACAACGTTGAGTACCCTTCATCCTTTCATACATTTTAGCACATATCTTGTGTTCTGGACAAGCTATAATTACAAATTTAAATGGGAGATAGCTTTTGTGCTCGGGACGAAGTGACTTGAGTTTTGACCTATTCCTTGATTTGGAACTATTATATCCTATATTCTACCAACCTGATGAAATTATTTTCGGATTTAATTCATTATTAATTCTGTACTAAACGTATTTGCTTTCTTTTCAATGTTTGAGGGCAATAATTGATAATAATAATAATAGTCTTTATTGCATATTCCTGCCCAGAAGGGCTAAATGCACAGAAGACCGCATGTGGCCTGTAAGAAACATAATGCAAAACATGAGTTGATAAAATGCTACACTAACATTAAAAACTCAAAAACATGCAAATCGTGGGCTATTGCTAAACTAAATGATGATCACCTATTGGTTTCTTCTCTCTTTCTGAAACATTTGGAGATATGACTACATACTTTGTCCATTATATGTTCGTTCTTACATGACATTAGGTATATAAAAGTGTCCTGCTTTGACATTTTTGTACATTTTTTGTCTAATTCTATTATCTTAACAACGATTGTCGCTCATCTTTATATAAGGAACAATCATGTAAAAAGTGGATTTCATTTTGAACATATAAATCGTCACAGAATTCACCTGTTCTATCATTAGGAGGGGTACGGTTTTTGCCTGCCAGATTCGATGTGTAGGGAGTGGTCACTGATGCGAAGTTTACACATCGCTCTGCGATGTTCGAAGTTTGCAATGTTTAAATATGCTTCTGTTTCATAGATTTTTTGAAAGTTTTGTAAGTTCTTAAGTTGCCTTGGTTTTCTCTTCGTCCTTTAACATGTAATTCTGAATTAAATTTTTGGATGTAAATATCCTTCAATCTTTGTTTTAGCTCATTTAAATGAGAATGTGTGTTTGAGGGACCGTTAATGTATAGGTAGGCAAAACCGGACTCTTCTAACATTTTTCTTACATTAGATAACCAGCAGGGTGTTTGTCGGCGATCTAGATCTTGTTGTACCATATAGGCTTCGTATTGAAGACTACCTGTATGTACTGCTTTGAGCCTCTATTTGCAACGGAAAACGACCCAGTTCCGCTCTACATGCAAAGTTACTGGCGTTCCTCCGAACACCAAGGACATATTTACAGAATTTCAAATGTACAGTTTCCATCGGAGATTTGTCATTCACATTACTGTTGCACCAGACATCAGATCCATACAATAATATCGGTACAATACATGTGTCAACAGTTTACAATGCAGTGATACAGGAGATCTAGTCTCTCCAAGCGTACTTCTGATGTTATAAATTGCTCTTAAGGCCCTCTTTTGTAGATTTTTCGTGGCAGCGCTAGATATACATCCTCCTGTAAACATAACTCCTAGGTTACAATATGATGAAACTATCTCTATCTCTTTATTACATAGTACATAATAAGAGGGTTTGGAGGAGGGATGCCGAATGGGCAAATGTACAATTTTTGGGTGGACATCAGACCAGACCCTGGCGGATCTGCAGTATGGAGGCATTCTGACGGAACGGAGGTTGATGGGAAATTTTACCGCAGGTAATGCATCATTTACAATTACATGGGGGTCCGCAGGCCCGGCTCTGAAGTCGGGGTTTGTTTGTTTGTTCGTTGGGTTTGTTTGTTGGGTGTAGTTTTGATGCAAGTCGTATTTCCAAACCGATGCTCCACCATGCTAAATATTTGCCACAACACAGCTTTGAGGGTTAACAGGTTTACACTGTATGGACTAACCCTAACTCTAGAATTAACCCTAACCCTTTTTGTACAGCTTAATTCACCACCACCAATTTTTACAATGAAGAACAAAATTTTAGCTAAAATCACAACATCATAATAAAGTTGATATACTTGAAAGTAACATTACAGAAGCGATACATATAGAATACAACACGGGGTATTCCGTATCACCCGAGGACCGAGGGTGATGCGAAATACAACGTGTTGTATTTTATTTATGTCATACCTTGGTCATACCCACTCGAGAAAACACACATTTCAATGCGGAATGCGCCAGAAGTTGAGAGAGTTTTGTGTCCTCGAACAAGAAACTGTAGCAACATTGATTCCAATCTCCGAATCCGGTATTCGAATTTCCGACGGCCGAGCAACCGGCGCGCTCGAAATGCATTCGAAATATTCTATGGCAGCCTGTGTGATAACACTCCCGAACCCTATGTGATCCGGATAGTTATCACACGGTCCGGAACACCCGTATCAGGCCCAGGCATGACATAAAACATTGTATACAGAAACTAACTACCGGTGACAAAAGACTGAAGAAAGGAACGACAGATTTTTATGTTATTTGATATGAAGGTAGGTTGGACAGAGATGTACAAACTGAAATGCAAATTATGCAAATTGGGACTGAATTTGCATAAGTAATTAGGAATATCTACTCCATTATAGGTATGTGCTTTGAGGTCGCACCTGTCACATCTAGGACAAGTATTTCCCACGTCCCAACAGCTGGTGGTCAAACAACAAATATGGATACACTACACCAAACCTGTGTACTTATTTCTATTATGTGGATACCCTCTGGGACATAAAACAAAACAACCAGCGACAACAACAAATAACTAGGGCAAATAAAACACATCATATATAAAAACAAATTTCATGGAGATTTTGGGTCTTCGGACTCTTGTTAGTACCTTGTTCATTCTCCTTTTCAAAGGTATCGAATTCTAGATGTACCACTTGATGATCCTGCCAAGAGATGCGTTGCCGCGGATACGTCAAAGGATATTGTGTCGTGCCAGGAATTGCACTACTTTGGATGTGAATTCGACTTAGGTGAGTGCAAGTACTTGCAAAAAGAATTTCTTAAGTTTGATTTGTTTTAGATATTTCACCTGTTTTTGAACCTCAAGTCAATTTAAAGGAAATAGAATGTATCATCTTCATCAAAAATTTAGCCGACTATATAGGTAGTTTGAACTTTCTAACGGGAAAACATAACATAGAAATTATATAAAGCCAACTTTATGACTGGACATTGAACAAGTATCGTAGCTTTGAAACAAATATCATAAACTACTTCTAGGACTCAATTTGCATTTTTGCCAAACGTATTTTTTTCACAATTCTTTTGATATTAGTTACGTAGTGTCGAACTACCGTTCATGCAGAGTTTGACGCCCCGGATTCGCCATGTTTCCCCACGGTTGTTCTGGACACAGGGAGTCGACCTTACGATTCGCCGTTCCAACTCTTGGGGGCTTTTGATTTCTCTACATATGGAAGGTATGTTAAATGCTAGAAAATCATCGCTCCTTGAGTGAGACTATGCGTGTGGCTGAAGGCCCATTCTTTAGGCGAATCTATATTTAGTAGTGCTGCAAAAAAACAAAGGCTTAGAGTCTACTTTGTATTTCTATCGCCGTAGTGAATGTGAGATGTTCAATGAATATATGTGTTACGAGATCAATAATATTATGCATGTATAACAAAGACTTACAACCCAGAGATAGTTACGTACTTAGCATTCAACTTTACCCTGTGTGTATTGTCGTATTTTAATATGTACTCTTTTGAGGAATTATTGCTGATGATTTTAAGCTAAGCCTAGTTGTTTTAAGCTATGTTGAAATGTAATGTGTCTCGCAATTCAGCTTCACGGCTGCTAAGAGATCAATCAATACACCAGTCTTACTAAATTCCACATTTGAACTATGAATATTACAATCTCATTGCCAATGTAGTATCGTTGACCTGGACTGTCCCGGGGACTACAGCATCAATTACAGGTGGAGGGTTCGCGCGGAAGAGGTCAATACACAGGGCGAGGCGCCGAACGTACCCCCAGAAGCTCTCATGCACCCTCTCATTACAAAGTACGTAGTCCAGTGGTTAGTGATCTTGCCTCTGGAAGCCCCGGGTTCGATCCCGGCTGTGTCGCTCACTCGACATGCACGCTACCGGAAAGGGTCGCATGTCCTTAGGACGGGACGTTAAGCCGTCGTCCACTGTTCATTGTGCTTGTCGAAAAGAGCTAGGGGTATTTCCCCGGTGCAATGAACCTGTAAATACTGTCCATAGCGTCTGTCTTCTCTGTCACGACCAGTGGAAGATTAGCTCATCTGTTCATAGAGTTCATTTGAGCTAAACTGGTTCTAGATCACTTTCCTTTCCCTTTTCTTTCTCTTGATAAACTGCACATATGAGACAATGTGCGGTTATAACGAACCTAGTCTGTTTCACGCAGTATAGTCGTTTGCCTCTAAGCCAGGAAATTTATTTATTTATTCGGCTTCACAGATTAAAACAATATGTGAGGAGCCGGCAACAGAAACCTGGTTTCTCTACATGGCCGGCTCCTCAACAAATATACAATACAACTGACAATAAATATAGTAAAAGCTTAACATCTAAATAATACAATAATGAGGGTAAATAGAACAGTGATAAAACTATTTAGATTTAAAACGAAAAGTGAAGTACCAAAAAAAGATCAGGATTCTTTAGCACTATTGAAATTAACCCAATAGACTCAGGATATTTTGTCAGTATAGAAACCAGTCATTATAGCAAGCAACAGCATTAATCTACACTAAGACTAGTGGTTCCAATTCTCCTAGTTAATTTTGTTTCTTTATTTGGGTTCTTCACAATGTGAAAGGGAGGGAAAAACAGGTGCCTAAGCACCTTTACAACTTGCCCTCCCATACACTTGAACATCGACATAAACTGTTACAATATATAAACTTAGCATACAAATGTACAAAACACATTGTATACATCATATCTCACACATCACACACTATATACATCATATACATCATCGGCATACATCATCGGCATACATCATATAATACAACAAGCATAATCCAAATATCACAGTCCAACCTTTAGTTGGCCTACAAGGTTCTAGGGCCTGACCAGTTAGACCAAATGTTAGACGTGCCGTGGGTATTGTCTCTTCTTGGGAGCTGACATAACGGTGCTAGATCTGTGAGGTGGCTTATTCATTCACAAACTGTAGGTCAAAACTAAAACTGCTGTGCGGGGTTTTTACACTTATGATCTCGTGACTATGACGTAAGAAATGTTCGTCATGATGGTGGGTTAAATCTAGAAGCTACTAATCCAATTCTTAATTTTTTTTTAAACGTTGTAATTACCTTTACCTTGGGAAATGGGAAGTCAGTCTCTTCTCTTATCGATGTAATTGTTTCCTTCGTTAATGTTTGCTGGAACAGTGCATTTAGTTACCATGACAACGCGATGACGATTCCTGGCAACGCGCTGCGTTTGGGGAAATTCAGCGTCCGGCTGTGCGTCTCTATAACGCATGGCGGCGGCGTAACCATGGCAGCAGTATCTACTTGGATTGAGCTCAAACCGTCTCCTATCAACATCTTATTCATTGGAGGATCTAGAAGGTGAGCTGTTTAAAACATCATAACATTAAAAAATCGTAAGTAAGATTACGTTATAAAATAAGTGTGATTACACTGTACATTATCAAATTACCATTTACAATTTATAAAGAAATCCACGTGCATGCTTTGGCAAAACCCCACTGCAGTATCAGCCATGGAACAGTTTACAATTACAATGGAAAAAGAAACACTGATTGACGAACGCATTTTATTACCGACAAGGTCCCAGAGTGGCGGCTATCTTTTGGACGGAGACCCGGATGTGGCGCTTATCGATCCTGATGCGGCACCTCATGAAGAGATAAAGGGACACGAGCGCTCCCCTGACGTATTTGAATGGACCTGTCGCCGCTCAGACGGTATAGTTCTATTCATCTATCTATTCATTACATCACTGATAAAGAGTTGTTTTCTCCAATTCACTAGCTGTGAGTGACATACAACCAGGTAGATAGACAATGGTGGTAGCCTGGAGTCCAGCCTTATTAGCTTTAAGCTCGCGGAGCTAGGGTAGCGGACGGAAGCTAATAAGGCTGGACTCCAGGCTACAATAATGGGTGTCATGAAGGGCTGGCCCAGGGGACCGTCGGGTACAAGTATGCAACGAAACATGCATGAACATTATGAACTACTGTATCTACTAACTACTTAACTAAGGGCAGAATAGAATTTACTGACTCAGGGCCAGCAAAGAATCTTTAAGGAAGTGATGATTTGGGCTTCAAATATGGTGATGGCGGCATTTGTCAAGTTTAAGAATGATTGCCGGTTGAAGAAGGTTCACTGGCTTTTCGTGGAATGATTAAAGGGGGCAGAAAACCATTGTATTAAAAGTGAGGCAAGGATCTTGACGTTGAGTTTTTCTTCTTATTTCTCCTTCTTTTTCTTCTTATTTCTCCTTCAGGAAGAGACTGCGATCAGTCATTCGTCGTTTACAAAGTTGACTTAAGAAACGACACCCCTCGGACACGTCGGGCCAGGTCAGGAACCTTCATCGTGCGAGTTGAGAACCCTCAGCCTGTAACAGACCGCGTCTGGCTGCCGCATGAACAAGAGGTGACTCTGATACCAGCGGGACTGCCCACCTGCCTCATAAGGTACAACAGTCTACAATTTGTATAAAGGAATTTACACAAAAACGGGTAGGTAGCTTTTGCTAGGGTACTTTTTTTTGAATTTGAGTCTTTTAGATGAAATGTGTGATCAATCTCCAAGCAGATCGAACGGTTGCGAAGACCGTAAAAAATTTTAGTGCAAAAAATTTTTCTGCCAGTCTTCGGAACCGTTCGATCTGCTTGGAGATTAGGTGTGAGGGTCACAAGCTCCTGTGCTGTCCCTGGCAGCAAGAGTTTGCGTAACACAGGCTATCACTTGACATTATCTGATCAGTATGTACTATTGATTCTGCATCATTTACTTTTACTGTAAATGTTCTAGCTTGTTAAGCGAAGGAAGCTGAATGGATACAGCAACACCCCGATCCAAATAATGATAAGATCATACTTTATATGACATATGCAGTTGTTATGTGAAGACACATCTGTCTTATCACTTAGGCTTAGCCTTGTAGTTTTGTTACATCAAGATTCATACACATGAGATGAAGCATGGCATTGCCGGCAATGACATTGGTCAATAGGATTGACCATTGTCACCACTTTTGTTATCAGATGTAGCCGTGGTGACAACTGCAACTACCTGGCCACCAAGAGTCACCGGCGCCTAAGGCTGTGGACAGAGTGTAAGAAATTCAGGAGCACCCGGTACGGTAGTTGGTATAGAATGGATGATGTGGATCAATCATTCTGGTGGCATGACAACGGAAATAAACCAGGTCACTCCTACTACTGGAGCCTGAAGCAGTCCCCGGAGGAGTTCAGCGGCATTGACTGGGGGAACGACACTCTGACGGGCAGGGAGCAAGACGAACTGATCGTTAAAGACCATATATTCACCGTAAGTATCTATTTATTTATCTATCTATCTACCTCTCACAATAGCTGTTATGTACTGTTTAAATCAACTATTCACCGAAGCAGTAATTTCCCATAAGGTTAAACGGCAGAGCATAGAGAGACCGTCGACACTCTGCCTGACAATGAGCACTCAATGATGTCCAAGGTCCCCCAATGACTTTTCAAGGATCCCAAATTTCCCAACACACGAAGTTATTCAATCGCTGTTGATCTAGCTGTTTTTAAGACTCAAAGCAACCTATGGTTCTTAGCATACGTATTACGTTCTTTTCAGATTCCAGGAGAGTACATCTTACGTCTGGACATCCTGACAAACGGTGTTCTCTGCACCTATGGAAACTGCAGCTATACTGAGTGGAAGTTTTTCATCCAGGGCACGCCTGCGAACGCGCGTGAACCCGTCTGTGCTGCCAACATATCAGTTCCTCTGTCCTCAGGTAAGGGTGTTTTAGAAAATGGTAAGGGTTATGTGGGGCCGTGTGGCGTGACGGCAGGGTGTTTGGCCCAGAACCAAGAGGTCCCGAGTTCGAATCCCCCTGATGCCACCGATGTTGTGCCCTTGGGAAAGGCACTTAACACGACTTTCCTCACTTCGCCCAGGTATATAGAAAATGGTATGTTGTTATCTGTACGTGGTACTGTATATATAATAGTATATTTTTATAATTATATTTCAATAGACTTATATGATAATATAAGTCATAAAAAGTTGAGTGCAGTGCCACGTTGTCCTTGTCTGTCAAAAACCAAAGTAAAAAAATGATAAGGTGGTGTGTCCGGAATTTAGCAAAACCTGAAAAAATGATGGGGCTAAACAAGACAATGAGGAACGCTTAGGAATTGATGTTTTAGACTTAGGGAGACGAGATGCTGTTTATACCTTGTCCATGTTGCCGGTAAGTTTGAAGTAGCCTTTGGGTGTTGTTACGTGGTGAATATTGAGTACGAAATCGGACAGCTGGTGTTCCTGGTATGAGTAACCTGGTTCATCACCCCGACCACGACCAAAGCTCCTGGCTTTACTTTGCCCTATCAAGAAGAACAACTTAGCTTTGTGTTGTATTAGCCCTTGTTAAAGATATTGTAACCTTGTACTAAATGTCTATCACCACCACAACAGTCGAGTGTTATGTGGTGAATATTGAGTACGAAATCGGACAGCTGGTGTTCCTGGTATGAATATCCTGACTCATCACCCCGAAGACATCAACGTTAGTAGCTTTACTTTGCCCTATCAATAGGAATGACCTGGAGACTCCATAGATATCTGTCGTGTTAGTCTTGTTAAAGTGTTAGACATTGTAACCTTGTACTAAATGTCTATTACCACCACAACAGTCGAGTGCAACATAACACAGCCGTACAGCGAGCTGGATACGTCATGGACCGGAGAGGGCTGTGAATGCCGGGAAGTCTCCAACCTCTGCACCTTAAGCCCGACGGAGGGAATCGCCCTGACCACCAGATTCGACTTGAGCTGCTTAGGTATGTTTAAGCCTTTCTACAGAGAAAAAATTTATCATCCCGTCAGACATGTGCAGAGCTGTTTTCACAAAGGATAAACATCTTTGCGACATTAACTACTTTCTGCATGAGCATTGTTCTTTCTTAGTCTAGTTTTCAAACTTTTGGATGAATCTCAAGAAAAGTAGTGTATCACATCCTTCCTAAGAGCAGTACTTTCGAAGCATCATGTACTAGTCGATCTATCAAACTGGATGCAATCCTACCTGACCGAAGACTCTACTCTACTCTACTCTACTCTACTCTACTCTACTCTACTCTACACTACTCTACTCTACTCTACTCTACTCTACTCTACTCTACTCTACTCTACTCTACTCTACTCTACTCTACTTTACTCTACTCTATCAAATTTCCATCCAAAATACCAATTAGAAAATTTTTGCATCTCTTGTTGCTGGCAAGCAGTTGACCAGTTGGTCTTGTAGTTAGGGTTGTTGACTAGGAGTCTAACGCTTCTGGGTTAGCATTCCTAGTATGCAGACTTGGCAAAGGCACTGTACACATTATTCCTCACTCGGACTCACGATCAGTCGAAAATGAGTACCTAGCTTCGGTTTGGGACACTTTAAAGACCCCTTCACACTGACAAAAAAGAGGGTGTCTCTGTTTTGTCGCTAGACTTTGAAGGTGTCGGAGCGATTCGGTATGAGTTCTACTACAGAACCAGAGCTACAGCTTCAGTCAGCACCCTCGCAGACTCCGAGTCAGGCCATTACAACTTACTGCAACACGGAATGGTGAGTAGGGATAGACATCGGAATAGACATCATCGAGTTCTCATGTTTTCATGGCTAAATACCAAAAACATGTTCAGGCAATTTATGCAAATAGACCTGTTGCAACGTATACACACCTGGATGGGACCATGTTTCAATGGCCCATATAAAGTATAGTTGAAACTGTAAGCTTGTTTGTTTCAAGGTGTTTACACTATTATATATAGTCAAAGTAAAATAATTCCTACCGTTTGGATTTTATCTAAAATGACTCTCATTGAACTTTGTTCCCGTGCTTACAAGTCTTTTATTTGAAACAGTCGCCGAAGCCAATTCCGTTCAAGCTCCCGTCCGGTCTGGCGTCTGATGACTACAAGGTCTTCATTCTCGTGGAGATGTCCGACCAGGAGGGAACGACAAAGACAAGTGAACTGGAGCTGACGGTTAGGGTGATATTATGATAAATCAATTCACCAGATATGGAACAAACTCCGCAATACAACATACATGATGAGTTTAGTTCAGCCCTTGACACTGAGGTATATTTTCTACCAACTTGAAGGTAATTATATTACTTTCGCAAGTTTTCTAACCTTGACACAGATGTTCTTCTGTTAAAGTATTGAGTTTGAGATTTTTTAATGCACTTTAACTATGTTGTGAATGTAGCTGCTAATTAATATGGCAATTTTGAGAAGATGTAACTCGCCAAGATGATGATGATGGTGCTGACGATGAAGATGGTTATTTTGTTGATGACGAGGTGATGTTGTTGTGGCTGATGATGATGTTGTTGTTGATGATGATGCTGCTGCTGCTGATGATGATGATGATAATGATGATGAAGATAAGAAATGCACATTATTGCAGACCTAACCTTGATTAGGGCCATCTGAAGATTTTACAACTAGTGTAGCTTAGGAGCCACCTTATAATTCTCTTGTAGACAACCATGTAATGTTTACCTGCCAAATTTTTGGTAGTGCTAACAAAGGGCTACCATGAATGAAGCTAGGTGGTTCTGTGACAATCCCAGACGAATGTGAGTCTGTATCTTCCATGTTTTTCATTTAGTTTTTATATGTGCGCACACTTATAACAGGTTCGGCTGCCTACCTTTGAGGAACTGCTCACCGCTATCGACGCCACCAACGCTGAAGTGGAGACCGCCATCCGCTGGGGAAACGAAATGGAGGCCGTGCACTTAAGTACCATCATAGCAACAACTCTCAACAATATCCGCGTTGAAGGAGCGTATGAAGTGACTGACTGGAGGAGCGTAAGTGCATCAAATGGTTCTCCCACTGTCACTAACTGTAGAGTAAGAACAATCGTATGAGGTCGTTGACAGTAGTGAACTACGTTAAGCATATATATCCGTTAACCATATAGGAAACTGCTAACAAGTTACTCTGCCTGTGTGTATGTGTGCATGGAGGTATTAAACCTTCAACATGGAACAACTAAACGTTGTGGGCATGTTCGGAGGTTTCTGTCAGTCCAAGTTCATCCTCTGCTATTGACTATGGCTTCTTTTGGAGTTGTGGCCTTTTTGGCGGTCACTTGCGTGGTCACTATAGATAGGTTTGGTTGTCTTGATTGATAGAGAGAAATGAGAGAGCGAGTACACGAAAAAGAGAAAGACATTGAGAGAGTATAAGAAATAAACAAGGACAGACAGAGAGGGAGGTTTTGTTAACACTTCTTTTACTCGGTATGGCGGTCATCGACTTGAAGATCATCAAAGTTAGTAACAAATCATAGAATTTACTTTCTACTGACTATAACTCGACAGGCACGACACTTATACAATAATATATCATCAGGTAAAAATCTTTTTGCTAACAATATCTCCACAGGCACGACAGGCGATCATCTATAACGTTGGGAGAGTTCCTATAGAGAACGTTGAATCCGTCATCCAGTCATCCGAGTCTCTCATTCAGGCCACTCACTATGACGACGAGGTCACGGCAGACGGACAGGTACACAATTCACCTGATTTGACGTCATAAATGTCACATGGAAGTACATTGTGTAAGATAAGTGCCTTGGTTTAGACCCGTAGAAGGGACGTTGAACGTTACGCCGTCGGTCCAGTGTTTAAGGATAGTCTGATGTCAAGCAAGTTTAAGCACCTACCGCAGTTCCAAAGGACTGAAACCTTTTCTAGTAGCGCGCAAGTCGGAATTTGAACTCCAAGTCGACCTCCAATCCGTGGGCCAGCTTGCTCATCTCATGGTCAATCGCGCCATTTTACTAACACAATTGTCTTATTCTACCTTTTGCCAACAGGTCCGTGCTGCCGAGCAACTTCTCTACATGGCCAAGTTCATGACTCAAAAAGTCACCACAACAAATATGACACAGGAAAAAGTCGAGAGAGTTGCTGGTATCGTCATGACAGGTTAGCAAAATAAATCGTCCATCTTCGAAGCTTATCGAATTTGTGATCTTTAAGTACATTCTGATAATAGTGATATCACTATCATATAGTAACTTACTGTAAGAGTGTTGACTCCCAAGACTGAAAATCAAACCTTTAACGTTTCCTTTGGGGCTCGTGGTCAAGCAAGACGAAGTAAGAAAAGTTATTTGAAACCCCTTGGTTAAAACATTCATGCTTTATTTTTAGAGACGTAAGTCATTGTTATGTTGGTATGTTCCCTCGTACCTTCCAGGTGCCTTCAATGTCTTTAAAAGTTCTGAAGTTGTTGCTGGATGGAAACTCACCGGAAACGGGCCACCTGAGGATGCCAACACGACCGAGGCAACTTTACTCAAGGTAGATAGATGTATCGGCAGATGCTAAATCTTCTTTCTTGGGTAACACAGACATGCACATACACAGTATATATACAGACATATTTGCTTTGTTTGCACTCACGTGGCTGTAACGGAAGCATTATCCGCCATGTCGAATGGTTAAATCTAGAAGTTGTCGGATAAATTTGAATGTAATCATGTAGGATTCCACTGGCGCATAGCTCATCGACAATTATCCTCCATCTGTTTCTTCTCTGAACTGAACCGTCATCTTATAGTTGGGCCCAGCCTTCTCAATTCTAACATTTTTGAGCTCACGTGACTGTAACGTAAGCATATCCTCCATGTTGAATGGTTAGACCTGGAGGTCGTTGGGTAAATTTAAATGTCATCATGTAAGTTCCTACTGGAGCAAAGCTCATCGATAATTAACCTCAATTTGCCTCTGTTCTAAACTGTTCTCTCCCTCTAGTTGGTTACCCACCTTCTCAAATCGGGGGTTATGCTGTTATTTCCTAGCCATCCCCAACAAATTGGGCAAATGTAATAGTGACAAATGACGGAAAGTAAACGTCCTAACCACAAAAACATACCTCACCTGATGCTTGGACCTAGGAAATGGTCCAACATTAATGAATCAGGAGCTCAAAGTTTTCCAGAGTTCCAATTATAAGTATGTAAGATAATAGTCATTATTTTTTACCTTCACATTGTTTCTTAAGCAAAGGGTAGAACATTATTTCGATTCTTGTTCTTCTGCAGAATCGGAACGCCACCACCGTGGCTTTTCGTGTCATAGATGAACTTACTAACCAGATTCTGAAGGGAAAACGGCCGCGTGAAGTTGTGACAATGATATCATCAGAAGACTTTCAGGTGGGTGTACATGTGCAAACTAGCATGATGATAAGGAAGAGAACTATGGTCAAGGCGTAGGAAACAAGGCCTAAAGACACAGATAGGCGCCGCCCTATACACAGTGTATATTTTGGAAATGACTACATGGTGGCACTGCGTAAATGTCTAACGTAGATCTTATAATCTTTGAAGCTTAGATCTGATGGCCTGGTATTGCTTCGACACATTTAGGGTATAAAATCTCCAGAAACAAGTAGTTTCGAGCCCACCCATGGGCACAGCATAGATGTGCTTAACCGGCCAAGTGCCACCAAGTATTGGACCTTTTCAACAACCGACGTTTCTGCTTAGCCTGCCCGTAGTGATCTCTCTGAGCCCGATGAAACTCCCCGGGGCAGTCCTAATGACGTAAGCGGTAGATGTCTCTTTGCCAGCCGAGGGGCATGCTGCCCACGGTCGCTGGACCGTATGGTGACCAGGGTGCTCACTTTCTTTACTTGAAATTCTACAGGTGTTTTTTAAAATCACTTTAGTAACGGTTTTTTTCCGTTTACCGGTTTGCAGGTTGTGATCAACAGGACTGACTGCCTCGCGTGGTTTGATTATGAAAATCACACCGTCCACTTCACCAGTTTTGAGGAGGGAACCTGGTTCCGACTGCCGCCGATGCGAGTATTCGTGAAGGCATTCGCACGTTCAGTTATGGTAATCGATTTCTTCCATTGTCCCTAAAAGTACATAAAAAGACTTTGTACCAGTTCTCTGACAGATTATATGAACATTTGAGGTAAGCCTGTAGACAGATGGCAAACTACGGACGTCAACGTTATCATGCATGTGAAAAAGCACTTCATCCCCCCCCGAAAACTAGCTATATCACTGCAAATATAAGTCATGTGTCTCTCAATCCCAATCGACAAAATAACACGTAAAATACTAATTGTCAATTGTTTGTAACATAACGTTATCAAAATGTAATATAGATCAATGTATCGAATTTCTAGAATTCGCTAATGATATAGAAATGCATTAAGCTGAGATTTAAACTTAAAACGACATCATGATATTTTAGAATGAGATTCTCATGGTTTGTAGATCTAAAATATGATGTTTCATTTTGTAGATAACAATTCAATCATTCAGTCCTTTTTTTCTGACTTCAACGACCATAGAAGCGAACTGGTGACATAAGTGAGGGTCTACTCAAGTCAATAGCGAATAATAACTTCTGTGTCTTCAACGGAACACAGGTGGGAGAATAATAGGATAACGGTGTTTAAATTATTTCAGTGGGAATATAGAGACAGTAGTTATGCGTACATGTGGTCAACACTTACGCAAAACACGTAGCAAGCGTAGCAATTAAGATGCACATAACCTTTTTCTAAAATATATTTCTAGATTGTTTTCAAATTTACACTTATACAAACCCAATTTACATGATTGATGCTGAGATTGCAAACTTCTCAGGTTTTCCACAGCCGTTGGAGGAATCCTTTTGAGTACGCGTCTACCACAAACATCAGCCACAGGGACTTAGGCATAGGAATAGGAGGGCTGCATTTCAGCGACTCATTGGAAAGGAAGGGGATTTCTGGCCTGGAGGAGCCCATAGAGTTTTCCATCCTGAGGCACAACCAGTCTGTGGCAGCTGAGGAGTTTGATGACGTTGGAGTAGGCGGGACAATACAGGTAAACAAGCTGTTATGTCGAATATTTGTTTTTTCGAGACCTGCTTTCAAAATCTACAACAAAAATCTAAAATACCCTTTTCCTTTCAGTACGTCCCTTTTAAGTACAACGGCTCCATCGACCCGGCAGACACGTTCATCTTCCTGGCCCCCAAGGACCCTCTGGTGTCCCCAACCTTCAGCCTGTACCTGGCCTACGGCATCAAACCCAACGCGACTCTGTTCGACCTGACTACCACTCTTCCTATCCCTTCTAACATGAGGTATGTCGGATGATACTGCATTGGCATATTTTAAAAGAGTTAATTCTTACTTTTGAGACACCAGGATAACCATAGGTTTCGATAAAGCAGGCGTAATGAAGGTAGTATATTCTGGCACACATTCATAAGTGTTGTCGTCGTGTTGCATATACAGCATATACATATATATATATATATATACATACATACATAAATATATATATATATAGGATATTGGAGTTTTTTTAACACAACTAACCCCTTGTTTCTGCCAATATTTTGGGCCAGCTACCTTCTTCAGGGCTTTGTGACTAAAACTACCTTCTTCAGATCAAGGTAAATTGTATGTAAGATAATAAACAACAAGCACTGTTGAAATCATTCATTTTAATCGCAGCTATTCTCTTGATCTGGATGAAAACATCACCGTGACGTCAGACCCGTACATCTGGCGAGTGCGTCTCGGTGACGTGGACATTTGGGACAGCAATGACACCCACTGGTACATCGGTGAGAACATGATGCTTAAGCGCTGGTAGCACGTCTTCTATTTCTTTGCTACTTTTTCGGAACATAATTAGGGTACCGGGGTGGTACATCGGTAAGAAGATGATGCTTTTGGTGATAGTAGCACTAATGTTTCTTTTTTTTACTTTTTTTAAAGAACATAATTATAGTACTGTGACGATCAAGGACGGGCAAAACCTCTGCCTACATGTAGCTAGGATGGCGTTACTCCTTTACAACCTACCATGATGAATTGAAGAGCTGTAAACGTCATTGTCCTTGTAAATAATCCTATTGTATGTTTTCATGGCAGGAATTGTGCCTACAAGTACAGGCGGAACTGATGAGGGAGGCAGTCTAACAGTCTCATTTGCAGTCTTCGTTGAACCCGTAGAATGCGTGTTCTTTAACGAAAAGGACCATTTCTGGGACCGAAGTGGCTGTGAGGTAAAGCCCATTGTATTTTTGTGTCAATTTGAAATACTTTAAATAAACCTAACTATTGTTCGCATGACATCAGCTTACTGAATACTTAGGTTCTGTACATTTAGAAGCCAATATCCTCTCGAATACATGGCTAGTGCTTGGCATGGATAACTTTCGTGTGCTCATGGCGTCTAATAATTATTACCTTCGCCGAGAAGGTTATGCAGAGGGTCGCGTTTGTATGTATGTATGTATGTATGTATGTATGTATGTATGTTTGTAACCACCAGCGTAACTCGAGAAGGCTTTGATGGATTGTTTTGATATTTGGTAGGTGGGTAGGTCTTGATGAGAATTGGAAATGATTAGATTTTGGGTCCCCTAGCGGCTTGTTAAGGTACTGCAGAGGAACTTCCTGTTTTGATATCTCGTGTTCTGGACAAGCTATGGAACTGATTTTTTAGTGGTAGATAGCTATTCGGACAGAGAGTAAGTGGTATAGGTTTTGGCCCACTAGTTAGTAATATAATTTGATTTGTCACTGTGCTATAGTTATGGCTGCATGGAATTCGCATTTTTTGACATCTTGAATTCCACAGGTTGGGCCTCTGACGAGCCGGTCCCATCTCCACTGCCGCTGTGACCACCTGACCAAGTTCTCGGGTCTGATGGGCCTGATTCCCCCAAACGAGATCAACTTTGAGCGCGCTTTTGAAGGGTTCCTGCTGAAGAACCTGATTCAGAATCCCATCGGCATCATGACGTGCTGCGTCCTGTTCTCCTTCTACATCGCCTTGTGTGTGCCGTGGACAAGGAAAAATGATGCCAAGGACCTCGGGAAGGTAACCGAACAAGAATGTGAACTGTGAATGGCCACTTCAATGTCATAGATAAGTATTTTGTAGAGAATACGGTGAGACCTATGGATGTATGTTGTTTTATCCCAGATCACCACGACAGCAATCTTCGACGACACAAAACATCCCAAACCTCGCTACTACCTGAGGGTCTTCACTGGACCGAGAGCAAACGCCGGGACGACAGCAAAGGTAAAGACGATTTCTACTTTAACGATTTCTATTAAGTAGAATTTCATGTATGTATTTTACACTTTTAAAACATATGAAAGCCTTCCATCTAGACATTTCTGTATTTTTCTTCTGTCTATCATCATGTAGCTCTGTGACATCTATCTTATTTGATCGTAGGTGTCCATCATGCTGCACGGGGCGACCAGGGAGTGCGGCCCGTTCCTCCTCCACCAGCCCTACTCAGCCATGTTTGAGAAGGGAAACATGGCCGGGTTTGTTCTGTGCACCGAGACGGACCCAGGCTGGCTCACCCACGTGCGCGTGTGGCACGACAACTCAGGGAAAGAGCCGTCCTGGTAAGTCCCTCTCGAATAATAACATAAAGTACATTTCACCCAGTTGTAGTGGAAGCGCTATCTGAGTAAATCCTGATTCTAGCAGCCCTCCCACTGGTCATAGGTTTGTATTCCAGGCTCGGTCAGGTCATGCAGGGATGTGCTCCGTAGAGCCCTGGACAGTGAGCAGTGGAACGATAGGACAATACTTCCCAGTGACTTCACATGTGGTTGGTTATGAATAGAGGGCAAAAACTGACGTGTTTGACGTGTAACAAATGTTTTGCCTTCCACATTAATAGGTTTCTGGAGAAAGTCATTGTAGACGATCTGCTGGATGAAAACCAGTACTACTTCCTCTGCAACAGGTGGGTTTCTGCAATTATGATAGAATATATTCGGCACGTTTGAAACCCGGTTGAGATATTCAGATCGTTTAATCATGAATTAATGATTTAACACCGAGTAAGTTTCAGGATACGCAATGTACTGTACGATGTACTATACCAATTAATGGCAATGTCATTCAGTGAAATACGCCTTCTGCCCCACTACAGATGGTTGGCCTTTGACGAGGACGATGAGCAAATTGAGCGCGTGCTGCCTGCAGCTAAGGACGAGCAGCTGGTGGCCTTCAGCACTCTGTTCGCTGATAGAACAGCAAAGTAAATATATTTAAGACTTGTAGTGTTCTATGATGCTTCCATTCTAATTGGAGAATTGAGTCATATAGGAACTTAATGGTTTTCCTTCAACAACATCTTTCCTTTTCAGACTTCTGTTTTTCCCAATTTCGTTTCACACTTCTGGAATTGAACTGCCAATTGATTGAATTAATGAATGAAAGAATGATTGATTGATGGACCGATTTAATCGGTTGATTGTTTAGTTGGATTAATTGGTTGGTTGATTGGTTGATTGGTTGATTGATTGATTGGTTGATTGGCTGATTGGTTGATTGGCTGATTAGTTGGTTGGTTGGTTTGTTGATTGATTGATTGATTGATTGATTGATTGATTGGACCACAGGGACCTGCGAGACGGCCACATCTGGTACTCTGTGTACGGCCGCCCTGCCAGCAGCCCGTTCACCCGCACCCAGCGCGTCTCCTGCTGCCTGTCCATCATCATGTGCACCATGCTGGCAAACATCATGTTCTTCGGCCGAGGAGACGACTTCGCCCAGCCGGAACCCGTCAACGTCTTCGGATTTGATGTGGAGATCCCGATTTCCTGGCCTCAGGTAGTCACACTGTAGGAAGAATCTTTGGCAGATCCAATATTGCTTTGGCCTTTAAACGTTTGCATAAAGAGGTAGTAGGACGTTCTAATATTTTCATGGCTATGATATCCACATAGAAGATATAGATTATATTTTGGAACTATACAACATAGACCGAAGAGATACCGTATTACGACATTGGACATACATCTGTCTTTAGGTTTAGACATTACATATTGTGATGTTTTATTCTACAGATTGTCATCGGTCTCCAAAGCGCCGCGGTGGTGTTTCCTATTAACGCCATCATCATTTGGATCTTCCGGAGCGTCAAGCAGCGTCCGGAAAATACACAGAAGAAAAGTATGTTAAACTTTGCAAATGTTCACCACATACCACACACAAGCAAAGTTAAGGAAAGAGTGATACACAAGGGCAATAGCAATTATAAGAATACTAGAGACCTTTCTGGTTGCATTTCTACATTGTGGTTCTAGATGGCGCTTCACACTGGGGTTTAAGATATATGCTAGCATTTGGCTGATAGGCACCACCATGCAAGTTTAAATCATATGTCTACCGCTAGCCACTTCTGCTGACAACCGTGCCATCAAAAAAGACAAATCGGACGGACGTCCTAAACGGTCTTCATCAAAGAACAAACCTGCTTCCACCGGACTGTCGAGCACCGAGATTTATCTGATGAACGTGGAACCGTCATTGCCCGAACAGGTGCGTGCTTAGATAGATATTCAGATGATATTATTGTAGCCAGTCCATTATTAAGTAAATCATTCGAAGGAATCAGCTGGCCATGAATGGGGGCTGCAGAAATCACTCTCTGCCCAGGGCCTACGGTCAGCTCTGTCCTCTTTTGGGGTCGAACACGTCTTCTTCCTGAACGTCCTCTAGGGCGCTCCCAGACTGGAGGTTTATACACAGTATCATATAGGATGATTTTACAGTCAAAAATTATACGATCTTTGCCATCTAACGTACTTGATTTTGTTTCTTATCGCCGAAGGTCCGGAAGGAAGCTGCCCGCACCAGGCAGGACGAAGTCACGGAGCCGACTTCCCCAGGACAGAGCAAATCTCAAGGTTACGATGCACTCTGGAGTCTCTCCTTATTATAATTGAGAATATGATGTATCTAAACAAGTGCGAGATTTCAATATCATATTCTTAAAACATGTACATTATAACTGATAAGTCTACTTAAACTGTCCACTCTAAATGTTTGATGTGTTTAGGTTTACTTATCAGTTAGATGTCTGGGCGGTACAAACCTAGTATCTAAAGACCCAAAATTTATACAACCTGTTTTAATCCTTACACAGAAATTCTATATAGATAATGCAAGTCCAAAAATGTTGATCTAATACTATCAAACAATTGACGTCGACGTCCTTACAATTGCAGAGGTGAATGAAAAGTACGCTGTACTGGACGATCCGGAGAAGGACACTCCAGGGGTGCTGCCGTGGTGGTTCGTCTATATTGGTGAGTAACACTTAAGAACATTTCAATTGATATTGGAATTCTACAGGTCAGATGAATTTGTACGATTATGAAGGCGTCTTTGACATATCATGTGTTTTTCGGGCTAATTTGCATGCATGCAGAATGACTGTCATTTTTGTGTGAGTTGTTTAGTTGTTGTTGTTCTATATAATTTGCTGAAACATTTACTTCTATATAATTTCTTTTTTCTCTTGTCAGTGTGTTCTTTTTTCGGGTGTTTGTATCCATGGACAGGTGGAAAACTGGTCACGGGTCTGAGTGTGATCTATAGCTCAGCTAAAATGACTAAAAGGAGTTTAAATGTATATCACCATTCTGGACAAAGCTGCAGTCACGATAGTATATCGTACCATTAGATACAGTTTTGGTAATCTTTAACCGTAGGTTTAATTGTGAATGGCTCAATCCCCAGGTTTCATCCTTGTGTTCGTGACCACCAACACCGCCGCCTTCTTCGTCATGCTGTACACGTTTGAGTTCGGGCGGGAGAAGGCAGAAGCCTGGCTGCTCATCTTCCTGACGTCATTCCTCTCCGACCTCATCCTCATCCAGCCTGTCAAGATACTCGCCATGGCGGCGCTGTTTGCAGTGTTCTTCAAGGTATTTTCCAATCCCTCACACATATATGTGAAACCTATCATTTAATACCCCCATTCCACTTGGACGGCGCTCTCACCGCGCTCACACGGCGACCTCATTTTGGCCAGATCGCCGTGAGAGCGCCGACAGCGCGGCGAGAGCGCCATTGAGAGCGCCGACAGCGCGGCGAGAGCGCCGACAGCGCGGCGAGAGCGCCATGCGCGCCGTCACCTCGGCGATGGTTTTGAACATGCTCAAAACCTTCACCGTGAGAGCGCCGAGGATTGCGACCAAAAAACGAGCGCCGAGAGAGCGCGGAGCGAGCGCGGTGAGCGCCGTGAGAGCGAGGTGAGCGCCGTGAGAGCGCCCAAGGTGGGATCAAAGGGCCGCAGCGAGCGCTCAAGGATCGCAGCAAGCGCTCTATGAGGATTGAATTGTCTTAACTGTAGTTCAAACAAATTTCATTCTTGAAGTGGTGTTTCTTGAATTTCTGAGAATTTTGCGGTCAAATCATGGTTTTGCTCGTGGGTAATACAAATTGACCAATACCTACAAGTACTTGCTTCCATTCAAATTAAATTCCCTCCAAGTTTTATTGTCAGTGGTTCAAAATGTGTTTCAAAATTCTGTGATTTACGTTTCTATTATAACGTATAATGATAAAATATATTTATTGCAAACAGTTTACATGACAGACAACACAGACAACACAGACAAAACAAGTTGAACATACATATATTACTTAAGACACACACTGAGCGACCGTGCAGCGACTAAAATTGAATCTGTTTTCCCGTTGATATTATCATTCAAATGTGATGCAAGAGGTAAAGGTATGACTGAGAAGACAACAAAGCACACAAAACGTAACAAAAATTCGTTCTTTATCTCTGGAATTCGTTCAGTGATCAGTGAAATCTTTCAAAGTTGCCGACATTTGACATTTTGGTCGCGCTGAGAGCGCGCAAGGGTCGCCGTAGAGATTCCACTTGAGCACGTTTTCCAGGAGTTCGGCGCTCTCACGGCGCTCTGGACCATTTTAGGTCGCCGTGAGAGCGCGGTGAGAGCGCCGTCCAAGTGGGAAGGGGGTCTAACCTGCCATTATGACTTCCTATTGCTGGATGTATTGCACGTAATGTGCCAGTAGTTTTGCTGTCGCATACATTTTCCCCGATACTATGAGTTCTTAGCTTTTTTTTTCACAACTGATATTTGACTTATATTCTTAACTTTAACTAGACGGGGGGGGGGGGGGTGTTAAAGTGCCCGCGCCAACTTTGACATCGTATAACTGCCAAACGACGTATGCTAGGACTACCAAACTTGGTGACTTGTCATAAGTTAGTTTGTCTGTAATTTTATGATAATAGTATACGTTTATCATTTTTCGTGTTGCCATGGCAACGGGTTTCAGGTTTTTTATGCAAAATTAATTTTTCTTAATAATGATGTTACTAAGGTTTTCTTGCTCAACCACACAAGTTTTCTTACATGTATAACATCATATGTAACTTTCAGGATTTAATATTCATAGATAGTGATAATTAGATGACGTAATCGGTCATGATCCAAGATGGCGGACCGTATCATTAGTTTAGGTATTAACAGGCTTTTCACCTTCGAAGACGTCACTACCTGGAATTTTCTTAACCAGAAACATTCGGATACATTAGCGTTTCTAGTGTATTTTACTGTGTTGTGGGGTCATTAGTGGAAAAAAGTATTTTCAAATATTTGAAAATGGCCAATCCAAGATGGCGGATCCCAAGGGATAGCTAAATACACATGTATAAGACCGCAACTCCTTCCCATCGCATCGACATATATTGGACCATTTTTTAATATTTTCGTTTCATTATTTTGTCTACACTTTCCAGAAAGCGGATAAAGGGGACGAAGGGAAGAAATGGGATCTAAAACAATGTGAAGACATTGCTAAAGATCAAAAGCAGGTAAGCTTGCATCTCTTTTCTAAAGTGTTCTTTAAATTCATCTGTCTGTAATGACATTAAAAGGAGAATGAACAACAAGGGAAAAAAATTATTACCACATGACACATTCCGAACTAACCATGCAGGTAGGTAATAATAAGTAATAAGCAGGTAAGTTTGCACCCATTTTCTAATGTGTGCTAGAAAATCATATGTCGGTTATGACATCAAAGTTAGGTAATGATTAACAAAGGGAAAAAATTACCGCAGAACACATATCGAGCTAGCCTTGTTGAATATGCTTCTCCTTCCAGAGTCCACCTGTCCCGGACCTACACGGTTCCCCGGACCTGGCTCAGGCCCGGATGGTCGCCGTCCGACGCAGGAAGCTCAGGACGATCCTGAAGGAAGTGGCTGTTTACGCCCTTTTCCTGGCCGTGGTCATGCTGGCTGCGTACGGACAGAAGAATCACATGGCCTTTTATATGTCCAACGAGGTTCAGCGACTCATTGTACACAACGAGGAAATGTCTTTCGAAGAGGTAGATATCAACTTGAATCAACTTTTCATGTCAACAATGCAATTTCAGCTGAAACTTTATAACAAAAGAATATCATGTACCCTGGACACCCAATCAATTGTCATTATGCTGCTTATGATATTGGTATGGATTTTATACCAATATCTTATCTTACCCTTCATTCATTGAGGTTTTAACTTACCCACCCCCACCCTTTGCTTTTTTCTATTGTGCACTATTGTCATGACACCACGTTAGGTGAGTGATGCAGATTCCTACTGGACCTGGCTGGAAGATGCAGCCATCACAGGTCTTTACCCAGACGCCTCTTCAGCCGTCCCGGACCTGCCTGCCTATCGTGTAGGACCGATACGGCTCCGCCAGGCTAGAGTCAAGCTGCGTAAGTTGTGATGCATCGATGCGCTTTTTACCATACAACATCATCAGACTTAAGACAAATGTGGTTCCAACTTTGTGAAAGACAGTAAGCCTGATAGTTGCTCTTCTTGACTTACCATATACATTGTACACTCATATTTGTCTATCAACGATACAATTAGTATCTTAAGTTAATCATCATGTAAAGTCAGGTAAAATAATCAGTCCATGTGCTTTAATGATCTTTTGCATTATTGACGGTGATATGTTGAACCTACACCACAATAGTTGGGAATCGTTTTAACGTACTATCATCTATAATTGTACACGTGCTCCAGATCCTGACTGCCTGACGACAGTGTCACCAGGAAACCAGACATCAGAATGCGACAGACGTTATGATTACATCAGTCAGGACGAAGGGCACTACGGAGAAGGATGGTTGCCGCTACCCACAGTCAACATCACCGCTTTCAACGGAACCAACGGCACCGCAGAGATAGCAGATCAGAACGGCACAAGTCCGTGGGAGTTCCGGTCCCCTAAAGACCTACGAGGTGATTGTCAAAACCTGTGTTGCCATGAACTCATTTTCTTTATCGATCTGGACCCCAGATGTCCTTGTCGGCTGCGATTATGTCTAATATTAGAAATATATACATTTCAGAATTGCCCTATGCGGGAGACCACGGCGTGTATTTCGGCGGAGGCTACGTAGCCGACACGTCCAACAACGCGTCACAGACAGTGGAGATAATCGAAGCTCTTAAGAACCATGGCTGGATCGATAGAGGTGTTTATCTTTGTAAAACACATACAATACAAATATGTATTCTAAATTTCACGGTAAATGCTGGGATTTTTTTCTATTCAGTGGATAGATCGTCTTGTCATGCAACAAACTGTGTTTAAAAAAGATCATCTTTTGTTCAGCAACCCGAGCCGTCTTCACCTACGTCACCCTGTACTCGCCCGACTCCAACCTGTTCTCCATCGTGACCCTCCTGGTGGAGTTCACGGCTGTCGGGGCCGGCTTCCCCCGCTGGGAGGTCCACACCGTCCGCCTCTACCGCTTCCACGGCGGCTGGGAGGTCTGGATGTCACTCGTCTACATTTCTGCACTCGCCATTTTCACTTTGGTCTTCGCCATCAAAGAAGGTTTGTATTCTGTTTCATTGTAATGTTTTAAAAGCATGATAGATATTTCCAGTGATCTTGTGTTAGGGATAATGCCCTCAGAGATAGAAGCAAACATACAGAGCATTAAATGATCTTACCATTCAGTTTTAGTTTCATTCTGTTAATCTGCGTTCAATTGCAAAGGTGGTGTATTGCCTTAAACGTTTTCGACTGAAACCATGAAGATGAACATTAATTTTTTTGCTATTGCATTAAATTTTGTCATTACAGTGAGAAAAGCTTACAACAGTGGAGCCCTGTACTTGATAGACTTCTGGAACTGGGTGGAGCTGATCATCATCATTCAGGCCGTGACGGGGGTCGCCACCTACTTCTACTCTGAGGCTGTTCTAGAAGACGTATCGAGTGAAAGAGAAGATGACAGTATGTCCAATTTTGGTCTGTCTGGACATTTCGTGAACTACAGGCGGGCAGCCGTCTGGGACCAGGTCTACACTTACGTCATCGCCACCCTGTTGTGCAGCGTCACTCTCAAGATGACCCACCTGCTGCGGTTCAACCATCGCGCGTCTCTCCTGATCCACACCCTCAAGCGCAGCGTTGGTCCGCTCTCCGGCTTTTCCATCATGTTCTTTCTCTACTTCTTTGCCTTCGCCGTTTTGCTTCATCTGACGTTCGGTCTGCGCATGCTCGCCTACAGTTCCTTTGCTCGCACATTGGAGGCGATGGTGACCATTATAGCTGGTGACCTGAACTTTGAGCAAATCTCCACAACTACTGGAAATCTTGGAACTTTCATTTTGTTTCTGTTTGTTTTCGTCTTCAATATCTGTTTGATTGGTTTCTTTGTGGCCATCATTGACGAGTCTTATCATAGCGCAAAGGATGATGAGCAGTTAGAGAAAACTGACTACGACCTGAAAGGGTTTTTCAAATATCAACTGCAGAAACTGAAGCCGAAGAAAAAGGCAGGGGAGCACAATAGTGACAACACAACTGTGATGGGACCTGGTTACGATGAACTAAAAGTTAATGTGATGAAAAGGTTGAGAACGGCCTTTAAAGACTTAGATGAAAGATAAAATACTAGTTCCGTTCTTGACTTGGACCTTATTTCGGTTTTATTTAATTTCATTTATGTTCATTAAAATATCTATGCATAAACAGAAAAAGCAAGCTACGAAATGTTTGCTCTTGAATTCATCATGCCTTTTTTCCAATGTGCTGAAGTAATGCAGGAACCAATGACGACAGCGTAAGTAGAACCGTCGCCCATGTTTTCTAGTCCCTACCAGACTAACTACGCCGGCTACAGGGAAAATATTTGCCACTGTTTCACTTCACTTGCAGGCTCTAAAAGCGTATAAAAATCTCCTTAAAAAGTTAAGGGGGACAGTAAAAGCTAATTGTAGAAACATCGTCTGTCGTTGATCACGGCTTGGTCGTCTTGGGCTTGTTCTGTTCTGTCACAGTCTGCTCGCAAAGCACTAAAATGATTTTTTTTTAGCTAATTGGCGCCTATTAGATAGCGATTACTGGACATCAAAAGGCACACCGGGAAAAGACAGGCTCTAGGATTGCATATTGGACCCTCTCTCCGTAGCCAACTCCCTTAATATAATTCACTCTATTTGGCCAAGTTCTAATTTCCCAGCGATCCTCGGAGCCTGGTAGAGGCTACATGTTTTCTACTCTGTGCCACCTGTTAACTTTACACCCCTGGCCCAGTCACACATAGCTATAGCCGACCATTGCCTCCGAACCTTCTCCCGGCCATGGTTAGGTGCTAGACCTGCATTGCCATCTGTGGTCGGGAGTAGGCGAGGTTGCTTACAAGTCTTCAAACGTCGTCCGCGCCAGCCGACTATCAATTTAGAAAAAAAATCCCTTTTTATTTATATTGTTTGATAGAATAAGCACTATACATGTACATACAATTTGGATAGAGTAAGCACTTTTATCACTTATAATCTTTAATAGAATAAGAAGTTCTAAATTATAATGTTTGATAAAATAAGCACTGTTCTCACTTATAATGTTTAACTGAATAAGCACTTTCATCACTTATAAGTTTGATAGAATATGCCTAATACTGAGTAATGTTGGATGAAATAAGAACTTTATCACTTACAATGTTTGATAGAATGAGAACTGTTTTCACTTATAATTGATATGTTTGTTAGAAGAAGCACTGTTTTAGTTATGTTTGGTAGAATAAGCATTGTATTTGTAATGTTAAAATGAGCACTGTTTTCACTTATAATGTTTGATAGAACAAGCACTTTTATCACTTATAGGTTTGATAGAATAAGCATTATACTAAATAATGTTGGATGAAATAAGTACTTTATCACTTATAATGTTTGATAGCATAAGCATTGTTTTCACTTATAATGTTTGATAGAATATGCACTTTTATCACTTATAGGTTTGATAGAATAAGCATTGTACTAAATAATGTTCGATGAAATAAGTACTTTATCACTTATAATGTTTGATAGCATAAGCATTGTTTTCACTTATAATGTTTGATAGAATATGCACTTTTATCACTTATAGGTTTGATAGAATAAGCATTATACTAAATAAGTTGGATTGAATAAGTACTTTATCGCTTATATTGTTTGATAGAAAGAGAACAGTTTTCACTTATAATTGATATATTTGTTAGAAGAAGCATTGTTTTAGTTTGGTAGAATAAGCATATACTAATAATGTTATAACGAGCTCGAGCACTTTTAGCACTTATAGTGTTTGATAGAATAAGCACTGTTATCACTTATAGTGTATAATCATCAAGGGTTAATGACCCGCCCCGAGGTGTCTATGGTGTCATAACGCCTGGCCATGTGCTGTAATCACCGAATAAAAGCACCGAGTGAGCGTCATGAGTGTTTCTCATTGATTATAAATCAAACCAGTTGATCATCTTTTCTACCAAATGACAGAAGTTGTCCAAAGTCTTGTTGAGTTATGCCGGTCATTTACATACACACACACACGAATACAAAATTTACCCAAAACATAACCTTCTCGGCGAAGGTAATGATCACAGATCGACTTGCCTATCTTTGTGTCTAAATCGCGCTCCTAGCAGCCGGCCCGACAATTACCGCCCCCACCCAGCGAGAATGGCCCGTTGAATTTACGAATATGGATAGATGTAGCTGTGTTCAAGATCGGAGGAGAATGTAGGTTAGTACACAGGAGACAGAACGTTAGAAAAGTCCAAGTCCAAGAGAAGCGTTTTAGAGTTAGCTTGTGAGCTTTCTGAAATGCAAACCTGTTTGACAGTACGTCAAACATACCGCGACGTTATGTGTGTATCAGGTACCATAGCGAACTTAAGGTTAAAGGTCAGAAAGTTCAGGTTTGTTGACGTTAAGCCCAGGTGAGTCCGCATACGTGTGTTACCTGTGCACGTCTCAGACAGGATTTCTCGATTCAGCGGCATTTCGGTGCAAGTTTAGAGGACCAAGCATGCAGGTATGTATCTTGTTGTTCCGGTTATGTCGATACACCGAGAGTCATTGCTAATGCAATGTCAGCTGTTGTGGGTGTCTTATTTTGTATGTTAAGAACGATTTATTGTTGTCCGCCTTTACGTTTCAAGGATGTGCGGTGCCTTTTTAATACCAGAACAGTTACTGGCTCGTTTCGTAAATATATCATGGGGCAGGGGAGAGGAGTTAGTTGTTCTTCTACTGTTGTTGTTATTGTTCTATCATCATCATCATCTGGTCGTGAAGGTGTCACGGATGTTTAATGTTTAATTGTTGTCAGTTGTAACTGATGCATAAAACTATGGTAAGGTGAGTTATAGTTCCTTTCCCCAGTTTCTGCAGTGCTGGTCGCCGAGCTTGTCTGGGTGAACCCACGGCTAGAGCCGGCATCTTCCTTCTGTTGGGGGGACTGGTGCAGAAGTTCGAAGAATCACAGAGCCGATATCTTCCTGCTGCTGCGGGGACCGGCGCAGAAGCTCATCGGAGTACATTTTACAAATGTGAAAACATAGAAATACCGTATTTCTATGATCTTACACGACTGTGAAATGAATTCCCATGAGCTTCATTCGGTATGGATATATTTGTCATTATTTCTTATGGAAACTTGAATATGAGTCCTTCTTATAAATCATGTAAAGAAGTAATGTAAAATAGTCATAATTTACCAGAATAAAAAAAGATATATTCAACCTGAATCACGATCACCTGTGTTACAGAAGCTCATCAACATAATTTACCCAGATTGTCTATTTTGTGTCTGGACCACAAGTGAAATACACATCCTGTGGAAGTAGTGTATCTTAAATTGGCATGAATCATAGTGTAGAGTGACAAGTCAGTGTGTACTGATTTTAAGGATTGCAATAAGTCAGTGAGAGAATGATGTGTTGAATGAGCAAATAGATAAATATATTTTGAATCTTATTGCAAGCAGAGTTATCCGTTCTGCTGTTATTGTTAGAAACCTCGCATGGTGGCCATGCTTTGCATGCATCTGTTATCAACTTGTGTGTATTCAGTAAGCTTTTGGATGTTGAGGTGTAGAAGCGTTACAAATAACAAAATATTTAATGTTAACTGAAATAAGGTTTGTTTTATATCTTAAGTGATAGTGTGAATACAAATAAGCACGAGAGTTTCAATGTAAACTTCGGACGTTGTTCCTTTTGTCAGATTTCTGGCAGTAGCATTTATGACAGAGTGAGATTCAGTAGATGTGTTTTTATTGCCTTCTTTTCTTGTTTATGTCTTAAGTATTTAATAAAAGATACTTTTCTTTGAACTGTTTATTTGTTTCTGCTTAAATGTCTTTTTGTATCCTCACGTTAACTACTGGGCCTCCGGAGTTTGCGTACGATGAAAGTGATTGATAGATGTCCCTACCAGTCTTCATAGTTTCTCAATAAGTCAACTATTACATTCAGATTGATTACACTCACCTGTGTTACAGGTGTTCATGAACATAATTTACCCAAATGGTCTTTTTGGTGTCCAAACCACGAGTGAAAGATGCATGCTATTAAGGTACTGTAAAGATTTGCGGGGGTGTAGGTGGGGTTGGGGCATAAAAGGTCGCGAATAACGATATTAGGATTATGCATACAATATCAAACCTTGTATTGAGGGGAGGGCTAGAAGAGTCTGGGAAATTGTGGGAAAATAAACTTATAATAACGAAATTTTACAATATTTGTGTTTTTCCGTGTAATTCCGACATAATGCGACACCGTGTTACGTGACGTCTTGCGACACAGCCTGGCGTGGCCAGACCGGTCTTGAGGGCACCACGGAAGGCCCTAGGTTTTTGAGACACTAAGTTCCCAGACAGAGAACTAGTGATCTCCTGAGCCATAGGACAGCTCAGCCGTCCAAGGCTCGCACATGCCAACCCACTTGGGCTGACATCTTCTCCCAAACACAGGAGGCCGTCATTCCAAAGCAAGGAATGACATAACTCGATATCATCTTGTCTGAAACCCAGAGTAGCTCTGTAGAATTTTCGTTTGTGGTACAACAACTGAAACGTTTGAAAAGGTACGTTTGATTCCTCCCCAATATACGATTTGATTCATATATATATTTGGACATCTTTAAAATGAAGAAGGCATATAATTTTTTACGTATAACAATCATGCCTGTCGTTGTCTTGCTCCGATATATCACTTAATCTAGAGCAGACTTACCTATTTGGGTAAATTATGATAATGCTCATTACTGGCATGTTGGATTAGGGTGAACTAATCTCAATTTGGGTTGGTTCTGGCGAGTTACACAGGGCCATACTTCATGCTTTAAGTCACGACCTAGTTTTCCATACATGACGCAAAAGAAACCCATCTTTTTAGGTAGCATCTAGAGGAAAATTTCAAACTGTTTTTCTTTTATCCTGAAGGCACGAATCTCCCCTTCATCAATAGCAATGCTGACTTTTCTCTACCTGTGTGCTTAGTTTTCATTCATATGGTAATGTCCCTGACGACGAAACGTCCACTACTGCAAATAAAGTTCTGGCCACAAACTGCAAGCTTTGAGTTGATATCACACGCAAACACAAACATATTCTCTCTCACACACACACATGCACACACACTCGCATGCACATACACATGCACACACACACACACACACACACACACACACACACACACACACACATACACACACTCTCATGACTCTGAAAGGTAAAAATCATGACACTTCCCATTCAGGAAATTGTTACTCAGTATAAAGTTGCTTAAAGCCATTCAACAATTTACCAGTTTAGCGAAATGTCCTAAATGAATTTATTTAGTTTTTGTTGCCAATGCTTTTATATTCAAGGTACATGTATATACTTTTACTCCTGAATGACTGAAGTATACGAAAAAATATAGGTAAAAAGTTCACTTATGATGATTTTCAACAAACAGGTGCATATACTGTACAATGGGAGTACCAGGATGTGCTCTCTTCAAGCTGAAATTTGAATAAGCATATTATCCTTTACGTTTTGCCAATTTTATTTTTTCCCTGTTGCTGCTTATTCTTCCTTTAAAATGTAAAAACCAACAAATTAAACTGCTGCGGTCTAATAGCTGTTTAATATGCAAATACTTACACTAAAATATTGTTTACTTTATGAGTTGTTCCACACTGCCCTGGGCTTGGGCAGCCACACCAGACACTTTCACCCAAGAACAGTGTTAACCTAGTTGAGGCAGCTGTCTATTTGACACGGATACAATGCTCGGCCACGAGCTAATGCCGATGATGACACTAAAATATGTGACACATAAAATCAACACCAAGGAGTCACATCAAAATCACTATTTTCTATTGTGTAGAGCAAACCTCGCACAGATGTTACATCAATAAAGTGTTTCAGATCTTGGGTATTCAAATGCAGCGTTAGTTTAATAAAGGTGACTACCATTATATGTGCATCGATAACTTCACATCAAGATTATTGCTATCTGCCAAATGTTCAGCCAATTTTCATTAGTTTTGACAAGTATGACTTTCCCTATGTGTTTTTTGTGGCAGAGACTGTAGCATAGTTGATGCTGTAGGGCTGTTGTGAATTAGGATTTTACCATGGTCAATACAGACCGAAGGAGGCCATATGTATATGACCTTCCCTTCAGCATATCATAACCAAATTTTGAGCCAAAATAATACTTCAGAAAGAAAACACCTATAGTAACCACAATAAATCTGTGTGGTACGATCATAATTTCATCACCATCATAATTTCATAAATCCTTGAAGCTGATTTTGAACATGATTCGTTTTTTAGCTAGAGTGTTGTTAGATGGTAAGGCCACATATATTTCCTTTGTTGGCACACAGATATAAAAAGAATAATGCTACAGAAGTAAATAATCATGAAAACAGCCTCAGAGACAAGGCTATCACAAGGTTTATACAGTTGTAGTGAGTTTAGATCCAAACTCTCCCAGCACTCTGCTATTATTTTGTCTTCTGGCTAAATTGATTTGGCCTGATGACAATGTCTCCTGAACTACATATAATCAGCATTTCCTCATCGGGGCTTTCAGACTCATTGAATTGACTTCAAACCACATTCAAATCAGTACAGGTGTGAATACATGTACTATCAAAAACCTTTCAACCAAAATTTAAAACAATAATAGTATTTCGGAGAAAAACTGAGGTGCATTTTCTAACTACTTTTGCTAGTGCACTTCTAAGTACAAATTTTCTGATCCAGTGTTATTCTACCATGCCTTCATCTGATTAGTGATTAGACCCGCAGATTCTCGGTGAGGTCTTGGCGAGTCATTACTTATGCTTGGCCACCAACGCCTTCAACTTGTCTTCACTGGCTCCACACATCTCCTCAACCTGCAAAATAAAATACGAAATTAGCTCAACATCTTCCATAATACACCTGTACCACTATACCTGTACCCCAACACATGTACCCCTATACCAGTACCCTATACCTATACCTGTACCCCTATACCTGTACCCCTATTCCTGTACCACTATACCTGTACCCCAACACATGTACCCCTATACCAGTACCCTATACCTATACCTGTACCCCTATACCTGTACCCCTATTCCTGTACCCCTATAACTGTACCCCAACACATGTACCCCTATACCAGTAATCTATACCTATACCTGTACCCCTATACCTGTACCCCTATACCTGTACCTCTATACCTGTACCCCTATACCTGTATCCCTATACCTGTACCCCTATAACTGTACCCCAACACATGTACCCCTATACCAGTAATCTATACCTATACCTGTACCCCTATAACTGTACCCCAACACATGTACCCCTATACCAGTAATCTATACCTATACCTGTACCTCTATACCTGTACCCCTATACCTGTACCCCTATACATGTACCCCTATTCCTGTACCCCTATAACTGTACCCCAACACATGTACCCCTATACCAGTAATCTATACCTATACCTGTACCCCTATACCTGTACCCCTATACCTGTATCCCTATTCCTGTATCCCCATACCTGTACCCCCATACCTATACCCCTATTCCTGTACCCCCATACCTGTACCTCTATACAGTATACCTTTACCCATACCTGTACCCCTATACCTGTATCCCTATACCTGTATCCCTATACCCCAGTACCTGTGCCTCTATACCCGTACCCCATTCCTGTACCTCTACTTGAGTATACCCATACTTCCATTACCCTGTACCTCCATACTTGGAAATTCCAGGACATGAACAAGAACAGAAAAACCCTCACAATTACCAAAGAAAGAGGCTAAAAAGAGGTTCATGGAAATCAGCGTACCTTTTGGCCATTCTTGTAGCATTGGAATGTAGGCATGGCCGAGATGCCACAGGCTCCGGCAGTCTCCTGCAGTATAGTAAACAGATGTTAATACATTTGTGGCATCGTGTGGCGCAATCGGTAGGGCGTTTCACCCAGAACCGAGAGGTCCCGGGTTCGAAACCACCGGTATGACCCGATGTTGTCCCCTTGGGAAAGGCACTTAACACGACTTTCCTCACTCCACCAAGGTGTGAATGGGTACCTGACCTCGGTTCGAGACGGTCGTATTGAGGTCACTTGCTGGCGCCGAATGGCAGCCGCCCAGACCCTTGCGACAGTTCCACATAGTGCAAGTGTGGAGCAAATATGTACATGTGTATTATTGTGTATTATTGTGTAATATGTGAATGTAAACCCTGCAGCAATTCAGCATTGGCTGCCATTGCATGGGACTCTTCGGACAAATAAACCATTTATTATTATTATTACATAGGAATGTGTCCCAGCAGGTAGTAGGTAGATTATTTATACATATTTTTTAAAAATTCAGATTCAGATACATAAAATGAGTAAATAGTCATGGAGGAAATCTAGAAGTCTCCACCAACCCCCCTTAAGCAGGTTAACGTGTGTATTTTTCTTTTTCCGTTCCGATTGTTGCCAATAATTCTACAATATGAAATACACGTTGCCGCCAGCTTTACGTCAGCATCCATGATGGCGAATGCAATCCTTTACGTCCTAGTTGTGGCCGACCGTAGGATCGAACTCCGGCCCACGGAATCTGATCCAGATGGCCAAGCAGCAGAGTTGTGTTACCGCTTGCGCCAAAGGGAACACCTCGTGAGAACAATCAAGGAGGCCTTTACACCAGGGCACAGCAACAAAGCTGACTGCTTGCACATGCTACTTACGTCATTTGCATCCACGTCCACCTTCACAAAGATGACATCAGTGTGCTCCTCAGCCAGTTTCTAAAGAGAACAAAAAAAGTGGTGAAGAAGACACAAACATAATTACTAACTTTCAGTAAAGAAAAGCTACCAATGGGAGACCACTAGAGATGTAGAATCGAAGAAAAGATTGCAAAATCAACAAGTTTTCAAGGACATCACACCTCCATGAAATTGTCAAGGTCGTAGGTTTTTATCAGGTTGCAGGTCATTAAGTGATGAAATTACGGTTTGATGAACATCAGAAGTGGGAAATGGTCAGTGTCTGCCATTTCTATGGTAAGGCAAAGACTAATTCTACCTCACGTACCCTCCGAATACCTGAACTCAGGTCAGGGCTCGAAATACTGGGTGCATGTGCACCTGTGTGCACCCAAAATTGGAGCTGTGCACCTCATTTTTGGCTGTGATTTGTGATTTATTGAAATTGCAAACGATACAATACACGTGGGCCACAGGCAGCTATTGCTGGTGTCGTGGCCCACACAAAAGACAATACAAAGCACATAGACTACAAATAAATAAACAGTGGTAAATACAGTCTTAAAAGCAGCGTAATAAATATAAATATACCTAAATATCATTTCGTATTGCTACTAACTGGCTGTGGGTGCACCAGTTTAATTTGTACTCTATAGAGTGAAGCTTCTCTTGTTCACTGGTATCAGAAAAAGCAATACAACCTTTTGTTGTATTTTATTTGATGTATTGCTTGGTTGAAATTTGAAGTTAGCTGGATAGAATTACAGGCTGAAGTTCTTAAGAGAGGCAGTAGTGTTAAACTTTAACTTATGTTTTGCTGACATTGAACCTTATTTTATGTGGTGCACCCCAAATTCTTTTTGTGCACCTAATTATTTTGCTGAGTGCTGAGCAGAGAAAGCAGTATGTACCATTTCTAATAACATAGCCAAATATACCTGAAATGAATTCAAATATGAAACAACTATGTAACTAAAAACGTTAAACCGGATAGTGAGTGAATGTGAGTGAGCCGAACCTCAAACACAGGTCCAATCATCTTGCAGGGTCCGCACCAGGAGGCAGTGAAGTCAACCACGATCAGCTTGTCTTTGTTGTCAGCCAGGAGGGCATCAAACTCAGCCTGCAAAAAAAAGGGACTTTTTCATTTATTGAATAAAAAGACTCTTTTTACACAACCAGGAGATTTATTCAACCAAAGTTTCAGTGATTATCTGTTACCTTCTTCCTAAAGGCAATTCTGACTGGTTCACATAGCAATGCAGCACAGGTGTCGCTGCTTATAAGTTATAGATGCATTCCCAAATGCAAAGTATTTACATATGTACACTGTTACAGGGAAGAGCATCCATGATGCGGTCCCAAACGTACAGGAGTGTAAAACATACACTACTTTCAAGCAATAAACAATGCAATGATTAACCTCTACTTCTTAACAATGCAGTCAAATGCAGGGACAAATATCGACCTATCGAATGCAGGATAGAACTCTCCCATATCCTACATTGTTCGACTTCTAAATGCTTAACTTCTTATATATTACCAAGGCTTTTAAAGTGTATGCTCATTTTGTAATAGTATATTCTAGATTTTGCTTATGCAAAGCCAAACGTCTGTTTATCACTTTTATATAATAATGTTGCCATGTTTTTATGTAATAATGTTGCCATGTTGTACAGAAATGAATTTTAAACATTGTCAAATCCGCAATTCAGCCTAATAGGCTGCGAGGGATTTATTTTTCAATAAACCATTCATCATCATCTTCATTATCATCATCGTCCCAAACGTGCCTGTGGCGTAACGGCACTGGGTTTTCTGGCCAGAACCCAGCGGTCCCAGGTTTGAATCCCCTGACGCCACCGATCTTGTGCCCTCAGGAAAAAGGCACTTTACACTACTTTTCTCACTCCACCCAAGCGTAAAAACGGGTACTAGTATATCACGTGTGTGGGTCACGACACCAGCAATAGTTGCCTGTGTCCCATTTCGTGTCCCAAACACACAAGATCAGGGACTGCTAGGGATGTGAACCCTGAACCTTTGGTCAACAACCCCAACTGTTACTAGAACACAAGACCACCATGTAATATGGCACCTTTTTGCAAACATTGTCCATTTCATACAGGCCAATTCCTACTGTAACACAGTACTTCTTTAGTCCCTAGAGATTTCTGATATCCAGCGTGACTGCTTAAGTCAGCATAAGTCAGCAAAGCATAAAACTTTGATTTAGCATACCATTCTTGAAAGCATACCCAGTCTTCTTCAGCTCCCTCAGTCTCTGACACATGTTTAAATCTTTTTATTTTTCAGTGGGAGAACTGTTTATCTAATATAAGTATTAATTTTTGTAGGCTATACTATGGGGTAAATGTACTATTGTTCACTAGTGTACAGAATACTTGAATTTCAAGAATACAACAAAAAAAGGAATATAACCTTTGTTTTACTGTCAATCGCACACATTTACGAAGCAGGAACTGTGTCAAAAATATCATATATATATCTTAAATAGATGTAATTCTAAAACATATATGTTTGAGAGAATGATATATATATTTTAAATAGATAAGATTTTAAAACATATATGTTTGAGAGAATGATATATATATTTTAAATAGATAAGATTTCAAAACATATATGTTTGAGAGAATGATATATACTTTTTAAAACAATTCACATTTTATATCAATATCTTTTTGAGTACAATACATATTCTAGATCAACATCTAAAAATCAAACATAAGTTGTTTCCAAAAACATGTCCGAAAGCATATTGTTGGCTAAAACATGTGTTCCCCAAACCCTTATCATTTCTGAAAACATATGTTGTTCTCATAAACATGTGTTTCCAAAACCCCTATCATACCCGAAAACATGTTGTTCACAAAAAGACGTGTTTCCAAAACCCCTATTGTTCCTGAATGTATATATTGTTCCAACGCGGCGCCGAATCTGTGTCAAAAAGGTCTCGCACCAGGTTTACGGGAGCGTGTAAGTGTACCGAATATGCAAATCAGATCTAAGCTATACTAAACATGCTCCGTCACTTTATAACTGAATCAGAACACATTGTTTATAACCAATGTTATACCGTATTGTTTCGTGGTGCAGTTGGTGGTCAGTTTATTCTATTTTTTTTTATTTTTTAATATGATATCACGCTACTATCGTACATTTGTAATCGAAATGTTGCTGTATCTATGGTTTAGCCTTTTGTCAATAATTCTCTAAGAAGTTACGAAACTCTGGTATCGAGCTGTCAGCGATATGGCGACGTCACCACCGGGCGGGGCGGCGCAGCGGGCGGGGACAAGGGTACCCGGCGATGCGGGGACAAAGGCGTACGGTACCGGGCGGACGGGGACAACGGCACCGGCCGGGCGGAGCACCCGGCAGTGCGGGGACAGGGTTACCGGGTGCACCTGGCGGGTCGGGGTTGGTTGGAGGTTTCAGTTGGCCAACGTCCGCTATAGCGGCGGGGCGGGGACTTCAAGTTTGTTAGGGAACTTTGCAATTGGACCAAGGAGGTTATTCCTGATTCAAAACTTGTAACGGTGCACCCCCCGTGGTAGTGCGATAGCCTCTACCAGGCTCCGCGGATCTGCTTGGAGACTAGCTACAAAGGTCAATCTCGGGGAAAGGGATAGCCTCTATAGCCAGGCTCCGCTGGGAAAATAGTAGAAATTGGCCTGATAGAGTGAATAGTATGCCCAAGGAGGTTGGTATGCCAAGGGTAGTCAGCTATGCAAAGAAGTTCAATAGGCCACCCACGTGTTAGGATATTTTCCAAGCGATCCGCGGAGCCTAGTAGGAGGGCCTGCATGGGGGTAGTGACTACGAATTACGGAAAAATTTTGCCGCCGATTACGAATTATGTTAAGTTTTCAGAGCTGATTACGAATTACGTTAAATCGTGAGGCTTTCCAACCGTCTTAAACACTTAACGCACGATTCAACTATCAAGTTCTGCGTCAAAACTATTGATTTTTATATTAAATGTGGTGACAATGAATCTATTGATGACCAGACTAAACGACTATAACTAAAATGAGTAGCCGTGACGGCGGCAGGGAATTTCGTATGGGAGGGGACGGCAAGATATTGCTGAGCGTACGTTGAACACGTCGACGCCGAAGGAAAATTGTGAAAATCATGGATTTTGAGTGTCAAATTTTGCTGGTACACTAAGCTATGTTTGATGGCATATCTATATATAAGTGAAAAAAATACGCAAGAGTTTAATTAAAATGGTATGGTGCGCGATGCCCTCCCGAAATATACTGCGCCTGAGGCCCGGTGATTGTAGGTGGGTCCGGGAAAATGGTAAAATCTCGACCCACTCAAATAAATTTTGAGGGGCAATATTTGCACTCATAGTGAAAAGCACACAAGGGTTTCTGTTAGATCTTAGATTGTTTGCCCTCTCGACATATTTTCGCCGGAGGCGTACATGTAACAATCGAATGTGGGCCCCAAGGCATGCACCCCGAGAAAATTTTGAAATCTTTACCCTCTGAAACGCAATTTCCTGTATTTTTAGGGTATATTTGGCTGGTAGTCTAAGCTATGTTTTATGGCATCTCTTTGATTGAAAAATACACAATGATTCCAGCTTGATATTCAGGGGCAACGCCCTCAGAACATATTTTTCACCAGAGGCGCGACAATTCCAAGTGGGTCAGGGCGCATGTTTCACGGAAAGATTTTGAAATCTTTACCCTCTGAAATGCTATTTCCTGCATTTTGAGGGGCAACTTTGCCGGGAGACTTTGCTGGAAATCAGCCTACGCTTTACTAGTAATTCATAGATTACGTTTTACGTCGCATAAAGGTAACTGCCTACGTTTCACGTAGAATCAAAGCGACCAATTACGCGTTATATACGGCCAATGTACTGATTACGAATTACGTTGATTTTGGGTTGATGATTACGGATTACGAAGTCTAAAACGGCCTGATTACGCCTTACGAAAAAGGGCATGCAGGCCCTCTGGTAGAGGCTATCGCACTACCACGGGAGTGTGCACCGTTACAAGTTTTGAATCAGGAATATTTGGTCCGATTGCAAAGTTCCCTAACAAACTTGAAGTCCCCGCCCCGCCGCTATAGCGGACGTTGGCCAACTGAAACCTCCAACCAACCCCGCACCGCCGGGTGCTCCTCCCGGTCGGTGCCGTTGTCCCCGTCTGCCCGGTACCGTACGCCTTTGTCCCCGCATCGCCGGGTACCCTTGTCCCCGCCCGCTGCGCCGCCCCGCCCGGTGGTGACGTCGCCATATCGCTGACAGCTCGATACCAGAGTTTCGTAACTTCTTAGAGAACTGACAAAAGGCTAAACCATAGATACAGCAACATTTCGATTACAAATGTACGATAGTAGCGTGATATCATATTAAAAAAAATAAAAATAAACTGACCACCAACTGCACCACGAAACAATACGGTATAACATTGGTTATAAACAATGTGTTCTGATTCAGTTATAAAGTGACGGAGCATGTCTAGTATAGCTTAGATCTGATTTGCATATTCGGTACACTTACACGCTCCCGTAAACCTGGTGCGAGACCATTTTGACACAGATTCGGCGCCGCGTTGGAACAATATATATATTCAGGAACAATAGGGGTTTTGGAAACACGTCTTTTTGTGAACAACATGTTTTCGGGTATGATAGGGGTTTATGAAACACATGTTTATGAGAACAACATATGTTTTCAGAAATGATAGGGGTTTTGGGAACACATGTTTTAGCCAACAATATGCTTTCGGACATGTTTTTGGAAACAACTTATGTTTGATTTTTAGATGTTGATCTAGAATATGTATTGTACTCAAAAAGATATTGATATAAAATGTGAATTGTTTTAAAAAGTATATATCATTCTCTCAAACATATATGTTTTGAAATCTTATCTATTTAAAATATATATATCATTCTCTCAAACATATATGTTTTAAAATCTTATCTATTTGAAATATATATATCATTCTCTCAAACATATATGTTTTAGAATTACATCTATTTAAGATATATATATGATATTTTTGACACAGTTCCTGCTTCGTACACATTGTCCACTTCCTACAGGCCAATTTCTACTTTAACACAGTACTTCTTTAGTCCCTAGAGATTTTATCTCTGTAAAACCAGCGTGACTGCTAAAGTCAGCATAAGTCGAACGCTGAAAGCTGGTGTGTTATGCCGAATTGCGGTTATACCGGCTATGTAGATACAGATACAGATAGGTCAGCAGTCCCTAGAGATTTTATCCCATTAGAACCAGCGTGACTGCTAAAGTCAGCATAAGTCAGCAAAGCATGCAAGCGTACCATGACTCGGCACATTTTCTACAACCCACTTCCTCTTCACTTCGAGGTCACAACACAACAAGTGCTGCAAGAACAGTGCCGTTTAATCAACACATGATTCAATTTTTGGACAAAAATACAGTGCCTTATTCCGAACTGACCCACATATTAAACCCACCTGTAATGTTAACCAGGTGTTTGTTTACCTGGCTATTGTCTCTGTGTTTTCTTCCACGTTAGTTTCCAGGGACCCATGCCACACCCAGAATCCACTATGACAGTATGAGTCATTTCCCTTTTAGAAAGTGACTAATGTAAATCAGAACCGAATAGGAACTAGATTCATAAAATGGATGCTAGAAGTTGCATCGTATGAGGAAATAAATGTAGGTCAAACCTAACAGGTAACCATGCAACCTGAACGTTGCTTTTAAATAAACAAAACTAAACATTTCTCACCACACACACACATACAAACACAATTTTCATCTGTGTCTGCTGTTATCTGTCTTTTTACGACTGAAAAGCAGTCTGAGACGTTGGAACAAGAATTTTCGGACTATTTAATTTGTTTGTACTACAAGTACTGGTAACGGTGCACGCTATACAAATAGAGGGAGGGGGGCGATGCTTTGTAACCATGTTTATAGAACGTACATCCGAATTACTCAGGATTTTATATCCCTGGCCTGTGTTTCAAACTACATAATGAAGAGGGCCCCTAAGAAAGATTTCCATTCCACGATAGTTCGAAGGGAAAACGAATTTGTAACCATAATCGGCAACGTAAGACAACATCACATGCTGAAACTTGTGCCTGTTGCTTGTAACGTTAGATGTTGAAAAAAAAAATACTATTCGTCCCTTTTTGTGTCTCCAATAACACTACGTTTTGCAACTGTAATATCTCTGAAAAGTGTCACCTACCTTGGTTTCGATAAATTTCACCATCTTGACGGTTGTGTTGGAGTTCTAGTAGCAGGTATGGGGATCTCGTATGGAGGTTGTGGCGCCAAGCGAAGAATGGAATGCTCACTCTTTATGCACACGTCACGGGTCATTGAGCACAAAGGTCACTGGACTGTTCCATTTGTGCTCTTAAAACTATTTCCATGGCAACACATTAAATTTATGAGGATGATTTTCAAAGACCCATACGGGAAGGGACAAATAAATGATAACAGAAAATGGTTTCATGTTTAAATGCATTTTATTTCCATCATACAAGAAGTAACATCAGAAGTTTACTTCATAAAAGCAAGGAGAAAACCTCCTTGATTAAAGTAAAGTCGAAACCTTCATGAAGTATGCAAAATATCCGAATCCGAGGGAAAAGATTTATATAAACATGCACGCAACCTGTAAAGAACAACCGTAGATGGAACTAAAGGCCCATTTGTGCATAAGGGCACAGCAGAATTCTATACGTGATATTTAAATGACAACTTTCTGTGCGGTAAGCCGTTATGCTGTTCCATTGAATAAATGATCATGCTGGGGCATACATCTCATTTGGTCACTATAATAGCTGTCTTAATTATGTCTTACTATATTTAATTATGTCAGATGTAATTATGGCTTTACCTTTGAATGTTATACTGTCGTTTTGTATATTCAACGTAGACTACTATATAAAAGTTATAAACAAACAAATCCATATGCATTCTTATGTGAATTTTGCTACTCGAAGTAAATTTGAGAATATCTATATGATTACGTACATATGCATCGGGGCATTCATATGAGTAAGCATAAGGGGGACTGAGCAAATTCGAATCTACAATATCATTGAATATAATATATAGATATAATTGAATATACAGAATTTACAGATACACACACATACATACATTTCTATACATTTTACGTTAAAGTTGTTGTCAAAAAACTTTTTTTCGTTTTGTTTTGTATATAAACATCGAACCATTTGTCGAGGGGCATCAATCTCTTGCCACATCTAGTACTTATTAGACTTACTGCGTGTTGCTATGTATGTACAAAAGTAAATCAGACACAATAAAATTCATTATTAAGGTAAAATATGATTATATGATATCTTCCCACACACTTGATTATCATTATTGACTTATCAATAACAGGGTTGCAATGGAATTATTGTTTATGGACCAAAAGATTTTTCATATTTTAAGAACGGACATATCATAGCGCAATAAACAAAACTGTCTGAAAATCTTTTGAAAAGGACCAGAATAACCAATTATCAACGAAGGAAGTACAAAATTCCTACTTTAGAGCGAAACTGCCATTTTATCTTTCATCTAAGTCTTCAAAAACTGTTCTCAACCTCTTCATCACGTTTACTTTAAGTTCATCGTAACCAGGTCCAGATATGGATGAGTTATCAATATCGTCCTGCCTTTCCTTTTTCTTTGGCTTCAGTTTCTGCAGTTGATATTTGAAAAACCCTTTCAGGTCGTAGTCAGTTTTCTCTAACTGCTCATCATCCTTTGCGCTATGATAAGACTCGTCAATGATGGCCACAAAGAAACCAATCAAACAGATGTTGAAGACGAAAACAAACAGAAACAAAATGAAAGTTCCAAGATTTCCAGTAGTTGTAGAGATTTGCTCAAAGTTCAGGTCACCAGCTATAATGGTCACCATCGCCTCGAATGTGCGAGCAAAGGAACTGTAGGCGAGCATGCGCAGACCGAACGTCAGATGAAGCAGAATGGCGAAGGCAAAGAAGTAGAGAAAGAACATAATGGAAAAGCCGGAGAGCGGACCAACGCTGCGCTTGAGGGTGTGGATCAGGAGAGACGCGCGATGGTTGAACCGCAGCAGGTGGGTCATCTTGAGAGTGACGCTGCACAACAGGGTGGCGATGACGTAAGTGTAGAGCTGGTCCCAGACGGCTGCGCGCCTGTAGTTCACGAAATGTCCGCTAGTCATAGTGTTATCTTCCCTTTCACTTGATACGTCTTCTAGAACAGCCTCAGAGTAGAAGTAGGTGGCGACCCCCGTCACGGCCTGGATGATGATGATCAGTTCCACCCAGTTCCAGAAGTCCATGATGTACAGAGCTCCACTGTTGTAAGCTTTCCTAACTGTTAGCATAGCAAAAACAATTCAATTTACATCATGGTTGCAGGCAGATGTATGATGCTTAAGTTTATACACCATATTTGCAAATGAACGCAGATTAAACTGAATGAAATGGAAAAAAATATGAATGGTAAGATTAATTCTCTGTATGTTTTCTTAAATTTGAAAGGTATTACCCCTGATATCATATCACTGGAACATATCTATCATACTTTTAAAACAGTACTATAAAACAGAATACAAACCTTCTTTGATCGCGAAGACCAAAGTGAAAATGGCGAGCGCAGAAATGTAGACGAGCGACATCCAGACGTCCCAGCCGCCGTGGAAGCGGTAGAGGCGGACCGTGTGGACCTCCCAGCGGGGGAAGCCGGCCCCGACAGCCGTGAACTCCACCAGGAGGGTCACGATGGAGAACAGGTTGGAGTCGGGCGAGTACAGGGTGACGTCGGTGAAGACGGCTCGGGTTGCTGAGCAAAAGGTGATATTTTTTAAAACACAATTTGTTTCATGTCAAGAAAATCTATTCAATGAACAGAAAATTGTAATTTGTAATTTGCCATGGCATTGGTTTAAACATCATTGTATTGGTTATCTATATAGATAAGCACCTCTATCAACCCAGGCATGTTTTTTCAGAGCTTCGATTGTTGCCAATGTCTGTGACGCGTTGTTGGACGTGTCGGCGACGTAGCCTCCGCCGAAATACACGCTGTGGTCTCCCGCATAGGGCAATTCTGAAACATAAAACAAGTGATTTTGGAAATGATCGCAGACATTAAAGACATAGGAGATCTATACGTTCTGAAAAAAGGAGTTCTTATCAAACAAGTGATCTTAGAAATGATCGCAGATGAAAAGGGCATCTGGGATCTATAGCTTCTAAAAAAGGAGTTCATTGTGACACAGTTTAATTTGGAATTACCATGTAAGTCTTCAGATGTCCGGAACTTCCACGGACTTGTGCTGTTCTGATCTGCTATCTCTGCGGTGCCGTTGGTTCCGTTGAAAGCGGTGATGTTGACTGTGGGCAGCGGCAACCATCCTTCTCCGTAGCGCCCTTCGTCCTGACTGAAGTAATCATAACGTCTGTCGCACTCTGATGTCTGGTTTCCTGGTGACACTGTCGTCAGGCAGTCAGGATCTGGAGCCGGAATACAATTATAGATGATAGTACTTTTCCCAAATATTGTGACGTAGGCTCAACATATCACCATCAATAATGGAAAAGATCACAAAGTTGGAACCACATTTGTTCAACATTTGATGATGCTTTATGAGAAAATGGACATCGACACATCACAACTTACCCAGCTTGACTCTAGCCTGGCGGAGCCGTATCGGTCCTACACGATAGGCTGGCAGGTCCAGGACGGCTGAAGAGGCGTCTGGGTAAAGACCTAGGATGGCTGCATCTTCCAGCCAGGTCCAGTAGGAATCTGCATCACTCACCTAATATGGTCATAATTATATGCAACAGTACACACTTAAAGTTCATTCTACACCAATATCAGCATAATGACCATCTACTGGCATGGATAATAGTGATATGCTTCTGCTATAATGGTTTCAGCTGCAATTGCGTTGTTGACATGAAATATTGATTTATATTTACCTCTTCGAAAGACATCTCCTTGTTGTGTACAACGAGTCGCTGAACCTCGCTGGACATATAAAAGGCCATTTGGTTCTTCTGTCCGTACGCAGCCAGCATGACCACAGCCAGGAAAAGGGCGTAAACAGTCACTTCCTTCAGGATCGTCCTGAGCTTCCTGCGTCGGACGGCGACCATCCGGGCCTGAGCCAGGTCCGGGGGACCGTGCTGGTCCGGGGCAGGTGGACCCTGGAAGGAGAAACATATTTAACAAAGTTCGCAATGTGTTATGTGATAAGTTCTTTTTTTTTCATGTTGCTCATTACCTATATATTTTACCGTCATTACCTTCATATTATTCTATTGCACACCATAAAAATGGATGTAAACTAACCTGCTTTTGATTTTTAGCAATGTCTTCACACTGTTTTAGATCCCATTTCTTCCCTTCGTCCCCTTTTTCCGCTTTCTGGAAAGTGTAGGCAAATAATGAAACAAAAATATTTTTAAAATGGTCCAATATATGACGACGGGAAGGAGTTTTTCGGTCTTATACATATGTATTTAGCTATCCATTGGGATCCGCCATCTTGGATCGGCCATTTTTAATGACCCCAAAACACACTAAAAATACACTAGAAACGAATGTTTCTGGTTAAGAAAATACCAGGTAGTGGCGACTTTGAAGGTGAAAAGCCTCTTGATATCTAAGCTAATGATATGGTCCGCCATCTAGGATCTAGGATCATGACCGATCACGTCAACTTATCAGCATTACCTATGAACATGAAATCATGTAAGAAAACTTGTCATCAGCTTGTCTGCCTGGCGTTCCACTGTGTATTGTATTGTTGCAATTTCGAATAAAGATAAAGATGTAAGAAAACTAGTGTGGTTGAGCAAGAAAACCTTAGAAACATCACTGTTTAAAAAATAATGACTTTGCATAAAATTCCTTTCAGAAACCCGTTGCCATGGCAACACGAAAAATAATAAACTCATACCACTATCATAAAATTCTCGCCAACTACAATTTAGGAAAGGTAACAAGTTTGGTAGTTATATGATGTCAAAGTTGGCACCCCCCCTTGTGTACTTAGGGTTAAGAATATAAGTCAAATATCAGTTGTTGAAAAAAAAAGCTAAGAACTAATTGTATCGGGGATGATGTATGCGACAGCAAAACAGATACTGGCATATTACGTGCAATATACCCAGCCATAGGAAGTCATAATGACAGGTTAAATGATAGGTATCACATATATGTGTGACGGTGTGAGCGTTAGGAAAATACCTTGAAAAACACTGCAAACAGCGCCGCCATGGCGAGTATCTTGACAGGCTGGATGAGGATGAGGTCGGAGAGGAATGACGTCAGGAAGATGACCAGCCAGGCTTCTGCCTTCTCCCGCCCGAACTCAAACGTGTACAGCATGACGAAGAAGGCGGCGGTGTTGGTGGTCACGAACACAAGGACGAAGCCTGGGGATTGAGCCATTCACAGTAAAACATTTGGTTAGATATTGCAAAAAATGCTATCGTAACGGGCGTTCCGAAAAGCATGTCAGATACTATCGTGACTGCAGCTTTGTCCAGGTGAGGTGTCCATGGATACAATATTGAACTTCTTTTAAGTGTTACTCACCAATATAGACAAACCACCACGGCAGCACACCTGGAGTGTCGTTCTCCGGATCGTCCAGTACAGCGTATTTCTCATTCACCTCTGCAATTATAAAGATGTGAATTATCTGATGACATATTATCAATTCACGTTTTTGGAGCTGCACGATTGATGTACTATTATGGGCGAGAGTTAAAGCATGTAGAATAAGTTATGGGGTGTTTGGATATGCTTGTACAAGTCAATGAAATTTTCCTGATGGGTAAACATTTAAACTAAAGACTGACCAATCATAGGTAACCGTTTAACTTAAGAAGCTAGTTGTGGTGTACAAGTTTTCTCATTCTAAAATAATATTACATTGACATTTTGCCCTTGCGTGGATGAAATATTTTCTCCTAACAGAGACTTAAGACTTAATCGTAACCTTGAGACTTGCTCTGTCCAGGGGAAGTCAGTTCAGTGACTTCGTCCTGCCGGGTGCGGGCAGCTTCCTTCCGGACCTTCGGCAATAAGAAACAAATACGTTAGATGGTAAAGATCGTATACTTTTGGACAGCAAATTATCCTATATGATACTGTGTATATAAAGATATAAATATCTAAAACTTCGAAGTATCTTGTGAAGTGTATCATACATTTACTGAGCGTCAGCTTAATAATAATATGCTATCTTTATACTATCTTCATACGCACCTGGTCGGGCAATGACGGTTCCACGTTCATCAGATAAATTTCGGTGCTCGACAGTCCGGTGGAAGCAGGTTTGTTCTTTGATGAAGACCGTTTAGGACGTCCGTCCGATTTGTCTTCTTCGATGGCACGGTTGTCAGCAGAAGTGGCTAGAGGTAGACATGCCATTAAAACAAACATAGTGGTGCCAATCATCAGCCTGATACTGACATATATCTTAAAGCCCAATGTGAAGCGCCATCTAGAGCCACAATGTAGAAATGCAACCAGGAAGGTCTCTGGTATTCATATCATTACTATTGTTCCTGTGTATCACTCTTTCCTTATCTTTGCTTGTGTGTGGTATGTCGTAAACAGTTGCAAAGTTTAACATACTTTTCTTCTGTGTATTTTCTGGACACTGTTTGACGCTCCGGAAGATCCAGATGATGATGGCGTTGATAGGAAACACCACTGCGGCGCTTTGGAGACCGATGACAATCTGTAGAAGTAAACAATGTGTTATGTCTAAAGCTAAAGACAAATGTATGTTCAATGTCGTAATACGGTATCTCTTTGGTCTGTGTTATATAGCCCCAAAATATAATCTATATCTTCTATGTCGATACCATAGCCCTGAATATATGAGAACGTCCTACTACCCCTTTATGCAAACGTTTAGAAGTGGAAACAATATTGGCTCTGTCAAAGATTCTCCCTAGACATTGTGGCTACCTGAGGCCAGGAAATCGGGATCTGCACATCAAATCCGAAGATGTTGACGGGTTCCGGCTGGGCGAAGTCGTCTCCTCGGCCGAAGAACATGATGTTTGCCAGCATGGTGCACATGATGATGGACAGGCAGCAGGAGACGCGCTGGGTGCGGGTGAAGGGGCTGCTGGCAGGGCGGCCGTACACAGAGTACCAGATGTGGCCGTCTCGCAGATCCCTGTGGTCCAATTAGCCAATCAATGAATCAATAAATACACTAACCAATCAATCAAATAATCAACTGGCATTATAATGCAGAAGTATAAAGCTGGAGACTAAAAAATGCCTGATTTGTATCATGATATGCGTCACATTCTAACTTCAACCTAAATGAAAGTATCACAGAACGAGGTAAGTCTTACTTAGCTGTTCTATCAGCGAACAGAGTCCCGAAGGCCACCAGCTGCTCGTCCTTAGCTGCAGGCAGCACGCGCTCAATCTGCTCATCGTCCTCGTCAAAGGCCAGCCACCTAGAAGAAAGTATGTAAAATGCTAAAATATTTGTCATCAATAAAGGCACAATGTATTGCTTCTAACACAACGTCCTTATATCAAATCCTCTATTCAAATTGTGCCACAAGTACAATTGCAATTTGGACTGGCATTGTTTGCAGTTTGTTTATGGTACTCTCTAAGTGAATATTTTGAATTCTAAACGTGCCCATGATTTTCTATCATTGACGAAACCCACCTGTTGCAGAGGAAGTAGTACTGCTGGTTTTCACCCAGCAGATCGTCCACAATGACTTTCTCCAGGAACCTGTTAATGTCAAAGACAGAATATTCGTTACACGTCAAACATGTCAGTTTTAACCTCTTATTGTAACTAATTCATTCATCGGGAACTCATCTGTGTAACACCAACGCTCCGTAACACAAACTCTCACTGTCCAGGGCTCTATGGAGACCCTCCTAGCATGAACTAACCAGCAGGATCTACAAAAGCACTTGATTCCTGGAAAGGGACTTACCAGCACGGCTCCTTCCCGGAGTTGTCGTGCCACACGCGCACGTGGGTGAGCCAGCCTGGGTCCGTCTCGGTGCACAGAACAAATCCGGCCATGTTTCCCTTCTCAAACATGGCGGAGTAGGGCTGGTGGAGGAGGAACGGGCCGCACTCCCTGGTCGCCCCGTGCAGCATGATGGACACCTACGATCAAATAAGATAGATGTCACAGAGATGTAAGATGATAGACAAAATAAAAGTACAGAAATGTCTAGATGATTGGTTTGATATGCTTTAAAAGTACCAAATGAAACATACAATAAAAGTACCAAATGAAACATACAATGTACATGAACTGATACTTAAAAGAACTAGTTCAAGTAGGAATCGGTTTCACCTTTGCTGTCGTCCCGGCGTTTGCTCTCGGTCCGGTGAAGACCCTCAGGTAGTAGCGAGGTTTGGGATGTTTTGTGTCGTCGAAGATTGCTGCCGTGGTGATCTGGGACAAAGCAACATACATCCACAGGTCTCACCGTATTCTCTACAAAATATTTGTTGCATTCATGACATTAAAGTGGGCATTGAATTCATATTCTTTTTCAGTTACCTTCCCGAGGTCCTTGGCATCATTTTTCCTTGTCCAAGGCACACACAAGGCGATGTAGAAGGAGAACAGGACGCAGCACGTCATAATGCCGATGGGATTCTGAATCAGGTTCTTCAGCAGAAGGAAACCTTCGAAAGCGCGCTCAAAGTTGATCTCGTTTGGAGCAATCAGGCCCGAGAACTTGGTCAGGTGGTCACAGCGGCAGTGGAGATGGGTCCTGCTCGTCAGAGGCCCAACCTGCGGAATTCAAGATGTCAACAAATGTGAATTCCATGGAGCCAAAATTTCATTATCATTTTCATAAAATCCTATAAGATGCAACGAAAATTATCGAGTACACGAAAATTATCCATGCCAATTACGGTGACTACTTTAGCGTTCATTTGTTTACACTATTTCAAACGTACACAAAAATACAATGTGCCCTACCTGACAACCACTTCTGTCCCAGAAATGGTCCTTCTCGTTAAAGAACACGCATTCTACGGGTTCAACGAAGACTCCAAACGACACGGTTAGACCACCTCCCTCATCAGTTCCGTCTGCACTTGTAGGCACGATTCCTGCCATGTAAAAATACAATAGGATATGTAAAAGGACAATGACATTTTCAGCTCTTTAATTCGTCATGGTAGGCTGTAAAAGAGGGAAGCCTTCCTATCTACAACACCAGTACCCTAATTATGTTCCGAAAATGTAACAAAGAAACAGAGGAAGATCTGTTGGCACCAAAAGCATCATCTCCTCACCGATGTACCAGTGGATGTCATTGCTGTCCCTAATGTCCACGTCTCCGAGACGCACTCGCCAGATGTACGGGTCTGACGTCACGGTGATGTTTTCATCCAGATCAAGAGAATATCTGTGAGGAAAAGGAATAAGTTTGACTTGCTTACAGTGTTTCTTGTTCGATACCTTAGAAATAATGAAAACGTACTATTGGGTTGTTCTAGTCACGAAGCCCTGAAGAAGATAGTATGAAACAAAAGTTTAGTTGCTATTCGTTTTATCAACAAGAATGCAACATTTAGGATTGGAACCAACACTAACTTCATTAGTTTTACGCCTGCTTTATCAAAGCCTGTGGTTGTCCAGACGTCTAAAACGTATAAGAAAAATCTCTTTCAAAATATACCAATGTCATCACCATCCGGCATATAACATACCTCATGTTAGAAGGGATAGGAAGAGTGGTGGTCAGGTCGAACAGAGTCGCGTTGGGTTTGATGCCGTAGGCCAGGTACAGGGTAAGGGTTGGGGACACCAGAGGGTCCTTGGGGGCCAGGAAGATGAACGTGTCTGCCGGGTCGATGGAGCCGTTGTACTTGAATGGGACGTACTGAAAGGTAAAGGAAAATTTTACATTTTTATTGTAGACTTCAAAGCAGGCCTCTGGAAACTTGATACGGTTTGCTGAGATCTTAAGACGCAATCAAATTAAGCATTTCGGTCGTACTTTTGAATCCTTTCTCAATACTGCTTGTGCCAGTATTTTCCTGGAAGCATCACTCAAACGTCGGTCATTTCCATTAATTCTATCTACGAAAAAAACGTCGATTTGCCAACCTGAAAAAGCCCAAACAAAATATTTGATATAACAGCTTACCTACCTCTATTACCCCGCCTACTGCAACGTCATCAAACTCCACAGCCGCCACAGACTGGTTGTGCCTCAGGATGGAAAACTCTATGGGCTCCTCCAGGCCAGAAATCCCCTTCCTTTCCATGGAGTCGCTGAAATGCAGCCCTCCTATTCCTATGCCTAAGTCTCTGTGACTGATGTTGGTGGTGGACGCGTACTCAAAAGGGTTCCTCCAGCGGCTGTGGAAAACCTGAGGAGTTTGAAATCAAAAACGTTTATAACATAAGGCATTAGAATTCAAACATGATAATAGTTTAGTTTATATTGATTCCCTCCCACCCAATGGTAACCGTAGACAAGGATGCCAACTATTTGCAACTATTGTTTAATATATGAATAATTATTGTGTCTATGTTTATTTTCATAACTATTTATGTTTAGCCATACCTAGTATGGCTCAACATATTGTTTTTACTCAGGTTTCTTCTTTTCCTCCTGTCAAATCTTCAAATCGATTCATCTCGGTCATTTTTTGACCAAATGACCTGAAATTTGGTACAAAGGTAGTATAGGCCCTACCCCTTTTTTGTCATCTTTTCGATATTGACCTTGAAAATGATTTTATTGAGGTTTTTAGGCTATTTTTAGCATTTCTTGGCCTCCTGCGCCCTGGTATTTCAACCGACTGACCTGAAATTCGCTGTAGATGTGCCTTGAACAAATATTTAAAGGACTACACTCCCATTTTTGGCATACATCTCTTCAAAACGATTTATTTTTGGCTTTTTTTACAATATTTGCCACTTCTGTCACTTTCAATACTACATACAGTGTTGGAAGTGACAGCCATTGTTCCACTGCATTCAAAAACGCGACCACCTGATTGGCCAATTGAGTTAATTAAGTTATCTTGCATTTCTGGGTCAGCTGCCCTAGTGTTTATACCAAATCTGGTATGTGACTGCCTAGGTCATGTGATTACATGGCTTTGTTCACTCTTTTTTTAACAAAGATACACATCTCCGATTCTTATGTATTAAACCAAAGTGATGTGAAATTTGGCATGTGTCTGCCTTGGTCATAAACACAGGCTCTCATTCAAATGTTTGGCATACAGCCTTTCAAAGCGATTTTTGAAATAAACAATTTTTTCGTTTCGTTATTTTCAACCCCAAATGTATACTATAAATCTTTATATATATCATTATGTATACCATGGAAGACTTCATTCTTCCCTGGGGTTAATCTTTTTCAATTCAATTTTGAATTGGGTTGATTATGCGCAAGATTGTGATTTTGAGCGGATATTTTTCGACTGGTCTAGTTTACATGGAGATGGCACGGAATATCCCATTCTTGCAAGAGGAGGATTCTTTAATTATTTATTTCAATTTTGAGCTGGAGTGATTATGAAAAAGTCCATTTGTTAGCAGAAGTGTATTTGTTTAAGTGGATATGTTTTGGACTGGTCCATATTGTTTTGAGGTGCTACTGGAAGACTCCATTCCTGGAGAGACTTATTGTTTTTAAACTCAATTTTGGACTGGGGTGATTCATTTTTTTACTGCAAATATTTTAGAAGGGTTCATTGTTATTTTTGGACAGTCCATTTTTTGCATGGCGAGGAGTATGACTAAACATGCTGTATTTGCTCGCAAATGTTGCCTTTCTAGTGTTTGTATGAATTATCACTGTCTTTGTATTCATATTTTTCCCTGTCTCTTAATTCATTTAACGAACCATAACATTGATAACTTATCATTCTCCCACCTGTGTTCCGCAGAAATTGCGTTGCGCTATTGACTTGAGTCTCCACTCACTGATGTCACCAATGAGCTTCTGCGGTCGATGAATCGGAAAAGAGACTGAATGGGTTACTCTCCAAGCAGAGGAGGATTTCTGGCTGGTTTTTGACGTGTTTATAGGCGTTTTTGTCGGGCTTTCTACTTTGTCATTTTTTTTGTCTCTTGGGGTTTACAGACACACACAAAATGACAAAGTAGAAAGCTCGACAAAAAAGCCTAAAACACGTCAAAAATCAGCCAGAACCCTCTTCTGCTTGGAGTCTCAGAGTAGAATGGTTTATTTCATGAAACGTCGTAAGATATAGACCGTACTGAGTGTTGTAAGCAGTTTGAAATATGATCGCTTGATCTAAGATAACATGCCATTTTAAGAACAGTATCATCATCGAAGCATAACTCATTGATATTTGAATCGTAAACATTTATATTTACAAACAGTTCACACTTTGTATTTTACGTGTATATTTTTCGGATTGAAATTGAGAGACACGTAGCTTAAGTTGCTGGCCAGTGGTTAATTACATGCGTGCTTTGATATCTTATTGTTTGACAATTATGATATGTAATGTATCATCACATTCGCTCCTTATGTCTCTGCTTGATCTAGAGAAATGATAGAAATTTAAATATTCTTTTTTTCATGTAATGTACAATCCAAGTCATAATACCAAAACCGAGCGTGCGTATGCCTTCACGAATACTGGTAATGGCGGCAGTGAAGTGGACGGTATGATTTTCATAATCAAACCACGTGAGGCAGTCAGTCCTGTTGATCACAACCTGCATACCGGTATAAAGGAACAGTTAAAATGTGGCTAAAAGTGGCAGTGATAGTGGTTGGCATGCGATAGTTCTCTTCCTTATAAACATGCCAGTTTGTACACCCACCTGAAAGTCTTGTGATGATATCATTGTCACGACTTCACGCGGCCGTTTTCCCTTCAGAATCTGGTTAGTAAGTTCATCTATGGCACGAAAAGCCACGGTGGTGGCGTTTCGATTCTGCGGAAGAACAGGGATCAAAATATTGTTTTACGCTTTGCTTAAGAAAGAAATGGCAAGGTACAAAAACAATGAGTGACATATAACATGTTATTGGAACTTGTCAACATCCATGAGCGCCTGGTTCATTGGAGGTCCAAGCAGCAGGTGAGAAAAATTTTGTGGTTAGGACGTTTACTTTCCGTCATTTGTCGCTAACTTGTTGCTCAAATGGTAGAGGATGGCTAAGAAATAGCTGCATTACCCCAAAATTGAGAAGGCTGGGAATTCGAACCAAATAGACAGAGAACAGTTCAGAACAGGTGCAAATTGAGGACAATTGTCGATGAGCTATGTCATGTAGGAGCCTATATGAGTACATTCAAATGTACCGGACAACTTCCAGGTTTAACCATTTAAAGGCCCTTTATGTGACATTTTGGCGCAAAAATTCTAATACAAATGACATAGACAACCACTTTTCAGCATATTTCCATCGTTAATTCGTCTGTTTCTGGCATGTATGGTGTTTTTTAATTGTACAAAAACAAGCTGCAAAAGTCTGTGACACCACCTCAACCTAGGGCCTACTGTTTGTAAACAAAAGCTTCATGTACACTGGCAGGACCCCTGTGTAGGCTAATTACTTAGCGACACTTCAGTGGATCTAGATAACAGCTGATGTTATGAAGATCATCTTCTTCAAAAACACTCATATCTTTTTGAATGAGGATAAGATATATTAGCCAAGTTTGTAGGGAACTGATAAAGCGGATTTTCCCCGTTCAAAACTGCTAAAACTCTGGTAAGGAGGTTTGGCAGAAACTGTGGTGAACATTCCTTCCTGAATACTGGTATGTCATTCTACAATGTTTATTCAACATACTATATAAAGAAATGGTAGAAAAAATTGACTTTCTGTATTGACCAAATCTTACATATTGGGCCTTTAACATGGCGGGTTATGCTTACGTTACAGTCACGTGAGTGCAAAAGAAAACTACTATTGCTCAAATAGTGCATATTCGTGTTAGTTAATAGATGAAGATTTAGCATCTACCTTGAGCAAAGTTGATCCGGTCGTATTGGCATCCTCAGGTGGCCCGTTTCCGTTGTGTTTCCATCCGGCAACAACTTCAGAACTTTTGAATGCATTAAAGGCACCTAGAACGTGAAAAAGAAATGCATACATAGTATTTTATAGAAATATTTTTCTGCATAGAAAGACCATTCTAAAACATGAAAGTCATTGGTGTTCGAAATACAGTAACTGTTTTTTTCTTACTTTGTCTTGACATGACAACAGTTTTTTTTGCAAGTATTGGGAGTCAACACTAACGTAAGTTGGTGCAAAATTTGTCTGAAGACCACAAATTTGGCAAAGATCTAGCTTGCTAACCTGTCATGGTGATACCAGCAACCCTCTCGACTTTCTCCTGTGTCATATTTGTTGTGGTGACTTTTCGAGTCATGAACTTGGCCATGTGGAGGAGTTGCCCTGCCGCACTGACCTGTTGGCAAAATGTAACATTCGACATCTGTGTTAGTGCTAGCAAGCGATCCTGTACTATGTCCCACGAGGCCGAAAGTTCCAATCCCTAGATAGGCTGCAGTCCTTAAGAACTGTGGTGGGTGCATTAACGTGCTCGAGATTTGGCTCAACTTAAACACGGGTCCAACGGCGTAACGTCAGCGTCCCTTTGTTCGTGTCCAAACCATGGCACTTCAAAATTTCTACAAATGGCCCTACTATGCTATAAGATGAACGATGGTACCAGTATATTGTAACAACATGACGTAGGTATGACGTCAGTATGACGTCAAATGAGTACCTGTGCGTCTGCCGTGACCTCGTCGTCATAGTGAGTGGCCTGAATGAGAGACTCGGATGACTGGATGACGGATTCAACGTTCTCTATGGGAACTCTCCCAACGTTGTAGATGATCGCCTCTCGCGCCTGTTGAGATAGCGTCGACAGCAAGACGATTATCTTATGATATATTACTGCATAACGCTGATGATCTTCTTACCAAGTGAAAGTGTAAACAAGCTACCTGCACACCCGAATATCATGGAAATCCAACGTTCCTCTGTTCAGTTATTCTTCTAGAAGATTTTCACAATAACACCCCTGCAGTTCCAGAACAAGCTGCTAGGGGGCCCAAACCTATACCACTTCTTCATTACATCACAAGCTATCTGCCACCAAAAATCAAGACCATAGCATGTCCAGGTCAAAAGATAGAAAAAATCAAGTTCTTCTGCAGTACCAAGGTCACATACCAGGGGGCCCAAAATCGACCTTGAATTTTTGCTTTACAACACCCGCCCACATACCAAATATCATCGTAATCCATCAAGAGGTTCTGGAGTTATGCTGCTGACAGTAGTCCGGAAACACACACAGACACACAGACACACACAAAACTATATCTCCATTTTTCATGGAGATAAAAACCCCTCTCTCTTTCTCTCAGTCCGCAAGTGATTTCAGAAGGGTCACTACAATGATGGACAGTTATAAGACTGACACAAAAATCCCAAATATTTAGGCCCTCAGCTTGCATGCTGAAAGTTTGATACTGTTGGCAAGGCAACTTGTTTGCAAGTTTTATGGTTAATTTGCATGCGCTTTGCATGCCTCATGCATGGCAGACCCCCATACGTTCTTTCTTACTCTAGAGCTAATGACACAGGGCCATTCATTTGCACTTACTTTCCTCCAGTCAGCCACTCCATAAGCTCCTTCAGAGCGGATATTGTTGAGAGTTGCCGCTATGATGGTACTTAAGTGCAGGGCCTCCATTTTGTTTCCCCAGCGGATGGCGGTCTCCACTTCAGCGTTGGTGGCGTCGATAGCGGTGAGCAGTTCCTCAAAAGTAGGGAGCCGAACCTGTTATGCGCATATATCAACATAATCATCATCATCAACATAATCATCGTCATCAACATAATCATCGTCATCAACATAATCATCGTCATCGACAGCAGAAGCATCATTATTCTGTCACGCTAGAATTTCTTATAACTATTGCAAAACAAATAGCCTCATGAATTAGCACCTACGTTGACTTCATAACATAGTAAAAAGGCATTTCAAAAATCCCAAACCCAATACTTTAACAGAAGAAACAGGTTAGAAAACGTGCGAAAAGAATAATAACCTCGGTATAGAAAATATACAAGTGTCAAGGGCTAGGCTAAACTCATCATGCATGCTGTATTGCGGACTTTCTTGTATATCTGTTGATTTGATTTTTTTAAAAACATCCCCCTTACCGTCAGCTCCAGTTCACTTGTCTTTGTCGTTCCCTCCTGGTCGGACATCTCCACGAGAATGAAGACCTTGTAGTCATCAGACGCCAGACCGGACGGCAGCTTGAATGGACGCGGATTTGGCGACTGTTTCAAATAAAAGACTTTTAAGCACGGGAAGAAAGGTATTTCAAATAAATCATACGGCAAGAATTCTTTCATTATGACTCTAGTTGAAACAATATAAACACGTGTTGAAAGCAACGAGATTACGGTTTCAATCATATTTTATATATTGGGTAATTGAAATATGGTCATATCCCGAGGTGTATACGTCGTAACAGGCCTATTTGCATCAATTGCCCTTAACATCTTTTTTGGCATTCAGCCATTCAAAACATTATAACTCATTCTTTATTCCGATTGATGCGATTTGTACTTAATGAGTCCGTTCACTATATCACTGCGCTACCAGAGTCCTACTTACCATTCCGTGTTGCAGTAAGTTGTAATGTCCAGCTGAATCGGAGTCCGAGAGGGTGCTGACTGAAGCTGTGGCTCTGGTTCTGTAGTAGAACTCATAGCGAATCGCCCCGACAGCTTCGAAGTCTGGCGACAAAATAAATACGCAATATTTACAATTAGTGTGAAGAGATCTTTAAAGTGCTCTAGTGCGTGGTGGCCATCTTTAATTATTCTATCCGAGAGGACGTCCCTAACCTAAGGTAGGTACTCATTCTTTCCTGATCGTGAGACTGAGTGAGGAAATATGTGCCGTACCTGCTATTCCGTAGGTCCTACTATGGATTACTTTTCACCTACATAACATTTCGCCTACTTCCCAACAACAATACTTCTCCTGTTGGTATTCTATGTGGAAAGGTAATAGATCTACAGGTACACGGTACTTTGAAGTGCTGGCGTTTGGAGTCACTCCTTTTCTTGAAATTTAACCCAAAATTCAACAAGGTAAGCTGAAGATATGATGTTTATACAGGAAGTTATACACAAATACCACAAAAAAACTTAAAATGTTTATCAGATTCTATTGTTTGTGAAAACAGATCCATGCATGTCGGACCGAATGCTAAAAGGTATAAACGTACCTAAGCAGCCCAAGTCGAATCTGGTAGTCAGGGCGATTCCTTCCGTCGGGCTTACGGTACAGAGGTTGGAGACTTCCCGGCATTCACAGCCCTCTCCGGTCCATGACGTGTCCAGCTCGCTGTACGGCTGTGTTCGGTTGCACTCGACTGTCCGGGTGGTGATAAACATTTTAGTACAAGGTTACAATGTCTAACACTTTAACAAGTCTAAAACGATAGATATCTATACAATATATCTAATAAGGGCTAGCACAACACATATCTATAGAGTCTCCAGGCCATTGCAGATGATAGGGCAGAGTAAAGCTTCTGCACTTTAAAGCCTTTAAACCAGGTTATTGATAGCTGTCCGATTTCGTACTCAATATTCACCTCGTAACAATACCCAAAAGCTACTTTAACCTTACCGGTACCATGGACAAGGTTGAAACAGCATCTCTTGTCCCTATGTCTAAAACATCCTAAGCGTGCAGAATCGTCTTGTTCGGCACCATCATATTTTTTAAGGTTTTGCTACGTTGACATGAACTTTGTTGCCACAGAAAACTGACCAAAAAAACTAACTAAGGCTAAATCTTATATCCACCACCTCACAACTTTCTAAACACCCTTACCCGAGGACAGAGGTACTGCTATGTTGGCAGCACAGACGGGTTCACGCGCGTTCTCAGGCGGGCCCAGGATGAAAAACTTCCACTCTGCATAGCTGCAGTTTCCGCCGGTGCAGAGAACACCGTTTGTCAGGATGTCCAGACGTAAGATGTACTCTCCTGGAACCTGGAAGGAACGTAATGCGTATGCTAAGAATCATAGGTTGCTCTGAGTCTTAGAAAAACTAGATCATGAACGTTTGAATGGCTAATTTTACCTGACTGTATCGGGAAAAGAGAGAGAGAGAGAGAGAGAGAGAGAGAGAGAGAGAGAGAATATGGGAGTTTTCTTGATCACAGCTTGTTTCCCGTGAGAGTGAGAGAGGTGATCAAAAAGGACATGAAACAGCACTTACAGTGAATACGTGGTCTTTAACGATCAGTTCGTCTTGCTCCCTGCCCGTCAGAGTGTCGTTCCCCCAGTCAATACCGCTGAACCCATCCGGCGACTGTTTCAGACTCCAGTAGTAGGAGTGATCCGGTTTATTCCCATTGTCATGCCACCAGAATGATTGATCCAGCTCATACAATTTATTCCAACTTCTATAGAACTTCGCACATTCTGTCCACAGCCTCAGCCGCTGGTGACTCTTAGTGGCCAGGTAGTTGCAGTTGTCACCGAGGGTACATCTGACAACAATGATCAATGGTCAATAATAGTCAATCCAATTCACCAATGTCATGTTACGTCTCATGTGTATGAATCTTGATCTAAGAAAATTACAAGACTACATTTGAGTGATATGACATTGATGTCAATTATAGTTACCAATGTCTGCCATGTAGATGTGTCTTCGCATTGCAACAGAGTATGTCAGAAACTATGATCTTATCATTACTTGGATCGGGGTTTTGCAATATGAATTCAGCTTCATTTGCTTAACGAGTATCATTTTTGATTATCAGATAATGTCCAGATAGTCAAGTCATAGCTATAGCCTGTGTCACAAAAGCCATCGCTACCAGGGACTGCCCATGAGCTTAGCACACATGCACAGGTCAACCGTATAAAAATGTTTCCAATCGTCCTGAGTTAGAGATGTTGGCCATCAAGCTTCTAGGAGCCTGACCAGTGGAAGGGCTGATGTATTTGCCTGCCCATAATGATAATTAGACTCATCACCGAGTATGTAAAATACAATATAGAAGTGTGGAAAGTTTTAGCGTGCTTCTTAACTACAGAACATCCATTTACCGTCATATCCGAGAGACACCCCTAACGAAAGCTACCTACCCATTGTCGGTAAAAATCCGTCATACAAATTTTAAAATGCCGGTACCTTATGAGGCAGGTTGGCAGTCCCGCTGGAATCAGAGTCACCTCTTGTTCGTACGGCAGCCAGACGCGGTCTGTTACAGGCTGAGGGTTCGCAACTCGCACGATGAAGGTTCCTGATCTGGCCCTCTGGGTCCAAGGGGATTGGTTTCTTAAGTCATAGTTGGCATAATCTGATGTACTTCCCCAAGTTGTAGAGCTCATACTAAGCGTCTGATCACAGTCTCCTCCTGAAAGAAAAAGCAAGGAGCCACGGTTAAAGCCTACTTTGTTCTGTACTTGAAAATAAGAAAACTCTTGAACCCAGCGTCAAGTTCTTTGACTCACTTTAAATTTTATGGTCTTTTGTTCTCATGAATCATTCCACGAAAAGGCAAAACTATTTTGTGGTGAGATCAACTTTTGATCGAAGTTTTTTATGCATCTTTCTGCTAGTTTTTGTATTTAGTTTAGTATTTCGTAGTACGGATAAAGCAAGAAATGCACACACCACATAATCTGCATAATTGGCTCCATGATATATTTTGCTCGTTCATGTATCTCATTACTTTGTTGTATTATCTTGAGGTATTTCTATCAGTAACATGTTAACCTTTTCTAGCATCTACCACTAGATCCCGCCATCTCCTACGAACCCACTTCGCAACACGAGGATAACAACAAAATCCAGTGAACCTTATTCAACCGGCAATCATTCGGAAACTTGCCATCCAACGTTCGCATTTCCACCAGCCATCGCCATCGTTAAAGCCCAAATCATCGCTTCCTAAAGGATTTTTTTGCTGGCCCTGACCTAGCTCAAATCAGGAGAAGCCAGACTGATACACAGCGCAGAAGAAAAGCGGATCCGCAGAAAAGAGCTTTGCAACAGAACTGAGACAGCTTTCAGATGTGATTTTTGTGGCAGAGACTGCCATTCTCGTATAGGGCTGTTTAGCCATAGTCGATGCTGTAGGGCTGCTGTGAATTAGGATTTTACCATGGTCAATACTGACCGACGGAGGCCATATATATGACCTTAGTAAAATCTAATCTATGACCTTAGATTAAGTATTTAGTACATACAGTAGTTCATAATTTTCATAGATGTTTCGTTGCATACTTGTACCATCCCCTGCGCTAGCCCTTCATGACAGCCATTAGCTAGCTAGTCAAGCAGACCTGGCTTTTTGTCACTCAGTCACTGAATTAGAAATATAATGTCTTTATGATTGATATGATGAATAGATAGATTAATAGAGTCATACCGTCTGGGCGGCGACAGGTCCATTCCCATTTGTCAGGTAGATAACGGCCGTCTTGACGTCTATATCCATATATGTATTCTCTAGGTCCAGCATCTGGGTCCAGAATCTCCGCGTCTTCCGATCGGTCCAAAAGATAGCCGCCACCCTGGGACCTTGTCGGCAGTAAAAAAAATGCGTTCATCTATGTTTTCTTCTTGTATTAATTGCAATTGAAAGCAATCGTTCTCTATTCAAAAAGTTTGTTCCATTGCTGATAGTGCAGTGGGATTTTGCTAAAGCATACACGTGAATTACTCTCATCGACAAATGTGTTCGAGCCGTTTAAATGTCAAGTTGTAACACTCCTGGCTATTCAATAGATAGGCATCAGTATGTTGTGATAGAGCACCAAGAAATGAAATTGATATATCGTTTTAAAACAGCTCACCTCCTGGACCCTCCGATAATTAAGATGTTGATTGGAGAGTGTTTGATCTCAACCCACGTAGTTACCGTTGCCGTGGTTACACCACCGCCATGCGTTACAGAGACGGACAGCCGGACGCTGTATTTGCCCACACGTAGAGCGTTGCCAGGAATCGTGATCGTGTTGTCATGGTAAGTAAACTGTTTCTGCATGATGCTCCTGTTCCAGCAACGAAAACGGGAAAAACAACCACATTGAGAGGACAAGGGAATGATTTGCCATTTCCCTAGAGTAAAGGTAATTACAACGTTAAAAAATTAAAATTGAATTGGTAACTTCAATCATGGCGGACAATGCTTACGTCATAGTCGCGTGATTACAAACACCAGTTTTAGTTTTGACCTACAGTCTGTGAGCCCATGGAAATGAATACTCCAAGTCACCTCACGGATTTAGCACCGGAAGGTAAGCGCCTAAGAAGAAACAGGTCTATAATGGCAGATTCGTCCCTAGAAATAAATAAATTGTCAAGCTTTTCTTCATATTTTTTTCTATATCACATAGATAACCATTAAAGCTGTGTCAGTCATTATCCTGGGAAATTCTTGTATTTCGTTGAACGGCCTGGGAAGAATATAAATAGGAGCTTTTGGGGGAAAAGTTGATTTAAGTGAAGGTTTTTCCTCAAAAACAAGGTTTCTACAGATAATATCACCTGAGTCTGTTGATCTGAGTCTGTTGGCCCCGAAACGTAAGAGAAAACTCTTCTGAACAAAGCCCTAGTACCTGATTGCAAGTTTGGGGCCTTAAACGTTGACCCTAGACCATGACGTGGGACAAAAAAATTGAGGCAATTCTGAATTAGCTTTAATTTAATCACATCCTAGCAGCCCCTGACGCCACCGATCTTGTGTCCTTGGGGAAAAGGCACTTTCCCCAAGTGTAACAAAGTACTTAAGTGTGTGGGTCACGACATCAGCAATAGCTGCCTGTGTCCCACGTGTATTACACTGTTGCAATTCCAATAAAATCCAGATCGTCAGACTATGAATTCGTAATGGTGTTGGAGACAGAAAATCCTCAGCTTTTATTGGGCTGATATTTATAGTGGTGAAGAATCCTAATCGCTTGTTAGTACTTCTCTTTTTTTTTTTAAATCTGAATCTCCTGGCTTAGAGGCAACTGGCCAGACGGTGTGAAGCAGGCTGGTTACGTCATAATCGGACATGGGATCACGTGTGCAGTTTATCAAGAGAACGTACTCAGTAGTAGCAGTTACGGCCATGGCAACTTCTGCGGGTACATCAGGCTCCTCGCCATAGCCATCACGATGAGACAGTCCCTCGCGAACCTTCCATCTGTAGGTAGGGAGGCCAAAGTGAAATGTTAACACCAGGGGCAGTTCCGCTACATCAATACTAAAAAATATCGAATTAATTCTAAAATCCAAAAACATTGTCTGAAAGAACGTAAAAAGTTCTATAACTCTGCCAAGTTTGGTGAAGTATAACCCTCTACATAAAGTTTTATCGCAAATTGAAAACTGTACATAAGGCCGTTTTCACGCCGCTCGGGCCGTCCGCGTATTCAAAATGGCACCCGCGCTAATGTATTAAATCCTATACCCGTATTTCAGAGTGCGCGCGCCCGGAATGGGCCTGGATGTAATACTATTTTTGATAGGTCGTCGCTTCGCCGTCTAAAATCGCACAGCCAATCCACGACCAGCTTCTGAAAGCTAGTATTCGGGAGAAACCAACTTGCCCATGCGGGGATAGCGTGGTGCAGTGTAAGTTTGGTGCGTGCGGTGTAGAAAATAGGTCATTTTTCCACAAGTCGTAGCACAAAATTCCGTAAAGATACACAGTTCCGCATAGAATGTACAGGTAGATAGTAATGTTTTCCACCTTTCTGTGGATTTCTATGACTTTTGAAGCAAGTATGTTCGTGCGATGGCCATCGGCGCGGCGAGTGTCTGCCGGAGGCACCCAGAAGACAACACTCTCAACCACCCGCCATTTTTTGCTGCTGTCCGGAACGCCGTAACTTTTGGGTGAGTTGTGGTCACGTAGTTGATTTTTTAACCCAAAGTACAATCAAAGCACGTGTATGTAGTTTATGGGAATTATATGGTATGTTTTCTTTGTCTTATACCTCACAAATTGACGGCGAATTTAGAACATTTTCTTGTTGTGTTAGGTGGTGGGAGGGGGGCGCACGATGATTCTGATTAGAAATTCATGTTCCCCATTTTGCCTTCCTTCATTATCTTTGGGACAGTTCTGCATGTAGCATCCCGGTTTCGAACTAGCCACATATAGTGTACGTAATTTTATTTATCTAGGTTTTAAATTCATTTGCTGACTGTGGTAGGGTAAGTGATAACTTTGGCCTCACATTTTGGGAAATTATTTTGTTGTGTTCTTTACATGTGAGAAACACATTACTATATATTAGTACCCAATGGTTACCCTTCCAGGGTTCAAAATAAAACAAATTTCTCGTAAAGAATGACTTGATTGTTTGTAGGGCCTAAGTACCATGCATCAAATTCATTACATCTGTTCTAATAATTACTTCCTTCTGTAATTTATCCAATTTAGGCTTGAAGATGAATCCATTCCAAGGTCAAGGCGGACAAGGGGTACATCATCTCTCACAAAAAGGATGTCATCGAAATGTTTGCTACAAGTAAGCATGCATACACCGAGACACCTGTAAAAGGATCCAAGCCAGAACACATGTTTTTGTCTTGGATAAAGGGGATCACGGTCCTGAGGCTGAGAGCAGCGAATCCAGCGACGAGGAGTCACCTTTAGCTCAGCTTCATTGACATTGTCCCGTACCGATAGGTGAGCTGAGTTAAATCACTTCTTTTCTTCAAGTTTGTACATTTTTATTAAGTATAAAATATTGTTTCATTTATTGTTAAATATATCTTTTGTTTCTGTATCTCCCCCAGAGAGCAGCAATTCCAAGGACAAGGATACACCTCTAGCTCAGCTTCGTCTTCTGTAAGAAAAGGTGAACAAACTTATATGACACTATTCTTTATTACTATGGTGCCTTTGCTTGTACTGACTGTTATATGTATTGTATCTTTTTATAGCTCAATATGCAATTTCTTTCTGTATCTCCTGCAGAGAGCAGTGATTCCAGAGACGGGGATACCTTTCACTCAGTTTCGTCGTCCAAGAAGCGGCCGGCCCATGTCACATGACATGTTGCATTGTTCGGATTGGAGGGGGCCAGTTAAAAAAAAAACATTTTCAAATATGATTTTCTCTTTTTCTGTATACAATAAGTTTATTTGTGTATGATGTTAGTAGAATATAGCATCATGGCACTCTGTGAGTGAAAATCTGAGCCTCCAGGACCATTAGAAGTGCAATTTTGAGTTGGTCAAAAGTGGCTCGTGTTGCATTGTTTTGGTGGGGGGGGGGGCATTTTATCAAAAGTGCCATCTTCAGGCATTCCTTTCTCAGGTTATATATTGCTTTGTCTTATTGTTGTCAAACACTTGTGACATGTATTATATAGTGACATTGTAATTGAAAAGTTGAAGTTCTAAATCTACTGGAAGTGGTGTTTTGAGTTGGCTGAAGTGGTTCATGTGTTACAATATTTCAGGAATCGGAACAAAATGTCATTTTCGATAAAGCTTATTTCTGGAAATGAACATGATATATAGCAAGTCTGCTATGATTATGATAGCACTGATATAGGTTATGTTGTATTAGCCTTCTTGAGAGTGTTTGGGATGTGAAGCATGAGATACAAGAGGACAAACATGTCAGAAAAGCATTTTTTGCGAAATTCGATATTTTCATAAATTTGCATAAATAACAAAAATCAAAAGGTGAATTTGAATTTTTTTAATCATTTCATGTGTTTGGTACTAAAAGGCATCTTTTGAGTCCAAAACCAGCTTTGTAGACCCAAAAATAAGAAATTTCATTTTTCCACCTCTGTTTTTGGCCTCAATTTGTGTTCGTTTTTAACCAATGTCATTAATTACAGGTACATTATATTAAGTATGACATGTCTGGCAAGGTCAGTCTTGTGTACATAGCATGACCCTACATGGTTTATTGCATATCTGCAAGAAGAAGCCTGTACAATACTTGGTTTTTATATTATTAGGTTATTTAAAGCTTACTTGTGAGCAAATTTTTCTGCATTTTTGAAGCAAAATATGTGATATTTCCCATTTTCAACATCAATAAAATAGTACTTCCCAACATCGCACGTCTCTGAAATTTTCAGTGGTTATTCACCTTGGTAAGAGCTATGGACAGCGTATAGACGAATTGTTTATGATGATTATATCTTTAAAAATGTGCCTTCAAAAATGCTTCCCAGGAACTTTTCACTTTGGCCTCCCTACTGTAGGTGATGTTATAGTCTCCGGGACAGTCCAGGTCAACGATACTGCATTGGGAACGAGATTGAAGTATTCATTATCCAGAGGCAATGTAAATATTTGTGGAATTTAGTCTACAACCGCCGAATGTTGCACTCGTGTAGTTTTAGTAGTCTTAACAAGTCAAAATAATATTAGGAAGGCATCTCAGATTCTAACCAGGTGCAATTTTCTAGGATCTTTTGTGCAATGCTTCAATTAGAAATTATATTTTGGAGCTTACACCATAGTTAAAGTAATTATGCTGAAATTTGGAACATGCCAAATTTTACATATTTAACGAGCCTGTAACGTACCTTCCATATGTAGAAAAATCCCCAGCTCCCAACAGTTGAAACGGTTTCTCGTAAGGTCGGCTCCCTGTGTCCAGAACAACCGTGGGGAAACATGGAGAATCCGGGGCGTCAAACTCTGCATGAAAGATAATCCGACACCATGTAACTGATATCAAAAGAATTGTGAAATTCCTTTAGCAAAAATCACAATTGAGTCTTACATGTAGTTAACAATTTTTATTTTTGAAGCTACGTTTCTTGTCCAATATCTAGTCTTCAATATGAGATTGGTTTTATGTCACTTTCCTTACGTTGATCTCATTATTTGTCGCCATCATGTTTGTTATATTTTCCCACAAGGAAACATTGAAAGCTACCTATAAAGATGATATGTTTTGATGTTGGAAAAATGACAAGTTTATTGAAAGTTCTTGCCCGAAGGCTAATTACAAGTAACAAGAAAAAGACGAACAATGGAGAACAATGTAACGTGTGACTGGTGTAGCCTAAATGGTTACTCTAAATTCAAACGGACTGGGTTTGACTTCTAATTCTGAGACAGTGGAAGACAAAGGATACCACTTTTTCCACATTGTGTGGGTTCTGTGATATTTTGTGTGGGGTTTGTTTATTGCTTGAACTCACCTAGGTTGAATTCACATCCAAAGTGGTTCAAGGCCTGACACGAAGCGAAAAGAAAGCCGTCATATCCGGCTCCGACAATGCATCTCGTGGCGGGATCATTTGGATCGCCATCTGGAGGTCTCAGACTTGGAAACCTTTGAAAAGGAGAATGAACTAGTGAGGGCTCATATATCAGTATTGGTGGCAAATAACACAAACTGTACAAAGTATGAAAGTAAAGTCTAATCTCATCAGAGAAGGTTGCTGTGGCATTTCTTCATGAATTTTGTAAATGATTTGCGTGATTTATGTCTAACGATGTTCACCTTTATCCGACTTCCATAAGCATGAAATTCCCGTCATTTACTACCATTGATGTTTTTCCTTGCTTATGCAAAGTAGGCATGCATTCGCATAATTGACATCAATCGACACTCCTGTCAGTTACCTGTGTCGCTTGCTTGAGAATCCTATCATGGAACGCAACTATTGACTATTCAAATTCGCTCTGGACTTCTCGGCATATGCTGTCCTCAAAAACACAAACGGACACCCAAACACACAGACACACAGCCCTGAAAGGATAACCTCCTTGGTAAAGGTATTCACGACTCATACTTTGAAAAGCACCACGCCCCATGAGCAGCGTTGTGGCAAATTTGTGGCTTTGCGGACATTTTGATTGGCGGCGGCGTAGCATCGTTTTGGGAATTCTGATCTGGCGCCTCACATCACCCCCAACACACCCACACTCACACACACCAAACTCGACTTCAGAGCACGGCCTGCAGAGCCTCTACCAGGCTCCAGAGGCGGCTGGAAAGGGTAGAAACTGGCCAAATAGACAGAAAAACATGAAAGAGGAGTTCGTCTGCTATAGGGGTACAGTTTGCCGACCCTCTCTCCGTAGCCGACTCCCTTGGCGTACTATTCACTCTATTAGGCCAATTTCTACTATTTTCCAGCCATCCCGCGGGGCCTGGTAGAGGCTAGGCCGGCAGACCCCCTTGTTAATGAGACATTACTTGGTGTAAAAGTACTGTTCGATTTCCGTTCCGTCTGGGTGCTTCCATATAGCAGATCCAATCGGGTCCGGTCTGATGTCCAGCCAAAAATCGGCCAAGGCCGACCCCAAAAACCCTCTTACGTAACCCTTCAGTGTTGAAAGGAAAAAAAAATTATAGAACAGAATTAAAACTTTTTGACACAAAAAATAGTCACAAAGAACTGTAAATGTGCTTCTTCTGTTGTCCTCAGAATTCAATTCCGCATTTAAAAAAAAAAAAAGTTTTAACTCTGTACTGTGTCAACTATCAAAACAGATGAACTTGCATACAAATACGTGATCTGTTTTACGTATACACATAAGCTGCCAGATTCTATACAAACAACTACGACAGGGATACTAGTGTTACCAAATCATTAACAAGAGTCCGAAGATCTCATACCTAATTATAGAAATTAGGCACATAATTCCATAATTGATGACTATTGATATTACATACCTTGTCCAAAACAAAAGATGCGTGCAAAGATGTATACATGAAAAGATAGATGATACTCAACTGTGTACATTAGTTTCCGATATGCTGTAGCGTAAGAATCGTATCGTGAGGACGGCAGCCGGCCGCCCAGGCTGGCGCAGGTGGACGCTGCTTGGTCGTGCGTCACTTTGGCGTTGTCCACCACAGTGTAGTACTTGTTCCCCACCACCACGCCAGCATCGGACACATCACGCTCTGTAAAGATAACAGGGTACAGTAGCAGGAGGGAGGAAACGAGGAAGGCCAAAGAAGACCTGGTTGGACAACATCAAGACATGGACTGGCCTGAGAGCTGCACAACTGATCAGAGAGGCCGAGGACAGAGCAGGATGGGCACCGATCACTGCGGCTGGCTGTCATGACACCCCTACGACCACTGAGGTCATGAGTGATTGAGAGTGAAAGATAACAACATTGACGATATTTTTTTTTTTTTTTTTTTAGTTTCGGTATATGGATCCAACCACCACGCCTGCTTTGCACGCGTCACGCTCTGCAGGAACAATAATCTTCCTGGCGAAATAACAAAATGGACGCATGATCGACTTCATTGTATAGCCGGAAACACACTGTCGACGACCCTGGGCTGACTTTGTTGGTGGACTGAAGGTCGTCAAATTTTACAATTGCCTGACTGTCGTCAGTCCAGCATATTGTTTGTCTGATAAAAAATCTACCCTGTCACATTGAACGGTTCATCAGCCTGTCTCTAGTCTGATCGAGAGGACAACAGAAAATGCCATGTAGAGTTTGCAGACTCCTTCTGAGTGACGCAGGCTAATAAGAAACAAAATGTCGGTCCGTCCCAGCCAAACGTGACTATCAATGCAGTACCGAAGAAATTCAGCTGCCACATGCGACATTTTCCGTTTTCATCGACACTTTTTAGATTCTGCTGTAATTCTAGCTTCTAAACTGCATCCAAGATCGAAGGGCAAAAAGGGCAAATAGCTTGTTACTATCTTTCCTGCCGACGCGGCAGAACACGATGTGATGGCAAATCATTTCCCGAACGCCAAAATAAACCGTTTCAGGTACGTTTTACACCTAACTTACCGTAATCCATTAGTTCACCCGCACACGGGCCCGTGTACATGATGTAAGCTGCCAGGAGGATCAACAAGCGCCGGAACGACCTCCCCATGGCGCTCTCCTGTCTCACTCTCTCACTCACTCACTCTAAATCTCTCTCGTCCCCTGTCTACTGCCCTGCAGATACTTCAACAGCTCTGACAGTTTTGGGCGGGTGTTTGGGACTTTTGTTGAGACCGTTGTCATAGTGTTTGCTGTAATTGGTTGCTAGGTGACGTTGGTACAGACGTCATCAGTGTCCTTCATCTCTGCAAGGACATCAGATAGAAATGTCCTTCACCTCGGCGCACTTCTGACGAGGAAGTAGCAGAATACTAACGACAGACAGGACTGACTTTTCTCTCGCCTGTGTTCGTAACAAGCGGATACCGTAAAAGCATTTAAGTTCGCATGGGTTTTTTTCGCGCTAAGGCCAAAATTGAGTGTTTGCGGTGGTATTAAGTTTGCGGCAGTGCTATAGTCTGACATATTTCTTCAGTATTGGACAAAAAATTTCGAGGTGGTATTAAGTTCGCTGTGAAACGGTCGCCGCGAAAATAAAACCACCGCGAACATTTCTGTATTTACAGTACCTACTCTCCAAGCAGAGGTTGGTGGAAGAAGAACGTCCCACTTTTTGTCCACTCTTGGGTGGGGGGAGCGGACAACTGAACGGGACATATGATAAAAGGTCACGATCTTCTTCCACCAACCTCTGCTTGGAGACTAGTGAATACCCGTTGATCGTTGTCAAATTTAATAAGATTTCAAGGGGGCAAACTGGTCATCAAAAGATTGGGGAAGATGGGCCTCGGCTAGAACGAAGTGAAGGTAGCGGCGGAACGATAAGCCTGGAGAGACGCTACAGCTGACAGATTTTCCACTAAGAACGGGAGGACGAAGGTCTAGGTAGCTAGGTTTATGAACACATATAGTTCAGCATCAATGAAGGTCATTAAATGCTGTATGAAGTAATAACTGAGAGCAAGCATTCATTGGCAGGAGAAACGTCATATTTTTAGGTTTATTTTCAAGAGCACCCCCCCCCCCCACACACACATTCACACAAACAAACACAATTCAAGACCATATTTATCTAGGTGAATTCATATGTGGCAAGTTTTACCTGTCCCTACACGTTCACCTGTAATAATGTTAACAATGGATATAGAATGGATCTACAAATATAAAAAGGACTTGCCAAGGCATTTACGATTCTAATCTAAATAGTGGCAACAAATTCTAGCGAGCACAAGCACCCCGTATCATTCATGTATATTTACCTTTTTATTACTGTGGTACCTATGGAGACAGTTAATTATGGCGAAGGGTTCACAACTGGTCTCTTGCAAATTGCCCATAGCTTCACAAAGGAACCAAAGACTTAGAAGCAATAGGAAAACATTCTCTATTGTGTGTCTCTATCCTATTTTGGGCTGTTTCTATCTGGCTAAAACTGGTCTTTTGTGAATCGCTCACTGCTTCACAAAGAAACTAGGGACTTGGAAGCAATGGGAATGTGAAGTCATTCTCTGTCGTATCTCTCCACACAAGTTGGTCTGGCTCGGTTTTCACTTTTTTATCATCATTCCAGGGCGTTATTGCTCCTTTGGAGGAACCCCTCCCTTGTCAGACTCCAAGCTTTTCTATGTCTAGCGGTGTGGCTTTTATTCTTAATTTGTGAAAATACCCAAATGAAAATAAGGTCCCTATGTCGGTGTTCTGTGGACATGTCAGACCATGCAAAAGTTTTAACAGAACCTTTCTAGAAATAGAGATAGGACTTGCTTCCGTCCAAAAGGAAGTTATAAGCACGCTGTGTCGTGTATCATTGGCCAAGCTTTCTTTGCCGATCCTATTTCGTTCCTGTCCTTAACTCTGGTATCAAGGACGTCATATTGTATGTTCGCGAGTAGCTGTTTTAAGGGCACTTTATGGAATATTCAGTGCTGTTATTTTGCGAGTTGCTCACAGCTACACAGTGGAATCACGGAACTGGAAGCAATAGGAAGATTGTTCTCTATGTGTGTCTCCAACCAGGTTAAGTGGCCTTGGTCCGGCTTTTATACATGTGAAAAAAACCTATGTCAGTGTTTTGTGTGCATGGCAGACAGTGCAAAAGTTTCAACAGATCTTTTCTAAAAAATAATACAATAGAGATTGTCATTACTTCCGTCCAAAAGGAAGTTACAAGCACGCTGTGTCGTGTATCATTGGCCAAACTTTTCTTGACGATCTTATTTTGTCCCTGTCCTTAAATAACTTCCGTATGAAGGACATCATATTGTATGTCCGCCAGTAGCCTGTTAGAATTGGAGATTGTCCTGATAGAATTCCCATTTGTTCTAGGACAGATTGGAATTCCAATATTCAGATCCCAATTCAGTAGTAGGATTCCAATCTCTCCTAGTAGAGATTGGAATTCCAATCTGTACTAGTAGCATTAAGGGTACCTTATGGAATATCTAGTGCTGTTATTTTGTGAATTGTCCACATCTACACAGTGGAATCATAGAATTGGAAGTGATAGGAAGATGGTTCTTTATTGTTCGTCTACAACAAGGCTTTGATACATGTGAAAGAAACGATGTCGGTGTTCTGTGGACATGGAAGACAATCCAAAAGTTTGAATAGATCTTTCCTAGAAATGAAAATAGTCATTGCTTCAGTCCGAAAGGAAGTTTCAAACACGCCGTGTCTTGTACCATTCGTCAAACTTTTCTTGCCGATCCTATTTTGTCCCTGTCCCTAACTCTGGTGTGAAGGACAACACATATTGTATGTCCGCGAGTAGCTGTATCATTAAGGATACTCAATACATTATGTCCTTGGTATACCTCATGAAATATTTAGTATTGTTCTTTTGTGAATCGCCCACAGTTTCATCGAGGACATATAATATAATGTCCTTGATTCCACCAAGCAACAAGCGACTTGGAAGCAATATGAAGGTGCTTCTTATGTGCGCCTCCACTTAAGTTGGACGTGTTGTGTGGTGTCTTGTAAACGCGACAGAAGACCTTGCTAAACTTTGAGCAGGTTTGTGTACATCGTGATATAGTAATTTCTCTCGACCAAATGAAAGTTACAAGCACGCTGTGTCATTTATCATTGGCCAAAACGTTTCTTTTCTACTGTTCATCTGTTTCGCAAGGACGTCATATTGTCCCTTCGCAGGTAGCTTATGAATAATTTAGTACTGTAATGTTGCGACTCGGCCGCAGCTACATTGTACACAAAGGAACCAGGTACTTGGAAGCAATGTGAGGCATTCTCTATTGTGTATCTCCACCCGGGTCGGGCGTGTTCGATCTTTAAGTATGCAAGTGTGGTGATTTACGACACCCAAAGGACATGTTTCTACGTCGGTGTGCTGTAAACAAGGTAGGCTATCCGTCTGAGTCTATATATCGTAGGTTGAGTGTCAGTTAAGAAAATGAGCGTGGCGTGCTGCAGCACTGACCCCCCCCCCCCCCCCCCCCCCAACACACACACACACACACACGCTTACCGATATCATTAGTAGCAAACGTCCATCCCGGTATGGGTGGATCAAAACCTACCATCTTGCCAAACCTTTTTATCACCGTGGTATCCATTGACTTGAAAGCTATTTTTTAATTGTGTGTCTCCACACAGTTTGGGGCTGTTTCTATCTGGCTAGAACTGGTCTCTTTACAAAGGAAACAGGGACGTGGGAGTAATGGGGAGGCATGAGTAGAGCTCCATCCCGCAGGTGTGTGTGGGTGGATCAACCCTACCAGCCCGGTCAGTTAGGGGGCGGTCACACTTGTTCGTATACCGAATTTGATACATTCCATTCTATAGATAAATTCAAATACATTCTAGAAGGAGACAACCCTTACTGAGTACAAATAGGTAAATATATCAAAGAATGTTTAGATCTTAGAACTAGTAGTGTAAGTGTACGTAGGTTATTAATCATTTTGTATATCATCACGGTTTGTTGTTTGCATGTATAGTTGTAGAAGACCTTACGAAAGTCGCTGTACTTTTGTTGTGTCAATAAAGATTTCTCTATCAAGTCCGTATGGGTTCCGTCTTGACATAATTTGGTTTCTTTAAATCTTGCGGCCTTACGGGATTTGCTTATCGTGCAAATCCGGTGTCTTTACGTTTACGGACTATATACAAACAAACAAATAAACAAACAAAATGGAACCGACAGACTAGCACGTGTCGTTGCGCTGGAAGGGTTTCTCAAACAAATACCCCGCTGTGAAGAACAACATACAGCAGACATGTTAATATTTGCTTGTAAAGACGGGCAAATCTTAGACCACATTCTCGGCATTTCTAACAATCTCCAACTGCATGATATAACGTTAGTTACCTTCGAGATGAAAAAGAAAATCTTGGATCACTGCTATATTTACAATTTGTTGAAGTATTATAGAAATACGATGTTGTCCTGTGTTGGCCTTGTTTTGAGATTACTTGCTTCTATTCGTGAGATCATTTTTATATATTCTACTTGTTTCTCAGAAACAGCAACTCAAAATATGCTGACTTTGAAATAGTTGCTGATAACACATGACAGTCCATAGAATCCTGATATACGTAACTCTCTCCCCTAAATGGAAAAATGAATTAGATAGGAAGAAGATGACCACGGATCGAGCAACAATGGGATTAACCATTTTTAATATCCGGTGCTTTTACTATTTTCCAATCGGTTGTTGCGACATATTTTCAGTGTCCGAAGCCTGTCGCAACATTCTTCATATTTCGAATTTCCCATCCTAGACACCATAGTTTGTTGTCGTCCCTTTTCGGGAGGGGGGGGGGACGCTCCATCTCTAAAGGATTTCATTCATCAAGTCAAGTTTGTGTAGACAGATGATACACAGACTCTTTGCTCTGTGTGGTCACCCTGTGTACGGTACACAGTACACAGAACGGCTTGCCAAGCCCCCTCGAACACACACACACGCGCAGGCAAACTCCACTTCGAACGCTGCCGACGCGACGCACACCCGACAGCTGACAGAAGACGGGTTCCCTCCGTTCCATCCCGTTGCGTTCTATGTTCCGGCCTTCTTTGAAACAAAACTCGTGGTCGTAACAAGCAAGACATGTCGGGAACAGCTTTGCTGAGTGAAGAAACCCTCCCAGGCTCGGTACCCACATGTGTAAATGGACTTGACATTGTGAAGGAGACTTCAAGTTTGGAGGTGCCCACGCTAACATCTACCAACTTGAAGGAATATGACGCGGAAACGTTCCCTGATGAGGGATCCCGCCTTGTCAAGGGTCTTTCAGCTGCAGAGAAGCCTCATGCCAGCTTCAATAGCACGGACCCAGCGGAGTCTGAGGCCGATAAAAGAGAAGGAAAGTCCATGGAAGTGCATGAAGTACCAGAAAGGGGTAGTTCGGGTGTGTTGGAAGGACCGTGCGCTTCTGTAGCAAACACACAACATCCGCCTTGTGCCGTCTCGCCAAGGAAGGATCCGGGAGAGCCTGATAGCCTGGGTTCCAGTCATCAAGGGATGGGGGATGCCCCTTCGCCGCTGGAGGCGCTACGAGCGCACCTCCGGACCATGGTGCAAGACGAGCGAGACTTCGTCCACACCCTCAACTCCAAGCTGACCCGTCTGGAAGGCGTGGTGAGAAACGTTCGCGAGGAAAAGAACAGCCTCGCTGCAGAGTTTCAGGACCTGGAGGAACACGTGGACAAACTCAACGGCGGCGTCAGGGCCTTCGACGCCGAGATGCGAGACTACTCCCTCGGGAGGACCACGAGCGACAACCTCTTTGAAGAAGAAGCACTACGCAGAACGGATTCACGGCTCAGTTTTGATATCCCGGAGATCGGAGTAAGCTTTGCAGGACCTGGTGGGAGGGCGCGTCGGGGACTGTGGTCACGTAGTAAGAGATGGTGGAGGAAAAAGAACGGAAAGGTGACTCCGGAAAAAGAAGAGGACATCCGGGAACTTGCGGCGGATGCAACCTTAAAACTAGAGGCATTCCTGAAGGAAAAGTTATAGGCTGAGAAGCCGTGATCTCCAAGCAGATGTGGTGTGTCGATTTGTGGTTGTAGGTCCTTGGCATATTTGTTCGCGACTATTTGACAAAATGGGCAAAGCGACAAAGGCTAGCAGCCTTACATCTGTTTAAAGATTAAGCCACACCAAAAACCATTTCCTTGGTTCTCGGACAATTTAAAGTAAAGATTCAGCAAGAGAGAAAATGAAAACCTAGGGCTGGGAGTAAACGTACTGATTTGTTTTTCACTCCTTGAATCTGTGTAGTCAGTTTCTCCCCAGACTTTGTTATGTTTTCATGTTGATACTAGCATTCTAATTCACCATTATTTTCTAAGAATCGAAAACCAACAAATCGAATTGGTGTGGCCTTAGATATGGTGGTCAGTAATGCCCAGTACAAAATTCATAAACTAGTGGACGACTTACACCGTCTTGCGGCGCGCAGACTTTCAGGCATATGCTGTATATGTATTTCGTGATGTAAAGTCTATCCCATGTCAATATGTGCCGGATCGGTATCTGTTAGCCGGATACATTCCCCATACTTCATATCACATTCCACAGTAATGCAACGTCTTATGATGCCACTTGACTGCCGTGCTTTTCCAAATCCAGATTCAAAAGAGATGTAAGCACTATCTCGTGTTCAATGCAAGGGAAGCTTGTTTGCTGTGTAAAGATGTTTGTTTATCGTTGCACATATGAAGGTTCTGTGTGCGATACCCGACGCCATGTGTATTTTTCTGCCCAAGGCATTGCAGTATTTATATTTGCTTTACTTAGCGTGTACTTGTGTTATCATTGCATAATTCCTTTGATGGTGCACTTGACTTGACTTTAGAAATAAAATCGACTTAGATACAAGTGGCAATAGTGGTCTTCATTACATGCACACATCCCTCTAGCTACCCAGTGGTGTATATATACGTATAAGCAATATAAACGCTTTCAGTCTTACTAAACTTAAGATAATGATAGAATTAGACTTTAAATCTGTTCTATCCAATCTCTCGCTTTAAGTCGGTGTTAGTTTTCTGAAGCGTGTATGGACAATACGGTGCTTAAAACATGTAGGAGAAACCGTGTATATTGAATGCTAACAGGAGACTAAAGATAGAGGAAAATCGCGCCCCCTGGCGGTATCCCTGACATCCAGGGTTTGTGTTGACTTACAGGTAGTAGATACAGAGAGATACTGTGGTAGAGAGAGAAAGAGATCTAGAGAGAGAGAGAGAGGGAGAGAGAGAGAAAGAAAGAAAGAAAGAAAGAAAGAAAGAGAGGGAGAGAGAGAGAAAGAAAGAACGAAAGAAAGAAAGAAAGAAAGAAAGAAAGAAAGAAAGAAAGAAGAATAAATGTACATCACCACTGCTTTACTACTCTTTGCCCCCAATATCTGCTTGGGAATTAGAGATTTTTACAGCAACCAAGTAAAGAAAGTGAGGCGTTTTGCTGAGAAAAAAAAACCCACTACGAATAAGGAGATTGAAAACTCATTGCTATAACTTTATAAACAGTTTCCCATTACACCTACCTGTCCGGTGATCTTTATCAAATTTTGCAAGTGTTGTGCGATTGCCAATAAGGTGATTACATAGCTTACTTTGATATGTAAAAATAGCCTAAATGATAAGTAAGAGTGATGTGGTTTTGCATAATTGCCCTCTGACCTGTATATATAGAATACAACACGGGGTATTCCGTATCACCCGAGGTACCAGCCCGACCGCGGGTGGGATCGGCCGTAGACCGGAGGGCGATCCGACCCGAGGGAGGGCTTGGACCTAGGGTGATGCGGAATATACCGTGTTGTATTTTATTGTCATACCAACCCGAAAAAAACACACATTTCAATGCGGAATGCGTCTGAACTTGAGAGAGTTTTGTGTCCTCGAACAAAGAAATCGTAACAACATCGATATTCCAACCTCCGAATCCTGTTTTCGAATATTCGACAGCGGCGCAACCGGCGCACTCGAAATGCATTCTAAATATTCTATGGAATCCCGTGTGATACAATTTAGAACCCCGAGTGATACGGAAAATTATCACCCGGTCCGGAACACCCGTATCGAACGTTTTCGCAGCCCTGGAATGACATAGATATAGAATACAACTAGTGTGGTTGTTTGTCGAGCATTTGTGTGTATATATTTATGTGTGTATGTGTATGTGTGCCTGTGCGTGTGAACTCAAATACATCATAGACAATTATCCACCGATTTCAAGACCATATAGCGGTGAGAAGAAATAACTATTTTGATCACGTTATTGGCCACGTTTTGCTGCATTTTGTGTTTGTAAACACGTAATGCCATCAAAGAATTCGATACATAAAAGATCATAAAATAAATGAACGGCAAATAACTTTATTAAGCATAAAGAATCCCCGTTAACGTCGAAAAAGTAATATTATACAGCAAAATATAAATGCTTGTCATCGATATACATGATGGGTCCAATGTCATCACCTCAATACGGACACCAGCCATTGGTGTACCACTAGATCTTGTGATCATTTAAAACAATTTGCTTAGGGAATAGGTATCAAAATCAAATCTAATCAACGAATACATATCATTGCTACGTTCACATAACAAGCATCATTATAAAAAAATTATCATGCTCACACACTGTAGAAACAACTGAAAGCGCTAGGTGGCGCTTTTACCACACCTTGTTGATGGATATGTAACTGTAACCTCACGAGCTCGAGGTTTGTTGGGATCGAAAGAATAAAAGACATATTGGATGGATGAAAATGGAGACGATGGCGCTTTACGTGAATGCAGAGCCTTGATCACAAATGAGTAATGAGATAAATAATCGAAGAATATGTATGTATGTATGAAGAGGAATTGGAGGTAGATGGATAAATTGGATGAGTGAATGAATGACCAGATGAATTATGGAATGAAGAAGAAATGAATTCATTTAGTGGAAGATGTATGAAATGCACTCAAGGATGACAATGACATGAATGAAATGTGTTGATGGAGGGAGGGATGAAGATGGAAAAATGAATGGAAGGAAGGATGGATGAATAGAAAGATGGATATGGATGGATAAAGGATGGATGGATGGATGAATGGGTGGGTGGGTGGATGGGTGGATCGATGGATGGAGGATTGGATGGATGGATAGAAAGAAATGAACGAATTGGTAGATGGGCGAATGGATTGGATGGAAGGATGGATGGATGGATGGAAGAAAGAATGAATGAATGGATGGATGAAAAAGAATAAATGGAAAGATAGATGAACAATTGGATGAAAAAAGAAACTATCTAGTTTAGCTTTCAGGAATGTATGAAATTGGCGCTATATGATTACGGAATGTGCTCAGTCTGAAACATCCGCTACCAACTTCGTACTTTATACGCAGACTCAATTTTTCCCGCCTTCCTGCAACCCCATGGAAATTCAGCTCATCAAATTCCAATACTACATGCAGAATGAAGGTGGAACTATAACATCTACTAAAATAATTCCATCAGGGTACATAATTCCGCCACCATGAAAAGATACGTCCAAACAGATCTCCATCCCTACATCCCCCAGTATAATGCACTACTGTATATCTAAACTGTGCAATCCTGGGAGGTGCTACACTAGAGATCTCTCAAACACACTGTTTTTCAAAGTGGCGGATTTATGTAACGCGGTGGAATAATGTTAGTTGAGGTTATAATCCGGCTCTGCAGGCGTCTCCGCAGGTCTAGGAGTTGTAGCCGTAGCTGTAGACTCGGTCCCAGCCGTAGCAGGACACCGGGTCGGGAATGCAGCCCCAGCCGCAGTAGTAGGGGATGACGCAGCACGAGCAACGGGCCTGGTGGACGTAGCACGACATCGAGGCTATCCTGGGACCGAGAGTGCAAAAAAATAACAACGTCATCACAGCATCGTTCTCAGGTTGTGCTCAGCAATGTTATTACCACAAATAGACGACTGCCTCAATCCATAAGATCGCATATATTTTTAATGAAGTCTAACCTTACAATAGTATAAACTGAATGGTCCCTCCTCGAACGATTCGAACTCGCTTCGAGTGCTCCGGTTGCGCCGCTGTCGAAAATTCGAATACCGGAGTTTGGAATCGGTGTTGTTACAATTTTTTTTTTGTTCGAGGACGCGAAACTCTCTCAAGTTCTGGCGCATTTCGAATTGAAATGTGTGTTTTCTCGGGTGGATATGACATAAATAAAATACAACATGGTGTATTTCGCATCACCCTCGGTCCCGGTACGATACGGAATACCCCGTGTTGTATCCTACAGGTACTGACCTGCAGCAGCCACTCCTGTTGGGCTCGTCCCTGACGCTGCAGCAGCCGTAGTCCGTGTTGCGGAGGAACCAGCCTTCATAGAACTCCTCGCACCCCGACTGTCTATGGGGACAAAGAGCATTATGTATAAGTCCTTCCGGCGCCAGACCTTTCACAGCGCGACGCCCATCTCCGTTTCAAGGTTGGTTAACGCACCTCTGCCTCAAGGGAGAGAGGTGCATTTTTTAATAACTAACTTTGGCCATGTATGTCGATTTCAAACAGCACAATACCCGCTGCTGATTGGCTAAGGACAGATGGCTGTGCTCTAATAGCTGCTCGCGGTCGTGACATTAGACTGACAGACATAATGGGGTAAGTACTAGCCTCTACCAAGCTACGTCCTATCGTTGGGAAAATAGTAGAAATCAGTCGAGGTACTCCGCTATACAGGGTAGTCCGCTTTCAGTGAAGCTCCATTAACGATAGGACGGAGCCTGGTAGAGGCTAGGTAAGTACGTGTTCACTGAACAGCGAACCACGTATGTCTGATAGAACAGGTGGGGCGATGAGCATTGTCATGCACCATTGCCATCACTCTGAAAGTTTTCTGTTTTCCATTTAAATCTATTTGGTTGGAAGTCGGGTGAGAACCAATGCACACATGACGACACACATGAATGTAACTTGATGTAGCCCGACCCAGAACCCCCGTACCGTGGCCATGTTTGTTGACACACACCAGTCGGCGTGTCGGGTCAGGGTTATACTTTTCAGCGAGGACACAAGTCGGGTGACTCCCGTGTCAAAACAGAGTGTCAAGTCGTCTATCCGAGCCGTCCAAAACACCCTGTCGCCATGGCAACGGACGGAAACAGTTTTACCGGTTCGTTTGAGGACATACAAATCTCTTGAGTTCCTCTAAGAAGGTGAAGATTTTTTTTGCGGCACAACTATGTGTAGGTTTATGTTACGTTCTCTTTATCCACAGCGTTTTTGACACGCTGATCCTCTGACCTGTATCATTGTTGTCGTTGTCTCGAACCAAGGAGGTATGAGACCACACAAAGTTGAATGGATGAAATCCATTTTGGCCTATTTATAAAAAGGAAACTCTCATTTTTAACGTTAGTTAACGATGCCCTGGGTGCCGTCAACGTTAGTTTAAGCTCATTTCGATAACAGTCGCTACCCACCAATGATGAATGTAGTCTTGGTGGTCCTTCACCATCGTCCTGGTGAGAGCAAACGTAAACCGACCCAGATCAATGGTACCCAGAGTAACAGTAACACAGTGTCCACCGTGTGTTCATGGTGCAACTCTTCAGAGGGAATACGAGATGAATCATGTTTAAAAACCACATTCTTCTCACAGAAGCGCCACCTAGCTGCAGTACCAAGTAAAACCTAAGTCAATATTGCGTGGCGAAAGGTAACAGACGGACTACCAGACCGTTGGCAGGGGAATATCCCTCGGTTCTGTTTGGATAAACACAATGATACTCAATCCTTCAATATATCTAAAACGCGTCAGTAAATCCGATTGGGAAACTTCGACGCTTTGGAGTCTCTTTCAATCAACAATAATCTACAGTACAGAGCCACCAGCCGGGTATTCATAATTTAATCACTTGATGAATTCATTCATTCTTTGATCTGAAGTACAGCCGGTAGGTACCCATTTGAGTAATGAGGCTGTTGCCTTTTAACGTGCTCGAGGCACCTCCTCGATCGGTATCGACAGCCTTTGAAATGTATCCAGTCTAAATACTGCCGCGGACAAAAATGGCGAAGTTGATCAAACTAGATCCGACAGAAGCTATGTAACAAAGCTCAAATTGAGTCTCTTAGCTAAAGTTCAGCCTACAAGAAACAGGTTCTTATTAACCAGAGAGACCAGGGGGAACAGAGAACAAGATCAGAGGAATAAGTCGGTAGTGAGGACTGAAACTTGATACACAAGCCCAGTAGGGTGCAGACCCGAGTCTTGGAGCTGATCTCATGTGAGTGGCTGAGGCCTTGAACTGGTGAAGGAAGAGAGAAAGAAAGAGGGAGGGGATCATTAAGGGTGTAGGTTGGGGAGAAAGGAAAACGTAAAGAAGCAAGGCAAGTAGATATGGCAGACGCCACCCCTTATGCTAGGGTCACATTTCCAAGCCGGGGCCCGACCCTGCTGTTTGAGAAAACAAAGAATAGAATATGCATAGATCTACAAATAATACACATAACGTATGGTAAGGAATGATTTTTTTAAAGTTTTCTGTTTTATTTTGTCTTTTATATCATAGTTTTCGTTCCCAGAAGCTGTCCAGCCGGGCCCCGGCTTGGAAATGTGACCCTAGCATTAACCATACTACCTTCAACCCCGCAAATAGCCCTATAAATGTCAGAATTTGGTGGCGATACGACAAAGTGAAGGAGCACACTAAGCTGGTATGTTACGCCGAACCACGTTTTTGTCTCCCAAACAGTTGTTGCCATCTGAAACAGTCGATGTCATATCGCTGACTCAGGCTGATACCATATCCGAGCGTATCATAACTTTTGTGTGGTCCGACAAAAGGCAGAAACGTATAAAAAGCAACATTTTCATTACAAATGTACGACATGTCGTTATATATCGGCTATACCGGCCTTACAGACACACACCGCAGAACACTTGCAGGTGCCACACCTGATCCTAGAGAGGGGAAAGTTTCAGACGGATAACTCAAGACGGCTGGGTGCCGAGATCTCTGTTTTAGATCCGCTTACGTCTTTCAATAGCTCAATTACCCAGACGTCGGGAGCGGTTAGGGGACTCTCAGCAGGGCAGTTGTCTGGGTTTCAGTCGAGACATTCCTGAACATTCCGTCATGTACAGCTTCTGAGACTGCCAATAAGTCACATCTAAAGCCCCCCTCTCATCACTGGACCCGCGGCACACTGTCGGCGTCGCTGAGGCCGATCGAATTGACAAAGCACTCAACAAATTTCATTTTAAAAAAACACCAGAATCTTTTTAAGCTTTGTGTGTTTTGTTAAGTCAAGAGTAACACAAATCCAGTTTAGGACGCAGCGACGCCGCCAGTGTGCCGCGGGTCCAGTGAGGGGGGAAGGGGTTCGGGGGGGTGTGTGGTGGGGTGGCTTAAGAGCCATAATTACTCCATCCCAAAGCACGATGATGGAGAAAACAAGCAATTTACCATTGGAACTATGAAAACTAGGTGGCAGTCAGAAAACAAAAGATAATCAGGAAGAAATAAACGGAAATATCAAATCGCCGATCGTACAAAATGTAGTAAAGTCTGCTATGAAGGTGCAGGCATTTCCTCGATGGTTTTGTTACCTCTATGAAAAACAAGGGTACTGTTTTAGGTGTGTCTCTGCGTGTGTCTGTCTGTCTGTGTGTGTGCGCACGTGTCTGTCTGTGTGTCTGTGTGTGCGTGTCTCTCTCTCTGTATGTGCGTGTCTCTCTCTCTGTATGTGTGTGTGTGTGTGTGTGTGTGTGTGTGTGTGTGTGTGTGTGTGTGTGCGTGTGTGTGTGTGTGTGTGTATGTGTGTGTGTGTATGTGTGTGTGTGTGTGTGTGTGTGTGTGTGTGTGTGTGTGTGTGTGTGTGTGTGTGTCCGGATATTTGTAGTAAGCATGAAACGAACCTCTGGCTGGCTTGTGAGATTATATTTGTCATGTGGGTAGGTCTTATGAAGACGAAGGTCAACGTCGACTCTGGGCCTCCTGGCGGCCTTCCTTGGTACTGCAGTATAACGTCCGTATTTTGCATCATTTTTCCTGGACATGCTAGTTTTGTTCTCCCCTGAATTGTAACTTGACTCTTGTCCGTGACATCTACTCTCCACTAACCACGCCCGGTCAGCCCCCTAGCCTCTACCAGACTCCGCGAATGGCTGGAAAAATAGCAGAACTTGACCAAAAAGAGTGAATAGTATGCTAAGAGAGTCGGCTACGGAGGGAGGGTCCGATATATCAGAGTGGCAAACTGTACCCCTATAGCATATACTCCTCTTGCATGTTTTTCAGTCTATTTGGCCAATTTCGACTCTTTCCAGCCGCCTCTCCACATGTTCGACCCTTAGTGTTATTTGTCGTCTGTGTTTACGTTAGGCGGAATTTGGAGTCTGGAATGTCAATCTGGGAAAACCTGGGCCAGCTTTGCTTGCTTCAACAGCAATGACAACAAAGCGTCCTACTTGAAGTAAAAATAGAAAACTTTGGGAAATCGGATAACTTCGCAAAAGATTCGGTATACTATAAATATATACACGCTAAAAGTCATCGCTTTCTTGGTTTTAAGAAAGGAAGAAAAAAAGACGCTTAATTTTATGCCTCAATGAGTCTAAGGAAACCATGGTACTCTTTCATAAAGTTATTTTTCAGTTCAGATGAACGTTTGTCTCATAATGAAATGAATAGTTTTAGGAGGTTGGCAAATGATAGGATGAATTATGGAGTTTTCTTAAAGACAACTAATTCTTTTCTTCTCTGCCGACGTTTCGGTGGAAGAAAGTTGAATGAAGCAGATGGATCACCAAAACGTATACGTATATGCAGGATAACCACGAGTTCACGAAAACGCCATGGTCCTGGTGAGATATGGTCTAGACGCACATTCACGACGGGGGAGCTAGCTAATGTTTCAATGACTTTTAACAAACCATGGCGCTCTTTCATAATGTTATTTACCGACACAAACTTTTGTTCCATTAAATCAAAAGTATCTTCGAATTCCTTTTAAACTTGTCCAACCCACTCATCATTGCAAACTTGGAGCTTTTAATTTTCCACCGCTCTCAAATAAGAAGTCAATCCCACACAAGTAAAGTAGATCTAGAACATTATCATAGAATAACAACGTGGTCTTCACTGTCTTCACTTGTGCTTGTACACTATAATTGATTGTTGTTCACTTGGAATAACCCTGAATTTGATATTAGCTTGTTACTTATTAAATCATTTATCAAGATAAAGTATTTCATATTTCTAACCCACCTGCAGGACGGTGATCCGCAGGCCACCTTCCGGGCGATCCTCTGCGCGGTTTTCCACCAGGCCACGGGGATGTTGCCGTAGGTCCACTGGATGTGCCCCTCGTACAGCTCCGGCACGTCCAGGTACAGCTCGTCCACGTCCCTGCTGTAGGACCGGCCGCCGAACGCCTGCCGGCGGACCCGGGACGCGCTCGTCACCGCCGCCTTCACGGGGACGGCCCGGTGGAAATCCTCCTCGCACGAGAAGAGCCCGTTGCCGTGGACGTAGGACAGACTGTCCGTGCAGAGCCCGTCGGTGGTGTTGAGTCCGTGTTTCGCCAGCCGCTGTGCCACGCGCGCGACGCTGAGGTGGTACATGGGCGCGAAGCGGAGCTGACTCTTCTCCATGGCCTTCCCGTGAGTCGAGTTGTAGAGGCGGTGCACCAGCCTGTCGTACACCTTCGCCACCGTGCCGAGCTTCAGACCGGCCTCGGCCGCCCGTCGGAGCAACCCGCCAGCCTCCCCGACCACCTTTTCCCGCAGGCCCGGCACCTGCCGCGTGTTGAGGTACTTGGCGGGGATGTGCAGGCGAGAGAGAGTGTAGACGCCTTCATCCTGAACCACGCCGATCTCCGAGACGATCTCGTCCTCCAGAGCGGTGGACTCGACGACAAACTCTCGGCCGGCCTGCTTGAACCTCCCGAGGACATGCGTGTCGGGCTCCGCTGCCAGGAGGGTGAATCCGGACGAGGAGGCGACGCTCAGCGCGACGACCGCGAGAAGAAGAAAAAAGCAAAACCCGCTCATTCTGAAGTCGTTAAGTAGTCGCAGTGCCCTTCAGCAGAACCAGACGGCAGCTCGTCAGCAAACACACCCTTACCCTTGTCCCTTCTCACTCCCTCTGTGCGGATCCAGACTGTAAACAAACACGCGCCGACCCACAAGACCGCCGCACAGTGGCCAACACAAAAATCCCCTCCTCACGCACAAGCTACCACCGGCACAAAGCCGCCAATTCAGGATCGCTTTCACGAAATATTTGACATTGACCGCAGCCACCTCAAGAGGGCAGAGTTTATTTACAGAAGCGTTCGGCTGCGGTGTATCTGGGTACATAGTTGTGGAGATCCTTTCTAACGGTTTTCTAATCTATTTTAATTTGTATATACGTTGATGAAGGTTAGACATCCAGGTAGTAAGATACACCAAAAATAGTTACTCAAGCAACTAGATAAGATTTTGAAAAAAAAATAATTTTTTTTTACAATTTCATCCAGTTGCTAAAGTAACTATTTTTGGCGTAATTTGTATATAATTTGTATCATTTGTTATTCTAGCCATATGTCTCTAAGCTGTGAAAGTCTTTTCAAACGGGTTAGTTTATAGATTTAAAATTTAGATCTAATTTGATATCAAAACAATGTTGGTTGTATAAAATTTGCATAATTTGTCTTTCATACTTTTTCAGAATTCTGTATATCCAAATGTATTCGAAAGCAATAACCAATAAAGCTGAACAATTCGCCTCTTTAGGCTACCAGCAGCTTTTAACCCGCCTTTTGGAACAATAAACTAGTCATCTGTGTTGGTGTTCGGTGAGTCTATATGGGCTGTGCCCTCCACACATATCTACTCCAGCTGGAGTCATACGGCCTGTTGAAACAGATATGTGAGACCGTCCAGTGGACTAACACAGAAAGCCGCAACGTAAACGAGACAGCGGCACGTACCGAGCCCTGCTGCCCTCAGACCGGGGCTTCTCAGCGTGCATTAGCCTCCGTGCAGACAGAAAAGACAACTTAACTTCAAGCCATCTTGAGTTCTAACGACCTCGACTTTGGGATGACATCCGCAGTATGCAAAGCTTCAAGTTTATATTGTCTACTGGGGGCCTCCCTACGGCGCTGTTACATTCGTCGTAGGTCGCTATAAGCTTAAGGTTTTGATGTCGTAGAAAAGCAGGCTGTGATATTACGATAGAACCAATTGCCGACAAGGAACTGTATGAGATAACCTTTAAAAGCAAGAATTTTGTACAACACATGCTCGGCCATTAGTTTGCAATCGTACGACTATCATACGACCTCGACTGTGAACGGGGCCTTACAGTCACACTTTCGTCGCAGGACAACATTACGACAGCAAATCGAAGGTATTCACAGGACAAACGTGGATGTGTCATACAAATTTCATCTGTTGTGCGACGGAACATGTTGTCATAGATACCGTAGTGTCGACGGTCGGTTATGCCAAATTTTTGTTAGACATCATGATCACAGTACGACAAAAAAGATCGTGCGACAATATGACCGTGCCTTAGGTTTAGGCACACACTCTGTTGGCCTTCGGTAGCGATGTGCTGTTTATACCATCACTCCTCCTATTCACCCTGTGCTACTGTATATGTCGTTAAGGGACTAAAAATACCCCTGGGTATCCTCATGTGTGTATATGCTTCAACACCAGTCCTTTAATCACATTACCTCAGTCTGTACACTATGAGGGAGAAGAAACCGCGGGCTGTATGGGTGTCTCTCAGGATCTGTTTAGAGGGAAAAGGAACAAAAACAAGCTGGTCAGGCTGGCTGGGGGCACGGAGAACGAGGTTTATGTAGCATTGAAAGGGGGTCAGAAGTTGAATGGAGTAAAGATGACGGTCCACTGTACAAGAAATAGAAAGAACAGTCAATGGTATTTGAGAAAATGAAGCATTTGAGAAAGGGAGGGAGAGAAAGTAAAAGAAGATAAAGGAAAGCGTAGAGAACAAAAAGTAGGGGAAAGGATGAACGAAAAGAAAACGAGAAAAGAAGTGAGAAATGAAATAAAGATAAAAATAACCAACTTCAATTCAGTATATTGTTTGGAGTGATAGAGAAAAAGGAGAAGGATAACTCTAGGCTAGCGACTATTGGAGGGAGTGGGACCAAGCCATAAGCAACTAGAGTTCCACGACCTCATACCTTCGCCAAATGATTTTAACCATTGTGACTGACGTATTAGGAGTGTTTCTCATCAATTATAAATCATACCAGTTGATTGTCTTAAAATATAACATGTCCAAAGTATGAGCTTAACAAAGTATGAGCTTAACAAAGAAGGTGATGCTAATATTGATCATCAATTATGCAAATGAGGCCCTTATCAGCATAATTTGATTCAACGATGTTCACATTCACATAAATTCCCGATGCCACAAAAAAAGTATTAAATGCATGAAATTTCCGTCATTTACCAGTATGGAATTATAGTAGTTTCTCATTTAAGTATGCAAATTAGGCCCACATTTGCATCTTTTCTATCTTCAACATTCCTCTCTTCCTCAGTTACAATTTGAATAGTCATATCATGACACAAAGCAGATGGTTGAAGTTGCCTCATTAATTATGCAAATTAGAATCTGATTTGCATAATTATCAGCCAATCATTCTAAGCATCACACAAGCTATCGACATACCAAAAATCATGACCATCCATCAAGGCCATCTTGAGTTATAGTATTTTCTCATTAATTATGCAAATGAGGTCTTCATTTACATAGTTCATATCAATTAATATTTCTCTCTTCCTCACTTACATATGTCACATGTTTCAGAGTCCTATCATGGAATTTGGTGGATGTATAAACTTTCCTCATTAATTATGCAAATTAGATACTGATTTGCATAAAAAGTATCTAATCATGTTCATCATCACTCAAGCTATCTACTTACCAAAAATCATTGCCATCCATCAAGCCCTTCTTGAGTTATTCCCTTTCAAAGTCAGATGCAAAACCTGCTCCTGCAGTTCCAAAAATGCCGCTAGGGGGCCCAAACCCATACCACTTACTCTCTGTCCAAAGAGCTATCTACCACTCAAAAATCAGTTCCATAGCATGTCCAGAACACGAGATATCAAAACAGGAAGTTCCGCTGCAGTACCATAACAAGCCGCTAGGGGGCCCAAAATCTAATCATTTCCTAGTCTCATCAAGACCTACCCACCTACCAAATATCAAGACAATCCATCCAAGCCTTCTCGAGTTATGCTGTACATTACATACATACATACACACATACATACATACAAACGCTACCCTCTGCATAACCTTCTCGGCGAAGGTAATGATAAGCTTCTCTTAGAGTTTTAGAACTGCAGCATTTGCCGTTCTCAGTGGCTCACCACACGACGCTATCGGTGCAAAACATGATGATGACAGAAACAGCAAGCTCCAAACACTGCCTAAGGGCAACCCGAGATAACCCAGCCACCAGTCACTTTTATTTGGACGGAGGCCACGGCACGTGCCAGTCTATTGGACCTGTCGACTCGGGTTAGAGCTAAAACCGCGAGTCTAGCGGGGGAGGAGGGCATATTAATCTCCAAGCAGATCTAATGGTTGCGAAGGCCGTATCCAACTGGCAGAATAATTTTTTATTGCAACCTAAGGACTTCTTCTGACAGTTGGATACGGTCTAGGTCTTCGCAACCTTTAGATCTGCTTGGAGATTTGGGGGATATGACACGTGCCGGTCTATTGGACCTGTCGACTCTGGTTAGAGCTAAAACCGCGAGTCTAGCGGGGGAGGGAGGGGCGCGAGGGGATCAGGAGCTCTGACAAATGGTTCGGGGATAAACACACACAGCAGGGCTGGCACAGATAGAGGACATAGAGCTAGCCTACAGGGAGCCAAACCGCAAGGTTGGCACACAGAACTAAGATCTACTAGTCTCTAACAGACGGGATAAACAAAAACAGCACGGCTGGCACAGACAGAGCTACAATGGGCGAAACCGCAAGGTTGGCACACAGAACTAGGTAAAAGTAGTAAGTAAAGGTAGCCTTTTTGAGGCCGTGTTGTTATCCAGTGTGTATAGGGCACGGCATTGGACAAATGGATCGGGAATAAACACACACAGCAGCTATAGGATCCTATAGGGCTGACACAGACAGAGGTGCAGGGCGAAACCGCAAGGTTGGCGCACAGAACTAAGATCTACTAGTCTCTAACAGACGGGGACAAACAAAAACAGCACGGCTGGCACAGACAGTGGGCCAAACCGCAAGATTGGCACACAGGACTGGGTAAAAGGTAAAAGTAAATGTAGCCCTATAGCCTTTTTGAGGCCGTAGTGGCAGTGGGTTGTTAGCCACTGTGTCTAGGGCACGGTATTGGGTTGTGTGCGTGACCCTTACGTGGCGCCGTGGGACACCCTGCAACTACTGGGCTATTTCCGGGCACGGCCGGGCCCCGGGTGACTTTAACTCGGAACCCGGTAACAAATAGAAGCCGCGAGCTAATCGTGCAAACATGGGGAGGTACCCCCGGTACCCGGCAGTCCAACGGGACAAACTTGTGGCTTCGGGGCCCGGCCGGATATACACCCCCTGCGGGCATCGGTGCAAATGTGCCCGAAGCATTACTGTGACAGTCGGAGATTTATCGCGTCGCGAACTTAAGCTCCCATTTACAGGCACCTTCTATGGCCGTATGTGTTTGATTTGTGTCTTCATAACAAGCTAAGAAATCGTCCTGCATGGCAGAAATTTCCTTAGTACTTAGGTGAGAAAGGAAAATTTGTTTTGTCAACTATCCTGTTACATGCACAACAGTCACGGTGGTAGAGCATTGCTCGTTAAGCTTACTCTCCAAGCAGAGGTTGGTGGGGGAAGATCATGACCTTTTTAATTTTATCCTATGTCCCGGTTCTTGTCCACTTGGTAAGGAGAGCGGACAAAAAACGGGACACAGGATAAAAAGGTCACGAACTTCCCCACCAACCTCTGCTTGGAGAGTGATTTAAGTCACAACCTAACAACGTTGATAGCCACTAGCATTCTTGGTTAGGGGTCATATAAAAATGAATTGGATGACAAATCATGTGACTTGCATCTATTGTAGGAAACCAGGCAATGGACAGTACTTGCAGAGGCCAATGTTGTAATCAGGAGGAAGTCATCCCCGTTTTCAGATAAACATCCTCGATCTCACATTACATTGGCGTCTCCCCTCCTAACGAAGTCATTTATGACCATCTAACGTTATATAGTATAAGATAGATTTACTCATTGACAAAATGTTTGTGTGACGGCCGAGAAAAAGTTAACTAGGGCCTGGTCATTAAGGATACGACTCAGGTCCTGTCTGCCGGGTACTGTGAAACACATGGTCATTCCAGCTTTACGACAAGTAAAACACAAGGACATATGGTCCGGAATACTTGTGCATGACATTATATTGTATACCTGGTTAGAATCTTGGTTGCCATTGCTACTCATCATTCCAACTTGCAACTTCATTTATCTATAATCTTGGTATGTCTCACTGTTCATTTATCCATATAACGTTAGACTCATTCTGAATTCTTACACTTATTTTGAATTTCAATTTTAATTTCAAAGTGAATTTCTGAAAGATGCCCTCCAATTTCTAAACTTTAAATCAGTATATATAAACCTTTCGATACACTTTGACTACTAGTGCCTTGCCACAAACCTAAACAAGTGAAGATGCCCTCTCCCCTCACAGTATTTGCTCACAATGACTGAACGAAGACTGGGACACGTTTCGAAGTTCATGTCCAAATTTGGCTGCCTGTGATCACGTGACCACCACCCTACCCCCATCCATCACCCGGACAGGTGTGCGTATTTACCCTGGGAACGAGACTCGACATTCCTGCTGCCAGCTCGTTCAAACAGCCCGGAAATGCCTTTTTGTGTCGGTTGTTGACAAAACAGCAGTTTGTATCCTGAGCGCAACCTGGGAGCAGGCCTGACCTGCTATTCCTAATCTCAAAGCAGATGTAGCGAGCGTAGTTGGTGATGCTTCGTGCGTACCTTTTTACAGCTACTGTATTGAAGGAAACCCAAGCAATATTTGATAGGGCCCGAAATTCATTTTGTGATTTCTATACATGATAAGCTCAAACAACACTACCACAATGTATAGCGACGTGCATGATACAAAAATACGACATCGTTGTGATGTGAGAACTCACTGAAAATCTAAGGGGATCATCTTAAGGCATGTTTTTGTACGGTTTTGAAATTCTCAAAGTAGAAATATGCTAAACAGTGTTCGTAAATGTCACTAGCAAAAAGATCTCAGCATTTTTTATTTCCATTTTTTGGCCCTAATATTGCTTTGGTTGCCTTTAGCAAAACAGTTTGTGTATTCTTCGTTTTCACGTGACGTCACAATCGCGTTCGAACGTGAAGTCGGCCATGTTGGATGATAAGCTGTTCGATCTCTGAATGGCTGCGTGTTGCGACGGTAGACCCGTCCGTGGAAGGCAGTTGTTTTATTCAGAAACGGGCTGGAAGTTTGAATAGTTAACTGCGGGCCCAAGGAGTTCAGGATACGACCTACTCACCGTTTCTAAAGTAGCCTGTGTTTACACAAGCTTTCGGGCGGAGGTTAATGACCACCACCACCCGCCCGAACCCCCCACCACTAGGGCGCGGTATCCGCCGGGCCGGCCCCTAGGAGCGCGATTTTGTCAGGCTATCGGACAACAGTGGTCGGTAGCGATTGTCGTTTAAGCTTTAAATTGCACAATGCTCTGAAGACCCTCTTCCGTCGCTCGATGAATTTGTTCAGAATCAGAAGTGGGGCGTGACTTTGGAGACCCCAAAACTAATGCGCGCGGGCGAAAAAAAAGAAGAAAAATCCTGCAAAACAAAATGCTGCTAAACCACAGGACTTCAGAGCTGGTATTGTGAATTGAACCACAGAACACAGTGTATCAAGCAAACAACTAGTCTTCATTTGTAGGAGGTACATGTAGATTGTCTTGTTCATCTTAGCAGGTGAAGTTCAAATGATCAATGTTTAATATATTGTCAAGAACGATCAAAGAAGTACATGTACATCATTAGAAGGTATTTGGCTCAGGACAGTACATGATGAGAATACTCATAAGGGCTGTTTAAACATACATGGAATTGAACTCCATGTTAAGTATTCCATAGTTCACACAAATCTCGCTGTGAGACCTCTATGCTGATGCTTCAACTCCTCTCCCATGTGCTCCCACGTGTCTCATCGTTACAAAAGAAACGTATCATTCGTAGGAATTAACTGGATAGGACGTCTTTGAAATATATAATTGTCTGGGCGATACTCGCTGGCCGCCGCGTACAACAGTACAAACGTAACACCCAACGTCGATGGCATACCAATCCACAATTACGTCCCCAGTTTACTTGTGAACTTTAATGCTGACGTATTTTGTGGTAGTACATAACGAGTTTTACGACAAGCTGGCACAACACTGGCCTTTTGCGGCGATCTAAGTTTGCAAGTTCTGGAGTTCCGTGGAACCTCGGAAGAGGTGACCTTTTTTCCATTGGAGAACAGGCGATGTCATCCATAAAATCAAGTTGGTGTGGCCCTAATCAAATGAATGAATGAAATTATGCTTTCTGTAATTTTGTTAAATAAACCGTTGTTATAGTTTCGTTCACAAAGTCACGTAAACAGACTCTTTTGATAAGTTGTACAAGAAAGTTTATCAGAGTTTTCTTTACAAAGCTAACGTTAACGTTACACCTATTTACTGATTTGATTTACGAACTATCGATTTAGTTTTCTTTTGTATTGTATTGGTCCTTTTTTGCCTCTATCTATGATCTTGGCATAGTGATGACCCGTGTTATTGCAGACAGAAGTACGCACGTAAAATTAGCCATTCCCGGCGACGGAAAATACAACTGGAAAGGCTTGTAAAGAAATGTACACAATTTTGCCATCGTCCCAAAGTGGAGCCTACGTACTTGGAAGATTTTCCACGTGTCAGATCAAGCATTAAAATTTATTCAACAGATCCACATTTCGTCGGTTACTGAGAATCACAAAAGCGGCCAGGCGGTTATCCATAAGAGCCGCAGGGGAAACATCGCACAACGCTGGAAACAATTTGGACATCGTTGCTCGGCGATAACTTATTTTATTTGCTACTTACCTGCGATCATCGTAAGATGTATGTGCCCGGCGCTTATGATAATAAAACATTTGAGTGGATCACAGTTAGCCTTGTTTTGGGGTAAGCTAAGTATATAAAAACCTTCTGAAATGCCGATTGTTTTAAAGACATACGGATCAAAACCTATTGTTGTAACCTTTTCCTTATATCAAGCGATGGCTAGACTACTTAATGATCCACAGTGTGGAGACAAAAACAGCACACTCGGACCCGCAGGTAACTTAGATGGCGCCGTTGTTCTATATTCTGCCAGGTTATCATCCAACATGGCGCCCGCGCGTGACGTGTTACGCGCCGATTTGAGGCACAAGACATGGTCACGTAAAAACTCAATAGTTCTCGCACGAAAGGCCAAATCACGTATATAGATGTGTCCTCGTAATGTCAAGACGTTCCTCAAGCCCCTGCAATAAAGCTGGGTATCTAAACTTCTCCAAGAAGCAAGATTTCTCGAGTTAAAGATGACCCATTTTCGAAGGTTTTCCCTATGGTTTAAGTATTACACTCCGGACCAAGAACGCACCACATGGGGGTTTCGCGGCATGCGGTTTGAGGGCGACACTCCACTGTTTCCGGGTCACACTCAGCGTGACGGCAGAATACTGGCAAGACAAAGCAAAAAAAATGTTTCGTGTTGATTCTGATGACAGTTGACTGTGTTCGGGCGGGAAGCGCGCAAGGAGGCGGCCCACTGTAGTACACGTTTTAAAGTAACGTTAACGATGGCATTGTATATAATGTTCTGGCACACTTTCTAGTTATACTGTTAAAATTTTTGGCTTTTATACCCTCCGAATTATAACTGAAAACCGTTCCATGGACAACGTTAAGATTGCATTATCAAACGGGTTATACCCGCCAACTTAAGACAGGTTTGATACTGTTCTTTAGCAAAACTTCGTAAGTGTTCTATAACATACTTACAATACTTTTCCGTTTCACGTCTGTGCCTATATGGGTGTACACACGCCCTTCAGAAGGCAAGGTTAAAATTGGGTCAATGAAATGACCCAATTCTAAAAGGAAAACTTTTCGCCCTACGTCCGTGCCTATATGGGTGTTCACATGCCCTTGAGAAGGCGAGGTTGAAATTGGGTCAATGGAATATTTAATGACCCAATTCTAAAATGAAAACTTTTCGTTTGACACCTGTGCCTATATGGGTATACACACGCCCTTGAGAAAGCAAGGTTGAAATTGGGTCAATGAAATGACCCAATTCTAAAAGGAAAACTTTTCGCCCTACGTCCGTGCCTATATGGGTGTACACATGCCCTTGAGAAGGCGAGGTTGAAATTGGGTCAATGGAATATTTAATGACCCAATTCTAAAAGGAAAACTTTCCGTCCTACGTCCGTGCCTACATTGTTGTACACACGACCTTGAGAAAGCAAGGTTGAAATTGGGTCAATGAAATGACCCAATTCTAAAAGGAAAACTTTTTCGTCCTACGTCCGTGCCTACATGGGTGTAACGTTACACACGCCCTTGAGAAGGCGAGGTTGACATTGGGTCAATGGAATGACCCAATTCTAAAATGAAAACTATTCTGTTTGACGTCCGTACCTATATGGGTGTACACACGCCCTTGACAAAGCAAGGTTGAAAATTGGGTCAATGAAATGACCCAATTCTAAAAGGAAAACTTTCCGACCTACGTCCGTGCCTATATGGGTGTACACACGCCCTTGAGAAGTCGAGGTTGATATTGGGTCGATGGAATGACCCAATTCTAAAAGGAAAACTTTTACGTTTGACGCTCGTGCCTATATGAGTGAACACACGCCCTTGAGAATGAAGGTTGAAAATTTGGTCAATGAAATGACCCAATTCTAAAATGAAAACTATTCTGTTTTACGTCCGTGCCTATATGGGTGTACACACGCCCTTGAGAAGCCAAGGTTGAAATTGGGTCAATGGAAAGACCCAATTCTAAAATAAAGTACTTTTCCGTTTGACGTCCGTGCCTATATTGGAGTAAAGATGCCCTTGAGAAGCCAAGGTTGACATTGGGTGAATGGAATGACCCAATTCTATAATCAAAGACTTTTCCGTTTGACGTCCGTGCCTATATGGGAGTACACACGGCCCTGAGAAGCCAAGGTTGAAATTGGGTCAATTGAATGACCCAATTCTAAAATGAAAACTTTTCCGATTGACGTCCGTGCCTATATGGGTGTACACACGGCCCTGAGAAGCCAAGGTTGAAATTGGGTCAATGGAATGACCCAATTCTAAAATGAAAACTTTTCCGTGTGACGTCCGTGCCTATATGGGAGTACACACGGCCCTGAGAAGCCAAGGTTGAAATTGGGTCAATGGAATGACCCAATTCTAAAATGAAAACTTTTACTTTGACGCCCGTGCCTATATGGGTATACACACGCCCTTAAGCCGGCGTCAATATTCATGCGAGCGTCGGCCGAATTCGTAGATCGCCCAAAGCTCGCCGAATTTCAAAATCGCCCGAGCATATTTGGATCAATTTGATTTCTAAAAATCGACCGAAGCCCGCATAATCGACAGAACGTCGGCCGTCCTTCGGCCGAAAATACCCATTTGAAGCTCGCCGACACGTCGGCCGAGCTGAATTCTTGATGATTTGTGACGGGGCTTTAAGAAGGCAAGGTTGACATTGCGTCAATAGAACGAGGGCGTTGTATATAATGTCCTAACACTCTTTCTAGTTTACACTGTTTTCAGCTGTTATACCCTGAAAATCATAGCTAAGAGCGTTCCTTAAGAACGTTTAGAATTGCATTATTAAGCGGGTTCTATCCGCTAACTTAAGACGGGAAACTCTTGTTTGGAAAAGTTTGTAAGTTCTATTCCATACGTGTGAGTTTTCATTGTTAGGAACTTACGGTCGTACACTGTAAGGACGGAATGTTTTTTGCACTCTTAGTGGCTTTTGTGTAATTTATACCCATATAACCTACTTTCCAAGCAGAGGTCGTGGGGGAAGATTGACTTTTTTTATCATATGCCTCGTTGGTTATACACCCACTTAGGACGGACAATTCTTTTATGTCCGAACTGTGGCGATCCTTTGAAGCGGTTTCAACTTTGCACTCTTAAGGGATTGTTTCTATATACTGGTCCAATTTCAACCTTGCATTCTAAAGGGCGTGTTCATACCCCTACAGGCACGGACGTAGGACGGAAAAGTATTCATTTTAGAATTGGGTCATTCCATTGACCCAATTTCAACCTTGCCTTCTCAAGGGCGTGTGTACACCAATATAAGCACGGACGTCAAACGGAAAGTCTTTTATTTAAGAATTGGGTCATTCCATTGACCCAATGTCAACCTTGGCTTCTCAAGGGCGTGTGTACACCCATATAGGTACGGACGTCAAACGGAAAAGTTTTCATTTTAGAATTGGGTCATTCCATTGACCCAATGTCAACCTCGCCTTCTCAAGGGCGTGTGTACACTCATATAGGCACGGACGTAGGACGGAAAAGTTTAAGTTTTAGAGTTGGGTCATTCCATTGACTCAATTTCAACCTTGCCTTCTCAGGGGCGTGTGTACACCAGCATTGGCACGGCGTAGGACAGAAAAGTCTTTGATTATAGAATGGGTCATTCCATTGACCCAATTTCAACCTTGGGTTCTCAAGGGCGTGTGTACACCAACATAGGCACGGCGTAGGACAGAAAAGTCTTTGATTATAGAATTGGGTAATTCCATAGACCCAATGTCAACTTTGGCTTCTCAATGTCGTTTGTACACCCATATAGGCACGGACGTCAAACGGAATGTTTTCATTTTAGAATTGGGTCATTCCATTGACCCAATTTCAACCTTGCCCTCTCAAGGGCGTGTGTACACCAACATAGGCACGGACGTAGGACGGAAAGTTTTCATTATAGAATTTTGGGTCATTCCATTGACCCAATTTCAACCTTGCCTTTTCAAGGGCGTGTGTACACTCATATAGCCACGGACGTCGAACGGAAAAAGTTTTCAGTATAGAATATTGGGTCATTCCATTGACCCAATGTCAACCTTGCCTTTTCAAGGCCGTGTGTACACCCATACAGGCACAGACGTCGAACTGAAAAGTTTATATTATAGAATTGGGTCATTCCATTGACCCAATTTCAACCTTGGCTTCTCAGGGGAGTGTGTACACCCATATAGACACGGACGTCAAACGGAAAAGTACTTCATGTTATTATTGGGTCATTCCATTGACCCAATGTCAACCTTGTCTTCTCAAGGGCGTGTGTACACCCATATAGGCACGGACGTAGGACGGAAAAGTTTTCATTATAGAATTGAGTCATTCCATTGACCCAATGTCAACCTTGTCTTCTCAAGGGCGTGTGTACACCCATATAGGCACGGACGTCAATCGGAAAAGTTTTTATTTTAGAATTGGGTCATTCCATTGACCCAATTTCAACCTTGGCTTGTCAAGGGCGTGTGTACACCCATATAGACACGGACGTCAAACGGAGAAGTACTTCATTTTAGAATTGGGTCATTCCATTGACCCAATTTCAACCTTGGCTTCTCAGGGGCGTGTGTACACCCATATAGACACGGACGTCAAACGGAAAAGTACTTCATGTTATTATTGGGTCATTCCATTGACCCAATGTCAACCTTGTCTTCTCAAGGGCGTGTGTACACCCATATAGGCACGGACGTAGGACGGAAAAGTTTTCATTATAGAATTGAGTCATTCCATTGACCCAATGTCAACCTTGTCTTCTCAAGGGCGTGTGTACACCCATATAGGCACGGACGTCAATTGGAAAAGTTTTTATTTTAGAATTGGGTCATTCCATTGACCCAATTTCAACCTTGGCTTCTCAGGGGCGTGTGTACACCCATATAGACACGGACGTCAAACGGAAAAGTACTTCATGTTATTATTGGGTCATTCCATTGACCCAATGTCAACCTTGTCTTCTCAAGAGCGTGTGTACACCCATATAGGCACGGACGTAGGACGGAAAAGTTTTCATTATAGAATTGGGTCATTCCATTGACCCAATTTCAACCTTGCCCTCTCAAGGGCGTGTGTACACCAACATAGGCACGGACGTAGGACGGAAAAGTTTTCATTATAGAATTGGGTCATTCCATTGACCCAATGTCAACCTTGTCTTCTTAAGGTCGTGTGTACACCCATATAGGCACGGGCGTCAAATGGAAAAGTTTTCATTTTAGAATTGGGTCATTCCATTGACCCAATATCAACCTTGCCTTCTCAAGGGCGTGTGTACACCAACATAGGCACGGACGTCAAACGGAAAAGTTTTCATTATAGAATTGGGTCATTCCATTGACCCAATGTCAACCTTGCCTTTTCAAGGGTGTGTGTACATCCATATAGGCACGGACGTCAAACGGAATGTTTTCATTTTAGAATTGGGTCATTCTATTGACCCAATTTCAACGTTGCCCTCTCAAGGGCGTGTGTACACCAACATAGGCACGGACGTCAAACGGAAAAGTTTTCCTTTTTTAGAATTGGGTCAATCCATTGACCCAATTTCAACTTTGGCTTCTCAATGTAGTGTGTACACCCATATAGGTACGGACGTAGGACGGAAAAGTTTTGATTTTAGAATTGGGTCATTCCATTGACCCAATTTCAACCTTGCATTCTCAAGGGCGTGTGTACACCCATATAGGCACGGGCGTCAAATGGAAAAGTTTTCATTTTAGAATTGGGTCATTCCATTGACCCAATGTCAACCTTGGCTTCTCAAGGTCGTGTATACACCCATATAGGCACGGGCGCCAAACATAAAAGTTTTGATTTTAGAATTGGGTCATTCCATAGACCCAATTTCAACCTTGCTTTCTCAAGGGCGTGTGTACATCTATATCAGGCACGGACGTCAAACGGAAAATTCTTTCATTTTAGAATTGGGTCTGCTTTCATGAAGGTTGCCTCCAGAGTGCCGAAGCCACCGTCTTCTTTGGGCTTCTCCAACTTTTCCCGGAACTCAGCCCTCTTAGTATGTCTCAACTGCTTCTGAGCATATACAAGCTTACCGCAGCGAGCACAGACACTTTTGGTGACGTATGCCCGGTAGGTGTCGTCTGTTCCGTACTGGGCGCCCAGTAAGGATCAGTAAGGAGCCGGTTAATTTGCACTGCATGACAAATTCTAAAATAAGAAAAGTAACGGTATCTAACATATCTTTGGATAGAACGTGAAGATTGACCACACTTCCGCGCTCGGCCGCAAGCCCTTCTGCTACGACCCGGAAGTAAATTACGCCTGATAATGCTGAAACGGTAGCACGGAAACCCCCATGCAGTGCGAAATCTACGACAGAATTTAACACAAGAAGGCTCATTTGGGGCCAACTTTGAGTGTGCAAGTCTCGTTCGAAAATCATATTTGGATCTCCAGGTGTATCGCAGGAGCTTGGACAGCTTCTTGACATTACGGGGACACATTTATATGCATGATTTGGCCTTTCGTGCGAGATCTATTTAGTTTTTACGCGACCATGTCTTGTGCCTCAAATCGGCGCGTAACAGACGTAGCGGTTTTCGAACGTTCTGTGAAAACGAAGAATATCTTACTGAGCGCAACCTGAAAGCAAGTCTGACCTGTTATAATGTCTTAGCGGCAAGTTTTGACATCTGGTTATCATCCCTAATCTCCAAGCAGATGTGGAAACGCAAAATCGTAACGTTTCTTGAAAGGATCGCTGCTCTATTGATCCGGGCTTGAAAAACATTTAATATGATTGGATTTTGCCGGCCTTCCGACGTCTGCTGTGTGTGTGGGTGTGTGCGCGTATGTGTGTGTGTTTGCGTGTGTGTGTGTCACTGTGTATGTGTTTGTGCGTATGTATGTTTGTGTATGAATGTGTGTGCGTATGTCTGTGTGTACGTATGTGTGTGTGTGTGCACACGTACGAAGCACAACGATAGCGAAACAGCACGAAAAACAAGCCAAATCAAAACATCTGTTTTCAAACCTGAAACAGTACACGCTGCGACCTGGCACTTGAACTCAGAAGCGCCTTGCAGTATATTTCATACCCAATGTCATCATACCCCGCTGAGGTGTCAAACAGTTAAACTTTTACAGACGAGAACACTCCTGTTTTTCTCATGCCGACTCCTCATCCGTCAAAACAAAGGTAAAACATTCAGAGATGAAGCCGAACTTTAAAGAACCAAACTTTGACAGGAATGTCAATGATAGTTTCATAACGTGAGTTTAACTAAAAATCAAGATCAGCAACTTTTACAGGCAAGAACACTCCTGTTTTTCTCATACCAACTCTTCATCCGTCAAAACAAAAGTAAAACATTCAGAGACGAACTGAACCGTGAAGCGAACCTTTAAAGGAAGTCGACATCGACATACTTTTATAACGCGAGGGTTATAACCCATGCTTCCCCTTACAAGTAGCAGATAATTCACATACATGTCCTCCCCTTATTAGAAGTACTGTAAAAGAGGAAACGTTCACTGGTGTTTCCTTGCCGTGATTTTTCCGGAAACCCATCAACGCGAAGGCCGCGAACATTTCCACTTTTACAGTAAAACCGTGCATGGAATCACTTTTTACAGTACCCAATATTTCATCCACGACTTTTCCCTTGAAAGACTTGAAAAGCTACATGAGTTTAATTGGAAACGCCTCCTCACGTAGTGTTTAGGGTAAATAACCAGGCTTTAGAAGCTGAGGTCACAGCTTGTTGAGGTTTAGCTTTCAACATTGGCAGACTTCCTGAATTAGATACATGCATGGAGCGGACTGATCCTCAAGCCAACCGTCACATTCAGTTATGCCTCCTTCCCACTGATAGCGATCGCAGAGCGACCGTATTAAAGTTAAGACCCGAGCGTCTTGAAAAGACGCATAGGGGTGGCGCCCATCTCCATTTCTATAGCCCTTGGGCCACACACATTTGTGCAAGTCACTACAGCAGGGGGCTGGTCCGCTGGTAGTGATGTGTCTGTTTAACTTCCATACTCTTTCCCAAATGCTGAGTGCTAAGCAGAGAAAGCAGAATGTACCATTTTTGAAGTCTTTGGTATGACCCGGCCGGGGTCTGAACTCACGACCTACCGTGTGCAAGGCGAGCACTCTACCAACTAGGCCATTGGCGACCGTATACAGCGGCTAAAATTGAAATCGTTCATCACACGTATGTTAGGGGCAGTCATCATCATCAACACTTTTATCATGCAATATGTACAAGTATGATTCAAAGGACAACTAAACACAATTTTTTTTTCTTTTTCTATCAAATTCGTTCAACGATCCGTCAGATCTTTGCTCACTGAGCGGTCAAGCGACAAAAACTCGCATTGGTCGCTCAAATGTCAAGATGTATGATGGAGAATACTGGAAGCTTAAATCTGCATTAGCCTCAAGCGTCAAACCTATGCACGTAAAAGAACCCAACATACTTCTCGAGAAGGGACCCGGTGTGCTTGGCCAAAAACGCGAGCCTTAGCGAAGCCGCATTGCACTACCACTAGCTACTTCAAACGGGATCATACTTCACCTCAAATGAGGATGCCATGAAACGAAAACATCTGTGTGTTTCAACTCGTTAATTAAAGAGTAAGAAATATGATGATGATTGAATGTCATGCCCTGGGCATAAGAATGACATTGATGACACACAGCCTTCTTAGGCCGCAAAGTTCACCTTTAGAACATTCATTCCGCCTGTAACCCACACTGATGACAGCCTGTTTTGTGTCCATCTTGAGAGAAGTAACCTTCCCCTGACCCCAGTCCCTCTGGAGGCCGTACAGTTGAGAGTTTGTTTCTCTGCTACTGAAAGTGTTTCATCTGAGAGGCTCCCGGTTCTCAGGGTCAGACATCTGCAGCCCAGGGATATTTGTTTGTTTCGCAAAACTGGAAACACACTAGCCTCTACCAGGCTCCGCGGATGGCTGGAAAAATAGTAGAAATTAGCCAAATAGAGTGAATAGTATGCTAGGGGAGTCGGCTACGGAGAGAGGGTCCAATATGCCATCCGAGAGCCTTAATGGATTGCAATATCAGACCGTGAGGGGCTTCAGTGCCAGTTTCATTGCAGAGTTCTGGTGGTAGCATTAAGTCCAGTCCTAAGGTGTTGTTGATTGAAACATCTGCAGTGTTAAGTGTCATGTTCTACAAATGTGGAATTAACTATGCAGCCGAGATTTGCTAGCAAATGCAAAATAGTTCTTCCAGTCTTTAAACAAGTGTTGTCCAATGACTTGCTGTATGTACTATTGTACCTGCAGTGCCTCCTAGCAGAGTAAGGAGGAATTGCAGGAAGCTGATTACATCTGAATGCAAAGAAAGAACTCTTCAACAAACCGTTTGTTACAGGTTTGACGAATGTCAACCAATATTGTTATTTTTTTATTTCTTTAATGAGAGTTTTTGATATAGATTATAAAATAAGAGAATTTTGGTATGTATATTAGAGAGAGAGTGTGTGTGTGAGTGTGAGGGAGTGTGTGAGAGAATTTTTAATGCATGATCAAGCATTTAACCAAAATGCAGTAGAATTTCTGTCAACCTGCAGTATTGCAGGTATACAAATAACATATATTGCACCCATAGCATGAAAGTTCATCTCTGTTGGTAGAATTCATTATTACCAAGTCCATATTTCTCTTATAGTGTTGGACGAAAAGTTTAGTCTTGTAATAATATATTGCACCCTGTTTAAGCTATACTCGAAGAGCAAAACAAAGTACCATAACAAAGAAACAGACATCATATAGTAGTACAGTTAGACAGTAACTGCAGCAGCTCCTCCCTGCTGACATGGTGAGTTTGTGTCTTCTGCCCAGTCTGCTGGATCAACTCAAACCTCTGCTCTTCCTCCAGCGCCTGCAGAGGAGCACATCAGGTCATTATAATTACAACTCTTAAACACGCAAAGCTGAACACTGCTAGATGTGCAAACTTTTCGTCCTTATTCTAGGCTTCCTTCGTTATTCTATGTGCAATATATAATAATATGTCTACTTGACTTCACTCTGTAATATGTCTATACTCTATAAGAAGCTTTTACAAATACTTAGTCTTATTGATTGTAATTCAACAATCACTTTTAACGCTGTGTGTATTAGCAAATATGTAAAAAAAACTGTCCCTGGCAACAGGCTGCAAAATGTTTTTATGCAGTTTTTGTGCAATAAAAACCATTAATTCATGCAGTTTTGCTCTATATTTCCTTTGGGAAAGTGGAAAAAAAAGATTGTAGGGTTCACATGTTTGAAACATGCCTTCTGAATACATGACTGGCTAGAATACTAAGTGAGCTAAAGGTGAGTGAATGAGTAAGTGAATGTTTATTGTTGGTTGGTTGGTTGGTTGGTTGGTTGGTTGGTTGGTTGGTTGATGAGTGAGTGAATGTGTGTGTGCAAGTGTGAGTGAGTGAGTGAGTGAGTGGTGAGTGGGTGAGTGAGTGAGTGAGTGAGTGAGTGAGTGAGTGAGTGAGTGAGTGAGTGAGAGCAAAAAATCAACCAACCTGTTTCCCTACAACTATAACATATGGGTATCCCAGAACATTGGCATCCTTCAGTCTTTTGCCTATGGTCATGTGACTCCTGTCGTCCAATAGGACTTCTCCTTTGAGATGAGGTAGTTCTTGGGTGATGATGTCATACAGATCCTCGGCTAGTTGTGAGGCAGCCTCCTCTTTACTGCCTTTCTGTACATATAAACACATACATCTAGGGTTAGCCAGCAACCACCACATGCTTCTCATCTGTTAGTGAAGAAAGTAAAACACTAGAGGACCCCACTTTTTTGTTTTTACTATTGATAAATAAGGTAAATATTGCCTTAAAGATCACAATTCAGTACTTCAAAATCAGGAAAAATACATATATCAATAATGCAACAGAGTCAGATTCTGATTCACAAATATTCTTAAAATCAGAGCTACATGTATCTGGTTCCTTTTCTATACACCCCAATGTTTCTGGGTTGTTCTTCAAACCATGTTTCTAACCAAGGATCGACATTGCTCAAGCCTAACTGTCCCCCTACCTTAGGAGGGATGATGTAGACCTGGTAGGGTGCGATGACCCCTGGCCACCTGATCTGGTCGGCCAATGACAGGACTTCTACAGCTGCTGCCAGGATACGTGTCATGCCCAGTCCATAACAACCCATCTCACACAGCCTGGGGGAGGGGTCAGTGTTAGAGAGGCTTCAACAACAATCAAACTATTTCATTTCAAATACATGCCACTGATTCATCAAGTAGCCTTATTGGACCGAGAATGGATACAGTCAAACCTGTAAATGTGACCACCTCTACATTAGGACCACTTGACCAATGCTGAAACTTTTTGGTGATCCCTTAGAATATTTTACACTCTGACTCAATCATCAAGAATGCTGTCTATAGTGACCACCTGTCTACATAGATAACTGTATGGAAATGTATGTAAGGTAAGTCTTCATGCATGACTAGAGCATGCTTCCTACAGTATATCAGTTTCAATTCTGTCAACTGAAGATTACAAATTCTAATGTCTTGGTTTGCCAGAGTGGAATTTGTTGTATTATTGCATTTTGAGCAGTAAAACAAACCAACTGACTGTGACTGTCCCTTGTTGTTGAGAAAGCTGGCGTTAAACACAGCGGAGTACTTTGTGCCGAGGTAGAAGGTGTGTCCCACCTCGATGCCCTGTGTGAGGGAGAGGGCACAGGAACAGGAGGGGCAGGAACTCTGGTCTTCAGCTGGGTGGGACAGAGGTTGTTGTTAGTCTTGGATGCACAAAATAACCTGAAGGTGGTTTAACCTTTTTGAAATGACAAACGAGATATCAAAACTGACGTTCCATTGTGTTCTATTTGTACCGACAGGAATATGAAAGAACCTTATTATCACATATGTATAGGATCAAATACATCACAGATTCTCATTGGACATACCTATGGCCTCTTTGTTTGCTCCAAAACTGCACCTGAAAACAAAGAAAACAATGAGGAGACAGGTTGGCCAAAATTGAATAGTTCAAAACAAGAAAAAGATACAGAAAGTCTGCTGTGAGGTAACAGAAAAGGAGTTTTATTGATGTTGATCTTAAAGAATGGTTTTTATTGATCAGAAATTACCCGTAATGGCAGCCTTTCTAGCGCTGAATTGATGCAGGGTTTACAGGTTTCACATAATATACAACATATACATAATACATATCTTATCCACACTTGCATTGTGTGGAATTGTCGCAAGGGTCTGGGCGGCAGCCATTCGGCGCCACCAGGTGACCTCAATACGACCTTCCCCAACCAAAGTCAGGTACCCATTTACACCTGGGTAGAGTGAGGAAAATCGTGTAAAGTGCCTTTCCCAAGGGCACAAGATCGGTGACATGACAGGATTCGAACTCGGGACCTCTTGGTTCTGAGCCGAACGCTCTGTCGTTGCGCCACACGACCCCACTTATGATACCAAATAGGCTACTTCAAGCATGTTAAGACATGCTTACTGTTCAGGCAATGCAAGCAAACAAATAAATAAATGAAAGGTGTGAGCCCAACATACTCAGAACAGACGAGTAGCTGGTCCTCCCCCACCTCAGCAGTCAGATGGTACTCATGGGACAGGCTGCCGCCGATGTCACCTGGGTCTGCTTCAACTGGACAAAAAAGTGATTTCTTGTGATATTTCTGCTCTACTGTACTTTGGCTTCAAGCAATGGACCTATATGTATTAGCTTGGTAACTTTGTCATCTAGCAGGCATTTCTGTTATCATAGTCATACTTGGATTAGGTTTGGTTTAGAAGAACTGCATGAGGTTTTGTTTTAGAAGAACTGCATGAAGTTTTCAAATTTTTCACCTACAAAATGGTAGGTAGCATTTTGCACAATGCGACCCAAACACCAACCACAGTCTGCCCTGGTTACACCATTGACATACATGCACAAGTAGGCAGTATGAAGGAGAAGATTGAAGAAGATGTACCTTTGACATAGTCCAGTCCCATCCTGTTGAAGACCCTGCTGTAAGCCTGACTGACTCCTTCGTATGTCTCACGAGCCGTTTCTTCACTTGTGTCAAATGTGTAAAGGTCTGTAAGTGGGAAGGAGGAAGCAAAGAAGTTTTGCCTGATTTTCTGTTCTGTCTATCATTTCATTGAAAGCCCCAGTTTGTACTGCAATAAGAGGGGCAAAAGAGATACAGAGCCCTTCTGTTCAATGTCTTTCATTGCAATGTTGTTTGAATGTTGCAAACATGTTACTATACACTACTTATAGAGATTTACCATTTACTAGTAAAGAGTAAAGCAATACGTTAATGGTTTTCACGTAAAATTGTATCTGTCTTTTAGAAGCAAAAGTGCATGGTCTGATCTATACTTAACTATTCCTGGGAACATTAAAACTGTTTTTGTTCCATTATATCAACTTACTACTACCCGCTTCACAACGCTTACCTTTCATAAGGAACTCTCTGCCTCTCAGGAGGCCAAATCTCGGTCTTCTCTCATCTCGAAACTTTCTTGTTATCTGATATAATTTGATGGGCAGCTGCTTGTAGGACAGGTTGGACTGAGCTGCCACAATCTCCGTCACGGCCTCCTCATGGGTCTGGAGACACAAAAACATCAAAACATGTCATGGAGACTTAACATGGAAGTATTAATGTAAACATAACATGGTCTTAAGATTATTTTTCAAACTGAAAAGTCAGCGGTATTGATCAAAAGCTGTGTTTCTACAGGTAAGTGTTGCTACACAATGCCCATATCAACTATGCCCCCTGTCAATTGTCCTGAGTACTGCATCAATGTCTTGAACTTACATGTTGTGACAGAGTGAATACTAGAAACTAAGACTACTCCGAAAGACAGAGATGTAGAAAAAAGCCTTACCGGTCCTAGGCAGTAGTCTGCCTTGTGCCTGTCCTGCAGCTTAAACAGTTCAGTACCCATCGTGTCCCATCTGTCTGGAAACATCATGATACATACATGTAAAGTTAGAGCGATTGAAAAGATTTGGATAACCATAAGAAGAGTTGCTATAAAAGTTGCAAATGATGAATATGTAAAAGATAGTTAGAGACAACCCTGCTTAAGTAAATTGTTTGTTTTGTTTGTGCCTTTATTTATTCTCGAAACATACTCTAATCGGCCCTCAGGGCCGCTTTTCATAGAGGTCGAGATGAGGAGTGTCAAGGGGTCAACATAACAATAAATAGATAACTAACTGTTTGTTCAAACAAGGAGAATCAAAATTATATCAATAATACAAAGAATATATAAATAGTGAAAACACAAAAATAACAAATGATAATTCGTCGAGTCATTAATCGATAAGTCGATAATCGTTCATAAGGGTCAGTTACTGAGTCGTTTAAAGGTTGCAATGGAAGTTGCTGCCCTAGCGGCCTGTGGTAAGGAGTTCCATATCAGCGAACCGGAGTAGGCTAGGGACCTCCTGTAGACCTCTCTCAATGGCATCGGTACCACAAGGAGGTCTGAAGCACTGAGTCTAGTGCTCCTGGTAGCTCTGTCCCTGCAGTAGGTGAACATCCGGCGCATGTAGGACGGTAACCGGTTGTTCAAGGCCTTGTGTACCAGTAGGGCTTTGTGGTGCTTAAGTGTTGACTTAACATCTTTCCATCCCAGACGTGCATGGACTTCTGCCGATGGAGTAAGGTACGGGGCACGTAGGATCAACTTGCCGGCTCGGTTTTGCATCCTTTGTAGTTTCTCCAGTTCCCGATCTGACGCAGAGTCCCAGACAGTACATGCATATACGATATGTGGCAGAAATATTGCTTTGTACAAAGTTAACAGAGTAGGTGTTGAAACAAAAGTGCGGACGTGCTTTAAAATGCTGAGTGATCGCCTGAGTTTGCACAAAATGGCATTTACTTGGCACTTCCAGTTAAGATTACGATCAATTATCACCCCTAGGTATTTGTACATATTACATGCTGTTACAGCTGCCCCATTGATGGACAATTTGGGGCTTCTGCAACTGTTAACTCTCTTGTCTGTTCCAATAAGCATAAATTTGCACTTTCCACTGTTCACTGACAATGAGTTTGCTATAAACCACTGTGTAAGAGTATTGAGATCATTCTGTAGTTTATCTTCAATGATACTGACATCTTTGTCACAATAGTAGATGACAGTGTCATCTGCATACATGGAAAGGTAACAGAATTTAGCGCAATTTGGCATATCATTTACATAAATTAAGAACAATAGCGGCCCCAATATTGAGCCCTGGGGTACTCCATATTGCATTTGATGAAAATCAGAGGTAGCTCCATTTACGGCAGTACAGTGCTGCCTGCTTGATAGGTAAGACGTAAACCAATCCAGTGCCTCCCCCTGTATACCATAGCAAAACATCTTTTGGAGTAGGATCTTATGATCGAGCGTATCAAACGCCTTGGACAGGTCTATAAAAACCGCCCCTGTCAGCTGTCCAGCATTCATAGCACTGTACCACTTCTCAGTGAGAAGGTGCGCTGCGGACTGTGTGGAATGACCAGGCCTAAAGCCAGACTGGGCCTCCGTAAGAATACTGTTTACTGTCAAATACTCGTACACTTGGGAGTGTACTGTTCTTTCAAGTATTTTTGAGACAGCTGGTAGTATGCTGACCGGTCTATAGTTATTTGGTGTAGCTCTATCCCCTGCTTTGTGTATTGGTGATAGGCGTGCCTGTTTCCAGTCCTCTGGAAACTCACTTCTAAGCAAAGATTCATTTAATATGCCCGTTAGAGATGGTGCAATGATCACTGCTGCTGACTTGAGCAATCTGTTGTTAAGATGGTCTAGACCAACAGCCTTGTCCGTTTTCAGAGCAAGGAGTTCTTGTTGGACAAACTCAGTTGATACACGGCTGAAGGTGAAACGCTCCAAACAACGGTGAACAAATTGCAATGGACTGAGAAGTGACATTCCCTTGTTAATACTCAGTGCTAACTTTTCGGCAACCGTACCAAAATACTTGTTTAGTTCATGGGCAATTTCCAGTGGCGACGAGCACATATCCCCGTTTTCATCTTTGAGACATGAAATATTAGATGACTTGGTCTTTCCTAATAGAGACTTTAATGATTTCCACATGGTATTGATATCACCGCTGTTGATTTTGTCATTCAGGTAGGTTCGCTTGCTCGAGATCATCGTACGCTTGGTGTGATTACGCAACTGTTTGTAAGTTTCCCAGTCAGTTCGACTCTGGGTCGACTCAGCCGTGTGTCTCGCCTTATCACGAAGCGACATTAGCTCGCGTATATCTTGGGTGAGCCACGGCGGACAGTCCTCTCCCCTTACCCGGAACTTTTTGAGAGGTGCATGTTTGTTGCAAACGGTTTCAAAGAGCGATTTCCATGTTACCCACATACTTTGCACGGAATCTAAAGCATTGATAGTGTTCCATGGAACTTTGGCCAAATCTTCCCTAAATTTTCCCTCATCGAATCCTTTGAAGATTCTTGTAGATATGTATTTAGGCGGTGGCCTTGGTGTCTTTATTCCACGATATGTGAAGATAAGGTGATGGTCGCTAAGTGACCCCTTGTAAACACCACTGTTCGAGTGTTTACTTGGGTTAGATGTTAAAATGACGTCAATAAGGGTAGAAGACCCTTCCGTCACTCTTGTAGGTTCAGTTATGAGGTTACTAAGGTCATAAGCATCACACAAGAACCTGAGATCCTCGACAGGCCCCTTGTCCTTCAGAAAGTCACAGTTTAGGTCACCCATGATTGTCATTTCCATATTCGTATCAGACGCTTTGTCAAGAGACTCTCTGAAACGCTCGAAGAAATGTTCATCAGTGGGTGGTCTGTATGCACAGCAGACAAGTTGGTGTTTTGACTTAGGGGGGGTCAACTCAATCCACAGGGCCTCCAAACCCTCAACAGTAAGATCGCTTCTTTCTTTGAAGGATATAGAGTCCTTAATGTAGAATGCCACCCCACCCCCATGTCTTGACCCCCTGTCCTTCCTGAGAAGAAAGTACCCCGGTAGCTGTATGGTATCATCTGGGAAATCTTCGCTCAGGTGGGTTTCGGTTAAGCCAATTATATCCATTCTACTTTCTGAAGCAAGGATTTCTAGATCAGCATGTTTTGCTGGAAGACTGCGAATATTCTGATGAGCCAACATGAGACCTTTTTTTTGTCCTTTCTTAGGTGGACAAGAAGTGGAAGGCATTTGTTCCAGAGAGGCGTTCGACATATTAAGGTTTTCGGGAAAGTTTAGGCGATCACATTCACATTTGAAGCACGACCATTCCAGGTCACTCTTTTCAACATAACATTGAAACATTGTGTGTGACATAGCTGAACAACTTTGATGGTACCATGTAAAGCATGTCTGGCATTCAATTCCTTTCCTTACATCTTTACGACATTCACCACATGGGTCTTTAACAGCTCGACTACTAGGACCAGGATTTGCTGGAATATCACCGGACAAAAGCAATAATACAAATGCACAAAACTGAAACTTGCTACATTTCCTTCCTGGGATCTGCATACTGTTGGCCTGTTTACTACGGACAGCTAACAGCTGATGCAGAACGTAAACATACTTCGATACAGCCAGAGATGGTGTCTGTCGAAGTGCTACAGCGTCGTTAAACGAATCATTACTACGGATTGCCGACTTAGAAAAGTACAAAATCAGAACAGCTATTACTGCCAATTTTACACAGGAAGTGTTATTGGTTTTATAGCATTTGGAAATATCTAAACCCGACATCATCAATGCCATTTCGAAGAGATAAATTGATAAATGAATTCTACTTTTACCTTGCTTACTACTATTGCATCCCACCTCTTTGGTAGTTTATTGATTCAGATACTATTTATAATGTCATCTGTTTATTTTTCTATACATATAAATTGCTAGTCTTATATTGGAACATCAAATAGCTACAGTATGAAATTGCTTGATACACAGAAAATGACATTCAGAGTTCCCAAATGATTAAGAAAGTCACCATTTTACCTGTGGCTTTCCACAGTTCTCCTGGGGTCAAGGTCGGCATCTCGACCTTCTGACCTCCGATGGCGCCCATCTCCTGGTCCACCAGACGTACCAGTTTCTCCACCGCCCGTAGAGCTGGTCCCATCAGGTGGAACGCACCAGGGTGGGCCTGGCGTATCAGACCGGTCTGCAGCATCAGCTGAAGAGGGGGAGAATTTACTTTTTTACAACCGCCTGAAGTGCTGGTCCCATTTGATATTTGTTCTTTGTTGTTATTAGGTAACAAAACTAACATTATTGGGTTAACCTTGTTAAAGAAGAAGAACTTCAGTTCAAGAAGAAGAAGAACTGCCACTCACAAATTAAAGCAAACTGGGATTTTTTGTTGACAGTATCATCACAACATCCTGAACAAGTTTGTGGTGTATTCATTTTTTCCATATTAACTTTTGTGGTACTTTGAATGTACAACATAACAATAAGTTTCTTGACACAAAGTTGATAATTGATACTAACATACCCGTTGACTCTTGCATGTGAGTTCTTTCCCCTTCCCTGAGACTTTGCCTTGTCTTGTAGACATGGGTTGGAACATGTTCGACACTCTCAGTCTGCCATCATGAAGGTAACGTCTTAAAACACACGTCTGTACGACCTCTCTGTTGAACAGCGCTAACAGCTGAACTGACGTACATGCAAACACCCTCATGGTGGCAGTGAATGGAACACCTGTGGGGAGGGGGGCAAGCACCAAACGTTTCTTTTCTATCTCTGTCAGACAGAAAACTATCCAGTCAGCAATGTCATTGGTATGAAATAGATATCAATAACTTTGAGAAGTAAAAATTATGCCCGAAGCCCTCACATACGATTGATAACGTCAAACATTGACAGAAATAAAAATTCAGGTCAATATCGTCTGCGCGGCGCCATTTTAGAAAAGTCATAACCCTCGTGACTAAAATCTGTGAGTTGATTGGTCAATTTCAAAGAAAGTTGATCCTGATTGGGCAACATCAGGCCATGACCTTTACCCCCTACTCGGGCAAAATTTCGTCAGCAAGACAGAGAGTTTGCAGGCAGAAGACTAAATCTAGACCAGCTTTAAAGTTTTCCTTTCGTCAGGTACTTCACTAAGAGCCAGAAACAATCTAACTTGAAAGGTAAGTTTCTTTAAGACTATGATAAAGTATTGGATTGCGTGTGCAATCCCCAAATCGGACGTAAAAAGCGAGGCTATGTTAAACATGATTTTGTCTGAAATAATTTGTGGGGAGGGGTGCAGTTTTGGGATGTCTTCTTCTCCAACTTCGCTCTTTTGCAGCTGGAAAATTGGTAGAATGTCCAAAAGGTAGACATGCGGTAATGTGTAGCATAACTGGTTTCTACGTTATTAAGTGCACTGCTACATAATACGTATGCTGTCAAATTATCAAAAGGCAATTCTACTTCAGATAAGGATTCAAATCTTTGCGCCTTTCCCATGCCGCAGGGTTGGGCGTTATTTATTGAAGGCCCTTTGTTGACTTAGCACGCAGACTGAGGTTAAACATAGCCGTAAGGAACGTCACGTCCGGATCCGGGGGTGTTTTATATCTTTTATGATCCTAACTTGACTTTGGACCTGATGACATAGGGACATGGTTTCTCACAGGTCTGCCACCGACAGGAGGAAAATGGTAAATGATAACTTTCGGGACATTTTGTTCTATTTTAGTCACGGACAGTAGAGGAACCATATGGAGCACCATGATTTTTCAGTTCTCTTGTTATATTTGTATATTGATATATATGTATACAGAGAGATATGGCAATGGTGATATGTTGATGTTTAAAGCATGTCAATGTTTTCTTTTCAAACAAATATCATAACGAAACCTGGTCTTAACAGACTAGCCCAAGAGACAAATTGGCATTGTTTAAGTCATTGCATCATGCGTTGATGAAGGTAAGACATCCAGGTAGTAAGATATGCCAAATTTTATCCAGTTGCTTGAGTAACTATTTTTGGCATATCATTGCATCATGCTTTGTTTTGTATGTTTGTTTTGTTTGATAGTTAGCATAGGTAGCCATCAACTGACAAAAACTGGTACAAAGGAGCAACAGTTTCTACCTGGCTGAAGCCTTGACTCTGAGTTCTACTCTACTGTAAAATACTGTAAATGCATTTAAGTTTGCATGGTTTTAATTTGCGGTAGGGAGAAAATAGAGTGTTTGCCTTGGTTTTAAGTTCGCGATGAAGAGCTTGCCGCGAAAACGGCAAACATAAAACCACCGCGAACATTTCTGCATTTACAGTGCTGTACTGTACTGGTCTTTGCTACTGTACTAGTACATGTACTGTACTGTACTCCACCCTATTCTACTCTCTAGTCTACTCTACATAACACAACACAACACAACATAATATAACGTAGCACAACATAACATAAAATGTAAACATATGCTATTTTTCAGGCCGCCATGCCGGGTGATGGGAAAGAGTCGGAGCTGACCGAGCGGATAGAAACCTTCATGGGGCAACTCAGACAGAGGTCAGTCACCTTAAGGTCATGTTTAACCTTCTCCCTGCTGCCTGACTCTGTAACCAGTAGGGAATTGGGGGTCAAACGGCTACTTAAGAGTGCTAAAGGCTAATCTTTTTTTTATTTTTTATTTTTTTTTTTAAGGTTAATCTTACTGTTAGCAAGCGTAAGGCCTCCCAAAGGCTTTAGGAGCAATTGGAAAAATCTTAAAGGAAGCCACGGATCATAAGAAGAAAGGAAGATGCAGATGTACAGTAGATTGTATTTTCCGATTTGATGATACCAGTGGGACAGCACACAATATAGTGCTGAAAAGTCATCCAATGTTAACAATGTTTTTTTATTTTCGTAGTTTTCTCCACCACCAATTCATGACACCTTGAATGTGCATTTCAAACATACAGCTATTATTTCAAAGGCAGGGTTAAAACATCGCAAAAAACCCTTTTTTCTACTTCTTTTGCAAAAATGAATGAATGTACAGTATTTGTCCTTGCTTCCCTCCAGACAAACCCCAGGTTCCTACAATGTTGCCTACACCACGCTGGACATCCTTCGCAGGGTCGTGTCACAGACAAGATGGCAGACCGCAAAGTAAGGAATGATTGAAAGCTTAAAAAGCCTTTTAAAAGTCTAAATCATATTCAACATAGAATCGGAAACAAAATCATTTTCATCTAATATACATATGTATCTCAAATCCATATAGCCAGTATAACTGCCCTTCAGTGCAGCAGACCAGCTTTCCAGGCATGCGGCAACAGCTCCATATGTTACAATTTGAATGAGTTGACACCTTTGCACATCTAACTCTAGGTGTTGTTTTAAAGGTAAATGGCTATAGTAGGGCACACCATGCCGGGCTATAGTAGGGCATTGAGCATTATGAGTTGGTACATTCACAAGTATTAACCAAATGGATGGTACATGTACATATTTTTTTCTGTTGATCTGTACAGAGACCTGATGGTTATAGTGAAGAGAGAAGGCAAGAGACTTGTCAGTGCTCAACCCTCCGAGACTGTGGTGGGAAACATGATCAGGAGAGGTACGTTACCATGGCAACAACATGTTTTACAACTTTATTGACACAGATGTAGTTGTGTGTTCTAGGCATGTAAAGGTTTGTAGTAATTTAGTTTCATTGAGCCGTACTCCTGTAATCTTACCTTTCAGTGTTTTATTTGCTTTAACTTGAAGACATTCTTTAGTCATCTTAATACTCAAAATGGTTCTCTGATATGGCAAATCACAGACATCTTTCCATACCAGTTTAGCCTAATCATTCATATCTTTCCTCCCTCTAGTGTTGAAGATCATCAGAGAGGAATATGCCAGGTTGGTTGTCACTTTTTTTAATTTTCTTAAAAGACAAGTATGAAATAGAAACTCATGTTTGAACAGAAAATTAGATTAAGCTTTCAGAGGTCCATCTTTACATTGTGAAACACATACATTTGTAGATAAAGAGTTTTCTCACCCCTTGTCAACCTCTAGATTACGAGGCCAGAATGAGGAGGGTGACCAGGAGTCTCTACATGTAAGAAGGCTTACTTACTTTACAGTGCTTTTCATCAGAATTTTTAGATAAATGTCTGATTTGCATTGTACTTGTAGAAGCACATTGTGAGTTGAAACTAAGTTATACATTTGTATGACAAGATGTATATTTGGTTTGTCTAATAAAACATAATGCTTCATCTTGAACATTGTGCTCTGAGTTTGATACTGCCTTTTGTTTATCAATGTACATTTCTGAAGACAAGCTGAATATGTGCATGTAAACATTCCTATGTTTTCCCCATCTAGAAACTGCTTGTGGCAGGAGTAGAAGATGATGACTACAGTCTCAGTCTCCATGGGCTAAAGGTAAAGTGGGAAAAGTGATGTTGTGTCAGTTTCTAAACTGTATAGAAAGACATTCTGTCAATACAATATAGACTTTCAATATAGATTGTCAGTAGTTATCATGAGCACAAGACATGACAACATCAGTTCTCTGTCTATCAGCGATTTCTAGTAATTGAAAATCAATAAGTTTGATTATCTCTTGATCAATTATTGACATACCTCCAATACAAGGAAGAGCTTTCACAAAGAAACATGGCTGTGGAACACCATGGCAAAGTTACATATATTGGTAATGATTAGGATAAGAGAGTCGGTGTCGAGGTACTCAAATTTTGTAGGTTTACTTGTTTGTATCATTTGTATGTTCCTCTTCAGGAAGAAATAACAGCTCTGATATAGGAGATAGTGTAATAAAACTTGAGCTGTGTGATGATTGTAACATCTTATCTGTATCCCCCCCCCCCCCCCCCCCCCCCAGCCTGCAGTTATAGAAGCCATCAATGAGATGATGACTGAGCTTGAAAGCAGGTAACTTCGCCTTTTTGTGGTCTAAAAGAACATTTAACTTAAAACTATTTAAGTAAAGTGGGAGTATACAGATATAGTTAATGGGGCATTTTAAGATGAAGCTCATTTTTGCTGTTAATGTAAGTTATTTACAAGAACTGTTAGACAAGATTAACACAGGTGGACTTCTGACATGTAAACGCAGTAGATTATTGTTTCATGTTTATGTAATTTTATGTCTCTTGGATGACAGTATAAGACATTCACAGCTATGTTTTAACAAGATCCATTTTTAGCTATGTGAAATGTTGAAGTTATGTATATTGAAACCTTACAGTGCAGACAACATCGCCATGCAGGCACTGGAACACATCCACTCTAATGAGATTATCATGACGGTGGGACGATCTCGAACTGTGGAGTCATTTCTCAAGGTATGATATGCTTGTGTAGATCCTTTTATAATTTAGAATGACCTAAATAACATTAAAATTGAGAAAGACGCCTTTTTTCCAGCGAAGTTATAAGATTTCTCATGTGTGAATTGTGGTTTTTTTTTAGAGCGCTGCAAGAAAAAGAAAGTTCCAAGTGATTGTTGCAGAAGGAGGTCCTTTCTACCAGGTTTGTGTATTTCTGTTTTCTTCCCTTATAGTTGATGATATTTGTCAGTGCAGCTAATACATATCATCTACTAATACATATCAATGACTATCTTAATGGATATTAGGACAGGTAAACCCAGGAACCAATACTGTTATAAGAGTATATCAATTTAATCCATCAATAGTTATTTTAGGTTAGGAAGATTTGAGTGGTGTTCCTCTTTCCCTTTAGTTACTATCTCTGTGTTTATGAAGGGCATGTAGTTGTCTTCATCAGGGCTCAAGCCAACTCAAATTCTTATTCCGTCAACCTGATTTTCATCGAGGGGATGGATTCCTAAAAACAATTTTCTTCTGTCGCCGGGTACAAATTTCCGTTGTTCGATTTCCAGGCTGTCTTGATGCAGTATATTCAAATTTGGACAGTATATTCAAATTTGGATACTTTTCTCACAGACTTTTGTCCGTCAAGTTTGACAGAATGGTCTTAAACATGTACAGTCGTATTCAGCAAAATTCTATGAAATGATGGAATGACAGGCGCTGGCTAGAGCCCTTGTCTTCATCAAAAACTTGAACTTGCTTGTTTTCCTCCAGGGCCAGGTCCTTGCCAAGAACCTTGCTGAGAAGGGCATCGAGACCGTGGTGATCACAGACTCGGCAGTCTTCGCTATGATGTCACGGGTCAACAAGGTCATCATCGGAACTCACACGGTCATGGCGAATGGGGGGTGAGGAAATCACAGAGCTATCAAACAGCTCTGGCTTTCTATAGACCTTTCTCACGCGGCGGCCATGATAGAATGCAAACGAGGCCCTTGTGGCAAACATCAGACCTATCCTAACTGTCAATCACAATTACCAGTATAGCCAATGATTACCTGATAATTAGAGAATCGACCAATGAGGAAGTGGCTGCATGACCGTCAAATATTTGCATTTCTATGTTTTTATTTTGCATTTCTACGTTCTGACAGAGGAGGGTGGAGACTATGGGATCGGTCAACGAAGCTCTAAATTGCTGCATCTTTTTTGTACATTGCATTAGTTGTAATATTGATGATTGGATATCATATTTTAAAACTTAATGTGATTTAGGAGGAAGACTAAATCTGTAAATTATTTTTGCTTCTTTGCCTCATTGGCCTCGTCTTCATTCTATCATATCCGCCGCGTGAGAAAGGTGTATTAGTATTGCTATAACTAGCAGTGGAAAGGGAATAATATATTATCACTTTCATATTTGTTTTAATTCCATAGTTAACAGAAGGTACCAGGTATTTAAAACAAATTGTAATACTAATAGTACTGTTAAGTGTGATGATGTCTGTAATACTGTGTCTGTAACTGTAATGAACTGTAATTGAGTCTGTAGTATTAAATTGTAATATTGTAAACTAAAGGGCAATCACCCTAAGAATTTTAAACGACACAACTATTTTCTCAGCTGTGTATCATTTCAAGTATTCTAACTACATTGTACAACTGTTATCCATGTCTGAAGTATACTTTCTGTGCTCACAGGTTGAAGGCCATTAACGGCAGCCATGGAATCGCTCTAGCTGCAAAACACCACTCAGTACCTGTAAGTTTCTGAAGATAGTCTGTAACAGTTGTACTTTTTGTTGGCTCTCATTGGCAGCTTCAAGTGGTCCACTAGCGATTGTTCTAACCATACAGTAATCATTGAATGACACTAGCTGTTCAGAAAATGCCATTGTTGATTAGGGATTTTTGAGAAGAAGTAAGAGTTCTAGTGGTACTTCTGTGTCATTAGGGTGTTTCTGTAACTGCATAAGTTTTGTCCTATTCTTGATCTTAAGAAACTGTTTATTTCCAGGTGATTGTTTGTGCTTCCCTGTTCAAGTTGTCACCACAGTTTCTGGTTTCATCAGACCAGGTAGGTCAGGTTTTAGTCGTTTTTACCTCCATCTAGACTGTTAACAATTATAGTTAGTTAAATGATGATGATAAACCGATCAAGTAGATTCAAAGTCTGTTCCTAGTTTAATTGTTGAGTTCGAGAAGGTAATTATAAAGACACAAATGTAGATTAATCCATTTTCTGTTCCAACAGGCTGCTTTCAACAGATTTGTGTCTCCAGAAGAAGTCTTGAGTTTTTCTGAAGGTGAGGGAGTCAGATGTTTCATGATACAACTCTGCATGTTGATACCAGTTTCACTGAAATTCATGCTATGTTTGTTTCTAGTTCTGCTGTAACATAAGGTACACTGTTTTTTGTTTGTTTGAACATTTGTTTATTCATGAGAAGCTCAAATCGGCCTGAAGTCATTGAGGTCATGAGGGAAGATGTAAGGGTAAAGATAAAATATAACAAAGGTTCAAATTACATCATTTAAGTCCTAATATTAATAACCCTATCAACATATATCACTACATATGCGCGGTACAAAAAGAGCTAGTTGGTCTGCTGACTGTTGAATGCTTCCCATCCCACAGGAGACCTGGTGTCCAAGGTCCACATTCCCAACCCTGTGTTTGACTACGTCCCGCCGGAACTGGTCACTCTCTTCATCTCCAACATGTAAGTCTCCAAGACTGGATATAAATTTCCCGAACATGTTGGATATTCTACATTAGACATTAGTTTCTAGATTGTGTAAAAAAGGTAAAGCAGTCATCCTCAATTGAGGTGAAGCATGATGCTTTTTCAAGTAGCAGTGGTAGTGCAATGTGGCTTCGCCACGGCTCGCGTTTTTGGCCAAGCACACCGGGTCACTCCTACTCTTTTCGATAAGTGTTAGGTTCTTTTACGTGCAGAGGTTTGACGCTTGAGGCTTATGCCTGAAGCTCCCTCATAAACGGGGCCGCCGGCTTTACGTCACCATCCAAAATGACGAATGCAATCCCTTACAATTGAAATAGAAAGCATGGTGTCCTCCTTTCTGAGATGTTATGAGTAATACTTTCAAATGATTCAGTGAAATTTACTGACTATGGCTAGCCTGTCAAAGACTTTACCATATCTGTATTGCATGTAAATGCTGACAGAATTATTACTTCTTATTCCAGAGGTGGCAACGCGCCATCCTACGTGTACCGACTACTGAGTGAGCTGTACCATCCAGATGACCATGATTTGTAGCATGTTAATGTTTTCCTTCCCACATATTTAGAAAGGCTACACTAAATGTGATTTTTGGATGTTATTAACTACCTTATGTATGTCAGCCTGTAATGACAGAAAAAATGCTGATTAAAATTAATGTCTCGTGAAAATCTTAAGTTGTTGTCCGTTTCCATTTTTACTTGCAATCTAGCCTGTTTTCGTATTTTTATAGAACAATTTTACACTTAGCAAGTTGTGTCCGACATTATACTTCCTAGTAAACTAGCACACCTCTATATATACACCTTTAATTAGTTAAAAGACTGCCAGAGTCTAAGTCCTAAATTCGTATTCCAAAAAACCACCACAGAAAGAGAAGACAAACTATTCCTTTGCAGAATTCTGACATGTTTATTTGCTGATACTGTTAAGTAAAGAAAAGCAAACAACCTCTTATAACACAGGTTCCGTTTCCCACTAGTACAATCGTCACACATTTTCCCCACTGCTAACAGAAGTACTTTGTGTTATTATGGTCAAGCTATGAACGCTCGCTACTCAACTTGTGTGATGTATTTGGACTTTTTGAAAGCATAAACTTTAGCACATTTTGTCTCAGGGCTGTCTGCTGTAAATGATATCATCTTGAGAAATTCACTTCTGCAAGCCGTTATCCAAAACTCCAACTCTCCCCATCTCAATAGTTACATCTCTCAACTGCATATTACCGCTATATGCAATAATTTAACTTTAAATACATCTGTCATTCACACAGTCAAAAAGGACCATAACACTGGTTAGCTCCTTGTAATATTCGGACAATAAAATCTACACTCATAATTATACGTGGTGCAAACCCTCCTTATCTGTAGGTTATATCCACAAAATCTAGACAGACAACACAAAAGGTGCTCTTCTTTCAAGTCTCCTCTGAAGCTTTCTCTGTAATTAAATATAATCACAAAAGCTCTTAGGCAGTTTCATTGTACCATCACAGACATATCTTGAAGCGGTGAGCACCCCACCCTCACACATACCATTTACAACATACATATCTTAACACACACTAAAGCAACTGCAAGGCAACGTACAACCATACTGTTATGAACAAAGAAAACTGTTACTTCCTTACCACTAATATCAGAGAGATGACATTAGGTTTGAGCTATCATTTGTTTCCTAAACAGTGTTAGTCGAAGCTGGAATGAGTGTGAAAAGTTTGTTTGCTGCAGTTTCTATCAGTCCTTTCTTTCAGCACAATTTATTTACTCTCCAAGCAGAGGTTCGGCTCCGGCTGGTTTTTAACATGTTTTTGTCAGGCTTTCTATTTTGTTCTGTTTGGCCAGTGGACATTAAAAACAAACTAGCAAGCCTGACAAAAATGCCTAAATACATGTAAAAAAACAAGTCAGAGCTTCTCTGCTTGGAGAGGACATTATTTATTTACAAAGGGATGTAGTAGGGGTGGTTCTGCTGCCCTCCCGCTTGTACTTGTGCATCCCTCTTCTCAACATACTGGTACTCTTCTTCCTCGCTCTTCGCCGAATCCTGCTGCATCAGGTTATCGGCCAGCTCGACCAGCGCGAGGGCGCCGTACCACTTGTCTCGCTGCTCCTGGATCCGTCGCCGCGCAGCGACGCGGGCCTGCTTTCGTTCCGTCTCGTCTGCGGACTTCTGCGGCGCCTCTGGTCGCTCCTGCTCCTTCTGTTTGGACGGCGTCTTGTCTTCCTGTCTGGCAGCCATGTACCTGTCAACAAAGGAACAATATTTAGATCATCTGATAAAGACGTACATTGTATGTACTGAAGAAATCACTCGTGTACTGAGTAGTTTTTCCAATGGCACACCATGCCTGCTCCTATGCATTGTAAGAAGTGTGTCAGGATCTCAAACATGCTGTTTATGTGTAACTGCATGTTTTAATTACAACAGGAAAAATTGCTCGATTCCTTAACTCTAAGTACTACAGGTTAAGAGGGCACCCAATAGTGATAAAACTCCTTTGGTAAAATGAATACAACAGTCACAAGGACTGTTTCACTTTGTTAGTGTAACACAAACTCTCACTGTCTTAACACACACTCAGCTCTAGTGGTACCCAGGCTAACAAATCACTACTGAATAATTTTTGCTATGGTACACCATGCCTCAGCCCTGCTCCTATGCCTTGTGTGTTGGGGTTTTCAACATGCTCCTTATGTGTGTGTTTTACATTTTTTTTTAAGTGCTTGATTCCTCAAATCTAATTAGTATAAGTGATGAGGGCACCCAACTCTTTTGGTGATATCAATACAACTATGACAAGGACTCTTTCACTTTGCTTCTATAACACAAACTCTCACTGTCTGGGCTCTAGTGGGAGACAGCTACAAGTTTGATTTAGTCAAGCTATCTTGTCCTCACCTTGAAAGCCACTCTGCCACAGCTTTGTTGTTCTCCGTATCCTTGACCTTGAGGTCCAAGGTCGGGCTCTGTTCCCTCCGCAGCCCGGCGTAGGGGTGTTCCGCACAGTGGCGGTTAGCGTGGGTGAAGCGACTGTTGCATCCTGGGGTGGGAACAAACATATATATTGAAGGCATAGTCAGGACAATGATACTTGGGTCTTGTCAGATAATTATTGATGCAATTATCTAATAAGAAGTGGAAATACCTCAACTTTACTTGGAAACTGGGAAGATAGTACATGTACATTGTATAGTACTTTTCTCATGTATGCTGACAAAAAATAACTTATGTGTAGCATTGAAAGTCAAAGGCATTCTTTGCCGACACTTCGACAAGTGATACATGCACTGGAATTGCTCTACCTCATCTGGGTAATGCTATGCAGGACCAGAAACTATGATTACGTTTGTACTACAAGTATTGTTTGAGCATGAGATGATCAAGGAAAGAACCAGAGTTGTACGAACCTGGTACGTTACAGACGAAGGGTTTCTCGCCCGTATGGAGTCTCTGATGAGTCTTGAGTTGTCCGCTCTGTACGAAGGCCTTGTTACAGTCGGGGTAGTCACAGCGGTATGGGCGCTCGCCTGGTGGCAAAGAAGGAAGACGTTCAATTTGAGTTTATAGAACACTACAACATGATCACATTTGCTTTTTAAATATTTGTGTCCTGGTGACGGGCTGGTCTAAAGCTAAATCGTATTAAATGTCATGACCTGTGAATGCCATGTGATATAAATTTGTATAATACTGTTCTTCTGTACTTGTAGTCAATTATATATATGCAAAGAAAAAATTGTGCATTACTATTAGCTTAATTTGTAATTGCATGTTAAAAAACAGGTATCCATTTGATTGGCTAAAAATATCCCTGACCAAGTTGGTACTCAATAGATCTACTGAGTCATCCTTGTAAAAATAAAAATTGACACAGTCTCACAAGCGTCCTAAGTAACTTAAAACCACTAGAAAATAAAATCTTTCAGCATCAAAAGCAAGAAAAAAAACTAAAAAATACAGAAAAATGTTTAAATGTTTAAAACCCACCCCCAAAGGCAAACAAAAATGGGCTTATCAGATCTGAAACCAACACCCTGGTGACGTCACTGTTTGCCTATGCGTGTCGGTTGCCTCATTCCCGCCTGATCCACAACAATGAACAAATAACCAACCGGTTTGGCGGGACCTTTAAGCTTTAAAATTCATAAGATCTACTCCTTTCCCAGTAAAATCACATCAAAACGACTGCGATTTTACGCAAAAACCGCTTATTTGATATAAAGAGAATGTATGTACGAAGTCGAACAAATGTGGAGAAATTTAAAAACAAAAGAGCGCGCCAAAAACATGCAACAGAAACCCCCACATAATAACACACAGAAAACGGAAGTGCGACAATGAATAAAAGTAGAACTAGTTTTCACAACAACTAAACATAATGCACTGATCAGTTGAATACCTTTATTTTGCCCAGTTACAAATGTTTGCTGAAAATTCTGTCACCCAACGTAAGTTTTAGCGGGATTTAAATCACCCCAATCATGAATGAATGGTCGAAGCAAGTATCTAAGCAAAACATTATTTCAGAAAATGCCAAAGGAAATATTTACACACAATTCAAAAATAAAGGCATGTATACAGTCAGGAAACAATATCATGAGTTCATAGTGTACATAATAATGCAGAAATTTTGTGATATCCACGCGGTATGCTGAGGAATTTTCCGTACAAAATATGGCGGCCATACAAAACCCTGTCTACATTACCTGTGTGTGTTCTGAGATGAGCTTGTAGCGATTTCTCCCGAGGAAAGGTTCGGTGGCATGTCTGACAGCGGATCCCTGACGGAGTCATCTGTCCCTCCTGTATGAGCTGGGTGATGCTGTCGGCTCGGGGACGGCCTCGGCGGGAAGCATCGTGCCTCGGGCCGCGCCCCGGCGGCGACCCCTCCACCGAACTGCCGGGGCTGAGAGTCACACTCTGCGCTGTCTCCCCCCACTTCCAGGGGTACACCATGAAGTCGCTGAACCCAGGGCTGCCCGGAGAGAAGCTGGCCCTTCTCGGCTTCATCGGGGTCGTTCTGATGTCCGGGACGGGGAGTTTTCCCTCCGGACTGGCCGTATTTTGGGACATTTTGCGGGAGCTGTGGCGCGCGGTCTGATCGGCAGAAAATGGCGGACTGGAAACGGACCGAATGTTGGCGGGCTTTTTGCCGAGGGGGATTGTGGGTAATGATCAGGTTGGGTTCATTTTGCGCGGGAAATGGGCCATGATGCGATGAACAATGTCAACTTGTCGTTTTTATTCAGTGCTCTAGTTTGACACGTATCTTTTTTTTATACAATCTTTTCTAGTAAACAATTGTGCATAAGCAAGTTCTTCTGGCCTTTATTTGTGTATTGAAACGACGACTCTTAGGCAAAATGTCAACTTCAACACGAATGAATAGGCAAAGCACACTTTATTTCTGGCCATTGCAAAGATTTGTGACAAATGGTATTTTCAAACTAAAGATCTAAAATTCCGTACCAATCTTCAAATTTTAACACTTTAAACACAAAATGCCATTAAATAATCACGCCTTTTAGTGACAGGTCCTTACTTTCGCGCTTTCTCTTCGCCTTCCCGCCAAATTACCATATTTGGATGTAGGTCAAACAGATGACCCCGTTTCATTCCACCTTGGCAACAACGATTTACGGTTCAACAGCGATTCTGACGCCGCTAGCTTTATTGAATTGACCAGAAGTAAAAAGATTTTCCGTGCCAGCAGCGCGAGGAATTTGCAAACATTTGAGTGAAAGTGCCAGGTGCCAAAACCCCTCATGACATCACACGCCATCTACCCAGCAGCCCCCGCGCAACAATCAGAAGACCCACACGCCATTTTGGACTTTACAGATTTTGTCTTCATGTGGCTTTAGCATCGGGAGATTTTCACCGCCATCCTGTAGCAGGCGGAGCACAAGGATGCCAATGGATAGTGAATACGGAATCACTGTCACGAACAAATACTCATTTTTAGTGAGTGATGACGAGGAAGATCCTTCCGAGCTCCGTCAGAAGGAGTTAGCGGAGAAAGAGGAAAAGGCCAGAAGGAACAAGGAGGAGAAGGCCAAGAAGGCTGCCAAGGATCCGGAAAGGAAACCCAAGTCGGCGAAACTACCTGACAAAAAGAAGCCCCTGTCTACGTCCGCGAAGGAAAAGGAAAATGTTCCTGACCGACCGAAGAAAGAAGGTAAAACGAGGTCGACCTGAAAACATGTCGGCGGTATAGTTTACATGTCTGCGCCATGTTCCATGTACCATGCGTATGTCAAGTTAGCTGTAGACGCCTTCCTAACTTAGAACCCTTACCCTATCTAACTCTATCACCTCTCTAGCACCTTTACTATGTGTTAATTGTTCTTCATCACAGCTCATTGTCTTTCGATGAGATTTAAGTGCAGGAATTTGCGTATGAATGAGGCCTGGTAGGGGGGGTTGGGTTGCATGGCCGTGCGGATTGCCCAACAGTAGTCCAGGCATCTGGCACCTGTGCAGAACAATAACAATATCGCACTACGGGGTGCAGGGCTCGCTTACAGGTGCAAAAATAACTCCTATCTTGTCATATGACATGAAACCGAGCTTGATGTGTATGCTGTCACATGTGTGTTGCAGGAACGTGTAGACTTTGTATAGAAAAGCAAAATTATGAGTGAAGAAAATATGAAATTAAGAAGATGATTATATTTTCAAATTTGTTTTCATGCAACTTAACAGATGCAAAAATAACTCCTCCTGTCACCAGACCTGGATCTGAGCTGGATATGCATTTTGTCGCAAGTGTGTTGCAGGAACATGTAAATTATATACAGAAGAGCAAATTAAGCATGAATGGGTAACGAAAATATTGAAAAAAACATTGATTATTATATTTGTTTTCGTGCAACTTTGCAGGTGCAAAAATTACTCCTGCCTTGTCACAAGACCTGAATCCAAGCTTGATGTGCATGTTGTCACGAGTATTTTGCAGAAACATGCATCGAAAAGCAACATGTGGCTCACTGATATGAATGATTGAATAAAAGAAGATGCATTGAATGTAAAAATTATCTTAACCAAGTTTTCGTAATGGGGTGCAAAACAAATATGCACAATTCCATATTCCGGAATTGATCTGCATACAATTGCAAGGTTATGTAAGGTGAGAGTGGTGGGTGTGTTATCAGAATATGTCCATATTTTGCTATTGAATAATTGATTACATGTAGCATATCCTCTAATCTATGCTAAACAAGACTAGCACAAACGTGAAGGAAAATATTCAATAACTTCTTTTGATCAGAATGACATGGACAAAGGAAAGCGTGCTAACGTGACAATAATGCATACATATGAACCATGACTACATTAATACATGTATATGTATTTGCTGCATAAGAGAAGAAGTAGGCTCGTGCTATCACAGTATTTCATCTCGTGTCAGTCTAGAATGCAAATATGTTTTGTAGAGTGGAGTGATCTAGTCATCAGTAGTTTCATTTGGGGATCACTAGGTCAGGGGTTCATATCCCGAATCACGGCGTACTTTAATCCACTTGGCAAAGAGCAGTGTGAACTCAAAAATCAATCGCTATTGGATTAATTCTATTGGGATAAATGTTTCATCCGATCCATTTTTTTGAATGTGAACGGGTTCTTAGGTTTGTACTGATATGCAACACTAAGACCCCGTTCCATGTTTAAGGAAAGCCTCACCTCGATCACAACAAAGAGCTTGCCACTCTTTAGGATACGCCCCTATATGCACAAGTCAATTCGCCTAAACACATCACCGCTGACAACGCTCCATGTGCCAAGTACAAGTATATTACATGATGCATGTTATTAGTTTGCATCTTTGGCTATATCTATTCAGTCGAAAGAGTGGACAAAACTTAAATGCCTAACAATATGCTGCAATACATTGTGATCTCAACACGTCAGATACGGGGGAAAACTAGTCTAGTTTCTTAGACGCACCGTACACACGTTAAGATTTGTAATATAGACAGTTGAAATAGTTTTCCTATGCTAACGTAGCTTGAATGACTGCTAATAACAGTAGAGATACAAAGATCAATGTCGACACAATAGACAAGTGTTAAAAACCACAGGTTGTGTGATGAATCAATACAAGGTAGCCTCTTTGGTATCATGCCAGTAGTACTTTTTTCATCGGTATTGATTTCAGTGTCGAAATAGGCTATTGATACTCCTCAACATTGTTTATAGATATGGATTCGATGTAGGACCCATGTTGACAATACATGGGTATTGTTTGAGTTCTTATTGAGGCTTTACTGAGCCATGGTGAGCTAGTGAAAGATACAAGTTCCCTGTAGTTGTTTTGAGATAGATTCCAAACCATTTTCCTTTCTTGGCAATGTTTGCAGTTTTCCCCTCTGGCGATAGAATTCCTGGGTTCTATTTTGTTGACCTTTGGGGAAAGGTCGTTTGGAAGTGAGAAAGATGTCAGCTGTTCCTGTTTCGGTCTAGTAACTGTCGCCAAAAATAGAGGTCAACTGCACAAAAAAATACCTCCAGGGTGAAAATGATCAACTAACGCACCAAAACAGCTGAGAGATGTGTGGAAGGCAGTGATCTGCATATGAAAAAGGTTTGGACAGTGTAGGATGATGCATGTAAAGTACATGAGAGTTGCTTCCTTTCTATCATTCAAAATTCTCCCCACGCAGTACAAAATATTGTGGCATTCTGAGGCTTTCTGGAGGGAAAATTATCAGAGGCAAAATAGCCCTGTGTGCCCTTATATGGTCAATGGTCGTCTGCATTTTTCTCTTCGAAGGGTAAATCTCCAAACAGATGTTGGTTAGAAAATCGTTAAGTTATTTATGACAGTACTTGACCCCAGAAAACCAGGTCCGATTTTGTACCCAACATCTGCTTGGAGATTAGGTAAAACGGTGAAAGTATGAGGGTATTAAAAACCTATTTTACACGACCATCCTCACTCCATAGAAGTGTAAAAATGAGTATATTTTGTGTGGGTCACGACGCCAGCTATAGCTGCCTGTGATCCATATGTATTGCACTGTTGCAATTGTAATATAATAGAAATCAAATCAAATTAGGAAAAATTCTACACTTGATTTTGAAAGATTCTAATTCTGAACTGTCCGTTCCCAGACCCACCCTCAACAAGACCAAACCGCGCGGAACGGAGGCGACAGCAGCAGGAGTCGAACACGGTGAACGTCGACGGAGACGAGAGATCGGACAGACAACCCAGACGGGACCGCGGCAACCGGCCCAAGCGCACCCAGGACAACGAGGAGGGTGGACGCAACGTTTTCACAGAATACAGGTAGATTGGCGGTCTGACTGGTTACCAGTGTTCTCGCCAGGCCTTTTCAGCATAGGGCCCCCTATGCTGTGATCTGGACCCCTATGCTGTGTTTCAACCAGCATAGGGGTGTTTCTTTCTGGGACAAACCTTGTGACCCTTCATAAATCTTATAAAAAGTTCATATTTGGCTTTAGAATGAGGCTGTGACAGAGAAAAAACTCTACTTCACAAAATTTATCCCTCAAAATGCATGAAATAATGTCTCATTGGGTTATGAATACAAAAAAAAACTCTACTTCACAAAATTTATCCCTCTAAATGCATGAAATAATGTCTCCTTGGGTTATGAATTTACAAATTTTCCGGGAGAACATGCCGGACTCCCTACTCATCTTGCACCGCATTAAGTTGGCCTTCTGTACCTGACCCCTATCCTGTGAAAAAATCCTGGTGGGAACACTGGTTACTGTACATGTGAATATGGAAATTTTCGCATTGGTTTGAACCGTGAACCGCAAACACCCATTTTCTTCCTACTACAGTATGAAATCCCTGTGAACTTAAATGGAGTAGCAGCACTGTAAATATTGACATGTTTGTTGTAGTTTTTGCGCAGTTGTGAAATAATGGGACCATGAATATGAAATTCCATGTATTGAATTGTAACAACCACTATTCTAGTCTTTGTCAATGAATGATAATGAATCCAACACAGTTGAAGTGTTATAATTATGTGAATAGCCCTTTGTTATCTGAAATGTTATCAAAGCAGCCTGTGTCATACTCATAGCACATTCATCCAATTTGATTTCCTCTTTACATCCAACCAGGACTGAGAGGACTGACTCTGACCGGGCACCGCGAGGTCGCGGGGGTTTCGGCCGCGGCGGGCGTGGTCGCGGCCGGGGCGGATTCTTCGGCGGGCGCGACTTCCGTGGCAAGAGAGAGTTTGAACGGCACAGCGGCAGCGAGAAAAGGTTGGACATTTTTGGACAATGATTTCTTTAAGTTACATTTCACACTAAAAAGCTTGACAGTTAGGAATATCTTGTGAACTTCCATTGTTTCTGCCATGCTATTTAGTTCACCTGGGCTCCCATACTCACTCCCTCAAAAAGGGAGCTTCACGGGGAACTATCTAGAATGGCAACAGGGCTACCCAAAAAAGCTTGAGGCTTAGAAATATTTTGTGACTTTTCTTTTTAAGTTAGCCTTGGTGTTATCCTGTTAGGTTCACCAGGGCTTCCATACTCGCTTCTTCGAAAAAGGAAGTATGGGAGCCCCGGCGAACTATCTAGGATTTCATGAGGGCTATTTTAGAGTTTGTAACTTCACAAAAATGTCATACAAAAAGCATATTCAAGTAAGATAGTCAATTTTAGGAAAGTTACTGTCAACATCTTTTTAAAATTTGAAAGCACCATCTTAGCTCAAAGGCTGTGCCTGCCTGGCTTGTGAATTGCCCAATGCATTCGTTTTAAAGAAAAAATGTTGAAGTAATGTTTATAAGTCTACTGAACAAAAATCTACTATGAAAATGTACCAAATGGAAATCTACTGAATGGAAATCTACCGAATGGAAATCTACCAAATGGAAATCTACTGAATGAAAGTCAGGTACCGGAGACATTTTACAGAAATGTAGCTTCGCTACAAAAGTGTCTTGAGGTGATATTTAAGATTAAAAATACCTCAGCCCTCCTTCAGAGTGTGGGATAAGTTCAGTGAAAGTTGTTCTCCTGTTCCCTTAAGCAGTGGCGTTAGGCCGTCGGAGAAGCGAGACGGGGGCGGAGCCTACAACTGGGGAAGCCAGACCGATGCTGCCGAGTAAGTCACATCTTTTTAACTCTCTACTACTTTCTTGATAGGTCTCCTAAATGTTGGGTTGAGTGGCCTGCGTCAGGGTCTATACTGTTTACCTGCTAATAAAGCTGAACCTCTAAGTTTATGTTTGGGAAAAGTTGGTGCACCTTACCAAGAAATTTAGGTGCACAGAAAAAAAATTCAACATAAAATAAAGTTGAATGTCAGCAAAATCTAATGGATTGCAAAATTACTGCCTCTATTGAGAATTTTATCTGAAATTCTATAGCTAACTATAAGATTTAAACTTGTAATTAAGAATATGCTGTATATACACACATTACAAATATCTAGGTACACTTCAGCTCCAATTTTGGGTGCACAAAATCTCATATGCACCCAGTATTTCAAGCCTTCAAATACTGAGTCCAAAGCTACCTCTGTGGAAAGGTTAAACAAATATGTTTTAACATGCTTTGAGAAAGTTGGATAACTTACACTGCCAAGATTGTCATGGCAAACCTCTTAAGATTTCCCAGATAAGTTAGGAGTGAGTGAAACTGCTCCAGTTGCATTTGGCTACCTGACAAGTGTCCACCAAGCATCCTGGTTAGACAATGCTGTCCTTGTCAGCTTCAGACATGCTCCACTCCACTCAAGGATAGAAGGACAGCTAGTAGACTTACAGTTCTGCAAAAGGCAAGACACCATAAGATAGCCCTACCGGTCGAAGGTCATCTGTCACCTGCACCGCGCCAATCGCGACACTCAAACCAAAATTCATATAAGAGTCTACCATTCCACAAAGACTGTTACAGATATTCTTACTACCCTCGTACTGTGAGGGAATGGAATTTATTGCCACAAGAGGTCACGGAGACAACTGATCCTCCCAAGTTCAAGGAGGCGGTGCTCCAGCACCTCAGAGGACAATAAGCGCAGCGCACTCCCCTAGACGCTTTACCCCAACAAGAGGGGTGTTGTCTAGTAACAGATCAAGATCAAGAATGAAGTGTAGTAGTCTTCTTTGACATTAGAAGGAGACAGCTACTCTCCTCTGACTTGTGCGATGACGATATTATTCTCCCGAATCATCAAGGTCCTCGAGGCCTGATGGTGACAAAACGTCCGTACCATCTGAGCACAGTTGAAATGTATAACTTTTCCGAATACCCGATTGCTAAGATGAGCAGTGTAAAGATATAGATAAAACCTAGGGCACGTCCAATTCAAAAAGCCATTTTCCACATTTCAAATGTGCCATGTTTGAGGCCATAGCCTTTTGTTTTTACTATAAATTGTTATAGTGCTTGTTTATTGTGTGTCTGATTGAAATATCATGTTTTTTTCTCGTAGCGACCTGAACGTGACTGCTGGAAGTGCCGAGGAGAACCCAGAATGGACCGCACCTACCGAGGAGGGGGAGAACTCTGAAGCCAAGTAAGGAACACTGGATTAACTTTATTTGGAGCTTTGCTCTATTTTGCAATGGTTTAGAATCTTAAGTCATGGCTCAAGATAACCTTCTGCAGTTGCAGGTTAGTGCGGGTAAGATTGCAGTTGTGCAGTTTTCTTTCTATGATGTCTACTTGCACCTAAACTGCACCAGTCCTATACTTCATATATGTTTATATGGTTGTCCATTTTGGGTCTTCACTTAGAACTTCAACTCTGACTTGTGCGATGACGATAATATTCTCCCGAATCATCAAGGTCCTCGGGCCTGATGGTGACAAAACGTCCGTACCATCTGAGCACAGTTATCGTGTACAAGGATCATTAGATTTCCGTCATAAATTTGCCAGGTGCAATGAACCTGTATGTGCTGTACATAGAGTCTGTCTTCTCTGCCATGACCAGTGGAAGATTAGTGGGGTCGTGTGGTGTAACAGCAGGGTTTCCGGCCCAGAACCCAGCGATCCCGGGTTCGAATCCCCTGGCGCCACCAATGTTGTGCCCTTGAGAAAAGGCACATCACACGACTTTCCTCACTTCGCCCAGGTGTAAAAACGGGTATAGTATGTGTGTGGGTCACGACACCAGCAATGGCTGCCTGTGTCCCACGTGTATTGCTCTGTTACAATTCTGATAAAATCAAAAATCAAATCAAGATGAGCTCTCCAGTAAGCGAAACTAGTTTGAGTTCTATTTCTGTTTGCAGTTCCCTAAAGCCTTTTTTTCCTTGATACGTTTGTGAAGGTTAGACATCCAGGTAAACGATATGTAAAGACAATTCAAACTCTACAACTGGATAAAAGTTCGGAGATTTATTTCCAGACATTTCGAGTGACATCCATCACTCTTCTTCAGCGTCACTAACCTTTTTTTCCTTGTCTGTATCCAGGGAGGGAGCAGAAGGCCAGGAAGCCCCCGGCGAGCAGGAACCCAAGGAGATGACTCTGGACGAATGGAAGGCTCTCCAAGCCAAGGACACCAAGCCCAAGGCTACCGGGTTCAAGCTGAGGAAGGCCGGGGAGGGAGAGGACCTCACCCAGTGGAAGAAGACTTACGTCCTCAAGAAGGGCCAGGAAGAGGAGGATGCCGACAAGGTGAGATTCAAGGAGTTAGATGACGTTGAAGAAATTCATCAGTCACGTGTAATAACAGTTACAAGAATATTCCTCAAACAGTGACTTAAAAAGAAAGGTAGCGAAATACGCACCTCCATATTTTCGACGTCTTCTGTACGTCTTGTTCACGAAGTGACCTAGTCTCGCGAGAACACGAGGCTAGGACGAGGCTTGTGAAGATCTTCCTGCCTCCCCCGCCTCCTCGCGGAGTACGGGTAAGTACGACTTGGGCAGCTCCCAACCTCCGGTACGGTTCATCCCAGCACGTTCCGTTTCAACTGGATGTGGAGTTAGATGAGTTTAAGTCTGCAAAATGACCTTTTTACATTTAGAGTTGTGTATGGGTTGGTGAATTGTGTCAGTATTTGGCAGTGAAAGTTTTTGTTTTTAAATCTCAATACTGGATTGCTGCAATAACGAGGCAAATTAGTATTCTCTAATAATGTTCTTGTGTAATATTCAGAAGTCTCCTGTGCAAAAGGTTGTATTGCAGTGGGTTGTGTATAGAAAATCATTTGAACACTAGTTTGACACCTTGTTTGGTTGATTGTTGTACAAGGCTGTGTTGCAAGAAATTTATACATTCCATGTAGTATTTACTCACATACACATTCGTCACACAGTGCTTTCCAAACTTTTTTTTAAAAACATGGTTATCTCAGTTTAACATACTCCACTTTCGTAACTTCTTTTGTAAGTCTGAGATAGGTGACAACAATTTCTAGTCTTGTTGGGCCCACCATGGTAAATATATGACATTAAAAACACTCATACATTGAGCCGGACAGATAAAACATGCCAAGTAAATTTAATGGTACAGAAAAACTGTAGTCTGCTATTGCAGCACAAGTCAGAGAAAACTTGCATGTCTTCAGACACTAATGAGTGTTTCTCTTCTCTCTCTTCTACTGTCCTGTGTGGTTGATTTCATTTCGCCCTGTTGGTTTGTGTGTACGTGGCATTCCCATGGTAACGTTCCCCCATCCCCACCCCACTGGGCTCACCGGCCTCAGATCTTTCGGATACAGGTAAGCCTGTGCGGTTGAAGCTATGTCGCCGTCTGTTGTTTTGCCTCTACTTTCGTTATGCCGGTCCTTTTCCCCTGTGCAGAAGTCTGTAGCTTTTTCTGATTGAGTCGACTAAGTATGTATTTCTTTCCAGCCTCAGTGCTTTAGTGTATTGTGGAGGGTTTTGGTGGACCATTTGTTGTTAAGTTTTGTTTTAGTTGCCTCTTTTCCAACTGTCATTTCACCTTCCTGGTACTGCTTAGAGGTGTCACACATGCCTTTCATGTTTTGGAAAAGATTTTATGAGATGATAACAGCCAATTTTGAGATAAACTCACTCTAGAAATCTTGTGAAACTTTCATGTTACAGCTAGTAACAGATACACATTTTATTTCAGCTTACAAAATGTTTTCTTTGTTCTTTTACCATCTATGCTGATTTAAAATGAGGTCAAATCAAGTTTAGCATATGGATATATCTTCAGCAAGGTATAGAGACATGCTAGAGTTGAAATATTTCTCGTGTCTCTATGTTAACGTACAATTCAAACTCTACTACTAGATAAATTACGGATATTATTTCCGGACATTCGAGTGACATCCATCACTCTTCCTCAGTTGAATTCAGTTTGAATTGTATGTTGGTATTGTTTACCTGGATGTCTAACCTTCATCAACGTGTCTCTATGTTAAAACTGGTTCTTTTCTTCCATACAGGACTTCTTCCCTTTGAAGGATGGCCAGGAACTCCGGGCTGTGAGCAGCCGCGGGGGGGAACGCGGGCAGAAGCAGCCGTCTGTGGAGCTCAACTTCCACTTCGCCGACTCGCCTCAGCGCGGCCGCGGGGGCCGCAGGGGGGGCCGCGGGCGGGGGGGCGACGACCGTCCCCGAGGCGGTGGGCGTGGCCGCGGCGGTGTCCGTTACAATGGGGCAGACCCGGGCGCCTACATTGACGTCGACAACGAGGCGGATTTCCCGCAGCTGGGCAAGTAGACCCAGAGGTCGAAGGTCGCCGCGTTAGCTCCCGAGACGAGTCGCCAACTTCCGTCTTCCTCAGATGTCCGCAGACTTAACCAATAGGCAGCTTTCAGAAAGGGGGAGGGGGGCGCAAATTTCTAGTTTGCCTTGTATAAAGGAATTCTGAATGTTCCGACCTTGGCAAAGGGGGAGGGGGGTGAATTCGAGTTTGCCTTGTATAAAGGATATCCGAATGTTCCGAACCTTGGCAAATGAAAATCTCTCTGTGCTACTTAAGCTACATCATTCCGTACAGTCCAAGTTGGCGAGGAAAGTAAGAATTAAAGAAATCACTGTTTAGGTAGTTCTTAGAAACAAAAAATTCTTGGGGCTTGAAATATGATGTATTCAAGAATGAGGGGATGATATTTTGAGGGCATCAGAGGAAGATGGTGTTGGTTACGAGTTAGGGACAACGCAAGGCGACGAAAACGACAGGATGATGAGAAAAGTGAGTGGACTTGGTGGCACCTAGATTCAAACCTTCTACCGAGGAGAGAGATACAGGAGAACTGTTGTGTAGTTGGCTAGCTTGATGATTTCTGTTTGTACAAAAAAGCGATTGTTGGTTGTGGTGGGGAAAAAAATAATACAAAAATTCTGGGCTTTTTTCTCTGTGTACTTGGAAGAGAGAGAAAGACTCCAGCAAGGCAACACTATATATATATATACTACCCAAAGAAATTATCATAGCTGAAAAATGACATTATAGGACAGCATGATGTATAACAATGTATTGTGTATTTGTTGGATAAAAAACTCTGCACCCAAGAGAAGACACCCAATGGAGATATTTTTGGAATCATGATAGTAAAAAGAAATAACTTTTTTGAGGACAGTAAGAAGCAGAATGGATGTCAACAGACCCTGAACTTGAAAGAGAACCTTGGAATGTGAACTTGAATTTATCACATCCTTTTCTAAGATTTGTCATGTCAATAGTATGCTATGCAGTGAATTTTTTTTTCCTCTTTTTTTTTTCTTCCTTAGTCCACTGGTTGTCAGTTTTGTTTAAAGAGGACTCTACTGTTGTTAGAGTCTAAAGGCTGCATTGATAATTGGTCATAAGAAGGGAAAAGTCTTTCTGGTAGTATTACACTCTACCACAGTATGACCGACTCAAACTGTTTTGTTTTATATATTTTTATTTGAGAAGTATTCTAAGAAAAAGAGGAATATTTACTGAGTCTGTAGGCAAAGTATGGAATCAAGCAGCGGAGATGTGTGTAGATGATTGTATAGAATAGACCTCTCCCAAGTCTCTACTATCTCTGGGGTTAGATTTCCTTTGCCGATATGTTACACTTCCTGGAAGCTCAGTTCTGTTAAGGGCACATTTTGTAATACTACCGACAACAAATTTATCCTTACCCTCAGACAACAGTCGTCTGCCTGTGCAGAGAGAAAGCAACATTGTAGATACATTTCTGTGAAGAACGTTCAATCGACAAAGACAGAGGGACGCGAGGCTTGTAACCTGTTGTGCTTGTGCTGGCGACTCCACTCTTTACAGATAATCAGCGGACAAGCCATGTGGAACATACGATACTAGTCTGTACATATTTGCAAGCTGATGCAGCCGTGACATCCGACATTGATTAACACTCATCTCCCTATAGAAACCACCCGTCAAACTTTCACCGAGCACCCGGTTATAGCACGGTTTCAGGTTTTTTTTTTAAAACGGTGGGATTTGGACAAAGCCATTTGGTAAAATTTGTGAAATGTGTACTGAACAGTTCGTGGCATTGTTGTGCAGGTTCTAAAACCACAACTGCGTCTGGTACACGTTTTTACACAGCTTCTGACTAAGGCCCGATTTACACAAGTTTTCGGGGTCAAATTAGGGCTGTGTATGAGGAGCTTTGGGCTGCCTCAAGTGGAGTTGACCTACAAGAAAACGCTACTCGAGTGGCCAAGGGTTCCCCCTGCACAGTCCTGAGTCGACTAAGAAAAATGCATGTGTAAATTGGCCTTAAATCGCATTTTTCAAGTCCAGCTCAGTATTGAGAACGCCTCGAAACCGTGCCACGATTTTTGGGGTGACAAGAGTTAGACGGGGGTGGAAATGGCCATCAAGTGTGACCAGTCCTGGCTGCTACGAATCGTTCAGTCGATATTTACTTCCTGCAAACGTCCATCCAAGCTTTGTTCTCCGAAACAGACTTCTGCCACACATTACCTCTCTCTCAGTGCTGAAATAAAACCGATAAGTTTGAATCTGAAGTCATGTTTTTTTTTCAGTTTGCAACACATGATTCACTGTAAGATATACTGTATGGTGTAGTTGAATGAGTGGACGGGTCCTGTACCAGTAGTGACGAAAGAGTAAAGATAAGTTGAGCATTTATTTAAATGGATACAGCAATAGATTGACTTTACATATATACTGAAGACTTCGAGATCATTATGTTTCAGTCACAGCTTATACCATATAGCCAACACTAGTATATTGAAACAAAACCTCAAGCAAGGTGATTAGAATATTCTGGGAGGAAAATATTTACTCCTTGAAACATTCCACCGCAACTATGTTTTCATGTTGATATTCTAGTTCCTGCATCGGAGTGTAATGAACTCCAAAAGTTAGTTGCCAAAAGGTTGTTTTTAGAGAACCTTACTATACGACTATTCCCTACCTGGTCTTTACCAGACTGTGTTGCTTGTAGTCTGTATAACTCAAACTCCAGCTGTCCGGGGGTTTCTGTTAGTCTCTACCAGACTAACTACGCCAGGGTTTCATTTGCAGGCGAAATGTGATCTTCACCGTCGACTGACTCTACTGGCTAATTATTCCTTTTTCGGCCAAATTCTACGATTCATACGCCCGTAAGAGGGCCTGGTGGAGGCTAGGTTTCTGTCCCCTCTCCTCTTCCTAGGCAGCAAGGCGGTTACAGGGCAGCGAGCGGTCACAGGAGGCTTGATTGAAATCAGGCTAGGTTGGTTGAGCAATAGTAGAAATTGGTTTCTAACATTTCATCAGAGAGAACTTCAGTCTGGAAGTTTACACCCTGGACCAGTGGAATCTTAATTAAGACAACACAATCCTAACTTTGTAATGACGCAAACAAAATGATTTTAGTCTGTCAAAAATGATTATAGTCACTCAAAAATTGAGTGCTTTACTTAGACCTTTTTAAGCCCAGTGTAGGCTTCGACACATGCTCGAGTACCAGCATGGAGGTGACGTAAGGGAAAGTTACTAGAGCATACTGACTTTAATGTGATAGTACCTTGTACTGAGACAAAGGTTTGATCTTTATTGATAACTGCACATAGAAGACATGCAAGCAGACATCGGGAAAGTAACATCACAGGCCAGTTTCTTACATTCGGTGCAGCTAGGCATATTGGATAGGGCTGTGGGTGCGTCGATTTAGAGTAGACAAAGTTATAGAATTTAAGTCTTCAGCTTAGATATAAGTTTATGATGTACAGAGCTCTGCAAATGACAACTTACACATACATGTGTACAATCATCAATCAAAGACCTTTCTTCTAACAGATAATTGCTTGGACACTTGTTCTTGTCTGGTATTGTTATTAATGTATGGCATTTACCATAGTTCATTTGTGTATCTTCTGAGTGTGTTACAATATTAGATCAGCAATCAGAGACTCAAAAGCTCAACAATAATCTATATTTCTGTGCTATTTCTTTGCTTCTTTGACATTTACATAATAGCTCTAGTTAAACATCTTCTGATCTCAGAGCGTTACAAGAAGTAGAGCATGAGGTCAGCGAGTAGGAAGGAGCTGAGGAACACGAACCACCCCGACCTGTACAGGACCTGTGGGGATAGAAGGGAAGTAGGTTAGAATTGTACACACAGTCAGACTTGTCTGTAGTGACCACTCAAGGGACACAGAAGACATGCCGGTGATCACCACTAATGCTTGACTTAACTCAATGGCAGAAAAATATTTTAGGACAACCAAAAAGTGGCCACAACAGGTACAGGTGGTCTTTATACAGAGGTTGCCACACTGACAGGTACAAGTTTGATTATTTTATTTTGTTTATACCACTGCAATCGTATGTCATAAAGTCATATAGTATAGCAAAATCCTAGTAAGTCTACGGTTTTTCCCTACTCTTTTGCTAGATTCAAAACAATCAAGGAAATAGAACTAGCGGCAAAAAAACCGAAGGTCTCCGAAGGAGCATCATTTGCCAACCAATACAACACAATGTTGTTTGTGGAACTAAGGTAAGGTCTTGATCGTAAAATATATTGCGTACTATGCCATTGGTAGTTTGTGGCTCCAATGACTCCAGGAAGAATACCGTAGTGAAGTATGCATGCATGCATAAAATCACTAATGGAGATCTTAACAAGACACACAAATAAGCACCTTCATGTTGAATCCGTAGCCTGCGTCCCAGCTGAGATGGCGGACCCCGTTCATGGCGTGGTAGGCGATTGGCCAGGCCATGAACCACTTTCCCCCCAGGATCAGCCAGGGGTGGATCTCTAGGCTTTTTATCTGCACAGGGGAATAAAAGGACCAGTTCAGCGAACACACTTCAAGTTCAAGCATGTTAAAGAACCTGGGTAGATCTCCAGGCTTTTGATCTGTACAGGGGAATAAAAGGACAACAGTTCAGCAAACACACTTCAAGTTCAAGCATGTTAAAGAACCTGGGTAGATCTCCAGGCTTTTGATCTGTACAAGGGACAACAATGCAGCAATCATGTGCCTTCACCAATATCACATACTGGAAAATTCTCTTTTGAAGAAAAATACTAATTGACTTGTGCAATGAACTGTAAGAAAAATGAAAATAAACTTCAATTGAGAGTCCAAAAATAAACGGTATTCAAAGCCAGGGTTGGATCTCTAGACTTTTGATCTGTACAGTGGTTAAAGGACTACAGTTCAGCAACCACTTGCCTTCAATTGATAAAGATGTATGTGTCAGAAAGATTCATGTGTCAGAAAATTCTGTTCCTTTGGAAATGATTCAGTGAAATATAGGAAAAATCAACATGCACTTCAGCTACAAAATTCAAATAAGCAGTAGATACAAAACAAGAATAAATGTTGCTGTTCTACATATAATATTACAAACTATCTTACAAGTTATGCCAAAAATGGTTAATCAAGCAACTGGATAAAATCCAGTAGCTTGAGTCACTATTGTTGGCGTATCTTACTACCTGGATGTGTAACCTTCATCAAAGTATCTTACAAGTTGTTGAGTATCTTCAGATATTTTTTCCTAAGTACATGAAGCTTGGTACAGAAAAAGTCAATAAAGAAGCAAATCTTGAAAAAGATCTTGCATACTCACAAAGCTGACGATGGTCGGGAAGTCCCAGCCCAGCAGGGGGTTCACCACCAGCATCCCCACGGAGAATGCATACACAACTGGAACACAGGTGTGATACCATCAAGATACATTTTTTTTAATTTCAGCTTTATTACATCACATGATGCAAACGGTTTGTCCGGGAAACAGGATACATGTCCTTTGTAATCCCAGTCCGGGTAAAAAACAACAACAGGGAATAGAATTTCAACAAACCAAAACCTGGTGGGATCCACGTAACAATAATAATGGTAACACTAATAATAATGATAATAATGATAATGATAACAATATACATGTAATGATGTATGGAACATAGGTGTGATACATTCAGGTCAATTACATTGCTTGTCTCTGGAATGTTATCCAAGATCTACTGTAAGTCAGTAGTTATATCTTACTATTATGTATCAGTTAACTTATAGATAATAGCTAATTCTTCCCACACCTGGTAATCTTACTCTCTTAAGTCATCTCACATATCTTTAGTGCACTTCTACCAACGTAATTGTTTATTTCATAGGTAACTCATGTCAGTTTTTAGGTCTATCAAAAAAGAAAAGAATGAATAACGTGTGTACATCTGTAGTAGTGACCTGTGTAGCCCAAGGGTTATTGATACAGGCTAAGTCACCTTAGTTATTGAAGTTTAGTCCTTTAGTTTTTTAACTCCCTTTGCCAGTTGGATACTGTCTTTGCAACCGTTAGATCTGATTGGAGATTAGGTCTACAAAAAGCTTGTTGAAAAGTGTGTATACGTACATCCAGCCATGGCAGCGCCGGTCCCGCGATGTGTGATGGACAGCATGGCAGTCAGCTGGGGCTTGTAGATGGTCAGGTGGGGCGACATCGGACGCTTCCTCCTAAACACGCAAAAAGTAAAAAACAAAGCAGTCAGTAACAAAGATTAGGTTTTGCTTACATTCAAGTTACAACTACAAGATTTTTTTCGAAACAAATCTTTTAGTTCCTCCAGGTGAGGCAACAACGGATGCTTCTTCCTAAACAGGCAATGTCATTAAACAGGGAAGTCTGTCACATGGGGGTCCCGTGTTCGAGGAGGTGCCTCGAGTGCGTTACAACAGCCTCATTACTCACATGGGTACCTACTGGCTGAAATAATACAACCTGGTGAATTATTATGTACATGTTTTGCACGCAAGAGTTTTATAAGTCAAAACAAATCTATTCAACTGATGAAATCCATCAGTTCCTCTAGTTGGTGGCATGGGACACTTTTTCCTCAACTGGCATGAAAAATTGGCAGTATATATGGTAACTATATATCATTTCCCACCAAGGGGAGTGATAAATTCAGGGATTGAATTGTCTGTATAAATAATGCTTGTCCACATGTTCCTGCAGTGCAGTGTCTGTATGTTTTCACTGATGAGGATTATCACTGAGGGGGTGAAGTTTGCCATCTCTGCTTGCCTTGCTAGCCTTTGTTTGCAGGACTGTCCCCTCACCCCCTCACATAACAACACAGAAAAATTACTATAAAGCTACCTACCCCCATTTCGTTCTGGTATATCCCAAAATTATATATCCAGTCTTATGTGATATAACTCTATTTCTCTGTTAGATAATATATCATCACCTGTAATCACAGCCCTGTAAACGTACGTTGAGTATCTTAATGTGAAAATTCATACTAAAGGCACCGTAGAAAGTTCAAATATATAGAAAAACATGTTTTAAGAGCGACACGACATCTTGAGTAAGAACCCTTAAAAAAACTATAATGACCCCTACACAACTTACTGAGCATTTTTGTCCCAGAATTTCGCCATTTCTTCCTGTGCAGTTGTTGTCATCGGTGCCACCAGTCTCGAAGACAAGGCTGCCGATCTTAAGGGCGCAGACAACATCCCCAGACGGGAAATCGCCGCAGAATTCCGAACTAAAAGCATAGATAACGCCATGGTTTTTATGGTTCACCTTGCCAGGATCCCACTAACACTGCATCAAAACGGTAGATATTATATAACTACAGTTTCGTAAATTATTCGGCCAAAAAGGATTAAGTATACAAATAATGCAATAGATAAAAATATTGTTGATTACTATATAAGCATTTTGATAGTTGAATTCGACTTTTAAAAGTAAAAGAATCTTTTATCGCGTTTAGCTGCTATTGATGCTCCAAGGTCAGTCTGACGGTCTCACAGCGACATCTAGCGATCAGTTTTCATACAGCATGTATCTGCTGTGCTTGGCAACAGTGTACGAGCGTTCTCTAGCGATATACTTAAGAACTGCAACATAAATACCGATGTTGAAACTGCTGCCCTTTGTCATTTGAGCACTTTCCACTGACTCAGATTCTCTCACTCTTTTCATTTGCTCAACTGAGGAATTTGACATATGCTTTTGTTTTAGTTACAGTTTCCTGGCATATAATGCAGGCAACATAATAAGCGTAAAACATGTCTGACATTGAATAACTGTACTATTGCCTTTCATATTTATTATATATGATCACATATATCTTGCAAATGCCTCAGCATTTAAGAAAGTCTGTCTCATAAATCATTTTGCCAAACAGGGTGCAAAAAAGGGTTTGATAAAAGCCCCAGACCAGTACTTTGATGGTAACATAGCTTGAAGATCCTTAGAGCTTTGAGTTTTATTGAGAACAAAAGACTTTTTGTTTGAAGCTTCTTGGGTGAGAGCTTTAGGCGACACGCTGGCAGAATACAGGATCATATAGGACAACCCAGTCCTGCCTATCAACGTACTTTCATCTCTATCTGCGCAGGAGTTACCTGGTGACCAATCTCTTTTGGTTGCTCGGGTATTAAAGGGTCTTTGATAAAGGAGGTCTGGTTGATGAAAAGAATTGTGTAGACATTGGCAAAGGTTCAAAGTCCTTTTAGAAATTCCTCGCCCCATAGTTGGCCAGTTCGTGCTATTTTTTCACCAACAGGGAGTCTGGAAAATGCTATCAAACCGATCCCACGTTTGTTTGATCAAGGTAGAACCCGTTTGTGTAATTTGATGCGCACGTCATGACGGAAGTACACAGCATATGGAGCAGACCTAGTAACCTTTGACCCCCTTACCGAGCGGCGGCTACACCGGACATTGATGAAATCGCGCGCGAGACGGAAGCAAAACCGAGAAATCACCAGTCGCTGCTAGATCTACAGGTAGGCCTTTAATATTTCCAGTTAGAAATTTTTCTTCCTTAAACCCTTGTTATGAAAATAAGATTACTAGGAATGTGAAAGTGACAGACTGGCGAGTTCTTGTGTTAATTGCGTAAGCGCGGTCCGCCGCCGGCTACACGTGTGACGTAAAAAGTGTACACTAGCGCCCCCCTCCCCATAGAAACGCCGGTTTTCTTGTCTAGACACCGGCGTTGCATTTTTTACGCGATGATTGTGCCACGATTAAGTCACAAAAATGGTTCAGGTATGCATTTATAATCCTGAAATATTTTGCGACGTAAAACGCCCCATATACGATGAGTCATCGCTTTGTACATTATTTCGCCGGCTTTAGAGTTGAGGGTATGTTAGGGTTTTTAAAAGATCGGCTTTTCATGACAACAGTTTTCTTACGATCTGTTGCGACTTATTTTTCTGCTGTTTTGTGCCTTATTATGTTAAAGGTATCTACATGATATGTTGTAGTCCATAAAGAATGCGAAAACGGGCTTTAATCACCACAATCCAACTCTTAGCATCGTCTCCTGACCTCCTTAATGATCCTCCAGTTTTCCATGAAACAGCTGTGATTGCGTCATAAATATGCAAATGAGTAAATGGCAACAAAGGGAAGCTTCCGCTGATATCCTGCGCGTGCGCTATGGGGAATTAAATAAGTATGTGTCCTTGGTGCAAATATTTTCATCGGAAAGTTCATGTCTATATGCATAGTATATATAGAGGTCACATTCCTTTGTATGTTGTAAAGAACGCAGCGCATTTTTGCACGGGGGATTCCATCAGATTAAAGTATAACGTTACATGTAGCGTTGAATACTTAATCTTACTGCCAATACATTCGCAATGTGTTCTTGACAATTGATCGGTAACATCTGGACCCACTCATACGAACGTGTACATAAATTTGGAAAGGACAACCACACACTATCGATTGTATGTGCATTTGTATATATACAATCAGTGAGCGAGAGGCTAGTTTAGTGACCTAGGTTAGACATTACCTCGTATGCCAGCTGAACAAATGGATGAATAAGTAAATGACTAGATAGATCAATAAACCAAACACTTAAGTCTCCCTAAACGGGAACTTAGCTTTTCTCCGAGCTGTTTTTTCTTATTTCTAGAATTCTTCTCACATTCTAGTAGTTAATTTTACTGCCCACCGAACTCGGCACAGGGCTCCGCTTTAGTACACCAGCTTAGGAACACGGAATGAACCGGTTAAACCGCTCGGTGCGTTTGAGCTCGCCCACGTTTATGAAGGTAGGTAAGGAAAACGCGTAGAAGAAAGTTACAATCTTCTCCCTGAATATCTGCTTTAAAACGAGTCGTTCACATCGTGAAACCTAGCCTCCACCAGGCCCTCCTACGGGAACATGGTCGTAGAATTCGTCAGGAAAAGGAATAAATTAGCCAGTAGAGCCAGTCCACAGTGTAGCCGGCGTAGTTAGTCTGGTAGAGACTACGTACAACCGATCAGAGACACATGGAAACATACATGCCTCTAGGGCAACCTTACATTAACGTTATCTGTATATCTGTATGTTTTTTCCATGATTGTATTTTTTAATGTTTGTGCCCCCAGGGTCATCTGAAAAGCAGATCCGTGGATCTGAGATGGACCCTGGTAAAATACATAAATTGATTGAAATTGACATTGATTTTTTTTCGAATCTTTCCAAACATGAATTTAAGTACAGTAGAAGCCACTTAATTGCACCTCGGATAAACGCACCTTCCATTTAATTGCACCAAATCCCAAAATCCCAAACCGGTTCCCATTCACTGCATTGTTATTGACTCCGCATAACTGCACCGCGCATTGTCACCAATGCCGGATAACTGCACCGATTTTTTTCAAAAATCCTCGACAAGTTAACTTAAAAGGTGCGCTAAAAATCGAAAAACGCGCCGGCGGTACAAATGAGCCGATACCTGCCGGTGTAAAGGCGCAATACCGCCAAAAGAAGGCGGTCTCCATTGACAGTCACGTTGATAGGAATCGTATGGGAGGTCCCGGGCGGGTCCAGGGCGTGTCGGTACCATCAAGAGACGCACGCCTACCAAAGGCGGCATTGCGCTTTGGCAGACAGCATGCTGTACTCAATAAAGATTGGTCTCTACCGGTACTACTGTCTTATAACTGTGAATGCATTCAAGTTCGCGTGGATCATGGATTTGAGTTGGCGTTAAGGATGGCATAGGGTGTTGTCGGTGGTTTGAGGTTTGGGGCAGCGCTACATACTGCTGCCGATAATAAAAGACCCGGCGTATTTACGTACATCTAGTCGGAAACAACAATAGAGGCTCGGCAAGGGCTACAGACGTGTAGGCGGGCATAACAGTCGCTTTTGGCGGTGCGGTGCTGACGTGATCATCTGTCTGAATCCGCGTCCTAGAAACTTCCTGCATTCACCGGAACGAGGTATACGCTGGTTCGGCTCTGCTATAAGGAGAATGACCTGTCCTTGATCTGAGTCATCTAACCATATCTGCCCACTAGATACACTGTACAATTCACTACCATGGTGTCGACAGTCAAATCTGTCCAGACATGAGACGGGGGAACTACACTGGGCTCAACTGTAATCGGTGACCATGTTTCAGTTTGAATTGCTAGTTTCATTGGGGTACATGAATTACGTAAATCGACAACTGTACTCTACGTAATGTAACACAGAAACTGTTATCCCATGACGATGTTTCAGAATGCCTCCCCTGTAACGTTACGTGTGTTGTAATGCAGTAGATCGCATGGAGAAATGTTAGAATGCAAAATCAAAACAGGTTTGTAGTCATTTCTTTATTTTCATCAAAGGGTCATGACAGCCTTCTCATAATTTCGTCTATTTTCTTTGTGCTAGTGTTTTTGACTAACAATACCCCCCCCCCGCCCATAATGGTGCGGTCCAGCTGGCATTTCGCATAATTGCACCAGCCGGATAATTGCACCAAAAACGCTGACAAATGCGTGGTGCAGTTAAGCGGATTCTACTGTACTAGCAGTACTAATACTGTAGATGTAACGTTATTGTTAGTTTTTATTTTCTCTGCACATTTCTGCTTCCTTCTGATAGTTGATTTAACTGTCACGGAATTCGGCATAGGGCTCAACGTTTGGAGACCAGCTTTGGCACTTAATGTGGTATAGATAATTATATATTGTCGCCCGCTCGCACTCATGAACCAGAGTTTCCCCACACGGCTCAATGCGTCTGAGTTCGCCCGAGCTCTCTCTATTCTATTTTATGGGGTGGATTTACCGGTAAGGACGGTGGGAAAATAGGCACCTAAGCCGGAATGATAAGTTATGTACGGATTTGGAAGTTGCAGTGAAAAAGTCCGCTATAGCTAAGTCTAGCGACTTGTCTGTCTTTGCGGGCAACAATAGACGCTCCCAGCTGAATTGAAAGATGGATTCGTGACGGCGTTCATCCTCTTTTTCCATTCTTCTTCTCTTTTGTCCCTGTTTTATCGTCGTTATCATAACATGCATGCAAAAATTTATGAATGTCTAAAGATCGCGTTGATTCATAGAATGTCATTTCGCTTTACAGAGTTGTGTTAAGTTACAGCGCGGATTCGTCATTCTCGTGTACCGTTGAGCTAGGAAAGGAAAGTGATCTCGAACCAGTTTAGCTCAAATGAACTCACTGAACAGATGAGCTAATCTTCCACTGGTCGTGACAGAGAAGACAGACGCTATGTACAATATTTACAGGTACAATATTTACAGGTTCATTGTAATTCCCCTAGCTCTTTTTGACAAGCACAATGAACATTGGACCACGGCAGATCCCGTCCTATAGCCTAAGGACTGCGACCCTTTCCGGTAGCGTGCATGTCGGGTGAGCGACACAGCCGGGATCGAACCCGGGGCTTCTAGTTTCAGAGGCAAGATCGCTAACCTCTGGACTACGCACGCTACCTGAGCTTTGCCTGTATTGTAATCATACGTGTGTTCGTTCTGTGTTTTTATGAATCCAGGAAGAATAGTTTAGATATTCCCCAGTGGATTTATGATAAGACATCAAACGACGATCGTGCGACGAGCGTAGCCTCTACCAGGCCCCACAGGTCGCTGGGAAAAAATCGTAAAAAATTGCCAAAGTTAGTCCGCTATAGAAGTTACAGTTTGCGACCTCTCGTGGATGGCATATTGGACCCTCTCTCAGTAGCCGCCTCCTTATCATAATCTCCAAGCATATCTAACGGTTGCAAAGACCGTATCCAACTGGCAAAAGGAGTTTTGGGTTGCAATAAAAACTCCTTTTGCCAGTTGGATACGTTCTTTGCAACAGTTAGATCTGCTTGGAGATCTACATTGTATTCACTCTATTTAGCCAATTTCTATTATTTTTCCAGCCATCCGCGGGGCTTGCAAGCTTGGTAGAGCCTACGACGAACGTGTCCTGACCATACGTCAGTTCGTTAACCAAAGTGCGTCCATATCGGGTAGTGTCGCTACTTAAGCAATTCAGCTACTTCTGGCTACACTCCCACGAAACGTCAATAATTTGAAGTTCAAGTTCTGTCAGTTGCCTTCCTGACGTGACGAGACGACGTCATGTGATGACGCCGTGTGACGTCACGCGTGGGTTCGAAGGGAAACCCACGTCGCGGTAAAATCACGGAGGGGAATAATTGGTTAGTTCCGGGGCTTCGAGTTCCCCCTAGGCCGCCCCCATAGTTAGACATGCCGGCACACATCGTCGCTTCGGATTAGAACAAGGATAACTATTTCTTTACAACTCAGTCTTGGACTTAAATTCACTAAAGGGTTTTTGGAAATTTTTTATTCAACTTGTGCTAAACAAGTAGTTCAGTTGAACAGCAGTAAAAGAACATGTGTCATGTTTAGTCATCAGTACTACGCCCTATGCTATGTTCAATTTGTCCCAAAATTTATTACAAATTTTGCATTGGAATGTAACAAATACCCTTGTCGTTCCGAACTGATGCATGATACAGTGATAACGAAGTCTCGTCTGACTTCTGATGGCAGGCGGGTTTATCAACAGTAATTTTGAGTGATTGGAGAAATCTCCGACGTACACTGATAGAAAATTCATCAGATACCGGTGATGTAACGAATAGATTACTCTTTGCTATGGCAATATGATATGAGCTTGAAGAATTTGAGGTATAGGACATCCAGTGGGTTGAAGGATTGAAGAAATATAGGACGTCGCTGATAAAAAAAATTCTTTAAAAAACTGAAGTATCAATGAATATAATAGTAGCAGGTAGGCGTCATGATATTGATAAGAATTTAAGCGGCATCCAATTTACCAGGCTGTGATTTAATCACGCCTTCTGAACGTCGGCTGGGTGAAAAATGCACAAACAACCGAGAGTCGCCAGTCTAATTTGAACAAACACACACACACGGACACACACACGGACACACACACGGACACTCACACACACAGACAAAACTATTCTTTACTGCCTTGCCGAAGTAATGAATGCGAGTAGAAAACACACGCCTATATTCCATGCAGGCGGTGGTTATATAAAGTACATCTGAAGCCGGCGTCCAGACCGGCGGTGTGTTTATGTGTATTAATATTCCCGTTTGAATCCCGCTGGCGACGTGAGTGCGCAACAAGTACCGTGAAAGCTTCGGGCGTAAACACGTACCTTCTGTATCACCGTGGTTAGAACCGACAGGTGTACGGAGACGGAGCGGTGGATCTGACTGCTCTGACAGAGGCAGGTAGGTGCCGTTGGAAAGGCAGTATTTTCAGTTTTGGAGAATTATAAGAATTATAACAACGACACCCACATTTTGAAGGTAGTGTGGCTTATTATCTCCATGAAAAATGGAGATATAGTTTTGGGTGTGTCTGTGTGTGTGTTTGTCTGTTTGTGTTTCCGCACTGCTGTAGTCAGCATAACTCAAGAACCTCTTGATGGATTGCGATGATATTTGGTATGTGGGCAGGTGTTGTGAAGCCGAAGTTCAAGGTCGATTTTGGGCCCCATGGTATGCGACCTTGGTACTGCAACAGAACTTCCATTTTTCTTCAAGCGGAGGTTTCGGTCGGGTGGGGTTGGAGTGTCCGAGGTGTTTAACGTTTCTATGAGAAGGGAGAGAATCGTTAAAAATCCCGGACACTCCAACCCCACCCGACCGAAACCTCTGCTTGGAGAATAACTGTGACTGTCGTTTGCCTTATGGTAGCTTGTGTTATACAAGCTTGGCCCAATTAGCTACTCTCCAAGCGGAGGTTAGGCTGCGCCACAGTGGTTACTGCGTAGCGTTATAAGAAGCAACTATAAGGAGATTAATAGAAACCGTTATTCCTTGCAAAGAGTGTTCGCGGTGGTTTGCGGCAGTGCTATAGTCACATACTTCTACACAATTAGCCAAAAATGTTCGCGGTGGTTTAACCGTTTTAAGTTCGCGGTGAAACGGGCCCCGCGAAAACCGCGAACATGAAACCGCCGCGAACATTTCTGCATTAAAGTATACGTTTCTAATCAGGGTTTTAAAGCGCAAACAGACTCCCTCTGTATCCCTCCTACGTGAAATCACTGAAATGTGATTATCTCACAAATAGGCTAATGCAGTAATGGTATAGTGACCCAGCCGTTTATGGCCGGCTGCGTGCAAAACATGCTTATTGTCTGGACGCGTTGTAAAAATAACGTAATTTATATTCAATTATGCTCCCTTTCTCGGAAAAATAGGGCAGAGCAGAAATGGAAAAAACAAGTTGCTGTTATCCCACACTTAAGGGCTGATTGCATTGTTTTTAAGCAATTTAAGGCGGCCAACTTAACACCCTATTCCACTAATACCTCGGTCCCATTTCCAATCCGGGGCTCGGTCGGGCTGTTTGCGAAAACGAGAAATAAGAAAATGAATATCAAGAAAATACACAATATATGGTTAGCTACATGCATTCGAGTTAGCTACACGAAGGACGTTGTTGATTTTGGACCCCCTAGCGCTTTCTATGGTACTGCAAGAGAACCTTTGGTTTTCGTGTCTTTTCTGATGTTAAAATGATTTTAAGGTCAATGTATTGCCACAGCAGAAGAACAAAGTTATGGTCAAGGGTAGCATATTCTTTATTACTCGAGGCGTCTAACTTCGACTCACATGTTTGTCTTCTCGATTTCACACACGTCACAGACGTGACGTCACGACAAGATGTGACCGTCAGGATGCAATGACGTCACAGCTTCCGTGGCTGCCCCCACCTTAATTGGGACGTACCCTGCTGTCATCCAAAGCGGGGAGGCATCCAGGGATGGGCAAAACGCCTGCGGAATTCTGAAACTTCGCATTTGCATAACCTCGTTAGCAGGCGTGTGTTAGGAGAATATTTCAAAACCAGGGCCCCATTTCCAAACCTGGGCCCCGCAGGGCTGTTTGTTTATCTATTTGTTTATTTGAAAGATCTTTATTAGTGAAAGTACATGATACGTCACTGCTCTTCCTGGAGTCGTAATTATAACAAACAAACACATTACATGACTTAACATAATGACACACGTATCTACACCAGTAACACTGTTTGAGGAAACGAAAAAGAATAGCGTAAATCAAGAAATTTACACAACTTATGCTCTTGATTTTTTTTCTCCGTTTTGTGTGTTCTGTTGTGCTGTCTTGGATATCTTTGGTTCCCGAAAGCTGTCCGAGCGCCGGACGCCGGTTTGGAAATATGACCGTATCATTACATTAGGATCTCTCTTTTTTTTTGCATATTACACACGGTTTTGTTCGCTACGGGAAACTGACTACAAGAGAAACTGGGTTCAAGTTCAACTGATTGAATATCAGAAAACAGCACATGATTAGCCTAAAAGAGAAGGCCGACTCCACAGCCAACCCGAACGCCTGGTAAGGAGACTAGTATTTGCACCCTGCCTAGCGCGTGCGCTCAAAGCCCGCCTGCCCGCAGATCCGGCGTTACTCGTAGAGGATTGACCCTCCTCGGTTATTCGAAGCGAAGCGAGAGCTGTCGACAGGTAAGGTGCGAACGGATCTCTCTTGTTTCCCGTGTGTTTATGTATCTGGCAGTGTCATTTGTGAAAAATGTACTGTTATTTGGGAGAGAGTGCGCCACTGAGATTTGAGCACAAGCTTGAAGTGTCGCTCGGCATAAGATTGAAAATAAGATAGAATAGCTAAATTATAAAGAGAATTGTCGAATCCCAGACGAAATGTGCAGAGAAAATAGGCGATTTTATTGGGCGCCTTTTCCGTGTGCTTATGTATCTGACAGTGTCATTTGTGAAAAATGTACTGTTATTTGGGAAGAGTGCCCCACTGTGATTTGAGCACACGCTTGAAGTGCCGCTCGGCATAAGATTGAAAATTAAACAGCTAAATTGTAAAGAGCATGGGAAGAGGTGATTTTATCTCGCTTGTTTCCCGTGTGTTTATGTATCTGGCAGTGTCATTTGTGAACAAACGTACTGTTATTTGGGGGAGAGTGCGCGACTGTGATTTGAGCACACGCTTGACGATAAAAAAAAATAAGACAGCTAAATTGTAAAGAGCATTGTCGAATCCTAAAGGCAATGTGAGGAAGGAAGAGGTCATTTTATCTCTCTCGTTTGCCGTGTGTTTATGTTTCTGACAGTGTCATTTGTGAAAAATGTACTGTTATTTGGGGAAGAGTGCGCGACTGTGGTTTGACCGTTTGTACTCAAGCTTGCGATGTCGTACCGCATAACAGGGAACAGCCGGAAAATAAAAATAGCCAAATACTAAACAGCATTTGTCTGATATCGTGAAGAGGAAACAGGCAATTTTATCGCGCTCGTTTTCCGTGTTGATATTTCTGATTTTTACGATTTATCATGTTGTGGTTTTGGGACGAGTTTGTGATGATAATCATGCCGTTGTTAAACCAAGCTTACGATGTCGTTCCGGCATAAGTGCCATAACGGAATAGAGACCGATAATAAGATAGCATTCTAAAGAGCACTTGTCACACTACCAGAGGTGCTATGCAGTTTGCAGAGAAAAGAGGCGACACTCGTTTTCCGTGTGTTCATATTTCTGTCATCCTCGGTTTTGAACGATTTATTATGTTGTGGTTTTGGGAATAATTGCGATAATTATGCCGTTGTTGAAACGAGCTTATGATGTCGTTCCTCATTACAGAGCAGATACAGTCGCGTTTGAGCTCTACCTAGTTGCCGTCATGAGTCATTTCGTAGCCTTTGTGTCGATGTAAGAAACGTTTGATGTTCAATATTTGCGAATGGTAGAGAAATATTAGAGTTTAGTATTTAGTAAACGCAGAGCGTAGGGAGATCCCGCAGTAGTCAATTTTAATGATGTTTCTATGGCAGTTACAATTATTTTTAATTATTTTTTTATTGATTTCAAGTATGATACAGTACATGTAGTAGGAAAACAAATGTATACTTAAAATGTAGACAGTGTAAAGACAAAAACCTAAATAATATTCCAGAACAGTTTGCAAAACGTGTTTCCTAATTAACAAGATAATGGTGTAATGTTCTCCATTTCCCAAAATGTTTTTTTAACCTTTTGACATTTCTGTGCTATAATGAATTGCAACTTACAACAGGTTCTAACAAAATCAACAAATCCTTTTAAAGAAACTACTTTGGATTCTCTACTTCGAAATATATACATTTTTGCAAGTAGTATAAGTGTATTTAGAATAGGTGGGCATTTTCCTAGGACACCAAATATAACATTGTGCAGTTACAATTATTAATATCGATGCAAGAAAAGTTTAATGTTAAATGTTAGTGCATGGCAGATATTTGTATTCAGTAAACGCAGGGTGTAGGGAGATTCCGTAGTAGGTAATTTCAATGATGTTTCTTTTCTATGTCAGTTTCAATGTTTGTTTGTTTTTTCTACATTGATGCCAGAAACGTTTAATGTCAAACGTTAGTGCATGGCAGATATTTGTATTCAGTAAACGCAGGACTTAGGGGTATTCCGTAGAAGGTAATTAACCTCCCTAAGGAATTATGGACAGTAGAAATAGGGAATAATTGGCCAGGAGAGGCAGTCCACTGGAGGGGTAACATAACTGCGCGGGAAAATGCTATCTGAAACGTCTGACTTATTAGAGAACTTATCCAGCTGCTTGATTGATTTTCTATTACGTAATGTCCTACTGGGATGTCTAACTTTCATTTAGCTTTGAATGTTGGCAAAAACACCCGTTTTCAGGGTACAAACAGTAATTTGGGGGTAGGAAGGGTTTTTATTTCGGGCTTGATTTCATTTTTTTCACATGAATGTATTCCGAAGACATGGGGGCATAAGAAAATCAGGGCTAAAGTTGAATCCGAGCATTTTCGTGAAATAACTCCATAATTTAGGATGTAACAGTATGCTAGTCATTTTGTATACCGTTCGATTTTCGCTTTCTGCTGTTGTACGTACAGTGTATCGTGTATTGTATACTGTTAGAGTTACTCGTTAGTTTGATTTCGCTTGGCTCTAATTTGCTTCATATCAAGGTCACCATCATTATCCCAACTTAGATTGCACCATGCAACATTACAGTTGTTTTGATAGCGCTCGTATATGGCCATTTTCCTATGTGAGCCGGCACCCTTATTGATATTATACTCTTCGAAACGTATAATTTCAGTCTCAGTTCCGGAATATTTTTATTCAAGTGCTGTCTGTCTCTCTTCAGTGCATTAGAGTAACATTGCTTACTGTAGAATGTTGTTATTACAGTGAAAATTGCACCATACATAATACGAGCGTCCAACAGTATAATTTAGAATATATGTATTTCTAGAAGCTGCAAGGCGCCATCCTAATGGTGGAGTCACTTGGGCGACATAGAATAGATACATTAGACAGTAACGTATTCTCTCAATGTATTCACAAAGAATAGTCTTGTCTCGCAGACTTTTACGAGCGCCACAAAATGACGGATTCGTTCATTTAGTTCAAATCAACCCTGAAATGCCATCTTATGACTGATTGCTTCATTTATTTCAAGGTAACTCTGATTGTTTGACAAGAATTTAAACATTACACACAACAAAAGAGTTTGCTACTCTGGGGAGCTATCGAGACGACCTCTGTCTCTACATCAACCCGGTATTAGATATAGTCAGATCTCGTCATGGAGTTCTATTGTCACGTGACTTGATGTTGATCATCACGTGACAAGAGACAGTCATATTCAGTCATAACTCTGATATTGTATGTAAGGTTAACAGTTACTCAAGCAACTGGATAGATACTAGTACGTGAACGATCATACGTTTCAAGTACCATCCACTACCTTTCGTCAGTGACACTGAGCAAGATTTGTAGTCCAACAGGAATTTAACAAAAAACTATGAATTTATCATATGTAAAGAAGGTGAACTCTGACGAAAGGTAGTGGAAGCTACCTGAAACGTCTGACCGTTTCCAAAATCTATACAGTTGCTTCAGCTAGTTGCGTATCTAGATGTCTAACCCTCATCAACGTAACTCTGATGTTGTGTTACGAATATGTAACGTTATGTTTGTTTTTTTAAACATACGGCACAGCATCTTTAAGATACACTTTTGGAAACATGCATATGTCTGGGAGAGAAGCACACACAGGCTGGATCGATATAATCTCCAAGCAGATCTATTGGTGGCAATGACAGTATCCAACTGGCAAAAGCAGTCCAACTGGTCACCGATGGCCAATAATACTGGTTTTTTCAGTTGGATGCTGCCATTGCCACCGATAGATCTGCTTGGAGATTAGGGTCGATATAGGGCAGCCTGTTGAGTCAGTAGACATTGAGTGGAGACTGCGTACTATGAATGGAGTGACCTCCCTGCCATTGCCAAGTACTCCCGAATCGTTATGACTTGCGCTCCCTGAGTGGAGTGAATGGCCTGTTTTTCCTTACCGCATTCCATTCATATCATGTCTCTCATCATGTATTCTGTTACTTGTAGGCTTTGATAATGATTTATACGGGGTGCCAACATATTCGTGTCATCGCAAATGTGTGCGGTATTTCTTTTGGTTGCCACAATATGGGGTCATTGACCTTCTGATGGGTTGATGGCTCTACCAGAGATTTCACACACGTCACAGACGTGACGTCACGACGAGATGTGACCGTCAGGATGCAATGACGTCACAGCTTCCGTGGCTGCCCCCACCTAATTGGGACGTACCCTGCTGTCATCCAAAGCGGGGAGGCATCCAGGGATGGGCAAAACGCCTACGGAATTCTGAAACTTCGCATTTGCATAGCCTCGTGTGCAGGCGTGTGCGAGGGCTCTATTTCCAGGGTTTATTTGAAAGATCTTCATTAGTGAAAGTACATGATACGTCACTGCTCTTCCTGGAGTCGTCATTATAACAAACACATTACATTACTAAACATAATGACACACGTATCTACACCAGTAACACTGTTTGAGGAAGCGAAAAAGAATAGCGTAAATCAAGAAATTTACACAACTTATGCTCTTGATTTTTTTTCTCCGTTTTGTGTGTTCAGTTGTGCTGTCTTGGATATCTTTGGTTCCCGAAAGCTGTCCGACCGGCGGACGCTGGTTTGGAAATATGACCGTATCATTACATTAGGATCTCTCTTTTTTTGGCATATTACACACGGTTTTGTTCGTTATGACTTGCGCTCCCTGAGTGGAGTGAATGGCCTGTTTTTCCTTACCGCATTCCATTCATATCATGTCTCTCATCATGTATTCTGTTACTTGTAGGCTTTGATAATGATTTATACGGGGTGCCAACATATTCGTGTCATCGCAAATGTGTGCGGTATTTCTTTTGGTTGCCACAATATGGGGTCATTGACCTTCTGATGGGTTGATGGCTCTACCAGAGACGCTGTTTAGTCGCAGTCACTTGTGTCCATGGGGAAAATCATCCAAAAAGTGGCCACAATAGCCAGGTAGAGGTGGCCACTTCTACAGGTATGACTGTACCCTCAGTAGTATGAAATTCAACATTTATCCTAGAGGCTTTTATAGGTCAAATAACAACGTGCTTTTGTAGGGCAGCTATTTGTATTCCAGGTCAAAGCGCATACATGGTCTTGGGGTGAGTGACATAGAGTGTCGAATAACCTTGCATCTGAAGGTTGCGAGTTTGAGTCCCGGCCGCTGTCCACAGATATTAAAGAACCATCACACTCATCAATAAGAGCTGTGGTCCTTCTCGGTTTGAGTTGATGATCACTTGAACCAACCTTGTCTTAAGTATCTTGTACTTAGTAACTTACTCTGGAGCTGTTTTTTTAGGCCAGCGACTTGTATTTTTAGATCAAGTATTAGTGCGCTCAACCTTGGGGTTAGTGACAGGGACATGGTCTCATGTAACCCTGCCTCTGGACCTGGAGGTTGCGAGTTCAAATCTTCACTTCTAGCACTCTAAAGGGATATACTGTCCTTTTTCTTGGAAGACCTTTTTTCAAACGAGCGTGATTTGATATGCCAGGTTACGTAATCAGTTCCCTTCTACGCAGTGACGTAAGGTGTTTTTTTCGTGACGTGGCCACTGCGGGATGCTCTCAGTGGGCCTCTTGTCTTGTTTGTCAGGTGAGCTTTTTCCCGCCAGTATCACCAAATAAGGACATGTCATCTTCTTCGACCCGTTCGAATCAGTAGCTTAATTCATTGCGTAGTAACAATACGTAATGTTTTACTATACTATCTGTATGTCTTGCCTTCATCAACGAAACTTCTGAGACTTTGGATTTATTTGAAATGAAATGAAAAGTTTCTGAGATAAGTAGTTTTACAAATGTTATCCCTTATTTATCTCTGTTTCATTAGAATAGATTAATGACTTATTTATCATCCTAAGTGCCGCAAAATCTTTCCTAATTGGAAATTAATTGATAATGGATAGCATTAATGAGGGTTTCTGCAATTAGTGACTTTCATGTTAATTGTAATCAAACCCAAAGGTGTCAACTTGACTAAGTACGTTGATAATGAAAACAGCAGATGGGAATTTGCAAGTCAAGTTTTGAGGAATATTTTCTGCAGAGCTAGCTTTGCCTAAATTTGTGCGAGCTAAGTTGCCTTTTACTTTTCGGTGTAACTGAGTTTTTGTTTTTTGTTTGTTTGTTTGTTTGTTTGTTTGTTCATTAGCCTCTACCAGATCCCGCGGATGGCTGAGAAAATAGTAGAAATTGGCCAAATAGAGTGAATAGTATGCTAAGGGAGTCGGCTACGGAGAATCTGCCTGCAAATGAAACCCTGGCAAATATTCTCCCTATAGCCGGCGTAGTTAGTCTGGTAGAGACTAGCTTTTCATTGAGGTCATGAGGGAAGAGGTAAGGGTGAGACAAAATATAACAGAGATAAAGATGATTGAAGTCCTAATAGATCCAAAAACATTTAGTCCTAGTAAATCTGTTGATGATGATCCTGGTCTGTTCGTTCTGGTCGTTTAACATCATACATGTATATGCCTTTGTTGCTTTCTATGTCAACACGATTTTACAATGCAGTGTCCACAATGTAACTAAATGCCAGTTGTAATTTTTGTTTTCAGAGGTGATGTTGGATATTAGCTACTGCTAGAGTGCATCACCTCTGTGTCCTGTGTATTCTTCAGTTGTTTAATTAAAAAAAAATGTAACGTTAAATAGCTTGTGTGTATAATGGACATTCGATGATGAAGAGAAGAGTCATGTGATGTTTCTGCTTCAAAATCAAAGTCAAATCCCCAGCAGATCCACAAAACATATGGATAACATGCTTGTTTTTAGCAGCCAACCCTAATGCACGCAGGGAAGCGTGATTCGTGAATCTTCTTGTATAAATTTCTTCTGTCGGTTTCTGTTGGGATTGAAAGGGTCAGGATAAAGCCAAAGCCGTCCCCGTCCCTCCTAAATCATATAAACCATCTCGCTGACTCTGTTACGATCGTAGAAACGGGATTCGTGACTCTCGTACATTCTGCGAGCTTCCTATGACTGTGTTGACCAGAAGAGTTCAATAAAGTTCGTAAACCCCTCCCGCTGGCTATGTTATGATCGTAGAAACGGTATTCGTGACGTTCTGCCGTTCCGTATGACATGCGAGGCCCCCAAAAGTTCAATAAAATTCCTAAAAGTCTCAACTCACATTCCCTCCCGCTGGTTACATTAGTTTAACAATCGGAGATTCCAAACTCTCGCTCTCTTACTCTTAGTTTATGTTCTGCCGGTTCGGTATGAGATGCCAGGGCCCGGAGAGTTCAATAAAATTCCTCTCTGTCTTCACTCACATTCCCTCCCGTTGGGTACTTTAGTTTTGAAATCTGAGATTTGAAATTCTCATTTCCAAACCGGGGCCCGGCCGGGCTGTTTGCGGAAATGAAAAATATATACATCAATGAATACGCAGAAATTCTGCTCAGACAGGTTCTGCTATTCTCCAAGCAGAGGCTTCTATCGAGAGGGGTAGTTTTGTCCGGGATTTTTAACGTTCCTCTCCCGCTGGGTTAGCTAGCTACGATCGAACCCAGACGGGTGTAAAGCCTGGCGTCTCCGATTCGCGGCAAAGTCATATTTCAAAGCCAAGTTTATTGAGTAGTATGTCGCAGAGGCCATTGCCATTTAGTACCCCCCCCCCCCCGCTACGACTTGTTAGTGTTTGTAGATGACGTCATAAGCCATTACCCGTCATGCCAGTTGTTTGAATCTGAATAGCCTCCACCAGGCCTTCTTAGGGTGTACGGGTCGTAGAATTCGGCAAAAGGGGGAACAATTGACCAGGAGAATCAGTCCGTCGCTTCACCGTGGTCCAAAAATGGGTACCTGACTTCGGTTGGGGAGGTAAAAGGCGGTGGAAGGAGAGGGATGGGGTTCCACCTTCCAATGCCGTGTCCTACATACAAGATAAGAACCCACTGCCTCTACGGCCTCAAAAAAAGGCTATGGGACTAATCTTCAAGCAGATCTAACGGTGATAAGGCAGTATCAAAAGGGCTAACCACTACCAGAAGCCACCCTCTTTGGTACTGGCTGGCCCTTTTGATACTGCCTTGCCACCGATGGATCTGCTTGGAGATTATATGGGACTTCCTGTATCTTTTTAGACTTGCTAAATGCAAGGCAGAAGCAGATCCATTACCTGTAACCTTGAAGTAAGCACCTTGCCCTTCGCGTTGATGCACCAGGATTACAAAAGAATCACGCGAGGTTTCTTGCAGGTTTTGCTGTCTACTTACAGTCCTACGGCCTCAAAACAAAAGGCTATGTGGCTACCTTTACCTTTTAAGACTTGCTTTAAACGCGAGATATAAGCAGATCCATTACCTGTAACGGCTGTGACCTTGAAGTAAGCACCTTGCCCTTCGCGTTGATGTACCAGGATTACAAAAGAACCATGCGAAGTTTCTTGCAGGTTTTGCTGTCTACTTAGAGTTCTATTTTAAGGCACGTAAAAAGACCTTTGTGCCATTCAACGCAAGTCAGATCTGTACCGCATTACATGAGTAACATTGAAGTAAGCCCTTTGCCCCGTGCGTTAGTGTACAGAATTTTAAAAATGAAGAAACCGAGTTTTTTTCTTAAAATTTATGTATTCTAAGGCATACAAAGCGATACGTTTCTTTAACTGAATGCGAAGCAGAGCTGTACCGTATTACCTGAGTAAAACTGGAGTAAGCCTTTCCCCTGTGCTTTTTTGTACGAAAGTGAAAAAGAAATCAAGAATGTGAAGTTTCGTCCAAATTTATGCATTGAAGGCATGCAAAGCATGATGTTTCCTCAACTGAATGCGAAACAGATCTGTACCGTATTACCAAAGTAACCTTGAAGTAAGCCTTTTGCCCTGTACGTTGTTGTACAGAATTCTTTAAAAAAAAGTGAGGTCTCTTCCAAATCTATGCATTTTAAGGCATGCCAACGCACGACGTTTCCTCAACTGAATGCAAAGCAGATCTTTACCGTATGACCTGAGCAACCTTGGAGTAAGCCCTTTTCCCTGTGCGTTGTTGTACTGAATTTTTTTAAGAATAATGCGAGGTTTCTTTTCGGATTCACCTATTCTAAGACATATCAAGCGGAACGTTTCCTTAACCGAATGCTGAACAGATCCGTACCCCTTTACATGTCTAACCTTGGCCGCTAAGCCATTTGTCCCGTGCGCTGTTGTGCATGATTAATTACTCCTCCTGGAGTTTAGCTTACATTTACCTACTCTGTGGCCTCTTAAGCTTTGTAATCAGCTTTGGTTTGAACATTTTAGTTTGGTACAGAAATTTTATGATGCTGTCAATTAGATGCGGTTGAACTGTTAGATCTCGTAATGTAGAGATTATTACTCTCGATCAATTTAGAATTACATGGGGTCATGTATGGATTCAGATGGAGGCAAGGGGACATATATTTCTTAGAAAAAGCCAATCAAATGTACAGTCCAACTGGCCGCAACTGGGCAATCATGTAGTAATGATGTCATCTTGAGGGCAAACGCGGTGAACGTGTAGTAGAATAAGAACACCCAATATTACTTCTGCGTGATTTAGAATTGGCCTATAGTGCAGAAATCCTAGCCCCCTTCGCAGTCTTTTAGAAGCGCCCGCTTTTTGTGATTTTCAACATCTCTCTTATCCTTGAACCTTGAACGAGGACATCTGTGATGTCATCTCGGGAGACAATGTGTCCTTCTGCTCCACTCAGTCCGGTCTTCCATTAGCGATCTCAGCTCTCTTATAGGCGCACAAAACCATATCCTTATAGCATTAGGGAACCTGACCTATGTTGAAAATTGCGATTCAGAAATATCCTTTCCGGAGGATGACCCAGATCGAACGCGGCGTTGCCATGGCACCCCGCCTGCCGCCGGGTAGATAGTCACGCCCTAATATTGTCACGCGAGATTTGAATCTGAACTCTCGCACACGAGATCACCAACTGCTTTCGGTCCACTGCCCCTTTCTTATCGCACGAGTCAAGACGATATAATCCAATTCCTTTAGACAGCCCCACAGGCAATTTTTTTTCTCGAATGCCAAACCGTGACCGTTTGTAACCTAATAACATCCAATTAACCTTCGTATTCCTTCCCTCCAAGGCTTCTTCAGGGGTGTACATTTGACCTCTATCTAAAGGTCTTGTACCCTTCCACAAGGAACGCCGTTATCACCCCTTTTCCCACTAGAACGGCGACCTCGCTTCGACCGGGAGATTTAACAGACCGTTCAAAGAATTTCAAAGATAAAAAAACTAGTCTTTTTACGCTTTGTGTGTTTTGTTGTCTTTTCAGTCATCATCTTTAAATTTTGCATATAATTCCAGTTATGAAGAAGTCAATAATCACACAGATCCAATCCAGGTCGCATCGCGATCGCCGTCTAGTGCATAGGAGCCTAGCCAATATGGGCGGAATGTACCGGCCGTGACTCGATTTATTGCTCGGGTTTATCTCAGCACGCCAGGCGCCTTCAGAACAAACCATGTCTGAAATCTTAAGAGCTTAAGCGCGGCGATAGCCACTTAAGAAGGGCTAGTTCTTAAAGGAGACGCACCCATTAAGCTGGGGCGTTAAGAGGCGTTAAGAAAGAAAAGGGTAGGTAATGGAGGAGATGGGAGGATGATATAAGAGAATGGGCAGTCATGACACTAAGTGAACCGAGAAGGTTGGAGGAACTGGTTGTCAGATCTTCTGTGGTGCCCCAACTTTCAAATGATTAGATCTAGCCGTAAGATGTATTAATGTCTTTTAGCATGCTTTAAAAGGCTTTGTAAAGACTATGTCAGTTTTAACTTGACCTTAGGTGACATTTCGCCATGTATCTGTCTTGTCTTTTTGGCAACGGAAAAGATGGGAGGATTATAGACTAATTGCGTTCAACCTGTAAGAAATGATTGCTCATCTTCACTGAACCGGAAAATGAAGCTACGTTTTTCATCTAAATCTTACCACAGGCCGCTTTAACAATCTCAACTTGGATAATTTGATCGTTTAATCCAGTGAAATATGTTCATGCATCATTTTAATCTTAAAACTGTGGCCCTTGTAGGAATTAACTTAACTTAGCTTCATGATTTAGCAGAGAATGGACAGGCATGGCACTAAGTGAACCGAGAAGGTTGGAGAAACTGGTTGTCAGATCTTCTTTGGTGCCCCAACGGTCAAATAGTTCGATGAGATGAGATGATTAGTGTTAAGAGGCACCCATTTAACGTCTCTGTGGCAAGAACAAATAGTCCACTGTTTTCTGCTGCTGCAATAGTAGAAGCATCCTGCAGCCGCATTCAGTCTTTCTTCAGTCCTTTCCACTTAGTCCGGTTCGTCGCGATCTTCCTTAGCTCCCGTAGGTTTCTTTCTGACCGCAACGGTCCTTGTCCTCTTTCTTATAGGTCTGCCCTCAGTAGACTCAGTAAGAAGAACGGTCAAATGGTTAGATCTAGCCGTAAGATGTATTCATGTCTTTAAGCATGCTTTAAAAGGCTTTGTAAGGACTATGTCAGTTTTAACTTGACCTTAGGTGACATTTCGCCATGTATCTGTCTTATCTTTTTGGCAACGGAAAAGATGATAGACTAATTACGTTCAACCTGTAAGAAATGATTGCTCATCTTCACTGAACCGGAAAATGACTCTACGTTTTTCATCTAAATCTTACAACGGGCCGCTTTAACAATCTGAACTTGGATAATTTGATCGCTTAATCCAGTGAAATATGTTCATGCATCATTTTAATCTTAAAACTGTGGCCCTCGTAGGAATTAACTTAACTTAGCTTCATGATTTAGCAGAGAATGGACAGGCATGGCACTAAGTGAACCGAGAAGGTTGGAGAAACTGGTTGTCAGATCTTCTGTAGTGCCCCAACGGTCAAATGGTTATAGTAAGGGATAGATGAGATGATTAGTGTTAAGAAGTACCCATTTAACGTCTTTGTAGCAAGAAGAACGGTCAATGGAAAAGACGTTCTAGTCGTAAGATGTGTTCATGTCTATCGGCAGGCTTTAAAGGGCCATTAAGGACTGTCCGATTCAACCTGTGCTTAGGTCAACATTTCGCCATGTATCTGTCATGTCGTTTTGGCGTCGGAACGTTGATTAAAATACAGTAGTAGTCCTGGCAAAATGCCTACGACAGAGCACTGACTTAACGGAACTCATATAAATGTTAGTGGCGCAAATTTAGGTGACAATTGCCACTTTTACTAGCTTTTGCAACTTTGTTACGGCTTATACGATTTGAAATCACTAACACTACGCATGTACTACTGTTTATTACTGTGTATTTAAAGTTTTCAGTGCATACATTTTGCATTTAGAGTATAGCTGAAACGGCTATAATAGAACCCGACTTTAGTTTGCCGGTATTCATAAAATCCTAGCGGCGCGAATAGGTAACAAATGCCAGTTTTACTAGCTTTTGTGACTTTGCTATGGCTTTTTTACAATGTCAAATCACAGCACTGTTCATTATATCTACCTACCTAGTCTCGTATACCATTATACAATAGTGTATTACTTTGGACTTATGGTTTCTAATGTATAGCATAGCTGAAACGGTCATAACAGACCAGACTAGACTTTACTGGTATTTATAAAATATAAGCGGCGCACATTTACTAGCTTTTATGACTTCGTTATGGCTTCTATACGGATTTGAATCACAGCACTATGCGTGCTATTGTACTTAATCACTGTAGATTTCAGGTTTGCAATGTGTATTTAAAGTAAGCCTGGAACGGCTATAATATAACAGAACACCTACTTCAGTTTACTGGTACTCATAAAATGTTACCAGCTCAAATAGGTGAGAAATGCCAGTTTTACTAGATTTTGTGACTTTGTTACGGCTTCTTTACAATTTCAAATCACCACGCTGTTCAGTATGCAAGGGTTTATTACTTAAGGTTTCTAATGTATGTTTATAGTAAAGCTATTACAAGTTATACTTATAGCTATAGTTGTAACTTTCATTCGTTGTATCTTCAGCTCGTAAAGTTTTAATATCTAGTAGGTTCCCATCGCAATATCCCGCAACGGGCGCCATGAATACAGGTTCCTAATCTCATGGCTTCTAATCGCATAGAGAGGCGTAAACTGCCGTCAGGACGTAGTTCTAATGAAATATCGCACTCGCTGTGGTGATAGCGGAATTGCAGATCTCTCTTCCCATTAAAAACGCGGTAACATTCGTCGTCCGATGTTAACTGAGGATTTTAAACGAGGCAGAATCGACTATCAATAAGGGCCTTCCACAATCTTTTCCGTCACAGGATAGCTGGATAGACCGATCCCAAAGCCCCGCCCCTGTTCTATTTCGAAGACATCCGTCACAAACAGGGCTTGACGGACAAAAATGGCCGCTACCGCTAGTTTGACAATAGTACTACTGACCACGGTACAATACAGTAGAAAACCTGTCACAGATATACGTAATCTGCTTACCATCGCTGTTTTTGACGGAGGTGTTCTAAATAGAACAGGGGGTTCTACACGGTCGATATGATGTTCGACAGGATCGGTCTAATGTACAACTCATATACGGATGTCCCACGTAAACTTGCTGTTGTTGACTTTTCAAATCCCACCTATCCTATCGCTCAACATCGTTACTTCAGGGATTATCTAATCGCTTCTTCAATGTTTTGAACTTACATCATGAGATTTCTGTTCTGCGACTAAATCCTTTTGATTTATTTTATGTTGTAAAACCAGCGATTTGTAAAACATTCCGCATTAGCAATATCTGAAAGACTGTTCTAAAACTAAATCCTTTTGATTTATTGTATGTTGTACCTGAGACAGTAAGATTTTCCGCATTAGAAATATCTGAGAGACTGTTCTAATACTACATCCTTTTGATTTATTTTCTCACGGTTGTAAAAGAGCGACAGTCAAATTTTCCGCATTAGAAATATCTGCAGACTGTTTTTCAACCAAATTCTTTTGATTTATTTAATCTTGCTCCTGAGACAGTAAGATTTTCCGCCTAAGAACTATCTGAAGACTGTTCTAAAACTAAATCCTTTTGATTTATTTTCTGTTGTAAAACAGCGACAGTCAAACTTTCCGCATTAGAAATATCTGGAAGACTGTTTAAAACCAAATCCTTTTGATTCAGTTATGTTGTAAAACAAGCGACAGTAAAACTTTCCGCATTGGAAATAACCGACACTGTTCTAAAACTAAATCCTTTTGATTTATTTTCTGTTGTAGAACAGAGACAGTCAAACTTTCCGCATTAGAAATATCTGGAAGACTGTTTAAAACCAAATCCTTTTGATTCAGTTATGTTGTAAAACAAGCGACAGTAAAACTTTCCGCATTGGAAATAACCGACACTGTTCTAAAACTAAATCCTTTTGATTTATTTCATGATATAAAACCAGCGGCAAGAAAACTTTCCGCGTTAGAAATATCAGGAAGACTGTTCTAAAACTAAATCCTTTTGATTCATCTTATCTTGTACCTGAGACAGTAAGATTTACCGCATTAGAAATATCTGAAAGAGTGCTTTAGAACTAGATCCTTTTATTTATTTAATGTTGTAAAGCAGCGAAGTCGACAATCTAACTTTCCGCATTAGAAACATCTGAAAGACTGCTTTAGAACCAAATCCTTTTGATTTATTTTATGTTGTTAAACCAGCGACTGTAAAACTTTCCGCATTAGAACCATCTAGAAGACTAATTGCGTTCGCCCGGTAAGGAATGATTGGAACTGAGTTCAACTTCACTGAACCGGAAAATGAATTTACGTTTTTCATCTAAATCTTACCACCGGCCGCTTTAACAAACTGAACTTGGCTCAGAGGTTGGTGATCACGTCGTATGATCCAGGAAATTATGGTAGATTTGTTATTCCAATCTTACAAGGGTGGCTTTCATAGGAATTAACTAAATTTAGCTTCATAATTTAGGACTTACATTCAGATGGCGACGTTAGAAGTTCAAAAGAAGCTAGGGCATCATGTTCTCCTTTGGATAATTTGGTCGTATGATCCCGTAAATTATGTTAGATGTATCGTTTGAATCTTACCCCGGTGGCTTTGATAAAAATTAACTAACCTTATCTTCACAATTTAGAGCCTTGTATTCAGATGGCGACGTCAGAAGTTCCCGCCAAAGTGGTTAGATTCTTCCTTGTGAAATTTGGCTGTATGATCCAGTAAATTATGTTAGATGTATCATTCCAATTTTACAACGATGGCTTTCATAGAAATTATCTAAACTTAGCTTCATAATTTACAGGCTTGCTTTCTTCAAATGATGACGTCAGAAGTTTCCGCCAAAGTGGTTAGATTCTTCTTTGACTAATTTGTTCGCATGATCTTATAAATTATATTACTTCTTAGATCCGTCATCCTAATCTTACAACGATGGCCCTCATAAAATGAACAGAACTTGTATGGCGTCAAAATTTAGAATTGTATATTCAGATGGTGGTGTCAATGTTCTTGCCAAGCGGTCAAGATAACCAGATTTTGGTATTTTGTCCCTATTAAAAAGAAACTACTAGTATGTTAGATCTATCATTCGAAACAGTGACCTTCATACAAATGAACTGAACTTAGCGTCATAATCTACAGCCTTGCATTCAGATGCTGACGTGATAAGAAGTTCCCGCCAAGGTGACCTCATATGTACCTCCTCATTCTCTCCAGAGATGGGATATTCACACACGCCGCACTGCTGAAATTGGAGGATCATAACCAGGACGTGTTGCTCATGATAGAACAGGATTGTGAGCGTCCGCGCGTGCGAGTCATGACAATGAAGGAGGCGGATGTTCGTGTTGATGTTTCTGGAATCTGAAATTGTGACTGACAGCTGACGGAAAAGGCGCACTACTAGAAGTAGACTCAATTCAAGTCTCGTACGTTCGAGATAGATATAGACAAGACTAAGCTTCAATAAGATTATTTGGTAGCAAATAATCTTCTTGTCGTACGGAGAACAATTTTTTTACTTTCAATGACATCCATTCATTTCATTTTAGAAGACTTTGAATTACATAGCTCTAAGTAAGCAATTTCATCTTGTGCGACTTAAGGTATTTTAGTGTTTTGATTTTTTGCAATGAAATATTCAAGTAAGCAAGCAATTCAGATTTTCGAACGCATTTCACATGCAATTGTTCTTTTTCGTTTTCAATATTTCTTCTTTTCATACATCTTAAAATAGAACACTGTAACACTGTAATTTACTTCAGGTATCGGGCTATCACGCCCGTGTTGTTGAAACTCCATGACAGACCTCCATGGGTAAATTGCACGGCATGTCATGTTGCCGTTATGTAACACATGATGTACGCTCCCCGATGGTTAGCCGGCGGGTATCTGATCTACTCTATCAAGTACTCCTTACTGCGCAATTTTCAGTCCACCAAAACTGGCGCTTATCCTATTCCATTTAGATAACAGTGCTGACAGATTCTTTAGTGACTAGATTTATCAGGTTAGTAAATCATTGCACACAGCCAAATTCCTCTTCTTACCTGCTAGCGTTTCGATAATCTTTATTTTACATTCTTTAGGGCAATTTATTTCCTAGTCCTGGGAAAATGTTTCCTAGGCCTGGTGAATTTGGAATCATCAGCAGATAAGGAGAGAAACTGATATTTTGTACAAGAAACCTGTTGTTTGGTTCCGTATGAGCACTGTTGATATTTGCTACGGCGTGCGGACATTTCTGATGATTACGATACTGCCAGATTCGCTTTGACTAGTTTACCAGGTGGGTAAATCATTGCTCTCAGCCCAATTCCTCTTCTTACCAGCCAACATTTCGATAGTCTTTCCGCTACCTTCTCCGGGACAATATACACCTGAGGAATACCTGCAGACGAGGAGACGAATGGACCGTTCCCGTCGAACTCCAAATCGAACATATAGAACCCCCTGTTCTGTTTCGAAATAGAACAGGGGGCGGGGCTTATGGTGTTCGGCTGGAACGGTCCATTGGCATTGGTCCTCTACAAGAAAACGCCAGAGTTCTTTGACAGGTCTGTTGTTCCAAAAGGAGTAGGTTTGATATTAGCCGCGGCGTGCGGACGTTTTTGATGGTTAGCCGGCGGGTATCTCTCCTCCTCTGTGCGTCCGCCTGTCCATTTCTCAGCCTCAGAACACAAAGATTCGTAACCGAACTGACAACACCTGACAGAACATGAGAGTCTTCATGTTCACGGAGGCGCTGGGCCGGAAAGAGCACCGCAGGCAAGCGTGCTCAGCCGGCAGAAGGCCGGGAATATTTCTGTGTATGTCGAGGGAAATGTAATGTAATATCTGTATTTCTGTGAGTATTTATATAGCCGGCATAACCGTCCTTAGGCGTAACAAACCAGCTTCTGTATCTGTATAGCAGGTATATACGCCTTTCGGCGTGACACACCAGCTTCTGTATCCGTATAGCAGATCTAACCGCTTTCGGCGTAACACACACACACACCAGCTTCGCAGGTACAAAACATAACGGTGAAGTGAACATAACGATGGAGAGAGTAGGCTCAGAACGGCCGCACAGTTCGTGGTTTTTACTGCATGATTAGCCATGAGTGTAATTGGAAGTTCCCGTAGGACTAATGACATTACCGCCCCATAATGTCCCAGGAACACATCTATCTGCGTAGCTGTCGTGGGGAACATGCTGGGTATCGATTTATATGTCTAGTATGCAGAGGACGTATTGTCCAGGGAGTTGGCCGTTACAGACTCATAAATGTACTATTTAAGACAAGAACGTACTATAGATATACTGTTTAAGACATAATTGTACTGAGGATGAATTACCAAAGGAATGGACGTATTATTTAAGACATAAATATACTGTTTAGATAATTGTACTGACAGAATTCTTAAGAAGTAGTGGATACAAATATTTTCTACTTGGTCCAGGCTACCACGATATAGTAATGTACGTAGAAACACCCGATAAATCTATAGATTAGACTTTTTTCACATTTTACGGCATGAATTTGCAATCAAAGATTATTACTATGAAAGTCGCACCGAGATGTAAGATGTAAGATGTATTTTATTGGCTTTTCGCAGTTTACATACACTGAATTAAAAGACCAATGTACAGTACGTTCACAATTTTAAACTGCTGTCGGCGTACATATAATCATATTCATATATAAAATCGTTACATAAAACACTTTCAAGACAATATTGTTTCTCCAACAAAATTAGCAACATTCGCAAATCATTCGCAAATATGGTGCAGAAAAAATATAACGTTACTAGTAACTGGTTACTGTACTGAACACTCCCAAGGCAAACACACCAAGATTCAGTAACCATACTGGTTAAGCAGTTTCGTGAGATACGGTATCGGTGAGTTACTGAATCTCAGTGTATTTGCCCTAGGAATGTTCAGTTTGTGCCCATTACGTGTGCATCTACCCGAGATTTCGGATCTTCTACTCGGTAGCCAGTGTTCAAATTGGGAACCTAGCAGGGATCTGCCAAACTTCAAACAAAGTCTCTCGCGCCTTTCCGACAGGGTGGTGAGACCCAGCTGGGCCAGTGCCTCCGCATATCCAGGGTAGTCTCTGCCGAGGATGATGCGGCAGGCTCTTCTTTGAATTCTCTCCAGCTGGTCCATTTGGCGATGTGTCAGTCCGGGATTCCAAATGGGGACGGCGTATTCGAGGAGGGGTCTAATGTACCCTGTATAGATGGTAAGTAGTTCTTTCGGTGAAAGGTTGAACTTTCTGAGTCGCTTGAGAATGAACAGTTTTCTCGCGGCTTGTGCTGACATGTATCTGACTTGTTCATTCCAACGAAGGTCTTTCTGAATGCGGAGACCAAGTATTTTCAAACAAGGTACAGCAGACAGAGTTGAGGAGTTGATATGTAATGTAGGGAACGGTGGCGGGTTCCTGCAGAACGTAATGTGCATTGCTAGACACTTGGTACCATTTAAAAGCATGTGGTTATTACTTGTCCAAGAATTTAGCTCGTCTAGGTCATTTTGCAGACAGGAGGGGGTATGGAGAGTTCTTGTTTCTAGGAAGTTCATATCATCCACATATTTTAAAGCAAAATTGAGTGCGCCAGTTGCAGCGTCATCAATCAGAACCAGGAAAAGGATTGGGCCAAGTAAAGTGCCTTGAGCAACTCCACATGTGAGCGTCTGCCAGTTGGAGAGTGATCCTCTGTACCTAACACGCTGTTTCCTTGCAGTGATGAAGTCACAGACCCACGGTACTAGTTCTGGTCTCAGACCCTTGTCTAGCAGCTTGGCTATCACAGTATTGTGATGGACACGGTCGAAGGCCTTCGAGAAGTCCGTGGCCACGATGGTACTGATGGTTCCAGGGTTGTCCGCTCCCTGGTATAGTCTGTCAACCAGACTTACGAGCGCGTGGACGGTAGAACGGCCTTTAAGGCTGCCGAATTGCCTTGTGTCGAAATGAATGTCTTTCGAGATCCACTCGCAAGCAAAGAACTCTGCAATCTTTGCAAATTGGCAGGTTAGTGAAATAGGTCTGAGCTGTTCAATGCTAGCCGGCTGAGACTTTGGAACGGGCACAACAATTGCCTCTTTCCACTGGTTGGGGACTGTGCCGGTGGCAAAGGAGGCATTGAGAATATGACAGAGAGGCGTGCTGAGCTCACAGGCGAACTCCTTTAACAGCTTGAGAGGGATGTTATCAGGGCCAGGAGCTTTGTTGACCTTGACCGCTCGGAGACGTTGGTATACCTCCCAGACCTGGAGTGTGGGTAGCTGTTGAGGAGAAGGTAGGAAGGACGGCAGCAAGGAAGTGTCTAGCCGAGGAAGGGCATTCGACACTTCGGAAAACTTGTTGTTGATTGTATTAGCAATACTAGTGTCGTCAGCTTCCATCCCAGGGATCACTATGTTACAGTTAGTTTTCTTCATATTTGCCATGTTCATTACTTCTTGGTGCCAGTGACGCGGATTTGCGGTCTTCAGTCTGCTAACCCGGTCTGCATAGTAGTTTTTCCTTGCAGTGGACAGTGTTCGTTGAGTTAAGTTCCGGTAGAATTTCCAAACAAGTGGGCGTTGACTGTGGAATGCCCTCTGCCTTAAGCTGATCAGGTGTTTAATGTGAGAGGTAATCCACGGTTTGTCAGTCTGGTGGGTTTTGAAGACTTTGGGCGGAAAGAAGGTGTCTACAGCGCTTTCTAGCATCGCGTGGAATGCATTCGCCTTTGCAGGTACCCCTTCTGCTTCATAAACCTCAGACCAGTCATGGGACGTAATCCACTTCCCAAACTCATGCATTTCAGATTCACCCATCCGTCGAACAATCTTCTTCGTGGTCTTGTTGTCAGCGGATTTCACAACAGGGGTCCAAAGGACTGACGAGTGATCGCTGAGACCCACTGGCGGGAGGATAGTTGGGCGTTCGTAGATGTCTTTCATGTTTGTTATTATCAAGTCCAATACCGCATCCCCTCTTGTTTTGTTCTTGACCACTTGTGCCAGGAGGCCTCCGCTGCAGAGCTCCGAAATGTCCGTTCTGTTGAAGTCTCCAAGGAGAGCAAGGCCAATATCGGGGTGTTTTGCACGAAGATCATCACAAACCGTTACGAGGTGGTTGATCAATAAGTCCTGGTGGGGTGAGTTAGGAGGTGAGTATACTCCACAGACAACGATGGCTGACAAGGGTCTTGGAAGACGGTGAGGTCTTGCCCAAACCCATACAACTTCAACATTGTCAGGTACTGGGTATTCCGTCAACTGCCTCGAAGGTATCTGATTACTTATGTGTCCCGTAATGTAGCAGAAATGCATCCCTAATGCGAGCTGTCGCGGTAAAAAAATGTCGGTGGTTTTATGTCTAACAGAGGTTGAACTGCCAAGGGGGATGTTCGTTTTACGGTCACAAATGTGCTGTTTCAGACTGATAGAATGTACTTGAAAGAGCTGGGAAACGACTAGGGGTCCTTTCCGGTGTGAGTGGCTCAAACCTTACAGTCTGGTCCGGGTTGACATCTTCGAAAGGTGATAGTCACCTGTTATGTCAAACCCTCCTCAAATGTGGTAAATTCTGATAGAAAAAAAAATGTGGGCTACCGGCAAATGTTGGAGAGGTTTCGTGTGTAGTAGAGAGTGAACTGTCAAGGGAGATGTTCGTTTTACGGTCACAAATGTGCTGTTCAAGAATCAAGACTGATAGAATGTACGTGGAAGAACTAGGAATAGATACAAGTGTTTTCGTTTGTACTCGGTCCAGGTTCAACAAATGCAGACTAAGTCACATTATTGTTGTGTTTAATGTCCAGTATTCGTCTTCGTTCTTGCACTGTGCGTATAGATCTGATCAGGACTACCTGAAGATTGTGATATGCGTTCTGCCATGTTGATTTAAATGAATAATATAAGATTGGAAGATAAAAAGATACAGAAAATGCATCTGTCCTCCAGCGCTATCGTGGAGGACATTCTGAAGATGGTTATATGTCTCTTAGTAACAAGGGGTTTTTCATTTTGGAGTCGACTGTCAAATAAACAGTGTTCGCAACAAATGGATACTTGAATCGGGAGATAGATGCAACATTAGATGGGAGAGAGAAAGGATGATACAAAGATACAAACGGTCTTATAATGCTTTTTTCTTCAGAAGGACATCCACAGAAATTACATTTTCTTTCATCTAAATGGCACCCATGGAAATTGTTACATTCGTTCTTCGGAATTATATAATTTAGTTTGTACCAGAAACAAAGGTAAACTGTAAACCACTTAGGTCTATGACATTTTTTCTTTACAACTCCGTTTTGTATCGAACCTGGGAATTACGTTTGCTTGCGTACATCGTAGTACCCACTATGGAAGTTGTCATTTTCCTACTTTGGTATTATCATATACAATTCAGTTTGTACTGCCTTCAAGCAAAGGTCATTTTGTTCGTGTAGGACATAAACCACTTAGATCTTTGACCTTTTTCTTCACGTGGAAGTCCGTTTTGTATCGACCTAGGAAATTACATTTGCTTCTATCTAAATGTCATGAATGGAAATTGTTAATTTGATATCATAAATGTACATGTATTAGTTTGTACCTTTTTTTTTCAAAAGAAAGTCCATTTCGCATCGAACTCAGGAATTACATTTGCTCTTATCCAAATGTCATAAAGGAAATTATTGGTTTCTTATTTTGGTATAATTATGAATTGATGCTCGTTCCATGCGATTACCATTGTAGTGTGTATGATATCATGGGAAAGGAAATCACACAAGCTTTCCAATTATATATGTTGAAATTGATAAACAAACAACGGAAATATGATCGACCAAAGTTAAGTTTCAAAACTTTTTATGCCAAATTTAGCTCTATGACCTTCTTCTAAAAGAAAAAAAAGTATTATTTTATCTACCCCAGAAATTGCATTTCCTCCCACCAAATGCAATTACCTTTTTATGTGCGTACATTTTAGTGATTACTAATAGCAACATTGTTCCAAAGGCTATATTGCTGATCTATAGATACTATCTACATATATACTTAAACTATAACATTTTCTTTAAGATAAAGTCTGGTTTGCATCGTCCCCAGAAATTACAATTCCTCCCTCCAAATACCATGACTCGCCCACTAGCCCACACACCAGCTTCGTCCGTCAATACTTATCTCAAAAACCTTTCATCAAATATTTATCTATCGTGTTCCCTAGTTGGAGAAATCGCTTTTATATTTGATTAGGAATCATAACGACGGGCGGTATCTCAGAGTTAGACGGTAGAATCGGGAGGGCTGACAGGGGTCAGGCTTTAAGTGGATGTGTATCAGGGAAACCAACAGTGATGTCTCCTGTTGCAATATTTCTGCACGGACGTTGATGCATTACTCGTACGTTTTGGTAAATAGCGTCTTTACAATTAAAAGTGTATTGCAAATTCTTTTCCTGGGGCTAATTGCAAGTACGTGTATTTAACTTTGACTTTGTGATGTCTCTTGTTGCAATATTTCTGCACGGACGTTGATGTATCACTCGTACATTTGTAAATACCGTCTGGTTTCGTCTTTATAATTGAAAGAGTATTGCAAATTCTTTTCCTGTTTCTAATTGCAAGTACATAGAATAAACTTTGACTTTGTAAAATGAAAAGGACGGACGGTGATCTCTTGTTGCAATATTTCTGTACTGGCTTTGATGTATCACTCGTACATTTGTAAATACCGTCTGGTTTTGTCTTTATAATTGAAAGAGTATTGCAAATTCTTTTCCTGTTTCTAATTGCAAGTACATAGAATAAACTTTGACTTTGTAAAATGCAAAGGACGGACAGTGATCTCTTGTTGCAATATTTCTGTACTGACTTTGATGTATCACTCGTACGTTTTGGAAATACGTTTTGGTTTCGTCTTTATAATTGGAAGTGTATTGCAAGTTCCTGCCAGTAGTCTAATTGCAAGTACGTGTAATAAACTTTGACTTTGTTATATCTTGTTGCAATATTTCTGCACGGACGTTGATGTATCACTTTTGTTAATATCGTCTGGTCTCTTCTTTTTAATTGAAAGTTCTTTTCCGGAGTCTAATTGCAAGTACGTGTAACAAAACTTTGACTTTGTAACATAAAAAGGACGGACAGACAATGACGAACAGTACATCACCTGAGTACTCTGGTCTAACTACTGGCGCTAAATTCTAACTTATTGGGTTCGACTTCTTTTTCCGGGACTGACGTAAATGAAAACCGCACTCTCCGTTGTGTTTTTTTTTAAACGAGACAATGTTATTCGCAGCATAATGTTCTTGAGAATTAGCACGGACAGTTAGATTATTTATCATTTTTCATAAAGTAGTTTAGTTCTAAACAATTTTCAAATATTAATGATAATTCAACTGCCATGCCTGTGCAGGCCACCACACATGTCACAATTGTCGCGCAATTAAGTTCTTAATACGCTTAATGACAGTTACTCAAGCAACTAGATAAAATTTGAAACAAACGTTTCACTTTCAGACAGCATCCGCTGTCTTTCGTCAGTGACTAAAGGGAAGAACTAAAGAATAAGTTTATCCCAAAACTCTGAATTGATATGTTGATGAGCTTAAGACAATTCAGGATGGTCCAATAGAAGACTATGTCAAGATGGATCTCTAATCTACATCAACGTTAAGTTCTTTATCTTTATAAAACGAACGGTCCCGCAGACTAGGCTTGCGAGTTTCACCTTTATTGATTTTCCCGGCTGGCTGCAGACATGACATCAACAGTCGGAGTCGTTCCCGCCCCGGACACGTGTACGGAAAACTAAGGCGTGTTCCCGTCGATACTGGGGGAAACAAGAAGGTTATGTTTTTGGTGGCGTTTGTTTGAAAAATACGTAGCTATCAATGGATCATTGGTACGTGGTCACCTATCAAAGATGCGGTCATATGTTGGGGCCCCTGGCGACTTCAATTGGCACTGCAATGAAACGTTGGGGATTTATTCTGGACCTGCTGAACATGTGGTCATTATCTTAATCTAGTTAAGTATCTTTCTTCTGCAAATACGCCTACGTGTCGATTAAGGCCCCTATTTCCGATCATTCACTGTAGAATGAATCGCGACATTTTTAGAACGACTCAATTACGTTGTACACGTCATTGTAGCTTAAGCCTAACAAATTCTGTCCAGATTCATCAGAGCAGATTACACTACAGATACCATCTTAGATAGCGAGAGTCCGGCTTTATCGTCAGAAATGACCGTGAGTTAAGACACAGCTATTGATGTTTGCGTGTCGCCAAATGTTCTTCCGAACATCTTCCGAACATCTTCATTGACGTCATTGGAATCAACCAATGGGACGCGGCAACAGCAGTTCTTGCCGTGTACGCTCTCCACCAATCACGGCACAGAAAAGATCGTATCTCGCAAGGTGCCCATTCAGACGTAAGGCTGCTCTAAGAAAGTGTCAGATGTGAATCTTAAGACATACGTTTAACACACAAGCATCATGACCCGTTTTCTTCCGGCACCAGTCTTGCAAGCCGAAGTAGTTCGTAAAGTGAACCTGGCTACGCGCCGAGGGTGGTTCAGCAGCTAGCGGCTCTCCTTGTTCTCCGTTAAGCAAGCGTCATGACCTATTTTTCTTGAGACGCTCGTCTTGCAAGCCGAAGTAGTCCGAAAGGTGAACCTGGCTACGCTTCGGGAATGGTTCAGAAGCTTGCGGCTCTCATTCTTCTCTGTTAGTGGGTCAGTAGTGCCAATCCCGCGGCTTTTGTCTCCATCCTCTTACACGTCGTCTGCTGGGAGGATCTAAATTCCTCGGGACGTAAGTTGCCGTCTACTGCTCCTTGTGCTTGTAGATAAGAGTAGCGGGCTTTCACGCACATTGAACCTGTTCAGTGAGACTTGTACTAGTGGCCACCTCTGCGTAAGGACCACCTGGCACTTGTGCCCACTTTTCGGTGGTTATTTTAGGGATTTGGTAGCTAATTAGGCTAATTTTACATCGCCTTGGCATTAAGAGTCCTGTCTGAAGTATCCACCTGTCTACTGTGACCTTTTTGTTCAAGCCCATTGAGTGGTCGCTGTAGACAGCCTTGACTGTATGTGTTGTAAAGGTAGTAATGCAATCATCATTTATTGCGACGAAGAATTGTGCTTTCTCAATGAGATATTAATGCAATACCAGGGCTCAGTAGCCCAAAATATACTTTTTTTGCCTGAAAATGGGGGAAAAAATCCCTTAAAATTAATTCTGGGCGGAAATTTAGATGCCTCCATATTTATATTTGTTACATTCAACTGCATGTGTGCCAAATTTGGTGCTTTTAGACAAATTTGCACAATTTTTCAGCTATGTAAGTGGACTAAATGTAGCTTCGCTACGGCCCGCGTTTACAACCAAGCACACCGGGTCACCCCTTGTCTTCTCGTTAAGTGTGCTGGGCTCTTTTACGTGCTCAGGTTTGACGCCTTGTGCTTTCCCATAGCATTATACATACATGAGTGTAACTTATAGCCTGAGGCTCCCCAATAGTATACCCACATGATCATACATAGGGATATGTTCAATAGAACGAATTGAGTAATAACTCTTTCAAAATTTTCTCCAGTTGCTTGAGTGTTTGTCTTTTGGCAGAAGCAATTGTTGGTCTGACTTACAAAAAAAAAAAACATAAGCATCCGTCCTTCGTGATAAAACAATGTGAGGTTAGCTTTCTCTCAGCTAACACTGAGTCAAAATACAGGTCAGTTTCTCTGTCCTCTTTTATCCGGCAGTGCTTTCAGCGCTTTAAACCAGCGTCGTCCGTTTTACAACCGGCTTTTGTGAAGCTTACGTAACAGAAATCGCCCTGCCACAACCGTAATCTTAACCGCACAACGTTCTGAATGTTTGAACGCGACTGTATCAAGAACAGGCATTGGCTAGAATACATGCCTTCATTTTGGCTTTTGTTATCTAAGTAAGATTACTACTGGGGTTCATGAATTATCAATTTTTCTTCAGTTGTTTTATTTATTCTACAGTTCTTTTCATGTCGTTACATGCATGTTATTGGATGGCATTCTATTGACCTTTATGATGTTATGTATGTGGCTGTTTGACATAATGTTTGTTGATATTGCTACACTAACCGGAGTCCCGTTTAGGCTAGTCGGGTATTGGGTTCCCAGCACTTTAAATGAAGTATGTGTAGTACCGGATACCCCTATGCCAGCCTCTGTCTTAGATGTTCCGTAGCGTCATATCCTTAAGACTAGTCGACCTGAAGACCCCTTTGATGAGCATCTTCAGCGTCTTTGAACGCTTAAGGGACGGACCAAGAACAATCGCGTTGGTGTTGAAAAATGAGGAAAAAGGGACTTAAGTTATAAACAAATATGTTCGATAAAATCAGTAGAATTAATACTGAGCTACAGCAACGTGAAATGACTTACGAACTGTTGACTGAAGATAAGTGTGCCGACAGTTTACACCCACACTGGATTGTTTCTGGTCGGTCCCTTTTTAACCACGACTGCTTGGATCACGACGCTCACGTCTGTGTTCCCGGCAAAACGCCAGGTACGTGCCTAACAATGTCGCTGTTATACGTGTGTGAGGTGGGGGGTTTTCCGTACTAGTCTGCCGTGTTTTAGAAGCACCATTGCGAAGTGGCTGCTAGTTTATGTGATGGTCTAGTCGGGAGTCGCAAATATGGCCGCATATATAGATCCTATTTATATATGTTATATATATCTTCATATAGAATGTAGGCCTGCCTTGTATACTGTTGTTTGTTTCTAAGCTTGCAATTAGACCTCTGTCCTCAATTTACAAAAACGTCAGTTAATTTGTAACACCTTTGGCCAGGTCTATGTGCGTTTGTAATGTTCTTGTTGTGTGGATTGAAGTAGAGGGTTTCTCCTAATAGCCTGCCGTGTTTTAGAAGCACCATTACGAAGTGGCTGGTACCTTATGTGATGGTCTAGTCGTGACTCAGGTAAAGTATGTTACATTTGAGTTGTAGAAATGGCCGAATGACCATTGGTACAGTTTTAAAACACGAGAATTATGTATACGGCCGTCTTTTCGAAGAACTAGCACATTCGAGTAGATACATGATGTTATAGTCCAGTCGTGATTCACGTATTACGGTGATATTTTAACCCATTTATGGGCCCAGTTACATATATCTCCTACCGTAAAGATAAAGCTAGGCTCAATAATTATTTCAGTAGTACAGGAGCCCATAAAGGTTATCATTCATAATTAAATAGTCCATCTTATTCATAACTGTTTCAAACGTTGTTCCGAAATAAATGAGTCCTTCTAAGTCAAAGAAGACTCCGATGTGTATCTAGATTTCGTCTCTATGGTGGAGAAAGAACACTCTTCTAAATTGAAGCATAATCATGGGGAATTCATATGCTCTAAATTCCACTACTTGCAAATTAGCAGACGAATCAGCAACACGCAAATAGTAGGCAATTAACGTACAGCATACAGTACTGTAAAGGCAGAAATGTTCGCGGTTTTCGCGGTGATATTTCAGCGCGAACTGGAAACCACCGCGAAACCTTTTGCCCACACGTGACTGTAGCGCTACTATAGTTTCAAACGCGAACTTAAAACCACATCAAACACTCCATTCCCTCCTTACAGCGAAATAAAACCCACCGCAAACTTAAATGCATTTACAGTAGCCACTTTCATTCGAATTTCATACATGTCACTAGCACTGCACTTGTCGACTTGCACCAGGCCTGTAGCAAGAGTTTTCAGTAGACTCTAATCAAAGTCTGAGTAGCCCTAAGGGTTGAGAATTTCACCTTATTAGAACAATCTTCCCAGGTTGCATATAAATATTCCATTTGACTATCAGCCATGTTACTTATCGACTTGCAACCAGTCCTCTAGCAAGAGTTTTCAGTAGATTTTGATTAAAGCATGACGGGTCTTTAGGGCTGAGAAGTGCACCTTGGTAGACCATTCTTCCCAGGCTGCATGTAAATATTCCATTTGACTATCAGCCATGTTACATGTCGACTTGCAACCAGTCCTCTAGCAATAGTTTTCAGTAGATTTTGATTAAAGCGTATCGGGCCTTTAGGGCTGAGAATTTCACCTTGTTAGACCATTCTTCCCAGGTTGCATGTAAATATTCCATTTGACTATCAGCCATGTTACTATGCGGCTTGCAATCAGTCCTCTAGCAGGATTTTCAGTAGACTTTAATCAAAGTGTGAGTAGCCCTAAGGGCTGAGATGTTCACATTATTAGAGCATCCTTCTCAGCCTTGTCTCGGGTAATCTTCGTTCTCAATATTAGCGTGGCTTCGAGTTATCAATAAGTCTCAGACAGTGTTTGATATCTTAATGAAAATCGTCTGAGCCTAACGTACGTCGGGTATTACAGTTAAGATCTGAGCTTAGGTAAATACAAGGAAACATTAGCGCCTGCTGGGTTTTCTTTATTTTCTGAGTCTTTTAGACTCAGTTGATTTTATTCCACCCACATCACTGATATGCCGAGGTCTGAAATTGAATACGTTGGTGTATATTTATGATAATATTGATGTCAATTCTGTATTCATAACAAGAAATTGTAGATATTGAGATAAAAACAACAACCTTCAAATTGCATTTTTGTGTTTTGAAGTTTTGTTTGGTTATTATGGTAAAGATCTGAGCTTAGGTATATACAAGGAAGACATTAGCGCCTGTTGTTTTTTCTTCATTTTCTAAACAGTCTTTTAGATTCAGTTTGATTTTATTCCGCCCACATAGCTGATATGCCGAGGTATGAAATTGAAGTACGTTGTTATCATTGTATTCATGTCGATTGTGTATTTATATATGGATGGTAGATTCAAAGATAGGAACAACAGCCTTATCCCCTTGCATTTCTCAGTAGTTTTTGTTTGTGTATTTTCGTGCCCATGTTGTAATGCCGCGTCTGTCAGTTGTGGACGTGGCAACCAGCAAAATTATAAACGTTCCGCCCAAAATCCAAAAATGTACCGCCTGAATCATAAACAAACGGATGAAGAGACATATAATTTTTTGGACTGCGATCTCAGGGTCTCAAGACCACCTGCTTTCGCGCCAAATATAACCGCGACACCTGTTCCGTTGCCACGACAGCGCGAAGGTCATTTGCCCGTTGCCATGGCGACGACATTTCGGTTTAACCATCAGGTCGCCCCCTGTTTAAACGTGCTTCCCGCAGAGCCAGCCTTGCCGCTCGCCCGCCGGTGTGGAAAGCTTTTAGTAAAACCCACAGTAAAACCTGTGCTGAATCAGGCGGGATTCAGATGGGCAGCGGATATTGTGGGGCATCGTGACATGGAGGGGGCATCTCAGACTGTAAATGTCTTACTGTTGACGGAGTTTGATTGTCGACAAGTCGTTGTGAATTTTGACGGTGAGATCGTGCTGTAAATGGTACCTGCTAAGACCTGTTATCTACTGATCAAAACGTATTTATATCTGGCAATTCTGAAATAGAATAGAACTGCAAGGAAAACAATAGCGTCCGTGCGATTCGTAGTTGTTACTTCGGTAAAACGGATGTATTATTTTGGGTCTGTGTGCGCGCGCGCGCGTGTGTGTGTGTGTCCGTTCTTTGTGCGCGCGGTTGTGCGTGTGTGTGTGTCTGTTTGTGTGTGTGTGTGTGTGCGCGTGTGTGTTTGTGCGTGTGTGTGTGCGCGCGCGCGCGTGTGTGTGTGTGTGTGTGTGTGTGTGTGTGTGCGCGCGCGCGTGTGTGTGTGTTTGTGTGTGTGTGTGTGCGCGCGTGTGTGTTTGTGCGTGCGTGTGTGCGCGCGCGCGTGTCTGTTTGTGCGTGTGTGCGCGCGCGCGTGTCTGTTTGTCTGTTTGTTTGTTTGTTTGTTATTCCAGATGTATTTGTGGTCAGAATAACTTAATGACATCTACATATGGATTGTAACGATATCAAACATGACATCAGACCCCATTAGCTGCGTTCGCCCTTGAGTTAAACCGCGGAATCCGCTCGCGACGGTCTGACCTCACACAATATTAACGCCCATCTCCTGAGCAGTGATAACGACCCGCCGCACAACTTGACGAGTCCCTCCAGCCGAGAGACACGTCCCGTGATTACCTTGGTAAGGATAGGTGTTAGTGACGCCGCTAGATTGGATACGCTTGGGGGCAGAGCGCTGTTGAGCTTGACTCGTCTGTTGCGCACTGGCGCTGATACTGACTGATACTAGCGCGCACTACAGGGTGATCACCAAGTAGTAGGTATCAAAAACTGTTGCAGCTTTGGGAATTTGAACAATACCATCAAATATGTACCAGGAGCAACCTATACATAAAGACCACCTGGCCATTGATATACAGTCACACATGTACTAGTGGCCATTGTACATAAGGACCGAATGTCCATTGATATACAGGCAGACCTGTACTAGTGACCGCCTCCACTTGGCCATTGTGGCCACTTTTTACTTGTCCCTTAGATTATTAGTTAACTTAGATTTCTATAAGTTATTCTATTCTAACTAGATTGTTATTACCGTCTTTATAATTACTGTATCTTATTATTTGAACTAGACTAATATCTCAGCTATACGAAATGACAATCTAATACTGTATATAGTTTATCTTTAATCCATTAATACCACGTTTCCTGAGATTAGTCCTTGAACCAAAATTCGCAATAAAGTTTAGATGCCTCCTGCGGTGGTATGTGTGGTAATACTGTCGTGATGAGCGCCCACCTAGCGTTTAATGGTAGTCATCGGAGTCTCATATTACCAGGAAAACTTAAGTGGTAATTTGATAGCGGCAGGGGAGGGGTGTAAATGGATATCGGGGGCTCTGCGGGATAGAAGTGCTCAGCAAACCACTTATGTGGGCGCGCTGATTTGATTTGTATTAGCAGGAGCGCAATTTGGGCCACAGCTAGATATCCGAGCCGGTATACTGTAATTCTTGTTTCTTTCACTGTAACGTTATGTTCACTGCTTTCACGGTCACCTCCGTACCGTGAACTTATCATCACCCTGTAAAATCTGTTGTAATTACTTATGATTCCTTCACACATCCATTCTGTAAATCACTTGTCGCCACCGTGAAGTTAAAGCTCAGTGGAAGTGTACATTTTTCTTACGCCGTGAAGATAAAGTGAGTTACAGTAAGCTTTTAAGGTAAAATAAATAGTCCTATATTGAAGAGGGCGTTTCGCTTTAAAGGTTAGTTTAATATCAAATCGGCACAAAGGTTTGGAAACTCAGCGTTCGGTGATTTGATAGCGCTCTAAGAGAATTTCATCGAAAACATACGACTCTTTTTACATTTTGTGTGTTTTGCTGTCTTTTTGGGCATACTTGTACGTTTTGAACGATATTCCCATTATAAATTCAAGGAAAACACAAATCCAGTTTAGGACGCAGTGAGGCCACCAACGTTATACATCATAGGTGCACCGCCGTACAAAATTAAGTCCTTGTATCCACAAATTTGGCAGATCGTTCTGTTCACCAGTCAACCTTGTAGCAGTCAAGCCCCAGAGTGACGTCACGGCTGTGCAGGGGGATTGTAGCCAATCGCGCGTCCGTAATGTAGCAGTAATGGTTTCTATCAACGTCAATGTAGCAATAATTGTCTCCACGTCTCAGCGGGAGGACCGCTACAATAAAAGATTGATACATTCATAATGCGAGTTCACGTAGGCGTGGTGCCGTGGAGATTTATAGAATAGATATGTAAGAGAAAACACTTTGGATGTTATCAAAGATTTAATACCGTTGTTGGTATAGGAAAGAACGAAGAATGTCGAACAAAATAGATTTCTAAACACTCTAAGTTTTAACCTGACATGAACTGAGCGCACGTAATGCATAGTGCAGAGCATTTGATAGCAATTGCAATTCGTTGGTCATGCTAGAAACGAAAAAAAACTCGTTTCGTAATTCATTTTAAGAGATGTGTGTTTACATTTTAGTTACGTAAGCTTGATTTTATTAGAGTACGATTGAATTTCTCGTGCGATGATACAAAAAATACTTTCACAATTCATTCTAAAACAATTTTTTTCTAGCAGGCAAAACATTAAGGAACGCACTGATGGCAAAAATTCAGACTTGTTTAGCACAGTCGTTATAGCGTAGTCTGATAGAGGCCGAGTAGCATATCAGTTGGACTGGCTGAAAAATCATGCCAAGACGACTTGACGCAACCTTCAAGACATCTTGACGCAACCTTCAAGACGTCTTGACGCAGCCTTCAAGACATCTTGACGTAACCGTGTATGTTTTCGTCTGTACGTACGTCAGGGAGAATAAGTCTATGTCGCGCAAGATTCGATTAACCTTACCATGAAAAATTAAGGGCATAACTTGTGTCGTCGGCGCCAAAAGTGCGTCAGGCCGCGGCGCGCAGATGTTGACACGCCAACAGTAGTCTCAAGTAGACTAACTACGCTGACTTTAAAGCCCCTGTCACACTTGTGCGTATATACAAGCCCGCATGAGTTGCGTATTAACAGGGATTGCATTCGTCTTTCGGATGGTGACGTAAAGCCGACGGCCCCGTGTATGAGGAAGCTTCGGGCGTAAGCCTCAAGCGTCAAACCTCTGCACGTAAAAGAACCCAACACACTTAACGAGAGGAGTAGGGGTGACCCGGTGTGCTTGGCCAAAAACGCGAGCCGTGGCGAAGCCGCATTGCACTACCACTAGCTACTTGAAAAAGCATCATGCTTCACCTCAATTGAGGATGACTGCTTTACCTTTACCTACGGCCTTACCTGAACCCCCTCCTCTCGAAGTCGGGTCATCCCAGGCCGCCCATGACGCACTCACGATGTTCAGCGGACTCCCACTCTCTGACGTCACACCCGCGCTCTCCAACTTTCCCCATTGACATGGTTAATTGCTTATCCGCGATTTCTTTGAACCTGGTACAAATTGGGACCCCATGGATTTTCCGCCTTCCGTTTGAGTTTGAGTTCGATTCGCTGATTGCTTGATTCTGTCCGTGCTGAATACAGATTTTCACTAGTGGAAGGATAACTCTTCAGTGAGCTAAAGCTGGATAGGATCACCTTCCTTTCCATTTTTTTCACAACAGCGTTTAACGAAAGGAGGCTTGACACTGACATTGAAATTCTGACAACGGTTTATGTTTGTAAGATTTTAGTGGATAATAGACCTGGATACGTTGATGAAGGACCTAAACGTCGGGAGTTCGACTCCCGGTTATTGTCGCTCACTAGCGCTACTGGAAAGGGTTGCAGACGTGCCGTTCTTAGAACGGGATGTTACACCGTGGGTCCACTGTTAAGTGTGCTTGTCGATAAGAGCTAGGGGAATAAACATGTAAATACTGTACAGAGCATCTGTCTTCTCTGTCACGACCAGTGGAAGACTAGCTTTTTAGTCAGATAAAAACTCGTTCGTTCAAGATCACAAACTGGCATTTCTTTCTTTCGAAGCAAAAGTTTCGAGAATCCGTCTTTTTTCAGCTACCATCACGGCCACACACACATACACTCCATACTTACTGGCATAGCCAACTTTTTTTAGTACGTACTAGTTTTATTCTATTCCCAAAACAGCCCTAATTTTGCGCACTCCACGTCTTTACATAAGCTTACATAAGAACCTGCCAGGTACGCAATCCCGCTGTTGTTTTGATCCTGGTGGTTAAAGCCTATAAAGAGAGAAGGGGCGATCGTCTTGCCTGATTCAGTGTAGATTGACCGAATCGGATTACGTACGATACTTTTAGTGGCGTTGAACAAAAGTACTTCATTTGTTCCGTCTGTTTGCAAACATTCCTCCTCTGTTTACCTTCCATCGCTCATAATAGTTGTTTTCTTCACGTGCCTTTATCACAGGTTGAAACCGAAGACAGCGCGGAGAAATCCTAGAAGACGTTTTGGAGATTGAGAAGTCTTGGCGGGAGTGGCAGAAGAGATGTCGGACGGCGACGCCAACACCCACCGCCCAGAGCAGCTAGAACTCGGAGCTATAGACGTCGCTGCACTGGAGGAAGAAGACGCGAACTCGCCGCCGAACTTTACCGACGTCGCGCCGTTGTCGGCGCTCGTCAGACCCATCCCGCAGATCGACGAGACGCCGCCGTCGCCCGTCATCAACGGGAATATCGGTACGTCATGAACGTCGACGTTTTCTTGTCTCCAATTAGACGCGTGGCTCTAGTTTGTTTGTCACTAGTACTTATTTTTCGGAATTTTGTACGTTTGGTTAAAGATTCTCAACGTCGAGGCAAACAGAGAAACACACAAAATACTAGAAAGAATAAACTGGAGCCAAATATCTACTTGGAGACTACGCTAATGATAATATCCAAGCTGATCAATTGTTTTGTTTATGTAAGTTTTTTTGGTTGTTTTTGTACATTATTCCTGTTGTCATTTATACTCTTTTAATGATTGCAAGGCGGCCAGAGAGACAAAACGCTTATCTTGACTGAATCGATGACGTACAGAATACTGAAAAACGTACAAATACAAATCGATAGCATGCCGCTCTGCTTGGGAACTGTGTCATTCTACACCGCAACAACAACAACAACAACGCCACTCACATCGTCCCCACGTTCATGTGTTGTTAGTTAAAGTGACCAGCCGTCTAAGACGCAATAGGGTTGGCGCCCATCTCCATTTCTGTAGCCCTTGGGCCACGCATTTGTAGAAGTCATTACAGCGGGGGCTAGTCCACTGGTAGTGGTGTGTGTTTAATTGCTATACTCTTTCCCAAATGCTGAGTGCTAAGCAGAGAAAGCAGTATGTACTATTTTTAAAGTCTTTGGTATGACCCGGCCTGGGATCGAACTCACGACCTACCGTGTGCAATGCGAACACTCTACTCACTTGGCCATTGTACCTAGCCTCCATAGCAGGCTCTGAACCGGCCTTAATGGGGGCTAAATAATACACCTTTTGCAGCCAGCCCGTAACCATCAGCCACCCCCGTAACCATTTTGCCGGTACAATGGTTACGGGCTGGCTGCAAAAGGTGTATTATTTAGCCCCCATTAAGGCCGGTTCAGAGCCTGCTATGGAGGCTACATTGCACAGGTGTTAACGTTGTTCGTAGTTACACGATCAAAATTTGATGGATGGTACTCTGGTTCACATTCTTTAAATGTCAAGCTCTCGGTCAAGTGGCATTGTGTTGGGATAGACTGCGGCGAGATAAATTCTAAACAAGCCCTGTTTGGTTTTTTATGTTGATCGAGAGTCACACTATTTGATGTATTGTTGCTTTTTTTTTAATCGGCCTGTCTCAGTTTCTTCTATTTGTCCCTGTAGTGTTCTACACAGATATGTGTTGGACAACTCCCCTTGCTATACACTTAAACGTAAAGTTAAACCACGTGACAAAAAGTTATCGAGCAAACATGGGTAGAACATGTGACGAAAGGTTGGCGAGCAAACACTGATAAAGCACGCCGTACGACCTAAAGCAAATATCAGATCCTGGTCAACCACGCCCCCATAGGTCACCACGCCCCCATAGGTATGCCGTACATATACGCGATCAGTGGTCAGACTTTGCACGGGTTACATCATCAATTGATAACCGGTTTAACAACATTTGAAAAAAATGGTCTGGAAAACGTAGGCTAAACGATTAAAGCGTTTGAATAACTGCGGTTGTAGACGTCTCGAAATTTAATAGACTCTCTGTGCCGACAGCAGAATGGATAATATATTCGTCATTTGTTAAGAGATTTCTGGCAGCACCCGTCGTCTGAAAGCTCAAAGGTCCGCGGAGATCAAATAGAAAAGCCGCTTATCACAAGTCGAACGACTTTTGGACATTGTTAGGTCAAACAATTCCCTAGCGTGGACTGAATGCCTGTCCTTACATAACTTGAGTCCGTAGGGGGGTTTTAAAAAGCACGACTTGGTGACCCTGAATTGAACTTTTCTACGCTCTGAGCAGGTACGTAAAACTCTTAGGCACTTTAAGATTTCTCCTTACCAACGTTGTTAGCGTCGTGAACTTTTTGTACTCTCCTTATGAGGCCAGGGGCATCAAGGACGCGTCTACGCCCCTTCTGCGTTTGCAAATTCCTTTAAAAAAACGCCCCTCACCCTTTTTCCTTTGTAAAACATAGTATTTTACCGCACAATTTTACGGATTGTAGATAGTAAAGATCCCAGCAATTTTGTTCTTTTAGCGTGTTAAGTAGATCTGTTAATTACTTAGTAGTACTCTGAAGAACGATGATTGTTAAAGTTGTCCGACCTTTGACAATCCAGCTAATCGTTAACTCATCTCAAAACACAACAAGCCAGTTCTGCCATGTTTTTAAACTGCTAGTGTTGATTCAATAATACTGCTTTTGGATATTTTGTGACAGAATGATGATAATCGGTGCAGTTTTTTCCCATTGTTCTCATCAACATCAGAAGCCACGCGCGTAATTAAAATAACCGGACCGGTACTTTGTTAGGTTAAACACTTCCCAGGCGTGGATTAAATGCCTATCCTTACGTAAATCGAGCTCGTACGGTTCTTTTTTAAAGCACGACTTGGTGACCCTGAATTGAACTTTTCTACGCCCTTAGCAGGTACGTAAAACTCATAGGAACTTTAAGATTTCTCCTTACCAACGTTATTAGCGTCGTGAACTTTTTAGAGTGTCCTTAGGAGGCCAGGGGGTCATCAAGAACGAGTCTACGCCCGCTTCTGTGTTTGCAAATTCCTTTTAAAGAACTGCCCCTCCCCCTTTGTCCTTCGTAAAACATAGTCTTTTAGCTCACAATTTAACGGATTCTAGATGGTAAAAAAATCCAAGCAGTTTGTTCATTACCGTGTCAAGAGGGTCGGTTAATTACTATCACATGATGTACGCTTAGTGACGATAATTGTTGTCCGACCTTGCAATGTCCAGCTAATCTTTAACCCATCATTACATACAACATGCTAGTTCGGACATGTTTTTAAACTACTAGTGTTGATTCAATATTGTGTGCTGAAATAAACAGTTGATTGATTGATTGATTTTTTAAAGCATTGGTGCGCAGTATGAACAGCTCTGGCATATTTTGATTTTGATTTCGTTGTTTGTTCACAAAATACCACCATCCCTGACCCTGTGCTATAACTGGTGGGATCGAACCTCTTTGTTAGATAGCTTTTAACAACGCTTGAATTTAGCTACACAAACGTTGGGTGTGGCAAGTCGTCCGATGCAAGACTAGTACAGTATAACCAGCTGCGCATGCCACCACGGTGCGTGCAAAGCGGGTGTGTTTTACCCTAGGGCAGATGCATGTCTACTGGATCGCCAATACGGGTGCAGAAGTTATGAACTAAAATAGTATAATGAGAAACTTCTTTGCCTATCTAAAGAGGTATCGGTAAATATACCAGGTCGCTAATACGGGCACAGAAGTTATGAGCTAAAATAGTACACTAAAAAACTTCTTTGCATATTCAAAGAGCAATTGATACATGTACTTGTGCAAACGGGGACTTCAAATTTGTGACATGCAAATTCGATGTACAAATGAAACAAATGAAAGAAGCGAGTAGGAACAAGTGATCCCAACCGAGATTCGAACCCTCGCCGAAACCGGCAGCCCAGATCACAGGCACGCACACCTTAACCACTAGGCTAAAAGGTCGCGACCAGTTAGACTGGTCAGTTGGAGGCGCTTGAACCCCCACTGTTACACAAGTGAGCATTTTAAGGTATGCATCCTGCAGATTAGGTGATTACCATAGTCACAGATAATATTGTCAACGGGGGTCAACGAACTCTTGTCGAACCTGTTCTACTGCACTCATTCTGATCCACGCCGGCTCATACCTAGGAACAGAGCACTTTACTCCGAGACTTTTCGGTCTTTTAGACAGTTTCTCGGCTTCGAGTTCACTCTAAAACGGTATGTGAACATTATTTGTACGATATGATAGTATGTAACCTCTACACGATGTGACAGAATGATGATAATCGGTGCAGTCCCCCCCCCCCCCCAATTTTTCACACCGGCTTCAGAAGCCACGCGCGTAAATAAGCCGGCACACTGAACTATTGACCTCACAAGTCATGTCAAATTGATGGTGCTTGTTATTTTGTAGTTAGAATCATGAGCATTGTAGGATAGATTACATTTTGTAGTTAGAATTGTAGGATAGATTAGCCTTGTAGTATTGTTGATTTAATGCTATACATTGTACCATGTGTGATTGTTGAGCAATTAAGTTCAGGTTTCATGTTTAAGGCAAGGAGGTATATCTGTAGAAGTGAATGTTGCAGTTCTTAAACCTCGTTTTTTGTCGATGAAGGCATTTTGCCGATTTTCAGTCCTGTATGTCCATAGACAGGAATCCTGGCCGAGCTTCTGTAATGCTTTACGTAATCTCCGTGGTAACGTTTTTAATTTCAGGAGGGCGGCTTTAATTACAGGTGTTTTAATTACAGGTTCGCGGTGGTAAAACCTATTTCACACTCGTCCGCGTCCATGGCTTCTGACACCTTCCGGTCGCCATTTTGTTTCCGGTCTAGATATATATAACATTATAAATCTATTGCACAACTATTGTACAAGGTACAAAATATGGCATCTACTGGTACTTAACTACAGTTCTATAAGGCTAATCTACCTGAGACAAGTGTATCATGAGCTTTTACAATCATTGGAAGAATTTCTAACGTCTAGACCATGATTCTTTGATATATTTTCCTATGTTTACAATGCAGGGGTTGTTACATGTCAGTATGTACTTTGCTATTGAATTTGCTATATAAGTCCATTGGGATAAATTCTGGTATATAAGATGATAGCCTTGTGAATAGTGAATTATACACAACAACTATAATTACCTTGTTGGCACATAAAATAAAATGAACTCTCCCCCCTCTGTGTTGTAGTATCGCCCAACCCGCCCAGCTCGGATTCGGACTCGCCCGTGTTGCTAGGCGTCAACCGTCTCCGGCCTGCGTCTCCAGGGGCCATCAGCCTAGCGTCCACCATCTCATACCTGGGGTATGGGAGCGACGACCACGTGCACAGGAAAAAGGTACGACTGTTTTTTTTTGTTTGTTTTTTTCAAACAGGATCTGGATCTGGATAAAAACTGGGGAACACCCCTGTAGTAGTTGTGGTCACTAGTCTCTACCAGGTTAACTATGCCGGCTATAGGGAGAATATTTGCCAGGGTTTCATTTGCAGGCTCCTACACGGGCGAAATGTGACCTTCACCGTGGGCTGACTCTACTGTCTACTAACTCTGCCGAATTCTACGATACTTACGCCCGTAGGGGGGCCTGCTCGAGGCTAGTCACACGCCCTGGAAGTGGTAGTGCGTAGTTATATTGCCGGTTCGTCAGATGTTATAATTGCGTGACGTCCTCCCTGAACTTAGCCGGTTCTGGTAATAGCGTGGTTGTATATGGCAGAGACTTCCAGTCCAAGCCAGTTCTTGGGAAGTAGGAGTATCTATAACATTCCAGTAGAAAACATCAATAGCCTACATAACAGCCACCAAGTGGCATTCTGATGTAGGCAGTATTTTCTTTCCACGTGCTGTTTCAATGACGGTACAGTATTGCATCATGGACAGGAGACTGCAACGTAGACTGCACGACTCAATATGCCCGGTATTTTTCTATCAAAGTCTTGGGTTTGACAGCTTCAATACTGTGTGAAGTCGGTGTACAAAATTGCCTCGATCTCTTCAGTTTGTAGATTTTATCAGGGTATGTTGGTTGACACTAGGTAATCGAAATGTATTTAAGGGTACACATGAATAGATCCTGGTTCTAAATTCTTTTTTGTCACCGCCATGCGCCTGGATGAAAGAACACATATTCAAGAAACCTAGAAAAGTTTTTGAAACTTTGATACGTTGTCAAAAGAGTTGTTAGAATGTATATTTTTTAAAAGATTTTAGAGTAAATAGCCGGTCAAAATGGACTAGGCAATAGTTCACATTCCAAGCAGACCTGTGAAGCCGTAGAGCTACACGAGAGAACTATTTAAATCCTGCCAGGAGTCTGCCTCGAAGCGCTCAGTTTGTGGTTGTGTTCCCCCGGCAATATGGTTGTTAATTTGTTTTATACCAGAGGCAGAGAGCACGAGAGTGGTTTTTCTATCACAGTGATTTGTAGTCGTTAAATGGGCCTGGGAGGCGCAGACATAAACTGTGATGACAGACGAAAACTAAATTTGTACAGAACGACACGTGATACTGTGGGCGGTATGTGGTAGCCCATAGTCACCTGCTATGTGTGTCAGAGTTGAATGGAGAGGTAGGGAGTGGGGTGAAAATAGGCCGACCCGTCCCCCAACCTTGCACCCCCCCCCCCCACACACACACACACACACCTCCACACAAGCACATACGTTTACCCTTAAAATATTTTTAAAAAGAAAAAAAAAAGATAAAAGACGAAATTTTATCCAGTTGCTTGAGTAACTATTTTTGGTGGATAAAAGACGAAGTTGTCACAAGTGGTGCAGTACACATGCTCGCCGCTAGGAGCGCCGTTCTTGTCCCCGGGAGTTGCTCGTTGACCTCAACTGACCCAGTGACAGGTTGATGACGTCATGCCCCCTCCACACAAGCACATACGTTTAAAATATTTTAAAAACGAAAAAGAAAGATAAAAGACGAAGTTGCCACAAGTGGTGCAGTGCACATGCTCGCCGCTAGGAGCGCCGTTCTTGTCCCCGGGAGTTGCTCGTTAACCTTAGCTGACCCAGTGACAGTTTAATGACGTCATGCCCTGAGGCCGAGGACAGGTGCACATGACGTCACAGATCGTAGTGCCATTTCTCTACACAGTAAAACTAATTTTAGAAAAAAGATGCTTCCGAAGACCAAAGTCAGGGAGACACTAAATCATCGTTTTTATTTTAGGCCTCTAGTTTTGGGGACGTTTGGACAATTCTGCAACTAGCCTCTACCAGGCTCCAGACGTGGCTGGAAAGAGTAGAATTCGGCCGAATAGACAGATGACCTACCAGAGGAGTTGACCAGCCGGTAGATACGGTTTGCCACGTCAGGGAGTGACATGAGACCCACGAATCTCTATACTATTGTTTCAGAAATAAAACCAAGTTCCACAGATAAAAAGAAATCTGGGCGTGAGGCAGAACGACCAAATAAGAATTCTACTACCGTAGTTTCATTCCACAATTTGCTAAAACAAAGTACATATTAAAACCACTATAGACTAATAGAGGTCAAATTTGACCCACGGCCAGGTCAATGGCCTTTGACCTAGAACCAGGTTCCTCCCGAAAGGCGTGAATGCCGGCAATGCGTGCGTGCCATCATTTCTGATTATAATTAGACGGCAGTTGAATCTATATGGGAGAAATTGTAGACATATTCCCACCACCTATTAGCTGCCGATGACGCAGTGTTACAAGGCAGAGCAGCATTTTTAAACGCCGGGACAGGACCGTCTGTCAGCAAAGGTCCCTTCCGAGTGTTCTAAGTAACGATATCGCTGATAGAAACACCGCTAGCTAGGGTCAAAGGCAGCAACCACCCTGGACAAGTACTCGACAGGAGGGGTCACGGCTAGAAGTGGACACATAAAAAGTCTTGCAGTGGACTAGGACAAGGACGCATATAGCAAGGTTGGTAGGACGTGGCTACCAGAATATGTGTAATATAGCTGATTGTTATTATCCGACAGGATGTTCTAGATCGGAAAATCTGGATGATATCTCGTACCACAGGGTTTTAACGTCATGATGGCGTTCTAGAACAAGTGTGAATCTGTTGGGTGGCAACGGCTCAATTAGTGCATGTTTAAGCTAAAACAGCTGCTGATGAAACGCTGTAAGGGTCAAATTCAACAGGCGTCTTAAGCAAATATTCTTTGGATGAGGACACGGTTAAAGCGGCGGACGCGACTAGATGGAAAACTTCTTGACGTGTATAGAGACAATGCCGAGGATGTCTTAACATATTCTTCAAGATTATTAAGATCAAGCCTCGGAGAAATAGCGTTGTTCTTTCCAGACGTGTTACAAAACGACACCGTACCTGCGTTACTGAAACGTCTCGAAATAGAATCAAAGTTAAAGCTGAAAGAAGAAAAAGACAAAGATGGCATCGGACTCACAACATTATCGGATGATTTTTGTGCGACCGACCCACGAGGAGGAAGATAAATCTCTTAACTCTGCCGAACCACAGGTTTACACTTGTTTTGTTCTAGTTAGAAGTGTTTTAGTTTTCGTCGTAGCAACCCGTTTTCAACCCGTGATTTTGTGACGTTGACGTGGTCGCGTTTGACCCTGTGCGTTGTCAGTAGGAGTTGCTACAACATGATGCAACATCATGTGGCTGTTTAGTCGGTCGAAAATATTATACACTCGAAAAGTTAATCCAAGAACTTAAGAGGAAATGATAATATTTTTGATTCAATCTACACGACTGGATTACGATATTAAAAATACAAGATGTTTCAGATGTCAATCCGACATCTTTCATCAATGAACGGAAATGAAATGACACATACACATAAAGACGCATTGAAGGACCAGAAGTTTTTCTTTTCACAGATATTGGTAATACATTGGAGTTGAAGATGATTTCAATGTCTATCTCCTTGTTTAGCTCTTGCGTTGCAAGCAAATGTTGAGTGAGGATATAGGTGCCTGTTAGCATAGTGTTGCCAAGACAACCGCTAGGTTACCCTTTTTATCGTCTGACGATGCATTTTGTGCTTAACTTAATATTGATCACTTTTCCATATGTTGCGAGTGACCCATTAACATAATCAATGAAGTGACTGGACATTCTGTGAAGGTGACATCCAATACACCCTTAACCTTTAACACACTGAAGTGGCTGTTTGGCATCCCGTTATCTATTGCTTATACTATAGTGTTAGGCAGCAGGGAGAAGGTTAACCTTCAGCACACTGAAGTAGTCGTTTGGCCCCGTTCTCTATTGGTTACACTAACCGTTACAGTGTTGGGCTACAGGGAGAGAGAAGGTTAAGTTAGATTTGACAATATGATTCACAACTGTACTTTATGCGTAAAAACGCTCAGTGGTCTGTCATGTATGCAATCAGCACACGTGTGTATGTGGTAGACTGTAAACCCACCGGGACGCTACCTGCTTACACCACAAACACTCTTATGTGACAACGCTTGAGTAGCCTGTTTGTTTTTTGCTGAACATATTTATCATTGTCATTACCATCATCATTACGCTCCTAAATTACTTAGGGACTGGTATAGGTTGTATTTACGCGACGTCACAGCCACAACGCTCTTGGGTGTAATCTGGAGACCTAGACATTTCCCTGTGTTTATGGTATTGCCACCTGCTAAAAGACCTCAAAAAATATTTCTGCTAGAATAACAACCCCGCCCCGCTCATCATTAAAAACGTGGGACTTTTCATTAGCTACTGCCTCCAAAGAAGAAGCCCCTACCCCCCCCCCCAGTAATGTTCGTAGAAACATCAGACATATCCATAGAATAAACATTTCTTACCTTTTTTTTACATTATGGTATCTGTACACTTGCAATTAGCAGACGGGCGTGAATTTGCAAATTAAGAAATCTATTACTTGATTGACTAGTATGTATATATAAATTCATATTTACTTGGCATCTTTCATATAGGTTTAACCAACCAGCATGCCGGATGATTCTGACGTCACGGTCACGTGGGTGCAAAGACCGTTACATGATAGCAATGACATCTTTCATATAGGTTTAACCAACCAGCATGCCGGATGATTCTGACGTCACGGTCACGTGGGTGCAAAGACCGTTACATGATAGCAATGACATCTTTCATATAGGTTTAACCAACCAGTATGCCGGATGATTCTGACGTCACGGTCACGTGGGTGCAAAGACCGTTACATGATAGCAATGACATCTTTCATATAGGTTTAACCAACCAGTATGCCGGATGATTCTGACGTCACGGTCACGTGGGTGCAAAGACCCGTTACTTAATAGCTATGACATCTTTCATATAGGTTTAACTAACCAGTCTGCTGGATGATTCTGACGTCACGGTCACGTGGGTGCAAAGACCCGTTACTTAATAGCTATGACATTTTTCATATAGGTTTAACCAACCAGTATGCCGGATGATTCTGACGTCACGGTCACGTGGGTGCAAGACCCGTTACATAATAGCAATGACACTGAACGCTATTGCATGTTCATGCTATATTGAGTTAGATAACTAAAGTTAAAGTGTGGAGAGGGTATGTTATATTTCATTTATATGTGCATTTACTTAATTAGTAATCTTACACTTGACACCTGCTGATCTAATTTTAATGACAAACATATTGAGAAGTCACGGAAATTTTCCAGTTGACTCGGCGCATCGTTACGCTTTTGTAGCATTCCCCGACGCTGAGGCCCTGATCTGCAAGGTCTTGCATAACTGTTCTTCTTCATGTTGTTACCAGTCATCCATACTCTCGTTCCATACTCTGTCTTGTCTCTACTTTTCTCTCTGAGTCTCTCTCTTTCTCTTCGCCAGTCTGTCTTCCTTGCCCTCTCACTCCCCTTGTGAGTCTAGATCTCGCTCTCTGGCTATCTATCTCTCTTTCCCCTCTCCATCAGTCTCTCTCTGTGAGTCTCCCTCTCCCTGTTTCTGTCTATTTCTCTCTCTATTTCTCTCCTTCTCTCTCTCTTTCTCTCTCTCTTTCTCACTCTTTCTCTCTCTTTCTTTCTCTCTCTCTTTCTCTCTCTTTCTCTCTCTTTTCTGCCTCTTTCTCTCTTTCTGTCTCTCTCTCTGAATCAAAAGGATGAGATAATGACGACAACTTTGAGCTTAGAACCGGTGGGAGCCCATGTACTTTCGCAGTCCGAAATTTCTATCCATAAAAGGCTTGAGCTTCACTACCATGTCTACTGTATATGTAGGGTCTTTCTTAACGCCATCTCTTTCCGTGTTCTGCTGGTGGTTAAGAAAAAGCTGTATCGCGAAACACGTGTGGTTTCCCAGCCCGAAAATTTCCATCCATAAAAAAATGGATTTCACTGCTATGTATACTGTATTTGTAGGGTCCTTGTTAATGTGTCCTTGTTTGTATTTTGCAGGTTGTTAAGAAAAAGCGGCACCGGAAGTCCCGCGGGTCCAATATGAGCGTGCCCCAGACGCCGGACTCCGTTAGTGGGTCCGTCACCATCGACTTCGACGACGGAGGATTCGACACCGACTGCAAGTCAAGTAAGTAGTACACCCTTTTTTGCAATCGTAGCCTGCGTAGTCCAGTGGTTAGTGCCCTGTCACACTTGTGCGTATATACAAGCCCGCATGAATTGCGTATTAACATGTTTTTGTTTTAGGGTAAGTTTGTAGCCGAAGAAGTAATTTCTTTGGTTCGATAACTAGGCTGCACAACGATGGGTCAAAGTAGAAAACAACTTCCTTCCCGCAACATGTATTTAAACCAAAAACTGTTACTGCGGAGCTCATACACCCTTGAATATACACACAAGTGTGACAGGACCCTTAGGCGCCCATTTCACTAGACGGCGATCGCACTGAGCTCTCGCTGCGACCTAAATTGATTTGGTCTAATCCTTCATTTCATAGTTGGAATAGTGTGGCTGAAAAGACATCAAAACACGCAAAGCGTAAAAATATTCGTTTTTTATCTATGAAATTCGTTGAATGCTCTGTTAAATTTTATATATATATATATAAGTAGTCGCAGAGAGCGCGCGGCGAGAGCGCCGTCCTAGTGGAATGGGCGGTGTTCGCGGCCGTGCCTCTAGAACTAGAGGCCGTGAGTTCGATTCCGACGGTGTCGCTCAACCGACATGCACGCTACCGAAAGGGTCGCTAAAGCCGGCGTCACAAATAAGACGTTCAGCTCGGCCGACGTGTTGGCGAGCTTCAAATGTGCATTTTCGGCCGAAGTACGGCCGACGTTCTGTCGATTACGCGGGCTTCGGGCGATTTTTAGAAATCAAAGTTGTTCCAAATATTGGCCTTTTACCAGGTTAGTCGATACTGACTTCGTCCATGTCCAAGAGATGGTACCATCTCATGGGGGATTTTTAGTTTTTAGTGTTCGACGGACGTCGCCCGAGATTTTCATTGGAAAATACGGTCGACGCTCGGGCGATTTTGAAATTCGGCGAGGTTCTGGCGATCTACAAAGTCGGCCGACGCTCGCATGAATTGTGACGCCGGCTTTAGAACGGGACGTTATGCCATGGTCCACAGTCAAAAAGAGTTAGGATTTTCCCCGGTACAATGAACCTGTCAATGCTGTACATAGTGCCTGGCTTCTCTGTCACGACCAGTGGAAGATTAGCTTTTCGTTGAGCTAAACTGGATCGAGATCACTTTCACTTTCTTTCATTCTTCGCACGACAGCTATACAACAAGTCTGTGTCAGTGAGTAACAGTTGTAAGTCAAGCGTATGAATTCACATGCATATATGTTTCTAGGCAGAAAGATATCCCTAACAGATGCAAGGTCAAGTAAGTGTTATAAGCGACTTTCTCATATTCAGAATATATATTGAAGAAAATTCAAATAGAAAGAAGCTCGATTCCGTTTGCTGATCATGTATGTTGATAACTAGCTACGGATAATCTTCTTGTAACTGTTATAAATCTCTTTGATATTTTTCGTTCTGTAGATAAAAACATGAACAAGTTAAAGAAATGAATACTCACAACATCAAACAACAGGGGTATAACAGAAAATCGGCAATTTTCCTCGTAGGTTTGGCGTACGACTTCACCTGTGTTAACGTTGTAACGGAGAGATGACCCTTAGAATGTAAGAATAAATCGTGAAGCTACCGTAACGGAGTCGGCGGACGTTGTAGGACATCGTAGGGTAATGCAAATAGGACACGGCAATGGCGGCAAACGAATCTATGACATCTTGTAAATATGCTCTCTCCTTATCTTGCAGATATGTCCGACGCCTCCAACCAGGACATCACGTTGATGTACGCTTCCCATGAGGTGACAATCTATTTTACTTTCCTATCATACCTTATTACAATCCATTGTAGCTGGTGAGCGTTGTTCTGTTGGAACTTGCAAAGAACACACTTTTGCTGCGAAGGACAGGGACAAACATCTAGGTGTGTTCGTTTGGATGACGTCTAAGACGTTCTAACGTTTCCAAGAGAATGCGTCACTGTATCTAGATGGTGTTCTTTCGAACGGTCTCATTTGTTCGTACAAACTTTCCGTAAGGTGTTTCAATGTTCCAATGGAACGCATTTCTGTATCTCGATTGTATTCTTGTTGTTCATTCAAACTCTCGGTAAAGTGTTCGAATGTTCCAAGATAACGCGTTTTTTATCTCAGTGGTATTCGTTCGAATGTTTGTGTTCGTTCGAACTCTCGGTAAGGTGTTCGAATGTTCCAATGGAACACGTCTCTGTATCTCGATTGTATTCCTTCGAATGGCGGTGTTCGTTCGTTCGTTCGAACTCTCGATAAGGCGTTGGAACGTTCCAAATGAAAAGTGAAACCTTTGCGTTTCCAGATTCCGTAATGAAGTAATTTCAAGGTCTCCGGGTTTTGTATGCTTCGCGGAGCGCACATGAGGTTCCGTGCACATGATTGAATCCCGCTCTAAGTCAGTAAGAGGATTACTCGCACTCGTTAATTTTCTCGAGCCGTATTAAGGCGGCTCCTGCCATGAGGGCCCGGGGAAGATCCGGCCGCCATCACGCCAGGTCGTGCCCGGCATTTACATGTAGATGGCTCGGGAACGGTCCCTAAGTCCGGTAATCTTCCTACGCGGGTAGATTTGACGTCGATTGGTCTTAAAATTGGCGTCTGGAAAGGTCGTTAGATTCGCCGGATCTAAAGTTTGAAAGGCTAGTTCAAAAGTCTCGGAGGGTGGAATCGAAAGGGGAGGGATGTTTTTATGTGGTGAAAATTGGTTTTCCAATCCAATGTTCCACCTGCGCAGAGAGAGCAACTTTGTAATGCTACTCGTCGTCCATATATCGTTACATTTTGTACAAGACAAGTACAAGTATCGCTCGATCGCATCAATGATACCTAAGATCTGGATGTCTGGCTGATAGCATCTGATAAGAAACCGCCATCGCGTAAAATTATAAAGTTCCATTCTACAGTAGCCAGAGCGTTAGGCCTCTTTCCAAACAAGTACTACGCAAAACTGCAAACAAGAAATTCTGAAAATATTTGCGAAAGCGCGATAGTTACTCCTCCGGAAGTTCCACCCCGTTCTATATTGGGCCCGAAAACGTCGCGGCCGACTCTTCAAATCGCTCATGGAAGTTGACTTAACTTTCAGACGATCCACGCGTTAAATTAAACCAAAGCCGGAAATAAGCTGACTCTCAACGTTTTGATCTCCGTTAATTGCGACCGGCTAGTCTTTTATTCCTCTGGACAAACGAAACCGCTGACGGGTTAGCGTTTCAAGTTCCTATCTCTTATGTATGATAGCGTTGGGCCAAAGGTGCCGCTCGTACGAGTGACGTAAGACGCGCCACTAGCGGTATAACAAACACGCAATCAACGTTCGGAACGTTTAGTGGGCTTCAATCTTTAAATCAATCATTCAACTTAGTCAATCAAACTTTGTTTACGATGGGCTGTCCTTGACTTGACTTTGATTGAGAATGTTTGTATGCAATCCTTGTAACGCAACGTCTGTTAAATGATTTAGGACTTTCGTGGCTGTCATTTCATGCCGCTTGAGTTTCCATAAAAACATTCAGGAATAAAAAGCACGGGAAATGTGTTTTAGATCCACCTGTATAGTGGCTTCTTGTACGATTTCTACGGCAAATTGATTGTGACTTGGATTGATGAATCACACTTTCGTAAAAGCAACTAGAAATAACAGTTTTAAAATTTTGAAAAACTGAGACTAGCAAAATTGCGAGCATGCATCGCGGTATCGGGAATGTGTGGAATGTGGATCCATTTTTTTTTAAATTTCTTCAGTCGATTTTAGGTTTCCGTGAATGATTTCATCAGGTTGGTGAATGACTGAATAGCAAAGTTCTATTATGCACAACCAAGTGCATGTATTTACACGAGCAAAAATACTCGAGCAAAGATGTAAATGGCTCGTGTAAGTTGTGACTAAAAGAACTTTGCTATTCTGATTTTCGGTTCGTTTGCTTGCGATCGTTTTTCCATTTCCTGCTTGTCAAAACATTTTCACAATTCCGCTCACCCCAGCTTCCACCGATCCATACTTCAATGAAGCTTCCTCGCCATGATTCTACCCTGTATGCCTGACATGTCCAATCTGACGGCACACAGTCGTATTAAAACGGCCTCACAAATCCCTTTCATCTACAGAGTTTGAAGAAGTTATTTTCCACCTGACTGACTCTGATATCAATGTCAAGCTGTTAGGTCAGGATTTGTCTGTATGTAACCCACAAATGCAGCAGTTCGGCTTCGGGTCGCTAGGTGTAACCCTCGGTTTGACTTGAAACGTGCTCCCTGATTCAAAACATCTTTAACGTTAGCGTACGTTAATGAATAAATGAATAAATGAAGACCTTTATTGTACAAATATACCCACTGGGTTCAGTAGAATTAGTATTTTGTAGCTTGTTTGTCAATTTTGGTCCTTTTTTCATAGAAACAAGTTTTCTTACATCATTCATTATGTACTGTGAGTGATGATTGTAGCTTCATTTGCTTTGTCTAAGAGCCGGCATTTCATTTGTAACATTTTTTTTCTTTTCTTAGAAAATTCCGAAGAAGGATTTTCGACATGAGGTCCAGGCTAAGAAAGATGTTGCGAGTTTCCTTGAGATGGCTCAGCTGATGCTCGACATGGTGGAGACCAGTCTTCAAGACATCTTGGACACCATGCTGGAGAGAATCTTAAAGGACGAGACCAAGTGTACCATGGCGTCGGCCAAGTCTGCGCTGTTCACACATGACTCAGGTCAGTTCAGACATCGGTTTTCATTCTATAATAATGTTTATTGCAAATGCATGCCAAGGGCTAATTGTAAGAACAAACAACACATATAATAATGAAAAATACAATGATATTAAGGGCCTCATCCAATGTTATGCTGCATTCTAAAATGTACATAGTGCTACACTGTAGTTTTGTTGGGTTTGACTTCTTAACCTGACTAAAAAGAGGTTTCTTGTTGTCAGTGCTGTTTGTATACCTCAGTGTTGTAGATGGATATGTAACATGTGAGTAGGTTTCGGCCTCCTGGCAGCTTTCTATGATATTGCAGCAGAAATTTTGGTTTTGGTTTTGATATCATTAAACTTTCCCCATAACAAATATAGAATTTGGTAGCCAAACGGCAACTTCAGTGTGCTAAAGGTTCATGATCTATTTTCCCTGCATTCATTTTATCAGAGTATGTCAGATCAAGGTTATTCTGCCTGAACCAAGTTCACCTATTCAAATAAAGTCAAGTTCACCTGTACCAAGTATTACTAGTATTGTCAATGTATTGATCAATAACTCTAATATTTTGTTGTCTTTTTTTTCAGTACGACATTTTACAAAAACGATCCAGGGCACCAGTGAGACGGAGTACGGAGGGATTGACTACGACCAGTCCTGGATATGTGCTTTGTAAGTCTCAGGCTCTTTTTAGTGTAATCTGGGTTCTTAAAATAGTTTTTGGGACCTTTATGTGTAGCTGTGGTATATAAAGTCTTCTTTACTTCTGCATTATGTCATACTTCATGCAATAGTGGTTGCGACACGTCCTATCTGTTCTCGGACCGTCCTTCCACCTCTTGGTAGGAATCTATCAGGATGAAGCCAGGCCAGTATGCACTTTCAAGCTGTTTATTCTTAAGGTCTCTGCACAGACATCTTTGTCTGCCGAGGTTCTCTCTTGGGCTCCTCATGCTACATCATATGTGCATGCGTGTTAGTCTAATATGTTCTAGTGCTAATAAGCTACACATGTTACAGTGGTCAAGTGACAGACATTAAGAAGCGGCACGTGGCTTACCTGCTTCTGTGTATGATTTGACTATATCTGATTCTTGTAATTGTATGTTCCTAAACAAGTGTGAAAGAACACGATGCTAACCTGTTCTTTACTCCCCAGTGCATCAGTGACAGACATTAAGAAGCGACACGTGGCGATCGCCAGACTGCAGTACCCGCGGAACCTGGGCGAGACCAGCCAGGAGGTGCAGTTCATCGTCCTGGTCATCGCGCCAAGGAAGGAGGTAAGGGAGCCCCTCTTACTTCTTATTCCGTTAACTAGTTCACTTTTTTTGTATTTTTATTATTGATTTCACATTATCTAAGGCTTGCTTTCCACCCCTTCCTGACAAAATGCTAATAAAGAGGCAGATTCATAAAGGTTGCATCTGCATCATTTTATAATTTGCTTCTAGACAAAGGTACAGAACGAAAGCCCCAGCAGGTGCACTGAAGCCTGCACAACTGCATTGTTTCATGGATTCTTTCTAATCTCCAAGCAGATGTAGATTGGCAAAGTCATTTCTCAAGCTAATGGTTCCACGTAACCATGTAGCTGTCATAACAGTTTTTTTCACAGAAGATCTGCTTTGATATTACATTCTCTCCTCCAGAAAACAGGGCGTAGCACCCTGAATATGACAACAATTTTTCAATGCTGTCACCGCAGCTTTGCGACCACTGGATGGATGGCCCACTACTTTGGATATGTGACATTGTGTGAACACTGGTGAAGCTAGAAACCAATTTTACCCTTGTTGTCCCCCAGAAAACGATGCGTAACGCCCTTGAGACGGCGCGCACGTTCTCGACCCTGTTCATGTACCACACAAACATAACAAACAAACAATTGTTGTTCTTTTCCCCCCAGAAAACGATGCGTAACGCCCTTGAGACGGCGCGCACGTTCTCGACCCTGTTCATGTACCACACAAACATAACAAACAAACAATTGTTGTTCTTTTCCCCCCAGAAAACGATGCGTAACGCCCTTGAGACGGCGCGCACGTTCTCGACCCTGTTCATGTACCACACAAACATAACAAACAAACAATTGTTGTTCTTTTCCTCAGAAAACGATGCGTAACGCCCTTGAGACGGCGCGCACATTCTCGACCCTGTTCATGTACCCGGAGGTGCGCCAGGAGCTGCTCGACTGTCAGGACGAAGAGGAGTTCATGGCGACCTTGAAGAAAACGGAGGAGGACCTCCGCGGGGGGGAGAAAACGGACAGGAGGAGGATCAAGATGGAGGCCATCAAGTCAGCGGCCGCCTTCGAGAGACCAGGGGTAACTTGATATGTTTTGTTTTTTTGTGTGGTAAAATTATTCTCAACTGTTTTTAAAAGAATAAAGGGAACAATTAAAGGTACAAAATGGAGGAAGTCAAGTCTGCAAATGAAGTTTATGTCTTCAAAATGCATATTCAAGCATTCTGGTGGTCTATGGGGCCATCCTTTCTGAATTTGTCGTTAAAAGACAAGGATGGAGGATAACGTTCTTTGCCTTTTCTTTCAGGATCAAAAGTTCACACCAGGAGCCGGTGTGTGGGGAGACTTGAAGAGAAGAGCGCCTCACTACCTCAGTGACTTTACCGACGGTATGTGTGAGACAGCAATTGGTATAACACTCACTGCTCCAGCAATGTCTGAGTAGAGTAATCCAGTTAAAGATGCTCTCCAAGAGTTGCCATGGTGAACATGGATAAAGCATTCATTCCTTCATTGACCCACTTGATTGATTTTAATATGTTTGTAAGTCTGATGCCAATTCAGTCAGTTGACTGCTATTGTCAGTTTGAGTATTCAATAAACCATCATTCTTTCATCCATCCGTCCCCTCCAGGGCTGAAAGGGCGGCGCTCCCTCCACAAGCTGCTGTCGGCGACGGTGTTCCTGTACTTCGCCTGCGTCCTGCCGTCCATAGCGTTCGGCACGCTCAACGAAAGGAACACGCACGGAGATCTGGGTAAGAACAAGGCGAATGTTTGTTATTGGCTGTTTGCAGCCATGTGACTATGATGTACATGTATATTGCCTGTGCCAAGTTAGTGGGTAAAAAATATGGGGGAACGCACACACACACACAGAAAACGAAGCCCACATTGATACAGTCAAATTTTGCTTTCTTCTCAGACTTTCAAGTCCAAATGAAAACGGCAGACATGAAAGAATACTGTCTAACTTTCAACAATCTTTACTTCATGAAACTGTGTGTTCCAAAGTACGGACTTCCTTTTAGACTCCGTTTTCATGGTAATCTTTCACATCAGTAATACATTCCTAAATCTGATAACCAACAAATTAGATTAGTATGCCCTAAGATGTCTAATTGGTTTCTTTGTCTCCACAGATGTGAAGAAAGTGTTTGTCTCCCAGACCCTGGGCGGCCTGATGTTCGCCTTGTTCGGTGGACAACCCCTGGTGATTCTACAGACAACTGCACCACTGGCTCTGTACACTAAAAGTAAGCAGCTGGCTATTATTACCATAATGATATCAGCATTGCTGCCTGTTGCTCCATATTATTTATATTGTGCTGTTGCAATTTCAATTAAGTAAGGTATTATTACCCCAAAAAGCTTATATGAGTGCATTTCTTTATAATTTCAAAAGGTTCATTTAGTACGCCACAGATTTTTCCATTTTTGTGTTATTGTCTTTCCTAGGATTGTAACAAAAGCTAGAATTCTACAACAACAGGTGCGGTTTTGCAGAAGGTGCTAAGAAGTTAATTTTCTGATTCTAAAATTTTAGAATTTAAGTAAGACCTTACTCCAGTATTGTAACAATTTTGAAATTAGTTTTTCTTCTTTATTCATTAAATTTTTGTATATTATCCTAATATATTTTGACAATCTGACAGATATTTTTCTCCAATTAAAAATTCTTTTCACCACCTCTGAGTTATTCACTTGTTTTCTCCCCCCAGTTATCTATGAGTTCTCTCACAGTCTTGAGGTGGAGTTCCTGCCGATGTTTGGGCTCGTCGGGCTTTTCAGCAGCGCCTTCCTGTTCATCTACGCCGTCTTCGGACTCAGCCGCGTCATGAAGTACACTACAAGGTGAGAAAGGTTTACTAGTGTGTCTCCTAGTCATGTTAACTGTGCCTAACCACACACTTACAGCCGCATCATGAAGTACACCACAAGGTGAGCTTAGTGTCATAGCCCCAGCCCTGTCTCCTGGGCATATCCTAACCCTAACCCCCGTCATGAAGTACACAACAAGGTGAGCATGACCAAGTTAAATTCACTTCAACATTTGGATCAGTGACTATTCTTACTTCACCCCAAGTGTGGGGTGTGTGTCTGTGTGTGTGTGTGTGTGTGTGTGTGTGTGTGTGTGCGCGCGCGTGTGTGTGTGTGTGTGTGTGCTTTAGAATCTGTTATCTTCTTCAGACTCTACACTATGTAAAATTGCTATACACCATTCGTGACCCTTGGCACACTGCTATTTTGTCTCCATGTCTGGAATTGTACCTCTCTGATTTCTTTAACATGTTGTCTTACATGTATGTTCACAATTTGCATTACAGATCCACAGAGGAGATCTTCGCCCTGTTCATCGTAGTGGCATACGTGGTGGATGCCATCAGGAGTCTTACAGCAGGTAGGTCTGGCAGCCAATATATCACTGGAAATTTCATAAATCTATATTTGATTAAAAAATATATTACATAGAATATTTAATACACGGAATATCTTTTTAGGTATAGAAACAGTGACAGAATAGTTGAAAGAGTTAATAGATTGACAGAAAACATGTTCATGCAGTCATAAGTTAAAATTTCTGTTAAAGTAATTTTGAGCAACAGCATCTTGTGGTTTATACTTAATAATTTAAATGAAAGTAACCATACATGTAGTTCAGACTCAAACATGCTGTGCTTCTGTGCATTCAGCTCAATATTGATAATTTTGAAACGCAATTTGTAATTGATAACGAGTATACAGTATATGTTGACTCACTGACCTCTTATTTCGTATTGCAGATTTCTACACACACTTCGACACAGAGAGCTGCAAATTCGTGAACCTGACAGCGCTGAACAGCAGTCTGCCGGAGAACGGCAGCTCGGTGCACAGCGTGCTGACCGACAACTGCCAGCCGGAGCGACCGCTGCTGCACATGATCCTGCTGCTCGGCACGCTGTGGGTCGGGATCACGCTGTACAACTGCACCAAGAGGTAACCAGAACTGCTTGTATGCTTGCTTGTTTGTTTGTTCGTCTGTTTGTTCGTCTGTTTGTTGCATGTGTGCGTACATGTGTGTTGAATGGCCTCTGCTGCACATGATCCTGCTGCTGGGCACGCTGTGGGTCGGGATCACGCTGTACAACTGCACCAAGAGGTAAGAGTAGTTTGTTTGTTTGTTTGTTTGTTTGTTTGTTGTGTATGAGTGTGTGTGTTGCATGTGTGCGTACATGTGTGCAACTGCACCAAGAGGTAAGAGTAGTTTGTTTGTTTGTTTGTTTGTTTGCTGTGTATGAGTGTGTGTGTTGCATGTGTGCGTACATGTGTGTTGAATGGCCTCTGCTGCACATGATCCTGCTGCTGGGCACGCTGTGGGTCGGGATCACGCTGTACAACTGCACCAAGAGGTAAGAGTAGTTTGTTTGTTTGTTTGTTTGTTTGTTTGTTGTGTATGAGTGTGTGTGTTGCATGTGTGCGTACATGTGTGCAACTGCACCAAGAGGTAAGAGTAGTTTGTTTGTTTGTTTGTTTGTTTGTTGTGTGTGAGTGTGTGTGTTGCATGTGTGCGTACATGTGTGTTGAATGGCCTCTGCTGCACATGATCCTGCTGCTGGGCACGCTGTGGGTCGGGATCACGCTGTACAACTGCACCAAGAGGTAAGAGTAGTTTGTTTGTTTGTTTGTTTGTTTGCTGTGTATGAGTGTGTGTGTTGCATGTGTGCGTACATGTGTGTTGAATGGCCTCTGCTGCACATGATCCTGCTGCTGGGCACGCTGTGGGTCGGGATCACCCTGTACAACTGCACCAAAAGGTAACCAAAGCTGTTTGTATGCTTGCTTGTCTGTTTGTTCGTCTGTTTGTTGCATGTGTGCGTGCATGTGTGTTGAATGGCCTCTGCTGCACATGATCCTGCTACTGGGCACGCTGTGGGTCGGGATCACCCTGTACAACTGCACCAAAAGGTAACCAAAGCTGTTTGTATGCTTGCTTGTCTGTTTGTTCGTCTGTTTGTTGCATGTGTGCGTACATGTGTGTTGAATGGCCTCTGCTGCACATGATCCTGCTGCTTGGCACCCTGTGGGTGGGGATCACGCTGTACAACTGCACCAAAAGGTACGTAGAGAGCCTTGATCAGTTTACTTTCTGTGTGTGTCTGTGCGTGTGTGTATGTGTGTTTGTGTGTGTCTAAGTGTGTGTGTGTGTGTGTCTGAGTGTGTGTCCATGCTTGTGTGTGAGTGTGCGTGTGTGTGTCCGTGCGTGTGTGTACATGTGTGTGTGTCTGAATGTGTGTGTTTGTGTGTGTGTGTCTGAGTGTGTGTGTGTGTCTGAGTGTGTGTGTGTATCTGTGTGTGTGTCTGTGTCTGAGTGTGTGTTTGCATCTGTCTGTGTGCGTATGTATGTGTGTATGTGTGTTTATGCTCTGTTCTCTGATAGTCTGTTATCTCCCCGTTCCACAGCCCATATCTAATGGCTGGCTGACTAGGTTCCTCCTGTATGTTTTTGTGTTACCATCTGTGTGTATATGTTTGTGAGTGACTGTGTATGTGAAGGATATAGTTGTGTTCTGAGCTCTAACAGCCTGTTCCTCCCCCCCAGCCCATACCTGACGGAGGGAAAGCGTGAGTTGCTGGCTGACTACGCTCTACCCATCGCCGTCGTCTTCAATGGCTTCATGGGATCCTATGCCTTCAGGGCCGTACAGTGTAAGTAACACAAAAAGTAACATATATGTATAAAACAAAGTCTGTTTTAAGTCTAAGAATGAAGAAGGCATTGTTCCCAATGAAATTTCTATTATCTCCAACCATAAGTATGCTGTCCGTTTCACACATCTCAACTTCCATTTTGCAACGTTTGGTCTTTCAAATAGAGCATCTCTAATTACTGTATGTATTGCAAATGGTGCATGGAGAACACAAAACTGCTTGAAAACTTTGTGTATCTTAGTCTTGTTGTGGCAAGCTTGTCTGCTGTTTATAAGTAGAAATATTACCTCCAAACAAAACACAAAAACAAAATGTACACATGTAGTAAAAGTACTTTTTCTTTACTTTCAGTGGAAAGGTTTCAGGTACAAGAGCGGCCGATGTTCCAGATGGTCGCCCTGGACAGTCTGCACCCCACGGCCATGGTGGTCGCGCTGGGCCTCGGCTTCTGTCTCTCTCTCCTCTTCTTCATGGACCAGAACATCAGCGCCGCCATCGTCAACAACCCTGCTCACAAGTAAGGAGGGAATGAATGAATGAAGGGATAAAGGAATGAAAGGAAGAACTGATAGATTAGTGTCCTCTTCTTCATGGACTAAACCATCAGCGCCCCCATCGTAAACAACCTTGGGAAGGAGAAAATGAATGAATGAATGAATGAATGAATGAATCTTCTTTCTTCTTCTTTGGTTTTGAGGCTACCAACTTCAACTTGCTGTAACCTATGTACTGACTGTAAGGTTTGAACCACTCACACCAGGAAGGACCCCTTAAATTGTTTTCAGCGGGCAGGTTCTTTTACCCGCTTGAGGTGTACTTCTCCTCAAACACGGAACCTCCTTTAACGTCCCTAACCTAAGCTAGGTCCTCATTTTAAATTTCTTGAATTTCTTTTCCAGACTGAAGAAGGGTTCTGCGTACCACCTGGACCTGCTGGTTGTGGCGGCCATCAACACAGTGCTGTCGCTGTTCGGGCTCCCCTGGGTGCACGGCGCCCTGCCACACTCCCCGCTACACGTGCGCGCTCTGGCCGACGTAGAGGTACGAGTTGACCAGGGACATCTCTATCCCATGTAAGTCTCTATCAAATTTGATAACTCTATCTCACAACTACTTTTACTACTGTACACAACAGTATGGATGGACTAGGATGTTTGTATTTCATGTAAGTATAAGACGGTCATTTCTTTCAATTGTGCTGAGTCACTTTTACGTACTATAGCTAGAAGCTTTTAGGTAACTATAAATCATGAAGATTCATTCATTTCTCATAACACATACTCTCTACAAAAAAGGCTAGTGAAAACACTGAATCAGAAGTAATTTAACCATCTGTTATTAGCGTCCAATAACCACCTTAATGCTGCTGATGATGTTATTTTGAAAGACTTATGAGAAAGGTTTTAAGATAGATTTAACAGTTTCATATTCAGTTTTGTTAGGATCACCACTGATTAAAAGAAGAATCAAAATTTATTTTCTCTTTTATGCATTTCAGTATCATAAGAGTTCGCGAGACGCGGGTTGCCGCCATCTTGTCGCACATCCTGATCGGGCTGTCGCTTCTCCTGCTGCCGTCTCCGCTCAACTACATCCCCCAGGCCGTGCTGAATGGACTCTTCCTCTTCATGGCCGTCTCCTCGCTTACAGGGAATCAGCTGTTCGAGAGACTCATGCTACTGGTCACAGAACAGGTGGGTGTGAGAAGGAATTAATGAATGAGTGGGTGAGTGAGTGAATGAATGCACAAATGAATGAAAATGATGAATGAAAGCCATACAAATTCTCGCTGACTGGGAATCAACTGTTCGAGAGACTCATGCTACTGGTCACGGAACGGGGGTGGAGCAGGGAAGGAAGGAACAAATGATTGAGAAAAAGAGCAAGCTATCGACTGTCTTCTGATCATTGACTTATCCCTTGTCTGAACAGGTGGATGAATGAGCAAATGAATAAACAAAGGAATGAAGGAAGAATGGATGCATGAATGGATGAATGAACGAATGGACAAGGAAACTTGTCTAGCACAGGCAACCAACTGTTTTAGAGACTCCTAGTAATCACTGGATGGATGGATGGATGGATGGATGGATGGATGGATGGATGGATGGATGGATGGATGGATGATAATTACAGATAGAATATTTTGAGTCATGATCAAGTAAACTCTAGGTTCTATTCTTTGCTGAGCTTAGATCATTGTTAGTTTTGCACTCTTCTAAAACTCACCTCATGACGTCGTTACATCTCTTTAAGACAGGAACTTAGCAAAGGTTAACAATAATTGATTTTTTTCCTCTCTTCCAGTCGGCCTACCCTCCCAACCACTACATCCGGCGGGTGCCGCTGGGGAAGATCCATTTGTGGTCCTTTTCTCAGGTGCTGCAGCTGGGCCTGCTGTGCGGGCTGGGCTTCGCGCCCCTCGTCTACCTAGAAATGGTCTTTCCCCTGGTCATCCTCAGCCTAATGCCTATCAGGTAACCGTTTTTTGATACACTGAAAAGTTTTTGACACATCATTGTTGCAACTTTGTTTCATTGTTGAAAGTCTGCCACTTTTCTGAAACTCTATTACCACGGTGACTATCACGGTGTCGTTTTTAACCTCTGCACCTCTTCTGATATGCTGCAACATTCTTGTCATATTCATGATACATTGTTACAGCTTTGAAACACTGTAACATTGTTTCAACTTTGTATACAATCATGCTTATTAAAGGTGACTGCAGCATTTCTGTTTTTCAAAAAACTGTAACATTATTAAAGTTAAAGATTCTGCTATTATTGTCCGGGGCAATGGACGGGTCGCAAAGCAGTATGGGTAAGGGCTTGAAGTCTGCCATCTCTGATTGCCCTGTTTAGCTGCAAGTGTTGACCTCTAACCTTTGACTTGACCCTTGTACTGTTCCAGACATATCCTGATGCCGCGGATTCTGGATCCGAAGTACATTGAGGCTCTCGACGCCGCCCACACGGACTTCCAGTGATCAGCACAGACGTCTTCTGGCAAATCACTTTGAGACATCTTTTACCAGCAGGAAGAACATGTTCAAGAATCCCCATGTAGGAACGATCTCCAAGCAGATGCAGGGTGTGGCTTGTGTGTTTTTGTACTGTAACATCTTTCCAGTAGTCTCTAGTATGACTATGAGAGTCAAGTATAAAAAGTTTAAATCCTTTGAATCCCACACCTCTTGGTGCATAGGGTCGGTGCCCATCTCTGTTTCTATAGCCCTTGGGCCACTACAATAGGGGGCTATTGCTAGTCCACTGAAAATTGTGAAATGCCATAAAGACATGGGTAAAACAACCCAGACTCTACATCTGCTTGGAGTTTATATGCTAGGGAATCCAAGAAGGGACATGAAAGAAAGGGGCGCACAGAAGGCTAGAAAAATTGTGTTGAAAATTGAATAATGTCTGTAGTTGTGTTTATTGTACAAAAGGACAGCACAACTCCAGAGGTAAAATCGGAATGGTCTGAAAAAAGTTCAAAATGCAGACGGAGGTGGTCGTCAAGCAATTTTCCTGTCCTGACATCGTCATGGTAACCTGTATCTTCTGACACATCTGTACACGAATGTTCGTCATACCTTTGGTTAAAAATTATTTTAAGCCTTGAAAGTCTCTTTTCTTTTTCAATTTTGTGCTAGTCAAATGTTGTGCTGTTATGGAAGGTGCGTTTGCAAACCCTTAGGCCACACCACCTCTATTTCATGGATGACATCAACATGCACATTTATTTCAGTAACTGTACAGTCGTAACGTTAGTAGCTGTTTTTAGTTTTATTGACTTAAAAAAAAGAAATATTACTGCAGCTGACAGCGTAGGAGAGTTGAGCAGTGACTTTTAAAACACCAGATAAAAATAATTAGCTGCAAGCCGGAATACTACAATTTGTTACCTCTTCAAAGAATCTTTTACACGAAATTTTCCCTAATTGTCTTACAATTGGAAAAAATGTACTTGTATATTTTGTAATTCGGACTTACATGTACTTCACTGTATTCAAAGACAAGCTAGTCCTTAGACTCAATTTGACTACTCTCTCTCTGATTGTAAAATGTTGCATTGATGTCACTCATGGAATCGCGGTTGTCTGGCCTGACACAGTACATGTACTAGTCTGGTATTTCAGTATTCACATTCCTGTAATGCATGTTGGATGTTCCTGTAAATAACATGATTTGTTACTTACCTCGGTATAAGTAGCTGACAGAGATATGAACTTCTATGCATACGTACGTACGTAGTCTCCCATATCAGCAAATAACGTACAAGACCGTATTTGCACTCACGTTATAAGGTTGTTCACGATTCCGAGTGCTCATGCACAGTGAAGTGTGTTATGGGTAATATGTCAAAGGTGAAGGCCCCTGAGACATCAACAAAATACATCATTCTGGACATTGTCATGCAAATCGAGATAATGATCGAGACGAGAACTGTTTACCTTTGACCTTGCCCATGCGAATTTGGAATTGTGAACTACCTTATTGTCCCCCATGCTGGCTGGTTGCCAAGTAAATTGGAATCTGTTTATGAAATTACTGTCAAATAATTTGTAGGTTCGCACTCGTTTTTAGGTAAGATTTTTACATACATTACGAAAACAGAAGGCTGGGGTGAAAACTTACGCCTGACTCAATTGAATCTCTGGAACTGTGTGCACCAAAGTGCAACTTTTCTTCTTAGACTTTGTTTTCATGTTCATATTCATATATATGTATTTTTAAATCCAAGGACCAAGATATCATCTTTGTTTGGCCTAAATACACATTATACGTGTACAATTACACAGTGTGTATTATATTATACATTGTATAACTTTTCTAGATCAACCAACCAGCATGACGGATAACTGTGACATCACGTGCAAACACCAAATAAGGGAATAGTATTTGTGCAATACTGTATTTCTCATAACTGTTAAAAAGTATCTCTACCTGTGACATCTGTGGATGAGACATTATAAGATATCATATCAAGCAAATAGCACTATTATAATGATTATTATTGAACACACTATTGATGCAGGCAGCTCTTTGTCTAGTTATTGCTTTTTCTTTTATTTTAATTGGTCTTTATATAGGCATTGCAACATCAAGCAAATAGATCTATTTAATTGTACACGCACTAGCTGATTGATGCAAGCAAGCATTGTTTTTGTTTACTTTTTGTTTTTACTTCATTTTGTGCATCTGCATTGTTGCCTGTCTGTTTCAAGGTTTAGAAGAGTGTACAGTTACAATCAGACCTGGGGCCATATTTAGTTAGTGATTTCAATTTTTTCTGAGAGATTGTACGAAAGGTAAGACAAGCCCCTTGCCCTTGGCTGTGCCAGTTTATGTTATTCAAGCTGGTTTTGGGTGGTGACCAGCATTTTGTTTCATCCTGTCCGTTGACGCTGTGCATTGGTTTTGAAAATAGATTGGGTGATTTGAAGCCATGTCTTGTGGTAAAAGTTTTTTCTTGTATTTTTGGCCTGTTTTGCACAGCAGGAAATTTAAGTTTTTAAATTTTTCTATTTTGTGGGAGATTTGCTGGAAAAAAAACTGTCCTTTTCTTTGTTGGCTGGTATCAGCCGATATGTTGTCAAACGAAATATTGTACTTACTTGTTGCCATGGCAACGTAGTTGCAAATTTGTGTGCCAATACCATCATGCAACAGACCAAATCCAGCACGGCCGCCATTCGTTTCAAATTATTTATTTCGACAAGACTTTTTATTTTCAGTAGTTTTGTTTCTTTTAGCCTGAGTGCCAGCCTTTTTAGCTTCCGTACGCTACCCAAGCTCCTCTTGGCCGGCAGCGGAGCTTGGGTAGCGCAGCGGAGCTAGGGTAGCGGACGGAAGCTAAAAAGGCTGATACTCAGGCTATGTTTCTTAAGCATATCTGTATGAAATTTACAGGTCACATGGTGAAACAACAGCATGAAATCTTCTCCATATTTGCCTTTTATCTGGTAACAAAACGTGTGATTTGTGGATGTGAATAGAGGATTTCAGAGAATGATGTACGTCGAGTGTTATAAGTTACAGACAGTGTAAATTGTAAATAAGGTAAAAACACGATGCTGCTTCAGAAGTAGATTTATTCTATTTATGAAACTGTGGAGAGAATAAAACTGATTTGACCTTTTTCCCTTACTGTGTGTTGGGTTATTTCGACTCTATTATAAGAAAATAGGAGTGGCCTTAGATCATTTCCTGGTGATATTTGTTTTTGTTTGTTTGTTTGTATTACATACCCGGTAAACTGCCTCAATGCGTAACACGCCAGGTTTGTATACTAATGAGTACAAGCTGCAAATCCGGACGGAAGGGCCCCTACTCTTTTCGATACGTGTGTTGGGTTCTTTTACGTGCTCAAGGTGTGTTTCTCCTCCAACACGGGACCTACATTTAATGTCCTATCCGAGGGACGTCCCTGTCTGAAGCTAGGTACTCATTTTCACCTGAGTGAAGTGAGGAAAGTCGTGTAAAGTGCCTTTCCCAAGGGCACAACGTCAACGGGACAAATCAGGGAACCCCGGATCCGAACCCCGATATGTTACTAGATGTAACATACAAATGTCCCAGAGTAACACAGTTTCCCTGAATTGTATTTTGTCACTTTATTATAGGCCAATCATATAAGGGAAAAAAATGGAAAATGTCTGACATCAATATGACCAGCCCGGTAAAGAAGCTGTTGGCCTTGGAGTCGTTCCTCAAGAGTCACCATGGACAAGAAGTCGGGTATGCGCCTGCACTGAAAGAAGCCATTATTTCCAATGGCCTTCTTACTCAAGTAGAAGTCCTGAAAAGTCTTGGAGACCTGCATCTTCAGAAAGGCAAGCTCAGTAAAGATTTGGCAAAGTTTGACAAGGCTGCAGCCATGTATATATGCTGCTGCCCTACTGCGCTGTAAAAATCCAGACATGGGACAAACACTGGAACACCACATCGGCTACATTTGTACTTGGAGAAACTCTCCAGATAACTGGTGCAGGGGTATCAGTCACCTGACTGCTGGGGGCCTGCTGACAATATTAGAATATTATTATAATCTACCCAAGTAGCCTAGACAGTAGACGGCCATAGAAAATGTGAAATATCGGAACAAGGAAAACAACAGGCAGTAATAAGTAGAACATACATTAGGATATTGTTCACATTAGAGTAAAGAGATCCAAATGTACAGAAGTAAGGTTATATTCATGAGGAGAAATCAATTTATCCTTATTTCCGTACAATCCGTGGACCACAAGTAAAAGTTGTCCGGAGCTACTCTGGGTTTAGACAACATGGTTTGACGTTATGTCGTTCCTTAGAATGACAGCCTCCCGCTTTCGGGAGAAGAGGTCAGCCCAAGTGGGCGGGCATGTGCGAGCCTTGGACGGCTGAGCTGAGCTGTCCTATGGCTTAGGAGATCACTAGTTCTCTATCGGGGAACTTAGTGTCTCCAAAAACTAGGGCCCTACGCGGTGCCCTTAAGGCCGGTCTGGCCAGGCTGTGTCGCAAGACGTCACGTAAAACGATGTTACGTTATTTCAGAATTATACCAAAAACATACAAATACAATCAAATTTTCCCACAATTTCCCAGACTCTTCTAGCCCTCCCCTCAATACAAGGTTTAATATTGTATGCAAATCCTAATAGCGTTATTCGACCTTTTGTGCCCCAACCCCGCCTACACCCCACCAAATCTTTACACTACCTTAACGGCATGCGTCTTTCACTTGTGGTCTGGACACCAAAAAGACCATTTGGGCAAATTATGTTCATGTACACCGGTAACACAGGTGAGTGTAATTAATTTGAATATATTGATTACCATGGTAACTTGAGATAACACAGTGAAGAAGAGACGTACTGGGTGTCGGTAGTTCGATGGTTTAATGCTCTGTGCTTCAAGTAACAATTGGTAAAGCTAAAGACTTGTATACAGAGATTTTTAAGATGCTAGTTGTGACAGTACACTTATTCAACCTCACAGATAATACTGAGAAAACATTCGTGAATAAAACAGCCGGATTGGATCCGAAAATGTTGCGTATTCATGCGCGTTTCTGGGTTCGTGCGAAGATCTCTCGATGCAATGATGCGGTGTCAACATCATCAACAGCTTCCTTGAAGACTGGATCATCTCTTGTGCTGGAACAACTTTGCAGCAACAAACTGTAAAAGACTATAAAAAACAATCAATGTTGTAAGATGACACTGTAAAGATGTCGCACAAAGTCACACATACACTTGCAGGGAGTAAAAAAATGCTCTATACCCTTATATTTGCTCTTATATTATTACCATAACGAAGAAGAGAGCAGAACTCGACTCCAAGTAGTTAATAATTCTTGCAGTAATTTGACAGTGTATAGATGTATCTGTAAACTATCATTTTGTTGTCACCTGTACTTATAAACCGAGTGGTATATTTAGAATAAGGGCTCCATTCAAGAGATAACCGTACGAACGCAAGTTTGAAAGTAGGAATGATGAATGCTGAACCACAAACGTCACGGTAGAGTGTGAATTATAACAGCAGTTGTATCATGTTCATTTCACTATTATCTCAATGGGTACTTACAAGATTAAAGGTTGTATGGCGTTCTTCTAGACTTGCCGAAAGCTTCTGTGCTCTGAAACATCGCCATTAAGGCTATGTTATGCAGGTCAGTTGTGGTCACCTGTGTGGGAAGAATCAATAGTTAACACCTGCAGAACATTTCTCACTGCTGTTGATTTTATCCCAAATATTTGTATGCAGAATTATTGTTAATTTCATCCCGAATGTCGGGATGCATGAACTTAAAACGATATGGAAACATATAGAAAACGTTAACATAAAATACTTCTGTAAGTTGACGCCCCAATTCAATCATCACTCTGTCTATCACTGCTTTTGAGAACGTAGGAATAAGATAGAGAGAGACAAAATTCCAGTGTTTTTCAATGAAATGCCATCGTCGGGCCGAGGATATCGATAAATATGTTGGTGATTTGCATCACTCCTAACGTTACATATAGCAGTAAGTATGTTGTGTAGCAATTGGTCTCCCGCGAGGGATTAACAGGGGGCACCACGTGAAGGTTTGCTACTTGCCCCCCTTGTTAGTTTGTTAGTCTGCAAGTGCAAGTGCAAGTGCAAGTAGGACACAAATACACAGACACTTGGATTTCTTTTCCGCTTCCAACCAACGCATGAGGACTTTGCTATCAACAGACAGGCTAAGCCCTCCTAACAAGTCATAGGGCAAGCCCGTCCTCAGCAAATCCGCCACGCCAGCCGATCGCCTAGGTATTCGTCGAAACAAATATCACTAGGCGAACTTAGCCAATAGCCCGGCCATAGGGTTGGGAAGCAACAGGGGAGGGAAGGGAAGAGGCGTGTGCGAACTCAACAAGCGAGCGGTTCTGTTTATGGTAAGAAGCAGGCTTGGATACGTAGACTGAAGACTCCATTCCTGCATTTACAAATTAGTGACACCACTGTCGTACGGTTGTGTGCTTTGTATACATCTATACTAATATTATCGTGCACCAAAATTACCTGTTAGTCTCAAATAAAAGAAAAATAGATAGAAAATGAAGCCATAGAGTTGACGCTCGACCGGTTTTGTATTCATATGGCAACATCGAACATCGAAAAGATCAATGTGGGTAAATTATGTTCATGTACACCTGTGATACAGTATCTGAAAACTTTGAGGATTGCCCAAGATTAAGTTAAGGACAGTATACACACTCAGTCATCAGTTTAACACAAAAAAGACTAGGGGCCCAGGGTGTTGTTGATTCAATATTGTAAAGTTTTTGTTTATATATTGTTAATATTTCGATTTTGTAACACTTCATTTTATTGCTTTAAACATCACTATGTTTAAATGACACAATGATAAAACTTTGTGGATTCGTATACACTTCTCTAAAGAAGAGGGAAGAGACATGTAAACGATAGATTTATGTTAAACTGTTTTGTAAACTGAAGATTTAGCGGTAGCATAGCTTTAGTTGTTTTGTTCACTAGGAACGCTACAAATAGTCATTTAGATTTAGTCCTTCGTAAAACTACTGCATTTAGCCCATCTGGGTAAGAACGTACAAATAGACATAATCATCATTAGATAATTTCATGTAGTTACTCTGTGACTGAGGATAGCACGGTAAAGGACAATTCGTCTGACCAACATACAGTGTACACTATCTAGTTCATCAGGCTATGCTTCGACTATTTTCCGACTTAATAAAAACATCGATGATTCTGCATGATCTTCGTGTCTCCATTGGAAATATGCCCCTAAAAGTGGGTCAAAAGTACGACCTAAGTCTGAAATTTTCCTATCTGAAATCTACATCCCCGTACACTATGAAAATCAGAAAATAAAGACAACGCAGCACTCACACGGTTCAAAAGCGCCCCGTGACGGACAAAAATGTTCTTGCAGCAGGCATCTTTACGATGAATCATTGCCGGTCAGTCATTAGACAGCCTGCAGCACCACAGGTAACAAGGTAATAAGTAACGTTTTCATACAGGTGTTTACTCAGCTATATAAAGTATAGGCTGATGTAAGCATGACTCAGTGGAAAGTCCCGGCAGTGGCGTAACTTAAGTCCCAGCTGAGTCAGAGGGAAAACCCAGAACTCTCACCAGCACAGGGAGAAACAAGCAACCCAGGCTAGTTCACAGCTGTTCATGTGAGTCTGTTCATCCTGACAAGGACTACTAGGGTTTGCTGCGACTTAATACAGGGGCCTAGACCAATCAAATATATATGCACTATAATGAGGTACAAAGTCTACGTCTTGGCACACACAGCTGTAACAGTTACGAAGTGAACAAAATAAGATAGTTTTCTTCACAAATCCCTGTTTTTATCATGTTATATCATTAGATCTTTACTTTTGAGGACCCAACAACCAAGAAAATAAATTGGTGAGGTTTGTAATCATTTCCAGTTTACCTGGTGAACATGTATAAATTGTCACAACCACATGTACTTGCACATGCAAATTCCCCCGAGTAACAAATCTGTACTGATATGTTTTCTGATTTCATTAAAGACCAATCATCAGGATACTAGAAAAAGTCTGACATCAATATGACCAGCCTGCTAAGGAAGTTACAGGACTTGGAGTTGTCCCTCAAAAGTCAACACGGCCAAGTCGGCTATGGCCGGGCACTGAGAGAGGCCATTATTTCCAGCGACATTTTTACGGAAGTAGAGGTCCTGAAAGGTCTTGGAGACCTCCATCTTCAGAAAGCAAAGCTCAGTAAAGTTTCGGCAGAGTTTGACAAGGCCGCTGGCCTGTATGCTGCTGCCTTACTGCTCTGCACAGATCCAGACATGGGACAAACACTGGAACATCGTATCGGCTACATGGAGAAACTGTCCAAACAACTGCTGCAGGGGTACGTTTCGCGGTATCAGTCACCAGGCTATTGGGGTACTGCTAACAGTAATGTGTTAAGGGTAGCAAAGATTTGTGACAAAGTGGACAAAGGAGTTGGTAAGCCCTGGCACTCTGTTGAAGAGATTTACACAGAATCATTAGTGCATGCAATAGGGAACAGCGACATGTTCTTGGAACTTGAGATTCTAAAGTCACCTGGAGATCTCTACCTAGAGAAAGGCAAATCAACATCTGATGCATCCCAGTTCTCCAAGGCAGCTGCCATGTACAACAAGGCCCTGACAAGATGTGGGGATCCTGAGACAAAACTGACTCTGGAACATCGCATCAGGTATCTGGAGAAGATTAGGAAAGTTGTAAAAAAGGTAAACATATATATATATACATAATCTTTGTTATGCCATTTACATTACAGAGTGCAATGCACCCAACTGCAAAAAAAAATTTGACAAAACAACTTGTAATCCAGTAGGCCAAAGGAATACAGGCTGGCTATCATGAATTATATAATGATACATATGTAAGAATATTCTAAGCTTTACACTGATGATCAGTATACGTAGTGGTAAAATGCTAGCAGTGCGCATGCATTTGTACAATCATGTGTATCAATAATGCAAAACTACCTGTATACATGAAGCGTAGCACAATTACATCTATACTGTACATGTAGCATGGATTTAGTTGACAGACGTGGTTAAACCTATGCAGAAACCATCATCAGATAAAGAAAGACGGAGGAAAAGAAAAAAAGTGGAGCACCAGTTGGGGAACATCACTGGAACTAACATTATTCAGGACCATCAACTCCATCCGGACAGAACAAGGTAGAGAAAATTCTATAAAAGTTTTGCAAAATTGGAAGAAATTAAGTACCTTTGAAATTATAACTGTTTGTCAATTTTTGCAGATAGCAGAATAACCTACATATTACAGTCCTTCGTGCAATTTAGAATTTGTTTTATCATAAAAGCGACAGGAGCAGAAACAATCAGACTGAGTGTTTGTGCATCGGATGGTTTTAGCTGAAACGGATGTTGAGGACTTGTAGATTAATCACTAACTAATCTAGTATTTCCGTCATCATTCGCCTAGTACATGATAGCATGTAGATTCATGATATTCATGGCTAGTCCACATATCATTAAGTTTTTAAAATATGTACATTAACTTAAATCATCATTTTTCATCTGAAGGCAGTACAAGGATCATCTGAAGGAAGGTGAATCTTCCCTTGCCAGGGCAGACCTGGACTCTGCAGAGCAGCAATTTTCAGCTGCACTCAAGACGGTACATGTGAGAGGTAAAGGAAAAACAGATAACATACAAGCACTTTTAGACTACTAAGTAATAAGTCTTGGACTTATAGTCACTGTGATGTTTCGGTATCAGGGAAAACATTATATCCTAGCAGTTTTGAGTCTATTACTTCACAAAGCAAGTTGATATCGACTTAATGTAAAATGCCTGGCATAAAGTAACTTGCAATTTGTTACCAAACCTAAGTGAATTACAAATCCACAACATGACGTTATCCCTCCCCAGATCCCACAGCCCAGCAGTACCAGAGAGAGGTGGAGCCCCTGTGCAAGTTGGGGGATGTCTACAGTAAGCGAGGTCAGCAGACAGGAGACGGGGGAGACTTTGTCAAAGCAGCAGCACTCTACAATGCAGCAATAGCCAGGTCATACAATAAAATAATCAATTGTAGCGTAACAACAGCTATAAGAACAGTAGAAAGATCATTTCTCAAATGTGTCTTAGACAATCATTACAATACGAACCAAGACAACACAGAAAAGCACAAGAAACAGCTGAAGGAGATGCGGGACCAGATCAAGCTGGAGATGGAATCCATTGACCAGCAGCTGGATCCATATGTACATGATGAGGATGACCCATGTGTAAAAGAGATAGAGTCAAAGCGAGCGCAGGCTGTCAGGCATTTGTTTGAGAACATTGCACAACAAAGGAAGGAGTTCATCAGCCTGCTTGTAAAAGAGTGTATTGGGTCAATGGATCCCCCTCCCTGTAAGTATGCCCTGATAGGTTTGGGCTCACAGGCCACAGGACTGGTAACTCCATACTCAGACTTGGAGTTTGCCATCTTGATACAGGAAGAAAGCGAAGAATGTCTTGAGTATTTCCGCAACCTCACTCACTATCTACACCTCAAGGTGGTCAATCTGGGAGAATCTATTCTCCCAGCACTTGGAATAAAATCTCTCAACGACTTCTACTCAGAGAATCCACTTGACAATTGGTACTATGACTCTATTACATCTCGTGGGCTTGCATTTGATGGATCCATGCCAAAGGCAAGCAAGACTCCACTGGGCAGACAGGGAACTAAGAACGAACCAACCAGTCAACTCATCTGCACCCCAGAAAACATGGCTTCCAAACTACAACAGGATGCCACATTATACCTGAAGGAAGGATATCATCTTGCCACTATCTTGAGAAACCCATGCCTGATAGCAGGGGACCAGAATTTGATTGACACATACATGGTTATCACAGTAAAGATGCTTCAAGCTGATGGAGGTAATATGGCTCAACAACTGGCACAAGAAATGCTGAAGAAAAATATTGGAACGATCAGCAATAACTTTACAATAATTTCAGCAATGCTGACTGATGTAAAACAAGAACTCTATCGCTTCCCAGCCTTAGCAGTGGACTGCTTGGCACTGTCTTCAGGCATTATACCTACCACAGTTTGGAACACCATAGAGGAAATGGAAAACCAACACGTGATCAGTCCCAACAATGTACACCACCTGACAGTGCTTACCAGCATCTCAGCAGAACTTAGACTCAGAACATACATTGCAAATGGTGGGCAGAAGGAAGACTTGTCAGCTTTGGCCTCAATGGAAACAACACAACACGGACAGGAATCATCCCTAAACACCAACAATGTAGTACGAACCAATGCAGTAATACCGGTTTTCCACCTACAAAATGAGAAACAGCTTTTCAGATACTATTATACAGCGGTTCCTCTGAAAGGTCTTCTGCAGGAATGGCCTGCTAAGAAGGCAGCTCTTACTTCAATGTCTGATTTCTATAACAATTCCCCAGGCGTTCAGGGAACGATGTACTATGAGTTATGCAAATATGATCAGGCACTGAACTGCTATCATGAGGCCATTAAGAAAGCTGATGGAAATGACGAAGACAAATGTAAACTACTACACGACATTGGACTTGCTTATAAAGGGGTCGGTGATTACAGAAGTGGAATCAGCTACCAAGAGCAGGCGCTACAGATGGCCAGGGGAATCTATGGTCGGAGTACAGCACATCCCTGCATTTTAGTTTTGCTCAGCAACATGGCGGGAGCATGTAGTGACATAGGTGATTACAGGAAAGCCATCAGCTATCACGAGCAGGCAGTACAGATGTATGTGAGCATCTACGGTCAAAATAAAGGAGATGTTCACATGGCCAAATTACTCAACAACCTGGGATCAACCTGGTATCATCTGGGTGATGACAGCAAAACAATCAGCTACAATGAGCAGGCACTTCAGGTCTTCATCAACATCTATGGTCAAACTACAGCACTTCCTGACATTGCGTTATCGCTCTCCAGCCTGGGGTCAGCCTGGTGCCGCCAGGGTGATTTCAGGAAAGCTATCAGCTACTATAAACAGGCACTGCAGGTGTGTAGGATTGTCTATGGTCAGAGTACAGAACATCCTAACATTGCCGCCTCACTCAGCAACCTGGGGTCAGTCTGGAGTCAACTGGGTGATTGCAGAAATGCAATAATCTACTTTGAACAGGCACTACAGATACTCAGGAATATCTATGGTAAAACTACAGCACATCCTCACATTTGTACCTTACTCAACAACCTTGGGGGAGCCTGGAACGGACTGGGTGACTACAGGAGAGCAATCAGCTACCATGAACAGGCACTGCAGATGAACGTGAGCATCTATGGTCAGATTACAGCACATCCTGATATTGCCAGGTCACTCAGCAACCTGGGGTCAACCTGGAATGATCTGGGTGATCACAGGAAAGCGATAATCTACTATGAACAGGCACTGCAGATGCGCAGGAGTATCTATGGTCAGACTACACCACATCCTGACATTTGTACCTTACTCAACAACCTTGGGTCAGCCTGGAGTCAACTGGGTGATGATAGGAAAGCTATTAGCTACCATGAACAGGCACTGCAGATGCGCAGGAGTATCTATGGTCAGAGTACATCACACCCTGCTATTGCCAGGTCACTCGGCAACCTGGGCCCAGCCTGGGGACGCCTGGGTAATTACAGGAAAGCAACCGGCTACTGCGAAAAGGCACTGCAGATGTTTTTGAGTACCTATGGTCAACACACATCACATCCAGACATTGCCACAGCACTAAACAACCTTGGGGAAGCCCGTAGTGATATGGGTGATTACACGCAAGCAAGCAGCTACTATAAACAGGCACTGCACATGGACAGGGTTATTTATGGTCAGAGCACAGTACATCCTTCCTTTGCCACCTCTCTCAGCAACCTGGGGTCAGCCAAGTGTCATCTGGGTGATTACAGTAAAGCGATCAGCTTCTTTGAACAGGCGCTGCAGATGCGCAGGACTATCTATGGTCAGAGTACAGCACATCCTGACATAGCGGGCTCACTTAACAACCAGGGAAAAGCCTGGGATAAGCTGGGTGATCACAGGAAAGCTATCTGCATTTTTGAACAGGCATTGCAGATGTTTGTTAGTATCTATGGTCAGACTACAGCACATCCTAACATTGCCGCAACACTAAACAACCTGGGGTCAGCCTGGTGTAGCCTGGGTGATTACAGAAAAGCAATCAGCTACCATGAACAGGCACTGCAAAGGTACAGGAGTATCCACGGTCCAAGTACCGCACATCCTGATATTGCCAACACACTCAGTAACCTGGGGTTTGCTTGCCACCACCTGGGTGATTACAGGAAAGTAATCAGCTTCGATGAACAGGCACTGCAGATGCTTAGGATCATCTATGGTCATAGTACAGCACATCCTGACATTTCCATATTACTCTTCGCCCTGGGAACCGCCTGGTACCACCTCGGTAATCACCAGTCAGCAGTTAGTCTCTGCCAAGAATCCTTGGATATGGCAAGGCAGGTTTATCCTCAGCACCAATTTGAACGCCACCCAGGGATAAAGCAAGTTGAAACATTCATTGCCATGATCAGAGCAGGAACTGGCCTTCAGAAATGAATAAAGTACACGGGATCCCACCATACCTTTACTAATTTGGATCCCACCAATAACATTTATCTATCTTATTTGGATATGACCTTGCATGACAAACAATTCCTTTGATCAAACTTTCAAAAAGAACAAGCTGGACAAGCTCAGCAACCAGCACGGTAAAACGAGAAGGGCGACATTAGATTATCTTAGATTATGAGGTTTCTGTATCATTCACTTGGCCATTGTTTGAAGAAGATTGAATCCGTAATTGATATTGTTATAACACACATAAATGACAAAAAATTAAGAAATGAATACAAACACTTGTCTGTAGAATCATCACATGATGTTCACTCCTTGCAAGTAGCATTTAATTGAGGTTCTTCCTAAGAGAATCTGTTTCAATTAGCAAAATGAACACTTCAAACAGAGCAAAACTCGAGTTCAACGACCTTATGCATTCGCCAAATGATATCAACTTTTTTGAGTAACGCATTATAAATGTTTCTCATTGATTGATTATTGGAATAATGTAATGATTTACATAATCATATGCCTATCAATATCATGTAAATCAGGAGCTAACTCGCTAATGTGGACATTATCTTCCTTTAGATAAACCATATATTCTGTCTAACAAGAACAAGAACGTATAAGACTGCAAACCAGAGAAGCAACGGCGATAGTAGAAAAATATCATTTTGATGAGCTTTTCCTACTATAGCCGTTGCTTCTCTTATGTAACGTTAGATATACTATTTTTTTCAGCCTTTATTTAACCTATTTACTCTTCTAAGTATTATGTAAAATCAATGAATCTACTCTCCAAACAAGTCAGTTGGAATTCAACCATATTCTGTTTTGAAGGGACTTGCTCCTTGCTCGGATAAATGTAATGTTTGCTCGGATAAATGTAATGTTTGATGGCTGATGATTGCGCACACAACTCAGTAGCGCCGTCTAGCTGATCTGCTGATATGTGCACGTACCTGATGGTATCACTTCGCAGTTTTATTGTAAAAGTATGTTCTAAAACTGATCAGTTTTACTTTTATCAATTATCGTATGCTTTATTATGACTGCAGTTAATTCTTGTTAGAAATTATATCGAAAGAATAAATTCTTTAAAGGAAAAAAAGAAATTGAATGTCTCCCCGTGAGTAATAAACACCGGTGCGATACCGTCAGCTTCCCGTTGTATATCCAACATGGCGGTGACGATGGAGGGTCCGCTGTCGAAATGGACGAACGTGATGAAGGGCTGGCAGTATCGCTGGTTCGTGTTGGACGACAGCACAGGCCTGCTGTCCTACTACACGGTAAGGGGAACGCTCGGGAAAACATGACATGTCAGAGCTTTGCCGCGATCTCTTTTTATTGGGGGCGTGGATTTGTTGATTATGTCGACCAGATTTTCGGGGCGTGAAAAGTTGTTGAAAATAAATGAAAAGGGGGTGAAAAACAACGGCAACAACAGAAATCATTGATAAGAAGAGTTAGCCGATAAGTTAAGGTCTAGTTGATCCCTGGTTGGTAAAAAGATTAACGAAATGTTGGCCAATTCGAGGATTTTTCCTCCTGTTAGATTTTGTTGCCATCGTGATTTTTATGGCATACTTCACTCGAAATCGAAGTGAATATATCAAATCATCAACAGAGATATTAAATCTTCCGTACTAGATGCACTTCTTCTGCTTTTTATTTTCTAAGATATCTTTTGAACAGCCCAGATATCTTAAAAATCAGGGACGGAGTCACCAAAAATCATAGGACAGTACTAGTACTTGTGTCCCCATATTTGGTAAAAGGCCAAAGGTCAATGCAATGTGATATCAACAAGAAAGGTAATTACTGATTGATAGAATTGTTGAAAGGAAAGAATTGATGATAATAATGGACCCAGAATCCTAATGTAGACTACATTGGCTTTACTTTTCTTTTTTTTTCTTTCTACCTCAAAAGAGACAGTGGTGCTGAGATAATCAATATGCTAGTTTTTGAGTGCTCTTAATTGATTTAAGTTTGTGGGGACAGTCTTGGCTGAAATAACCATACTGACATATTGGAAAACACTAAGAGCATGCTAAGTTCACAGTGCAATGTCTACCCAAAAATGCTTTAAGGTAACACTGCCACAAACATTTTGCCATTTACAGACCCCAAAGCAAACTCTTTATCAGTCCATGTTGTGTAACATGTAAATATTTGTCGAAAGGTTAATGTTGATTAAAAGGTTTGTTCCTGTCAGAAAGGAGGCTGTTTTTTCACTCAGATTTTTCTTCATATAATTCCAGTCCAAGGACAAGATGATGCGGGGAGCCAGGAGGGGCTGTGTCAGGCTCAAGGTGAGACTGTCTGTTTGTTTGTTTGTTTGTTGTTTGTTTTTTGTTTATCTATAACTGGAAAATTGTCATGCAGGGTGCACCAGTGCACCTATTCTCAAAAATGAATTTCGAGCCCTGCAGTTGCATCACACCAGTTAGGAACTTGTAGGGAACCAAACCCCCTGGTTAGAAAGAACTGATGCTTTCAGCTATCACTATCAGCATGTGGAGGTTTAAGTTTGATAGTTACAAGAACCAATCACAAACAGATTGTCCTTCGGGGGAACATCAAGCCTTTGATCACGTGAATGTACATGTAGGAAAGCCTCAGGCAATAAATTTAAAACCTCTGCGTAATGAACATTCAACACACCCAGGGTTTAAGCTACTGCATTTTAGCGCAACGAACCACCACACTTAGCCAATGATTTATGACCATGGTCACCACGCTGAATCAGTACAATTTCGCTTGATTTCTACCTAGTGTGGTGGTACTTTGCAAGAATTTACTTGTATTTTAATTTGAAAAAATTGATTATGATCCTCCAAAATTACAAAAAAATCCTTCTTAATAATCTAATCACATGGTCTAAAAAAATTAGGTCCCCCATGGGTACCCTTACTAGTATAATACCAACTTTTTACCTTACAATTTCCCAAATTCTGGAAAGACCAAGACCCCCTTTTGCACCATCCCCCAGATTGGTTGCTTTGCAACAATGCGATTACCAATGATTATAATCCTGGCTATGAACAGAATTGTTAATGCATGTGTCAATGAAAATCAAGGGGACCACCAAAAAGTGGTCACATTTGCCGTTAACGACTACATCTGACCAAACAAACTTGCCAGTGAAATGGTGGAAGGTGTCAGCTTCCAAAAGACATTTTCAGATTGACAATTTTGGCACTTTGGAAGTGATTGAATCCGCCCGCGATTTAATGTTTAGAGAAAAGTAATAGAAACTAGAAGTTAAATCGCCCGCGGATTCAATCACTTCCAAAGTGCCAAAATTGTCAATCTGAAAACGTCTTTTGGAAGCTGACACCTTCCACCATCTCACTGGCGAGTTTGTTTGGTCAGATGTAGTCGTTAACGCAAGTTAGAAAGCGATTTGTCGGGAAATGGCTGATACAAATCTGAGTTTCAATGCGATTCACGTGATTCGATTGGTCGGGGTGTTGTTAAGGTTTGACTGCACCTTTTCCTCATCAGGGGGCCAGCATTGGTACCGAGGACAATACCAGCCTCCACGACTCTGGCCACAAGTTTGCGGTAGGACTAAATAATAGAGAAAACTCAAAGGTGGCTGGCTGCTCTCTCTCTCTCAGACATACCATGTAGTATATATCTCCTGCTTCTTAGACACAATCTTAGGCGTTGAGCAAATTCTGCATCTTGTTTAGAGCTTATAAATTCGAGAAAATAACTATAATGCAAGGTGATGACTTTTAGAAAAAGAGAATGGATAAAAAGATAGATTAATCAACTTTTGCTACCTCTTCTTGGTGGGATTATTAATGTTAAGTCTTCAGGTCACACAGATTGATGTACTTCATTCATTCTCAGACATTCTAAAGTAATTTAATGTTAATGAGATAAAAACAGACTATATTCGAATTTCCCTTCTGAAAACTGCATCAATTTAGACAACTGTACGGACTTCCATCCGTGAAAAAAAGTCTTTTTATTCTGTAGTCTTTTTATTCTGTACGGACTTCCTCTCTGTCTTAATTTTGATATTCAAATTTCACATCATTTCTTTTAAAGATATGAAAACCAACAAAGTCAATCGGTGTGGCCTTAACTGGTACTTTAACATTTGTTAAAGCTAACAACATATATATATCTCATGCCTTGCACAGGGTGCAGTGATAGGAATCGATGATGAAGATGACAGCACTTTCACTATCAACTGTGACGGCAAGACCTTCCACTTCCAGGGTAAGTTTTCTTTTCAGTCGGTACAACCGTCATCAAGATGTTGGTCCCCTTGGCAGATCTACTAGTACTAGTAAGAACTTCAGTTCAGATTTCCTCAGACAGCATTAAAAACACATCAAGTGTTACTTAATTGATAGCACCATACTGTAGTAGGAAAATTTGAACTGATAAACCAATCAATCAATCAATCAATAACCTTTATTTAGACAGGAAAAAATGCTCTGTTGGCCTTATCATCTTTAGTGACTATTCAAGGGACTTAAAAAAATGTTCACAGTTGACAGGTAGACACTATCAACAAGATAGTGTCACCAGGAAAAGTAATCCAACTTAGAATTCACCAAATATTGGCCACGATAGCCTGGTGGTCCTTAGGGCCCTGTCACACTTGTGTGTATATTCAAGTGCGCATAAGTTCTGCAGTAACATTTATTTGGTTTAAGTAAATTTTGCGGGAAGGAAGTTGCTTCCTACTTTGACCCACTGTTAAGCAGTCTAGTTATCAAACCAAAGAAATTACTTCTTTGGCTGCAAACTTAACCTAAACCAAAAACATGTTAATATGTAACTCATGCGGACTTGTATAAGTTACGCACAAGTGTGACAGGGTATTTATGCCAGAGGTGGTCACTTGTGCAGGTTTGACTGAACTGTACTTCTTGTTCTACAACAAACTTACGGAATATTTTTGTCTCTTTTCTGCAGCTCGAGATGCGGATGAGAGAGAGCGTTGGATCTCAGCACTGGAGGACACCATCACTCGCCACTCCCAGTCTCCAAGTGTAGGTCTTTATGTATGTTACACTGCAGAAATCACAATATTCACTTCTTCTAGTGTAGACCTGTGTTTATGTACGTTGCACTGCAGAAATCACAATATTCACCCAGTCTCCTAATACATGTGTAGGTCTTTATGTACGTTATAGCTTAATAAGATACATAGAAATCACATTGGGGCTTCAAATTCAAAATGGCACTTCCAGGAACATCTTAAAACATGGTATTTGATGGAACGAATTGCAAGGAGAAAACTTTGGTGCAGGTAATTTCTGATGCTACTTGCTGCACTGGTGCAGGTCTGTGTACAGAAAAAAGTATTTCCTGCCCTGAGTGTACTACTATGTGTAACAGTTTGTCTAAGATGTTTCTGTTTTCTCCCCCAGTTCCCGCCCAGTGTGACCTCTCACCCCATCACCACCACGGCTGACTTTGACACCAAACTGATGGAGGCCGACGCCTACCTGCAGATCCTCATCAAACAGACAAAGGTGTGATACACGTGGTTTTAAACATACATGGTCCATAATGGTGCAACGTTTTTAACTCTGTTGTATTTGTTTTGTTTTATTTTACTCAAGATTCCGGGACCCAGACTCAAATCAAATACCCTTTTCCTGCTTTTTATGAAACAGACATTTTAAAAAACAGCTCACATCCAAGAAATACATGTATTCCCTGGATTTTTTAAGTATGCCTAAAGTTGTTTGATATCTGCAATTAACACATAGTAAGATGTAAAGTTCACAGTCAGTTAAGACTGATCATCAATATTTTTTCATCATTTTCACTTTCATCAGGCATTGGAGGCCAGAACTGATGCCTGTGAAGATGAGGAAGAGAAAAAGGTGAAACATTGATTTCAGAATGTTGGGAAATATATATAGTGTTCCTCCTTGGATTTTGACCAAACCTAGCTTCTTGAAACTGTCTTAAGTAGAAGACTGTCAAATATCATCAGCTGAACAATCTTTTGAATCCTGTGTCTTAAAAGACTTAGTATTGATTTTCATCAAGACTTCTTTTTTTTCTTTCCTCAGAGATTGCAAAGTTTGGTGGATGTTTCAAATGTGAGTATGTCCATGCATGTTGTACATTAGAATTCATTATGACTTAAGGGAATACAGTTTGATCTAGTACAGAGTTATAGTTTGTTCCAACAAAAAAAGAACTAGCAGGTCCAATTTTTGATCTGCAGTCTTCATTGCTTGGCAGGGGATATACATGGCACTTATGACCAATTGCTAACATCACATGTGTCTAACTAAGGTCACTTGGTAAAGTTGACAGGAGAATGCTGAGGAAGACTGCAGTAGAACTGTCAGAAACTCAATGCACTAATTGACCAAAATTTGTAATGGTTTTGCTACCAACACAGATGAACTTTCCTACCGGCAGTTTAATCTAACTGTGATTTCTGTTTTAGGCGATGTTGGAGTCCATAAAGCACAGCATAGTCCTGATGCAGGTCGCCAAGGTGGGGAAAAATTTCAATCTTGTCTCTCTCCACTGCTTGTCTTGTTTGTGTGAACGAGAGTTTGGACTCATTCATTTTTTTGGTGCTCTCGGAATGGTTTGCATTTTCCGGAATAACACACAAACGTCTGTAGAAGCACCCTACTACACATGCACTTTATCTTTGACTTTGCTGGCTTGGTTGTGGTTGAACTGCCTTGCAGATTGATTTTTTGTTTAATTTCTGACTTATTCTCTCGCAATGTTGCCCTATCAACAGTATATGATTTTGTGAAAAATCAATGCTTGTAATGATTTTTTTTCTGGTTCTGAAGTTACTGATTGATTCAGAAATGGTCTATGATATACAAATGGTATCAGTTCTGGTGTTCATGATGATTTTCAATGGTTCTGTTTTTGCTGAACCTGTTTTTCTATCCCCCCCGCAGTACGCCTGTGTGGAACACATGGTACGGTCCACTCCATGCATGGTATCAGTGTGTGTAGGATCGGTGGTCGTGATTTGTTGTGTTTTTTTTGTTGTGTGATTTTTTTTACACAAACCAGAAACTTTCAGCTTTCCCTGGATGCCCTCCTGGTTAGTTTGTCGTCTGATTAGTGTAGATTTATCAATTTAGAAGGTACAAAATTAATGTACAACCATGACCCCTATGTATATATTCTGGTGGAAAACCCCAACATGTATTTGGGTATGATGATTGATAAATCCAAGCAAGCTAGAAAATCATTCAAAATCAATGAAGACCTACTAACTCAAAATGAGAATTTCAAATCGTCTAAAATGAACTTGGAATTGACACAAAATGTTTTCAATTGGAGTGAAATTAATGAAATGAAATGATCATAATTCATGAGTTGCAAATCTCAAACTTGAGATCATTTGAAGAAAACAATCATCATCATCATCATATCTTCTTCATCATCATTATCAAGAAAACAAAGATTTGTAATGTCTTCAAAATCACTTTGCATGGGATGAATAGAGAGGAAGCGCTGTCATAGGGGACGTAAAGCTAACCAGAATGGCATCCAAGCTACCATCCACCACCTACACCACATACACAACACTGGACCTGCAACTTTGATCACAGACAAAATTTCCAACTAAGCAATTTCCAGCACCTAAAAAATTGTGAAATTGAAAACAACTTTTTCTTTGAATTGTGAGTTTTGGAATGCTCTAAAAACTGGAAATTATATCCTTTATCAAGTTTTGGACCAGAACAAAACTGTGCCACAGGTCTTTATCATGATTATAAATATTATGGATTTTTACAGATGGCATTTTTGTTGTTCAAACTGAATGAATCAAAGGGATTTGAGATCATATTTGGAAAGCTATCTAAGACCACTTAACATACTTTTTTTACACACTATTGTTCTGATCTGTTTTTGTTTCAGTATTGTGTTTGGACTTTTCTGCCCCTTCTATACATGCTACTGCTTAGTGATTAGTATTTTATTATGCTGTTTGAAATTTTGCTCCTTGCAAAAGCAAAAAAGTCACATAATCAAACTTTAGACAGACACACTTTTCCGTACTCTGTATGACAGGACTCTGGAAGGCTGACAACGATGAACGGGGTGCCTGGAACAGAGGATGCCACCAGCACTGGGGGTAAGGACTTTGTACCTGGCAGAATATATTAATTATGTCAGAATACTATTTATATGTTAACTTCCTATAAATGCATTTAAGTTCACATGGTTTTTATTTCTCAGTAGGGAGAAAATGGAATGTTTGCGGTGGTCTTAAGTTTGCACTTGAAACAATTGTAGTACTCCAGAAATGCAGGCAGAAATGTTCGCGTCAGTTTTGAGTTTGAGGCGAATAGCTTACCAAGAAAACCACAAACATAAAACCACTGCAAACATTGCTGAATTTTCGTATAATGGCCCCATAGCCTTTTTGTGGCTGTAGGAGCAGTGCGTTGTTACTGTGTCAAGGGCACAGTATTGGGAGGCGGAGCTCAACCCTCTCCTTCCACTGCTTTTTACATCCCCAACCGAAGTCCCATTTTTACACCTTGGTGAAGTGAGGAAAGTCGTGTTAAGTACCAACATCTTGCCAGGAACACCCGGAATCAAACCAGTGCCATTTTGATCTTGCATCCGCTCAGCCTAGCCTCTCGGACATTCACCACCACTTTATATGTTATCAATTACATGTATATCAAATGACCTGTCACACTTAGCCTTTGCACATCTGACTCCAAGTGTGTCTAACCCAAATTTGCACTACGTACTTATATCTCATGGCCATTAAGCTGGAGATTCTGAACCCCACCCAAAAAAGAAAGTGCAAGTTGATCAGATATTTGTGTAGGTGCTAGCTAGCCATAATAGCCATTGCAAACTGCAAAAAGGTGAAAGCTATTAGAGAAGGAATTAGAACGAACAGACCACCTCTTTGAGTTATATGTCAAGTTGTTTTCCTTGTGTTGACTGGAAAGTCTACCTGGCACATGTTGTACAATAAAGGTTAGGTGTGATTTAGATATATCAGCTTTATAGACACTGAAGCTGGTGTATTAGGCCAAAGGGCAGTTATACAGGCCATACAGATACAGAAGCTGGTGTGTTGTGCCAAAGGACAGTTATACTGCAGCTGGCTATACAGATACAGATACGGTACGCTGAAGGACGGTAATATCGGCTATATAGATACAGAAGCTGTGTGTTACGCTGAAGGACGATATTATCGGCTATACAGATACAGAAACTAGTCTGTTACACCAAAGGGTGGCTATACCAGCTACTAGTATATAGATACAGATACAGAAGCTGGTGTGTTATGCGGAAGGGCAGTTATACCTGCTATACATACACAAATACAGAAGCTGGTGTGTTATGCGGGAGGGCGGTTATACTGGCTATATAGATACAGAAGTTGGTGACAGTCACTGTTTTATCGAGGGGCAGTTCTACTAGTTATATAGACACTGATGTTGTGTCTTGTTGTTTCCAGACCAGTTGAGTAACTCTGGCTCAGGCAGTACAGCTAGCCTGGAGCAGGCTACAGAAGCCATGGAGGAGGGAGGGGGGCAGATGACAGGTAAATACTGTTCAGCAACTACAGGCATGTCAGTAGTAGGCAGGCATCCATCCTATTCTAGCTCCATTTTGAACAACAATCGCTTCCACGCATGATAGTCTGGTACCCATCCCCATGTAAATGTTTGGTTCTTACCTCTTGCACATATTTTGAGAATCAAAAATATTTCTCAGAAGCAGCGTTAAGGGAATCAAACTTCTGAATGCCTGTTTGAACCTCAGTATTTCTGATGTCTACCTGTACCTAACCCATATACCAGTCCAGGCACTGGGTACATACAGCAGGATATTGGAGGTGAAATTAGAGTCCTCTATGTCTACCTGCACCTTGCCTGCTCTGGCCAATGATAAAACTAGCCAGTGCAAGTCTGCTACAAAAGTATTTTGATCCCTGAATGCTGATTTTCTAAATTAGGCAAAGTTTTCAGACCACTTTCACTGAGTGAACTTTTCAAAACTTGATACCCATATCTCTGTGATTCTCTCTCTGTTAAAGTCTGCTACAAAAGTACTTTTAGTCATGAGCCCTTTATGCTGATTGTCTGAATATTAGGCAAGGTTTTCAAACCACCTCCACTGAGTGAATTTTTCAAAAGTTGATACCCATAACTCTGTGATTCTGTCACTGTTCAAGTCTGCTTAAAAAGTATTTTGATCATGAGCCCTAAATGCAAGTTTTCTGAATTAAGTTTTCAAATCACTTTCACTGAGTGAACGTTTTGGAACTCAACACTCATGTCTCTGTGATTCTCTCTCTGTTAAATTCTGCTGCAAAACTATTTAGATGTTAAAGTCTGCTACAAAAGTATTTTGTTTATTAGCCCTGAGTTCTGAATGAGGCAAAGTTTTCAAACCACTTCCACTGAGTGAACGTTTTGGAACTTCACACTCACATCTTTCTCTCTATACATTTGTATCTCTCTCTACCTTGTGTCGTCCTCTGTGGCTCCTGTGCCAGACTATGGGCAGGAGTTTGACGGCCTGGTGGAGGCTGGCACCCAGACTCACGGCAGTAATGCACCTCCCCGTAAGTTAGGCTGCACCACCTCAGCCTCTACCAGGCTCCAGAGGTGGCTGGAAAGAGTAGAAATTGGCCAAATAGACAAAAAAACATGCAAGAGGAGTTAGTCTGCTATAGGGGTGCAGTTTGCCGCCTAGGATGGCATATTGGACCCTCTCTCCGTAGCCGACTCCCTTAGCATACTATTCACTCTATTTGGCCAATTTCTACAGTAACTATTTTTCCAGCCATCCGCTGGGCCTGGTAGAGACTAGCACCACCTCAGTTCCTCGTTTCTTACTTTCAGCCGTTCCTGAACTCTTTGATTTGCACGTACCTGAAATGCACTGTATTTGAATTTGTTACGTTTAGCTATTTTACTTCGTTGCGTGCCAGCTGACTGATCTTGACTGTCCATACAAATTAGCAGTTCAACCATTGATAGCATTGTAATTAGGGGTTTGACCAATGAGAGAGTGGCTGCATGGGTGTCAAATATTTGCATTTTTATCTTGCATCTCTATGTTTTGTCACTTGCTACGAGGGGGACAGCCTCTTGGTCTGGTGGTAACCCGTCTATATGAAAACCACCTGTCCATAGTGACCACTTTTGCGTGTCCCTTGAGTGGTCAGCTTAGACAGGTTTGTATACATGTACATGTGTGGTCAGCTTAGACAGGTACCTTGAGTGGTCAGCTTAGACAGGTTTGTATACATGTACATGTGTGGTCAGCTAAGACAGGTACCTTGAGTGGTCAGCTTAGACAGGTTTGTATACATGTACAGACGAAGCCACTTAATTGCACCTCGGATAAACGCACCTTCCATTTAATTGCACCGAATCCCCAAATCCCAAACCGGTTCCCATTCACTGCATTGTTAGTGACTCCGCATATCTGCACCGCGCATGGTCACCAATGCCGGATAACTGCACCAATTTTTTTCAAAAATCCTCGACAAGTTAACTGAAAAGGTGCGCTAAAATCGGCAAACGCGGTACAAATGAGCCGACACCTGCCGGTGTAAAGGCGCAATACCGCCAATATGTTTAAAACTGTTTTGAGTAACAAAAGAAGGCGGTCTCCATTGACAGTTGCGTTGATAGGAATCGTATGGGAGGTCCTGGGCGGGTCACCCGTAATCAGTAACTAAGTTTTAGTTTCAATTCCTAGTTTCATGGCGGTACATGATTTACGTAAATCAACAACTGCACTCTACGTAATGTAACACAGAAACTGTTATACCATGAGTGACATGACGATGTTTCAGAATGCCTCCCCTGTTACATTACGTGTGTTGTAATGCGGTAGACGGCATGGAAAAATGAAAGAATGCAAAATCAAAACAGGTTCGTAGTCATTTCTTTATTTTCAGCAAAGGGTCAATAAATAAAGTTAATAAATGAATAATTTCGTCTATTTTCTTTGTGCTAGTGTTTCTGACTAACAATACACCCCCTCGCCCATGGTGGTGCGGTCCAGCTGGGCATTTCGCATAATTGCACCAGCCGGATAATTGCACCAAAAACGCTGACAAATGGGTGGTGCAGTTAAGCGGATTCTACTGTACATGTATCAATGGCCAGGACTGGTGGTCTTCATAAACAGGTTTGACTCAATCAGGTACAGGTTTCACATTTCAACAGATCTAACTTGGTTGTTTTGCGTCTCCAGTGCTGCCGGTGGACACCAGCACCCAGACGGGCGGCCACACCACCAGTCCGATCAGCACGGTCCCGCTCAGCGCGCCGGCCGTGACGCTGGCGCTCCAGGTTCCCGTTCTGCCGCAGACCTCCTACTCCAGCAGCGAGGACGAGGACTTCTTCGACGCAGACGAGTTCTACCAGGCCTCGCCGGACAAGTCGCCAAAGTAAGACGGCTTTCTTACTCTTAGTTCTGAGGAGGAACGGCCGCCTTACCTTTTTCTGCAAGTTAATACATCAACATAGCCATACAGACAGACAAGCCATATACGCTCGCACAGATACATACGGATTTTCATTCTTTCAAAGAATTATTCCAGAGTGGAACGCCCTGCCTGGCCCGGTCGTGTTGTCCTCCACTGTTGAGATGTCCCGGGCCAGGCTAGAGGCCTGCCCGCCTTTGCCCGGGGCCTCCTCCCCCTGCTATGCCCCTGATGGGGTAATTTGGCAGTGTTACTCAAGTTGAAGTTGAAGTTCTGATTAGGCCTCACTGACTTGATTGCATGGATGACATCCTCTAGGCACCTCAAAACTCGTGCTCCCAATTCAACCTGTTCTAGATCTACTTGTGACAGACTCTGTATAAGTTCTGTTCCAACCCCTGCACTTTGACAATGGTACGGTCCACTAATACCACTATAAACAAACAATAACCGGTCTGACAACAATGATGACACACCCTAAGCAAAGATACAACGATACTACATGTATGTAAAATGATCAGTGAAGTGAAACAAATATAACATCCCCCTTTCTGTGAGCAAATGGTATCATCCTTAATGTAAACAAACAATGAAACAGCAACCTAGCTATAGGAAATACTGCAAAATCAATGTATAGATTTCTCATTTTTTAAAATTTTTTATTTGGTATATTTTATGCAGTACATTTTCATCTGCTTTCTGTGTACCATGCATGTATTATGTAGTTTGGTACCATCCGACTTAAAGAACAATAATTAGTCTAACAACAATATGTCACATCGCATGAGGGTAGAACACACTTCTAACCACACATAAAAAAGATGTACATAAAACTCATATGAGCATGTAATGGTATATGAGATAGAGACTGAGATAAAGTTCCTGTCACAGAATGAAAATACAGCTAGCAGTACATAAACAAACAATGACCAGTCTGACAACAATGCCAACACATGACGCATCCCCAGACAATAGAACACAATGCATGCCATCTTCTTCTGCCATGTATGAAATATGTACTTTTAAACTGTGTAAAATGATCACTGAAGTGAAACTAACTACAAAACAGATCGTCAGTATCATGGCACAGTCCATTATAAACAAACAATAACCAGTCAGACAACAATGTCACCTCGCCCGAGGCTAGAACACAATGCCCGCCATGTGTCACATGTGGATTTACCGGAACAACTTTAACCTGCGTCACTGCACAAGGGTCCCGTGGGGGTTACCACAACTCTTTAACTCTCCCGAATTCAAACTTTTCTATGGCTTCATTCCAAAAGACAGAAATAGCAGAGCATAAACTGGATTAGAACAAAGAAAGAAGGATTCGGTTTGAAACATAAAGTAATTTCTGGCTTTTTTTATATAATTGTTTGTGTTGCCACATTTGTAGCCACCTTTATGACGTGGTAGTAGGTGTGACATTGTTAACAGGTAGGATATAGACCTAAGATGTCTGCTTATGTACCGGTACCGTTCTCATTCACCCAGCCGAATGCCCAACAGATTCCCAGGCTCCCTGAGCCACAATGACCCAGTGAAGAAACTCGACCACGACTTCCAAGAAGAAGAGAAGGAGAATATACCGGAGGTGTCCGTGACGGGAGCGACACCAGGCAAGGAGAATCCAGGTGAGATAGCTTGGTTGAGTTATTGTTTGATATTGTATATATTACACTGTGGTATTTCAGAGCTCGAAATACTGTAAGTTTGTGTATTTTTGCAGTGACTTAATTTCAAGGTGGACAGGGAAAGGAGGTATTTGCAATGTTTTAGACTCGCAGTTGAAACAATTCTAATACATTGGAAATGCATATTTGTACTGTTGAGTGGTCACGGTAAAAAAACAAATTTGAATTTACAGTAGACCACTGCAATTATTTAAAGGTTTACAGTACCACCTGCATATGCAGGTAAGTGCAGGTAAAATTGGTGTTGTGCAAGTATTTCACAATGGTCCTGATACTGGGTACATTTACTAAGCATATGTGGATTTCTGTTGTGCTGATTGTTAGAATGTTCTAGAATGCTACATCAAGAATTCAAATGGTTTCATAACAATTTCTAGTTTGAGCCATAATTCATAAAATCTACATATACTGAGTAGAGTGGTACAGGGTGTTATTTGTGTGGTGCAGGTAGTTTTGCATGTTAGTATGCAGAAAACTTTTGAGCCCTGTACTTTAGAGTAGACATACAGTATTGTCATCTGTCTATGTTCCGGCCCTTGCAAACCTTTAAACATAAAGTCTGAAGCTGCATGAATTAATGATTAAGGTGTTAAGTACGTAACACAGGTTACTGGTTAAGCATAAAGGAAAACTACTGGTATTGTCTGCTATGGTCTAGAAACTAAGACCATGGCATGAAGAGCTCAGTGCTCTCCCACCTAAACTAAACAACTACATTTCAGTCAATAAAGATGACAGGCAATGGTGCAGTGCTTTGTGTCAAAAATTTCCTGTGTCTAAGTCCTATCCATTCCCCAAATTTTAACACTTCTTCCTTTGGTGCTTTGGTGTAGCTTTCTCACAACCAAAATATAAGGGAGCTCGGTACTACCAAGTATTTTTTCCTCTAAGTTGCTGTTCACAGACTAACTGAGACAAAGTGTTGAAAACACCCCCCTCCCTCCTCCGTTGCCTCCTTGACAGACTGATGAAAGTTTGTTTAGGAAAGGTTGACGTGACAGCTGTGAAACTGTCTTTCCCAGAACTCTTTCAAATCCCCGGGGATTTACTTTACCCAGCCCTACGTAAGCAACACTAGACATAAAACATAAAACAATAGGAAACAGTACTGAGAAGTTGCCAACCACCTTCATGACTGGTAAGCTACCATTTCAGCAGAATAGATAATAGTTAATGTAATTGAATAGTTTGTATTTCATTAGCCTTCCTTTATACATGTATGTCTGTGTGGTGTATGTAGTGTAGATGCACTTAAGGTTTTCAGGGATTTTATTTCAGAGTAGGGAGAAAACGGAATGTTCGCGGCGGTTTTTAGTTTGCGGTTGAAACAGTGAGATTGTCGGGGAAAAGGCAGAAAAAGCATCTCCTCGTTGGTTTTTCACAGTAAAGTTTGAGGTAACTGCAAAATTTGCAAACATAAACCATTGCAAAAATGTAAAATTTACATGTACAACTATGAGACATTTTGGATTGTGCTTAGAGTTTGTTTTTATTACCTTCTCATTGCTTGTTTTTGTAACACTGAATGTTGTCATGTTTTTCAAAATTACAACACTGATCACTGCGAACAAGGAATAGTTCCTTTAGTTTTGGCAGCCCCATGCTAAACTTAGAAAAATTCTCTTCCTCATTGTTTAAAGAATAGTGATGTTTGATTTGTCAATCTGAAAAACTGCCTATACTCCATGTCAACATGTTTTAAGAGGGCTTTAATTTGATACCACCAGCTTGAAAATGCAGTTGTCTTTAGGTATTAAATGCCAAACTAACAGTGGACTGAGTATGTTTCATTTTCAGACGAGTGGTATTATAAACGCTCTGAGTTAACTCACCCATAGTACTGTAAATGCAGAAATGTTCGCGGTGGTTTTATGTTCACGGTTTTCGCGGTGACCGTTTCACCGCGAACTTAAAACTATAACGTACATTTTTGTCCAATACTGTATCGGTATGTAACTATAGCACTGCCGCAAACTGAAAACGACCGCAAACACTCCATTTTCCCTTAAGCGCGAGATAAAAACCACACGAACTTAAAGGCATTTACAGTAGATGCAGAGCATATTACATAGACAGGAATGGGGAAGTGCACTAGCTTGTTCTGCTTTGCCAAGTGTGACAGTATAATTGTTCTTACTGAAGTATAGGTGTATGCAAATGAAGATACTTGACCTACAGAGCTATATTCACAAACAGGAAACTATGCACACAACATACAATAAAAATAACAGTTCCCACTCTATGAAAGCTGTGTAATTTAGTCTGCACTGACAAAACTTCCCAGTGTAGCCTGTACTAGTGATCACCTTTGCACAGGTATCATCCCTTGATTACTTTTCCCCTTTGACCCAAGTATTCAAAATCCTGTCTCTATAGTGACTAGCTGTCTACTGTAACTTGATCATGAGTGGTAACTGTAGTCAGGTTTGGCTATTGGCTTCATCAAACCATACTGTTCAGTTAAATCTGCATGTTAGTTTGGTTTTCAAAACCGATAAACTGCCTTTAGGTAAACTATATACTATGACACACCAGTTTTAAGACCAAACTTTGTAAAGGTTTGATCAACTGACAAACCGGGAAGGACCCCTACTCTTTTCAATAGGTGTGGTGGAAACTTAAACATGCTTGAGGTGTACATGTGGCTTTCCTCAAACAAGAGACATCCTGTTTTACATCCCATCCAAAAGGATGCAGCTAACCAAAGGCTAGGTCCTCAATTTCAGCTTAGTCGAATGAGGAAATAGTTTTAAGTGCCTTTCCCAAGGGTACAACATTGGAGCCTAGTAGTGATTCAAACCCAGAACCTTTGACTGACTGCCTTTTTCTTTGTACATGCAGATGTGATGATGCGCGGGGGGATCTGCATCGTGACGGACTCCAGCGGGGGTGAGGAGGAGGCACCAGATAACATGGAGAACCACCAGTCTGTCATCACCCACCTCCTGTCACAGGTCAAACTGGGCATGGACCTCACTAAGGTCAGTAGGGTCATAGATTATGGGTCACAGGGCAGTAGGGTCATAGGTCAGTAGGTTCATAGGTTACACTATGGTTAGTACATGAACCACCAGTCCATCATCACGCACCTGCTGTCACAGGTCAAACTGGGCATGGACCTCACCTAGGTCATAGGTCTCATAGGTCACATAGGTCAAAGGTTACATGTCAGGTCAAAGGTTACATGTCAGAATAGGCATGGACCTTACTAAGGTCATAAATCAAACTGGGCATGAACCTCACCAAGGTCAGTAGGTTCATAGGTCACAGGTCTAATGGGGCATTGACCTCACTAAGGTCAGTAGAATCATAGATCAAATAGGGCATGAACTCACTGAGCTTATTAGCAGCGCACCTTTATTCATTGTTCTGACTTGTGAACTTGTTTGTAGGTCGTACTCCCCACCTTCATCTTGGAGAAGCGTTCCTTGTTAGAGATGTACGCCGACTTCTTCGCACATCCAGACTTGTTTTCCAGGTAAAATATTTCATGTCAAATATCATAGTATTAATTATTATATTATGTCAATATTTTGCAGGGAAGGATTGGCATATGAGGATAAAAAAAGCAAAACAATTAATGGAAGAAAAGAGTATGGACATCTTCACCCCCATAATCATACAAATGTATGTATCATATGAATGAAAATTGCACAAACATTTTCACCACCACCACTTTATGATCCTTTCTTGTCCTTGAAGTACCCCAGATTTTGAGGATCTTAAGGCCAGTAAAGGGTAACAAAAGCTCTGGAATATGAATAAGTGAATGTGCCTATCTCATAAACATTACTTTCACGATTACATCTCCATGATCTTGTCCGATTCTTCTTCCAGTATCCCAGATTTCGAGGATCCCAAGGACCGAATGATCCAGGTGATCAGGTGGTATCTGTCCGCCTTCCACGCCGGCAGGAAGGGCTCCGTGGCCAAGAAACCTTACAACCCCATCTTGGGGGAGACCTTAAGATGCTTCTGGGACCTGGGAACAGACAACCTGGAAGGGGAACAGGTAATCTTACAATGCTTACCGTATATATAATATAACATACTTATTAGCGGAGACCTTAAGGTGCTTCTGAGACATGGGGATAGACAACCTGCAAGAGGAACAGGTAATCTAACAACCCTTACCATATGACAACAGTTCTAGTTCTACATCTTTGAATAATTTCATCAGGTTGGAGAATGACTGAATAGCAAAGTGTTACTGCTAACAATGGGACTACATTGTTAGCAGTAACACCTAGCTTCAGTGCACTATGAACCAGTCAGTATTGCCCTGATGAAGATGACAGAAAGTCATCGAAACATCGGCTCTTGTAAATACTTGATTGCGAATAAAAGAACTTTGCTATTCAGTTCTAGTTCTAGTTCATAGTCTGCAAACTCTCTGGTAGGGATATCAGGCAGACAGAGGAGGCACAGCTTCAGGGTTACGGGTGGGATGACAGTAACTTGTTAAATGAAATTGTTTGTAATGTAATGGCTGTGCATGTCGTATGTACATTGTATGTTGGAGAAAAATTGTATGGTTGAGGGATAAGAATTTAGGTATTATGCATCAACAAGTATATTAGAGCACTAACTTAAAGTTGTGATTTTTTGTTGTTGTGCAGGAACTAGTCACAGACGGGCCCATCCCGTGGGCTACCAGGGACAATGTGACGTTTATAGCTGAACAAGTGTCACATCATCCGCCAAGTACGTTTGTCTTGAATCTTTCATTCACTCATTGACTTTCGCGCAACACTCAAACAAGTCAGACAAATACGCACTCATTCACACTTGAACACACACACATACAAACACACATTCGTTCACTCTCACACACACACCACACATAGAGAGAGGGACACACTCACACAAACACATACACTGCTTTGCTCACACACTCACATAAACTCACTTGCTCAGTAGCTAACTAGTCTTACTTCTTAACCCACTCAGCGAACCCAAACAAACAAACAACCAGGTATTGAATTATTCCAAGGCCTTCTATTGGCGACTAAATGGTATACCGGTACATCATATTGATACAATTTCTGTTAGAAGTTAACATTACATTAATTTGATAACAAACAAAAATTCTCTTTCACTTGCAGTTTCTGCTTTCTATGCTGAGCACTACAACAAGAATATCTCCTTCAACGCCCACATCTGGACCAAGTCAAAGTTCCTGGGTCTTTCTATAGGGGTGCACAACATCGGGCAAGGTAAAAAGCAAGTTAGACACCACCTACATGTAGGTCAATTTACTTTCAAGGTGCATTGCATATACATTGTACATGTACAGTGTATAAGGCTTTTCCAGATTGTAGTAGTTTTATGCCGTCTAGAATTTCTTTTGCAGTAAAAGAAAAATCTAGCAAATTAGGATGTTAAGTTTTATTCTATATTTCTATTTTGTACTATGTTTAATAGTTGTTGCCATACATTGTACTATGTATGATTGTCCTGGAATGAAGTTCTTCTGTATGATTCCTCTTCACTTCAACATTTTGGGGACACTTTTGATTCACTGAATAGTATTAATGTCTAATGTTCCTCTAACAAAGTTCTCACATTACTAATTAAAAGTGTTTATTCCTAACTAGCATTTTGATGAATTTTCTCCTTTCCATCCAGGGTGTGTTTGGGTCCGCAAGTATGATGAAGAGTACATTGTCACGTTTCCTAATGGCTACGGAAGGTAAGAAAATTTAATAGATTATTTAACAATAAATTCTTGCTGTAATAGGCCTATTTTAAATGCTAAGGCTAGAGAGACTTCAATTGATCGAAAACCTTCATTTGCAAAAAAAATCCTTAGAATAATTTTGAGTGCACAAAGCATGCAGACATAACATCATGTTGTCCATCAGGCCATACAACTTGATTGTATCACAAGTTTAACACTTCTCTGTGAATAGTTTCATAAGGTTGGTAAGTCACTGAATAAAAGGACTGTTTTTACACAACCAAGTCATTATTTCAACCAGTGTTTCAGTTACCATCTGTCACCTTCATCAAGGCAATTCTGACTTGTTCACATTGCACTACAGCACAGGTGTTGCTGCTTATAGATGCATTCCCAAACTGCTTTGCATAAATGCCAATAGGGCATGAAGGTATGATAAAGTTTATCAATCATTTATTAAGTTTAACTGCTGATGTGTTATTCCCCAGGTCCATCCTGACCATCCCGTGGATGGAGCTGGGGGGAAAGGTCACTATTACGTGTGCCAAGTCTGGCCACAGCTGCAACATCGACTTCCTCACCAAGCCGTTCTATGGAGGATCAAAGCACAAAATCAAGGCAGAAGTCATGTAAGTACAGAACTCTACATATACCATCAGTGTACATTTCTGTGTGTTTTGTGTGACGACTGTCAAACAATCAAATGTTTTTCCTCACCCAATTTATCTATACCTGGTTCTTGGACACTAAGTCTAAGAACCAGCAAATGGAATTTCTGTGGCCTTGTGTTTGTACAAGTAAGTTGTTAACATGCCAGGCTAAATACATATTGATCCATATGTATGTTTCATATTTCCAATTCTAGGGGTCCAAATGAGAAGAAGCCGTTCTGTGTGATAGAAGGGGAGTGGAATGGAGTCATGTACGCCAAGTGGGCAACAGGACAGGTGAGAAACCTGCATCAGTTGACAAATAATTCTGATGTACTTCATGAAATTGCAGTATAGTTTATCTATAATTTTTTAATTCATTTTCTGTCATACAATGTATTTTACCAGGTATGCAGTAGTGCACAAAACTAGAGTTATACTATCAGGGTTGTCTCCAGTTTTAAATTTCTTTCTGTCCCACCCATTGTTTTGGAGCCCATGCATGTTGTTAATTGTCGTACTTAAATTTGTCATGTTCAGTTAAGAAAAAATACATCTTCATCAAAATCATGTAATGAATTTCAAATTTTTTGGTTAGGGTGAAATTTTTTTCCGTCCCAACAAGAAAGTTTTCCTCGCAAAATGCAGTAAGGGGTCTAGGAAAAAGACTTGAAGTTTTCCCTGTAGGAGTCAGAATCACTGATTGTTTCTCTGTGTCTCTTCAGGAGGAGGTTTTTGTGGACACAAAGAAGATGAAGATCATGAAGAAGAAGGTTCAGAAGCTGGAGGACCAGGGAGAGTACGAGTCCAGGAAGTAAGTTGTTTGGGGTAGATTTTGGAAAAGGTTTGACGTTTCAGGTATACAGCATCCACTACCTTTCATCACTGACTGGACAAGATTTGTTGATTTACAATTTATGGTTTAAAATCCGCTGATCTATCCTTCAGTCACTGACAAAAGTCATAATATTTGATTTAAAACTTTAACCACGGCAGGTGATATACAAATTTTGTCCAGGCACTGACGAAAGCTATCTGAAATGTCCAACTGTTTCCAAAATCATATCCAGTTGCTTGTCTTAAATGAGTAAATTTGTTCTTGCATATGTTATTACCTGGATGTTTAACCTTAATCAGCGTAAGACTTAATTATTGTTTTCTTATAAGAAATAAATGCTGAGAAGAAAGAAGATATTTGTAAACTGTTGTTTTTCTGTAGATTATGGAAGAGAGCGACAGAAGCCATGAGTAGTAGGGACATTGAAAGTGCTGTGAAATAAAGCCTTGCTAAGTCAAGTCTTATATAAGAAATAAATGCTGACAAGAAAGAAGATATTTGTAAACTGTTGTTTTTCTGTAGATTATGGAAGAGAGCGACAGAAGCCATGAGTAGTAGGGACATTGAAAGTGCTGTGAAATAAAGCCTTGCTAAGTCAAGTCTTATATAAGAAATAAATGCTGACAAGAAAGAAGATATTTGTAAACTGTTGTTTTTCTGTAGATTATGGAAGAGAGCGACAGAAGCCATGAGTAGTAGGGACATTGAAAGTGCTGTGAAATAAAGCCTTGCTAAGTCAAGTCTTATATAAGAAATAAATGCTGACAAGAAAGAAGATATTTGTAAACTGTTGTTTTTCTGTAGATTATGGAAGAGAGCGACAGAAGCCATGAGTAGTAGGGACATTGAAAGTGCTGTGAAATAAAGCCTTGCTAAGTCAAGTCTTATATAAGAAATAAATGCTGACAAGAAAGAAGATATTTGTAAACTGTTGTTTTTCTGTAGATTATGGAAGAGAGCGACAGAAGCCATGAGTAGTAGGGACATTGAAAGTGCTGTGAAATAAAGCCTTGCTAAGTCAAGTCTTATATAAGAAATAAATGCTGACAAGAAAGAAGATATTTGTAAACTGTTGTTTTTCTGTAGATTATGGAGGAGAGTGACGGAAGCCATGACCAGTAGGGACATTGAAAGTGCTGTGAAATAAACCCTTGCTAAGTCAAGTCTTATATAAGAAATAAATGCTGACAAGAAAGAAGATATTTATAAGATTTTTTTTCCTGTAGATTATGGAGGAGAGTGACAGAAGCCATGACCAGTAGGGACATCGACAGTGCCACAGAGGCCAAACAGTTTCTGGAAGAACGGCAGAGAAGACAAGCCCGAGAGAGGAAAGAAGCTGGGGCCAAGTGGGAAACAAAGGTACTTTGAACTTTGAACCTTGACCTGAATATCTTATGGACACATGCATGGAGTATCAGTATTACAGGTATAATGTTTGGGTCATGACTTCGAATTTTAGATATGCTACATGTAAATGATGTTTTTAGAAGCTTTATACAGAATTGCAGTGGCTTTACCATACGTGGAACATTTTAAATAAATCTGAAGATGTACTGAGCTGTCATTATATTTTGTAAAACAATGAATGCCAGATGAAAATGCTCCTTTTTATATGCAGCTCTTCCATGAGGATGGAGAACAGTGGATCTACGACAACCCCTTGCAGAAGCGACTTGAACTGCAGGAGAAGCTGCAATAATGCTGGAACCATGAGAAAGACAATCATCCTATTAACTTAAAGTTTGTATTAAAGATGAAGTACAGAAAGCAGAGAAGTGATTTCTAGCCTTCTTCCTGATATTGATACAACAGACTTTTGAGTCTGTTTTTCTCAATATCATTGAGACTTTAATTTCCACAATGGTCTCAGAAAAGCTTCCATCTACAAGCAAGTGATCGAAATGTCTTTTAAAAGGTACAATTTCGTTTAATATGTCCTTTTTTTCTTAGTCGAATCTTGCTATTCTTGTTGAGAAGTTGTCAGAAAGAACAGGGAATTCTGAACTTGTACAAACAATTGAAATCTACTGTACCTAAAATTTATAAACATAAATGATGTTCTTGTTATATACATGTAGATGGTGGTATGTGATGAACCGTTACAGCCATATTGTGCTGTTATGTGATTGGTCCATTTGCACCACATTCTGGTAATTGGAGATGGTGTTATGTGATTGGCCCATTTGCACCACATTCTGGTAACTTGGAGATGGTGCAATGTGATTGGCTTATCCCCAGCCATGTATTTATGGTTATGAATGTGATATGGTGCCATATGATTGGTCAATTTCCCATCATACTACATGACTGTATTTATAGCTCTGTGATTGGCTGATTCATAACTTCAAAATGTCTCTAAGTCCGATTAGTCAGTTCCTGACCAATATTCGTATCCAGTTCCTATCCTGCAATACCAGTGAGGGGGAGGGGGGAGACTGAATATTGAATTGTTGTGTAAGTTACTTATTACATTGTATGATTTCTTTCCTCCCTTGAAGACTTTGAAAAATTTACGTAATGGAATGATTTGTGATTGTGTCCTACATGATTAAGTCATCAGAATTCTTTCAAAGCTATCATACATGTACTGTATCAGAAAATGATTTCTGTTAAAAAAGATTTCAACATTGGATTAGTTCAGGTATTCACAAATGCTGTCAGCAATAATATACACAACCATCAATCATCTTTGATTGACAGATAAATTAACGAATCAGAACCCAATTGTAAGGTATATGATACTTTATGAATATGTTGCTGATGTAGCAATCTCCATGAAGCATTTAATCTATGTATGTCTGAATTCTCATAACTTACAGAACAAGTCTGCACAGACGCTTCCACAGGTGCAATTTGTGATAAATTGAATAAAACTACATGTAAGTTCAATGAAATGTGTAGACTGATAGACCAAAATTCTTTATATGATTATGAAAACATCTCTGAACAAAGGCAGAGTATCCTGTAGTTGTCTTGCATTCTATTAATAGAGTCATTGCTGATTTCTTAATATGTCAAATGTTTATCTTAATCAATTTTGGAGGAAAATATTATGAATTAAATGTAAGTGTATTTGTATTCAAACAAATTGTATTACTTTATTGAATGATAGGTACAGTCAAACCTGTATTAGCGGTCACCTTTGCATAGCGGCCACCTGCTCATAGTGGTCACTTTTTGTCGGTCCCTTGGATTTTTCCCATTGACATAAGCATTAAGAATTAGGCTATAACGGCCACCTGTCCAACGCGGTCGCGGCCAGACGATTTTCAGTCCCGCGAGTACAGTAACACTGTCGGTAACGGTCACGGCGCGCCGGTAGAAGCCGCATCGCCACCGCACGCCGGGTTCAAAATCTTCATTTTTTCACGCAGTTATCAAATTTATGTGGATTCAACTGGATAGGATGATAATAAAGAAAACCAGAATGTTTTATCTTTGTTAGAAAATCCATGGTTTGACGCGAAGTCAGTATAAATTTTCTTCACATGGCTTGCGTTTGTACATCGTAGCAAAAGACCATTTCTGTGCATTTCGACTGGACAAATATTACGGCAGCGTTTTGGAAAATACAACTCGCACATGTAGCTGATGCAGTAAGTTCGGGAAATGTTTGAATGCCGGCCCAATATCCGTTTTCCCCGGTGCTCAAAGTCAAAACGTGTTTCGCGCAATTTTCAAAATGGCGCTGATAGTCAGCAGCACCAAGGAGGTTGGCAGCACAAAGGTCAACGGTAGACACCACTGTTTCGGAGGTATAATGCGCTAAATTTATTTTGCTGCAAAGTATCACTGAGGATAATTACTTTACCAAAAGCTTTACAAGAATATTAATAACATTAATATGATGTAAAATTTGGGCTATTGCAATTTTCTGAAAAGAATAAAGCCATCAAAAGATCGACCTTCTTCTGAGTACCCTATTAGCATAATGGTAGAAGCTGATAATGACAAGCGGCAAGTTAAATAACAACAGACTAAGGGAAAACTATCGCCACGATTTTATGTTTCAAAACGGTCGAAAACGAACAGTAAGTGGCAACTGAGCAACATGTATTTTGTTCTTAACTAACTAGGTGGCAACAACAATCGACTTTCTAAAATGTGACTTACCTATGCAATGTTTACATGTGTACTGTACGGTGAATAAATGTATCTCAGTGGGTACTGAAAATATGTGTCACTCGTGGTCATCATTAATCAACATTTTCTCCATAGCGGCCACCTGTCCTTAGCGGCCAGTTTTGGCCAGTCCCTTGAGTGACCGCTATAGACAGGTTTGACTGTACTTTCCAATACAAGGCTTATTCTAAAGAACTGTTGGGGCAATTGTTTCTTTCTTCTCACTTGGCAACTTGTTACCAGAGTTGTTCATCTTATCTTTGCCCAATTCCCCTTTTTTTCTGCCATGCAGAGCAGAATCTTTGGTGTTTGCAAAAGCTGTTATACAAGATGTATACAAGATCTAGAGGTGTTCCGAGTTGAGACATTGTATATTCTAGCTTTCTGAACTCTCTGTTGCATTTGTAGTGGTTACACATGTACATTGCACATTTTGTACAAGAGGTGATCCATGTTGAGCTGTCCCTCAGCCATGTGTGTTTTCCATCCCGATGCCCTCACACTCGATGATACTGGTGCCCGTCTCTGGGTCTCCCTCAGGAGTTACTGTGAACTTGGCCTGCACGTCACAACATGGAAAATATGTTCAATAATTATTCTTCTCTTTTAACCTTTAGCACAATGAAGTAGCCGTTTGGCACCCAATTCCTTTACAGAATTGGTTACAGATTTAGGCAGCAGGGAGAAGGTTAAAGAACTCATGTATTTCAAAGAAAGCAGTTTAAAACATGCAAGTTTTTATGCAAAGTCTGAAATATTCTAGGATTATTTGAACCCGTTATCTTACTCTTCCATTCCCAAAAGGTACAAAAATAGAACCTGACAACAATCTTACAAAGTGGACTTTTCAAGGATACATGTAATAACAGACACAGGACTTTAGATCGCCTCTAGAAATACAAAGTCACTGTGATACATGTAGGCTTCATCTGACTTCAGATGAATAAACTAATGTGCAACTTAACTTGACACTTAAAAGGTTAAGACATAATCGTTACATGAATACATACCTTTGTAAGAGTCTCGGCGATGAATATTGCAGTTTTAGTGTGCAGTGTGATCGGCCCACTTCTCACAGAGGACTTGCCTTTAGCCAGGGCCATGAACAGGATCAACTGGAACACAAACATGGATGGATGTTTAGAGCAATCTCCTTTCTGTGTTAATTTTATAAAGGAAAAGAAGACAGCTACCGTATACAAAAGTTGAGCTGAGTGTACTGTCAATTGTGCTTTCAAAAAGTGCTCAAGTGCAAAAGTATATATACCACATTAAAACAACAAAAGACTTACATTGTTGTGTTCTCCTAAGATTATTGAATGGGAAATACCCTACCTGGTCTTGTAGGTACTCATCCACACATCCTCCATGCTTCATGTTCCTCACTAACATCTGAGCTGCCTTTACCCCTCTCTTACCCAGTATACACATGCATATGTACTGACACATTAAACAACAGAAGACTTAGTGTCCTAAGAATAAGATAAGTGAATGGGAAAAGCCCCACCTGGTCTTGTAGGTATTCATCCACACACCCCCCATGCTTGAGGTTCCTCACTAAGACCTGAGCTGCCTTCCTCCCCACCTCGTCAGCCTGGACTCCTCTCTTACCCAGGGCTGAACCCCCCAGTCTGCAACCTGTGCTGGTTTCTGCCATGATTCTATTGTATGAAAAATTTTGTAGAAAATACAATCACATATAAAGTAAGTATAAATGTACAATTCAGACAAACAATGGCAAGTTTGATCCAAGATTCAAGTCACATGGGCTAATCTACGAAAAGTGATGAAAGAGAGGAAAGCAGTGGGTTCACTCATTCCTTGACAAAGACTGAAATTGCATACTGCATATTAGTCTTAATCTGACAGGTGTAATTTCACATTTCTTATTATTAGGAGTTAAGATTTCCCAGAAAATCCAAGGGCAGGGGTTCATTGAAGCGATTGAGATTTGTGATTTTGAAGATGAGAGAATAGCAATGCCTTCTGACTTACACAATGCCATTGCCGTTCCCAAAGGCAGCATGTCTGGGTTCCTGCACTGCCTCGATGTCGACTGGGACGTCAGGAAACTCTCTCTTTATCAGGGCTGTGGCCGCCTTACCAGCCATATGGGCAAGCTGCAGTCATGTAAAACATACAGACATACATGTATAATGATTGACATTTCAAAGCAATGGTTCTGTCCTTTTTTCTGTATATATCTATCAATCACCAGAAAGTATCATGACTGTCCTTGGTACTGAAAATACATTCAAAGCTGCAGTTATACAGAATATATAAATTACAATCATGGTTAACATCTCAAAGCAATTGTGCTATCCATTTCTTTTTGCATTTATGTCCCTTAAGTGCCAAGTATGCCCTTGGGCTCTAGCTCATCCTTACCAGAATTTATACATTAAAATGGTTGACATTTTTGAAGCTGTTGTAATGTCCTTTATCTGTTTATCATTGAACCACCAGTAGGAGTCATGACTGTCCTTGGTACTGAACATGCATCCCTTTGCCTTATAATGATATAATAACCTAAATAGCAGACAAAAACCTCTGTCAATGGAAAGTACATTGTAGTCTCTACATATGATTCTTGCTCTTGCAATCTGCATTTGGAAAGAAAGCTGCTAAAGAAACTACCATACACTGTATCTGGCCATCAATAAGATATTCTCAAGTAATCTATGATCAGGTCTGTGGCCGCCTTACCAACTAGATGGGCTAGCTGAAGCTATGCAGAATATAGACATCACTATAGTTAAAATTTTACAAGCAATTTGTACTGTCCCTTTTTCTGAATATTGTTGAAATACCAGTAAGTGCCATGCCTGTCCTTGGTGCTGAACACACCTTCCTTTGGCTTCACCATTAAAAAACAATGATGTCATAACATTGACAGCAGTCAAAAAGTGAACACCTATGCTGACCTTGACAGGCAGTGACCCTGCAACCCATGACCTCCCTGTGACCTTTGTGATTTGACCCCTGTCCATAAGGTCGATGGGAGAAACCACTGCTACAGGAGAGGTGGTGATCCGGACTTCCCCACCACCCTTCGGGTAGTAACCTCTGGGAACAGGAAAATCACAAACATTTTCAAAAACCTGATTGTTGCTGATATAGAAATACAAATGTAAAATAAAAACAAATGAGACTCAAGATTGCTTCAATCTGTTACCTTCTCTTGATGTCACAGGTATATTTCACTCCCATCTTCTCAGCTATCGGCCCAAACACCTGAAGGGAAGGATTGGTAAAAATGAGTCTTTCCTTCGATAGTTAATGAACAAAGTATATTTCTATTGCACAGCAACTTACTGCATGTTACAGTGAAATGAATGAAACATTTCAAAGAGGGCTTTCTCCAGGAACTATAGCTATCCCTCTGTCCCAGGACAGAAATTTGCTTGTTGGAACAGACAAATATTTCACCCTGTTCGTCAAAAAAATCCTAACTTCATGACATATGAAAGTGGTAAAAATGTAATTCTGTAAGCTTAAATGACAGATTTAACAATAAAGATCAACAACATGGGCTCCCAAACAATGGGTGGGAGGGAAACTTAAAGCTGGAGACAGTCCTGATGTCAAAAGACTTTCCACCTAGGAATTGTATGTTTACCATTGTGGTGTAGTCAATCTGAGGAGCAAACTCAGCGTTGGTTCCTCCCTTCAGCGTGAGCTGGGCGGGGCCGGGGGAGAACAGCAGACAGGGGACGGACACCTGCATCAGCAGGCAGATACTCCTGGGAAAACAGATGATATGTCTTTCTCATATCTTAAAATGCTATAATTGAGAGAATACGGTACAGCATTCCCCTACGGAGACTACTGCCAGAACAACAGATAGAGGATGGACACCTGCATCAGCAGACAGATACTCCTGGACAGAGAGAAATACTTAAACTTTTTTCACTCTTTTCAAAGCTCATTTAAGAATAAACATGAATCATGGATAACGTTAGCATCCTCCTTTGAAAATGATGCATGTGCAATAGAAAATTTGTTTTGCCATGTTTTATAAACCTAAGTCTCTTCAGTAACAATGCAGCAGAATCTGTTTTATTTATTGCATCATAAATATAGTATCATAAAATTCTTGCAGTTTCTTCATTTGTGAAAACCCTCTTAGAGCTGCAGATCACTGCTCATCTATTTCAAAAAGTAACACGTTTCTTCCCCCTATAAGCAAAAATCAATGTCGGTGCAGATGTCAGCCATCAAATCTTTGTTGTTACATACATACAGACTCTCTTCAAGCAATGCAAAAAGTGTCTTCAATCATAACTACAGAATAAACATGCACACATCCTTACCCTGCGGTGTGTGTGTCAGCGAGGAAGTTCCCACCCTGGACCTGTCCCGGAGTGAAGCAGATCTCAGTGGACGAGACTTTTCCTCCCTCCAGCTTCCCTCCGCACAAGTCCCGCACCAGCTCAATACCACTCAGGTGCTGCGGTCTGAGGTAAAGGTGATCATTGTAAACAACTATTAAACAGTTAACATGAATAGGCTTAGCTATAGGATATTCTGTATTTTGAAATACATTAAAACATCGCCTTGTTATGAGTTATTAGTTGCATTTGTCCTTTTAATGGGATGAGACTTCAGTCCTCTGTGTGGGGGAGCCTAAGATGTTAAACCTCTGCACTTGTTGAGAAGAGTAGGCATGAAGGCTTGGCTTTATTTAGATTTGAGCAGTGGCTCTACCAACATTGCTCAGACAGTGAAAAAGCTTCAAACATGATTTTCCCTATAAAGTTAATAGAGGACGACCTACTTTTACTTTTTCAGCGTTTGCAAACTGAAAAAGAGATTTTAGACTTGAAGTTGAACCTGAGACTGACCTGAGCCCAGGGGTGCTGCGCCCCGCCCGGATGTTGTTGACTCTGATTGGCTGAGACAGGAGACAGCTGAGAGCCGTGGCATTCCTCAGGATCTGCCCTCCCTGGGGGAGGGTGGAGGGAGGGAATGAATGAATTATAGATAAATGAGCAAATGAATGAATGAAATGAAAATGAATGAAAGGACAGGAACATTGAGGGATGGGTGAGGGATAACATGTTCAATTGTCTAAAATATAAGCTCTCCTTGATATCAATTTATGCAAATTGAAAGGAACTTCAACCTTCTTTTAACCTCAAGTCTATTGCAAAAATGAATGCAGACATTCTGTAGAAAAACTAAGATATGAGTAGATCTAGAATAGACATCTTGTAAACTTTAAAAGTAACCTGTACTCACCCCTTCAAGATAGCTGCCATCAATAAGGATAACGTTCTTAGCCGCTGCCATTTTCCGGATACCGCAATGCACCGGTACCGCCCTCCTAGTAACGTTTACAATTCCTGTGCCAACTCCAAAAAAACGCTAAAACGTCTGTTACGTTAACCAAAATCAAACTCTAACTTTAGACAACATTCAGTTCTTCATTCCACCGTTGCTGCTACTTGGTCTCTTTCTTATAACCGCTTAATTTGGGCTATAAATACTCAGTTGCGATCATTTGTGCAACTCTGCAACACGTTAGCAGCCGACAGGGTCAGAGGTGAGAGGTGATGTAGAGTTGAAAGGTGAAAGGTTCACACACATGCGTGGTAGCGTTTCTGGAATCGTGGTGTGGAGATGGCGGGTCGTGTGTTTTTGAGGTCGTCTTTGCGGATTTGTCCGAGAATTGGGAGATTTCGACATCAGGTAAAGTACAACTTTAGTAGATCATGACAAGGAAGTGCCACTTGTCAGTCTATGAAGATATGACGTGCCGTTTTTATGTGGTCACAAAGTGATCGGTCATGGGACAGACTGCACGTTTGACAAGACACGTAGACTTGAAAGCTGACTAAAATACCAAATTTGAACGTAACTCATGATCAGGTCATGTGTGTTGTGAGCGTGTAAGGATCGCATAAACCGTGTATTGTTGTTTGTTTGTTTGTTTCTGAGAGACACAACTCCGATTTCGTCCCACAGCAGTCACACGTGACACTGGGTACGAGAGGGACACACCTCTGAAATCCCTTCTGTTTGACCAATCAGAGACGTTTGTCGGGGGTCACGCGGGAAAGTGATGATGTTGTAAACTTTTGACCCGGAGCTATGTGTCCACTTCGGTTGAGTTTTTGACATAATAACCCAAGGAATGAATTTAGATGATTGTTTTTTTTAGCATCTATGTAACCACTGTAAGGCACTGCTAGGTTGTAAACCTCCTTGACCAAAGAAAGAAGTATTTTGTGGACTTCATCAAGACAAGGAGATTTAAATCAAACCCCCTTGATCAAAAATTAAGCCCTCTGTAGGTATTCTCCAAGCAGAGGTTTCAGTCGGGGGCGTAGGAGTAGCCATGATTTGTTTTCATCACAGAGAGAGACAGACGAAAAAATATCACAGCCACTCCTAGCACCTAACTGAGTGAAACCTCTGCTTGGAGAATACCTTGTGGTTTCTGTGAGACCAGACGGTGTGTTATGCCAAAGGGCAGTTACACCAGTTAGACAACACTGGCATAGATTCACGAAAGAGTAATGAAAACATGAGACAACTCTTTCAGAAACTACCGATAAATGTTATCATTCAGATTGTAAACATACTGACAATACTGTGCTTGCCACATGCATTATTAGGTTCCCAGACTGTACCACTGTGCTTCGGCCAGACCTGCAGCTACAACCAAACTCTGCCAGGGGGAGCTTCTACACAGACAGACACATCTCAGGCATCTACAAACTTCAGCAGGTAAGGATATGTATTTAACAACTCTCCATCATAACAAGCTTAAAAGTATATCCATCTAATCCCATGTCAGAAATTAAAGTTGAGGGATCAGTATTTTTTCATACATGTATTATTAAAGTAGCCACATTGTACTCTCTGTAAAATGTTTTGACAAACCAGTGAGCTATTTTATCATGTTTTTATCTGAAAAGAATGTAACCCAAAGTTGGTGAAACTAAATGTTGATATCTGAGTTTTGTGTGTCTTTTTCAGCCTGCTGTGGAGAAATAGTACAGTTCAAGTTGTCAGACATTGGAGAGGGCATCGCTGAAGTCAGCGTTAAAGAATGGTGAGTATAGAAGCCCTCTTTAGAAAGTCCTTCCCACATTATATTGTGTATACCCAATACCATGTCCATTTCTTTAGCCCTTTGCCCACAGAGCTTTGCAAGGGGGCTAGTCAATGGTACCTTGATAGACCTACTCAATTGTAAACTAGTAGAGATATATTGTGAATAGACCTTTCATAAAAAACATACAGTACTATAATGTATTTGGATGATACCATACTACACTGTGTAATTTTACATGAAAAATAATGGTAACAATAGAGTGGTTCAAATTTGCTAGAGTTGATTATAGTTTTCTTGATACATGTTCAGTAAAAAAAAACTATGAACTCATTGATTTTCCATTTCATTTTATTCTGCCTCAGGTACGTGCAGGTAGGGGACAAAGTTGCCCAGTTTGACTCCATCTGTGAGGTGCAGAGCGACAAGGCTTCCGTCACCATCACCAGCAGGTACGACGGCATCGTCCGCAAACTGCACTACGAGGTGGAGGACATCGCAGCCGTGGGGAATCCACTGGTGGATATAGAGACAGCTGGAGAAGGAGGTGAGTTGTAGGCTGTCTTTGTTTTTGTTTGTTTGTCTGTTTGTTGGTCAGTTTGTTTGAGCATCGTCCGCAAACTGCACTACGAGGTGGAGGACATCGCAGCCGTGGGGAATCCGCTGGTGGATATAGAGACAGCTGGAGAAGGAGGTGAGTTGTAGGCTATTTTTGTTTGTCTGTTTGTTGGTCAGTTTGTTTGAGCATCGTCCGCAAGCTGTAGTATGAAGTAGAGGACATTGCACCCCAGATCTACTATGATATAAAAGGGATGGTTTTCATCAGTACATAAAGTTACAAAAGTTAGACATTGTTGATTCCTGCTATGAATCTATATGCTGAGATGGCTACAGTTTTCTTCGAAATGTATTGGCAGATATTTTTGCCCTACAAATGCGTAATGAAAGTAAAAAAAAAAGGTATTGAATTATACTTGTTAAGCAATAAAATGGAAACCAATATCTCATTTCACAGATGACAGCGCGCAGTCGGAGGTGACCAGTGACACATCCTCCTCAGATGAAGACTCGGACCAGAAACACATGCACCAGCAGGTCAAAGGTCAGAAGGTCATGGCCACGCCCGCTGTCCGCAGACTCGCCATGGAGAACAAGGTTGGTTTGTTTGTTTGTTTTCCGTCAGTGAATGTCTTTGATTACTGGGTATATTGTAAACTAAAAGTAAGGCAATAGGATAACATGAGAGCAGAAGGCTGGAAGGAGAATGTGACTGTATTCAATCTATAAAACTGTGTGTACCAAGGTACAGACTCTTCAGTTTCCGTCAGTAAAGGTCTTTGGTTACATACAACAGAAGGTTCATTTTAAAGTAAAAGGGAAGCAAAATGATAAGATGAAGGCAGAAGGCTGGGAGGAAAACTTAAATCTGACTGTATTCACTTCCTAAAACTTTGTGTACTTAAACTTTTAAAGTCTTCCTTCTCAAAGTCCGTTTTCACATTGATCTTTCAGCTGAGAAATAATTTTTTTTTAAACTTTCTAACTAAAGGCACAGGTTTTTAGAAAATGGATTACTCATCGACACTGATGTTGTTACTACTGTTAATACTCAAAGACAATATTTGTGTTTGATATTTTATAGCTTGACTTATCAGAGGTCCTAGGAACAGGGAAGGACGGGAGAATACTGAAGGAAGACGTCCTCAACTTCCTGGCAGGAACTCAGCCGCCTAAAATTGATCCAGGTGGGCTTCTATTTGTTATGTCTTAACTTTTTCACGTCAGCCTTGGAGGTCATGGTTTTACCTCTTATTGTTTGTTGGATAATGAAAAAAAGAAATACCATACTCACATGTACACATCCACACACACACACACACACACACACACACCTATACTCACACACACACACACACACACACACATACTCACACACATACCCTACTGTCATTGCAGTCCTCAATAGAATATCAAGCCTATTTAGGTGACAGGTCATGTCAGGACATAATATTTTCTTCATTTATTTACTGTGTTTCAGATGTGAAGCCATCCCTCACCCCAGCAGCGCCCTACTACCCCACCCCCGAACTCGTCCCACCCCCTCCCTCCACCCCTCCCCCTCCCCCACCCAAACCCCTCCCTGTGGTTGCCGTGCCAACCGTGGTGGGAGAGGACAGAGTCGAACCAATCAAAGGTAGGTTGGGTTAAACACGACAGTATCAATTTTTACTTTAGCCACCACTATATAGCCTGAGTAAATTTAGAATACAACACAGGTACCAGCCAGACCGCGGGCCTACGGCCGTCGGGCGATCCGACCAGCGGGAAGGCTGGGACCGAGGGTGATGCGGATTACACCGTGTTGTATTTTATTTATGTCATACCCGCCCGAGAAAACACACCTTTCAATGCGAAATGCGCCAGAAGTGGAGAAAAGTTGGTGTCCTCGAACAAAAGGTTGTAACAGCCGCTATTCCAATGACCGAATCTAGTATTCGAATTTTCGACAGCGGCGCACACATGAATTGAAGTGTTCCCATTGTTAACAAATAAAAGAGAGAGTGTTTTCATTGTTCCAGGATTCAGGAAGTCCATGACTCTAGCCCAGTCCATCCCACACTTTGGCTACTGTGATGAGGTGGAAATGACTGTTTAGATAGAAGTGAAAGTGTTCCCATTGTTTGTTTTGAAAATGAAAGTGTTTCCATGGTTACAGGGTTCAGGAAGGCCATGGTGAAGTCCATGACTCTAGCTCAATCCATCCCACACTTTTGGTACTGTGATGTGGTGGGCATGACTGTTTAGACAGAAGTGAAAGTGTTTCCATTGTTTGTGAATGAAAGTGAGAGTGTTTCCATGGTTACAGGGTTCAGGAAGGCCATGGTGAAGTCCATGACGCTAGCCCAGTCCATCCCACACTTTGGATACTGTGACAAGATGGTTTAGATAAAAGTGAAAGTGCTCCCATTGTTTGTAAATGAAAGTGAGAGTGTTTCCATGGTTACAGGGTTCAGGAAGGCCATGGTGAAGTCCATGACCCTAGCCCAGTCCATCCCGCACTTTGGGTACTGTGATGAGGTTGACATGACTGTTTAGATAGAAGTGAAAGCGTTTCCGATGTGTGAAAATGAAAGTGAGAGTGTTTCCATGGTTACAGGGTTCAGGAAGGCCATGGTGAAGTCCATGACTCTGGCCCAGTCCATCCCACACTTTGGTTACTGTGATGAGGAGGACATGACTGTTTAGATAGAAGTGAAAGCGTTTCCGATGTGTGAAAATGAAAGTGAGAGTGTTTCCATGGCTACAGGGTTCAGGAAGGCCATGGTGAAGTCCATGACGCTAGCTCAGTCCATCCCTCACTTTGGGTACTGTGATGTGGTTAACATGACTGTTTAGATAGAAGTGAAAGTGTTCCCATTGTTGGCATATGAAAGTGAGAGTGTTTCCATGGTTACAGGGTTCAGGAAGGCCATGGTGAAGTCCATGACGCTAGCTCAGTCCATCCCACACTTTGGGTACTGTGACGAGGTGGACATGAATGTTTAGATAGAAGTGAAAGTGTTCCCATTGTTTGTAAATGAGAGTGAGAGTGTTTCCATGGTTACAGGGTTCAGGAAGGCTATGGTGAAGTCGATGACCCTAGCCCAGTCCATCCCGCACTTTGGCTACTGTGACGAGGTGGACATGACTGCGCTGGTACAGCTGAGGGCGGAACTGAAGAGGGCTGCAGAACAGTACGGAGTCAGGTTATCCTTCATGCCCTTCTTTATCAAGGTGAGACTTCAAAAATCTTTTCAATACTTGATAAATATGATACAGTAGTATCGAGTGTTGAGGATCAAAGAATTTCTCAATTATACACTGATAGTCCTCAATTGCTTTCAAATCGTTTTGTAAAAATTTGACTTTAAAGACATTTTCCATTGTAAACCATCACACAGGATGCTTGAATTTTAGTCCAGCTGTGGTCTTTTGCACCCCAAGTTGCAAGGAGTCGTTATCTTTCTGAGCGTTACCCTGTGTTTCAGAAGATCTGCACCTCAAGCATGTTTGAGTACCCGGCATACAATAGGCGAAGAAGACCAGTGCATTATGTCCTAATACTATTTTCAGCATCTTATCAACATTACACAAATGTATGCTTCATTCCCATCCAGGCTGCTTCCATGGCGCTTCTACAATATCCAGTCCTGAATGCAAAAGTCGATGAGAAGTGTGAAAACATCACATACAAGGTAAGTCAGATGATCAGTTGTTATTACATGTTATTACATCATGCTGCAGCAGCTATACTATTCTTATAAAGATGGCAAAGGTAAAGGTAGTTCCATAACCTTTTTGAGGCTGTAGAGGCAGTGGGTTGTTATCCACTGTCTAAAGCACGGTATTGGAAGGCGGAGCCCACCCCTCTCCTTCCACCGCCTTTTACTTCCCCAACCAAAGTCAGGAGTTTATGTTTCGCTATCAGGTTTTCTCATTGGCTCCTTTGTGAATTGAATAACGTTTTGGCAGTTGAATTGTGGCTTACTTTGTATTTCTGTCACCATAAAGGTTTACAATGCTTTTTTATAATTTTCATTTTACAGGCTTCTCACAACATCGGCCTGGCCATGGACACTGCAAACGGTCTGGTGGTGCCCAACGTGAAGAATGTTCAGTGCCTGTCTGTACTGGAGGTGGCTGCAGAATTAAACAGGCTCCACAATCTGGGCCTGCAGGGCAAGCTGGGCACCGAGGACCTCACAGGCGGTACCTTCACACTGTCCAATATAGGGGCAGTGAGTATGTTTTTTTGTTTAAAGAGTTGGCATATTTTTGTACTGAAAGCAAAATCACTACCTCACTTACTATCTGGCCTATCTTTAGTTATTCCATGTCTTGCAAGGTTTTGTCAAAGTTTGATAGCAGAGCAATTCCAGTTACTTCTAAATATGGAGAGATTGGCCCAGTCCTCACAGTGTAATGCCACGTCATTGGCTACTTCCTTACTGTGTGGCAACATCTGATTGGCCTTCACTGTCTGATGGATTGGTCCAATTCAAACTGAATGATACCATGTGATTGGCTGCTACCTGAGCATCATGAGAGTCCAATGGTATGTCTTGTCTTCCAGATTGGTGGTACCTATGCCAAGCCAGTCATCATGCCTCCTGAAGTGGCTATAGGAGCACTAGGAAAGACACAGGTATGGATAACTCATGTAGACTTAAACATGATTGAATACTAGTGATTGATTTCGGGATTTAACTAAAGCTAGTAAAAGTGTACAGTGGCTAAGGGGTCAGAGATTTGGCAATGTGTATACAATAAGCATTTTATTTGTGTTTTTTTTAGATGCTCAGCTATGTGGCTTTTGCCTCAGCTTAAAGTTTCATTTAAGGGTGCTGTACAGTCACAAACTGAGGGCTTTCTTTGGATAGTCATGCATGTGTATTGCAAATTTCGGCTGTCTTGTTGTGTAAAAGGCTGCCTTAGGTGCATGTTGGCAGTTGGCTCTGTCACAGCCTGCTTGTACATTGAAATGTGGCCGCACCATTACCAACCTTCTTAAAGTAAGGCTATTGCTCACCTTATATCTGTTTCCCTTTGACCCCTAGGTGTTGCCCAGATTCAACACCAGTGGTGAGGTTTACGCTGCTCACATCCTGGTCGTCAGTTGGTCAGCCGACCACCGCGTCATTGACGGTGCCACCATGGCGCGTTATTCCAACCTTTGGAAGTCGTACCTAGAAAATCCAGGAAGCATGATGCTGCACCTCAAGTAGGAATAGATAGGGGGCCTCGTGAAACCATTGAGAAATTTGAATCACTGAGATAGGGTCAATGGCAGGTTTCTCATCCCAACATCCGAAAGTCACCTTGAAAACCTAGCGTCTATGTTGCTGCACCTCAAACAGAAATAGATAGGGGGCATTGTGAGACCACCGAAATATTAATGGCAGTGAGATGGCTGATAACACCTTTCTCACAAGTCCAACTTCTGATAGTCTTACCTTAAAAACCCTGCGTCCATGTTGCTGCACCTCAATTAGGGATAGGTAGGGGGCACGGTGAGACCACTGAGAAATTAATGTCAGTACGATGGCTGATGGCACGTTTCTCACGTTCCTCCAAGTCCAACTTCTGAAAGTCTTACATTGATAATACGGCCTCGTTTTTGTTGCACCTCAAGTACAAATAGATAGGAGGCGTCGCAAAACTGTCAGCCATACAAGGAGGTCCAAGGAATGGTTACTACTAATGTCCAAGCAGATGTCCACGGGGGCCGAAAAGTATCCAGCCGCCTTCCCCGTACTTAGGTTGTTAGGTTCTAACTTATTATGTGAAGAGTCTCTAGGGTAAAGAAGAATTACCATGAAAATCATCAAGTGAAAATGTTCACCCTAAATAGTCTCATCTCTACCAGTTCAGTCAGAGTTCTTGCTGCACTCTTACTTGTACATTTGTTCTCAGTCTGTGCATTTGCCTGTGCTATTCATGTACATGGATCGAAAGTACAGGCATACGACTGCTTTGAACGACATGGGGAGGGTAGATACTTGATTAAGGAACAAGGTCTGGTTCCTGCTTCTTTTATCACTTCTCAAAGAAGACCATATGTTGACTTCTTAATTTTATATTTTGCCCTGCACTAATATTCTCCCTGTTAAGCTTCTAGGAAATTTCAGTTTTGGCTCTTGTTGCCTTTCCTAAAGGTCTCTTTCTGGTGTCTTTGTTGTTAACTTCTTTCGTTTTCAAATGTTATGTTTGACTAATTCATTTATCAAATGAGGTGAACTAATCATGGATGAAATTGAGAAAATTTGTTCATTAATGTGGGTGTCCCGTAGTAGGCTGTAAGCCCTTTCGTGCTCAAGTCAGTGGTGTCTTTAAGTTTATAACGTAGTTTGAGCAGATAAGGTCTGCCCAACAAAAACATACCACTGTAGCTTCCAATTGGTCATGTTGTATGGGTACCTTACATAGCAGGTTTTGAGAAAATATGAAAACTTCAGCATCCATTTGTCGACATGACAAAGGCTGAAAAAATCATGACACTTAACACTCCTATACAGGCTTTTCGTTGACGTTATAATAATTATAACTTTAATCCCCAGGCGACGAATGTGGGCGGATAGTTGGATTAAGCAATGGTATCATGTGTTTTACATTCTCTCCAAGCAGAGGTTGGTGGAGAAGATTGTGACCTTTTTATCATATTCCCTGTTTTCTGTTGACCGTCCCCACCAAGAAGTTTTACAGACATACACTGTACCAGTAATCCAGCATGACACAGATGACGTGAATGAAATTGAAATTAAAAGCCTGTATATGTAGACTTGTTGGGGTGAATGTGAAATGTTCGGCGTGAGGTATTTTTCCATGGTGGTGTGGAGCAGTCAAGCTCAACGTGGGGATCAAATGTATAAAAATAGGGGGAAAGATTTAAAGTCAGTATTACAGAAAATAAAGTATTGTACAAAATATATCCTTATCATTTTTTTTTCTATTTCTATGCATTCAGTCCAGAGGAGAACATAGTTGTATTGTATACTGTGTGTGAACACCCTTATGTCATACACACATGACAAGTCATTGATCTGTCTAAATTTATGAAAGAGATATTATGGATAGCAAGACATAACATCACAGCTAACGTTTGGGTAACCACCTATCACCTTCTTCAGGGCAATATTTCTGGCACTTATGTGGAATAGCACCAGTCAGAATTGCTCTGAGAAAGGTGACAAGTGGTTACCGAAACAGTGGCTGTGATATCATGTTATGTCTTGGTCGTGAATAATGAAACTTGTTATCTAGTGATTCTTCAACCTGATAAAATTATTTAGGATTAAGTGAAGTTTACAGCATAAGAAAATTTTTTTCAGGTTGACGACAAGGCTTGTAATTGTCGGAAAATCACACTTGTTTAACGCTCCCGTCCATACCGACCTTTTCACAGACATAATTATGATAAATACAACATCAGCCAGGAGACAGTGCTGCCTTCATTGGACCTAGTTTCCTGCTAATGTGATGAGAAACCAAAGCAGGTACCTCGGGAATATCCTTGGTTTCTTGACATTTCGTGTCCAGGTGGTGAAGTCAGTTTTAATTGGGCCTGTCTGGAGTAAGTCTGTTCCCCAACCCTGTACAGTAGTGGCTCTGTCATGTTTTATATTAGATGCTCATCGAAAATGAGCCCAACCTTTAAGAGGTGTCAAAACCATCGGAATGCATTTACTACTTTGAGTCTTGAAAATCTGTTAAGTTACACAATTGTATCTCTATGGCTTGTAGTGTGAAAAAAATCTAGCATTGAACATTTGGGAAAAAAAGTCCTGGGAGGTTCATCAAAGTTCTAACATCATTCAGAACAACAAGTTCAGATTGTAAGGCTTTATTCTTTTGTAACTCAAAACACTCAAAACTAACACAAGGTAGTAAAACTCTGCAATATATATACATAAACAAATAATCATAACAAGATATGCCAACAGCTAAATGAAACCATATGTTTACACTTGCCCCTGAAAGCATATCAAAGCCTACATTTGTATCATCTTTCACATATTTTCTCCTGAACTTCCAGCCAGCTAGAAAGTAAAACATTAAAAAATCAAGAAATTTAACACATAAAACTTGGCAGCATCAACTGCTCAAAATAAATACTTGTGAACTTCTGCTGTCCACATCTATCTTTTCTCAGTTATATGCTGCAAGAAGGCCTAGCTGGACTTAAACTTGTGTTCACCTTGCTCTAGTCTCCAAGCAGATGTTTGGGGAGAAGATTGTGACAATTTCTCACCCTGACTTCTTTGGCAGCTACTTACCCACTGTCAGAGAAGCTAGCCTCTACCAGGCTGTGGATCGCTGGAAATATAGTAGAAATTGGCCAAATAGCGTAACAGTCCATCTATTGGCCGGCCGACTACCCTAGCATACCATTCACTCTATTTGGCCAATTTCTACTATGATAATTTTTTCAGTGATCCGTGGAGCCTGGCAGAGGCAAAGAGAAACCAGGCAGTCAGAAATTGTTTCAATCTTTCACCCCAATATCTGCTTGGAGATAAACCTAACACCTGTTGTCACTTATGTTTGAAAATATACGATCTGTCCGAATTTCTAAGACAAGACTTAACTTCTGGAATATTTCCATACAGCTGCCAGCATCAGAATTGTTTTGCAAAGCTTCCTTGTTGTCACCTTTTGAAATCTTTTGATACTGCCAGCTGCACAGTTTCCTCAATCATATTTTACCACAGTAACCACTGTTGCCATGGCGATGGTTGCTAGGAGGCTGACCAGAAGCGTCACCTCCAAATCGTGGTGCAGACCTCGTGCAGAGGAGCTGCTGTTGCGTGATTGGTCGAACAAGTCCATGACTGACAGGGTGTTCAGGTTATCCTGGCTGTTGACCACATTTACGACGTCTCGCTCAGATTCTGGATTGGAACAGAGAAAGAAATGAACACCTGGTGTAACTTAAGACTTAGAAAGATATTTGAACATCAAGTTAACTTAAAGCCTTACATTTCAATATTGTGCTTGTGTTCTACTTATTTCAGCAGTATGTAATTTATTCACAGGAACTATCTGTTGCCACATTGAACGTTAACATACAGTGAAAGCTAACTAGGAGGATCACTCACTAGGTACAGATAAAATCTGTAATGTGGGCATGCAGTCAATATGGACAGGAATCTTAATGCTTGTGTGACTGTCAATGGTAAAAACAATGCAATTCAGTTGTATATGTATTGTACTGTAATCCTGCCAGTTGTTTTTGCAATAAATATTGAGTTGAATCAAGAAACTTATAATATAAGGGACCACCGAAAAGTTCTCGCATTGGCCATGTGGTCCTTATGTAGCACCAATACAGGTTTTCCTGTATACATGACTGTATCAATGGCCAGGTGGTCCTTATGTAGAGGTGGTCACTAGTACAGTTTTGACTGTAACACGTTACAAGCAGACAAACAAATGAAATAGGACTCACCGCAGTCAGGCCTCATGTGCTCGATACACAGGAAGGTTCCGTTGCCACAGCGACACAGACTGCACCCCTGGAACATCCAATCGTTGTGCGGCACGTCTCCGCAGGGCAGGGTCACGGCGCGCTGCTCGCAGTACCGGCCCGTGAAGTTACCCGGACACATGCAGAAACTTCCCAGGATGCACGTGCCGCCATTCTCACAGCAGTCGTCGCTGTGATTGGCTGTTTCTGGGAACAAATAGCAAGTTTAAACATACATACATGTGTACTCCCCAACCAAAGTCAGGTACTCATTTTTACACCTTGATTTACAGTTTCTGTATCTGTATTTTATAAGCTGGTACAAGTTGTGTTGTGTTGGCGTAATGGTATGGGTGTTTGGCCCAGAATCAGAGGTCCTGGATTCGAATCCCCTGACATGCTACCGATGTTGTGCCCTTGGGAAACGACTTTCCTCACTCCACCCTGGTGTAAAATAACCTGTCGGTGGCAAAGCAGTGACAGTATCATCATCATCATCATATCGGGCGGCTTGCCCGGACTAAGGTTGCTCTCTCCCTCCAGGCGTCACGGTCTGCCATCAGTTGGTCTAGATCTTCAGACCTCACCCCTACATCCCAGTAAGTTGGTCTATGTAGGTCCGTCGGGGTCGCCCGACACAGGAGTGCCCATGAGTTGGTGCCCGGAGCAGGAGTTCCCTTACAAGCTCTTCTTTGTTAAACAGTACCAAAAGCATCCAATAGATCTGCTAGGAGATTACTTTTCGGCATGTGCATGGCCTTGATTGGTGACTGCTAGTTTTTGCTTCCCTAGCTTATCATAATTCATAATACTGTCCCAAACACTTTGATATAAAAGACTATGATAAAAGTACATGTACTTACTCATGATGTGCTCCTGCAGTGTCACTTGTCTCCGTTCCCTGATCAGGTGACTCGGCTGGTCGAGGACCCCCCTGGGGTGTGACCGTCTCCTTGCGTTCTCCTGGACTGACTCATCTGGTTTGAAAAAGAAAACAGGACGATGTTAGGACAGTTAAATGTAGGCTTTGCTTCTGTAGAGAAAGCTTGTAGTGAATGAAGTATCTCCCCTAGATCTGTTTGGACCTGGAGAAACAGAAAGTATTTTAGAATACTTTCTGTATCTCCAGGTCCAAACTGATGTTGGGGAGATACTTCATTCACTCCATTAGCTACTAGCAAGGAGGTAAAACAGATATTAACCTTACTACTAGGTATCTAGTAGCTAGTCAACTCAGTAGTACAATTTACATACAGAATTATACAAGTTATTATGGCTATTTACAGACAAGGGAGGCAGTACAAGCAGAAAACCTTGCATTTCTTGCCTCCCAACATAACTTCCTTATCCCCTGAGTGTCCTTAAATACTCTTGATTGACTCCTTTCAGCCAGATTAAAGTAATTTGTTGATTTACGGACTAACTTCATTGTCTGCCTTTTTTCCTGTCATCGTTATTTTCTGACAAAGAAAAGCTGAAGTTATGAAGTTTGTATGTAACCTGTCCTCCATTAACGTTAATCCTCTGGGTTATATAAGTCTGCCACTTTGAAAAACAGTGGGTTTGAGCAATTTGATTTAAACCTCCTTGGTTTGAGAAATCTCTAGTGCAGCACCCCCCAGGTATGCACAGTTTAGATATACAGGGGCCTGGTAGAGGCTAGCTTCAAGCCAGAGCGCCTGGACAGGACACATTATGTAGTTAGCGAGTTTGTCTTTTCCTCTGACAGTGTGTACTTTGCTGCTTGACCTTTTTCCCAAGTTCCTGAGATTAGATTAGAAAGTAACTAAACAAGGAAAGAGCCATGTTTACGGTGTAATAGATCCCGTTTGGAGTTCATACGTCATCATTGCAGTTTTTTTATCAGAATCGCCTAAAGGATAAACGGCATGTTGGAAGAAAAAATGACATCGGATTTGAAAACAAAATCCAATTTTCTATGTTGATAAGCAGTGTGTGTGTGTGACGCGTTGATAAAGTTTCAAAGTTGATGTGAATAATGAACATGTTGCAAATTATCGCACACCGACCGCGCAAGTTTTGTTTCGCTAATTAATTTGACATTCTTTTTACTTTGTTCCGTCTTTTCCCGCGTATTTGTGAAGCAAATGGCGCATAATCGGTTCCCTTTCAGACCCAGATCCCTTTGTCATTCCGCGCAATAAACACTGATCCACTCCGACCAGCGCCACGGAGGCGCCTGGCACGGATACTCTCCAAGCAGAGGAGGGGTTCCGGCTGGTTTTTGACGTGTTGTTAGGCGTTTTCGTCGGGCTTTCTACTTTGTCATGTTTTTCTGTTGTCTCTATGTGGTTTATAGAGGGGGAAAACCATGACAAAGTAGAAAGCCCGACGAAAACGCCTAAAATCGTGACAAAACCAGCCGGAACCGCTCCTCTGCTTGGAGAGTAGGCACGGATATAGGAACACGCTCAGACACAACAAATTAGCCAATACACACTTCGCAACCACTTCAAGTAATCCGTAAGACGCCTCAAGAAAAACCGTGCATCCCTTCTGCAAGCAAGATAGAAGAGAATCTACCAAACATGTGAACAACAATAAATATTTAAGGTCCCAGCAAGAGGTCTCTTCAAATCGAGGATTATTTTGCATTTGTTTACTCGCTGATTTCCATCTAAATTCCCGCACATCCCTAGGATGTAAACAGCTGGACGAAAGGTGGAAAAGAGCACGGCATGACGACTGGAAAAGGCCACCAAAGTTGACGTATAGACCTATAATAAAGCAAACCAAGAAATATTTCTTACCTTCAATCCTCTGACTCGAACGCGAAGCTACGGCGAGCGGGAGCAACAAACTAGTAAGAAGCAGAACAGAAAATGATTATCAAAACAACGACCCTCCACTAGAAAACTTTTTATTTGCAGTTTCAGAGATATGTAATTTACGAAAACTGCCAACAAGAGTTAGGGCAAGAAGACATACCTTAGAAGCAGCAACGTCTTCATAGTTCCGTCTCGACATTCACATCTTAAAGGAGCCACAAACAGTTCCTAAGGTGCGTTTTAGTGCGGAGAGCCGGACAGTCGGACGATCCGAACGATTCTCCGCTCGGCGCAAACCTGTCTCACGGGGAGCGATCACGTGACCTGATTACCAGGGATATGCTGATTGGTCGATAGAAGTAGACGTCATACTAATAACATGCACGTTACGGCTTATGTACTGATTACGAATTACGTTGATTTTGGGCGACTGCCTGCAGATTATGTCGAAAAATATACTCTGATTGACAATTCGACTTAGACTGGGAGCAAGCTTGACAGGAAATACTATTATTCATTGTTTTAGGCAAAACCAACATGTTTTATTGCCTACATTTATGTAACGTTACGCAAATGTCGGAGAAAAACAGTTTTCACAAAGAAATGTCAATAGATTCGTTCAATTAGTGGCGACGATGGTTGACCTTTGCGAAAACTTGTATCCCCGATATTAGCGTGCACGAAGACAATAAAGCATGTTTTTAACCATGAAAACAGACTTAACTAGTATTGCATTGAAGCTTGTTTTCAGTGTTCAGAATGCAAGATTGTTCAATGTAATATGTCTCGACTGTATAATGGGCAAGTATTGCCTTTCATGTTGTTATTCAATATGAGTTGATTTCATCGTTTTCTTCCAATCGCATGAAGTAAATGCAAACAATTCATTTGGTGTCTGGATACGCTCGAAACTAGCTGGTCCCAGTCTCTACGGGTCGACTTAGGTGTGTTTTACCAGGCCCAATCTGCTATATTGACTCGTTTCTGTCAGTCTGTCTTCTTAGCTGCCATATCTATAGTTTCGCAGCCACCATAGTTTAGCAGCCACCACCACCCCCGGGAACGAGCTAGTTAAAGCCAAGGCCGTAAGCCCAACCCGGGCGGGCTAATCTGTCTGGGCGGGCGGGCATCGCTCCCAGCGCCGTAGAGAAACCGGGGAGCTCCCGATGGTATGATTTCCAGGCTAGCTCGAACCAACCTGCACATTACCTGCCCTGGGACCTGTTACTGACAAGGCAGCGTCATCATGTTGGGAGGGAACCCACCGCCCGAGACTACCAACAGCAGAGCCCCAAGAGGTAAAAGATATTGGAATAATACAGTAGTTCCAAGACGTATCCGTTCCCCCTTGATAAACCAACTATAACTAAACCCATGCAATCCTACATTTTCACCATTACTAAGAAGCTATATGTTTGACTGTGATACTCGTACCGCGACATGCGTATGTGTGTGCACTTATTGCAGTTGGGCAAAAATGTACAATAAAGGTCTTCATTCATCGTTCGACAAACTGACGAAAAGTATATATAGTGGATGCTACTTGAAATAAACGTCTGACCGTTTCCAAAATCATATCCAGTTGCTTGTCAATGAGTAACTGGTATTTGGCGTATCGTAATTACCTGGATGTCTAACCTTTATCGGCGATTTTACAAGTTGTCTATTTGTAAGGGGTGTAAGTAGCTGATGTTGACCTTGGCCTCGATGGTGTGTTCCTTACGAAGTTCGTTAGTATAGCTGCGATGTTAGTGGTACGCTCAACCCAAGGAAACACAAGGAGTCGCTACATCGTGAAGACGTTGAGTCTGTATTCTCTCTCTCTGTCCTCTCTACATCGGGTGTCCGATTTCCTCTACAGAGGGCACTGGACAGTCCCAAATAAGGTCACATCAACCTAGAAGACATTTGCCCCCCTGGACAGAAGCATCGTTATCTCTTTCTGGGCCATTACTCTAGCCATCCTTCAGAGGAAATAGTGCCCGCCTACACTCCTTCTCAAAACAGCTCTCAGAACGGACATTATCCTCAGGACAACTCGGAAAGCAAGAAAAGCAGCTATATCATAACCGCACCCTATTACCTGCCTACCTGCCTACGTGCTCAGGCCAGAACCTGGCCCCTTGCTTTCCAGGAGGATCCTCCATGTAGTCCTGTCCCTTGCCCTAGCCTCTGCTTCCCGACTGTTTAAGCCCGTGTCCTTCACAATTACATATTTCATTATTTATTCTCCAGGCGCCTCACCCACTCTGCAATCTCAGTCTGACTGGAGATCTCTTGCGGACAGGGGTGCAAAAATAACCAACCACATGTACATCTCAAGAGCGGGTAGAGCATTACTAATCAGGTTTATAGTGCAATTTTGTAATGAAAAGTTTAACATCTTAGTAATTGCATTTCTTTATTGGTTTAATTCAAAGGGGGAGGGCTTAGAAAAGCCTCCCGGGTTTCCTCCCTCCTCCTGCACTATTGTTGAACTGAGTCTTGTATATGTATTTGCCTGTTTCTTGTTTTATTTGTGCGAACCAATAAATAAACAAACCAGATAAGGGCGTTTTCCTTGTTATCATACATGTATATAGTATATAGCCGTTCTAATAACAAGCAAAAACGCCATTCTGTAGTCGCCAGACCACGGCTACCTACGCACGGGGTCACTGTAATCGTCTGGATTTGTGTTCGCAGCTAGGCGTAGGACTGTTTCAAAGAAATACGCATATTTTGTTTCAAGATCAAACACTGTTTTGAGTGTGCATTTAGTTCTTATTTTCTTTTGGGATATGAGGTGGTATAAAATATGTTACATGCGAGAGATGCACACTGTTTGTAGTGATTTTTTTTAAAAGGCATGTTTTTGTTTGGCCAAACAGCAACCTATGATCCAAGCACTTACAACAAGACCGACTGGTTTCGCCTGTGCAAGAAGATATGGTTGGCTATTGGTGGGCTGGTCCTTGCAGGCATTGCCATTGTACTTCCATTTGTTGCAGGTCAGTTTTTACAATTGTTATTTTTCGCGGGCAGATTCTATATAATTTCGCGGTAAGAGGGAAAAGTTGTGTCTTGAGTTCGTGGTTGGAACAATTCTTTAGAACAATATATATATATATATATATATATATATATATATATATATATATATATATATATATATATATATATATATATATATATATATAATGCTATATATGTATATATATAGCACTGTCTCACAAAAAGAAGCCGAACCCAATAAGCTAGAACTTAGTGTCAGTAGCTAAGACTAGAGTAGTCATATGTTATATTGTTCATCATTATCTGTCCGTCCACTCTGTGTTACGTATACATGTACATGTACTTGCAATTAGCCTACGGGCAGGAATTTGCAATAAACTTTCAATATATACAGCACAGCAAGCTAAATTTTCTTCCTTTTCAATAACCATAGTACATGTATTCGAAAAAAGATCCGCTTCAATTGTGCAGTATTGAAATAGCAAGCTTAATTTTCTTTCTCTTTCTCCAATACAGTGTATAATGCAGTTAACATGACCATCCTCTCTGAGGAGATTCACCAGCTTGCAGCACGACTGACCCAGTTGGAACGTAAGTAGTTCGGCTCAGAACCAAGTGGTCCCGGGTTTGAATCCTGTCATTTCAAGTCACCGTGTGTGTGCCCTTGGGAAAGGCATTTACACGACTTTCCTCACTCCACCCAGGTGTGAATGGGCACCTGACTTCGGTTGGCGCCGAATGGCAGCCGCTCAGGCCCTTGCGACAGTTCCACAAAATACAAGTGTGGAGCAAATATGTATCTGTTGCCCATGTGTATTATGTGATTGGGAACCCTGCACCAATTCAGCACTAAAAAGGCTGTCATTCCACGGGTAATTTCTGACCAATAAAAAAAAAACATTAAGTGGTGTGTCCTACCGTCTTAGAGAAAATATTTCTTGACTTTACACCATTCATCGACTGATTTGTAATTAAAATTTCTCTGATAACTTTCATTCCAGGCACCGATTTCAGGGGGCCCATAGAGCCAGCTACTCCCGGGCCCCCTGGACCACCAGGATCGCCGGCTGGCTCTGGGCCTGCGGGGCCCCCTGGGCCACCCGGACCTCCGGGAGTAAAGGGGCCCATGGGGCCGACTGCCCCTGGGTCTTCCGGGCCTCGCGGGCCCCCTAGACCCATGGGGCCGAAAGGTCCTGGGTCTGCGGGGCCTCCTGGGCCGCTAGGACCTCCGGGAGTAAAGGGACCCATGGGGCCCACTGGCACTGGGCCTGCGGGGCCCCCTGGGCCACCCGGACCTCCGGGAGTAAATGGGCCCATGGGACCGACTGCCCCTGGGTCTTCCGGGCCTCGCGGGCCCCCTAGACCCATGGGGCCGAAAGGTCCTGGGTCTGCGGGGCCTCCTGGGCCGCTAGGACCTCCGGGAGTAAAGGGACCCATGGGGCCGACGTGCACTGGGTTTGCGGGGCCTCCTGGGCCACCCGGACCTCCGGGAGTAAAGGGACCCACTGGGCCGGCTTGCCCCGGGCCTCGCGGACCCCCCGGACCGCCAGGACTGAAGGGGCCCATGGGGCCAGCTGGGTTTGCCGGGTCTACTGGACCCCCAGGAGAAAAGGGACCCATGGGTCCCGCTGGCCGTGTATCTGCAGGCCCCCCTGGGCCACCGGGTCCACCAGGGGAAAAGGGGCCCATAGGTCCGGTCATTCCTGGGCCGCCTGGACCTTCGGGAGAAAGGGGACCTATTGGGCCGACTGGCCTAAAGGGGAAGGTTGGTAAACCTGGCCCCCCTGGGTACAGGGGACGCATGGGGCCAGTTGGCCCTACCGGGCCTCATGGACCTCCAGGAATGATGGGTCCCATTGGACCGCCTGGTCCTGCCGTCCCGTTCAACAGGAATGAAGGTTAGGACTATGTTCTTTTTTTCATTGCTTCAATAAGACGTATAATTTCACACAAAAAGGTAAAAAGGTAAAGGTAGTTCCAAAACCATTTTCCTCTAACAATGTCGTGAACGCACCTTTTTCCAGTACTAGTATCTTGCCCCGGAGGATATTGGGATGAGGATGGGATCTGCTACAAGATGTTTCACTCGTCCCCTGTGGACTTCAACAAAGCGGCCGAAACCTGCCGTTTGGACGTGCGCGGCGGTACCCTCGCCATGCCCCGAGACGCCGCGTCCAACCGCGCCCTGATGAGCATGGCCCGAGAATTGGCCGAGGCTGACATTTACTGGATCGGGCTGCATGACCGGCACAGAGAGGGGTATGTAACGGTGGGGTTCAAGCGCCTCCAACTGTCTAAATGGTCTTGATCTTTTAGCCTAGTGGTTAAGGTGTGCGTGCCTGTGATCTGGCTGCCCGGTTTCGGCGTACCCTGGAATCCAGAGCAATTGTACCGAGCTTCCCCGGACCTACACCGGCCCGCGCCCGGAGTTTCCCCGGACCTACCCTCCCGCTGTCCCGACAACGTACCCCGCCCCACTTACCGCTAGCCAAACAAGCTCCGCTCGCGTACGGCTAGCGATCTTGTGGGCTGTAGCGGGAAGTGGGGCGGGGTAGTTTGTCGGGGCCAGCGGGAGGGTAGGTCCGGGTAAGGTCGGGGCGCGGGCCTGTACAATTGCTCTGGATTCCAGGGCAGTTTCGGTGCGGGTTCTGGATTCCGGGGTCCAGGAGACTGTTCTACTCGCTTTTTGTTTCAGGTACTATGAGTGGATGGATGGCACTCCTCTCGGGAGCTTCACTCTGTGGGGTGATGGACAGCCAGATAACTACAAGGATGAAGATTGTGTCGAATATATTGTGGACAATCAAGATCATTGGAACGACCTGCCATGCGGCCGCCGCCTATGCTTCATTTGCCAGGTCATCCCAGGTACGTTTCATGTACATGTAGCCTGGACCGGATCGCTCGCCGAATTGACAAACTTGTTCGAATCGTCTACTCTCCAAGCAGAGGAGGGGTTCCGGCTGGTTTTTGACGTGTTTGTTAGGCGTTTTCGTCGGGCTTTCTACTTTGTCATTCTGAAGAGACAAAAAAGACAAAGTAGAAAGCCCGACAAAAACGCCTAAAACACACGTCAAAAAACAGCCGGAACCCCTCCTCTGCTTGGAGAGTACAAATCGTCCAATAGGAATATTTGGTAGGGTGACCTAGCTTGACTTGAAGAACAATTCATTTGGTAGCAAATGGCAACTATATGACCTGGTAACTCCTCAAACTTGTTTATACAATATCTGATATTTTGCCATATTTTACATTAACTAACATGTTAACATGATCAACCGGTGCGATGGCCTTATGGGTAGAGTGTTCGCATTGCACACGTACGGTAGGTCGTGAGTTCGATCCCAGGCCGGGTCATACTAAAGACTCTAAATATGGTACAGACTGCTTGCCCTTCTTAGCATTTGGGGAAAGAGTATGGAAGTTAAACACACACATCACTACCAGCGGACTAGCCCCCTGTGATAGAGACGTGCACAACGTTGTGTGGCCCAAGGGCTGCGAATCGGAGATGGGCGTCATAGCATAGGCTCCACCAAGTGGTGTCGCATGTAAATGGGACAGCTACTCTTCCATGAGTAACCAATTCACACAGAAACAAAATGGACATAACATAACATAGCATACAACAACATCTCATAACTACAAGTACAAACAATCCTCAGATCAGATCAGATCAGCAATGCAGTCACCATTGAACTTGTCAACCACAGTGACGATGGTTATTCCATTTTTTTCTCTCACAGGACGTAACTAGGCGACAGGCCGAGCTTTGACCGTCACTGCTGAGAGGTTCTCCGACGATCGTCACAACACGACAAGGTGGGGTCAATGAAGGAACTGAGTTAGCAAACTGGGTTTTTTTCACCACTTTATTCACCAGCACTTGACGTAACATTACAGAAGGGATACAACATTGTATACAGAAACTAACTACCTGTGACAAAAATGTGTATTAAATATGAATCATAACATCATTACATACAAAAAAGGCTTAAAATAGAAAGTAAAAATAATATTACACAACATGTTGGTTCTCAAGAGGTGCTTAGGCATTTCTACTGGTAAGTCTAACTACCTGGGACAAATAGGTGCATGAAATAAATCTTATAAAATCATTACATACAAAAACAAAACTTAAAATAGTAGGCAAACTGGTTACTTCATGTTCCGATGAGTTTCGTCGGAGGTAGAACCTGTATCAGACAAAGTGATCATCCGTGAATAGTTTCATCAGGCTGGCAAGCCACTGAATAAAAAAGACAAATATTTTTACACAACCAAGAGATTTATTCCACCGAAGTTTCTGTATTTACCTTCTTCAAGGCAATTCTGACTGGTTCCCATAGCAATGCAGCACAGGTATAGCTGCTTATACATATTAATGAGATGCAATCCCAAACGCCACGTGATCAATGGGAAACGATCTCATGATCACCATAGAAAAGCAATGTAATGATAAAAGATGTACTTATCAACTGTTAGTATTCATGTAGTATTTGAATATTAGAGCTTCAGAAATGTGAATTGGACCCAGGTGACTACCACTGATGAACGGTTCTCCGCCGATTCTCCGTAAGGATGTGTTGCTTCGATTATATGGATGACATAAAGTGCAAAACAGGCATGTGGAAACTGAGGTAAACGGATGGACCGAGATAGCAAACTAGTCACTTCATAATGAGCTTTTTTTTGGGACAGAATATGTTACAAAATGATCCTTTACCACTCACCGTTTGGCATCCAACTCCCTATTGGTTACTGAGTTAGGCAGCAGGGAGAAGGTTAAACACTATTAAGCAATTATTATTGTTCATGTAGTCTTTTCAAACCTTAAGAAATAGAAAGATGTACTTCAACAAAATAAATTCACATGAGAAACGTGTGTAGCTCTGGCACAACGGAGACAGCTGTATGATTGTGGCTTGAAATAAAAGTGCAAAATAAGAAAAGTGTTTTTTGATGATCCTTTGACTTTTTGAGTGAAAATATGTCCACAAGAGCGTGCAAATACTGAAGTAAGACTTTTCTATTACAATAAATCTCTCAACATTGTCATGAAAAGCGAATCGGTCTCGCTACTACATTAGTTACTACATTGCTGCTTTTGGGGTCGATAAAATCAACTTGAATAGAGGTTTGCAGAAAATGTAGAAAAATGTACTCTGCTTGACCGTTTTCTCCTGACTATGAGCAAGACTATAAGTAAGCTTTATATCTAAAGCAACACTGTTTTTCGTTGTTACTTCGGGTAAAAACAATATGTTTTATTGCCTACATTTATGCACGCAGATGTCGGAGAAAAACAATTTTCACAAAGAAATGTCAATAGATTCGCTCATTGGTGGTGACGATGTGTGATCTTTGCGAAACCTTTTTTTCAATATTTGTAGACTTATAAAAGTAGACATTAAAGCATATTCTTTTCATCTAACGCAACAAGCCTTGAGCGTACTGATTTGAAGCTTGTATCCAATGACTAGCAAAACGATTTAAGTATTCGATATGATTTGTCTCGACTGTATAAAGCTAAAGGGTGAGAATATTACTCTCCAAGCAGAGGAGGGGTACCGGCTGGTTTTTGACGTGTTTTCGGCGTCTTTGTCGGGCTTTCTGTTTTGTCTTTTTTTGTCTCTACAAACGTGAGTATGAGCATATAGCAATTCATGTTGTTATTTTGGAATGTTTTTGTTTTGTTTATCAGTTTCTCGTATTTCTGTGTTCATGTTATTCTGTTTATAGTATTCTGTACAGGGCACGCCTGTTAAGCAGTGAGTTAAGCACTGAGCGCGCCTACCCCGTATAAATGAATAATTTAATAGATAAATAATTCAATGAGGGCTGCTATCATCGTTTTCTTTCATTTTCGTGAAGAAAATGAAAACATTTCATTTGGGTCCCGGGATCCGATCAAAACAAGCAACGCATCGCGTGCCGTAGGTCCTGTTTCTGGGTTTGAAAACCCGAGAAGCAAGTGGCATCATGTCGGGAGTGAATCCACCGCCCGAGACATCCAACGAAAGAGGTAAATGTCGTAGTATCATTAGTAAGACATTTCTTTTTCTAAACTTGGCACGAAAATATGGGAATATTGAACTTTGATCGATCACAATTCTGTTGTTTCTTTATCAATTTCAATGTATTTCATATCATTAGAAATCTTGTGTCATTCCTTTCCTATGATGCCCAACTAATTTTGATTAATTGTAATCTGATGGAATAAGCTCCAGACCTGCTTACGTGAGTGGGTCGCATAAAAAATTCTCAGATTCCCTTATGAAGTCAAACACTCCAAAATCATTTTTCATATTTCACACCGACGACAAAAATCGGAAATGTATTTTTTTTTTATTCTACCTTTCTGTTTGGTCGAATAACAACCGTTGGCTCCTTAAAAAAGGCACGACGAAATAATTTTCAGTACAGCGGAGTAGATTTGCGGTCATTTCATTTATTTCTTAATTTCTTCATTCATTATTTGCCCACATCACATTTTTTCCTGTTTTTTTGCGAAAGGCTCTTGTGGTGGGCACAAATTATCTTTCATCTTTACTCAAGGCTGGAGTACAAAATTGCTGGAAAGAAAATTCTTTATTCCATCATATCAAACACGGTAGACACTTGTTTTGCTTTATAGTTTCTTTATTTTGCTAGTCTATGCGTCAGATCACTTTGTCAACATTAAGTATTTGTCTTGAGTCACATTGCTAGAGTAGTTAAAGATAGTTATTATCGTAAACTAATGCAAAGTTCATATTATTTGTATCTAGTTTTTCTTGATTGTTTGAATATGTGGTTTTATGTACGTTTTATGTAAAAGCTGCACATAATTTTATACGCTTGCTGTACACATTTTTTTTAAATACATTTTTTGGTTTGGTCAGATAGAAACCTCTGACAAAGCCAATGATCCAAACGCTAACAACACAACCGACTGGCCCCGCCTGTGCAGGAGGTTCTGGTTACCCGTTGGCAGCATGGTAGTCGCAATCATTGCCATTGTACTTCCTTTTGTTGCAGGTCAGTTTTGAAATTGATGCTTATTCATATAGGAAAGGAAAGTGATTTTGAACCAGTTTAGCTTAAATGAACTCAATGAACAGATGACCTAGTCTTCCACTGGTCGTGACAGGAAGACAGACGTTATATACAGTATTTACAGGTTCATTGTACCGCGTACCGGGGAAATTCTCCTAGCTCTTTTTGACAAGCACAATGAACAGTGGACCACGGCTTAACGTCCCGACCTAAGGACTGCGGCCCTTTCCGGCAGCGTGCATGTCGGGTGAGCGACACAGCCGGGATCGAACCCCGGGCTTCTAGTTCCAGAGGCAAGATCGCTAACCACTGGACTACGCACGCTACCATATAATACTGTGTAGCACAGCAAGCTCGAATTTCGTTCTTTTCAATAATGATGATATCTTATTTGAAATTCCGGTTCAATTTAGTATTGATAACATAGAAAGCTTAGCCTGGGTGCCATCCGATTACTACAGGCGCTAACCCGAAGAAATAGATTTTATTCAGAGGTAGCGAGTGTAGGAGCCCCGGTAGTAATCGGATGGTACCCAGGCTATAGCTATAGCAAACTTAATTTTCTTTCTGTTTCTCTTTTTCTTTCGATACAGTCAACATGACCGTCCTTTCTGAGGAGATTCACAAGCTCACTGTGCGGGTGACCGAGATAGAACGTAAGTATTGTCTCCTATCATTTCTGTTCAAATCTTAAAGTGCATAAGACACCAATGACATCAAAATTAAGAAAAATAACTTTATTTTTACAAGCAAACAAAATATATATTGTCATGTCCTTTAATTGAATGTTATCACGGAAATTAAGCACTGTTTGCTCATCAAAATTCAAATAATGTTTTCACAAACCGTGGTGTAAGGTTCCGAATCGGGTGCCGCGTTCATTGTGACGTCGTGAGTGGGCATTAGTCACTGATAAATGTAATCACCTGGTGAGAAGATCAGGTAAGAAAAAAGAGCTGGATCCATGGAAGTATGGTTTCTGATGGTTCAATGTCAGATACCATCAGAAGGGTGTGTATTTGTTTTAAACGTTTATATTCTTTGAATGATGCTTCTCCTATTTCAGATAATAAGAAAATGTTGTATTTTGGTGTCTTATGCACTTTAAACCTTAAATGTCTTCAGGGTAAGATCATGGTATATCACCCCGTAAGGGGCGGTATAACCCCGTCGTAGCGAAAGCTCGTCGACCTACTGTACTATACTACTAAGATCATGGCGACAAAACTAAAAATAATCTGGATAATGATATTTCCGTGTTATGACGATGTTTAACACAATTAGCATCGTAATTTCATATTTCCAAAGCTTGCGTATTGGTAGCGGATTCACAGTTAACTGAGAGACCCCGGTTCGAATCTGGGAAATGGTATCCCTGCACTACATGTATATACTAACCTCCTTGCTTTCACAAAGGACGTAGAATGGGGGTCCCGTGTTCGAAGGTGCCTCGAGTACGTTACATTCTTACAACAGCCTCGTTACTCAGATTGGCACTGCAAGGCCACAGCAAGTAAATTTTATGGATGACATCCTCCGCATACTCCAAAACTAATGAGATAGGACGAAGAAAAAGCAAAGCGGGCAAAAAAAAGAAGATTCCTATATTTCCAACTTTTGAGATTATAAATCTTGTTATTATAAACAAAAATTGAGGCGACAAAATATGATATCATGACCAACAGGTCTTTTATTCCTGTATTCAACTAATGAGGTTTCATATATAATATAAAACCTCCTTGATTCAACAGTAAACATGTCTTTGTAAATGTGTATACATCTCAATAGATTAACTACAACAAATGCAGAAAAGAGCTTGTTGTACCTGAGGCAACTACAAATGGTATTCATATGCGATGAAACACCTTAGACTGTCAAAGTTTGAGCGCGCTGATGTCATCCATAAAAATTACTTGCTGTGGCCTAACAATACAACTTGGAGAATAATACAACAAGGCGAATCAATGATCGGACTAATTTCTTCAGGCATTTCAGGAACCTATTTCGTGGGGCCCATTGGGCAAGCTATTCCTGGGCCACCCGGACCTACAGCTGGCCCTCGGTCTGCCGGGCCTCCTGGGCCTCCGGGACCTCCTGGCCCTCGGTCTGCCGGGCCCCCTGGGCCTCCGGGACCTCCTGGCCCTCGGTCTGCCGGGCCCCCTGGGCCTCCTGGACCTACAGCTGGCCCTCGGTCTGCCGGGCCCCCTGGGCCTCCGGGACCTCCTGGCCCTCGGTCTGCCGGGCCTCCTCGACCTACAGCTGGCCCTCGGTCTGCCGGCCCCCCTGGGCCCCCTGGCCCTACAGCTGGCCCTCGGTCTGCCGGGCCCCCTGGACCTCCTGGCCCTCCCGGAGAAAAGGGATCAGCTATTCGTGGACCTGCCGGACCTCCGGGAGAAGAGGGGCCTAAGGGGTCGGTAGGCCTAAAGGGAAATGTTGGCAAACCTGGGCCCCCTGGAGAAAAGGGACCCAAGGGGCCAGCTGGCCCTGGGTCTTCTGGACCTCCTGGGCCCCCAGGAAAACCGGGTCCCGTTGGACCGCCTGGTCCGGCAGTGCCGCACAAGTTGAATGAAGGTAAGGATTATATTCCTCCGGTCAAAACCACATTAAAACAATCCCGTCCAATTCTACATAGTTATAAAATCATCTTGTCTTGAGCAACCACCCCCAATCCTCAACCAATACGGCTCCGAATCTGGCTTTAAGAGACTCTTGAAGTAAAGGAACTGACCCAAATGAACGGACACGGACCGTGGACCTGTTTTCGCTCCACAATATGTTGTATGTTGTACCATGTATATGTTGTACAATTATGTAATGCTTTTTGTTGATAGAGTTATTAGGACTTCTTGCCTCGTGACCTCAATGAAAAGCGGATTTGAGCTTCTCATGAATAAACAAACAAACAAACAAACAAACAAACAACCATTTCACTCAGTCCCTCGCGTGGTTATCATTTATGGAGATTAAGTTTGATTGTCTGTCATGTCTAATAATGGCGTGGACGTATCTTTTGGATCCAGTGTCTTGCCCAGGAGGTTACTGGAATGGGAACGGCATCTGCTACAAGATCTTTAACTCCCGTTTGGGCTTCAACCAAGCGGTCGAGACTTGTCGTCGACACGGCGGTACCCTCGTCATGCCCCGAGACCCCATGGCCAACCTCCTCCTAAGCTGGGTCCTCCCCGACTCCCACTGGATTGGTCTGCACGATCAGAACAGAGAGGGGTATGTAACAAATTAACAGTGGGGTTCAAGCGCCTCCAACTGACCAGTCTAACTGGTCTAGACCTTTTAGCCTAGTGGTCAAGGCGTGCGTGCCTGTGATCTGGCTGCCCGGTTTCGGTGCGGGTTCGAATCCCGGGGGCCAGAAGACTGTTCTACTCGCTTCTTTGTTTCACTGGTTCCCACACCGACCCTGTGAGCCTGGCAAAATGTGTGCCGCACAGGGATATCGAACTCGGAGATTCGAGGACGATTGGAGGACGAATCTTAAAAAGAAAAGGTAGAGTAGTGTAACAGTGGGGTTCAAGCGCCTCCAACTGACCAGTCTAACTGGTCTAGACCTACTGGTTAAGGCGTGCGTGCCTGTGATCTGGCTGCCCGGTTTCGGCGCGGGTTCGAATCCCGGGGGCCAGGAGACTGTTCTACTCGCTTCTTTGTTTCAGGTACTTCAAGTGGATAGATGGCACTCCTCTCGGGAGCTACAACCGGTGGGATTCGGGAAACCCGGATAACGCCGATGGTGACGAGGATTGTGTCCATTTCACTGACTGGAAAGAACACCGTTGGAACGACCTCCAGTGTAACAACCGCCTGCGTTTCATATGCCAGGTTATCCCAGGTACGTTTCACGTTTCACCAACCTCCCATCGACTTGTTAGAATCAGTCAAAATAGGGATACGACTGAGCTTGTCGTAGATTCATTTATTTATTTATTCATTGGTTTGGCTGTTCAACACAAACAACCAGGGCAGCCAAACTAGCCGGCTAGCCCTGTTGACAAGGACAAGACAGTACATTGGAATTTCGACACGGACAGTATAACAAACTATAACAATATTTAAGTACATGTACATAAATACTATTGTATACAAATGATTCAAAACAATGTCTATAATGGTATTCCGTAAATTCATGATGGCAATCCCATTTATCCCTCATAGGACGTACCTAGGCGACTGGCTGACCTCTGACCGCCACTGCTTAACGGTTCTCCGACGATCCTAGCTCAGTAAAAGACGAAAAACGGCAAATGTAAGCTGGGGTAAAGGAAGGGATCAAGTAAGCAAACTGGTTTCTTCAAGTTCTGATAGTGATCTGATTTTGCTGGGGTAGGAGTTGATTCGAAGCGTTTCATGTATGATGGCCCTAACATCACGATTAAGTAGTTCTATCATTCTGTTACGCAATAAAATAGAATTAAGTGATAAAAATGCTTAAAACCAATGTAGCAATGTTAAGCGAAAAGGGCAGGTAAAGTTGAGGTTGATGAAGGGACTAAACTAGTTACTTGATGCCTGATTAGATTTGCACTGGTAGAATCTGAATCAGAAAAATTGTACTTAATTAATATTCATTATATAACTTAGTATTTTGTAGTATTTCTAGAGGTTTTAGATGAACTGAACCTAGGTGACCGCCATGTAAAAATGCCGGTACAAGCTGAGACTAAAACTAGCCTCTACCAGGCTCCGCGCGATCGCTGGGAAAATAGTAGAAAGCGGCCAAATAGAGTCAATAGGCGATGAGCTTCACTGTATAGCGGACTACCCTTGGCATACTATTCACTCTATTTGGCCGATTTCAACTATTTTCCCAGCGATCGCACGGAGCCTGGTAGAGGCTATCATAAACAAGCTGTGATGAGCTTTGTTGGGGTAGACTCTGATTCAGACCTATAATTTTATGGGAGATGACCATGTCATAATAGAGCGACTTAGCAATAGAAGATACACTAATTAACAGTGTGAATCAACAATTGATATTTGTATAGTAATTTTAGAGCTGTAGAAATGTGAACTGATCCTAGGCGACTGCAAAACAATCTTCAGCAAAACGATTCAGAGCAATACTCGAAAACAGGCAGATGAAAGCTGGGGTTAAATGAGGGACCAAGCCAGCAAGTTGGTTACCTCACGTTTATACATATTTATTTATTCATTTATCAATCTTTAGGGTAGTCCCTTCAGTTAACAAGTAACTGATTTCCAAGGGAGCCCTATATATGATGAGCTAGCCAAACGTAAGTCTACAAAATTCAACATGATTAATGAACTCTAACCCAACACAATGTAGTCTTCAACGAAAATAAATATGCACCATTTCAATGTTACAACAAGGTCTTGTTAGATGTACAGAAGTGATTTATACATACTTGTGCTAGTAAGCATGTATCTACATGTTGAAAACAATGCAATGCTAAGATTATACAACCTACGCCAATTCATGAGAAAATACTATAAACAGTAACAAAGTAATTAAAGTTATAAATGCAAGGTAAGGTTGCAGCAAAATATGTAGAAAGTTATGAACAAATAAACAAATCATCAGTGACACTAATGAACTGAGAAAAGATGGAGGTTTTCTTGTTAAAGTGGACTTAGAAAGGCTAAAGCCCCACCCCTCCCCATTAGTCAGCATATTCAAGTGGACTACGTACAGTAATTCTCTAAGACCAATATACACAGAACAAGAATAATGCGTCTGGCCCAAACTATCTATTAATGCCCTAGGTTTGCACCTAACATATTTCATTTCTATAGAAATAGATAGTTGGGGCCTTTTCTATTTCTGTGTTATTCTCGTATTGAATTTCATCCACTTTCTTACGTTCGTGTTTCAGCCGAAGGCATTATTAGATACTTGGTGCCAGACGCAGTAAGACACATTTTAGACAGTTACTTTCAAACAGTTTTTACTTTATTGGCTTTTAAAATATCGGGCAAATGCACATGTTCGGTTTTCATCCAGGCTTGTTTAACTGTTGCAGATCAGACTCTTTTCTTATATAGACATGAGTATAAAACATATCACAAAGATTTTATACTTAAATGACATAATGCTTTGGCTAAAGGAAAGCTACACAAAAAAATTGAAAATCCTACTATGCTGTACTTAATATGTTCCAAAGTCAAGTTCCTATTTCAAGTTGTTTCACATAAGTCCGTCATAGTTCTTGGATTTTTCACCGTTTGCAACTTATGCCGTGTTGCTGAATTCAATCATCAGGTGTCAGTGTTCAGTGTACCATAATTATCAGGTGAGAAGGCGTCAGCATGGCATAAATTGCAAACGATGGAAGATCCCAAAACTATGACGGACCTGTGTGAAACAACCTGAAGTAAGAACTTGACTTTGGAATATATTAAGCATAGCATAGTAGGATTTTCAATTTTCTGTGTAGCTTTCCTTTAATGATTGCTCATCACTGCAAATCGTACAATTACATTTACGTGGACCAGAAGTTGTCCTTCCTCCTCTTTCGAGATCCAGATGGCCGAGAACGCTCGGCAGACCCACGGGAGGCAGGTTTGCCGGCCATTCCTTTGGGGCCAGCCGGCCCTTTGGGCCCCATCCTACCTGGAGCTCCAGGTAAACCAGGAGGCCCAGGCATGGCTGGCCCCATGGGTCCCTTCTCTCCCGGGGCTCCAGGAGGCCCGGCAGACCCAGGTTTGCCAGCATTTCCCATGGGGCCAGCCGGCCCTATGGGACCCTTCTGCCCCTGACCTCCAGGAGGCCCGGAAGACCCAGGGGACCCAGGTGTGCCGGATTTTCCCATGGGGCCAGCCGGCCCTACGGGCCCCTTCTCTCCATGAGATCCATGCTTACCAGCATCTCCCTTCTCTCCTGGAGTACCGGGTGGTCCAGGGGGCCCGGCAGGCCCAAGGCCAGCTGGACTCATGGGCCCCTTTTCTCCTGGAGGTCCGGGTGGCCCTGGAAGCCCAGGAGGCCCGACAGCTCCAGCGACTCCTATCTGGTTCCCCGGCATGATGACCTCCATCTTTCCAGAAGGTCCGGATGCCTCTGTTGGAGTCGGTGACTTCAAAAGGCCTATTCCTCCCAAAGAGCGGTTTGGCCACACACACATTGCTGAAAGATAGATTTAGTGCTTTCATTAGTTTAAGATCCCAGGAAAAACTGTGGAATAAGTTAAAGTACTAAAGAAACTGGCAATTTTACAGCTTTATAGATGATAATGCTATTCAAAGAGAGAATTCATAAAATGTGATAGACCATAAAGTCATCTGGTGCACAATTGATATCTTATGATATCATGTCAAAAACGTACCTTCCAGCTCGTGTATTCGCAGTTCAGTCCGTGCTGTAAGCTTGCCCATGTCCGTTGAAAGAGTGCTCATCTTAACTGCAGCAATAAAAAAAGAATACTACTAATTACTCATGTTGTAGGATCACGTGTCCTAAGTGACTGCTCATTCTAAACTGATGATGGCTGCAACGCTGGCGGCCGATAGAATCCTTCTGGTTTGAAATTTGGTAATCGCATTGTGTACAATTTGAATTGATTGATAAATGAATGAATGAATGGATGAATGATTAATATATAAAGGAATGAATGAATGAATAGATTGACAAATGAATGAGTAACATGATAACGTATGAAATACTGCCACATTGGTGTCGTCATCTCTCATTACTAGTATTCGCCCGGTACTCTAGGACTAAAATGGTGCATGGAGCCTTCTCCAGAATGTCTTGAACGCCTGGATATCGGAAATGTGCATTCCCTGCTCTGGGATTACTGGTGCTGCATTAGTGGACCTATTTAGATTCACTTTCTTTTTTCTTTTTTTTTAATGCGATATAATGAGATTTGATTGATTTCTACAAACTATGACCAAAATCACCTGCAAACAATGGCAAGAGTACGACGTTGACCACGGCTAAGAAGAGTCCTATGGCTTTCAGGAACATCTTACACAGTCGGAGACATTTAGTCTTTCGGTCGGCGTCTGCTGCATATGCATAGTCTGATGGGTAACGAAAAGAAATGTATCTATCATATTACAAAAATGTCACATTTTAAATCTCAATTTGTATGATTTACGTAAGAAAACAAATTGTACGATCTGCCAGTGGGTTATATCAACAACAACAAAGTGCTTGTGACTGAAAAAAAGAAAACAGACTAATTTCGGGATTAGCAATAGCTTTATCTGCTAACAAATAATCACTTTTTTGATGAGAAAACAAATCAAGGCGAAATTCCTGATCTAAATTAAAAGAAGCATTTTACCTGCTCTGGAGGCGTACATAGAGTTGGGTATTTTCGCAGCGGCGTCCGCAACTGCACTCCAATCAGACTGATCGTGTGTCGTGGGCGTGGTAGCTAGAGAAGTATTTTAAAAACTAGACAATTATTCAACTACGGCTCACTACTATCACTGCTTTCACAAATCTAAGATTCTAAGCCAAAGTCATATCATGTAAAAATATGAAGAGATGAAGCGCAAACATGCTACCTTTGGTGTCGCCAGTCTGGGACTGCTGCTGCCCTCCCGACATAATGCCACTTGTCAGACTTCTGGACAGCAAAAGCACGTCCTACACCAGGCACGGCGTTTGTCCACTGGAGCGAAGCCTGACTAACGCCCACGTAGGAATTGCAGACAGCTTTAGTTAACGGTATTTCAAAAAAGGATTAAAGCAAAACAGATTTGATTTTTAAAAAAATCTGCATGTATAGCTGAAATTATCATCGGAGACAACAAAAGAAATGAGCATGAATAAGTGATATGTGCCCTTTCCAAAGTGTCTCAATCACGCCCACCTTCTTTTGAGCAATTGTTGTTTCCAATAGAACAATCGTTTGACTGTTTTCAGTATTTAATTTGTCTCCAGAAAAGTCTCTATGGCTGCATGTGTAGCTAAGATAATTATCGGGTTCTTAGCGAGACAACCAATTCGCGAGGATTTTAGCATGAATAAATGATGTGTGTGGCTTTTCAAACATGTCTCAATCATGCCCACCTTCCCTTGATGTGTTGTTGTTTTCAACAAATCAATCGTTTTGTTGTCGAATTAAGCATTTGAATTGTCTGTGTCAACATGTACTCCTGGGATTGGGATCATGATATATTCAACAACTTCACCGTGAATTTTTCCACTGTCCACGTTGTTCAGATTTAGTTTACAACGCACATTTTGTTTTATCTATTAAAACCTAACTCATAATTATTAGGTACTAGTTATTTGGGAACAGACATATGCTACATAACGTACTACGACATTCGTTTTTTTTTTAAATCCAATAAATTTTTATTTCCCTGTTTTTTAAATGCTTTTTTTTTATTTGCTAAACGTTAAATACTATTAGACAGTTGAGATCAAGGACATTCTACATTTCTACTGACTACGTCCTTCCGTTTTACTTTTTGTGTACAAGTCTCGTCATAAGTTTAACTGCTCTACCGCGTTCTTATTTAAACCTAAGGCATTATCAGATAGCAGGAAGACCACTTCACGTTTGATGACAAAGTTCATTATGAGATTCAGACAGATACATTTAAACACTTATACTTTATTGTCTTTATAATCTTGTGTACATATTTAACATTTAATATACATTCCAGATGTAGATACTGGTTTTAAGCTGGGTTAGTTTACTGTACATGTTGTAGATCACTTTGCTTACAATACAAGATAGATATTAGAACAATTCATATAATTACTAGAATTGATACTTGAATTAAACAATGTTGTCGTTCATGGTTACTCATCTCTGGGAATCACACAATTCTTATCTCATAAGTTCCGAAGCACCATTGATATTTGCTACATTTATATGATATCTTATAGCGTGACAACGACATAAGAAGCTGTCGTCATATTTAACAGAATTGTTGTCCCCGACTTTATCATACCACCACATCTGTTCACTCTTTTAAGGACGTTATCCTTTTAAGGTAAAGGAAAACGCACTGAAATCTTTGCAAAAACGCTCTACCATGACTGCTTGGGTAACGTTAACGCCCCCTCTGGATCCGAGAGCAACAAGAAATTAATCAAAATGAATGAATGCTTGAAATGCTTCATATCTGTTACTTATTAGAAAAATCCCTCACGATGTATCTTGTATTTGGCATACGAAGGGTAGCTCGCGGGAGCATGATACATCGTTCCATTTCTCCGGTTCCCTGTTAGTTCGGAAATAAGCAGCACAGTCTTCAACACCCTCAAAGTTGTCCGGTTGTGTCAGACTCCACGCGTTGTAGTCGCCAAGAGGAGTGCCATCAACCCACTCGAAGCGCCCTTCTTTGCGCTGATCGTGCAGACCAATCCAAACGTCGATGTATCCAGATATTCTCCTTCCGACAAAAGTTTGGCTTAGAAAGCGGTTGGTCTGTTCGTCTTTGGGCATGGCAAGGGTACCACCTTGTTGACGACAGGTCTCAACAGCTTCACTGAAGATCTTATGTCTCTCGAAGATCTTGTAGCAGGTTCTAGATTCCGATAGGAATATTGGCCAATAATCTGGAGGACATTTGGGCACTAGAAAAAAATGTAAAAGGGATAACTTGGGATAACTTGTCACCTACAAGGGTAGTGCCTTGTTGGCGACAGGTCTCGGACGCTTTATTGAAGGATCCTTTATTTCAAAAACCTTGTAGCAGATTTTAGATTCCACTATGAATATTGGCCAATAATCTGGAGGACATTTGGACACTGAAAAAAGGAATAAAAAGCAGACATACTACATGTAAAAGCGGTCTGACCACACTTTCACAACTAACGAGAAAATCATTTTGATGGAATCACAGTCCCTATTTCGCCGTTGTTGTTTTTTGCTTTCTGAATTAAGAAAAGACTTTGAACTCTGGGTTTCCAACGTCGCATCCAGTGCACTTCAGTTACTTTTTGGAAAGCATTTCAAGACTTGTATAAATGATACTAAAAATGCTAACCCTTTTGTCCGGTGGTCCCAGGAGGCCCAGCAGACCCAGCTGGCTCCATGGGCCCCCTCTCTCCTGGAGGCCCAGGTGGTCCGGCAGACCCAGGTGGCCCCATGGGCCCCTTCTTTCCTGGACGCCCAGTAGACCCAGCTGGCCCCATGAGCCCCCTCTCTCCTGGAGGCCCAGGTGGTCCGGCAGATCCTGGGTTACGAGACGTTACCACAGGGCCAGCCGGCCCCATGGGTCCTGGAGGTCCGGGTGGCCCAGGTGGCCCAGTTGACCTAGGGCACACAGGACCAACCGGCCCATTGGATCCCTTCTCTCCTGAAGGTCCATGTGGACCGGGAGCTCCGGTGGACCTAGGGGCTCCTGACTGGTTTCCCGGTAAGATGAGCCCAAAAGGCCCAGGTGTCGGAATTGGCGACTTTAGAGGGGTATTTCCTCCCAAAGACCTGTTCGACCCAGAGAGCAGACAGATTTCTGAAAGATAGATGTGGGACGTTTGTTATCTAAAACGCCTGTAAAAGTCAACAAGTACAAGCAATTCAAAACTGTAACTTTTGTTCTGGCAATGTTTCAGAAAGTTTTAGAAGAAACTACAGATATCCCACTTCAATCAAAGATTGTAAATGAAATCGTATTGTGTGCAGTAGATTTACTATAATGTAAGGACTTACGTTTCAGCTCGATTATTTGCAGCTCAGCCATTCTGTTCCGTTCTGTAAGAGTGCTCAGTTTCACTGTGCAAAAAAGCCAATACAAAAATATTGTTTTTAAGATGTTACTGTCTAGACTGAAACTACAAAGAGGAAAAAAATCTGCAAACAATACTAACAATGGTTTATCGATAATGTTTATTTTTTCATAAAATCGAGTATCTAATAGGAAAGTGCATGGGAAAGTTGACAAAACACATAGGGAAAAGGGGGATGCTACATTCAGCATGAACGTGCCTTATCGTTCAGTTGTTGTTATTTTCTTTGCATACCTTTCTGTAGTAAAGCTGGTATAAAATGTTGACAAAAACAACAAACAAATAAAATTGCTCAGCAAGCGAGTAAAAGTACTAACCTGCAAAATATGGCTGTAGTATGATGATGGCCACAGCGAACACAACGCGTGCAGCTTTCCACAGTTTCTTGAAAAGCCCGAAACATTTCGTCTTGCCATTAGTGCCTGCTCCATATGCTGATATTTAAATGAACAGGGCCGGGTAAATCATAAGAACATCAAAATATGGTGGTGTCGCTTCCAATTTCTATAATTCCCAAAACAAATAGTACACCCACCTGTGGATTGTTTATAAAAGATAATCACTTATTTGCCAAGAAAAACAAAAAAGACTTGATTCCAAAACCGGGAGTGGAATGCGTCTTACCTGCTCTGTTAACGTAAATATGGTCTGATAATGTCAGGTCAGCGTCCGCGGTACGTGCCTGCCAATCAGTCTGAACGTGTTGCTCTGGCGTGGTGCCTGGAGGAAAATGACAAAATAAAGCACTATTACAAAATGAATATATAAGCATGATTACAAGTTATCTGTAAGACAGACTCAAATATTAAGGCATTTGCACTTGCCATCAGCTGACCTGGATATTTTTTTGTAAATCATCAAGATTATCAAAATATCGTACCAAAGGAAAAGTGGTGGCACTCCCCATGGATAGAACTTATGTTATCAATCAAAGAGCGTCACCATCAGTGAACTATCCATGAAATATCACATCTTTACAGAGGAAAACCAAGCAGACATGTACAGTGTTCCAACACATGGACAAGAAAATGCTTGACCTGTTCTGGAGGCGTACATGGGGTTGGGTATTTTCGCAGCGGCGTCCGCGATTGCCCTCCAATCAGTATGATCTTGCTGCTTGGGTGTGGCAGCTGGAGAAAAATTGTGAAATAAGCATATTTTCAAGTTTTCAGTGAGGTAAAATTTAATATTTAAGCAGTGAAATTCACCGCTTTCAATTTATAAAAGTTATATCAGAAAACAAATAGAACTAGAGTTAGGTGACCGTGAAATGTATAATGTTTTTTTCATGCAAAATGACTTGCATATTAACAAAATGTATGCATGGTGTTCACCTTCCACTAACTTACACATGTCACAAGTATAGTATTTCCATCATTTATCTCTAAGCGATTTTTCAAATTTTGTATTAATTATGCAAATCAGTTCCTCATTTACATGTTTGGTATCTGTTTATGTTCCACCCACCATGAATTACATTTATTGAAGTCCATATATGGAAAACCATGGAATTATAGAATAACCTAATTGAGTATGAAAATTAAGTCCTTATTTGCATCTAATTAATGATCGTGCACATCCCTGCCCATGCTGCCTGTATGCTTAATTTGATGGGGCTTTCCTTTCTTCAGTTATCTTATTTGGACTATTTCTACAAAAACTCCCTTGCACTTGGGCGTCCTTTCTGTTCTCTTGTTCATTCCTACCGTCATCTTGTGTGTGCTCTTCTTCTTCTTCAACGTCGAGGTGGCGAGGAGGGAGTTGAGGGGGCGATGCACGTTTCAAACCAGAGCCCAGCATCACGTTTACTCCACCGAACTCTAGATCCACGTCTGCATACTTAGGGCGCCCTGCTTCTTCTTTGTTTCTGCCGGGCCGTTCCTTTCCGGATTCCTTCGGAACAGGATGGCGAGGAGCGAGGTCAGGAGGTGATGCACGTTTCAAACCTGATCCCAGCATCACATTTATTCCGCCGAACTCTAGATCCACGGCATCATACTTAGGGCGCCCTGCTTCTTCTTTCTTTCTGCCTGACCGTTCCTCCTTCAGAACAGGATGGCGAGGCGGGAGGTCAGGGGGCAATGCACGTTGGAAGCCGGAGCCCAAAATCACGTTTATTCCGCCGAACTCTAGATCCACGTCGTCATACTTATGGTCTGCTTGTTTGTGCACGTCTTCCGGCAGTGACTCTGTCAAAATAACGTACCAAGTAACTTTGTTGGCGCTCTCAATCTGTATGAATTATGTAAGACAGAAAATAGTACGACCTGAAAAATTCTATGCAAATAATTACAGAGGAATTCGGGGATGAGCAATCATTTTATCTGCTGACAAATAATCACTTGTTTACTGATAAGAAACAATCGCGAATTCCGGTTCTAGAAATCGCATTACCTGCTCCGGAGGTGTACATAGCGTTAGGTATTTTTGCAGTGGCGTCCGCAACTGCGCTCCAATCAGTCTGATCTTGCTGCTTGGGTGTGGCAGCTAAAGGAGCATTGCAAAATTAGCAAAGCCTCAAGCTTAAATATAGACGTCAGAAATTATACTTAAGATTTAAAGCGAGGTACTTTTTCATTAAAATGGCAAATATGAAAAGAAAATGTAAATAGTGCATTTTGGAAGATAATGCTACTCTCCAAGCAGAGGAGGGGTTCCGGCAGGTTTTTGACGTGTTTTTAGGCGTTTTTGGCGGGCTTTCTACTTTGTCATTTTTGTTTTATGTTTGGGTTGGCTATACAAAAAATAAAGACAAAGTAGAAAGCCTAAAAACACGTCAAAAACCTGCCGGGACCCCTCCTCTGATTGAAGAGTAAGATAATGCCACATAGAAATGTTGAAATTTCACGCAACACAAATGGAAACATGGAATGGGCGTTTGACACCGTTTTGTCACTATTACTTCAAGCACAAATTTTAGATACCAACCGGACAGATTTTTATACAAGGTTATTTGATGTATAAAACTCGTAGATTCTACCTTTGGTGTCACCAGTCTGGGACTTCTGCTGCCGTCCCGACATGATGCCACTTATCAAGTCAGTGACTTGTCTGGCTTCTGGACAGAGAAAAACACGTCCTACACCAGGCACGGTGTTTGTCGACTGAAGCCTGACACACACGCGATAACAAACAGCTTTACTTAACGAAATTCTAAGAAAAGGAACGAAAGCAAAACAGATTTTATAATCAGCCATAGATTAGCCTTACTAACTAGTCTACGAAACTGAAAAATAAACGTAAAAGCATGAAAGCAAACCATACTGAGTAAACAACAATCATGGCAGTTTTCAAAGTTGATACACAAAAGACGTAATCATTTTTGTAGTTTTGAAGTTATCGAAAACAATCTATAATGTAATCATTTCATTCTTCAGAGTTAATTAGTTGTGAACTTTCACACATCTCTACATCGTGTAAACAGTTTTTGAAAGTGATTGCACCTACGCCCATCAAGAATCAAGATTGCTTTTTTTTTTCGAAAACTTTTCCGCAATGTTTTCTTGTACCGAACTATTACAGCTGCCAGTGACAGCTGCCAGTGACAGCCTCGCGGCCGTTGAATATATCCTGCACACAGGGAGAAAGAATATCTTATTTCATCCAATGTTTTCAATATTGTTGTTTATTTTGCCTACGTCAACATCCTGTCGCGCTGTTCTGCCTCTCCAAGCGTTCCTCTGTCGGTCATGATGTTCTGTGAACCGGGCCCCGACATGACGGGAGAGTTCACCAAATACGGAGGGCTGTTAGGCAAAGTAGAAATAAATAAATTGATCCATTGGTCATTGTTTTTTAGCGATTGGCTGTCGAATCCGGTTTAATTTTGAGTTTGCGAAATATTCGGCAAATTATTGGTTAAAAACTTGAAACGCCGCTAAGGTTGGTAACTTGCAGTATGATTATGTATGTAGGGCTGCCCTTTCCAACGTGCCCTAATCACACCCACCTTCTCTTGATCAGTTGTTGTTTTCATCAAATCAATCGTTTGGTTGTTTTCAGCATCTAATTGCCCCCCCCCCAAGTGTCTATGGCTGCATGTATAGCTGATATTATTGTCGGATTCTTAGCGAAAAAACAAAGTAAATTAGTATGAATTGATCATATTTGTGCCCTTTCCAATATGTCTCAATCACGCCCACCTTCTCTTGATGTGTTGTTGTTTTCAGCAAACCAATCGCTTGTCGAGTTAAGCATCTGAATTGTCTGTGTCTTCATGTACTCCTGAGATTGTGATCATGATATATTCAACTACCTTCACCGTAGATGTTTCCACTGTCCACGTTGTTCTCATTTGTTTACAACGCCCATTTTGATTTTATTATTTACACCCAACGCATGATTACTAGGTACTAGTCATTTGGGAACAGACATATTCTACATAACGTACTGTCTACGACATTCGCTTTTGTTTTTAATTCCAATATATTTTTATTTCCCTGTTGTTATTTTTCGGCTAAACGTTAAACACTAAAAGATGATTGAGATCAGGGACGTTCTACATTTCTACTGACTATATCTTTTTTTACTTTTTGTTTACAAGTCTTATCATAAGTTTAACTGCTCTATCACGTTCTTGTTTAAACCTAAGATATTATTAGACAAGCATGGAGATCACTTCACTTTTGATGACAAAGTTCATTATGAGATTCAGACAGTTTCATTTAAATACTTATTACTTTATTGGCTTTTAAAATTTCAGTACAGATTTAACCATAAATGTATATATATATATATTCCAAATGTAGATACTGGTTTTAAACTGGGTTAGTTTACTGTTGTAGATCGCTTTGATTACAATACAAGATAGATATTAGAACAATGCATATAATTACTAGAATAGATACTTTAAAAAAATAATGCAGTCGTTCATGGTTGCTCATCACTGGAAAACACAAAATTCTTATATCATAAGTTCCCAAAGCACCAGACGTTATATCACTGTTTTCTTAATTGATATTTGCCACATTTAAGTCACGTAAGTTACATAATAATGTAATTAAAACTATTATGAATTATTTGAATGAAAACACTTCAGACCACCACATCTTTGTCACTCTTCTAAGGACAAGTCATCCTTTCAAGGTGAAAGAAAACGTACTAAAACATTTGCAAATACGTTCTACCATGAATGCTTGGGTAACATTGCGAGAAAATACAAGTGATAGATGAACAAACAATTCAGCAAAATCTAACACAAGAGAATAACTTCAGTTTTTTAACCAGATCTCTGGTACATGGTCTCCTTTTTTTGAATACCTGGCCGACTTTATCCCAAGGCCCACACTTCTACAATATGGTCACGTGCCTTGGGCTACATGTATCTCGTTTGTTTTGCCGAAGAAGAGCAGTGATCCGGTCGACAGTCAGGCTCATTGTCCATTCTGACTCTCTCTACCCTTGCTTAGTGCCGACTCATGCCGCTCTGTTATATCGGGATGAGAGTCTCTATATCAGTCAAAGTACCCTCTCATGCCGATTCTCATCATATCGGGATGAGAGGTTCTAGAATAAGATTATGTTGGTGAACTTGTTGGGAGGCGGGTTCGTAACCCGGCGTGCATGGCGTGGCGTGGTCACCCTTCCTGGAGGCAAGTTTACCTTTCTAAAAGAACTGTTTGGTCTGCATTTACCAAAACCCTTTTTTTTTAAATTGTTTTACTCCCCAACAAAAATATTTTGGAAAACGGTTCAAATTTGTCCACACGCATGTCTATTGTTTGCTACAGACTTGTTTTACGCTGGACCATCATTTCTGCATTACACCCTACGAACTCAACACAAGAACCTCGGAAAACAGGGTGCTCACGAAGCCTCTTCATTTGATTCTTCCTGCCATCTTCATTGAAGATCATCAGAGAGCCATTCTACAGTGATGCTGCGCTGAGAGCTTGTCCTGTTAACGTTGTTTAGGTATGAAATGCCCGTCTGTATGTGAAGGTATGAACTATCGTCAGTAGAGCCAGGCATGTCTTCGACATGTTTTGAGATTACAGCGATAATGAAACACTAGTAAAGCAGTCGTCCTCTTAGGACATGCATGATACTTGTTTTTGTTTGGCTTATGGCGCAATGGAGCTTGACCATGCCACAGTCCTAACTTGTAAACAAGAAAGTTTAGTTTGTAGGCGCGAGATTTAACACTGAAGGCTCCCCAAGATAGGGAGCAGAATCGATACATTGATTTATATCTCTATTTACATACCAACATTGTGAATATACAGAAGGCCTTTAACGCTCCTTCCAAACGCAACCTGCCACCAGAACGTGACTGAAAACGAATATTTGAAAAGCTTTGGTTCTGTTATGCCAAAAATAGTTACTCAAGCAACTGGATAAGATTTCGAAACAGACGTTTCAGACAGCATCCACTATTTGTCGTCAGTGACTAAGGAAAGATCTGGCAGAACTAGGTTTTATACCAAAACTCTGAATAGATATGTCGGTGAAGTGAAGACAATTTCAGATGGTTCAATAGAATAGTAAATCAAGACAAGGTTGTATGCTAATGAATCAATTAGCTCAGCTGGTTCTCTTACTTACTAGAAATATTACTTGTATTGGCATATGAAGGGTTGTTTGCGAGAGCATGTTGCGTCGTTCCAACTGCCGAGTTTCTCGCTTGTCCGGTAATAATCGGCGCAATCCTCACCGTCCTCAAAGTTATCGGGCTGCCACGGAACCTCTCGGTCCCCCGGAAACCAGGCGTTGAAGTCGCCAAGAGGAGTGCCGTCCATCTGTAACAGGTAGAATAGACGACATAATGTATCCTGATCTTATATAAAGGTTCCTCTGTAACTTTAAGTAAGCTATATTTAGGACTAAAGCCCCCCTCTCACTGGACCCACGGCACGCTGTCGGCGTCGCTGCGTCCTAAACAAGATTTGTGTTACCCTTGACTTTATAATGGGAATATCATTCAAAACGTACAAGTATGACCATAAAGACAACAAAATACACAAAGCTTAAAAAGATTCGATTTTTGTCGATGAAATTCGATGGGTGCTTTTTCAATTCAATCGGCCGCAGCGACGCCGCCAGCGTGCCGTGAGTCCAGTGAGAGGGGGGCTTAAGACATGTGACCAGGCCGTATTCGGAAGCTCATCTGAATAGATTAGTGTTGACCAATAGCGAGGCTAGCTGGTGAGAGCAGCTAGCTCGTTAGCATAAGCCCGCCGCGCTTGAACTCAGAAGCTGTCCTGGGACTAAGGTAAGTGGTCACACGTAGATTAGCTCTCTGTATTAGTTCGTAGATGATTGTAGAATAACCACATTTCCATATGTATCTCAACCTTCCGTAATCATAACGCTCTTGACTATTGTGTATACTCCTGTAGACCTTTGTGTAGACTTGCCTGGTGTAGTACAGCATATATCACAGAACAAGTGTTATCGAATCGGCTTGGCGTCCTTATCTCTATAGAAGCGTAACTAGCTATATAGGTAAAGTCCCAATCCTATATTCTAGACCAGAAAAGTTACACACCCACTCGAAGCGCCCTTCTTCGCGCTGATCGTGCAGACCGAACCAGACGTTGACTTTCCGCTCTAGGCCGCTGTTCTCGACTTCTATTGCTAGGAAGCGGTTGGTCTGGTCATCTCGGGGCATGGCAAGGGTACCGCCTTGCTGACGACAGGTCTCGGTCGCTTCGCCGAAGGTTTTCTTTATATTGAAAACCTTGTAGCAGATTCCAGAGTGCACTAGCCAATTACCAGGACATTTGGGTACTGGAAAAAGAGTAAAAACAAACATAAAGAGATAGAAGTTTGATATTGGAAGGGGCACCACACTTCCTCAATTAACTCTCTTTTTCAGTGTCCTTTTTTGTAGCCTCTACCAGGCCCCGCGGATGGCTGGAAAAATAGTAGAAATTGGCCAAATAGAGTGAATAGTATGCTAAGGGAGTCGGCTACGACTGCCATAATTTTACAAATCTTTTTAAACGCATTTCAAGCGTTGTAATAAACAAATACTTACCCTTTTGTACTGGTGCCCCGGCAGACACAGGGCCAGTAGGCTCCACGGGCCCCTCTCCTGGAGGCCCAGGTGGTGCGGCAGATCCTGGGTTACCAGACGTTACCACAGGGCCAGCTGGCCCCATGGGTCCTGGAGGTCCGGGTAGCCCGGCAGATCCAGCTGGTCCCGTGGACCCCTTCTGTCCTCGAGGCCCAGGTGGACCAGGAGGTCCGGTGTCAGAGTGCATACACATTTCTAAAAGATAAATGTGGAACGTTCGTTAGCTAAAACGCCTATGAAAAAATGTCAAATTCAAGAATCAAAAGCGCCTCAAGTAATTGAAAACTGTTACCTTTTCTCTGGCAATGGTTCAAAGTTTATACGAAAATAGAATTATCCAACTCTTAGAAAAAATCGTATCGTATACAGTTGGTTTGCTATAATGTAAGGACTCACGTTTCAGCTCGGTTATTTCCAGCTCAGCCATTCTGTTCCGTTCTGTAAGCCTACCCAGGTCATCAGACATAGTGCTCAATTTTACTGGACCAAACAACAAAAAAGCCAAACGTAAATATTGTTCTTAAGATGTTACGGTCTAGACTCAATCTGCGAAGAGGAAACAATCTGCAAACGATGCTATCAATGGTTTATCAATGATGTTTCTCCTTTCATAAAATCGACTATTTGATAGCAATGTCATGGGAAAGTTGACAAAACACTACGTGGAAAGAGGGGTGTTATTTACATAATTCAGAAAGATGCCGTCCTGTAGTAAAGTTCATATAAAATGTTGACAAATACGACAAAAACAAGAAACAAAGATTCCTCTGCAAGCAAGTAAGATTACTAAAAAGACTAACCTGCCATATATGGCTGTAGTATGATGATGGACACAACGAACGCCATGCCTGCAGCTTGCCACCGCTTCTTGAAAAGCCCGAAACATTTCGTCTTACCACCAGTGCCTGCCCCACAGGCTGATGTTTAAACAAACAGGGCCGGGTTAATCATTTGAAACATCAAAATACCGTTGAAAAAGAAAGTGGTGTCGCTCCCAATTTCTATAATTCCCAACACATGTATCAGTAAGCAACTGACTCACACCACTATACTATGCAACTACCAGCCTCAAAGTCATTCTGTAGTAACAGCTTTTTTCCACGAACAGCAAAACTTTGGAACTGCCTCTCAGCTCTCAGCAAAAAAGTAGTACACCTACCAGTGGATTGTTTTTTTAAATGATCACTTGTTTGCTGAATAAAACGAAACAGACGTGATTCCAAAACCGGGAGTGGAAAGCGTTTTACCTGCTCTGTTGACGTAAATATTGTCTGATGTTGTCGCGTCGGCGTTCGAGGCACCTGCCCGCAAATCAGTCTGGTCTTGCTGCTCGGGTGTGGTTCCTGCAAGAAAAAAATGACAAAATAAGCAATTACAAGTTTCAATAAGGTAAGATTAAATGTTGAAACTTATATCAGGTGCCCTGAATACTTTCTAAAAAAGTAAATCATCAAACCAACGAAAATGTGATACTAGTGTGATAGTCACAATTCATAGAAGTTATATCAGAAAACAAATAGTATATATAGTGTAATTTTATGGATTACCATTTCTTACTGAATAAAGACAGCAGGCAGGATAAATAATGGGGGTAGAAAGCGTTTACCTGCTCCGGAGGCGTACATAGCGTTGGGTATTTTTGCAGCGGCGTCCGCAAGGGACTTCCAGTCGGTCTGGCCGTGTTGCAATGGTGTGGCGCCTAAAAGAGCATCATTGCATAATGAGCTGAGGTTATGTATTAACGCCCTGAAACCTGAAGCAGTAAACATCAAAGTGACAACTGAATGCATTTGCACTCTCAACTGGTACAAAAAAATATAATATGTTTTACCTCCTCCGGAGGCGTACATAGCGTTGGGTATTTTTGCAGCGGCGTCCGCAACTGCGCTCCAATCAGTCTTATCTTGCTTCTTGGGTGTGGCAGCTAAAGGAGCATGGCAAAATTTGCACAGCCCCATGTTAGAATATACAGAAAATATATTGAAGGTTTAAAGCCAAATAAGTTTTATTTCAAAACACGAAAAATATCAAACGAAAATGTAAAGAGTGCATTTGGCAAGATGATGCTACATGGAGATGTTGAAACTTCACGCATTACAAATGGAAACATGAAATAGACGTTTTACCCGGTACCGTTTATTCCACTATTACTTCAAGGACAAATTTGAGATAACAACCGGATGGATTTTTTAGACTATTTGATGTATAAAACTTGTAGATGCAAACCTTTGGCGTCGCCAGTCTGGGACTGCTGCTGCCGTCCCGACATGATGCCGCTTGTCAGGCTTCTGGACAGCAAAAACACGTCCTACACCAGGCACGGCGTTTGTCCACTGGTGTCCACTGGGCCGAAGCCTGACGCCCACGTGCAATCACATACAGCTTCATTTAGCGGAATGAAAAGGATAAAAAGGATAAAAGCAAAACTGATTTGATTTTTTAAAAAAAGATCAGCTTCAGTAACTAGTCTACGGAACTGAAAGCAAAATGATGAAAGCATTGAGTAAACACCAGCCACATAATCATTTTGGTTTGAAGTTATCGAAAACAATCTGCTAATGGAATTATTTTCTCTTCAAAGTAAAACACAACAAACGTAAATTTGTACATTTATTGATCTCTACGCATTCTGAACAGTCTGAAAGTGATTACGTGATAATACATGGGCAAAACAGCCGTCCTCTCATTGAGAAGATGCATGGTGGTGTAATAGTTTTGTTTGGCTTATAATGCATGCAATGGATCTTGACCATGCCACAGTCCCACTCTAACTCTTGTAAAACTTGTAAACAGGAAAGTTCGTTTCTTTAGTATTCGGTTTAACGCTATAGCTAGGGACTCCCTTTAATATAGAGAGGGGCAGATTCAATTCTATTCTTTATTCACCGGTAGTATCAACATTCACGAGACACACAGAAGGCCGCCAGTTAACGCTCCTTACTGAAGCAACCTGTTATATATAATACCAGAACGTGTCTGAAAATCAAAACTTGAAAAGCTTCATTTGTGTTACTTACTAGACAGATTGCTTGTATTGGTATATGAAGGGTTGTATGCGGGTAGTTGATAGAAAAACGTCCATTATTGCATGGGGAGGGAGTGAACATTCTAGTAGCTCACACCACCACATTGGGTCATGACACGCATGAGACACTTGCGAGGTGTTTTGCCCAGCGTCACATAGAAGTAGAAATAGAGATAGAACGAGAGCTCTGCTAGGCTAAAAACCACGTACGTAAAGCGTTATGCGGCGATATGTGGTTTCACCCTTATGTCAAGTCTGTATCAGGTTTGTAACCTTTCACCTTTATCCCGTTCATGACCTGGTGTCCGCCATTGTTTGGCGGCTTCATTTTCGGTATCATCTCCGAACTCGAGCGACTTTTACAGAATTCCAGAAGTCGTGGAGACCTCTTGCCACCATAGACCTACAGGTAAGACCTTTAGTTGTCGTTAATGCTTCCTGCGTGGTTGGTGCCTGTATAAGCGGTAAATTAGAATTAGAAGTGTGTTTGTGATCGGTAGTTGATGGGGAGGGGAATGTAAACATTAAAGTAAACTGTAAATTATGCATGTATTATATATAAACAGCTGCCCTTTGTCTATTTCTACCTTCAATATACCATTAGAAATGGTGCATAAATCGCAAATAATGTTGTTGTATCCTCTGGGAAATATTCTAGTCTTGTTACTGTGTAAAAAAAACACAAAAACAGTTGATTAATCAGAAGCTAAAACGTGTCCACTATATTTGGACAAAATAATTTATTTTGTAAAATCCGTTGCCCGTGCCCTTTGTATGGTTACCAGCAGAAGTAAAGTAATCTTTATGTTGCCTTTTCAGAATTCTAGAGATGGTGGAGGTAAACGGTGGAACTTTAGAACGTTAGAACAGGAACAATAGAACGTTAGAACAGGAACAATAGAATGTTAGAACACGAACAATAGAACAGGAAACATACAGTAAAGACCTTCCACTACTTCGGAACAACTCTACCAACTGAACTGGCCATCCTTGGAGCGAGACTTACACCATTTGGGAGCAGACAACAGACATAAGATGGCAGCAGGACGCCAGCTGGACGAGGAAAAGTTAGTTCCGAACGACGAAATGTGCGGTGTAACAGCAGAAGTAGAAGAGTCCAGCTGTGAGCTTTCCACTGGAGAACTGTGTG